>CM075883.1:21821819-23202391 GCA_038021265.1 Cyprinella venusta | reverse complement strand
TCCAGAGCCGAGATATCGGATGTCAAAGTTTTGACCTGAAAAAAAAACATAAGGGGTAACACTGTCGTTTTTGGCCGAAATTTTGACCCCCTCCGATCTTCTTGAAACTCTGGATTCTGACAGAGGGCCACGAGACTTCGACCAGCGCGCAAAAATGGAGGCTCTAGACCCTTCCAGAGCCGAGATATCGGACGTCAAAGTTTTGACCCGAAAAAAAAACATAAGGGGTAACACTGTCGTTTTTGGCCGAAATTTTGACCCCCTCCGATCTTCTTGAAACTCTGGATTCTGACAGAGGGCCACGAGACTTCGACCAGCGCGCAAAAATGGAGGCTCTAGACCCTTCCAGAGCCGAGATATCGCATGTCAAAGTTTTGACCTGAAAAAAAAACATAAGGGGTAACACTGTCGTTTTTGGCCGAAATTTTGACCCCCTCCGATCTTCTTGAAACTCTGGATTCTGACAGAGGGCCACGAGACTTCGACCAGCGCGTAAAAATGGAGGCTCTAGACCCTTCCAGAGCCGAGATATCGGACGTCAAAGTTTTGACCCGAAAAAAAAACATAAGGGGTAACACTGTCATTTTTGGCCGAAATTTGACCTCCTCCGATCTTCTTGAAACTCTAGATTCTGACAGAGGGCCACGAGACTTCGACCAGCGCGCAAAAATGGAGGCTCTAGACCCTTCCAGAGCCGAGATATCGGATGTCAAAGTTTTGACCTGAAAAAAAAACATAAGGGGTAACACTGTCGTTTTTGGCCGAAATTTTGACCCCCTCCGATCTTCTTGAAACTCTGGATTCTGACAGAGGGCCACGAGACTTCGACCAGCGCGCAAAAATGGAGGCTCTAGACCCTTCCAGAGCCGAGATATCGGATGTCAAAGTTTTGACCCGGAAAAAAAAACATAAGGGGTAACACTGTCGTTTTTGGCCGAAATTTTGACCCCCTCCGATCTTCTTGAAACTCTGGATTCTGACAGAGGGCCACGAGACTTCGACCAGCGCGCAAAAATGGAGGCTCTAGACCCTTCCGGAGCCGAGATATCGGATGTCAAAGTTTTGACCTGAAAAAAAAACATAAGGGGTAACACTGTCGTTTTTGGCCGAAATTTTGACCCCCTCCGATCTTCTTGAAACTCTGGATTCTGACAGAGGGCCACGAGACTTCGACCAGCGCGCAAAAATGGAGGCTCTAGACCCTTCCAGAGCCGAGATATCGGATGTCAAAGTTTTGACCTGAAAAAAAACATAAGGGGTAACACTGTCGTTTTTGGCCGAAATTTTGACCCCCTCCGATCTTCTTGAAACTCTGGATTCTGACAGAGGGCCACGAGACTTCGACCAGCGTGCAAAAATGGAGGCTCTAGACCCTTCCAGAGCCGAGATATCGGATGTCAAAGTTTTGACCTGAAAAAAAACATAAGGGGTAACACTGTCGTTTTTGGCCGAAATTTTGACCCCCTCCGATCTTCTTGAAACTCTGGATTCTGACAGAGGGCCACGAGACTTCGACCAGCGCGCAAAAATGGAGGCTCTAGACCCTTCCAGAGCCGAGATATCGGATGTCAAAGTTTTGACCTGAAAAAAAAAACATAAGGGGTAACACTGTCGTTTTTGGCCGAAATTTTGACCCCCTCTGATCTTCTTGAAACTCTGGATTCTGACAGAGGGCCACGAGACTTCGACCAGCGCGCATAAATGGAGGCTCTAGACCCTTCCAGAGCCGAGATATCGGATGTCAAAGTTTTGACCTGAAAAAAAAACATAAGGGGTAACACTGTCGTTTTTGGCCGAAATTTTGACCCCCTCCGATCTTCTTGAAACTCTGGATTCTGACAGAGGGCCACGAGACTTCGACCAGCGCGCAAAAATGGAGGCTCTAGACCCTTCCAGAGCCGAGATATCGGATGTCAAAGTTTTGACCCGGAAAAAAAAAACATAAGGGGTAACACTGTCGTTTTTGGCCGAAATTTTGACCCCCTCCGATCTTCTTGAAACTCTGGATTCTGACAGAGGGCCACGAGACTTCGAACAGCGCGCAAAAATGGAGGCTCTAGACCCTTCCGGAGCCGAGATATCGGATGTCAAAGTTTTGACCTGAAAAAAAAACATAAGGGGTAACACTGTCGTTTTTGGCCGAAATTTTGACCCCCTCCGATCTTCTTGAAACTCTGGATTCTGACAGAGGGCCACGAGACTTCGACCAGCGCGCAAAAATGGAGGCTCTAGACCCTTCCGGAGCCGAGATAACGGATTTCAAAGTTTTGACCTGAAAAAAAAAACATAAGGGGTAACACTGTCGTTTTTGGCCGAAATTTTGACCCCCTCCGATCTTCTTGAAACTCTGGATTCTGACAGAGGGCCACGAGACTTCGACCAGCGCGCAAAAATGGAGGCTCTAGACCCTTCCAGAGCCGAGATATCGCATGTCAAAGTTTTGACCTGAAAAAAAAAACATAAGGGGTAACACTGTCGTTTTTGGCCGAAATTTTGAACCCCTCCGATCTTCTTGAAACTCTGGATTCTGACAGAGGGCCACGAGACTTCGACCAGCGCGCAAAAATGGAGGCTCTAGACCCTTCCAGAGCCGAGATATCGGATGTCAAAGTTTTGACCTGAAAAAAAAACATAAGGGGTAACACTGTCTTTTTTGGCCGAAATTTTGACCCCCTCCGATCTTCTTGAAACTCTGGATTCTGACAGAGGGCCACGAGACTTCGACCAGCGTGCAAAAATGGAGGCTGTAGACCCTTCCAGAGCCGAGATATCGGATGTCAAAGTTTTGACCTGAAAAAAAAAACATAAGGGGTAACACTGTCGTTTTTGGCCGAAATTTTGACCCCCTCCGATCTTCTTGAAACTCTGGATTCTGACAGAGGGCCACGAGACTTCGACCAGCGCGCAAAAATGGAGGCTCTAGACCCTTCCAGAGCCGAGATATCGGACGTCAAAGTTTTGACCCGAAAAAAAAACATAAGGGGTAACACTGTCGTTTTTGGCCGAAATTTTGACCCCCTCCGATCTTCTTGAAACTCTGGATTCTGACAGAGGGCCACGAGACTTCGACCAGCGCACAAAAATGGAGGCTCTAGACCCTTCCAGAGCCGAGATATCGGATGTCAAAGTTTTGACCCGGAAAAAAAAACATAAGGGGTAACACTGTCGTTTTTGGCCGAAATTTTGACCCCCTCCGATCTTCTTGAAACTCTGGATTCTGACAGAGGGCCACGAGACTTCGACCAGCGCGCAAAAATGGAGGCTCTAGACCCTTCCAGAGCCGAGATATCGGACGTCAAAGTTTTGACCCGAAAAAAAAACATAAGGGGTAACACTGTCGTTTTTGGCCGAAATTTTGACCCCCTCCGATCTTCTTGAAACTCTGGATTCTGACAGAGGGCCACGAGACTTCGACCAGCGCGCAAAAATGGAGGCTCTAGACCCTTCCAGAGCCGAGATATCGGATGTCAAAGTTTTGACCTGAAAAAAAAACATAAGGGGTAACACTGTCGTTTTTGGCCGAAATTTTGACCCCCTCCGATCTTCTTGAAACTCTGGATTCTGACAGAGGGCCACGAGACTTCGACCAGCGCGCAAAAATGGAGGCTCTAGACCCTTCCAGAGCCGAGATATCGGATGTCAAAGTTTTGACCTGAAAAAAAAAACATAAGGGGTAACACTGTCGTTTTTGGCCGAAATTTTGACCCCCTCCGATCTTCTTGAAACTCTGGATTCTGACAGAGGGCCACGAGACTTCGACCAGCGCGCAAAAATGGAGGCTCTAGACCCTTCCAGAGCCGAGATATCGGATGTCAAAGTTTTGACCTGAAAAAAAAACATAAGGGGTAACACTGTCGTTTTTGGCCGAAATTTTGACCCCCTCTGATCTTCTTGAAACTCTGGATTCTGACAGAGGGCCACGATACTTCGACCAGCGCGCAAAAATGGAGGCTCTAGACCCTTCCAGAGCCGAGATATCGGATGTCAAAGTTTTGACCTGAAAAAAAAAACATAAGGGGTAACACTGTCGTTTTTGGCCGAAATTTTGACCCCCTCCGATCTTCTTGAAACTCTGGATTCTGACAGAGGGCCACGAGACTTCGACCAGCGCGCAAAAATGGAGGCTCTAGACCCTTCCAGAGCCGAGATATCGGATGTCAAAGTTTTGACCTGAAAAAAAAAACATAAGGGGTAACACTGTCGTTTTTGGCCGAAATTTTGACCCCCTCCGATCTTCTTGAAACTCTGGATTCTGACAGAGGGCCACGAGACTTCGACCAGCGCGCAAAAATGGAGGCTCTAGACCCTTCCAGAGCCGAGATATCGGATGTCAAAGTTTTGACCTGAAAAAAAAACATAAGGGGTAACACTGTCGTTTTTGGCCGAAATTTTGACCCCCTCTGATCTTCTTGAAACTCTGGATTCTGACAGAGGGCCACGATACTTCGACCAGCGCGCAAAAATGGAGGCTCTAGACCCTTCCAGAGCCGAGATATCGGATGTCAAAGTTTTGACCTGAAAAAAAAAACATAAGGGGTAACACTGTCGTTTTTGGCCGAAATTTTGACCCCCTCCGATCTTCTTGAAACTCTGGATTCTGACAGAGGGCCACGAGACTTCGACCAGCGCGCAAAAATGGAGGCTCTAGACCCTTCCAGAGCCGAGATATCGGATGTCAAAGTTTTGACCTGAAAAAAAAACATAAGGGGTAACACTGTCGTTTTTGGCCGAAATTTTGACCCCCTCCGATCTTCTTGAAACTCTGGATTCTGACAGAGGGCCACGAGACTTCGACCAGCGCGCAAAAATGGAGGCTCTAGACCCTTCCAGAGCCGAGATATCGGACGTCAAAGTTTTGACCTGAAAAAAAAACATAAGGGGTAACACTGTCGTTTTTGGCCGAAATTTTGACCCCCTCCGATCTTCTTGAAACTCTGGATTCTGACAGAGGGCCACGAGACTTCGACCAGCGCGCAAAAATGGAGGCTCTAGACCCTTCCAGAGCCGAGATATCGGATGTCAAAGTTTTGACCTGAAAAAAAAAACATAAGGGGTAACACTGTCGTTTTTGGCCGAAATTTTGACCCCCTCCGATCTTCTTGAAACTCTGGATTCTGACAGAGGGCCACGAGACTTCGACCAGCGCGCAAAAATGGAGGCTCTAGACCCTTCCAGAGCCGAGATATCGGATGTCAAAGTTTTGACCTGAAAAAAAAACATAAGGGGTAACACTGTCGTTTTTGGCCGAAATTTTGACCCCCTCTGATCTTCTTGAAACTCTGGATTCTGACAGAGGGCCACGATACTTCGACCAGCGCGCAAAAATGGAGGCTCTAGACCCTTCCAGAGCCGAGATATCGGATGTCAAAGTTTTGACCTGAAAAAAAAAACATAAGGGGTAACACTGTCGTTTTTGGCCGAAATTTTGACCCCCTCCGATCTTCTTGAAACTCTGGATTCTGACAGAGGGCCACGAGACTTCGACCAGCGCGCAAAAATGGAGGCTCTAGACCCTTCCAGAGCCGAGATATCGGATGTCAAAGTTTTGACCTGAAAAAAAAAACATAAGGGGTAACACTGTCGTTTTTGGCCGAAATTTTGACCCCCTCCGATCTTCTTGAAACTCTGGATTCTGACAGAGGGCCACGAGACTTCGACCAGCGCGCAAAAATGGAGGCTCTAGACCCTTCCAGAGCCGAGATATCGGACGTCAAAGTTTTGACCCGAAAAAAAAAACATAAGGGGTAACACTGTCGTTTTTGGCCGAAATTTTGACCCCCTCCGATCTTCTTGAAACTCTGGATTCTGACAGAGGGCCACGAGACTTCGACCAGCGCGCAAAAATGGAGGCTCTAGACCCTTCCAGAGCCGAGATATCGCATGTCAAAATTTTGACCTCAAAAAAAACATAAGGGGTAACACTGTCGTTTTTGGCCGAAATTTTGACCCCCTCCGATCTTCTTGAAACTCTGGATTCTGACAGAGGGCGACGAGACTTCGACCAGCGCGCAAAAATGGAGGCTCTAGACCCTTCCAGAGCCGAGATATCGGACGTCAAAGTTTTGACCCGAAAAAAAAACATAAGGGGTAACACTGTCGTTTTTGGCCGAAATTTTGACCCCCTCCGATCTTCTTGAAACTCTAGATTCTGACAGAGGGCCACGAGACTTCGACCAGCGCGCAAAAATGGAGGCTCTAGACCCTTCCAGAGCCGAGATATCGGATGTCAAAGTTTTGACCTGAAAAAAAAACATAAGGGGTAACACTGTCGTTTTTGGCCGAAATTTTGACCCCCTCCGATCTTCTTGAAACTCTGGATTCTGACAGAGGGCCACGAGACTTCGACCAGCGCGCAAAAATGGAGGCTCTAGACCCTTCCAGAGCCGAGATATCGGATGTCAAAGTTTTGACCCGGAAAAAAAAACATAAGGGGTAACACTGTCGTTTTTGGCCGAAATTTTGACCCCCTCCGATCTTCTTGAAACTCTGGATTCTGACAGAGGGCCACGAGACTTCGACCAGCGCGCAAAAATGGAGGCTCTAGACCCTTCCGGAGCCGAGATATCGGATGTCAAAGTTTTGACCTGAAAAAAAAAACATAAGGGGTAACACTGTCGTTTTTGGCCGAAATTTTGACCCCCTCCGATCTTCTTGAAACTCTGGATTCTGACAGAGGGCCACGAGACTTCGACCAGCGCGCAAAAATGGAGGCTCTAGACCCTTCCAGAGCCGAGATATCGGATGTCAAAGTTTTGACATGAAAAAAAAAACATAAGGGGTAACACTGTCGTTTTTGGCCGAAATTTTGACCCCCTCCGATCTTCTTGAAACTCTGGATTCTGACAGAGGGCCACGAGACTTCGACCAGCGTGCAAAAATGGAGGCTCTAGACCCTTCCAGAGCCGAGATATCGGATGTCAAAGTTTTGACCTGAAAAAAAAACATAAGGGGTAACACTGTCGTTTTTGGCCGAAATTTTGACCCCCTCCGATCTTCTTGAAACTCTGGATTCTGACAGAGGGCCACGAGACTTCGACCAGCGCGCAAAAATGGAGGCTCTAGACCCTTCCAGAGCCGAGATATCGGATGTCAAAGTTTTGACCTGAAAAAAAAAAACATAAGGGGTAACACTGTCGTTTTTGGCCGAAATTTTGACCCCCTCTGATCTTCTTGAAACTCTGGATTCTGACAGAGGGCCACGATACTTCGACCAGCGCGCAAAAATGGAGGCTCTAGACCCTTCCAGAGCCGAGATATCGGATGTCAAAGTTTTGACCTGAAAAAAAAACATAAGGGGTAACACTGTCGTTTTTGGCCGAAATTTTGACCCCCTCCGATCTTCTTGAAACTCTGGATTCTGACAGAGGGCCACGAGACTTCGACCAGCGCGCAAAAATGGAGGCTCTAGACCCTTCCAGAGCCGAGATATCGGATGTCAAAGTTTTGACCCGGAAAAAAAAACATAAGGGGTAACACTGTCGTTTTTGGCCGAAATTTTGACCCCCTCCGATCTTCTTGAAACTCTGGATTCTGACAGAGGGCCACGAGACTTCGAACAGCGCGCAAAAATGGAGGCTCTAGACCCTTCCGGAGCCGAGATATCGGATGTCAAAGTTTTGACCTGAAAAAAAAAAACATAAGGGGTAACACTGTCGTTTTTGGCCGAAATTTTGACCCCCTCCGATCTTCTTGAAACTCTGGATTCTGACAGAGGGCCACGAGACTTCGACCAGCGCGCAAAAATGGAGGCTCTAGACCCTTCCAGAGCCGAGATATCGCATGTCAAAGTTTTGACCTGAAAAAAAAAAAACATAAGGGGTAACACTGTCGTTTTTGGCCGAAATTTTGAACCCCTCCGATCTTCTTGAAACTCTGGATTCTGACAGAGGGCCACGAGACTTCGACCAGCGCGCAAAAATGGAGGCTCTAGACCCTTCCAGAGCCGAGATATCGGATGTCAAAGTTTTGACCTGAAAAAAAAAACATAAGGGGTAACACTGTCGTTTTTGGCCGAAATTTTGACCCCCTCCGATCTTCTTGAAACTCTGGATTCTGACAGAGGGCCACGAGACTTCGACCAGCGCGCAAAAATGGAGGCTCTAGACCCTTCCAGAGCCGAGATATCGGATGTCAAAGTTTTGACCTGAAAAAAAAAACATAAGGGGTAACACTGTCGTTTTTGGCCGAAATTTTGACCCCCTCCGATCTTCTTGAAACTCTGGATTCTGACAGAGGGCCACGAGACTTCGACCAGCGCGCAAAAATGGAGGCTCTAGACCCTTCCAGAGCCGAGATATCGGACGTCAAAGTTTTGACCCGAAAAAAAAACATAAGGGGTAACACTGTCGTTTTTGGCCGAAATTTTGACCCCCTCCGATCTTCTTGAAACTCTGGATTCTGACAGAGGGCCACGAGACTTCGACCAGCGCGCAAAAATGGAGGCTCTAGACCCTTCCAGAGCCGAGATATCGGATGTCAAAGTTTTGACCTGAAAAAAAAACATAAGGGGTAACACTGTCGTTTTTGGCCGAAATTTTGACCCCCTCCGATCTTCTTGAAACTCTGGATTCTGACAGAGGGCCACGAGACTTCGACCAGCGCGCAAAAATGGAGGCTCTAGACTCTTCCAGAGCCGAGATATCGGACGTCAAAGTTTTGACCCGAAAAAAAAACATAAGGGGTAACACTGTCGTTTTTGGCCGAAATTTTGACCCCCTCCGATCTTCTTGAAACTCTGGATTCTGACAGAGGGCCACGAGACTTCGACCAGCGCGCAAAAATGGAGGCTCTAGACCCTTCCAGAGCCGAGATATCGGATGTCAAAGTTTTGACCTGAAAAAAAAACATAAGGGGTAACACTGTCGTTTTTGGCCGAAATTTTGACCCCCTCCGATCTTCTTGAAACTCTGGATTCTGACAGAGGGCCACGAGACTTCGACCAGCGCGCAAAAATGGAGGCTCTAGACCCTTCCAGAGCCGAGATATCGGATGTCAAAGTTTTGACCCGGAAAAAAAAACATAAGGGGTAACACTGTCGTTTTTGGCCGAAATTTTGACCCCCTCCGATCTTCTTGAAACTCTGGATTCTGACAGAGGGCCATGAGACTTCGACCAGCGCGCAAAAATGGAGGCTCTAGACCCTTCCAGAGCCGAGATATCGGATGTCAAAGTTTTGACCTGAAAAAAAAAACATAAGGGGTAACACTGTCGTTTTTGGCCGAAATTTTGACCCCCTCTGATCTTCTTGAAACTCTGGATTCTGACAGAGGGCCACGAGACTTCGACCAGCGCGCAAAAATGGAGGCTCTAGACCCTTCCAGAGCCGAGATATCGGACGTCAAAGTTTTGACCCGAAAAAAAAACATAAGGGGTAACACTGTCGTTTTTGGCCGAAATTTTGACCCCCTCCGATCTTCTTGAAACTCTGGATTCTGACAGAGGGCCACGAGACTTCGACCAGCGCGCAAAAATGGAGACTCTAGACCCTTCCAGAGCCGAGATATCGGATGTCAAAGTTTTGACCCGGAAAAAAAAACATAAGGGGTAACACTGTCGTTTTTGGCCGAAATTTTGACCCCCTCCGATCTTCTTGAAACTCTGGATTCTGACAGAGGGCCACGAGACTTTGACCAGCGCGCAAAAATGGAGGCTCTAGACCCTTCCAGAGCCGAGATATCGCATGTCAAAGTTTTGACCTGAAAAAAAAACATAAGGGGTAACACTGTCGTTTTTGGCCGAAATTATGACCCCCTCCGATCTTCTTTAAACTCTGGATTCTGACAGAGGGCCACGAGACTTCGACCAGCGCGCAAAAATGGAGGCTCTAGACCCTTCCAGAGCCAAGATATCGGACGTCAAAGTTTTGACCCGAAAAAAAAACATAAGGGGTAACACTGTCGTTTTTGGCCGAAATTTGACCCCCTCCGATCTTCTTGAAACTCTAGATTCTGACAGAGGGCCACGAGACTTCGACCAGCGCGCAAAAATGGAGGCTCTAGACCCTTCCAGAGCCGAGATATCGGATGTCAAAGTTTTGACCTGAAAAAAAAACATAAGGGGTAACACTGTCGTTTTTGGCCGAAATTTTGACCCCCTCCGATCTTCTTGAAACTCTGGATTCTGACAGAGGGCCACGAGACTTCGACCAGCGCGCAAAAATGGAGGCTCTAGACCCTTCCAGAGCCGAGATATCGGATGTCAAAGTTTTGACCCGGAAAAAAAAAACATAAGGGGTAACACTGTCGTTTTTGGCCGAAATTTTGACCCCCTCCGATCTTCTTGAAACTCTGGATTCTGACAGAGGGCCACGAGACTTCGACCAGCGCGCAAAAATGGAGGCTCTAGACCCTTCCGGAGCCGAGATATCGGATGTCAAAGTTTTGACCTGAAAAAAAAACATAAGGGGTAACACTGTCGTTTTTGGCCGAAATTTTGACCCCCTCCGATCTTCTTGAAACTCTGGATTCTGACAGAGGGCCACGAGACTTCGACCAGCGCGCAAAAATGGAGGCTCTAGACCCTTCCAGAGCCGAGATATCGGATGTCAAAGTTTTGACCTGAAAAAAAAAACATAAGGGGTAACACTGTCGTTTTTGGCCGAAATTTTGACCCCCTCCGATCTTCTTGAAACTCTGGATTCTGACAGAGGGCCACGAGACTTCGACCAGCGCGCAAAAATGGAGGCTCTAGACCCTTCCAGAGCCGAGATATCGGATGTCAAAGTTTTGACCTGAAAAAAAAACATAAGGGGTAACACTGTCGTTTTTGGCCGAAATTTTGACCCCATCCGATCTTCTTGAAACTCTGGATTCTGACAGAGGGCCACGAGACTTCGACCAGCGCGCAAAAATGGAGGCTCTAGACCCTTCCAGAGCCGAGATATCGGACGTCAAAGTTTTGACCCGAAAAAAAAACATAAGGGGTAACACTGTCGTTTTTGGCCGAAATTTTGACCCCCTCCGATCTTCTTGAAACTCTGGATTCTGACAGAGGGCCACGAGACTTCGACCAGCGCGCAAAAATGGAGGCTCTAGACCCTTCCAGAGCCGAGATATCGCATGTCAAAGTTTTGACCTGAAAAAAAAACATAAGGGGTAACACTGTCGTTTTTGGCCGAAATTTTGACCCCCTCCGATCTTCTTGAAACTCTGGATTCTGACAGAGGGCCACGAGACTTCGACCAGCGCGTAAAAATGGAGGCTCTAGACCCTTCCAGAGCCGAGATATCGGACGTCAAAGTTTTGACCCGAAAAAAAAACATAAGGGGTAACACTGTCGTTTTTGGCCGAAATTTGACCCCCTCCGATCTTCTTGAAACTCTAGATTCTGACAGAGGGCCACGAGACTTCGACCAGCGCGCAAAAATGGAGGCTCTAGACCCTTCCAGAGCCGAGATATCGGATGTCAAAGTTTTGACCTGAAAAAAAAACATAAGGGGTAACACTGTCGTTTTTGGCCGAAATTTTGACCCCCTCCGATCTTCTTGAAACTCTGGATTCTGACAGAGGGCCACGAGACTTCGACCAGCGCGCAAAAATGGAGGCTCTAGACCCTTCCAGAGCCGAGATATCGGACGTCAAAGTTTTGACCCGAAAAAAAAAACATAAGGGGTAACACTGTCGTTTTTGGCCGAAATTTTGACCCCCTCCGATCTTCTTGAAACTCTGGATTCTGACAGAGGGCCACGAGACTTCGACCAGCGCGCAAAAATGGAGGCTCTAGACCCTTCCAGAGCCGAGATATCGCATGTCAAAATTTTGACCTGAAAAAAAACATAAGGGGTAACACTGTCGTTTTTGGCCGAAATTTTGACCCCCTCCGATCTTCTTGAAACTCTGGATTCTGACAGAGGGCCACGAGACTTCGACCAGCGCGCAAAAATGGAGGCTCTAGACCCTTCCAGAGCCGAGATATCGGACGTCAAAGTTTTGACCCGAAAAAAAAACATAAGGGGTAACACTGTCGTTTTTGGCCGAAATTTTGACCCCCTCCGATCTTCTTGAAACTCTAGATTCTGACAGAGGGCCACGAGACTTCGACCAGCGCGCAAAAATGGAGGCTCTAGACCCTTCCAGAGCCGAGATATCGGATGTCAAAGTTTTGACCTGAAAAAAAAACATAAGGGGTAACACTGTCGTTTTTGGCCGAAATTTTGACCCCCTCCAATCTTCTTGAAACTCTGGATTCTGACAGAGGGCCACGAGACTTCGACCAGCGCGCAAAAATGGAGGCTCTAGACCCTTCCAGAGCCGAGATATCGGATGTCAAAGTTTTGACCCGGAAAAAAAAACATAAGGGGTAACACTGTCGTTTTTGGCCGAAATTTTGACCCCCTCCGATCTTCTTGAAACTCTGGATTCTGACAGAGGGCCACGAGACTTCGACCAGCGCGCAAAAATGGAGGCTCTAGACCCTTCCGGAGCCGAGATATCGGATGTCAAAGTTTTGACCTGAAAAAAAAAACATAAGGGGTAACACTGTCGTTTTTGGCCGAAATTTTGACCCCCTCCGATCTTCTTGAAACTCTGGATTCTGACAGAGGGCCACGAGACTTCGACCAGCGCGCAAAAATGGAGGCTCTAGACCCTTCCAGAGCCGAGATATCGGATGTCAAAGTTTTGACCTGAAAAAAAAAACATAAGGGGTAACACTGTCGTTTTTGGCCGAAATTTTGACCCCCTCCGATCTTCTTGAAACTCTGGATTCTGACAGAGGGCCACGAGACTTCGACCAGCGTGCAAAAATGGAGGCTCTAGACCCTTCCAGAGCCGAGATATCGGATGTCAAAGTTTTGACCTGGAAAAAAAACATAAGGGGTAACACTGTCGTTTTTGGCCGAAATTTTGACCCCCTCCGATCTTCTTGAAACTCTGGATTCTGACAGAGGGCCACGAGACTTCGACCAGCGCGCAAAAATGGAGGCTCTAGACCCTTCCAGAGCCGAGATATCGGATGTCAAAGTTTTGACCTGAAAAAAAAACATAAGGGGTAACACTGTCGTTTTTGGCCGAAATTTTGACCCCCTCCGATCTTCTTGAAACTCTGGATTCTGACAGAGGGCCACGAGACTTCGACCAGCGCGCAAAAATGGAGGCTCTAGACCCTTCCAGAGCCGAGATATCGGATGTCAAAGTTTTGACCCGGAAAAAAAAACATAAGGGGTAACACTGTCGTTTTTGGCCGAAATTTTGACCCCCTCCGATCTTCTTGAAACTCTGGATTCTGACAGAGGGCCACGAGACTTCGAACAGCGCGCAAAAATGGAGGCTCTAGACCCTTCCGGAGCCGAGATATCGGATGTCAAAGTTTTGACCTGAAAAAAAAACATAAGGGGTAACACTGTCGTTTTTGGCCGAAATTTTGACCCCCTCCGATCTTCTTGAAACTCTGGATTCTGACAGAGGGCCACGAGACTTCGACCAGCGCGCAAAAATGGAGGCTCTAGACCCTTCCGGAGCCGAGATATCGGATGTCAAAGTTTTGACCTGAAAAAAAAAAAACATAAGGGGTAACACTGTCGTTTTTGGCCGAAATTTTGACCCCCTCCGATCTTCTTTAAACTCTGGATTCTGACAGAGGGCCACGAGACTTCGACCAGCGCGCAAAAATGGAGGCTCTAGACCCTTCCAGAGCCGAGATATCGCATGTCAAAGTTTTGACCTGAAAAAAAAAAACATAAGGGGTAACACTGTCGTTTTTGGCCGAAATTTTGAACCCCTCCGATCTTCTTGAAACTCTGGATTCTGACAGAGGGCCACGAGACTTCGACCAGCGCGCAAAAATGGAGGCTCTAGACCCTTCCAGAGCCGAGATATCGGATGTCAAAGTTTTGACCTGAAAAAAAAAACATAAGGGGTAACACTGTCGTTTTTGGCCGAAATTTTGACCCCCTCCGATCTTCTTGAAACTCTGGATTCTGACAGAGGGCCACGAGACTTCGACCAGCGCGCAAAAATGGAGGCTCTAGACCCTTCCAGAGCCGAGATATCGGATGTCAAAGTTTTGACCTGAAAAAAAAAACATAAGGGGTAACACTGTCGTTTTTGGCCGAAATTTTGACCCCCTCCGATCTTCTTGAAACTCTGGATTCTGACAGAGGGCCACGAGACTTCGACCAGCGCGCAAAAATGGAGGCTCTAGACCCTTCCAGAGCCGAGATATCGGACGTCAAAGTTTTGACCCGAAAAAAAAACATAAGGGGTAACACTGTCGTTTTTGGCCGAAATTTTGACCCCCTCCGATCTTCTTGAAACTCTGGATTCTGACAGAGGGCCACGAGACTTCGACCAGCGCGCAAAAATGGAGACTCTAGACCCTTCCAGAGCCGAGATATCGGATGTCAAAGTTTTGACCCGGAAAAAAAAACATAAGGGGTAACACTGTCGTTTTTGGCCGAAATTTTGACCCCCTCCGATCTTCTTGAAACTCTGGATTCTGACAGAGTGCCACGAGACTTCGACCAGCGCGCAAAAATGGAGGCTCTAGACCCTTCCAGAGCCGAGATATCGGACGTCAAAGTTTTGACCCGAAAAAAAAACATAAGGGGTAACACTGTCGTTTTTGGCCGAAATTTTGACCCCCTCCGATCTTCTTGAAACTCTGGATTCTGACAGAGGGCCACGAGACTTCGACCAGCGCGCAAAAATGGAGGCTCTAGACCCTTCCAGAGCCGAGATATCGGACGTCAAAGTTTTGACCCGAAAAAAAAACATAAGGGGTAACACTGTCGTTTTTGGCCGAAATTTTGACCCCCTCCGATCTTCTTGAAACTCTGGATTCTGACAGAGGGCCACGAGACTTCGACCAGCGCGCAAAAATGGAGGCTCTAGACCCTTCCAGAGCCGAGATATCGGACGTCAAAGTTTTGACCCGAAAAAAAAACATAAGGGGTAACACTGTTGTTTTTGGCCGAAATTTTGACCCCCTCCGATCTTCTTGAAACTCTGGATTCTGACAGAGGGCCACGAGACTTCGACCAGCGCGCAAAAATGGAGGCTCTAGACCCTTCCAGAGCCGAGATATCGGATGTCAAAGTTTTGACCTGAAAAAAAAACATAAGGGGTAACACTGTCGTTTTTGGCCGAAATTTTGACCCCCTCCGATCTTCTTGAAACTCTGGATTCTGACAGAGGGCCATGAGACTTCGACCAGCGCGCAAAAATGGAGGCTCTAGACCCTTCCAGAGCCGAGATATCGGATGTCAAAGTTTTGACCTGAAAAAAAAACATAAGGGGTAACACTGTCGTTTTTGGCCGAAATTTTGACCCCCTCCGATCTTCTTGAAACTCTGGATTCTGACAGAGGGCCATGAGACTTCGACCAGCGCGCAAAAATGGAGGCTCTAGACCCTTCCAGAGCCGAGATATCGGATGTCAAAGTTTTGACCCGGAAAAAAAAACATAAGGGGTAACACTGTCGTTTTTGGCCGAAATTTTGACCCCCTCCGATCTTCTTGAAACTCTGGATTCTGACAGAGGGCCATGAGACTTCGACCAGCGCGCAAAAATGGAGGCTCTAGACCCTTCCAGAGCCGAGATATCGGATGTCAAAGTTTTGACCTGAAAAAAAAAACATAAGGGGTAACACTGTCGTTTTTGGCCGAAATTTTGACCCCCTCTGATCTTCTTGAAACTCTGGATTCTGACAGAGGGCCACGAGACTTCGACCAGCGCGCAAAAATGGAGGCTCTAGACCCTTCCAGAGCCGAGATATCGGACGTCAAAGTTTTGACCCGAAAAAAAAACATAAGGGGTAACACTGTCGTTTTTGGCCGAAATTTTGACCCCCTCCGATCTTCTTGAAACTCTGGATTCTGACAGAGGGCCACGAGACTTCGACCAGCGCGCAAAAATGGAGACTCTAGACCCTTCCAGAGCCGAGATATCGGATGTCAAAGTTTTGACCCGGAAAAAAAAACATAAGGGGTAACACTGTCGTTTTTGGCCGAAATTTTGACCCCCTCCGATCTTCTTGAAACTCTGGATTCTGACAGAGGGCCACGAGAGTTTGACCAGCGCGCAAAAATGGAGGCTCTAGACCCTTCCAGAGCCGAGATATCGCATGTCAAAGTTTTGACCTGAAAAAAAAACATAAGGGGTAACACTGTCGTTTTTGGCCGAAATTATGACCCCCTCCGATCTTCTTTAAACTCTGGATTCTGACAGAGGGCCACGAGACTTCGACCAGCGCGCAAAAATGGAGGCTCTAGACCCTTCCAGAGCCAAGATATCGGACGTCAAAGTTTTGACCCGAAAAAAAAACATAAGGGGTAACACTGTCGTTTTTGGCCGAAATTTGACCCCCTCCGATCTTCTTGAAACTCTAGATTCTGACAGAGGGCCACGAGACTTCGACCAGCGCGCAAAAATGGAGGCTCTAGACCCTTCCAGAGCCGAGATATCGGATGTCAAAGTTTTGACCTGAAAAAAAAACATAAGGGGTAACACTGTCGTTTTTGGCCGAAATTTTGACCCCCTCCGATCTTCTTGAAACTCTGGATTCTGACAGAGGGCCACGAGACTTCGACCAGCGCGCAAAAATGGAGGCTCTAGACCCTTCCAGAGCCGAGATATCGGATGTCAAAGTTTTGACCCGGAAAAAAAAAACATAAGGGGTAACACTGTCGTTTTTGGCCGAAATTTTGACCCCCTCCGATCTTCTTGAAACTCTGGATTCTGACAGAGGGCCACGAGACTTCGACCAGCGCGCAAAAATGGAGGCTCTAGACCCTTCCGGAGCCGAGATATCGGATGTCAAAGTTTTGACCTGAAAAAAAAACATAAGGGGTAACACTGTCGTTTTTGGCCGAAATTTTGACCCCCTCCGATCTTCTTGAAACTCTGGATTCTGACAGAGGGCCACGAGACTTCGACCAGCGCGCAAAAATGGAGGCTCTAGACCCTTCCAGAGCCGAGATATCGGATGTCAAAGTTTTGACCTGAAAAAAAAAACATAAGGGGTAACACTGTCGTTTTTGGCCGAAATTTTGACCCCCTCCGATCTTCTTGAAACTCTGGATTCTGACAGAGGGCCACGAGACTTCGACCAGCGCGCAAAAATGGAGGCTCTAGACCCTTCCAGAGCCGAGATATCGGATGTCAAAGTTTTGACCTGAAAAAAAAACATAAGGGGTAACACTGTCGTTTTTGGCCGAAATTTTGACCCCATCCGATCTTCTTGAAACTCTGGATTCTGACAGAGGGCCACGAGACTTCGACCAGCGCGCAAAAATGGAGGCTCTAGACCCTTCCAGAGCCGAGATATCGGACGTCAAAGTTTTGACCCGAAAAAAAAACATAAGGGGTAACACTGTCGTTTTTGGCCGAAATTTTGACCCCCTCCGATCTTCTTGAAACTCTGGATTCTGACAGAGGGCCACGAGACTTCGACCAGCGCGCAAAAATGGAGGCTCTAGACCCTTCCAGAGCCGAGATATCGCATGTCAAAGTTTTGACCTGAAAAAAAAACATAAGGGGTAACACTGTCGTTTTTGGCCGAAATTTTGACCCCCTCCGATCTTCTTGAAACTCTGGATTCTGACAGAGGGCCACGAGACTTCGACCAGCGCGTAAAAATGGAGGCTCTAGACCCTTCCAGAGCCGAGATATCGGACGTCAAAGTTTTGACCCGAAAAAAAAACATAAGGGGTAACACTGTCGTTTTTGGCCGAAATTTGACCCCCTCCGATCTTCTTGAAACTCTAGATTCTGACAGAGGGCCACGAGACTTCGACCAGCGCGCAAAAATGGAGGCTCTAGACCCTTCCAGAGCCGAGATATCGGATGTCAAAGTTTTGACCTGAAAAAAAAACATAAGGGGTAACACTGTCGTTTTTGGCCGAAATTTTGACCCCCTCCGATCTTCTTGAAACTCTGGATTCTGACAGAGGGCCACGAGACTTCGACCAGCGCGCAAAAATGGAGGCTCTAGACCCTTCCAGAGCCGAGATATCGGACGTCAAAGTTTTGACCCGAAAAAAAAAACATAAGGGGTAACACTGTCGTTTTTGGCCGAAATTTTGACCCCCTCCGATCTTCTTGAAACTCTGGATTCTGACAGAGGGCCACGAGACTTCGACCAGCGCGCAAAAATGGAGGCTCTAGACCCTTCCAGAGCCGAGATATCGCATGTCAAAATTTTGACCTGAAAAAAAACATAAGGGGTAACACTGTCGTTTTTGGCCGAAATTTTGACCCCCTCCGATCTTCTTGAAACTCTGGATTCTGACAGAGGGCCACGAGACTTCGACCAGCGCGCAAAAATGGAGGCTCTAGACCCTTCCAGAGCCGAGATATCGGACGTCAAAGTTTTGACCCGAAAAAAAAACATAAGGGGTAACACTGTCGTTTTTGGCCGAAATTTTGACCCCCTCCGATCTTCTTGAAACTCTAGATTCTGACAGAGGGCCACGAGACTTCGACCAGCGCGCAAAAATGGAGGCTCTAGACCCTTCCAGAGCCGAGATATCGGATGTCAAAGTTTTGACCTGAAAAAAAAACATAAGGGGTAACACTGTCGTTTTTGGCCGAAATTTTGACCCCCTCCAATCTTCTTGAAACTCTGGATTCTGACAGAGGGCCACGAGACTTCGACCAGCGCGCAAAAATGGAGGCTCTAGACCCTTCCAGAGCCGAGATATCGGATGTCAAAGTTTTGACCCGGAAAAAAAAACATAAGGGGTAACACTGTCGTTTTTGGCCGAAATTTTGACCCCCTCCGATCTTCTTGAAACTCTGGATTCTGACAGAGGGCCACGAGACTTCGACCAGCGCGCAAAAATGGAGGCTCTAGACCCTTCCGGAGCCGAGATATCGGATGTCAAAGTTTTGACCTGAAAAAAAAAACATAAGGGGTAACACTGTCGTTTTTGGCCGAAATTTTGACCCCCTCCGATCTTCTTGAAACTCTGGATTCTGACAGAGGGCCACGAGACTTCGACCAGCGCGCAAAAATGGAGGCTCTAGACCCTTCCAGAGCCGAGATATCGGATGTCAAAGTTTTGACCTGAAAAAAAAAACATAAGGGGTAACACTGTCGTTTTTGGCCGAAATTTTGACCCCCTCCGATCTTCTTGAAACTCTGGATTCTGACAGAGGGCCACGAGACTTCGACCAGCGTGCAAAAATGGAGGCTCTAGACCCTTCCAGAGCCGAGATATCGGATGTCAAAGTTTTGACCTGGAAAAAAAACATAAGGGGTAACACTGTCGTTTTTGGCCGAAATTTTGACCCCCTCCGATCTTCTTGAAACTCTGGATTCTGACAGAGGGCCACGAGACTTCGACCAGCGCGCAAAAATGGAGGCTCTAGACCCTTCCAGAGCCGAGATATCGGATGTCAAAGTTTTGACCTGAAAAAAAAACATAAGGGGTAACACTGTCGTTTTTGGCCGAAATTTTGACCCCCTCCGATCTTCTTGAAACTCTGGATTCTGACAGAGGGCCACGAGACTTCGACCAGCGCGCAAAAATGGAGGCTCTAGACCCTTCCAGAGCCGAGATATCGGATGTCAAAGTTTTGACCCGGAAAAAAAAACATAAGGGGTAACACTGTCGTTTTTGGCCGAAATTTTGACCCCCTCCGATCTTCTTGAAACTCTGGATTCTGACAGAGGGCCACGAGACTTCGAACAGCGCGCAAAAATGGAGGCTCTAGACCCTTCCGGAGCCGAGATATCGGATGTCAAAGTTTTGACCTGAAAAAAAAACATAAGGGGTAACACTGTCGTTTTTGGCCGAAATTTTGACCCCCTCCGATCTTCTTGAAACTCTGGATTCTGACAGAGGGCCACGAGACTTCGACCAGTGCGCAAAAATGGAGGCTCTAGACCCTTCCGGAGCCGAGATATCGGATGTCAAAGTTTTGACCTGAAAAAAAAAAAACATAAGGGGTAACACTGTCGTTTTTGGCCGAAATTTTGACCCCCTCCGATCTTCTTTAAACTCTGGATTCTGACAGAGGGCCACGAGACTTCGACCAGCGCGCAAAAATGGAGGCTCTAGACCCTTCCAGAGCCGAGATATCGCATGTCAAAGTTTTGACCTGAAAAAAAAAAACATAAGGGGTAACACTGTCGTTTTTGGCCGAAATTTTGAACCCCTCCGATCTTCTTGAAACTCTGGATTCTGACAGAGGGCCACGAGACTTCGACCAGCGCGCAAAAATGGAGGCTCTAGACCCTTCCAGAGCCGAGATATCGGATGTCAAAGTTTTGACCTGAAAAAAAAAACATAAGGGGTAACACTGTCGTTTTTGGCCGAAATTTTGACCCCCTCCGATCTTCTTGAAACTCTGGATTCTGACAGAGGGCCACGAGACTTCGACCAGCGCGCAAAAATGGAGGCTCTAGACCCTTCCAGAGCCGAGATATCGGATGTCAAAGTTTTGACCTGAAAAAAAAAACATAAGGGGTAACACTGTCGTTTTTGGCCGAAATTTTGACCCCCTCCGATCTTCTTGAAACTCTGGATTCTGACAGAGGGCCACGAGACTTCGACCAGCGCGCAAAAATGGAGGCTCTAGACCCTTCCAGAGCCGAGATATCGGACGTCAAAGTTTTGACCCGAAAAAAAAACATAAGGGGTAACACTGTCGTTTTTGGCCGAAATTTTGACCCCCTCCGATCTTCTTGAAACTCTGGATTCTGACAGAGGGCCACGAGACTTCGACCAGCGCGCAAAAATGGAGACTCTAGACCCTTCCAGAGCCGAGATATCGGATGTCAAAGTTTTGACCCGGAAAAAAAAACATAAGGGGTAACACTGTCGTTTTTGGCCGAAATTTTGACCCCCTCCGATCTTCTTGAAACTCTGGATTCTGACAGAGTGCCACGAGACTTCGACCAGCGCGCAAAAATGGAGGCTCTAGACCCTTCCAGAGCCGAGATATCGGACGTCAAAGTTTTGACCCGAAAAAAAAACATAAGGGGTAACACTGTCGTTTTTGGCCGAAATTTTGACCCCCTCCGATCTTCTTGAAACTCTGGATTCTGACAGAGGGCCACGAGACTTCGACCAGCGCGCAAAAATGGAGGCTCTAGACCCTTCCAGAGCCGAGATATCGGACGTCAAAGTTTTGACCCGAAAAAAAAACATAAGGGGTAACACTGTCGTTTTTGGCCGAAATTTTGACCCCCTCCGATCTTCTTGAAACTCTGGATTCTGACAGAGGGCCACGAGACTTCGACCAGCGCGCAAAAATGGAGGCTCTAGACCCTTCCAGAGCCGAGATATCGGACGTCAAAGTTTTGACCCGAAAAAAAAACATAAGGGGTAACACTGTTGTTTTTGGCCGAAATTTTGACCCCCTCCGATCTTCTTGAAACTCTGGATTCTGACAGAGGGCCACGAGACTTCGACCAGCGCGCAAAAATGGAGGCTCTAGACCCTTCCAGAGCCGAGATATCGGATGTCAAAGTTTTGACCTGAAAAAAAAACATAAGGGGTAACACTGTCGTTTTTGGCCGAAATTTTGACCCCCTCCGATCTTCTTGAAACTCTGGATTCTGACAGAGGGCCATGAGACTTCGACCAGCGCGCAAAAATGGAGGCTCTAGACCCTTCCAGAGCCGAGATATCGGATGTCAAAGTTTTGACCTGAAAAAAAAAACATAAGGGGTAACACTGTCGTTTTTGGCCGAAATTTTGACCCCCTCCGATCTTCTTGAAACTCTGGATTCTGACAGAGGGCCATGAGACTTCGACCAGCGCGCAAAAATGGAGGCTCTAGACCCTTCCAGAGCCGAGATATCGGATGTCAAAGTTTTGACCTGAAAAAAAAAACATAAGGGGTAACACTGTCGTTTTTGGCCGAAATTTTGACCCCCTCTGATCTTCTTGAAACTCTGGATTCTGACAGAGGGCCACGAGACTTCGACCAGCGCGCAAAAATGGAGGCTCTAGACCCTTCCAGAGCCGAGATATCGGACGTCAAAGTTTTGACCCGAAAAAAAAACATAAGGGGTAACACTGTCGTTTTTGGCCGAAATTTTGACCCCCTCCGATCTTCTTGAAACTCTGGATTCTGACAGAGGGCCACGAGACTTCGACCAGCGCGCAAAAATGGAGACTCTAGACCCTTCCAGAGCCGAGATATCGGATGTCAAAGTTTTGACCCGGAAAAAAAAACATAAGGGGTAACACTGTCGTTTTTGGCCGAAATTTTGACCCCCTCCGATCTTCTTGAAACTCTGGATTCTGACAGAGGGCCACGAGACTTCGACCAGCGCGCAAAAATGGAGGCTCTAGACCCTTCCAGAGCCGAGATATCGGACGTCAAAATTTTGACCCGAAAAAAAAACATAAGGGGTAACACTGTTTTTTTGGCCGAAATTTTGACCCCCTCCGATCTTCTTGAAACTCTGGATTCTGACAGAGGGCCACGAGACTTCGACCAGCGCGCAAAAATGGAGGCTCTAGACCCTTCCAGAGCCGAGATATCGCATGTCAAAGTTTTGACCTGAAAAAAAAACATAAGGGGTAACACTGTCGTTTTTGGCCGAAATTTTGACCCCCTCCGATCTTCTTGAAACTCTGGATTCTGACAGAGGGCCACGAGACTTCGACCAGCGCGCAAAAATGGAGGCTCTAGACCCTTCCAGAGCCGAGATATCGCATGTCAAAGTTTTGACCTGAAAAAAAAAACATAAGGGGTAACACTGTCGTTTTTGGCTGAAATTTTGAACCCCTCCGATCTTCTTGAAACTCTGGATTCTGACAGAGGGCCACGAGACTTCGACCAGCGCGCAAAAATGGAGGCTCTAGACCCTTCCAGAGCCGAGATATCGGATGTCAAAGTTTTGACCTGAAAAAAAAAAACATAAGGGGTAACACTGTCGTTTTTGGCCGAAATTTTGACCCCCTCCGATCTTCTTGAAACTCTGGATTCTGACAGAGGGCCACGAGACTTCGACCAGCGCGCAAAAATGGAGGCTCTAGACCCTTCCAGAGCCGAGATATTGGACGTCAAAGTTTTGACCCGAAAAAAAAACATAAGGGGTAACACTGTCGTTTTTGGCCGAAATTTTGACCCCCTCCGATCTTCTTGAAACTCTGGATTCTGACAGAGGGCCACGAGACTTCGACCAGCGCGCAAAAATGGAGGCTCTAGACCCTTCCAGAGCCGAGATATCGGATGTCAAAGTTTTGACCTGAAAAAAAAACATAAGGGGTAACACTGTCATTTTTGGCCGAAATTTTGACCCCTTCCGATCTTCTTGAAACTCTGGATTCTGACAGAGGGCCACGAGACTTCGACCAGCGCGCAAAAATGGAGGCTCTAGACCCTTCCAGAGCCGAGATATCAGATGTCAAAGTTTTGACCCGGAAAAAAAAACATAAGGGGTAACACTGTCGTTTTTGGCCGAAATTTTGACCCCCTCCGATCTTCTTGAAACTCTGGATTCTGACAGAGGGCCACGAGACTTCGACCAGCGCGCAAAAATGGAGGCTCTAGACCCTTCCAGAGCCGAGATATCGCATGTCAAAGTTTTGACCTGAAAAAAAAACATAAGGGGTAACACTGTCGTTTTTGGCCGAAATTTTGACCCCCTCAGATCTTCTTGAAACTCTGGATTCTGACAGAGGGCCACGAGACTTCGACCAGCGCGCAAAAATGGAGGCTCTAGACCCTTCCAGAGCCAAGATATCGAAGGTCAAAATTAGGACCCGAAAAAAAAACATAAGGGGTATTACTGTCATTTTTTTTTTGGCCGAAATTTTGACCCCCTCCAATCTTCTTGAAACTCTGGATTCTGACAGAGGGCCACGAGACTTCGACCAGCGTGCAAAAATGGAGGCTCTAGACCCTTCCAGAGCCGAGATATCGAAGGTCAAAATTTGGACCCGAAAAAAAAACATAAGGGGTAACACTGTCATTTTTTTTTTTGGGCCGAAATTTTGACCCCCTCCGATCTTCTTGAAACTCTGGATTCTGACAGAGGGCCACGAGACTTCGACCAGCGCGCAAAAATGGAGGCTCTAGACCAGGGGTGGGCAAACTTTTTGGCTCAAGGGCCAAACTGGGTTTTAAAATTTGACAGAGGGCCGGCCATTTACGTGGATCACGTAATTTACATAGTATATTAATTTATATGCTATAGATATCCCCATTTAGCATTGTTATATTTTGGGGTTATTTTTTTTAATTTTATATTTATTTTAATTTTATATATATTTATATTCTTTTTAAATATTGTTTATCCTTAGTATTATTTAATGAGCCTAACAGTAAATTAGAAACAAAACACCAGCAAGTGTACACTTAGTAGAGTAAAAATTAGAGAAATGTTAAATGGCGCTAATATAGCGCTTTCATAGACCCAATGGCCACCAAAGCACTTCACAATTTGCCTCACATTCACCCATTCACGCACACATTCATACACCGACGGCAGCCATGCAAGGCGCCATCAGGCTCGTCGGGAGCAGCTGGGGTTAGGTGTCTTGCTCATGGACACCTCGACACTTGGTCACGTGGAAGCGAGGATTGAACCACCAACCTTTCGGTTTGTAGACAACCCACATGAACCACTGAACCACTGCCGCCCCAATGTAGGATGTTTACATTAATTCAACTTTATTAAAACTCCATATGGTAATCAAATTGCACTTAATAAACAAACGTCATACATTTGTTAAAAAATAAAATAAAAATAAAAAAATGTACCAATTAATTTTAAGTATGATAAAATGTAAAAATCAAAAGCAGATAAGAACATTTATTAAACAAACGGCAGAGACGGGAGGGTAGCGAGGCGGGCGATAAAGGTAACCGGAAGCAGTCCAAGAGACAAATACAGAGGAGAAAAGAAACTAAATATCAAAAGAAAAACTAAAAATCAAATGAAAACTAATCAGGTGTACAAGTGGTTACTAACATTTTTTTTCTCTGTGAGTTTCCAAAAAGGAAAAAACATTAACGTGCAACAAGGAGCCTTGTTGTGCTTAAGTCGCCGTCTGAAGGAGTGCTGAAATGTCAATGATTCAATCGTGCAAACGTTCTGTTTCCTGGGATATTAGTTATAAATTGCATATGACAACTTACAAAAAACGGTCTGACTCTGCGGCGTGAGTGTAACGGAGGCCAGCTAGTAGTTGATGTGCGTGTAAACCTGACTCCCCGATCTCAATAGGCGCTCTAGCGACGGACGCTAGAGGCTGCAGTCGTAGCCTCCTTGTTAGCGCGCCTGACTCTCATGCCGGAGACCCGGGTTCGAGGCCCGCTCGGAGCGGGTCGAGTTGGACCCGGGTGTGTGAAGGATTACATGAGCTTTGCAATGCAACCGTTATTTATTCACTGTATGGTTTCCATGGTGACGCGTCATTGCTTGTCACGTGACACACCGCAGCACAGCCACAACAGCTCTGAATGAATGAGCTGCTTTATTCAAGTATTGCAGGAAAAAGGCAAAATGAATGTGTGACAGGGATGTTGGTTCGGTGAATGGATGATGGAAGGAGACACAGGGTCGGTGAATACTGGTGCTCATGCACTTTATTGAGTTACTTTCTCTCCCCACAGCGCTTGCTCGCGCTCAAACAATTAATTCAGAATATTTCAAAAACAAATCACATATAAAACAGTACTCTTCCCGCTGGATTCAGCTTCTCAGGTCACAAATGCAGCAACACTCTTTCCACTGAAACAGCTTGCAGCCCAGCGTTTTCTCTCTCTCGACAGCGCGTGCACGAGCTCCCAGTCTCTCTCTCGCTCCACTCTGTCAGCACGGCCCGCTTACCGCTCGGCTCCCCCCTCGCTCTCCCGCTACAGACCGCGCTGCACAACGCTCCCCATGCAAATGCAATCTCTATGACAATATTTTAAATATTCAACGGGCCGGATTAAACAGCCTAACTGGCCGCATGTGGCCCGCGGGCCGTAGTTTGCCCACCCCTGCTCTAGACCCTTCCAGAGCCGAGATATCGAAGGTCAAAATTTGGACCCGAAAAAAAAAAACATAAGGGGTAACACTGTCATTTTTTTTTTGGCCGAAATTTTGACCCCCTCCAATCTTCTTGAAACTCTGGATTCTGACAGAGGGCCACAAGACTTCGACCAGCGCGCAAAAATGGAGGCTCTAAACCCTTCCAGAGCCGAGATATCGGATGTCAAAGTTTTGACCTGAAAAAAAAAAACATAAGGGGTAACACTGTCATTTTTTTTTTTTTGGCCGAATATTTGACCCCCTCCGATCTTCTTGAAACTCTGGATTCTGACAGAGGGCCACGAGACTTCGACCAGCGCGCAAAAATGGAGGCTCTAGACCCTTCCAGAGCCGAGATATCGGACGTCAAAGTTTTGACCCGAAAAAAAAAACATAAGGGGTAACACTGTCGTTTTTGGCCGAAATTTTGACCCCCTCCGATCTTCTTGAAACTCTGGATTCTGACAGAGGGCCACGAGACTTCGACCAGCGCGCAAAAATGGAGGCTCTAGACCCTTCCAGAGCCGAGATATCGCATGTCAAAGTTTTGACCTGAAAAAAAAACATAAGGGGTAACACTGTCGTTTTTGGCCGAAATTTTGACCCCCTCCGATCTTCTTGAAACTCTGGATTCTGACAGAGGGCCACGAGACTTCGACCAGCGCGCAAAAATGGAGGCTCTAGACCCTTCCAGAGCCGAGATATCGGGCGTCAAAGTTTTGACCCGAAAAAAAAACATAAGGGGTAACACTGTCGTTTTTGGCCGAAATTTTGACCCCCTCCGATCTTCTTGAAACTCTGGATTCTGACAGAGGGCCACGAGACTTCGACCAGCGCGCAAAAATGGAGGCTCTAGACCCTTCCAGAGCCGAGATATCGGATGTCAAAGTTTTGACCTGAAAAAAAAACATAAGGGGTAACACTGTCGTTTTTGGCCGAAATTTTGACCCCCTCCGATCTTCTTGAAACTCTGGATTCTGACAGAGGGCCACGAGACTTCGACCAGCGCGCAAAAATGGAGGCTCTAGACCCTTCCAGAGCCGAGATATCGGATGTCAAAGTTTTGACCCGGAAAAAAAAACATAAGGGGTAACACTGTCGTTTTTGGCCGAAATTTTGACCCCCTCCGATCTTCTTGAAACTCTGGATTCTGACAGAGGGCCATGAGACTTCGACCAGCGCGCAAAAATGGAGGCTCTAGACCCTTCCAGAGCCGAGATATCGGATGTCAAAGTTTTGACCTGAAAAAAAAAACATAAGGGGTAACACTGTCGTTTTTGGCCGAAATTTTGACCCCCTCTGATCTTCTTGAAACTCTGGATTCTGACAGAGGGCCACGAGACTTCGACCAGCGCGCAAAAATGGAGGCTCTAGACCCTTCCAGAGCCGAGATATCGGACGTCAAAGTTTTGACCCGAAAAAAAAACATAAGGGGTAACACTGTCGTTTTTGGCCGAAATTTTGACCCCCTCCGATCTTCTTGAAACTCTGGATTCTGACAGAGGGCCACGAGACTTCGACCAGCGCGCAAAAATGGAGACTCTAGACCCTTCCAGAGCCGAGATATCGGATGTCAAAGTTTTGACCCGGAAAAAAAAACATAAGGGGTAACACTGTCGTTTTTGGCCGAAATTTTGACCCCCTCCGATCTTCTTGAAACTCTGGATTCTGACAGAGGGCCACGAGACTTCGACCAGCGCGCAAAAATGGAGGCTCTAGACCCTTCCAGAGCCGAGATATCGGACGTCAAAGTTTTGACCCGAAAAAAAAACATAAGGGGTAACACTGTCGTTTTTGGCCGAAATTTTGACCCCCTCCGATCTTCTTGAAACTCTGGATTCTGACAGAGGGCCACGAGACTTCGACCAGCGCGCAAAAATGGAGGCTCTAGACCCTTCCAGAGCCGAGATATCGCATGTCAAAGTTTTGACCTGAAAAAAAAAACATAAGGGGTAACACTGTCGTTTTTGGCCGAAATTTTGACCCCCTCCGATCTTCTTGAAACTCTGGATTCTGACAGAGGGCCACGAGACTTCGACCAGCGCGCAAAAATGGAGGCTCTAGACCCTTCCAGAGCCGAGATATCGGACGTCAAAGTTTTGACCCGAAAAAAAAACATAAGGGGTAACACTGTCGTTTTTGGCCGAAATTTTGACCCCCTCCGATCTTCTTGAAACTCTGGATTCTGACAGAGGGCCACGAGACTTCGACCAGCGCGCAAAAATGGAGGCTCTAGACCCTTCCAGAGCCGAGATATCGGATGTCAAAGTTTTGACCTGAAAAAAAAACATAAGGGGTAACACTGTCGTTTTTGGCCGAAATTTTGACCCCCTCCGATCTTCTTGAAACTCTGGATTCTGACAGAGGGCCACGAGACTTCGACCAGCGCGCAAAAATGGAGGCTCTAGACCCTTCCAGAGCCGAGATATCGGATGTCAAAGTTTTGACCCGGAAAAAAAAACATAAGGGGTAACACTGTCGTTTTTGGCCGAAATTTTGACCCCCTCTGATCTTCTTTAAACTCTGGATTCTGACAGAGGGCCACGAGACTTCGACCAGCGCGCAAAAATGGAGGCTCTAGACCCTTCCAGAGCCGAGATATCGCATGTCAAAGTTTTGACCTGAAAAAAAAAACATAAGGGGTAACACTGTCGTTTTTGGCCGAAATTTTGAACCCCTCCGATCTTCTTGAAACTCTGGATTCTGACAGAGGGCCACGAGACTTCGACCAGCGCGCAAAAATGGAGGCTCTAGACCCTTCCAGAGCCGAGATATCGGATGTCAAAGTTTTGACCTGAAAAAAAAACATAAGGGGTAACACTGTCTTTTTTGGCCGAAATTTTGACCCCCTCCGATCTTCTTGAAACTCTGGATTCTGACAGAGGGCCACGAGACTTCGACCAGCGCGCAAAAATGGAGGCTCTAGACCCTTCCAGAGCCGAGATATCGGACGTCAAAGTTTTGACCCGAAAAAAAAACATAAGGGGTAACACTGTCGTTTTTGGCCGAAATTTTGACCCCCTCCGATCTTCTTGAAACTCTGGATTCTGACAGAGGGCCACGAGACTTCGACCAGCGCGCAAAAATGGAGGCTCTAGACCCTTCCAGAGCCGAGATATCGCATGTCAAAGTTTTGACCTGAAAAAAAAACATAAGGGGTAACACTGTCGTTTTTGGCCGAAATTTTGACCCCCTCCGATCTTCTTGAAACTCTGGATTCTGACAGAGGGCCACGAGACTTCGACCAGCGCGCAAAAATGGAGGCTCTAGACCCTTCCAGAGCCGAGATATCGGGCGTCAAAGTTTTGACCCGAAAAAAAAACATAAGGGGTAACACTGTCGTTTTTGGCCGAAATTTTGACCCCCTCCGATCTTCTTGAAACTCTGGATTCTGACAGAGGGCCACGAGACTTCGACCAGCGCGCAAAAATGGAGGCTCTAGACCCTTCCAGAGCCGAGATATCGGATGTCAAAGTTTTGACCTGAAAAAAAAACATAAGGGGTAACACTGTCGTTTTTGGCCGAAATTTTGACCCCCTCCGATCTTCTTGAAACTCTGGATTCTGACAGAGGGCCACGAGACTTCGACCAGCGCGCAAAAATGGAGGCTCTAGACCCTTCCAGAGCCGAGATATCGGATGTCAAAGTTTTGACCCGGAAAAAAAAACATAAGGGGTAACACTGTCGTTTTTGGCCGAAATTTTGACCCCCTCCGATCTTCTTGAAACTCTGGATTCTGACAGAGGGCCATGAGACTTCGACCAGCGCGCAAAAATGGAGGCTCTAGACCCTTCCAGAGCCGAGATATCGGATGTCAAAGTTTTGACCTGAAAAAAAAAACATAAGGGGTAACACTGTCGTTTTTGGCCGAAATTTTGACCCCCTCTGATCTTCTTGAAACTCTGGATTCTGACAGAGGGCCACGAGACTTCGACCAGCGCGCAAAAATGGAGGCTCTAGACCCTTCCAGAGCCGAGATATCGGACGTCAAAGTTTTGACCCGAAAAAAAAACATAAGGGGTAACACTGTCGTTTTTGGCCGAAATTTTGACCCCCTCCGATCTTCTTGAAACTCTGGATTCTGACAGAGGGCCACGAGACTTCGACCAGCGCGCAAAAATGGAGACTCTAGACCCTTCCAGAGCCGAGATATCGGATGTCAAAGTTTTGACCCGGAAAAAAAAAACATAAGGGGTAACACTGTCGTTTTTGGCCGAAATTTTGACCCCCTCCGATCTTCTTGAAACTCTGGATTCTGACAGAGGGCCACGAGACTTCGACCAGCGCGCAAAAATGGAGGCTCTAGACCCTTCCAGAGCCGAGATATCGGACGTCAAAGTTTTGACCCGAAAAAAAAAACATAAGGGGTAACACTGTCGTTTTTGGCCGAAATTTTGACCCCCTCCGATCTTCTTGAAACTCTGGATTCTGACAGAGGGCCACGAGACTTCGACCAGCGCGCAAAAATGGAGGCTCTAGACCCTTCCAGAGCCGAGATATCGCATGTCAAAGTTTTGACCTGAAAAAAAAAACATAAGGGGTAACACTGTCGTTTTTGGCCGAAATTTTGACCCCCTCCGATCTTCTTGAAACTCTGGATTCTGACAGAGGGCCACGAGACTTCGACCAGCGCGCAAAAATGGAGGCTCTAGACCCTTCCAGAGCCGAGATATCGGACGTCAAAGTTTTGACCCGAAAAAAAAACATAAGGGGTAACACTGTCGTTTTTGGCCGAAATTTTGACCCCCTCCGATCTTCTTGAAACTCTGGATTCTGACAGAGGGCCACGAGACTTCGACCAGCGCGCAAAAATGGAGGCTCTAGACCCTTCCAGAGCCGAGATATCGGATGTCAAAGTTTTGACCTGAAAAAAAAAACATAAGGGGTAACACTGTCGTTTTTGGCCGAAATTTTGACCCCCTCCGATCTTCTTTAAACTCTGGATTCTGACAGAGGGCCACGAGACTTCGACCAGCGCGCAAAAATGGAGGCTCTAGACCCTTCCAGAGCCGAGATATCGCATGTCAAAGTTTTGACCTGAAAAAAAAAACATAAGGGGTAACACTGTCGTTTTTGGCCGAAATTTTGAACCCCTCCGATCTTCTTGAAACTCTGGATTCTGACAGAGGGCCACGAGACTTCGACCAGCGCGCAAAAATGGAGGCTCTAGACCCTTCCAGAGCCGAGATATCGGATGTCAAAGTTTTGACCTGAAAAAAAAACATAAGGGGTAACACTGTCTTTTTTGGCCGAAATTTTGACCCCCTCCGATCTTCTTGAAACTCTGGATTCTGACAGAGGGCCACGAGACTTCGACCAGCGCGCAAAAATGGAGGCTCTAGACCCTTCCAGAGCCGAGATATCGGACGTCAAAGTTTTGACCCGAAAAAAAAACATAAGGGGTAACACTGTCGTTTTTGGCCGAAATTTTGACCCCCTCCGATCTTCTTGAAACTCTGGATTCTGACAGAGGGCCACGAGACTTCGACCAGCGCGCAAAAATGGAGGCTCTAGACCCTTCCAGAGCCGAGATATCGGATGTCAAAGTTTTGACCTGAAAAAAAAACATAAGGGGTAACACTGTCATTTTTGGCCGAAATTTTGACGCCTTCCGATCTTCTTGAAACTCTGGATTCTGACAGAGGGCCACGAGACTTCGACCAGCGCGCAAAAATGGAGGCTCTAGACCCTTCCAGAGCCGAGATATCAGATGTCAAAGTTTTGACCCGGAAAAAAAAACATAAGGGGTAACACTGTCGTTTTTGGCCGAAATTTTGACCCCCTCCGATCTTCTTGAAACTCTGGATTCTGACAGAGGGCCACGAGACTTCGACCAGCGCGCAAAAATGGAGGCTCTAGACCCTTCCAGAGCCGAGATATCGCATGTCAAAGTTTTGACCTGAAAAAAAAACATAAGGGGTAACACTGTCGTTTTTGGCCGAAATTTTGACCCCCTCCGATCTTCTTGAAACTCTGGATTCTGACAGAGGGCCACGAGACTTCGACCAGCGCGCAAAAATGGAGGCTCTAGACCCTTCCAGAGCCGAGATATCGGATGTCAAAGTTTTGACCCGGAAAAAAAAACATAAGGGGTAACACTGTCGTTTTTGGCCGAAATTTTGACCCCCTCCGATCTTCTTGAAACTCTGGATTCTGACAGAGGGCCACGAGACTTCGACCAGCGCGCAAAAATGGAGGCTCTAGACGCTTCCAGAGCCGAGATATCGAAGTTCAAAATTTCGACCCGAAAAAAAAACATAAGAGGTAACACTGTCATTTTTTTTGGGCCGAAATTTTGACCCCCTCCGATCTTCTTGAAACTCTGGATTCTGACAGAGGGCCACGAGACTTCGACCAGCGCGCAAAAATGGAGACTCTAGACCCTTCCAGAGCCGAGATATCGAAGGTCAAAATTTGGACCCGAAAAAAAAACATAAGGGGTAAAAACCACTGTGGGGTTTTTTTTTTTGGCCGAAATTTTGACCCCCTCCGATCTTCTTGAAACTCTGGATTCTGACAGAGGGCCACGAGACTTCGACCAGCGCGCAAAAATGGAGGCTTTAGACCCTTCCAGAGCCGAGATATCGAAGGTCAAAATTTGGACCCGAAAAAAAACCAAGGGGTAACACTGTCTTTTTTTTTTGGCCGAAATTTTGACCCCCTCCGATCTTCTTGAAACTCTGGATTCTGACAGAGGGCCACGAGACTTCGATCAGCGCGCAAAAATGGAGGCTCTAGACCCTTCCAGAGCCGAGATATCGAAGGTCAAAATTTGGACCCGAAAAAAAAACATAAGGGGTAACACTGTCGTTTTTGGCCGAAATTTTGACCCCCTCCGATCTTCTTGAAACTCTGGATTCTGACAGAGGGCCACGAGACTTCGACCAGCGCGCAAAAATGGAGGCTCTAGACCCTTCCAGAGCCGAGATATCGGATGTCAAAGTTTTGACCCGGAAAAAAAAACATAAGGGGTAACACTGTCGTTTTTGGCCGAAATTTTGACCCCCTCCGATCTTCTTGAAACTCTGGATTCTGACAGAGGGCCACGAGACTTCGACCAGCGCGCAAAAATGGAGGCTCTAGACGCTTCCAGAGCCGAGATATCGAAGTTCAAAATTTCGACCCGAAAAAAAAACATAAGAGGTAACACTGTCATTTTTTTTGGGCCGAAATTTTGACCCCCTCCGATCTTCTTGAAACTCTGGATTCTGACAGAGGGCCACGAGACTTCGACCAGCGCGCAAAAATGGAGACTCTAGACCCTTCCAGAGCCGAGATATCGAAGGTCAAAATTTGGACCCGAAAAAAAACCATAAGGGGTAAAAACCACTGTGGGGTTTTTTTTTTGGCCGAAATTTTGACCCCCTCCGATCTTCTTGAAACTCTGGATTCTGACAGAGGGCCACGAGACTTCGACCAGCGCGCAAAAATGGAGGCTTTAGACCCTTCCAGAGCCGAGATATCGAAGGTCAAAATTTGGACCCGAAAAAAAACCAAGGGGTAACACTGTCTTTTTTTTTTGGCCGAAATTTTGACCCCCTCCGATCTTCTTGAAACTCTGGATTCTGACAGAGGGCCACGAGACTTCGATCAGCGCGCAAAAATGGAGGCTCTAGACCCTTCCAGAGCCGAGATATCGAAGGTCAAAATTTGGACCCGAAAAAAAAACATAAGGGGTAACACTGTCGTTTTTTTTTTTTTTTTGGCCGAAATTTTGACCCCCTCCGATCTTCTTGAAACTCTGGATTCTGACAGAGGGCCACAAGACTTCGACCAGCACGCAAAAATGGAGGCTCTAGACCCTTCCAGAGCCGAGATATCGAAGGTCAAAATTTGGGCCCGAAAAAAAAAAACCATAAGGGGTAACACTGTCATTTTTTTTTTGGCATTTTTTTTAACATTGACAATAAATTTGTGTTTCTCTTCAAAAATGTTGATTAATGTAATTCTCTAAAACGTGTTATCTACTTGAATACATTGTATAGAACTAGTTCAATATGTTCAACAGCACTTGATTATGATTAAAATGATAAATGCTGTTGACAATACTGAAACTAGCTTATTAGTAAGCTAATATGTTCTATTCTTGGCTAATAGATTGTTAGCTGGGAAGCTATCTAGTATACTATTATTCAGTAACATGACACAGCAATAATAAATTTGATATTAATGAAATAACTTTGAGGCTGTTTAAGTGAGCCACTTAAGAATAACTTAATTCCATGAAGTTATGTGAGCAAATTTTCTTTCTTAACCAAGCAATTCAAGAATTATATATATAAAAAAGAAGTTGAAATGATTCTTATTTTTTTTTCCATGATTAAACCATGTAAATTAAACTTGCTTTTTTTAGGATGTGTAACTAATGAAAGAATTATTATTTGTGGGTCAACTAACACATTTAAATTTTATGAAACTCTTCCCAACTTCAGTTTCGGAGGCCTTATTCTTGATAAGACTGTGAGCAATCCTAACTTTGAGGGCATGGCAGTCTTCACACCAGTCATAAACGGTGAGTAAATGTCAGACACACGCCACACTTTGAGCAGAGACGCCTTTCACATACTCAAATGAATTCTCAATGCACAGCAGTAGTAGTAAAAGTAACAATAAACCTGAAAAACAAGTTTAGAAACTTAATTTAAGGCCCATTTCCCTCCTCAACTCCTCATTACAATAAAAAGTTGATCACATCTCTCTCAGTGTTTGGAACTCAACTCGTGGATTCAGGGAGGCGATCGGCCTCTGCTGCCAAAATAAAACCTTCTCATTCCAAATCGTCGCAATAAATCAGAGCACTGGCTCTTCGCTTGCAACGTTTTATCGTACATGAAAGAAGTCGAGCATTTTGACGGGAGTGTAACTAATAGACTTAAAAACCCCAGCCGAGGCAGAGTTTGTTTGGTTTTACGTAAAATATCACTTGTGGTGATTTGTCAACTTCAGCAATCTGGTTTAGATTTCCCCAGGCTGGTTCTGTTCCTGCTCAGCTGCACATGTGCTCTACCAATGATCCCCCCTCGAACCGTGACTCAATACTATGTTGGCAGAAACTACACGCAATGGGAATAGAGCATGTTATGGTTGTAAAAGCGGCCTAATCCAGTAGTAGCTGTGATTCCTCTGCTGAAAACTTCTCTGACGTCTTCCCTAGTTGTTTATCTGGATCTGGCCCCCTATTTTTCCAGCTCAGTCCTGAGACACAAGGTGGCTGGGATTCACGAAGACTAATTTTAGACCTCATTACCTAGTTCGATACTCACGTCAAGGAACACACTCGAGCTAAAATGTGGAAAAGCTGTTAATTGTGCACACAATACTCTGAAATAGGCTGAAAATGGATCATTTGACCGATATCAGTGTGCATACTTCCATAGACGCATGCTGTGTTCTAACATTTGTATCTGAGATGAGGGGAATATGAGAATTGTAATGGTGTAATGGTTGGAAAGCTCTCACATTTTTTCCTTTTTGCACTTTTCAGGGGTGGGGGGGAATCTGGTTGCCATCCAGGCCAGTCGGATCTCCACTTACCTTCATTTCTTGAGCGTACCTGGAGTCCTGCCCTATAAGATGAGACAGCACTGGCCCAACCCCTGTGTCACATTCTTCTCCTCAGGTGAGGTCACTTTGAAACTATTTGTGCTCCTGGGATGAATTCACTCCCTTAGATATTTGAGATAAAGTCAGTAATTAGTAATAATCTAAGTCAAGCTTTGCATTGTTGAATTTTAACAAAACTTGAACCCTGATATTTACACTGTAACACAAATGGTGCAGATGATTTATGCCTGTACAGTTATGAACGATATCTCAAACCCTGTTGTTTGTTGAGGAGGGGTCTTCTATTCGTTTTTCTATTCAGTGGTTACACTGTGATTTTACGACAATCCTAATGACTTACATTGAGGGATTGGCCCAAGCCATATTTAGAGACCTGGGGCCGTATTCAAAAAGAATTTTATCTTATTACTAGCAGTACTCATAAATCGCACTAAATATTTTAGCTAAGACTTTTCTCTTAAAAGTTATTCACAATGCCTTTCAGACCTACTCTTAGGGAAAAACGACAACTCCTAAACTACGAGTGAGTCTTCTTTGCTATGGATGACGTCAATTCTCATGCACGAGCTTCCTCGCAATGATCACGGCGATTGGTTGTTAGATGACAGGGCCGTCATGCGGAACATAACAGACGCAAGGAATCATGGAATTACGACATCTAAATATGTCTATGTCCTACACAAAATAATAATAGTAATGTCATCGAAATGCGTACAATCCACTTTCAACAGTATTTCTCAGAAATCGCTTACTGCACCTTTGAATTAGAAATAAAGAAAATAGCAGTTTTATTCTTAAGAATGGTTCGTAAATCCATCCCCAGAATATCACTCGGAGATTGGGATTTTGAGTTGCGACTACCCATAACACCTTTGAAAAATGTAAAAGTTTTGATTAATGTCGATATCGATCATTTTGAAACAATTGAAAACGCTCATGACATTTCTCCTCAGGAGTGAACTCAAAGTCAGCGCGGGTGCTGTTCCTCCTGGTGGTTCCAGGTCATCTCTTGTTTCTTTTCGCCATCAATATGCTTCAAGGAGGTCACACTGCCATCACACCAGCATTCACCTGCTGCTACCTGAGTGCTGCTCTGCTTCAGGTGAGCCGTAGTGCTACTTTAGAAACCTTAAAAAAAATAAAAATCATTACAATAAAAATGACAGAGAATTTCGAGATATAAACTAGCAATTGTTAGAATAAAAGTCAGAATTGCAAGTTTACGTCTCAGAATTGTCTTTCAATTCTCTTCAGAAAAAAAAATAGCGGCGGAAACAAGCGTGCATAGAAAACATTTGTGCTGCTTAATATTTTGGCGGAACTGTGGAAAATAATTTCAGGATTATTTGATGGATGGAAATTTGAAAACGAAAATTGATTGAAATTGCTGAACAAAAGTATTGTTAAAGCCACAATCTGTACTTTTTCGGCTTTAAAAATAGCAAAAATAAATGTATCTATGTTATATATTTCTATTAGATGTGTACTTACATTATCCCGACAGTTTCCACCAACTTTCAAATACGGAGAAATTTATAGTTTAATTCGAAGACACGGGACGTTACTTTATTTCCGTTTCGTCGTCCGTCTATGGCGTCATATAACCTTTGACTCCTCTATTTTCTCTAACTTCCTTGCGGAACACGGCGAAACCACCAAACACAAAGGGGAACACTGGACTACCGCCAAGAAAGCATAGAAAATGACGAAGAAAAAAAAGTAAGGCCCTGTCCCAAATCGCGCACTTCACGCGGACTTGCGGTCTCGTGGACTTCGATTGCGCGTGCTCGCCGAGTCCACGAGTCCGTAGGGTGTCCCATTTGGCATTTTAACGCTCTGAAGTGTGCTCAGCAGCGCCCCCTTTGTACCCTTGAAGCGGTCTTCCGCGAAGCCCGCATAGATGCAGGCTCCGCGCACTTCAACTACCCAGGAATCCTTGTGAAAGGCCAATCAGACAACAGATGGGAGGAGATTTTACTCACGGACTGTAAACATGACTAAGAAGAGAATATTTAAGAGTTTAATTATGTTTTTTTTATGACATAGGCGTACATTTTACCAGTTGTTACTTACAGTTTATACAAACATTATTGACCAGTGGTTGTATCTCAAACGTAATAATAGCTGTTGAATATACGATTGCATTATGATTCATTACATAAATAGAACCGTCATATAAACGTAGTATAAATTTTGAAACCTATACATTTTTCTTAAACTCATTTTGTGTTAAAATTGAATATTATGTAGGCTATTATTATGTACATCTGTATTTATCATTTACATAACCATGACATCTACTCTAATATAGAACTGTAAAAGCAGGCTGTGTTAAGTTCACAATGATAAGATTTTGGAAAATAAAATAAGTCCTGTTTTCGATGCTAAAGACTGGAATTTTTAAATGATATTTGTTTATGTCATTAGAAAATAAATATTATATATTAATAAAGGGACTGATGAGATGATCTTTAAGTTTATTCAGCTCCGTATAGAGAGGGATAACCAGATAACTGTTAAGGCTTTCACAGGCGTGAGGAACGAGTTCCTGTTTCCGGCGTGACGATCGAGTCTGTCCCAAAAATACCTCTCAATGCACCCTCGAGGACTCGCGCTAAGGGCCCTATAGGTCTGCACTGCATGACGTCGCCGAAGTGTGGACTCTGAGGAAGTCCACAAGTCCGGAGTGTGCCATTTGGGACAGGGCCTATGGCGTATTTTTATGCGTGTAAATCACGTGCCCGCTCACGAGCGCTCACTCAGACGAGATGCACTGTCCCCGGTGCTGCTCGAGCATATAGCGCTGCTCGTTCCGGTCGTCTCATTCAAATCAGCCAACTGTTGCTGTTAGCGAGCCGCGCACATTGAATACTCAAATGAGTCAGGTTGCGAATGTACGTGCCCGCTTTAGCGCGCTCATGCTTACTAAATAAACGCCTCACCTGCGGCGCAAGCTCTCACTACATTCCCTTTAGCCTTTAGCACATTGTGGATGGATAACGCTAACCCAGTCAAACGTTTGACTGCAGTATCTTACGTGCTTATAAAATCCAGTGTGCCCGAAAAATGTTCTAAAATAGGTCATTCATTGAAGGAGCGTAATATAAATATTTATATTCGTCTGTATTATAGTTATGAACCACGATTACCTTTGCCTGCACCTTCTGCTGCTACAGCCCAGTAAAGCTCAAACGTACGGGTGAAAGATATGACCCGAGAAGCATGCCACAGGTAAACACTGGGGTTGCATTTAAAGCTTCTTGACAAGCTAACAGAGAGATGCCGTATATCCGTATATTTTGTAAAAACGATCATGTCATGTCATGAGCTGAGCTGGTTGTCATTGACAGCGACAACAATTCCCGTGAGCCCACGCTCTTTCCTGACGTCATCAAAGTACGTCTTTGTTATTATGTGAAATGAGTGACCCCTGGTGGCCAAAAAAATTACAGAGTGCACGTTTAACAAAAGATTAAAATGTATGTTTGTTAAAAAACAAACAAAAAAACTAATAAGTTAGGAATTGCATGCAAAATAACTGAACGTTTAATCATGTTTTTCCTCACAGGTTGGGATCCTCATTTATACGGCAGACTTGATTGTGCGTCTGATGTGGAGGAAAGGTCTGGATCCTGATAACTTCTCCATCCCATACCTCACTGCTCTGGGAGACCTGTTGGGCACGGGTTTCCTGGCACTGTGTTTCCGTCTGGTCATGTTAGTGGAGGGGCACGGCTTATAAAATCGTCCCCTTGGAATTATAAGGTTCTATCTGACATTTTTGTCAAAATTGATTTATTCACATTTTATTATTCTGTGACAACTTATTTACGTTATGTGGTGTGTTTTTTTTAAGTTGTGTTCATTGTGGGACTTTTTATTGAAAAAACAAAAAGGTTCTATCTACAAAGTCGAACTCTAATGCCGCGTTCCAGGCAACCTGTTACTCGTGTTTTTCCAACCTTATACCCGTGAAAGTGCACTGGAACGGCCGTCAAACCCGTGACTTACCACCCGTGAACTCGTACTAGATCGATGTAGCTACTCCCAGTTACGAGTTCTGACGTCACATAGCCTGCGAACCTATAGAAAACTACAATGACAGCCCCTACGATGCAGTGTTTCTGCAGGCACATTTCCAAATATACAAATAAAGAAAAATAAAAGGTATAACAGCTTATCTTGCCTCATGCGTTATTTTTCCTCCTCAGTTTCCCACAAATAAACAAGAAGTAAGCACCTTTGGTGGTAGAAATTATTACAAATGACGTGAATGACCTGGAATACTACAAAGTCGTAAGTCGTGGTTTGAAGTCGTGATTTACGTGCTCAAAACCTGTCTGGAACGCAGCATAACTTGGCTCTTTAAGGTTCTATCTGCATGAGCCAATCAGCACTTCGAATGCACAGAAGAGGACCAATCAGAATCAACTTTTATATCTCGGGTCGCCGGCTTTTTCCTTCAAGACAAGAAGAAACCCCATAAAGGCATTATGCTATACATTTACAGTGAATTAAATATTCACTAAAGTGAATATCGTAGTCTTATGACGTGGCTTAACTTTATATTTTGTTATTTTCTTTATTGTGCATTATTGGTTATTATTATTATTAATAACTTTTATTATTATAGTTATTATTATCTGAATTATACAAATATGCAGTGAGTAAATTGAATACTTCAGAAAACCATTGTGTGTGTGTGTTTGTTTGAAAGTATGTGTTGTGAATTCTCTCCCTTTAAATATTGAGTTGGTTACGTGGGTGACGTTTTAAGTTGCGTTGTACGCAAATACCGTAGTGCAGCGTTCTCAGCACGTACGGACTAAGTGTAATTGCCTATTCACAGCCACACCAGTTGAGCGATCATCTCGTGCACGCGTTCATGTGCAGTGTATGTGCAAGAGAAAGTTTATGACAAAGTAAGTTTCCTTCTTTTTTTATATTGTTAATATTGCAGTTTAAATACAATCTTACGATCTGTGTCGAGTTAGATAATGTTTGTTATGTTTAGCGATCTTTCTAACGATAATTTGATCCTGCTTAACGAGCAGATTATCCCGCTAGCATCGCTGCTCATTTTGTTTGTTTGTTAAGTTACATTGAAGTGAATTTCTCTGTGGATATCTTTCACTGATTGTCAGTGAAGACCGTCCAATTTCTATAATTTACTATTGGTGTTTTGTCAATTTAATTGCATTATGCAGTTTATTATAGACTCATAGGCCTATATTTCTTGATTGATATATTTCATGTATCCGTGCACTCTACAGAGATGTTTATATTTGAGTTTGTAATTTCTTTAGTTGTTGAATAATTTAGTGAGTGAATATTTATTTCTGTTATGTTATTTATTTCAGAAACTACCATGTGTATGGTCACTCTTGTGCCTTAAACACTTAAACTCTCTCTGATGACTCCGACTCCTTGACCAGAGTTCTGCAGCGGTCAATAACATAGTCCACCAGGGGCCTGTTTCAGAAAGGAGGTTAAGTGAAAACTCTGAGTGTGTTAACCCTGAAATGAGGGAAACTCTGGGTTTTCCATTTCAGAAAGGGGGGTAAATCAAACCCGAGAAAGCAGAGTAAGTCAAGCCCGTTTCTGAAAGAGAGGTAACTTATACTGAGAGTCAGTTACCATGGTAACTTACTCTGTGAACCTAACCAGGGGTGGGTTTCCTGAAAGCATCGTTAGCCAACTATGGTCGAAAGTTCCGTCGTTACCAATAGAGTTCAATGGAAAATTGCGACCATAGTTGACTAACGATGCTTTCGTGAAACGCACCCGGGAGCAGGTTTTCTTCAGTAAACCTAGAGTTTATTGTGGTCTCCTCCCCTTTTTTAAAGAGGAAGTGCTGTTTAAACACTAACAATAATAGTAAAATGTATTTACACATTCATTAAGGAATATACAGGGTTGGACAATGAAACTGAAACACTGGCCAATGTTTGATGAAGATGAAAGTGACGTTGAACATCTCCCATGGTCTGCACAGTCACCAGATCTGAATATTATTGAGGTGTCAGAAAACGTTTTCCTCCACCAGCATCATATATGAAGGACTTCGATCTGTCATTCCCAAGATGAATTGGTGCTTTATTTGGATGCAAAATGAGGCCCTCACAATCCTAATAAATGATTGTGTTGTGAGACCAGGTGTTTCAGTTTCATTGTCCAACCCCTGTATATTGTTTGTCCATGGCTTAATTGACTAAATCTGTTTTGCAGCAATTTGCCAAAAAATAAAAGGATTAAAACGTTTGCTAAACTTTTATTTGATTACCACCGTTTTTGATTAATATATTTCTATTAAATCATTAAAAAATTGGAATAAAAAACATTTAATAGAACTCAATTATTTTTCAAACATAATTTAATAAGTTATTAATGATAAAAAATAAGATCTTATTCATTAATCTTATTCATAATCAATTATTGAAGTTAGTTGATTACATATGTTTTATTGAACAAATGTTTGATTTATTTAACTGTCATTTTAACTGATGATAATAATAACTGTAATTTAAGAATGCAGTTTATATATTTAATAATTGTTTAATACCATAAACCGTGATATTTTCTGAGACGGTTCTCTACTGAGAAACTCTCCCCACGCCTGCTGTTAAACAAGTTACTCAGCAAATTTTACACATATTTTAAATTAACTACTTCTTACTTGAGTAGATTTTTAGACTGGTATTTTTACTTAAGTAAAAGTAATAGTAGCATACATTAGGTTGAATAACATTCTTCCAGTTTCACCTCTGATATTATAACAGTAAGTTACTCTAAAATAGTTATGAATTATTAACTACAAATGACATCTTCAACGGTGTAGTTAGATTAATGTAATAATTACTATCTCTAGAAAGTATTGGTCTACATATTACTAAATCATATATCAACCTCAACCACTTGATTAATACAAGGAGGAGAGACAATTAACAATTAACATTTTTTGTGATTATTGTCACGGTGTAGTGTGGAATGAAGACAGGCTGAGGCTGACGCAAAGCTCCAATACAAAACATTTACTCAAAAACTCCAAACAGGTACAAGTAAGACTGGCAGAAGATTACACACACTTTGTCCCCTTGGAATTATAAAGTTTTATCTGCGTTCTGAGCAGTTTTGAGATATTAAGTTTTTGCATTACATATAGGAAAATTTATATGGGGAACAAGTTTCATTCAAACATGAAAATAACAGGGACCCTAAATATATTCTAAAAATACAATATCAAAATCCTCTCAAATTTGTAAATGGGGATTTTTGGAATGGGTCAAATGCAGATAGAACCTTCTAATTCTAAAAAAACACTTTTCGCTTAGAATTATAAGGTTCTATCCGACAAAACATTATTTGAACATTTAAATAAAAAAATAATGTTGTAACAATGTCTCAACATGTGTTAGAAAGTAAAATTTTATCCTTTCTATGACATTTATTGACATTCATGACATTCATTTTTTAGCACTTCCATGTATTCAGGACATTTCAAATTAAGCTAGGTAGGTCTAAATATTTTCCCCAGTGCATAATCTTCGTTTTTGATATCAATTTGGTGGGTAATAAAACACATTGCAGAAATTATAATTTAAATCTTTAGGAATCTTAAAATCTTTAAATCTTAATCTTTAAAAGGAGCCACTGTAATACATCCGAGCAGGACTTTATTCCAGCTAAAGTGGGCCAGGTAAAATGGCTTTCTCTCTAGACCTCAATATGGCTGAAATAACATGCAAACGTTTATTGTTGTAAATAAGACCCCATTAATTAAATTGTTAAATATTTGATGTATAAGCCTTAATATGGTAAAAATTAAGACATTTTAAGAGTTTAAAAACTGCAAGAAAATCGACATGCTTCAGCAAATTAATTCATAAAGTTTATTAATCATTGAAAAATTATTCACTGACTATATAATTGTCACAGTCTTTGTCATCTTCACTACACTTCCCAGCATCCTCTGTGATAGTCTCCACACCTGAACTCACTCCCTCAATCATCCACCTGTTCATCGTCCTGATCATCTGTTTCACCTGTCGTCACCTTGTTAGTGTTCATTTGTATCTGTATTTAGTTCTCTCTGTTTCAGTCTGAGTTTGTCAGTTCTTGATTGTGTTTCATGGATAGTGTGAGTAATCTTCTGCCAGTCTTCCTTGTGCCTGTTTGGAGTTTTTGAGTAAATGTTTTCTATTGAAGCCTCAGCCTGTCTTCATTTCACAGTACACCGTGACAGAAGAACCGACCAAACATGGATTTCCCTGCAGTAAGACTAATGTGCCTTGAGCAGGGAAACAGCTCTCTTGAGGAACACCTGGAGGTTTTCCTGGATTTGGTACCTCAAACCAGTTTCCCAGATGACTACCTGAGGTCCTGCTCTCCTGGTGCCCTGGTCCTGCTCTCTCTCCGCCCTGGTCCTGCTCTCTCTCCGCCCTGGTCCTGCTCTCTCTCCGCCCTGGTCCTGCTCGCTCTCCGCCCTGGTCCTGCTCGCTCTCCGCCCTGGTCCTGCTCTCCGCCCTGGTGCTCTGGTCCTGCTCTCCGCCCTGGTGCCCTGGTCCTGCTCTCTCTCCGCCCTGGTCCTGCTCTCTCTCCGCCCTGGTCCTGCTCTCTCTCCGCCCTGGTCCTGCTCGCTCTCCGCCCTGGTCCTGCTCTCTCTCCGCCCTGGTCCTGCTCTCTCTCCGCCCTGGTCCTGCTCTCTCTCCGCCCTGGTCCTGCTCGCTCTCCGCCCTGGTCCTGCTCGCTCTCCGCCCTGGTCCTGCTCTCTCTCCGCCCTGGTCCTGCTCGCTCTCCGCCCTGGTCCTGCTCTCTCTCCGCCCTGGTCCTGCTCTCTCTCCGCCCTGGTCCTGCTCTCTCTCCGCCCTGGTCCTGCTCGCTCTCCGCCCTGGTCCTGCTCGCTCTCCGCCCTGGTCCTGCTCGCTCTCCGCCCTGGTCCTGCTCTCTCTCCGCCCTGGTCCTGCTCGCTCTCCGCCCTGGTCCTGCTCGCTCTCCGCCCTGGTCCTGCTCGCTCTCCGCCCTGGTCCTGCTCTATACTCTGGTCCTGCTCGCTTTCCGCCCTGGTCCTGCTCTAATTCAGCCATGCCCTCGTCATCCTCCAGGGCACCCTCCCACCCCATTGATGTTCTACGGCGCGAGGTCACGCCTTTGGAAAAGTGGGGAGTTCTGTCACATTCTTCGTTTGCACCATTCTGTCTTCGTCATCTTCACTACACTTCCCAGCATCCTCTTGTCTCCACACCTGAACTCACTCCCTCAATCAACCACCTGTTCATTGTCCTGATCATCTGTGTCACCTTGTTAGTGTTCATTTTGTATCTGTATTTAGTTCTCTCTGTTTCAGTGTGTGCTAGTCGGTTCTTGATCATGTTTCATGGACAGTGTGTGTAATCATCTGCCTTTACCTGTTTGGAGTTTTTGAGTTCTTGATTCCACACTACACCATGACAATAATCATAAAAAATGTCAGACTCCCTTTTTAATCACTCTCACTCTTACACACCAATACACTTTCTCAAACATACACGGACACACACAAATACTTTCAAACACACTCACATGTTGACTGGTTCTCTAAAATATTCAATTTATTCACTGCATATTTGTATAATTCAGATAATAATAACTATAATAATGAAAGTTATTAATAATAACTAAAACATTATAAAGAAAATGAAAAAATATAAAGATAAGCCACTTCATTAGACTACACAATTAAGTGAATTTTTAATTTATTGTAAATGTATAGCATAATGCATTTATGGGGTTTCTTGTCTCCAAGGAAAAAGCTGGCAACTCAACATATAAAAGATTCTGATTGGTCCTCTTCTGTGCGTTCGAAGTGTTGATTGGCTTAAGCAGACAGAACCTTATAGAGCCAAGTTAGAGTTCAACTTTGTAGATAGAACCTTTTTGTTTTTTCAATAAAAAGTCCCACAATGTACACAAATTAAAACACATCAAACAAGTCACAGAATAAGAAAATGTGAATAACTCAATTTTGACAAAAATATCATATAGAACTTTATAATTCTAAGGGGACAACTATCCATGAAACATAAATCAAGAACCGACAAGCTACTGGACAATCATACTGAAACAGAGAACTAAATACAGATACAAAATGAACACTAACAAGGTGACACAGATGATCAGGTGGATGATTGAGGGAGTGAGTTCAGGTGTGGAGACGAGGATGCTGGGAAGTGTAGTGAAGATGACGAAGACAGAATGGTGCAGACGAAGACTGTGACAGAACACCCCCCTTTACAAAGGCGTAACCTCGCGCCGTAGAACATCAATGGGGTGGGAGGGTGCCCTGGAGGATGACGAGGGCATGGCTGAATTAGAGCAGGAAGTCTCCAGGGCAGAGCAGGACGAGGGCGGAGAGCAGGACCAGGGCGGAGAGCAGGACCAGGGCGGAGAGCAGGACCAGGGCGGAGAGCAGGACCAGGGTGGAGAGCGGCACCAGGGCGGAGAGCAGGACCAGGGCACCAGGGCGGAGAGCAGGACCAGGGCGGAGAGCAGGACTAGGGCCCCAGGGCGGAGAGCGGCACCAGGGCGGAGAGCAGGACCAGGGCACCAGGGCGGAGAGCAGGACCAGGGCACCAGGGCGGAGAGCGGCACCAGGGCGGAGAGCAGGACCAGGGCGGAGAGCAGGACCAGGGCGGAGAGCAGGACCAGGGCGGAGAGCGGCACCAGGGCGGAGAGCGGCACCAGGGCGGAGAGCAGGACCAGGGCACCAGGGCGGAGAGCAGGACCAGGGCACCAGGGCGGAGAGCGGCACCAGGGCGGAGAGCAGGACCAGGGCGGAGAGCAGGACCAGGGCACCAGGGCGGAGAGCAGGACCAGGGCACCAGGGCGGAGAGCGGCACCAGGGCGGAGAGCAGGACCAGGGCGGAGAGCGGCACCAGGGCGGAGAGCGGCACCAGGGCGGAGAGCAGGACCAGGGCGGAGAGCAGGACCAGGGCACCAGGGCGGAGAGCGGCACCAGGGCGGAGAGCAGGACCAGGGCGGAGAGCAGGACCAGGGCACCAGGGCGGAGAGCGGCACCAGGGCGGAGAGCAGGACCAGGGCACCAGGGCGGAGAGCAGGACCAGGGCGGAGAGCGGCACCAGGGCGGAGAGCAGGACCAGGGCACCAGGGCGGAGAGCGGCACCAGGGCGGAGAGCGGCACCAGGGCGGAGAGCAGGACCAGGGCACCAGGAGAGCAGGACCAGGGCACCAGGAGAGCAGGACCTCAGGCAGTCATCTGGGAAACTGGTTTGAGGTACCAAATCCAGGAAAACCTCCAGGTGTTCCTCAAGAGAGCTGTTTCCCTGCTCAAGGCACATTAGTCTTACTGCAGGGAAATCCATGTTTGGTCAGTTCTTCTGTCACGGTGTACTGTGAAATGAAGACAGGCTGAGGCTTCAATAGAAAACATTTACTCAAAAACTCCAAACAGGCACAAGGAAGACTGGCAGAAGATTACTTACACTATCCATCAAACAGGCACAAGGAAGACTTGCAGAAGATTACTCACACTATCCATGAAACACAATCAAGAACTGACAAACACAGACTGAAACAGAGAGAACTAAATACAGATACAAATGAACACTAACAAGGTGACGACAGGTGAAACAGATGATCAGGACGATGAACAGGTGGATGATTGAGGGAGTGAGTTCAGGTGTGGAGACTATCACAGAGGATGCTGGGAAGTGTAGTGAAGATGACGAAGACAGAATGGTGCAGACAAAGACTGTGACAATTATATAGTCAGTGAATAATTTTTCAATGATTAATAAACTTTATGAATTAATTTGCTGAAGCATGTCGATTTTCTTGCAGTTTTTAAAGTCTTAAAATGTCTTAATTTTTACCATATTAAGGCTTATAGGTCAAATATTTAACAATTTAATTAATGGGGTCTTATTTACAACAATAAACGTTTGCATGTTATTTCAGCCATATTGAGGTCTAGAGAGAAAGCCATTTTACCTGGCCCACTTTAGCTGGAATAAAGTCCTGCTCGGATGTATTACAGTGGCTCCTTTTAAAGATTAAGATTTAAAGATTTTAAGATTCCTAAAGATTAAAATTATAATTTCTGCAATGTGTTTTATTACCCACCAAATTGATATCAAAAATGAAGATTATGCACTGGGGAAAATATTTAGACCTACCTAGCTTAATTTGAAATCAGTGGCGGAACTAGAGTTTTATACATGGGGTGGCCAGGGGGTGGCCACTGCTATTTTTGGGGGTACACGTACACACACACACAGTGGAAGGAATTGGGTCACTCTGTTTGTAACTATAATTGTTGAACATCCAAAATATTAGCAGAAAACAAAACTGAAGCACCAAGGAGATAAGATACAGTAGCATGTGTCTGTTTTGAACTGCTGTTTATTTACAAAAAAAAAAAAAAAAAAAAAAACATAATTCCGTGGTTCTGATAAGAACTGGCAAAATGTTTCACAAACTCATCCATGTTGAGGGATCGTGCTCGACTCAATACTGAGAATTCCGATGTGACTTAACCTGTCATCAACTCACTGTATTCCGGACACTTTGCACTTTGTAAAACGTCCTTTTAAGATATCAACCCGCTGAAAGATTTACATGATTGCTCGTCTGACTCTGGGCACACGCCTTCCATACGTTTCAAAGTTTGTTCGACACATTTTGAGCAAATCATTTTAGAGAAATCCTTAAAAAACTGCCGAGAGACGCAGTGTCCGGATTACCATGAGGACTCATGGCGTTCCGGACACCTGAAAATTTCTACTCACTGTGTTTCGGACAGTCATTTCTAATGTAAAACGCATACATTTTAACGACTATAAGTTGGTAAAGTAATCATATTAATCTCCATAATTTTGTTGTATAATCATTTAATCGACAATTGCTCATTTGAGCATTATATTCTAAAGTTATATTTAAGAATTTTAAATACTATTATTTTTTTAATCCCTTAAAGTACAAATATTTTCAAACTGTAACTCATAAAATTTTATAAGACCATAAGAATGTTTTTTTTCGTCATTTTCTGGTGGGTAATCGTGTTTTAAGAGCCGTTTTCTATTGAGGTATATCCCCTCGTCCATTTGTCCTGCCGGAAAACCTTCCCCTCATCATTTTCTGAACAGGTGTACGTTATAAAATCGCGTTGATTGCTTTGAAACGACTGGCTCTGGAAGCATAAAGTTGGTCGGAATCGAAAGAGGAGGAGGCAAAGATGACACGGATATATAAATATGCCGTGACCTGAAAGTGTTTATTTATAAAATTTGCGAAAAAATGTCAAGTGTCCGGAATACCGTGACGTCCGGAATATAGTGAGTCTACGTTAATGCATCTCCGAAACGGGACATAATTTAACCCAGATATTTTTTCACAAGACAGACATGTCATAAAGCCCATTACAAGTCTTAACTCATTTTTGACCAAATATGTAGGCTACTGCGCTTTGCCTTTTAGGGCATAATGCTGCCAACTCTCACGCATTGAGAATGATATATATATATATATATATATGAAAAATTGCTCAGTGTCAGATTTTAATAGATAGGCCTAATCTTATTTTTTCAAACGTCTGAATTTATAATACTCAATGTAATGGCTTGGAAAGTATTCTACACGTTTAATTCATTTTCCAGCTGTCTTTGCACCCAGGTAAAAAGAACAATTTTACAAATTCTTCGAACACTTTTAGTTAGCTAACAAAAATATCGTTGTCGTTGAACTATGCAGATAACGACCGAACTTGCGACCATAGTTGGCCAACGATGCTTTTGGGAAACGCACCCAGAATGATAATCAAAAAAAGTCGCATGGTAGCCTACTACTGTATAGACCATTTCAAAAGATGTAAACAACACTGGCCCAGAAGCACTTCCTGTTTCTGTTTTTTAACGCTACATAAAAGCTGGGATAAAATACAACCAACAGAACATTTAAAACTGAATCAAAAAGTTAAACAAACATCTTTAAGAAGTTTTCTTTACATGTGAAATAAAGAAAACAGTTACAAACTGAAACAGGAAGTGCTTCTGGGCCAGTGTTGTTTACATCTTTTGAAATGGTCTATATGCGTGTATTAATGTATTCGGAGTAAACAACCCTGATACTAAAACTTCCTTCAAATATGATGTTTCTTCTGTGAAGTTGAAGTCTCCTGACTTGCAACCATCTCTCTTCTGCTGCTCGTCTGTATGAATTTGAAAAATACGCGCGTGCTGATGAACGTTTTTTTTTTTTTTTTTTAAATCAGCATCAGCAACTGCCAATACAATTTTGGGGTGGCACCCGGGGTGGCCAATCGCATGTCAGGGGTGTCCAGTGCCACCCCGGACCCCCCTCTGGCTCCGCCACTGTTTGAAATGTCCTAAATACATGGAAGTGCTAAAAAATATTAAATAAATGTCATAGAAAGGATAAAATTTTACTTTCTAACACATGTTGAGACATTGTTACAACATTATTTTTTTTTAATTTAAATGTTCAAATAATGTTTTGTCGGATAGAACCTTATAATTCTAAGTGAAAAGTGTTTTTTTTTAGAATTAGAAGGTTCTATCTGCATTTGACCCATTCCAAAAATCCCCATTTACAAATTTGAGAGGATTTTGCTATTGTATGTTTAGAATACATTTAGGGTCCCTGTTATTTTCATGTTTGAATGAAACTTGTTCCCCATATAAATTTTCCTATATGTAATGCAAAAACTTTGAAGCTCAATATCTCAAAACTGCTCAGAACGCAGATAGAACCTTATAATTCCAAGGGGACGAAATGTTAGACCTCCTGCTTCTCCAGTTACAGCTCTCTGTTCACGGGACCTTTGCCACCCAGGCTGGCTGCAGTGGCTTCAAACTTTTCTGTGCGAAGCTAAAGACAGAATTTGAACCATTTTGCAGGTTAGGTTGACTGGAAATATGAAGTACACTTTTGATCATTGGCAGGTATGGACTACTACCTAATGGTCTGTAACATGATTATATTCTTGGTGTGTTGTCCTGTCGCTTCAATGATGCTGCTCTCATACACACTAGTCACCTGATTACTGTATATTATCAAAGTCTAACTTTAGGTGCGTGTCACAAACCTTTATGTGCCATGTATAATTTGAATTTGAAGTTTACAAAATATCAAACCCTGAAGGACTCGAGGAGGTTTCTTTTGTCTGAAGAATATTGTTTCAGGATTGGTTTGAAAGATAATAGTAAAGTATCAAAACTTTTGAAGGTCATTCCTTTGCTGTTTTAGTAGCTATATACAAGATCATAATTGCTGCTAGATATTTATACTGGATACATAACTCATATAGCCTACAGAGGGCCCAATGTACCTCTCAGTTTGTAATTTTTTGCACCTAAAATATTTATTTCTCTCAAAATACCACACTTTGGGAAAAGGCAAAATAACTATCTTATGTAATGACTGTAATTGGTTGTTCACTTGAATAAATTGATGAAAATGAAAATGAAGACTGATATTGTTGATGTGGCAGTTTTATTCAGTACACGTTTGTAAAATCGTAGCTCTGAATTATAATTAACCTTAATCACATGATTCTTCCACGGTGTTGTGGGGCCTCATTTATAAAATGTTTCATAGAAACAGTCCACATTGGTCTTACGATAATTTCTCAAATGTGCCTACATGTGATTCAAAGAATGAGCATACACACAAAAAACGTGTGTACGCCTCTCTTCCAGAAGTCGCTTTGGTTCATTTCTCACATCGCTATTTACATTTGCACAACAATTAGTTCAACCTCCACAACATTTTGTCATTTGTGCACATCATAGTAGCAGTTTCTCATTCCTTCCAACAAATTGCAAATGCTTTTGGACATGCATCAGTTGCTTTCATACAACTCTCTGCTGTTTTATAACGTTATCATTTACTTATGTCATATCAGTCCAAATTATACTTGTGAATGCTGAATAGTCATTCCATATAAAACTAATAGTCCTCATTTCATTGCTTGAGTCATCACATACAAAAATGTTAAACTAGTTGTCAAAATCCGTAAAGCAAATTTTACATTTTGTTTTATCTTTAAAAAAACAAACTTTTTTATCCTAAATTAAACAATTTCTCGCAGGTGAACCTCAGCTTTCACTGATGAGAGGAGATGCGCATGAATGATGATATACAGTATATGTATGTTGTATGTTCATTTCCAATATGTACTGATATTGTTTACAGTTGTGCACTGATCTACCCAAAGAGAGTTTATGTTTGTTGTAAATAAGGGTGTATTTTTTCTTTTGCACAATGCTCTGAACAAATTAGAATTGCAAAGTCCATGCAGTAAAAATGTGAAACATACTATTCAGTGTCTTGTACTCAATTACTGTACCTCACTAAATACAGTAATGTAAAACTTTACTGTAGTTTTCAAATGGCTGTGCAAATAGTTTATAGGACTGTCTTGAGCATTTTTGAGCAAGTGACACACTTTTGCAGGTTATCAACTAAGTTTTGCAGTTTGTACTAATTGTTTTGAGAACTGTAGTGCAAATGTAAATAGTGATGTGAGAAATGCACCAAAGCGACTGAGAAAAACTGTAAATGTAGAAATCGCAAATGATCGTGAAATTGTGCAGGGCTGAATGGTTTCAGATCTCTGCCTTGTAAACGGCGCATAATGAATTGTGAGCGACTCACTGCCAAAGAAAAGCGTGTACGTCTGCTGCTCAGACCCTAAGCACTTTTCCATTTCAAAGACCGTTTTTTGCATATGCACAATTTAAGACTAAATCTGTGCATAAGCACATTTTATAAAGAGGCTCCAGGTCTTTAAAATAGTACAAAAAAAATCCAAATTTGTCCAGAAAAAGTCCAGAGGCAATGTCCAGAGGCAACATAATTAAAATGGTAAGAGTTGACATGAAAAACAACAAAAAAAAGCCAAAGTTTTACCCTTCAAAGCAAGACTCCATACTGGGATTCACAGTTATGCAGCACGTGTATGCCCACAAGCTTTCAAAATAGGTGTAAACTGTTAGTTGCATCACAAATGTGGCACATAATCTTGCCACACTCTCAACAGCTCAGCTCACACACTTAAAGGCTTTCCTAGTACACTCACATTTTCAACCTACAATACATTCAATGTTTTACATCAGAATAATGACATTTTGAAAGTTTATATAATGAAAGTTTATATACCCCTTGCAGAAGATGCAAATATTAATAACAAGAAAATAATCAGGTAGAAAAATTTGGCTGATACCGATAACCCTTTATACTGCATTTGAAAGCTGATAACCGATATATTAACCGATAAATCTAAATCCAAATTTTTTATATAATTTTGGAGCCTGATTACAAAAACAAAAGTCTCACCATTAAACGCCATGTCCAAAGCACATAATTATATGTACCCTATATGACAGATTTGCGTCGTATTTTCCTTTTTGAAGTGATTCCTATCATATTTCAAGCAATTCAAAAAAATAATGCCGAAAATATTCGTATCAGAAGTGTCTCAGCTATAGGATAATTGATCAGTTTTAATATATCATCGTGATATATTAGGTGAATGTGAAAACATTCGATGATGCTCAAGATATCAAAACGATGCATTAAGAGCCAAGATTCTGTTTAAAGATTTTTCCCCTTTAAAAGCTACATGAAATATATACGTTTCCCCAAAGAAAAAAGTACGGACAATTTACCCCGATCTTCCAATTCAAAAAGTTTACACCCACCAGCTTTCAATGCATATTCTGCAAGGGGAATGCAAATTTATGAGCATAACTATTGATGACTCTTTTTGTCCTTAGGAAACTCTGGATGATTCCAGTTCAACAATAAAACTAGCTAGATTGAAAATATTTTCCCACAAAGCATTTCCAAGAGCAATTTTGTTAGGCAATGTGGCACACAAGGTACCCACTGTGCACCAGGACAAGTCTGCCTGTCTGACATATTAGTCAGACTCAATCTCTCTTAATATTTCATAACCATTTCAACCACAAAACAATTAGTCATTAGCCTTTTCCGTAGACAAAAAGAAATAAAGAGAAAATATATATATATATATTAAAACGTAATTTCCACCAAGTGCTAATGAACCACAATAACATTTCATAAAGTCATGAAAACTAGCAGGACTTTAAACTGTACTGTAGTGCACACACACAAAAGGTTGATTTTCACACACTTTAGGAGTTTGAGGGGATAGATCAAACACATACTGGTACCGTACTAAAACCTTATTGCACTTCAACCCTTATTACGAATTCATAAGACGAGTGTTTCCTCCCAGGACCATGCTGATGTTAGACCTGCAATGCCCAGTGGGTAGTTTGCACCTCACCCTGCATCCATAGCTCAACAAGAGGCGCACTGATGAGGGTCTACCTTTCCCCAACCACAGCTATGCACTGTTTACCCTGCCCGTTGCATGCTAAATAAAGGGGTGACTCTGTGAGAACACCGTTTCATTCCAGATCAGCTAAACCGGCCAAGGTAGTCAGCCTTGTCCAGTTTGCCACAGCAAGAGAAGTCTAAATTCATCCCTTACCCTCTGACTCTCTCCGATATACGATTTGATCTGATTGAAAATGTTGATGGTTTGGTACATTTAGACTTGGACACTACCTTTATGATCGGGGAGTGAGGTTATGGTCTGAAATCATATCCAGGGAATGTAAGAAAGGAGGCTTTGAGATCAGCCGCAAGGAATCTCTTCAAGATTAACGTCAAGTCCTTGCTGGTTCCAGTTCAAGCACAAAATCCACAATAAATATGCTATGTAAACAACACTATAAATATCAGTTTGGGTGGTAAAGATTAAAAGAGATGAAACATTCATAGCAATAGTCCGTTGATGAAGAATCCCGCTTCACTTATCAACATTCAGAAGGACAAAGGCACATACTTGGAGCTCGGTGAAAAGGTTCCAAAGCCAAAAGGAATTACAGAGAGTATTCTGTGAACTTTTGGGATGGGAGGCAACACCCCTGCCAGCAGTAATCTGTTCACAGTGCTGAATTTTTCTTCAAGGAAGCAAGGGCAGCGCCATATTCAAGACGCATCCTCTACAGGTTCCCCCAGGCTATTCATTTGAATCCAGACACGAGAGCAAAATTCAAACGTCTGTGCCCGCAAGATTTGGGATCGGTTAAAACACGCTCAAACCCTCATCTCAACTTCAAGTACGCCGGCACCGAGTAGTTAAAAAGCAAGAAGTCCATTCGGTAAAGATTGAAGAGTTTCTTCTGGTAAAAAGGACTGATGTTGTCAAAGAACTTGGCAGCCATGTCGCCCGTGGTCCTGGTGCTCTTGGAGGTGGCTGGGAATTTCACCTCTCCTTCGGCATCCGCTAACTTCAGGATGTAGCGGGAATCTTGCTCAAGAGTCTCGTACTTGCCCACCACGTCGTAACGGATCAGGCACGGGTGGCAGAGCGAGTGAACCCTTTCCCAGTGCTCGTTAAACGGTTCCTCTCTCTGAGTCTGAGGGTCTACTAAATAATACACAAACTCCTCGAAGGAGACGTCGTTGCCTTTTTCCAGTGCGTCAGCCTGGGGGTCGGCACGATGTCTCCTGATGATTTTGGTCCCGTAACGTTTATGAAAGGCTGTGTTGTAGCTACGGGTGAACTTGTTGCGATAGGCCGAGACGAGTCTCTCGAAGGGTTCGCGCACAAAGACGAACTTCAGATATGTGCGCAGACGCTTGTTGATCTCGGCTGTGGAGTACTCCGAGAGTGAACGCAGGTTGCCCGCTACGTGAGCTACGTTGGCGGGAATAGCCAGCGGTTCGCGGTAGCGCCCATCGCCTGTTAGCACCATCATTACACGCTTCCAGTTGGTGCATGCCACTTTGGGGACATAGCAATACAGTAGCTTGTGTTTATCGTCCACTATGAGGTGGCGCAGGTCCTCTGGGCCGAGTACGCGTCGTTTGCGGGTGTGGGTTTGACAGGTTTCCTCCAGGAGTTCCCTTCGACCCTGCAGAGTGGCCTGCACTGCAGACCTCTCCAGCTGGAGGACAGGAAAGAGTGGTATTAGAGGGAATAGAGTGAAAAGCCAATGAAAGTCAAATGGGTCATTTCTTATTTGGGTTTAACTATTACTTTAAACCGAATCTTTTCTTCTGAAACCGAATGTAAGATTTCTCAACAGTGCAGTTATGGAAACCCCAAATTGCACTACATGTAAACACATGTATTTGTGTGACTTTTTATGATTAGACAGACGCTGTGTTTAGGGGAAGTTCTTGTGAAATCATGAGGCACATAGCAGTAATGGGAGGGTAACGGTTTTGCCTGGGGGACGATCCACAGATGGGTTTGATACAGGCAAGAATATAATAGGATTTGATGAGCCGGTGGTGATTCAACTAGACGTACCTTATCTAGACGTTCCACTCAGACCTTTAAAAGCATGGTTCTTCAAAAAATGACAAATCTGTCATCATTTACTCATACATCATGTCATTCCAAACCCGTGTGACTATTTTGTCCATATAACACAAGAGCAGATGTTTAGCAGACCTTGGCTGTTTGTTTTTTATAATAAAGTTACACAATGAAAAGTGTCTGTATGCATGGCTTCAAAAAACACTTCACACGGTCAGTGTTAACGCTTCTCATTCACTTTGAATGTGTGACGTAATGCGTTGCCGAATGGAAAGGTGGGTTCCGTTGCGTCGCGTCACTGGCGTTGCTTGTTGCAGATGTTGAACATTTTTAATCTTTTCAAGGGCCAACACAAGCATCAGCCAGATTGCCTATGCAAATACCCTAGTGCAAACGACAGTCGATTTCGTTCATGCAACACTCGGAAAAGTAATGTGATTGGCTGTTGTCACTATGACGGTCGAGTCAGCAACAAACAGACACGACCTCCGTCAAGCGTTTACGCTGACGCCCCGTGTCAATGCAGCGTTATAAGAATAGTGCACAAGTCGTATGAACTACTCCTAATATACTTTCCCTTTTCACTTACATTCTTCAAAAATGTAATGGAAGAAAAAAGATTTTAGATTTTGAACAACGCAAACTTAAACATATTTGATCTTAGAATCTAAAATGACATACCGGAAGTTGTAATGCATGTAATTTTGTCAGTTGGTTTGCATGTGTCTTTATAACATGATGGTGTTAGGGGTAAATTGGGGTGAATTGAGCTCCTCCAGGAATGTGAGGTTGTTATTTTCATAATTTGCCTTCCACTGCTGTTAAAATCTGTCCCTTCAACAACAGGGATCCGAAAAATTCAACCCTTTCTCTTTTAGTCAGTGCTATCCACCCAGAAATCATATAATTTAAATTCACTTTCAAAAGTATTATCAAGTTTACTTTGTCTTATTTAATAATTGTACACCTTATTTAATAGTTAAATAAATATTGAATAATTATTAGCAAACAACATTTCTATGATTTCAGCTGAAAAAAATACACACCTGGTCATTTTCTTGTAGTGTCTGCAAAGGACTTCTTCCTGATTTAACTGGCAAACCATTCCGACCCGAAATCTGTTCAGAAGCTACAAGCACACAACAAACGCAAAAGATGAGAAATGGCAACATAAAGTTAATGGCTCCGTAAGCAAAACACAATGGATAGGGCCTACATTAACTGATATTATAGTAACTTCAATAGACCAGAATATCATAGAGACCTACAAACCAGATAACATGCTAAAAAAGCCACTCGCCTTTGCACATAGCAACGCCTTTGCAACCACCCACAACATCCCTACATTCTGACAGCGAGTTTTGCATGTTCGAGCATCACTTACATTTCCCTCAGTGAGTTTCTTTGGGGTTAAGAGACGTGACCTTGTGTTGCGAGAGCAGAGATCAAAGTTCTTTGTCTGAACGATCACGTTATTGAGCTATAAAAGATTAGAGGCGTTAATTCTGGCCATATGGGGAGCAGCGGGGATCGTACTGGTACACAATTACTGCCTTCTCTGACTCCTGCACCTTGCTGATCAGCCAGAAAATTCCTCCTTCACATTTGCATTCTCTATAGGAACAGTCTGTTCTCTTCAGTCCAACCCACTTCCCCCCTTACTCCCCTTCCCACCCAACACACACACACACACACACACACACTCCTTCAGTGTGTGTTGGGCCCCTTACCACTAACGTAAGTGATTGGTTTTGCACATGTGCCAGCTAAGTCAAAGGGATACTTTAAATGCTCCAGCAAGTCTGGACACTGAGAGAGTAGAGTAAGCAACCAACCATGGTAAAAAGAGAAAAGGCACTTTCCATAAATATGTTCTAAAAAAAAAAAACATTTCTCCTTTTTTTCAAGAAATGGTCAGTGAAAGATGTGTAACCCTCAAAAAATGCTTATCGTAAATCTCAGGGGGACATGTGTATGTAATTGTAGCATTTTCTAGACCCATTTTGTCATTTTCCATCAATAAAAATAAATAAATAAAATAAAACGTATAGTATTCTGGGACACATTAAGCAAACTAAAATTTAATTGAGTTAAGAAATGTTTTACCTCTAACGATTAAAAATAATTAGTTGGACACCAAAGTGGCAAAGACACCATAAAAAAGGACCATATGAGGATCAAATGGAAAATGGAAGGGAAAAAACCCCTGATATAACATGGAAAAGGCAGAAAGAAGGAAATGGGGAGGGGGTTGAGTACATATACAGACCAAAAATTGTGCTATGAAAGCAGGCACTGATGGCTTCCCCAGCTTTTATATCCTCATTATTCAGTGAAAATGAATATAAGACTGCAAATCCAACAAAATACATATGTGATATCTACACAGTGAAATCAAGCAGTCTCAATATGCAGCTTTTCATTTTTTGTTATTTATGTTACATTTAAAGCAAAAAGTGACCATGCAACATTTGCAAGCGAAATGCTTATCTTGTTTATAATGAACCTACACTACAAACAAAGTTTCCACAATCTTAGTTTTCACAGGGGTATTTCTGCAATCTCAGAGGCTGCAGTTTTTTAAATAAATATATTAGTAGTATACTATTATTTAATAGCACTTGCTATCCAATTATGTATTCAGGAATTATGTATTTGCAGGAATGTACTTTTTTAGTTGTTTAATTATATGTGATTGATATTGCCTATTTTCCTAAGTAACCCCTAACCCAAAAATACCCATTGTTAAACACACTCTTTGAAATATTTAACCTAATTTGTTTCTATACACTAATTTCACGCAGCTGCCATTTTTAAATTGGAAGCGAGGCTCCAGTGGGAAGAATCCCGGAAGTATAGATAGACAAAATGTATTGGACTACCAACCTGAAGCTGCTGCCGTGATTTAAACTATTGGATGTTAATATCTAATATACAGTAGAATATGTATAGTTCGATCCTGCTTTTTTTATTATGTTCATAATATATTTAAAAAATGTATAAATTTCACTGTATATAGTCTGAAATATGAAATAAATATAGGTACTTTTAGAATAACAAATTTCTACATTAAACCCAACAATACACCATCGCATTTGCAACTCTCCTATGATTAAAGGTGACTTCCCAGAGAGTCAGTTCAAAATGGCGGCTGCATGAAATCAGCGTATGAAGCAACTACATTCTGGTTTTCTTGGAAAGACAGACTATTTTCTGTGTATGTGGGAGACTTCAATTCATTAGTACATACTAATGTGTGACTGACACACTTAAAGGGAGAGGTCACCCAAAAATGTTGTCATCATTTACTCACCCTCATGTTGGCCCTGCTCTTACGTTAAAAATAAGCTGGAAAGATAAAAAAAATGAATCATTTCTGTGAGTCTAATGTTTGCATTTGTTTTATTTAAAGTTTGAATGATTTCTCCATTGTTGAAGTGGAATTGGCTAGTGGCGCTGTTCTCACCCCAAAAATTTAATAAAACTAGGGTCCAAGAAATGCCTCTACAACTACAGCCTCCGGGATTGCTGGAATATTGAATCAAACAGCTGGAGCGCTAAACAACTAGTTGAATCATAGCCTGCTACTTATAAGCCCTGTATAATAAGGCTGCAAAATTTAGACATGTGAATATTAATTAATCCAGTCATGAAGACATTGCTTGGTGACCTTCCAGGAGCATCTAGTCATACCATAATTAATATTTCTGATTGCTGATTAGCACCCAGCCAACAACGTCTGCAAATAGACCCGCTGAGTGAATGTCACAAAAATGTCACAGCTCAATGTGTCATGTACATATTTTACATAAAACATTTTAAATACGCCTATCTGTTGCAAACACCATAAGAGCTCATATTTATGACCTCATATCAGATAATCCACTTGTTAAATAGTGGTGTACAAACAAACTAAAGCATAAAGGAACTATATAACATTACTCAACGCCACAATTTGATGCCAAATACAATCATATCAGAGCTGCCATCGCAAAATGACATGTCTTCACAAGATATTTGTAATCATAAACATCAACTGATAATCATTTTAAAAGGAAGTGTGTGCAAGAGGCCGTTAGAGGCAGTCTGATTCACAACCACAGAAAGATGTGAACTTCCTCTTGTGACTTTTCTTACAGGAACAGACAGAGTAATCTATAGTTATTTGCTTGACAAAAAAGACAGATGAAATGAAATGATGACAAGACAATATAGCATCACCCAAATGAGTTCCTCAAAACAAGCTACTTGGTAGAAAAAAAGCATTAAATGGCTCCCAGAGCAAGGTGGGGTCTCTTTTTGAAAAGTTGTTAGTATGCACCATGAGTGAGGTTCCTCACGTCAACTGAGGCCAGGCGGCAACAACAAAGGTTGTTTGCTGGAATGCTACACAGGCTTGTGGCCATTTATGTTGGCCTGTGAGGGTTTACAGAGGACAACACAAATCAGCAGGCTTTTATCAAAAGTTCACAAGGTAATGGGCAGGAAGCCCTCATGCGGCGCTGCGACTGCTCGCTTACTAATCGAATTCTGCTCGGCCTCGTGTGGAGAGAGTTTTCTGTTCTCTGAGGTGACTTTTGCGTTTTTGTTTTACTACCCAAATCAAATGATTTATCTGCTCAATTGTCTTCACAGCTGGTGCTCTCGCCCCTATAGTCTAAATATAATTAGGCTGCGGTATTGGAAACACATTCAAATGACTTTGAGGATCATGTTTCTCTGGTTGAAACTACAATGAGCACAGAAGAGCTTATGCTTCCAGGATGTTGTGCTGTAAGGAAGCATCATATGTGTCATGAAACCCATCAGAAGTGAAACAAGTCTGATGTTGAAATCAGGGCGTTTCATAAGCACTTTTTTTCTAAAATGCAATTTCCAGTATAAGATGCAACACCACATAAAAAAAGCAGATCAAACTGACTTATACCATATAACAGCACAACACTGACCACACATTATTACACTAATATTCTAAAACGGAAAATAATAGTGAAATAATTTCCTATTTTAATATATTTTAAAATGTAATGTATTCCTCTGATGCAAAGCTGAGTTTTCAGCATCATTACTCCAGTCACATGATCCTTCAGAAATCATTCTAATATGCCGATTTACTGCTCAAGAGACTTTTCTTATTTCTGTCAGGACCACTAAACTATCATCAAATACGATTGACAATTAGCATACAGTTTGGATTGGCGGTATTGGTCCGTTCTGGGCGAGAACTCCCTGCGCATCCATGCATGGATAAGAGCAGGGAGAGCAGCAATAACCCCTTAAAAACAAAACCATATGCCAATATCCCTCAAACCCAACTGACAGCGCAATTCTGGATGCTTTTGCAGTTAACTAAGTGAGCCAAGGCAACAAGCATGAGCCAAGGCAATCACTACAACCAAAAAAATCTTTGGCAACAGCATGTCACCAACAATGCCAGAAAGTCTAAAAGGAGTAGTTCACTTTAAAAAAAACTTTTGCTGATAATTTACTCACCCCCAAATTAATTTATTCGATTGAAGAAAGAATGACATGGACATCTTGGATGACATGGGGGTGAGTAAATTATCAGCAAAAGTTTTTTTTTAGAAGTGAACTACTCCTTTAAGCAACAAGTATGTTGCTCTTACCTGGATGACCTAAACAAGTATGTTACCAATTCCCGCTTCAGCCATATAGCAACAAGCATGTTGCCAATACCCCAAATGCTTAAGCGGTAAACATGCATATTGCCATGAATGACATGCCATCTTAAATAAAGGTTGAAATGCTAGTTGCTTGTGGTTATACAGTATATTCCCAGCCCAGTTCCAGTTTCTTTTGAGAGACGACTATAAGCTAGAGATTAGAGATGGAGATTTCCTTTTCAATGATCATTTTCATTGGAAATACGTCACAATACTGAGTAATGTTGGTGGAAACTTCCAGTTCACGCACAATTAAGCAACACATCTCATTGATACAGCTGGATGTTTTAATGCAATAAGTGTGAATCTGATACTTAGACATATTTAGGTTTGCAAAAAAACTGCCCTTGTAAATGTTGCCATAACCTTGTTATACTTGGTTGTGGTTTACTTCTGTAGAAACCAAGAAAACACCTTTTTTATTTTCTATAAATACACGACCGAGGCTGATAGAACATTTAATACATCCTGATGTTAGCGGTAGCCTATATGTTGAGCACTATAGATCCAAGTTAATGGGTGAAGAAGAATCAACCCAGCTGGAGCAAACAAGGACACATTTGTGGGTTTCTGTAACAAAATTACCAATTGATGGGATCTATTGGGGGAAGCTTACACCCCTAGCCAGCAAAATCTGATACAACAAGCATGTTGTTTAAATCACAGAACTATTGCTAAGACTGTGTAGTTTGGCAGGGGATGCATACACACTACAGCAATAGCTCCGACTAGCAGCAACCGATACAACAAGCATGTTGTATAATGAAAGAACAATTGCTAAAACTAGTGTAGGTTGGTAGGAGAAGCATACTGTATTTTGCATAGTAAGTGGACCAGTAATCTAGATAGCTTTTGCCACAAACATGTGCTAACTTTACTACAGCATGTAGCAATAATCAGAGAGCATTTTTCCAATGCAACCAGATAAGCCTGAACAAAATGATTGATTACTACAGCATGTTACTTTGGACACTATGCTGTATGTGCTACATTATGGAAGCTTAACAAGCATATTCTATAAACTTTGCACTAACAACCGCTGTAACATTACAGTAGGCTACTGATAGCAATGTTGCTGAAACCTGACAAGCTTAACACAGCATGCAAGAATTACAACAGATGTAAGCCTAAAACACAGCCATGTTTCAAATAGCTAGTACTGGGCTAAATAAATAATAATAATACAAAAACTGTTCCCAAGAGCAACTAACAGTTTCTAGAGCAAGCAGTGTTTCAATAACATATAAGTTAGGTTAGATAGCATTTAAAACCAGTGTTGTAGTACTCGAGACTCGGACTCGACTCTCTCTGGTCTCGGTCTCTCTCGACTCGGACTCGAGTGAGGTGGTCTCGACTACAACACTGTTTAAAACAATTCACATATACAATACACGCTGTTTCCAATCTGTGCAGCAATCTGTGCTAAAAGCACAACACGCGTGCAGTTGCCAATGACAACAGATAAGTAGGCTAACGCACATTGCCAATATGATTAGCAAGACAAGAGCATTTCAATGAAAACGACTAACGTTAGATAAGCCCAAGCAAACGGATAACATTCGCGACAAGCATGTTGCCCATATCGTGATAGCTGTTAATGAGTATTAAAAAGGAACTTAGCTTAGCTTCGTGAAGACTGTCAGATATGAATGAAGAATGAACCACGTCGAGTCCAGTGTCAGCAATGCAGACTGAGGTCACTTCCAAAGCAGGCAGCGTTTGTTTGAAGAGGCGAATCTCGTGTTCAAGTTCACGAAGTTATAAATCCTTGAGGTGAAATCCTTGTGGGAAACGAATTCCTTTTGCTAAATTCCCGATTGTAAGATTCATTATTCGGTTTGCCTGCCGAATTTCGCCATTTATTTAGCTCCCGAGAAACGCGATGGCTGCTGATAATACTGAAGGAGGTTAATGTATACAGTGATAGTGATAATAGTGCCGAAGTTACGACGTCAGTAGGCCAAAACGCGGAAGCGAGTTAGCATGAAATAAGGTCTGTGGTGAACAAAGCCTCTAAATATTTTCACGTTTCCTGCTTGTGGTTTTTTAAACTTTATTGTGTCTGGTTGTGTGGATTAACTTGTAAAGATTATCTTGATAAACAAAACGTGTAAGGGTCACAACACTTTGTTGAACACAGATCTTTTTTTTTTTTTTTTGCGATTTTCCAAAAGTCTATGGGGAAAATAAATAGCTTTTCGGTCGAGGGAACCCATGTGCGCCGCCCGCTTCTTCTTATCATTATAGAGTTTAGCTCAGCTGGCGCAAGGCAAACCAACTTAAGGTGCATTTACCGCCACCTACCGGACTAGAGTGTGATCATCGAGAATACTCAGAGGGATGCGCACTTATACCTATAAACATTCAAATATTAAATACGGTAGAACAACTCTGTGTTTTTGAGAAACCTCATAACTTGGTTTTTAATACTTTTGGATATATCTCCTAATATATTAATTAAAGTGAGTGTTTTCCCTTCTTTTTTTTTTTAATTAATGCAATGTTAACAGAGGATTGATTTTAAACAATTACGCTCCATGCGTCGCTAGCTTCCGAGTTGTCCTACAAAGTGACGTCATCACTTCGGCACTCTATTCCCATTGGTAGACGTGGATCAGCTGAGAGAGTCAGCTCAATAGTCTCTGGTCAGAAAAAAAAAAAAAAAGTCTCTGGTCAGCTAAAGCGAGCTTGACTAACGTAACTGCCAGAACTGACTTAATGCTTGATTATTATCTTTGTTGAAAACAACTAAGATGAACAGCATTTATTTAAAAAAAATAATTCTGTCACTTTTTATTTAAAGGTAGGCCTACACTAAGTATTTTTTTTTTCAAAATTAACATTCATTTTTCAAAATTATTTTTTTGTCATACCTATGGTAAATTGAGATTTGAGATATATTAGAGATCTAGGGGAATGGTTTTCACAGAAAGTTCGCGTACATACGTCAGTCACCCATGCGTGTCTCATCATATCTGCAAATAGAGAAATGTTGCTCCTGCTACTTTTGAAATGTGTGTGTGTGAGTGTGAATATCAGAGGTTAGTTATTACATCGAGCAAAAGGCTAAAAGGCTGCTGTTTGTTTGTGGTGCTCGGTGACTGTCTACAACTCTGCATAGCTTCACCACTACCGTCACCACTTCAGTTATTGATTGCTATCAGGATGTGAAGAGTTTCAACCAGTATAACAAAAATGTGTTTATGTATAAAAAGAAATTAGCTACCCTACCTTTAAGCTATGAAGGAAACACATTTTTAAACAAGAAAGAACATGACTGAGAATTACTGATTTGATTAAATTACTGAAATTCTAATGACCTGTTTCTGTAAAAAGTAGCTTTACTTACAATAAAGTGTTCTTAGGGCAGAAGTGCATAGTTATCTGACTAAAGCAATCATTTTCTTTTTCTGCCCCAAGCATGCACACTAAAGGAAGTAGAACTCCAGTGGGTGCCTTAATATGCCATAAAGCAAATTCCATTACAGAATGAAGAATGTGCCTAATCAGAGATTTGGATAGAGTTACGTCCACTCATAGTGGCCCAGCATGTCGTACTGTACAGTATTCCATTCATAGCAATGGTTTTACTCTCATAAGATGAATTTGAGAAGAGAGAAAGAGATGCATGTGATATGAAAAGGTGAAGAAAGACCGTACTTCTCTGAGCCCCTTTGTGATGGTGTCACTCTATCCCTGACTAACATAGAGCCGTGACTGTTCATCCCAAATCCCAAAATTCCATTTTAGGCAGGAAATTTCCCTTTATTTGTTAGAAAAACGCAACCTTTTTCTACTTCCCAGTCCTGAAGAGTGAAAAAAATAGCCAAACAAAAGAGTAGATATAACAAACTTGCAACCCTCAAGCTGTTCTATATCAAGGAATTGCCTTATATCCAAACGAGTGCCATGGTTTGGCAATCAAACAATCTGTTCAAGTCAACTAGCATTATTTGGTTATTCCATCCAAATCTCTGACTGCTAAAAATCTGTCTCGGCTGTCTGAAAGGAAGAGCGAAGGATTAGGAGAGCTGGCGGATACTGACCAATGCCCCGGCAGCACATTAAATCAAAAGCATCTTGTGCACAGTTCCTCATAAAATATAAAACAGGTCCATTGGGAAACTTGGCCCTGTACAGCAGTACGGCTCCCAGAGTTATGTCATTATATGGGTAATGTAATGCTTAGACAAACCAGCACTGGCTGATGATGCTATATCAAACACATGTGAAATGTGCCTGTAGCATCCAATCAGAAAGTGCTGAAAGTTTATTTATCTGTGCAAGAGAGCATCTGCAAATTGTATCATCAAGGATCTTATAATAAAGGTTTAGTTCACTCCAAAACTTTGGTCATCATTTACTCACCCAAGTGTTATTTCAAACTGTATGACTTTCTTGTGTGTGTGTGTGTTCTTGTAGAAGCAGCAAAGCTCTACAGGTTTAGAAACAACATGAAGGGGAGCAAAAAAATGTCCTAATTTTCAGATGAACTACCCCTTTAAACCTTTTGTTAAATACAGGTTTTCAGTCCTTGGATTTAAGTCCCCACCCGGGGTGATTTATTCCAAAATCGATAAGGTTGATGCCAACCTGGGCGAACATAATCTCTCCAATTCACTACAACTAGAGCGTAAAATGTGTAAAAGACGCGTAAACAATTTAGGAAACAATTTAGGCTGCATTACTGGAGAAAATACGAATCCAAAATCCAATTTGACCTTCAATCACTTCATAATGTGACTCAATTTTCAAGGATCAAAGACAGTTTCGCTTCTAGGCCTCTGGAGTAATGGACTTCATAAACTTTTCCAACCGGAGGCCAATATATGGAGCATTGGAGGTTTGCTTGATGGTAAAGAATGAGCTTGTGTTTTCTGGTATGTGGTATAAATAGTTCAGGACAAATTTTCTGTGAACAAATTAATCCTCTAGGCCTGTATAATTTGTCAAGTCGGTTGTCAGACAACTCTGAAAAATCTAACATTGTTCTTACTAAGAATTTTTTTGTTAACTTTACTTGATGTCCAATAATTTGTTGAACTTACTTAAAATTTCATTACTTGACTGGTTTGAGTACCATTTTTTGAGTACCATATATATATATATATAAAATATAAAAAATGTGTAAATTTAATATAATGTATATATATATATATATATATATATATATATATATATATATTATGATTTAATTAATTAACCGTTACAATTTTTATTTATTTATTTATATATTTTTTGGCGGTCTCTTGTAAGTATAACCCCAATAACGATAGCAAATAAAATTGTAATGGTAAAGTAAAGCCAAAAATAGAAAAACAAAGCAATTTTAAATTAATTTATTCATGCCGCAATGCACTCTGGGAGTACACTTCCTCAGATCACACATCACAGAATTAAGTTGACAAAACTTAAATGGATTAAGTACGAATAGCTTGATGCAATTACTTCATGTAAGTGAAGTGAGTTTGCATAATAAAATTAAGTCAACTGAACTAATTGAAATAATCGTGACCCATTTCATTGCTGCAATAAAAGGCAAAAAACAATTGTGACAATCAACTATGCCTAAAACTAATTTACCTTTTTAAACATGCATTTTAACCACAGCAAACTGTAAGGGAGCAGAGTAAAACGATCGACTGAGGTTAAGCAGATTATCTATGTCAAACTAAACAAGCAAAAAGAAGTGTGACGTGTGGTGAAGTCAGCAGCAGGAGCAGCAGTCACTGATGGTGGCCAGATAAGCGATGAAACTGCTGCACATTCAGCAGATGCAGTTTTAACCTTTATCAGAAGAGAACAGGCCTTTCAAAGGACTATAAAAGGACAGAGACATCTTCTTAGTTTCAAACTGTCCACAGTGGAGCTGAGGGCAAAGAAATGACCCTCACTTTATTGAAAATGTTCAAAGGTCTTTTGACAAAAACGCACCCAAGGTCCAGTTGAGTATCTGATCTGTGCACTGACTCACAAGCACTTACTGCACAGAAAGGGAAGGAGCTCCATATGTTTTTCATAGACAAACCGCTAAACTTTTATTAGTCGCACCTCACAGATTGCCTTTTGGCTTGGACAAGTTTTCTTGATGTTGGCTTCAGGTAAAAAGAAGCAGATCAGCAGAAGAATGAGGGGAAATTCAATATTCGATAATTAAACAACTTTCCCATTGCGAACTTGATCAGAGAACAAATTGGCCAACACACGAGGACAGTTACCAAGCGGTTTCATGAGGAAACATACATAAACAGAAAATCCATTTTAAGGTAATTACTGATTGCTGCTCCGAGTTTTAGGCCAAGACACCGACAGGGCACTACTTTTAAGATCACTTTTATCAGCTCTTTTTACTGGAACTACTTGGAGGACAGAGGCTTAGAGGACCCAGTGGTATATAGTACACTCTTAGAAGAAAAGCTTCTATAGAGAACCTTAAAAGGTACGTATTTGGAAGCCCTAAAAGGGTCTACACAGAACCCTTTTTAAGGGTTCAATAATAAGAACCAGGAAAAAGGTTCTAAATGGAACCTTTTGGGTTCATTCATTATTATTTGTTTTGTCCTGTCCGGATTAAAAATTTCATATTATTGACAAACATCAAGTTAGCTAAAATGTATTTATGAACGCATGTGAATGATCACAAAATTCCAGATATGAGGGGTATAATATAAAATATATATATTATATAATTTTATGTAGTTAATCAATTTCACATGAAGAGTGCCATTTCAGTTTTTCTCCTCCAAAAATCAGCATGATTAAAATGTGATATTAAGTTACTACAACAGTTTAATAAACAATAATTTAATTACAACTACTAAATGTTGCAGATTTAGAATAATGTAATAAATGAATTAATAATAGCCTATAAAGAACCTTTGTGCCAAAAGGGTTCTTTCTTGTCATTATAGAACCTTTTTTTAGCATAAAAGGTTCCTTGGGAGTTGAGTAAAGAACCCTATGCTTCAAATATAGAACCCCAATGAACACTTTTTTCTAAGAGTGTATAGCCAAACTTCCTGTGAAGTGTGTGTGACTTGTGAATACTGAAGAGATGTGGTTCAGCGAATATCTATCCATGAGCCAAACAAGAAAAGCTTTAAGTAAATAAAGCACAGAATTAACAATCAATTGCATTATACACTCATTGGATCTCAGTCACTGATCAAATATTTCAAAATCATGAATAATAAGATAAAAAAACAATTACAGTATATAGTAATATAGTAACTTATACTTTAAAAATACTGCATACAGTTAGAGATAAGTGTTAAGCTTAATCATGTCTAAGTCTATCTAAAAGTTTCCTCAGAACAGCCTGGATTCATCTACAATTGATTGAGAATAAAAACAATTATGTGCATAAACATCCGGTGGAAATTTGTTTCTGCTAGTACCTAATTTGTATGCACTTATTAGTGAATGAGAGCCATTGAGATAAGTATCTTCAATAATGCAGGTGTGAACACCTACAAACACCTGTTAAGGAGAGACAAATGAAGGACCACATGATGTTCTTTTGCCATAGTCAAGCTATTTGCCTCTGGCAGGAGAATTCTTAAGGGTCAAATCCTGAACTATTCCTGAGAAGCTATTTAACTGGATACTAACAAGCCTAAACAAGAGTGCTTCAATGGAGCCGAATCTAGTCAGAGGAAGTGGATTATTCATTTTTTTTTTTTTAAAAAAAAAAGGGCAACGCCAAATTGACGCCAGCCTTGCAATCTTGGCTGTATAATAACATTTTCACCAAACAATCTGAACTTGGCTCTAGTCTATGTCCCCTGGGCAAAGGGAGAGGTTTTGTTTGCAAAATAAAATAGAAAAAAAGATTAGCTATTATTAATACCAGGTTATGTTCAAAGTCTCTCATCCATAATTCACAGGAGGACTAACCCTAACGTAGAAATATTTTGTAGTGACATACTTCACCACTTCATGCTGTTTCTGATTTTGTCCAGATGGACTATTCATACGCATAAATTACTGTCCCACAGCACAGGTTTACCTCCATACCCTCAGAATGCAAGTAATGAGTGGGTGAAAATCGGATATGGTCATTTGAGGCCAATCCCAAAACTCTGGGACAAAGTCAAAGCCACTGACCTTTAATTCCCCCTTCTTCTCTAATCTCATGCTATCCTTCTTCAAGGTGATCCGTTTCTCTCGGAGGCATCAGGGGAAAGGTTTCAAATGTTTTGGAATGCCCCAGAGTCTCCCAGTGGGGGTCTTCCAAACATTCCACGGGTACTTTTTCTCTCCGTCTGCTTTGTGTCCAGCGGGTTTGAACAGTCTTTTTTGTTCGCTCGCTGTTCTAAACAGCCTGAAGTCTACACGTGTGCACTCAGTCTGATGTCCTGTTTAGTATGTCAGAGGAACTGTGATTCTGTGGCATGCATGTCTATGTCATCTAAACTTTATCAACCCAAGCTTGTCAAATGGAAGTGATGACAAAGCACTAAATCGCTGATTTAATCAGACAGTCATTGCTTAAGATCTCCCTGGTTCCTAAAAAGTCTTTTAACAGTGGTTTGAAGAGTAGTTTGCACTGTGAAACAATATTGGGAGAGCAGTGATACTGTGCTAAAGTCCACTAACTATATAACTGTAAGCAGTTGGGACACTAAAACAAAAAGTCCCCATGAAATCAAAATTGAAGTTTTTTTGGCTTTTAGTATGAATCTGTTAGCCTCGCTATTATCTATAAGGTAATGTGCTCCAAAAACAATGACAAAATTTGCATTTAGAAGACGTAAGCGTTCAAAAAGTACAGTCCCTCAATTCTGCCAATAGGCCTATGTCACAGAAAAATCGAAGCCCAGAAGTACGTCTTTTAGTAGGGATACGGCTCTTCCGGGTGGCTTTTTATAATGCTGGAGTCCGATAGATACCACTGGACCATATCTCTCCACAACCTGCCTGAAGTCACATTTGATGATGTGGTTCGGATGGTAAATGAAAACTCTCAAGTGGGAAAGCTGAGGTATGGCTGTCTACTTCCTGATGCAGAGCAACCCGGTACACTACAACACTATTACCTTTAACTTAGTTTGTTTCATGGATCCTTGGCCATTTCAGGGTTCAAACTAGCAATCATACGGCAACCAACTTAGATCACACCCCTTATGTACGTAGTTATGTAAACACTTAATAATCTTGATCAGACCAAAGCAAAATAACAACCTTCCTTGCTGGCACTGACCCCAGATATTTAGGATGTCCACACCTGGGAGGAGCTATTGGTCAAAATGAACTTGAATCATTATTGTCCACAGTATATGTTAAAAAACCGTGCATGTCATCACTGAACGAATGAATTTAGGATGTGGTCATGAACCGTTACAAGAAGTCTGATTTGTAATCTACATCTGGCTGGTGAAACAAATTGTCTAACTTCCTTTTTTTGGATTGATTGACTGATTTAGCTGTACACCATTCAATAAAAAAGGTACTATATTGTAGCAGTTGAATACGTTCTGTAGTCAATCTCAAACTAAATTTAAGTAGACATTCACAAACATAGATATCGCCAACACACTCTCATGGCAATTCATAAATATTTTACATTTTGGCAAATTCGTGGGTGGCAAATTTGTATGACGGCCCAAATTGTTCAACTGCTAATGAAATTGGATGTTGCATAGATTTTTAGTTATTACTATCTTTTAAACATCATATACTGAATGTGAATATATGATTGTTTAAGATTTTATCTATATTGTAATTACTGCGTCCAGTTCATTTGTTGGCTGTAACCAAGATTCAGCGCGTAAAAAAAACAAAGTAGGCTAATTTAATAAGAACCTACATTAGCTACCTTAGGCTATAACATTTCAAAACCAAATCAAGTGTTGATGAAACTGACACACGATTCAATGAGTCAAACCATTGACACCTTATCACACGGATCGGAAATGTCAGAATGAGACTGCTTCTTGTGTCAATGATTCGGAGAAACCATTGATGGGGAAACGCTCGGTCTGATTTGCGAACAAATTGTTCAGACCGGTTTTGTGAACCGGCTCATTTAAAAGATCCGACTCAAATGAACAAATCCCGTAGGCTATGAATTAGACTTCGCTACTTCAGTATTACTCACCTGATCTCGAGATGTTCTGGAAGTATAATATGAGAATGAAAAACGACCCGACGCATGTCGCCAGAAACATCCGACCCACTTTGGGCTTTATCATTCTCATACTCCTCTAAAGGACGATGCCCGACTCTCGCCCGGCGACAGAGGTCCGCGAAGGGCTGAAGAACAATCCTAAAAGCGTCGGACCAGCGGGTTCCTCGTTTTAGAGAAATATAACATATTTGCAGTCCAAATACAACTCCGTGAAAACTAATTCTGATACTAGTTTCACCCGAAGCAGCCCGCTTGTCTAACCGAGAACAGACCGCTTTATAGGTGGGTGTTAGAGACGAACCATTCACCTAAAAAACTTTACAGGTCCAACTGTGTTTCACCGAGCCGTCGCTTCCCACGCGGTCCCGTCAACTACGCATAGATTCCATTGAACATCTGCATGTCTTCTGTACGTCACATGTTGCTGTTGTCAGTTGAGTTTCAACTTCCCCTAAACATGGAGGGCATTGTATCAAACTTTCGGGCATGACGTCACGCTCCACAGCATCTAGCTGAGTGCCCAGGGGCCCCTGGATGTGACGCAACGACTGGAACCCCTCTGAAGTGTGAACGTAAAACTCGAGCGTTTTGTAACGTTGCTGAACGAAACCAAAACGAGTGTCCCAACTGCTTTTTAGACTTAAAAAGTAAATGTAAATTCGCTTTATATTTCACTTTTATGACTAAAAATGTCTAATCTAGCCTGTTTTTTTTTTTTTTTTTTTAATCTCAGAACTTTCGATGATCAGGCACTTTTAAATGTGTCAAGTTCTAAAATACCCTACATTATGAGTCAAAAGTGTTCTTTTTTGCACAAGTAATGTATGTTTAGTGACATCTGGTGGAAAATACAGGAACATTCTGACTGATTGCTTCACTCTTATCTCTAATAACCTTTAAATTGAGCAGTTTATGAAACAGACCCTAAAGGGCCTTCAAACTTCAAGAACTCCTTCATTGATAAATAGACAGAGGCTGTTACACACTGCATAAAATTGTGTGTTGCATTTCAGTGAATGCAGAAATGCCGGTTTTACAGGTTGCTAACAATATTGTGTATTTAACCAAGATTTAAATATTAACTATGTAAAATCCTATTTTGAACAATTGCCGCATGTGAAGAGCTTTAATAATAAGCCCTACTGGAACAAGTCATGGTGATCCCAGTCACATTTAAAGTCCAATAACGACTGGTCTGATGTCTGGTTCATGTTGATTCAGAGTCAGAATGACCCAGGAAATGCTGTTCCACTATTTATATACATGCAACATATTCTATATATATTAGTAAGTAATATAAGACTTATATTTTCATATTATAAAGTAATTTATCTTACAAAGGCCGAAACAGATTTCATTTCAAAAACCTGCTCAAAACTGCTGGATAAAAAGATGGACAGTGCATGGGTTAAAGAGACTTTTTGAGGATATACTGTAATTTGACAGCATGGTGAAGTAACAAAATTCCATATTCTTTATAAATATTATATTTATGGAAGCAAGTACTAAAAGAATCACAATGAATTGCAATGCCTCATTCATTCATTCATTCATTCATTCATTCATTCATTCATTCATTCATTCATTCATTCATTCATCCCTGCTGAACACACACACACACACACAAGCATATTTAGTGTAAAAAAAATATTAGCATTTTCAGAATGATAAATAGAAAATAAAACTTATTTCAAGTTCATTTTTTTAAAAAACAACTTTTTTTACTATTTTTATAATCATAAAGAGTCTGTGCTTCGCATTTACATTTATAACCGTTTAAGTTTATTTTATTTTCTTACACTCAAAAAATGAATAATTGGATTCTGCTGCATAAATACTGTATAATTTTGTAACATAAAATCCCCTATAATACAAGATAAATACAATACATTATCAAACTAAAACATGGCAGGCTATCATTACATTGATATAACATGTATGAAAAAAAATCTGTCATTTTTGACCGACACATGCGACAGGTCAGCTAATGTATAGAGATGGATATTGACTATAATGCATCAGTATATGTGCTACATGGCCACAGAGGTCAACTGAATGCACATGAACACATTTAGATAGCAATACTGGTTAGTCATCCTATGCGGGCTTAATGGTATAAATCATGTTTGTCCTCCCTTTATGATATCACCAGATCCTTAGAGTTTAATCAGTGCCTGAAAGCCAGAAACAAGGTGTGTGCGTGTGTGTTAAAGTTCACATGATTCAGTAACTGCTTTTTAAACACTTCATAAGGGTGTTTGAAGTGGAATATGTTTGAAATGTCAGAAAGGTCAGTATGTGGGATTGAGTGATCCACTGCTGTAGTCTCTGTTGTTCTGATCTATGCGCCAAATATGGTTATGATGATGTTTTGTGGGTAGGCTTTTTCTTACATAGATTTACACTTAGTTATGTATATTTATGCATTTGGAATACACTTGGTCAAGGTCTTTATATGATGACATTTTTTTTGTCAAAAAAAGGCTAACTACAGCTAAAGTTTTACTTCCTAGGTGAAAAAAAATTACAAAGAAAAACAAAATGAATATTCTTTCGTTGGTCCTCTCCTGTTTATATATATATATATATATATATATATATATATATATATATATATATATATATATATATATGAAGAGTTCAGATGCAAAAGCCTCTAAATGCCATTTGAAATTTTCTTCTTTAATGATGATTTTTATCAAACTTGTATATTTAATTTCAGTAATTTCACTTAAATATCAATTAATTGGTAATCTTCATTGCCATTTAAGTGAAATTACTGAACTTAAATATACAAACTTGATAAAAATGATCATTTTAGAAGAAAATTTCAAATGGCATTTAGAGGCTTTTGCATCTGAACTCTTCATATATATACACTGTATATACAGTATATATATATATATATATATATATAGTACCTGGATGGATCATCACGTTGAACTGTATTTTAATCACAGACTTAGTCATTTTGGCCGTTAAAACAAACAAAAAATGACTGTGCACTTTTAAAGCTAAAAATATCAGTGAAACATAATCAATTGAAATGTTTACATTTGTAGGATGTTTAAAAAAGTTGCATATTTGAAGATATCACAGAGCAAATAATCCATCCAAACACCCGTTTACATTTAGAAATATAGCTCTTTAATGTTCTGTTTTCTCTGGCCTTTGTCATGCTTGTTTTGGCAGTCGTCTCGCGGTCTCTGTGAGTCAGCATGAACGAGTCTCACAGAGATCAGCCAGAGCTGCTCTCAAAAAGACCTTCATCTGAACCCTTTTTATTCAGGAAGTGCATCGCTTCATAAGGGCGATGAAACCAGAGCCATGTCATGACCTCCAGAGCTCTGCTGACCTCTGTCCGAAGGTTATGAGAGTCTATCATATCTCTTTTTTGGTCCATTTATTAAAAGTAGTAGGATGGGTCAATGACTTCACAGTTCTCTTTTATCATAACTGAGCAATTTTTAACATAATATAACCAATGCTATCTCATGACCAATTTGGGAACGAATTCGTAATATTCTCATCTGATAGATCTATTTCTTACAAACTCAACAAGGATAATAATGTATAATAATAATAATTATAGGCCAATATTAAAGGAGTTCACTTTTAAAAAAAAAACTTTTGCTGATAATTTACTCACCCCCACACTCTAAAAAAACGGTTCTTCAGGGGTTGTTTGCGGTGGTCATGGTGCTATATAGAACCACTAAGCCCAGTTTGGTTCTTCAGCAGTTCTTCAGTGGTTCTCTGGGGTGGTTAACATGCTCTATGTCACCTCTTATGGTTCTACATAGCACCATATGAAAAGATAAGTGGTTCCCCTATGATTACAAGCCAATGAACCACTTTTAGTGCTATTTAGCACCATTTTTTTTAGAGTGCATGTCATCAAAGATATCCATGTCTTTCTTTCTTCAGTCGAAAAGAAATTAAGGTTTTCGATGAAAACATTCCAGGATTTTTCTCCATATAATGCACTTTACTGGGCATCAAACGGTTCAACGTCCAAAAGACAGTTTCGGTACAAACTGCTAAAATGTGAAAAAAAAAAAAAAAATTAATGGAAATTGAATTTACATAAAATATGTGTAATGATGCAAGCAGCAGCTCCTTCCCTCAGAATTTACTCATCTTACAGAAGTAAAATACATGTTAAGAAACGGACAGTAGTTGACTTTCTCTTATGTTCATACTCGATAAAACAAAAAAATTTTCAGTCCAGTGAACCCTTTATTCCTACCTCATGTCAACATTTTTATTTATTTATTTATTGATGGTGATGATTTTAAAATTTAATATAAGTTGAGAAAGATTTTGTCTTTAAGCTGTACACTACCATTCAAAGGTTTGGGGTCTTAAAGATTGCTCATGTGCTTGAAAGAAGGTTGTCTTTTATTTGGAACAAAAATAGCACTATTGTGAATATATAATGTGAAGACATGACCAGAGCAAAGGCAGGAGACACTGCTTGCAGTCAGTTAAATCGTTATAGCCTTCCAAATAAAGAATAATAATAATAAAAAAACAGAACTGCTTTCACAGACATATACTGACGTTTTACTGAAAGGGTCGACCATTTTACAGTGGTAGGGAATTTAAATAATGTTCACATACTTAAAACATAACTAAACTGAAAATGAAAATAATTTTCAAAATACATCACCCAAAAATTATACAAGAAAAATAATACAAATAATAAACAAATACATTTCGACATACAATAAACATAAACACAATAAAACATGGAACAATAACCCCCCGCGCTCCCATTGAGAAATGGACTATTCCTAGACTACCCACAATTCTTTGGGATGGCATAAAAGCAGGAACAGGAACGCCGCGCGGCCTCTTAGACACCCACCCCGGCAACCATGCTGCAGCCATGAACCCAGAAGGTAAGTTTTGCAAAATGAGGATAAAACTAATGACTTGTGTGAATCCCAAATAAAGAAAATAAAGAAATAAATCTCTTGGTGTTTTTTTTATCAGTCTAATGTGCACCTCAGACTAGAAAAAAGTTACCAAATCAAGAGAAACAAACATTTATACAAATAATATAAACCAAACAAACACAGGGGCCTACACTGCCATCAGGGGTAAATCAGGTCTTTGTCACATATAAATAAAAAAACTCGATAAAATAACTGTTTTATTACTTAACTGTAATATTTATTCTGATTTCAACTCATCGATTCAGTTATTCCTGTGATATCAAAGCTGAATTTTGAGCATCATTAGTTACTCAAGTCTTCAGTGTTACATGATCCTTCAGAAATCATTATATTCTAGGCTATATTTGCTGCTCAAGACACATTTATTACGTTGCGAAAATTGAAATTGCGAAATGAAAATACGCTTAATGGAAACACGTCAATTTCGCAAAAACTCCCGTTTATCGCAAAAAAGTTTTTACGCTCGCATGAGGCTCCAATTCGAAAAAGGATTTTTTTCACAAAACTGCATTGGAAACGGATTTTTCGCATTTACAGTCACCTGACTTGGAAGACGGAGTGTGTTTTAGGTCCGTAAATAATAATAATAATAATTATAACATTTATTAGGCTACATATGTAGCATAGAAGACGCTTTTATCCAAAAAAGGAACAAAGCAATTCGTCACATCTCATTCATACTACAGGTTGGACAATAATAGGGCTAAGATTATCACAAATATTAGGCCTAAACACTCAATTTTGACCAATATCCAAGAGTGTGTGCGGAGTTTGGAGCACGCACTGGATGGCAGACAGACGCGGGCGCGCCGTGAACACTTTCATTTTCCCATCAACAGTGGAATCAACTTAAAATACTCTAGCATTTCTGGTTATACAGAAAATAATAATACATTATTCGCAACTACTTTTATTTGCGTAATGTCACAATAACAAGAAAACGTTGTTCTTTTGTAAAATAACATAAAACAATCCGACGCGCTTTATGATCTTCGTGAACTGGAGGGCGAGAACTGAAACATTAGCCTTATAGACTAAACCTTTAAATGTCCACTTTAAAAAGAAAAAATTTCGAATCGTAATACCTTCTGATTATGTAATCCGTATGAAAGGTGCAGTTCTCTCTAAAGGTGCATCCGGAGATTATGTTTTTAGCTCGTTATTTTTTCAGACGCATTTATAATAACTCGCCTGAAGCACTGCGGGAAAAAAAATATCATAAATAGGCTATCCATCTTCTAATTTGGCCTTAGAAAAACAGTAAAATCTACATTTTTCCCCATATTAATTTGTGAATATTTTAAATGTTTTAAAGGGGGCGAAAAGTCATAAACAAATATCTGAAATTTCGTTGAGATATAGCGCAGCATTGGTGTGGTCAAACTAAAATGATGGTGTTCAACTTTGCGTTTTAAAAATACAACAACCGTTATTTTTTTCGTTTTGCAATGACCGTTTGGACATAATACGAGATAGAGTTCTTTCTTAAATTCATTAAAAAAAGAAACAATAATCACAGGAATTAGCCTCTCTAAACCTCAAAGAAATGACATCGAAGCAGAAATAAGGGAGAAACAGGAACTCTGTATGTTTCCCTGCTTTTAATGCTTGGATAACACATCACGTCTCCTTCCATTAATAATAATAATAATATATAGTGCGGTGCATGGCTGTGAAATAAGTAATAAACCTACCAAAGTCCGGTGATTTTTGGAATGACATATCGCGAGAGGATAAAAAGACGTTTTAGTCGCACATCGGTTAATGGAAACACCGTCATTTCGCAAAAGTTTTTTTTATCGAAATTTGGAAAATATTGCAAAGGTTTTGCGCAAATCTGTAATGGAAACCCGTTGTAAACAGTTCTGTCGGTTTTTATTTGATTTTTTGACGAACAGCATTTATTTGAAATATAAATCTTTTGTAACATTATAAGAATAAGTCCATTTTGACTGAACTAAATCCACGCTAAATAGAATGCCGAAGTTACCACGTCACTCTGTAGGCCAAAACGCGGAAGTGAGTTAGCATTTTAGCACTAGGCCTGGTTACCTCGCTCTAAAGTCTATGGGATTTTTGAATGGGATTTTGCTAAATCGCCTGAAATAAGGTCTGTGGTGAACAAAACCTCTAAATGTTTTCACGTTTTGATCGATGACATAGAACACACCAGTTATAACCTGCTTGTGTTTTTTTTAAACTTGTGTTTGATTGTAAGGGTCACAACTCTTTTTTAAACACAGATCTTTTTTTTTTTTTTTTTTTTGCGATTTTCCAAAAGTCTATGGGGAAAATGCATTGCTTTTCGACCGAGGGAACCCGCCGCTAGCTTCCGAGTTGTCCTACAAAGTGACGTCATCACTTCGGCACACTATATAAATAATCATTCCCTTAAAAACAATCTGACCATACACTTTTGAATGGATACTTTTCTTATTTGATACGTAAATTATAAGCAAACTTCATTTGATTTTACATTAGCATTTATTTTCAAGCCCTGGTCCACTCTGCGAGAGCTCTGACACAATTCCAACCCTGAGGTGAACTTTAATTACGTTCTGGTAATCACAGTGGCACTGGACTGTGAAAACAAACCTGTGTTGGCATTCTGCCTCTCAGCCTCACTGGTCCTGCTTTAAACATTGTTCTTGATTCAGAAGCTAAAACATTTCTTCCACTCTTTAAAATTCCTCATTTATATGCATCCCATTACTCAGATGCCATCTCCTCCTATGAGAGAAGGTGACAGACTGGTCAGGCGTGAAGAGATGCGAGGTGTCAGATAGTTCAGAGGTAGAGAAGACACCGGGCTGAGCAGAGACTGATAGGTGAGAGATGATAGCATATGAGAGATTGTCTGACCATCAGAACTGGACTGCAGTTCTTAAAAGCAATCAATAATGATATAAGGTTTTCAAAAGGTATTATATCCTCTCCTAGTCTTTGATTTTTTTTTAATGTGTGGCTCAGGGATTTGTACACACAAACTGAAATGTCCAAGACTTTAAGGTTAACCTTGTATTCTTGTACATCTGGAATAAATGTCACAACTATAGGATCAATCCTATGTGTGATCATTTTGAATTCATGTTGACTCTATAAATGTTCTACAGTTTTGTAACGGATAAACATCCTACGGTCGAAAGGTCTAGCCTGTTAGAGTGAGCAGTAAATATGAGGGCTCGGCCAGGAGAAGAGAGCGAAAGCAAATAAGTGCAGGCCAAGTTGTCAGTGGAGCTCTGCACTACACCTTTCAACCAGCAGGGGGCACAAACATGCTCTCTAGTCTACATTTTGACCAGGGGTATGAGAGGAGGAAATAAATGATTGTGATGATATGAGAGAATTCAAGATATTTTCTACTGTTAAAAACAAAACAAAAACGATTTAGATTGAACATCCGAAGTATATAAAACAGGCATACCTCATTGAAGAGCTCTTCAGAAATATAAACTCCTTTTACAGCAAATGACTCGGTTATATGCGTGTTTTTACTCACAGCACTCGGCCGGACACTGGCGTTTAATGGAACCATTAAAAAACATTGAAAATGCATGACGTTTTGTTCCGTTAATGGTTCATGTGCATTATTCTGTAGATACGGAATGTTAACATACAGCACAATCACTCCTAAACAAATCTATTTTTTTTTAATAAAAGTCTCATGTGTAGCCTACTATTGTATGCTTATTTTGTAAATGTAAGCAATTAATTTGGACAAGCACAAACTGTACAGACGTGCTCGGCCAGAATCGGCTCGTGGCCGTGGATCTTCGGAAGTGGAGCCGACACTGAAATGGGGAAATTTTAACATGTTTGTTTAGTATAATAATGTACATCTAAGAATTGTTATTGTTTCTCAGAATAAACCCCTGACAGGGTGATGAGGATGTATTAAATACGTGTGAAATAGCCTACGCGTATTTTACACGTTCAAATGTAAGTGTTTTTGAACCTTTTGGCTTTTAACGGGGCGAGTAAACCAAGCTTGAGCTGGTTCTTTTTTTTAATGCATAAAAAACATACAGCGCAACCAGTAGGCCTGAATCACTCTTTTGAGGCGTTTCTGTGTTTTAGATCAAAACACACAGCGCTATAGTCTTCCGATTTAATCACTCTTTTGAGACGGTTCTTTTTTAGTGACACAAAAACGCAACTCAATGATCGCATCCAACAGTGAAGTCCGACTCCCGATCAAATCCCTGTTTTGATTTAGTTCTTTTTAGTGGATCAAAAACAAACAGCGCGGCCAGAGTAGTTTGATTCCTGAATGAATAACGAATCAAGAATAACGAATATGAATCCTTTAAGCCGGTTCTTTTTAGTGACTCAAAAATATGTAGCGCAATGAATCCAATACGAATGATTCTTATGATCAAAATGAACAAATCTTTTTCGGGTCATTTGGTTCATTCAAAGAACGAAACGAACAATTGACTCGGGAAAAGATTCGTTCATTTTGATGAACGAGTTCGAACAGGAGAGTAGCCTAACGAACGCAGCAAGGCGACCATTTGAGCTTATAAAACTTAAACTTTTTTTTTTTTTTAAATGAGTGGCCGTTTCGCTTGATTAGAACCTTATTCATCAACTGGAATCGTTTAAAGCCCTTTGAACAGTTTGCAGTTTGCAATGAAACTGTCTTTTGGACCTTGAACCATTTGGTTCCCGTTGAAGTCCATCAAATTGAAGTTTTCACCAAAAACCTCAAATTCTTTTCGTCTGAAGAAAGAAAGACCTGGACATACTGGATGACATGGGGGTGAGTAAATTATAAAGGTTTTTTAAAAGTGAACAACTCCTTTAAGTAGACAGTTCTGTTAAGTACAAAAATATTACAGTATAGTCAATATAAGCCAATATGAGTTAGTCTGACCCCTGAACAAATAGCTCTTTTGAGCCGACTTGTTTTTTTCTACACACACACGCACGCGCACACTCGTATCGAAGTGCCAAATAAAGCAAAGAAAATAATAATTCCATGAATAATTTATTTATTACATTTCACATCAAAACGAGTTCATGAAAACATACCACTCCTTGATGTGAATTTCAACCAGATGTTACTTTTTAATCAAGATGTTACATTTTTTAGATATCATATTCGATATCCCTGTATCGCCTGCAGTGGGCTACACATCAAAGGCGTCTTGATCTTCTCCTCTGTCCTCTGCTGCTATAGAAAAACTGAAGAGATGTAAGAACTCTGATAGGACCAAAAACAGCAGGTCATCCCAAAGACACATGAAACATCCTCAAACCAGACCATGCAGTGAGGTCTGATCAATCACAGCCGGATTAAAGCGGTCTCATTACGTGGAGTCAGTCAAGTCTGAGAATATAGAGAGAATGCTTCCTAACTTGCTTTGTTCCAAAACAGTATTTTATGATACAACTCACATGATCAGCATAACAATTTGAGTGAAAAGTTTTGATTTGTTATGTCTGTTGCTTTACTGTGCCTAAGTGAAAGCTAGAACATCTAAGCATCTGTACAAAGTTTTTCTGATCAATGTCACTAATGTACTACTCTATAAGCAGAGAAGAGGTATAAAGCAAAGATCTGGGATCTACGTAGGCCTAATAAGTTTTAAAATTATAATAAACTGAAACTCAAACTGGAAAGTGTTAATGTACTACATTTTCTACCCTTCTCTGAAAGCTTACCTAATCCTACAGCAATATAAAAATAGCAAATGTTTGTCAGGAATGTCCTTTTAAAGTCTCTCAAACAGAACATGAAAGTGTGACTCTTTCAGAGGTGCTTCTAGCTGTTCTTCTGTTCTCTGCTGGGCGTCTCTCACATACGGCACAGCCTCTCTTCTAAAACTCAGCCCGACAGACGAAAACCTGCATGGATTACTGTATCAATTCTGCAATTCTGTATAGAAGTGTTAAAGTATTTAGGCCGATAGAAAAAAGAAAAGCACTTTGGAAAGGAATAATACAGATCAAAGTCAACTTTATTTATTTGAGATATTTCTCCCCAAAGCTGTGATCATGTACTCACTGCCATGTCCTCCCAAACACATGGGATTTTCTTTCCTCTGTGGAACATCTGATGCATATATATATATATATATATCTGATATATCTGATGCATATATATATATGCATCAAATGTTGCATGCACATATATATATATATATATATATATACTGTATATATATATACTGTATATATATATATATATATATATATATATATACATCAAATGTTGCATGCATATATATATATATATATATATATATATATATATATATATATATATATATGCATATTTATATATATATATATATATATATTGTGTAAATGGTATTAAATAAACAATTAAGCGTCTAAAAATCATTTTGTATTTTACATGACCACACAGTTTTGTTCTAATAAATAAAAAAACGGTAACACTTTACAATAAGGTTCATTAGTTAACATTAGTTAACTACATTAGTTAACATGTACTAAGAATGAACAATACTTCTTCAGTATTTATTAATCTTAGTTAATATTAATTCCAACATTTACTAATACATTATTAAAATCAAAGGTTGTATTAGTTAACATTAGTTAATACAGTGTGAACTAACATGAACGCACAATGAACAGCTGTATTTGTATTAACTAACATTAACAAAGATTAATAAACACTGTAACTAATGCATTGCTCATCGTTAGTTCGTATTAGTTAATGCATTTACTAATGCTAACTAATGAACCTTATTGTAAAGTGTTACCTAAAAAACATCACCTAGGCATTAATTAGTCATTTAACGTGCTTTATTCTCAACACTAATATTGAGTGTGTGTGTGTGTGTCAGCAAACGTTCTCTGCATGAAATCTGTCTCTCACATGGTTTCTTCCTAAAGGAACCTTGGATGTCCTGATACGGTGTAAAAATAAACAAAAACCCATTAAGTATAAATTACACATAGTTGCATGTAGCTATGGTTTTAACGTTCTCACATTTTAATGTTTATCACGGCATGGCTTTTTTTCGAAAAAAAAAATTATAGTGCCTTTAGTGTTTAAAACAACAGATAAAGTAATACGTATCTATTTTATATTTATGAAGTCGCGTGTACTGCCGCGGAATAACACAAACAAGTCATCTCTACACAGTCTGCCGAATTTATGTTAGCTAATCTAACGTTACTGGCTTGATCAGTCACACGTGAAAGTAATCAGACATACGGTGCGATATTTAAAAATATATAGGTCTACTGTAATTGAGTGTGTATATACCATAAACAGTGAGGCGTCTCTCTCTCTCCTACTGTTTGAAAAACGCGGACCTGTGATTCCACTTTGCGAATCGCAAATCAAGCAGTGATTGACTGCGCTCTGATCCAATGGCGTTGGGCATTGTCAGGTTGACAGTAAATATAGCCCAATGATGTTGGGGGGGGCCCGTGCCCCCCTCTAGACACGCCCCTGCTTCTTACTATTGTTAGCACAGCCTTGCAAATCGTGCATTGTGCATAACCAGTTGGCTCGTCATTTAAGAATGTCACTATTTGAAAAACAGCCCAGAAGTTTGCCTTTCCTCTGGTGTTTTTCTCAGTTTTAAGTTCGCCATCTGCGATTTTTCTCTTAATGTTCTCCATCGCACATGAGGTGAATCGTGGGTCGCGCCGCCGGGAAACCTTCTGTGTGAGCAGACTGTCATGTGTCAGTCATATGTCAGTGTGGTAGGTTATAAAATAGTTTTTTCCATCATCAACTTCTCATATTTTCTATTCATTAATGTCTAAAACTTAAAAAGAATAATTAGCCTAAAACAGCCCCGAGGCCCTGCGTGTGAACTATGACGTGAAAATTGGCCCGAAGCCCGGCCTTAGGGGCGTATATGGGGCCCGTCGGGCTCGGGCTGAAATGTATAAGGCTTTACTTGCTCAAGAGAACCTCAAATCGAACCCGCAACCTTCAGGTTACCAGTCTGACTCTCTAACCATTAGGCCCGAGTGCCCCACAAAAAGAGGATATAAATACATTTTCAGAGCGGTGCTTGTCAATGCAAAACTCCCCACCAAAACTAGTCCCGATAGATACAGCAAAGTAAGTTTTTCAGTGTAAGTCTATTGGATTTTTCACAGAGAGATTACTGTAGTCACACTAATCAGCAGGACTGTCACACACCAGTGGCCGCTAGTCGCACCTGAAGAGTCTTGTGAGTGAATTCGGGTATCAGAGGCAGATAGTTACACCCAGAGAGCCAGAGATAAAGACTGAAGGATCGAGTCGATCACAGGCTTGTGACGTAAAAAGCACGACCAGACTGACAAGCTTTAACATCCCATCAAGAAGTCCAGTCTTGATCTTGTATGAACTCAATAGGGAACATCATAGCATGAGGAGTTAATCTGGACTTCATGAACATAATGTAATGAGTAAAATTTGCTTTGACCATCAGCAAATAGACTACAGACCAAGTTTAGAGATCAAAATAATTATTTGATCATCAATACTGGATTAAGAGAGTGACATTTTTACTTATTATTTTTAGTTGTATTACTTCCCTTTGATTCCATAAATAATAAACAGACTTGAGATCCCATTGGCCAGATCAGTTCCACAAGTTGAGCTACTGAGAACAACAGCATATTTCTAAAGACTTCTTCAGCCAATACACATCGGTTTAACATGCATGTTGTAACTAAATGGTCCATTAGAGGGCAGTAGTGCATCATGCATCGAGACGGAAGAGTCTTAATCATATGCCAAAGCTTCAACTCGTTGATTATTTCCTTCAGGGAGAGGTTAACTGTTCTGACAAACTGTATTAAAACCATATGAATGCAAAGACCCAACACTCTTGTTTTTCACATTACAGCAGTAGCCTAAAACGTACACAGAACTAAAGCAAATGTAAGTTTAAAATGCCAAAGTCTAATAAATGTGCCTTTCGCCGAGCTGATCAATATTCTGATGTTGTAAGCAAGCCTGAGTAGCGCAGAAAGGACCAAATTGCCCCATGCTGAGCGAAAACGTTGAGTGTTTCGTGTCATTCAAACTTGAGCGTCGCTCCTCTTATCGTGATTGGTTTGTCAGATCATCGTTTGATGGAGGATAAACACACACTTGCATACTTTGGAAATCATTGAGGTTTTTAATTCCCCAAATCACCTCTCATCTTATAAGGAGAGATGCCCAGAGTGCCCTTACTTACCATCTTTTCATTGGCAAATTACCACACTTTTCAGTCAAACACGGTTCTTAAGCAGCTGCATCGCAATCGGTCAGACGTCTACTGAGAACTGCAAAATGGTGGATGTCAAACCGAAGAGAAGACTTCAACATGAAAAATTGCAGGGCGGTGTATAATTGAACACATGCATGGCACATCAGAGCAGGTCAAAGATTTTCTAAATCGCTCCTATACGCCGAGGTGGTTACGGAGGATTACAGTCAGCGGCTGATAGGCCTAGAGAAAGCGAAGGGACCTTGTGTGGTTCTCGAGAGCTTTGCTGTTTGAGCGACGTTGCGTTACATTATTTATTTACGTCCTTATTCTATAATAAAACAAACCCTGACTGGATGTGCTAAGGCCATTTGAAATTCCTCTTTTCCCCCTTCTGTGAATTATCATAAGAAGATTAAGAAAGTTCCATGATGACAGAGCAGAAGTCTATCAAACGCCTTTGATCTGCGGCTCCAGTCCCAGGTACTGCACAAAGCTTTTGACAGGGATTTGCTTTGGGCTGACTCTTTTTCAAATGATAATTACTGTTTTGTTGCTGCGCTCGCACTGAGAAACACACCGACTTTAACGAGCCAAAGAAGCTTGAAAATCCACGCAAATAACCAAAGTGCATCTATGGATAGAGCTGATTATCTGTGCCCTTTACTCAGGCCAGTGATTGAAGGTTTTATTGGAGGGACACTCGGATAACATCAACACTATTCTCTTTTGCATCTGTGTTTTTTGTTTGTCTTCAAATGCTAATCAAGTCCTTCCTTATACTCTTGTATTATTTCAAATCTGTACATTTTCTCATACAACTCCACTCTATTCCATACAACGATTCGAAAGAATTATTTAAGTGAATGAATCATTCTTGTGTCCTTCAGTGCACTGACTTGTATTTCTGTTCTCAATGAGGTCCTCTTTTTTCCCCTACATAGCATGAGGCATCTCATTCGTGAACAAACTGTGACATCTTGTCTGAGAACGGTTTGCTAAATGAGAAGGGTCTCTTGTTCATTCAGTTTATCTCATTCAAATGATTTCTTACATTGAAACAAATACAAATATGTAAAACGATTGATGACTGTACACAAAACGAAGGATAATACACTCTAAAAACTGCTGGGTTGTTTTAACCAAATTTTGGGTCAAATATGGCAACACATTCTCATCCTAGGGCGTCATAGTGACACTTTTGAAATTTCGCCTAAATCCAATGCACATGGCACCCTTTAGCGTCAATATAACACGCATAGAGCTTTGTTCGGTTATGGTAGGTTTAGTGTTACACCACTAGGAGGCGGCCCAAATATATCTGCGTCTCATATTGATGCTAGGGAGCTATGTGCGTTGGGTGTACACGAAATGTCAAAAGCGTCAGTATATGATGCCTTGGGCAACCCGGTCTCATCCCAATTCGTCATATAACTGACGTTTTGGGACGTCTTTTGACCATTCGTCAATATACGACTTTTTAGGGCCCCCTTAAACGTCGGTAGATGACGTTATGGGATCCTAACTCTACCCCATACCTAAACCTAACCCTAAACCCAACTCGTCACCTAACTGACGTTAAAGGTAAAGCGTCAGTTGTATGACGACCCGGGATCGCCATCTACCGACGTTTAAGGGGGCCCTAAAAAGTCGTATATTGACGAATGGTCAAAAGACGTCCCAAAACGTCAGTTATATGACGAATTGGGATGAGACTGTGTTAGAGAACGGGCTGATCATATGCACAATACACACAAATGTAATTTACGTCTTTTCGTTTTTCAAAAGATTTAAAGTACCAATTTTGAAGAGTGCGCATGTGCGAACGTGCTCTACTATGTAAGAACGAGCCAAATATTGAGTTTGGTAATAAAGCAAAATAACTCAGAACAATTATAAATAGTCCTCAGATGACATTTCTGCAATTTACATTCAAGCGTAAATTGGATCTCAAACAGTTTCATTAAAAGTAGTTATTACTCCACCACGTGCGAAACCAGCATGGTTGAACGATACTTTACAACAATGGGTTTCGGGAAACAGTCGTAACTAGCTAGTTGATTTCTCCAACGATGCATCATACTATGGTAGTGAAGCAGTGAACAACATAGTTGTACGGGAAACGCAATCCTGGTTGAGTTAGCCCAACGCTATCTCACGACCAATTCGTATGAATTTGTACGAGTGATTAAAAACTGGCTAATTCGTACTAATTCATACGACCTCACTCGTATGAATTCGTACAATTTGTCTAAATCCACGTGATGGGTAGGTTTAGGGGCGGGGTCTGGGGTAGGTCATTCGTAGGAATTCATTCATACAAATTGGCCAATTCGTAAAATATGCACGCTTTAGCAAAAATCGTACGAGTGGTTACGAATTAGCCACCTCGTAAAATTCGTACGAATTCCCGCGAGATCGGGTTGGTTAGCCAGATTATTCCACCAACAGGGAACAGTCAAGGTAAAGGTCAGAGAAAGAGATTTAGCCTCTTCGAGATGGTACCACAAGACAACATTCGCTAGCAGAGCGCAAGTTTCTGGAAGGCACAAAGTCGGTAGTAGTGAATTTAGGTAAGAGGGAAGAAATGGAAATCAATTTAGAATGTTTTTTTTTTATTTATTAAAATTAGCTTTGCTCAAATGATTCTCCAGCATTGAAGGCCATCGACAACGCTAAAATCAAGCAAGAGCAGCCTGGGTTTTGAAATCTGTGCAATTAAAACACAAATCTACCCTTCACCTGTATATACGAGGGAAAGAGATGAGACATGAAAAATGTGCATGTCTGTTTTATTTTTGTTACATGCCACAGATGACTAAGCAGAGAAATGGCAGCATTTTCAAATTAAAATTTAAGCACTAAAATTGCTTAATTGTGCGGTTATTTCACCGGCTTTATTAACATAAGCAATTCCTGGGACATAGCACTACTATAGCAGAAAATTGGCATTCTGGCCAGAGGGAATTAAAAAGCTCAGCTTGTAAACGGTAGACTGAGATTTCTAAGCTAGCGGAACTGACATTTTCAGTTTCTCACCAATTATGATCCCAGCCCTGTTCCTCCCTCGCCTCTTGAACACACTTTTAAACATTACAGATTACCATGCACATAGGGAGTGAATGCTTTAGCATGTGATACTGATACAAGTCTACTATGGACTGGCCTAAACACACAGCATGTGATTATTATTAATATATGTGTAATACCACGTGTCACTTCTAGTGTGTCCTGAAGAGGACATCTTGGACTATAATATACAGGGCCCTTTCATACACCAGCTACAATGCAGCGCCAGGTGCGATGCAGGTTTTTTTATGCTAATTTCAGACTGATGCATTTATAATTTTCACATCTTGCGCCACGTTGTTTAAATAGCAAAGTATTTGCGCCCACATTTGTACACCCGTGGGCGTGCTGGTCTGAAAACGAGGTGTGTTCAGGCATATTGTTGGCTATTTTGAGGAAACTAAAATGGACTACGCTATTGACTTAACTGAAACCTGGTCTAAAGTCAATGGCATAGTATTTTTTATTTATTTATTTATTTTATTTAGGCAAGGCAAGTTTATTTATATAGCACATTTCGTTTAGAATAAAAAATAAAATGAAGTACAGTAACAGTTGGACGAACAGTGGCACAGTGCTCATTCAGTAAATGCATAGCTAAACAGAAATGTTTTGAGTCTGGATTTGAATGTGACTACTGTATGTAATTTAATTCAATAAATCTTCTTTTTTGATAATACGTTAAAACATTTTAGTATACATTAAAGTATATCTCATGAATGTCTTCATTCCCCTGTAAAATCGGATTTACAAAAATCCTGCAATAAAACCACTTTTAAATTTTAATCAGCAGAAAGAAAATACAACAAATAATTGCATATAGAGAATGGAGATTGGGAATATTTTGTCTTATTTAAAATGTCTTTGTTTTGATTTTGGGGGTGAAATACGGGGCTTTACTTATTAAGGCTTGAAATCACTTGAAATCAGCTCATAACACATATTCTAGCATGAAAATGCATGCAATGAAGCATTGAAGCCGTTACACTTTTGATTCCAGCAACAGAAATATGCAAAACTAAAAAAAAAAAAAATCCTTTGCTTGTACTGTTGTAACACTCTCCCCATTTTTCTTGCCCATCTCCCTTCCGTCAAGCTCATCCATCCACAGCGAACGAGTAAATAAAACGTTTTTGAACGAGATCCATACACCATGTAATCTCGCTAAATAACTGCAAGACTCCCGCTGCTTTTTGTGGGGAATGAAAATGATTTGCGTGCTCTCAGACTAAATGCATCACGCAGATGTGGAAATGAAGATGGGACGGGCGAGTCTGGAGCCTGTTGAAATATCTGAATCGATTTTTAAAACTCACTGAGTTTGAAGACAGAAACCATTCGCACCTGAAGAGCAAAAGAGGGGTGGCAAATATATATTTAAAGAGTGAAAATGACTTTTTTTATGCTTTAGGGAGCGTATATGAAAAAATGACAGTGTGGATCACATTGTCAAGTGAAACTGACTGATTCTGGCAATTATAAAAAAACACAGACCCTATATTTGCAGTATAGCACAGCTTTATGTACCTTATAGCTTAAATAGATCACTGTCAGTTGAAAAACAGATCAAGTATGATCGCTCTCTTACCTTACAGTGACCTGTTTCATACAGGGATGAGAATGAGAGACATTATTTGCTGTCTAGAGAAGTACAAAAGTTCAAAAGCAAACCAACCGGCTGTATAGGATGTTAATTAGGGCAAAGATCCATGACACACTAAATCAAACAATGAATTTTGGAGGATTATTCAAAACTATCTGCAGATTTAGTGATTGACAAATTGCAGTGTTGTGGCAGAGTATGATCGGAAATATGACTAGATTGGAAATATGACTAGAAAAGTTGTATTAATTGTTAGCACCCAAACTCTGAAATAGTCTTATAGCTTTCGAATCTCGAATCCTCTAAATCTAGACTACAAATGAACAACAAAACCCTAATCAACACTGAACTGACGTCAGCAGAAATACATCATTTTACTGTTATCACTGCTCCTTTAAAACAATGTGTATTGTTTTAGCAACAATAATGGCAATGGATAATGATACCAAACAAAACAACAGTAGGTAGATGCGAGTAAAAGTACAGTAAAGGAAAATTATATAGACAGGGCAGCATACAGCAGAATACAATCGGAGAATATGAAATGTAGTGCAACGTAAGAATGGTTTCAGAAAATAAGTGAGTTTTGAGCATGACTTGACTTGAATTGCGAGGTTACGACACACAACTGCTTTAATTTGATGGTCCCCCCTCGCCCTTCATGAATAATGCCAGTCTGTCTACATATTCAAGCCCTCACCCTCACCTTTCATCTGTGCATTGTGTGCTGTTGACCATGATAAAAATAAGAATAGGTCAGAAGTCAGATGCCTGGTAGGTATCGGCCACTTTTTCATGAATGATGTACAAAATAAGGGCTGAATATTTTATTTTAAAGGTCTGTGAAAGTGTAAATGGTTCCACTTGTGGTGTTGGAAGTGCTCAATAAATAAAGTCGAGTAAATGGTTAACTTCTGGAGGTAAAATTAAGTAATATATGAGCAATTTTTTGATTTTCTCATAAGTTTGCAATTTTTCCAATCTTGTCACCAAAATTTGAACATGTCTTAAAGGGATAGTTCACCCTAAAGTGAAAATTAGGCCTTGATTTACTCACCCTGAAGACATCCTAGGTGTACTGTATATGACATTGTTCTTTCAGACGGAAGAAAAAGAAATATCCATATTTAAAACTCGACTAAAATAATTAGTTTCCGGCTGACGTCCGTACGCATCGATTAATGCTAAAAGATTACCTTGAACTTGACGCACAGCATAATGAAGGCAATTGATGCCTCTTGCGGTTAAAACAACCGCATTCGTCTTTACATTGTGCGTCAAGTGGATATTTTTCTTACACGAACGCATCACTTAACTTCAGGAGACCTTTATTAACCCCCGCAGAGCCGTGTCGAGGACTTTAATCATGAATAGATGCGCTTTGATGGACTTCCAATGACAAGCCATTCACTCCCCTTATCAAGCTTGGACGAGCCAGGACATTTTTAATATAACTCTGATTGTATTCGTCAACAAGAAGAATGTCATTTACACCATAGGATGGCTTGGGTGAGTAAATCATGGGCTAATTTTCATTTTGGGGTAAATATCCCTTTATTGCAGCTTTATAATGTTAGTAGTGATTAGGGTTAGTTCAATTAGATTTTTTTATAACATTACATTTTTATAAATACTAGTATTTTATATATAAAAATAATTCTTCTGTTTGAAGTGCTTATGCTTTTATTTTATATTTACTTTTTTTCTCTCTCGAAATTAATAGGCTTAAAGCTATGTTGCTGCTGGTTTTTCATGGTTGAAAAAGCACAAAGAAAATATTTTATATAGCAACCAAAGCAAATACGAACAATCATGATAAATGATGTATCAAATGAAAATTTTCTGCTCATTTTACCACTCTGCACTCAATTGAGCTGACAAGCAGTGCAAAAAATTAAAGGAATAGTTTAACCAAAATGAAAATTCTGAAAAAGTCATTTATTCACCCCCATGTTGTTCCAAACTTGTATAACTTCTGTGTAACAAAAAAGGTGATACAATGGAGAAGATAATGTAACAATGAACGAACAATATTTATATCGTTTTTACCTCTTGTAAAAATAGCCACGTCCAAGTGATCTGAGGTCACGGGCGCTTTGTGGCTGTGGTAACAAGAGGTAAAAACGATACAAATACTGTTCGTTTTCTCACACAAACCGCTCGTTTCTTGTCTTAGGCCGTCAATGTGTATTTACATTTACGAGTCATTAAATCATGTTTAATTTAGACTTCTCTGTGCATGCTCTTTGAGGTGGTGACCATAGACCTCCATTATATGACTGACAGACACTACTGCGGAAACAAAGACACATTGTAAAGCATCACTTTTAAAAGTAACTTTCCCCAACACTGATAATCACCAATACTAAGTAGCTTTCGCAAGGGCTCAAAGAACATCCTGTCTGTGCTTCTCGTTTAAAACTTTTTATTTCACAGTGCAACTGTCAGCAAAAACAGAAAGACCTATTATTTCCCTGACAGGCTTTCTCTTCTTGACCCCTAAAGTCTTATTTAGCCAGCTGGCACCCACATTGGCCACTGTTGGAACGTCTCAGGATGTAATCCCACCTCTTAATGCTTTAGTGGGTTTTTTTTTTTTTGGTTATAAAGCCTGTAATTACGTTTCCTCCTGGATTTCCATACACAAACAGCCTGCCTATGATGGATTTGCATTCATTCATCTCAGCTTCAGTAGTCAGAATGATTGTTTTATGGCCATGTAAGGATCCCGACCCCCGTTTTCCCCAGATTAATCACTTTATTCTTTAATGAGTATGCAAACACACACAGGAATACTTGATCAGGTTGCAATTAGAACAACCGACCATGCAATGCTTCTCCGATTAAATCCCCGTTCACTTCTCCAATGTATGAGTGAAACAGGATATCAGACCTAATTAGAACTGATGTTACTCATAAATATTTGATCAGATCATGACAATTGAGTATATATAAAAAAAATCTTCCTCAGTTTTTGTTTTGTTTTCCAGTATAGCTTTCTTAGAAGCAAGTTATTAAGTATTATTTTCTGACAAAACACAAAATTGGTCAGTTTATGCTTAAAACAAGAAAAAGTATGTGCAAGTGCATGGGCTCAGAAAATAATTTAAAAAGAAAACAAGATTATTTTTCTGACCCCATTGCAGTTCTTGTTTTAAGCATAAACATTTATTATTATTATTATTATTATTATTATTATTTGTTGTTGCTGTATAAAACATTTAATATCTTTAGTAATTTTGCTTTTCAAGTAATTGTATCTTCATTTAAAAGTATTTAGATATTTGTAATCGGTCTGACTGTCTATTGTCTATCTGTATCTGTCCTCTATCCCTCCATCCATCCCTCTCTTCATCCATCCATCCGTCCATCCATCCATCCATCCATCCATCCATCCATCCATCCGTCCGTCTATCTATCTATCTATTGTCTATTTGTATCTTTCCTCTACCCATCCATCCATCCATCCATCCATCTATCTATCTATTGTCTATCTGTATCTTTCCTCTATCCCTCCATCCATCCCTCTCTTTATCCATCCGTCCATCCGTACATCCGTCCATCCATCCATCCATCCATCCATCCATCCATCCATCCATCCATCCATTGTCTATCTGTATCTTTCCTCTGCCCATCCATCCATCCATCCATCCATCCATCCATCCATCCATCCATCCATCCATCCATCCATCCATCCATCTGTCTGTCTATCTCTGTCTATCTATCTATTGTCTATCTGTATCTTTCCTTCATCCATCCATCGATCCATCCATCCATCCATTCATCCATCCATCCGTATTTCTTTCTGTCTATCTATCTATTGTTTATCTGTATCATTCCTCTATCTATCTATCTATCTATCTATCTATCTATCTATCTATCTATCTATCTATCTATCTATCTATCTATCTATCTATCTATCTATCTATCTATCTATCTATCTATCTATCTATCCATCCATCCATCCATCCATCCATCCATCCATCCATCCATCCATCCATCCATCCATCCATCCATCCATCCATCCATCGATATGTCTGTCTGTCAGTCTATCTATTGTCTATCTGTATCTTTCCTCTATCCATCCATCCATCCATCCGTATGTCTATCTCTATTGTCTATCTGTATCCATCCATCCATCCATCCATCCATCCATCCATCCATCCATCCATCCATCCATCCATCCATCCATCCATCCATCCGTCTATATAAATAAAATGCAATTGCAGTGCATTATAAAGGGATAAATAATAAAAATGATTATTCAGGAGTCAAAAATAGAAACCGCATCATGATCGATGCATGCACTCAGAATGTTGTTACATTTTTTTGTATCTTTCAACAAAAACGTATCAATTTTTAATGAGGGCGGCCGACACACCTCAATAATGGTGGAATTTGTTTGGCCATTTTCATAATCAGACAGTGGTAAATATACGATTAATTATGCATGAATCTGATGCATAAATCACAGGGAGGAAGTACAATTTGGGAGAGGAAAATGTTAGTCACGGAAGCTATCAAAGGACAGTGTCAGAAAATCTTCGAAGTGTGCATAAGATGAGAAAATAAATGTTTATTCTCGGGTCAGTGGGAATGTTAATTAGAATGTGTTTTTTCCTTCGCTTTGAATATGCGTGCGTGTGCGGATACAGGAAGGGGGGGCCGAGTGAAATTGCTATCGTGTTTTGTCGTCTCCGAAGCATTGTAAATGACAGCTTGTCAGCTGAGAGGACGTTTTCAATGACAAGTGGCCCGCGCCAGGATACAGCAGCCTTTTACACAGCAGTCTGCAACACAACCTTTGGAGAAAACCCGAAAATTCATTTTTATTTATCAAAGCGACACATGAGAGGACCAATGATGTGCTCCTACATTGCACCATACATTGTTTATCTTCCTCAAAAACCTCTCATCATAATCATAGATTGCACATAGTTTCTATTAAGCTAAAACCATGTGTTTCAAAGCCAAATAAATGTTTACACTTTATTTTGATGGTTCCCTTCAGACATTCAGTTGACTCTAAGTAATGCCGAACTTCTTTTACTTTTAAAGGCCATTACAGGCCACAGCATGCAGTGGATCAATCAGGACCTGAACTATCTGGTTAAGAACTTGCTTTTATCCATTTACCAGTTATATAGATGAGGCCAAGGAAAGAAAAACAGAAGAAAATAACAATGCCTAAAGCCTAAAGCAATCTCTCTGAAACGAAAGCTTTTATTTTACTAGATGGGCTAAACGAGGAATTGGGCCCTTTAATGAAGAGTCCTTGTTAAGATTCACAACGGATAACCTGTAAACACATCTATTCTAGACACAAACTGGCTGATAAGGGCACTTATTGCTGTTCAGGAACTGGAGTATTTCATGAGGCAGAGGAAGCAAGAGAGCGAAGGAGAAGATCTTACCGGGGCTGCATCTCTTAAATATTACTGACTGCAGGAGACTGCTGTGTGTTTGCAGAGCTCACTGGACTGAGACAGTCTTCAGCAGACAGTAGGCGCTCCAAACACCACCAAAATGATTCACTAGATAGGAAACCATGTCTCTGGGAGCGAATGAATGCATTTCCATAGGGCCTCTCTCTTGCCTGAACCTTCATTTGCTCCATCAATATATTGCTTCTAGGTTCTATACTGGGGGGTGGGGGTAAACCAGTCAGTATCTGGTGTGACCGCCATTTGCCTCACTAACACAGACTTAGATTTGTGAACGAAATAGGCCTTTTGTGTGCATAGAAAAAGTCTTAGATCTTTGAGCATAGCTGTCAACCTTACCGTTTTTTCGGGTTTCTCGCGTATTTTTAGCTCTTTTCCCGCTGTATTTTTTAGTATTTTCCCATAAAATATCATATTTTTACGCTCTGATTGTGTGAGACGTACAAGCTCGGACAGATTCGGTTTGAAGTCGTTCATCCTCGGATGCGGCACCGCGCGCGCTGATACAAAAAAGCTGTGCACACATCCAAGCGAAATGAGGTCTTGCCGGTCTTGCGCACCGAACTTGTCAATTTTGCCGCGCTCCTGCGGACGCGTTGAGTATTAAACATGGCTTTACTCCGTGTCAGCGCGCGCTCTGATCGGTATATCAGTTCATTCATATTTAACCACAATATATATTTATATATATATATATTTTTTTTTTTTGTTTAATTTTGTGTATATATATATTTTTTTTTTTGGTTTAATTGTGTATATATATATATATATATATATATATATATATAGTCTTTTTGTACACTTCTACTTTTATGACTGTTGTGTATTTCTGTAATGTTTAACTCTTTTTTTCTAGTTTAGAGCCTAATAAAATCTGGCAAAGGGACTACCAATGAAAACCAGCCTTCGGGCTAATTTGGTTACATTTACATTTAAGAATGTTAATTAATGTACACTGTCCCTATATATTTTCTAAATAAATAAATAAATAAATAAAATGAAGGCATGCGCTCTGTCTCTCTCACACATATGTAGGCTAGTTATAAACTCTTTAGATTTTTAATGATTAGTGCTTTATTTTTTAAAGTTTGTGGGTAAGAATCGTGTAAAAAAAAATCCCTTATTTTGGGGATGGATTCCGGGAAATCGCCCTTATTTTCAACGTTCAATGTTGACAGCTATGTCTTTGAGTTCAGCTCATGAAAAATGGGGTCAAAAACAAAAGTGTTGCATTTATAATTTTGTTCAGTGTATATTGGCTAAAAATCTAATTTTGTTATAAAAACATGTTTAATAATTAAATTGCCATTTATGTTGCACATTGTACAAAGCCTAAAGAAATTATTACATGTAGGGTAAAACATTTATTATAATAATAAAACAAATGAATACATATGACAAAACTATATTATATATAATTATAATGAAAAATAAAAATTGAATTACAACCGCTACAACTATTACTAATACTACTAATAAATAAATGAATAAATTAAAAATGTTGCACATAATACAAAGTAATTATTATAATTTTATCTGGAAATAGTTTTATTATTTACAAACACATTTTCAAAAATTGATGGGCCACACCATTTGTGGGAACAGACCAAATTTTAAGTTTTTTTCTGAATGAAAATCTCCCCCTCTGTTGCCACTCTCGTCTCATTCTCCTTGAACTTTTGAGTTGTAAAACACATTTCTCTTTTTGAATGTTTAAATGGCATGTTTCAGAGCAAACCAGAGCATTCCATCAGTAGGGATAAAGGACGCTGCATCTGGGTGTTTTAAATACAGATATTACACACATACACACGCGTTCACACACACAGACAAAACCAAAGGTTCTGGGACGAGATGTGGATTTAGAACCCGCCATCTGTTCTTTTGTGTTCTCTTTGTGAATGCATTAAAAACAGCATTAAAGGCTTATTAGGCTTCATTATCTTTAAGTGCCACCCATTGTGAAAACAGATGCGAATGTTTAAATAATGAGGAAACATTTTCAAAAATTTGAATTTCCTGTGCATACATAGATGAAGGCCACGCTCGTAGCTCTTAGTTCCTCTGTACCTATCCAAACATTCTGCGCAAAGCCCAGAAAACCAAAAGCATTTGATCAACAAAGATCCAGTCACAGCCAAGGTGAAAAATTAGAATTAGAATCTATCTATCTATCTATCTATCTATCTATCTATCTATCTATCTATCTATCTATCTATCTATCTATCTATCTATCTATCTATCTATCTATCTATCTATCTATCTACTCTAAAAATTTTTAACCCAATGCCTGGGTTTGTCCATATTTTACCCAAAATTGGGTTAAAACAACCCAGCATTTTTTAGTGCATCTTTCCTCAATCTATCCATCCATCCATCCATCCATCCATCCATCCATCCATCCATCCATCCATCCATCCATCCATCCATCCATCCATCCATCCATCCACTCGTCTGTCTGTCTGTCTATATATCTCCTAAGCTTAACCAACATTTAAATTGTCTCGATAAACTATGCTTTTCTTGTTACAAAATAGTTATATGGATTTCTTTGAATCTCAATTCATTTGAATTCTACTTCGCTGAATTTGAATAGCAGCTCGAGTGCCAGTCAACAAATCTAGTTTTTGTTGTTTAGCCTCATATTTAAATGCCTGAACAGTAAATAAAAGAAAACAGAATGCAGTGCACTAAACACATGCTTTTCAATGCTGTTTTCAATTATCAGGGTGTGTTCTTATATAAAACTATCTAACAAGCATATCTGTCAATTACTCCATTCTAATACACTGTGAGCAGTGCCCTTTACGCCAGAGCCGCTGACCTTTTCTTTTATGTCCCACAATTCATCTCTCCACACTGTCCTGGAGCTTTTAGCCTGCATCACAACACTCTCCCTCAAATCCTGCAATCAATTGAACGAAAGCGCAAACCAATTAAACAATTCCACAAAGCACTCAAGGCTGACAGGGTGCAGCTTTCTGTTTGGAAAATGCCATTTCAGAAGAGAAACCCATGAATACATAATTTCACAAATGAATCAGAAGAGTGCTGCATCCATCTCGTGAATTCGCTGCGGACGTGTTAGGCTAGTTTGTGGTGTGGATACTGTTCAGGCATCTGGGTTTTCAGCCAGAGCTGTGGATCAAATCAAATAGCTTATCCCTCTTTCTTAAACTTGTGAATAAGTAATGTTGTTCTTAAGTGTTGTAATAACAAGATAAAAACAACAAATTGTTTATCTGTGAAAAAACGTATCATAATTTGGGTGTTGTTGGGAGTTATCAAGCAGAGCAGTGGAAAACACGAGAAACAAAACAAAACAAAAAATAAACAAAAATAAAATAAACAAAAATAAATAAAAATAATAAAAACAAAAATAAACAAAAATAAAAAATAAGCAAAATAAAAGTTTATCTGTGCAAAAAAAACAGAAACAAAATAAAACAAAAAATAAACAAAAATAAAATAAACAAAAAATAAACAAAAATAAAATAAACAAAAAAAATAAAATAAACAAAAATAAACAAAAATAAGCAAAATAAAAGTTTATCTGAGCAAAAAAACACAAAAAAACAAAAACAAAAAAACACTGTGTTTTCTGTGTGAAAGACAAGATCCAATAAACTGGTCACGCTTTAGTTTAGGGTCCAATTCACATTATTAACTAACTATGACTTTTGCCTCAATAACCTCCTAATTGCTTAATAATAGTTCGTAATATAAGGCCCGTGCTCAATCGACCCAATGGCGGCATCCGATCAGCGGGAGAAGGTCTCTGCGTGTTACTGTGTTTCCGCGTGGCAAAGTATTTTGATTAATTAATAGATTTTCTAATATGTATTATCTCATTATTTCATCTGACTCCAAAGAAAAGGTTTTTAATGACCTCTGTGCATCATTAAATGTCTCGGTTAAATGTCTCTCAGCATTCACAGGCTGATCTGAGGTACAGAATCGCCCCGATGCTCTCACTGCATTTCATTATATAGACAGAAGTGGAAACATCTGCTAACAGTGCGAATCTGCATTCAGAGGTTACACCTTAAGAGAGCCGGAGGCCATTTGTCTTGAAGACATTTGCCCCCCGAACCCAACAAGTATTTTTCCTAATCTAATTTTATTTGTTAAGCACTTCTAAACAACAAAAGTTGACCAAAGTGCTGGACAGAAAAAATAATCACATCACATTTTGTATGTGCGGTAACAAAAAATCGTCAATCTGTGCAAAACTTAAAATCACAAAGCTGCAGTGTTATCGGTTGTCATTAAGAGCTGAGGAAAACACAAAGAAGATGAAGTGAATAATCATCCCTCTTTACGTATATATAGCCTAATACGTTGTTCTGAAGATTGAGTTCAAGTTTGTGATATTCCCTTCCTCAATATGTGTATGACTGACATGTCTACAGCACAAACAATGCAAGACAAGTTATTACACCAAAGTTGAATACTTTAGCAAGCATCACTAATGGTTCATTACAGAAATAATTGATCTTCTCTGAAATGAAACATTAATATAAAGGATGTAGATATAATTAAATCCAAGTGTTAATTGTTCATGCTTTCATGCTGGGCATCAATTTAAGTTCCACATTCATTCGAGAACATCCGTCACCACGTCTAACATTTGACTTTGATGTCTGGTTTTCCCCAGTTTCCGAAGTTTCAGGACAACATTAATTGATTTAGATTTTGAAGACAGGCACAAGAATCTAATTTGAGCGCTGGCAAAGACACAGTCAACGACGACTAACAGACGAGAAAAATACTAGAATTAGTAATTACGCACACACACACACAAAACACAGGACAGATACCAACTGACGAGACCATTATGAAAGATACAAACAGTAATTGCTGTTGTTGGTTTATGAGTCTCATATTTGGATGTGGTCCTCGCCTGCACCCTTGGTCCAGCTCATTACCCATGATGTCTACGAACGAAAAAAAAAAAGAAAGAAAAGAAGAGCGTCTAGGTTTCATTTTGCTTGAGCGAGATAATTGAGCCCAAATTAGATGTGTCAAATGAAGAGATATGCAAACGCGTCCTCACAGTGGTGGTCTTTAAAAGCTTTGGCACTGGATGGAAATCACAAACATTTCTCCTGAACAAATGTGACATCCTTAACAGTTTCCCTGTGATGTTTTAACTAGGGAGCCATGGAGATTTCCATCGGATGAGAAGACTTGCACGTTTTCGAAACAGATGGCGGCTGTGGCTTTACACTCATTAGAAACAACCAAAACACAGCAGCAAAACACAAGACTAGTTAAGCGTTTCAAACCTACTAAACCTCGGATATTTCCCCTCGGACACCTGTTGAGTCGACTCGTGTTTTAATTCTCCTAACGAGTGAAGATTTTCTGGCGTGCTTTGAAATAGAAACTCCTACTCATCAATTAAGGTGTTTAGCATTAAATGAATTGTAGCGGTAGCTTGTAAAGAGTTAGCAGATGCGGTCTTATCCTCCTGTAATACATCAATATGTCGGATTAAGCCCTCTATGTACTTTTAAATGACATCATCGCGCCGTGGCTCTATAGAAAAACCGGATTCGTCTCTGTAAACTGTAAACACACCTTTCCCGCTCTCGGCCTGACAAGATTAGAGTTGCAAAAGATTTCCTCACTTTGCTGACCGACGCGAATCGCTCAAGCGGAAGTTTTCCAGATTACATGTTGATTCGCTAATCGCTGGATGGCTTAGTGCATCAAGGCCGAGACTTTTAATTGGTCCCTTTGTGGAAGCGGCGTTTCTGATTATGATGTCGCAATCAAGAGGGAATGTTTTGGGAAAACTTCCTCAACGCTTTTAAGCAATTGATAACCGGCAGCACAAATCTGAGCAAAAGCTGATCCAGCGAAATCCCAGCAAGAAATGCTGATCCGTGGCATGCATCACCAAAATGCAATCTTATCTCATAGTAAAACGTGTGTCTGTGGTCTCGGGGTGTGTTTTTTTTTTCCCAGAGCATCAGATTTTTTTTTCTGTAAAGGTTTTAATCCATTGGGAAGGGGGCAGATGTGTAATGCTCTTTGAACACCAGGGGGCAGTGTTAACTTCAGGAAAACCCGAGCAGGGAAACCAGTAGCAGTTGAACAGAACTGAGGTGGATCTTCTCAACCAATGTGGGAATGTGCCAAGAACGTGGAGATCTTCATTGCTCTGCTGGCGTATGCATTATAAAAACAGCCCTGGAGTCATCCCATGTGAACGTAATCACGACTACTTCCTCTTTCACCTGTCGCTCTTAATAAATCGCAATGGTTTTGGGAGGAAAGCACTTCATATTTCCCTTCAGCACAATACCAGCAGTTCTCCAGTCAGCTCAGTCGACACTTGGATAAATATTACATGAGGAACAGTAATAGCTGACACAGCCATTGAAATTTAATAGGTTACTTATTATGGACAAGAAACTTGACTTATGTCTCTGTTATGGGCCGTCAGCTAAACATATCCTTGTTCAGGATGTTCATGGTTTTATAATATAATCTGTATAAAGTCAAATTTATAATAACCCCATAATGTGGTCTTAAAAGGCTATATATATACTTATTCTCATTTCACGTCACACGCAGAGTGATTTTACCATGGGTAAGGGGTGTTTAGGGGTCGAAATCGCCCTTACACATGGTGAAATGGTTTACTGTATTAAGGCAATTAATAAGTTCAATAGTCATAGTCACATAATAATACTAGTAATCATCATAATTTATTATTATGTTTCTTAATTATAACAATTGTCATTACAATAAATATACGATGACAACCATAATTAATATTTGTTATTAAATAATAAAAATGCATATACTTTATTGTAATAAATAAACAAACAATATGTATATTTCATGTAAAATTTTTAAATATATTTATTATTATTCAGTTATTTTTCTGAGTTCATTAACCTGTTTATATATTTACAATAATAGCCTACTAATCATTATAATAATAACAATTATTATTATAAAATAATAACTTTATAATAGTTGTTTAAATTATTATATTATAGTAACTGTTCTACAATAATATTGTTATTAACATAATAAAATTATATTTACACTTTTGTAGGTAGGCCTATAATAATAATAATAATAATTACACAATCAACGGCTATTATTATCTTATATATATTTTTATATTTCATATTTTATATTCTTTTTTAGCACATTTTTCATTAACATTTAAGCATTGTAGTGGCTTCTATATAACATGAATTGACTAAACATACAAAATTATTAGTGTTTGTTTACAATGTGACTCATCTAATCAGAATTCAGAGATTTATTTGGCATTTAATATAGTTGGATTTGTAGAATTTGTAAAAAATACATATGTGAATACAATTGTGCTGCACTGGTTACTAACACCATTATTTTTCTATGATGCACTCTAGTGCGTTTCAAAGTGAGATATGATGAGCTTTGAAACTAAATGCGATCGTGAGGGAGCGAAAGTCTGAATGGCTTATAGTTTGATACACATCTGAAAAACATTCTCCGAATGTTTCATAAGCTTCTTTAGTTGCTATAATTACTGTGTTTCACTAAAGCAGTTCTTCCCAGCCGACGTGAGCAGAAGTCTCCACCTGATCGATAACTCCAGCAGTCAGGAATGTAAGAAACGTCAATAGTTAAAAGTTCACAGGGGAAAAAAAAAAAAAAAAAAAAAAAGCATCTCTGGCCCAAATCAGCCAAGGCACCCCCATTTAAACGATCAGAGAGACGTGTGTCTACCCCTCTGTAGGACCTGTGTCACCTTGAAGTGCTCTGACTGGTGCAAGGGTAATTACTTAGAGAACATACGAGTAAAGGAGAAGGAGCTATTAATATAAAGCACGTTCCCCCCCGCACCCCCTCGCTAAACCTTCAAAGAGCGGTTCAGTCAACGGGGCTCTAGTCTCTGAATGTTTGGGATGTTTATTTATTTTCTAAATAATTTTGCGGTGAATCATTGCAAAATGGCTACAGCTGTAATCACTAGATAAGTAGGAACCAACATGGCAGGTGTTTGGGCAGAGATAAGCAGGAACCATTGTGAGGAAAGACGATGCTTCCAGGAGGGAATGTTTTGGGGCTCGGATTCCTGTTTGATTTGTTACCTACAGCCCTCCTCGAGGGCAGGGAGAAGATAGGGCGAGCGGCTCCTTAATATATTTTCAGCAAAGTGTGTTTATACATCCTCCAGACGTATTCAGAGAGAAGCACTTTTTTTTTTAAACCTGGCTTCCACGCTTGTCTTCTCGTGTCCAAGTGATGAACTGGGGGTCTGGAAAACTGTACACCACTGTAAAATATCTGTTTATATCACAGTATAGTTACACTCATATTTAAATTGGCATGTTGCAATTCTTTTACAGATGTTACAGCTGCTATATAGTAGGCTAAAATATAGCGTATATAGATTAAAAAGACCATAGATATATATATTGATATACCCAAATGAAATTGATATACCCAAATGAAATAATATCTTGTGTTTAAAGGTCCACTCTAAAAGATCCTGGGTTGTTTTAACTAACACAGTCTTATCCCAATTCGTCATATAACTGACGTTTTGGGACGTCTTTTGACCATTCGTCAATATACGACTTTTTAGGGCCCCCTTAAACGTCGGTAGATGACGATCCCGGGTCGTCATACAACTGACGCTTTACCTTTAACGTCAGTTAGGTGACGAGTTGGGTTTAGGGTTAGGTTTAGGTATGGGGTAGAGTTAGGATCCCATAACGTCATCTACCGACGTTTAAGGGGGCCCTAAAAAGTCGTATATTGACGAATGGTCAAAAGACGTCCCAAAACGTCAGTTATATGACGAATTGGGATGAGACCGGGTTGTTTTAACCCAGTTTTGGGTAAAATATGGACAAACCTAGCCACTGGGTTACATTTGTAAATGACATTTTTAACCCAATGGCTGGGTTTGTCCATATTTTACCCAAAATTGGGTTAAAACAACCCAACATTTTTTAGAGTGTAGGACAGTATTTTTTTTATGAACAATTTTTTTGTCATACTGGTTGAAACTCTATTCACATCCTGATAGTGGTTATATACTAAAACCAGCCCGTTCTCATCCCAAGGCATCATATACTGACGCTTTTGACATTTTGTCTACATCCAACGCACATGGCACCCTTTAGCGTCAATATGAGACGCAGATATATATGGGCCAGAAGGCGCCTTCTAGTGGTGTAACCCTAACCCTACAACCAGACCTAAACCTACCCATACCTGAACAAAGCTCTGTGTGTGTTATATTGACGCGAAAGGGTGCCATGTGCTTTGGATTTAGACGAAATATCAAAAGCGTAACTAAATGACGGCCTAGGATGAGAATGGGTTGATTAAAACATGTACACATATCTTCTGTGGAAGTCTCAGGACCAAAAAGTGCTCGTCCAATCATTGCATTCGGTCCGAACGCAATGATTGGATGGCCTACCTGTATTTCCATACCTTCTCGCAAACATCACACTTAACTAATTAGATTTCGTTATTCTATCCAGCTGTGTGTCATTAATTATCCTTGTTTGCCTGTTTATTTATTTGCTTGTTTTCAGTTATGTTTGTCGGTTGTTGCTAACGCATGAAGTGTTTACCCGACAACGATATGCTTAAAAGAGAACTGGTAACTGAAACTGAACTGAAAATTTGGTCTAATAACACATTGGTAGCTAGTCATGATAATCAAATGTAAAGGATTTTATCACTAAAACTGTTGAGCATATTACGCTAGTACATAGGGCATCGAGTAATGAAAAATAGAAATATAGCTAGTTAATACCAATAACAAGGCTCAAAATAGCACTAACACGGTAGCATAATGATGGTCCTTACATGCAAACCTAAGCATTGAGAACTTTGTAAGTGTATAGACCATTTAATAAGGAGATATTTTTTAAAGATAGTCCACTTCGTGTATACGGGAGCCATCTTTGGAAAACAGTCCCGACAAGTCGAACCACGAATGACCACGTCAACGTTTCACAGATTCACGTTTTTATTGTTTACACGGAGACTGTTTTACGAAAACTTGCACTTTGAAACCCATTTTCAAAAGTTTGCTTTTTCAAGCTCCCAAAATGCCATTGTCATGTAAACAACTTAAGGTTTTAGTTAAAAAAAAAAAATACAGTCCTAGTGTTAGTATTACTGGATCAAGTGCTGTCGAAAAAGATACGTCTTCAGAAGTTTCTTGAAAGTGGCTACTGACTTGAGTTAGGCAGATCATTCACCAGCAGGGAATAGTCATGGTAAAGGTCCGAGAAAGAGATTTTGTGCCTCCTTTGAGATGCTACCACAAGACAACATTCGCTAACAGAGCGCAAGTTTCTGGATGTGTTAACATTCCCTAAGTTTGGCTATGGTTTTTGGCCTTTTGATAAAGTAGTTTGTGAATTCTTTATCCTCGTCCTGCTTCAACCCTTCCCACTCTTCGACACCGTGATAATAAGCAGTTACCAGTTAAGATAATAATTCTTTCGATTAAACCAATACTACTTGTTAATGTATCTACAAACTAAGCTGGATAACATACGTCATTCCTGTCAAACAAGGTCAATTTGTTGTCTCCAAATACCCTAAAACTAAGTTGTTACAAGACTGCAGTTACTGCGCCTGAAACTTTTGCCTTTTATTTTGTTTTGCCTTTGAAAAATAAGAACACAAGCCAGACAGCAGTGCTGGACTGTGCACTGAAGCAGACAGAGATGGCTGGATCTTTAATCTGCTGTAGAGCTATGTGATGTTTTTCTTCATTGGCCAGCCTTTACAGGGAGTCACGGAGGGATTCCTGAAGCACTAACCCCAAAAAGTCAACTTTACTGAGAGTTACTCAGCTGATGAAGGCTGGAGCGGCATCTACAGAAGCAGCAATAAATACTTTATAGTTAAACTCTCACTCGATCTCTATCTCGCCGGGATACGAGAAGCAACAAACATACTTTGTGATCGTCTTTATCTAAATATTTGAAGTCCTGAGCATTTTGATTTTTTAAAGCCAAGTGGATTTTAAAAAAGATTCTTAAATTATATTTAAAAGAAGATTTTTAATGCAATTATGCTTAATCACAAGTTAGGACCAGATACGAACCCAGATCACATTTCATGCTAATCGTCAATCTGTACAATGAGACTAATATGTCTTATAAATATATATTGACAGACAGACACACACGATAATACTACCTGACACTGTCGATGTACACTCATACTCCGATAATATTTTTTTTTTTGTAAAAAGATCTATGTTTCTTTCTAGAATCTTTGTTCAAAATAATATAAAGCATGAATGTCCTTTCTGAATCTACTTGGCATTCTAGAGTTTGTGGGTTCTTGCATACTTGAAACAACACCAACATGCAAAAATACAATAACAATGAGTGGTTTAGCCTTGGTTACCATAGAAACGCAAGTAAGGTTTTCAGAGGTATGATGAAAATAAGACCTGAGGTCCAGATTTATCAAGTGTCTCTATTAAGCAAATGTTGCTGTTGCCATTAGCCACCAAGTGAAGAGCCACGATACACCTACCTTCAGTGTTCAAAACAAGCATTTTGAAATGCTGAAAAACTGGCAAGTGCATTTTTTTTTTTTGCACATAGCAATTTAGTCAGCACTTGCACTCAGCTGTTACATTGGTTCTTTAAAGGAATATTTTTTCTCAAAAATCTCAGGTCACGTCGTTCTAAATCTATATGATTCTCTTTCTTCTGTTGAACACAAAAGGATTTTCTGTGATACTACAAATAATGGGGGCTGAAGCTTTCAAGCTTCAAAAAGAACCATAAATGTAGTCCATTTGACTCGCACGTTTGTATGTGTGTGCATATATATATATATATATATATATATATATATATATATATATATATATATATATATATATATGTCTTTTGAAGCCAAACAATAGCTTTGTGTGAAAAACAGACAAACATGTAAGTCTTTGGAAAGTTCATAAGAGTTCACGAGAGAAGTAGCAGAGTCTGGTTTGTTTTCTAAGCTTCAACAGATCTTTTCGATGAATTGGTTGCTCTGGTTCACAAAACCTCTCTCTGAACGATTCGTTCAGTAATCTGTCTCTGATCACTGACTCTTTACTAACCGACTGAACGTCGAACTCATTCAATGTCAATTCCAGTCACAGCAATAAACGGCTCACTGGAGGTAAAGAATAGCAGTGAATAACAAGTTCAGTTTCGGTTTGTTCCTCGGATAAAGCCATCATGTCGCTTCAGAAGATTTGAAATATAATGCATAAGTCATGTGAACAATTTTTAAATCATTTCGCAAAGTCGGAAAGCTCCAGTCTCCATTCTGAAAAAACAAACAGTATGTTAAATGTTCTCATTGTGTGTGTTTTCCCCTGAGAAAAAAAGTCATGGAAGATTGGAATACCAGATTCCAGAAATGTAATTGTTGGATGAACTATTAATTTAATACTAATTAAAGCTGCAAGCAGCATTTATCGGTGTTCAGGTCTTTAAGGCATTTAAGCACAAAAGCATCAAAAGACATTAAGTTGTATATAGCAGGCATGATTTATCATGATATACTACATTTCAGCTTGATATTACATAATTAACCATGTTCCAATATGATTTATCATAATTTACCATGTTAAAATATGATTTACTACAGTTTAGTTCACACACTCATTTTCAACTTCAGGATAATAGTCATTTTTTACTAAATGTGGTTGTAAATGTTAAAAGATTGAATGGATAAAGTTATACTATGAATTATAGTTGAGTATTGTCTTTATTATACAAGTAGGGGATTTAGGGGATTTTTTTTTCTTTCTAGCAAATACAATAGGTTTTCAGCACTTCGTGCCTGAACACCTAATAATGAGAGACCTTTTTGACGATTGTAGCGCCACCTATGATCCGATCCTCACGAAACTTTGCATGCTTCCTGAAAATCCGAGATATACATCTTGTCCGTCTTGGGCCAGGGATTACAGTGGTGTAAAAACATTGAAGCTAAGTCAAACGGTCTTGGAGTTATGAGCAATTTAGTACTTTTGGTTGTTGTAGCGCCACCTATGGGCCAATCGGGCTCATACTCTGATAGCTTCTCCACAATTTGAGGCCCTACCATCTGACAAAGTTTCAGAGCTCCAGCCCTTACGGTTTGGGCTGCACGATGCGTTTTAGGGGATTTTTTTTTCTTTCTAGCAAATACAATAGGTTTTCAGCACTTCGTGCCTGAACACCTAATAATGAGAGACCTTTTTGACGATTGTAGCGCCACCTATGATCCGATCCTCACGAAACTTTGCATGCTTCCTAACCATGTTAGGACACATATGCTCGTCGATTTTTGTGAAGTTGTGACTTTTTTGGGGGGGGTTTAGGGGATTTTGACTGAACTTTGCCACAGACCACTATCTAAATGACCCTGTTACAGCCAACCAAATGCAAAATTTCAACTTTTTTTCGATAATTATTGATCTAGAGAGTCCAGAGAATAGGCCTAGACTGGTTTGGTCCCGATCGGACAAAAATCCAGGGACTAGTTTGCAAAAGTGGGTTTTGGACAAAAACCGAAATAACAATTTTTTTTTGCTCCAAATGGAAATCCGAGATATACATCTTGTCCGTCTTGAGCCAGGGATTACAGTGGTGTAAAAAATTGAAGCTAAGTCAAACGGTCTTGGAGTTATGAGCAATTTAGTACTTTTGGTTGTTGTAGCGCCACCTATGGGCCAATCGGGCTCATACTCTGATAGCTTCTCCACAATTTGAGGCCCTACCATCTGACAAAGTTTCAGAGCTCCAGCCCTTACGGTTTGGGCTGCACGATGCGTTTTAGGGGATTTTTTTTTCTTTCTAGCAAATACAATAGGTTTTCAGCACTTCGTGCCTGAACACCTAATAACAATAATAATGATTATATATACATAAATATACATTCATTAAGCAAAGGACTTTGACTCTTTCACACGTGTGCAGTGAAAAAATGGATGGTCAAAACGACAAACTTTCCAGCCACATAATGGCCCCCTCTCTGTTTAAGTTGATATACCACAGAGTATGATAACACTGTGATATTGTGCACCTAAAGAGGCCAGGAATTAATCTGAGGCAGCACTTCAGCCAAATTGATCAATTTCAAACAAGCACTCGAGTTTCTGCGAGGACTGAGACGCAGTCTACAGTACATCAGCGGGGGGCACATAATGACTCTCGGAAGCAGGTGAGGGGAAATATTTCCACAGGAGACTCTTTGCTTCTCACTAAGAAACTGTGAGTGGTTGCCACTGAAGTAATGCTCTAAAGTTCTCTCTGCTGGCAAAATATAAAAGGAAACAGCTGAATATTATTATAGACCTGAGGTCAAATGACTGCCAGATAATGCCACAAGCTCTGCGAGTTCAGGATTCAATTTAAGACAGCCTTGACCGAGGGTGAATGGTTCACTTGACACACGGAGCTCAAGGTGGATGTGTCTATTAACTGTGCCTTTTAATCAAGATTTATTTGCTCCTTGAAGGATAGGTCTTAATCCAGTAAACATTCTGTAATTATTAACTAACCTTGTGCCATTCCATCTCTCTAATACTTGTCCCACATATTCGAAAGGTGCATTATGTATGAGAATCGATGCAGTCGAATTCAAATGGGTTGAGGTTTACCAGTTTGAATGAGTTTGAATTTCACATCAGATTATCAGTTAATAGTTAATGTGAATTTAGGAAATATTTTAAAGGCACACTATGTAAGAATTGTACCTTATTATAACAGCTTCAAAGACAATTCGGTGGTAAACAAACTCATAGTAGTGTGAATCATCCTGGTAGTAAAGCTTGGGGTGGCGCCACTGGGAAAACCAGTAATGCAAGTTTGAGACAAGCGTCCCCGACAAATCTCGCGAGAATCACAACATGCTTTACGGCAACAACGTCACACACATCAACAACAAAATATGAAGCACGCAGATACTTTTGCCCATTTCAGACGTGATACTCAACGATGGAAAAAGCAAAAAAAACTAGGTCGGAAGAGACTCGGAAAAGAGAATGAGCCTCTCTGATCAACTCGTAAATATTGCATCAATCCGCAAGTTTTGTTTGAGTTCGTTAATGGTCTAGTGGTAGATCTTTTGCCAAGCGTGAGGTTACTACGTTTTTTCTCACTCATCAAAACTGAATATTTTCATCAGTGGTTACGGTCTATATCAAGCAGGGACACGTTTTTGTGCATTTTATTGTGATTTCCCCGGAATGAATAGAGAGTCTCCGCATAGAGATTTTCCGCATAAAGAAGGATTGAAGAGCGTGTCCGAGTGAAGATTGCGCTCAGCTTGAGTTCAAAAACACATTTTAGCGCTAGATCTATTGTGTCGCGTTCTATTATTTATCCGTCTCGGAGATCCGAATCGGAAGACAGACGTTGCCTAGCAACACACCCCCTTTCCTCGGATTTCTCCTCTCGGACGTTGGACAACCGTGAGGACACAGAGCAAGAATTCTGTTTCGGAATTCAAGATGGCTCCGCCCTGTGTGACTTGTATAAATCGTTTTCATTGTTTTTGAACCGCTTTGGTATTTTAAATGACGATTATAATCACTCGTATTACTGCGTCCCCTGTAGGTATGGGAATCGGTTGTTGTGAGTGCAATTACTAACGTTGCTAGCGTTGCTAACAGAAGATTAACATGAAAAACATGAAATAAAGAACATTTTCAAGTTCAAATGGCTATGTTTTGATAAGGTGAAGTCATATTTTTTTACGTAAGTGTCTGGTACTCGGCCAGTGCTACCATTACAACAGCTTTCCGAGTGGCGTCCATTTTTTTCTAGGACTCGGAAACGCAAAACATAATAAAACGCTTGAAGTGTGGACGTGACGTCATATCCGATGTCCGAGTCGGTTCGTTGGCTATAATAGAACGCACCATTATTTAATGCAAAAAAAAAAATGCCCACTATTTAAGATTTGTACCTTAATATAACAGCTTCAAAGGGGTATCAGGCCGTGAGTGCAGAGACCAGTCTATGGCCCAGACGCTCTGCGTGAGTGGTATTTACGACAGTAACGTTAAAACAAGTACTCCACAGCGACTCTAGGGGTCGCTGTTCGACAAAAACTGAATTCCTGCATAGTGTGCCTTTAATATGTTCCAACACAAAATCTAGTGTATGATTCCAAAAGACTTGTAATACAGTGCACAAATCGTGACTAACATTTTTTTAATAGGTCGTTGTGCCTTGAATTGTATTGAGAATGCCTTTTAAATTGCATTTCAATTCCTGACTTTGAACCGAGGTAGCAAAACAGAATGTATTTATTTTGGTCTTACAGGTTGATAGATATAGAGATAGACAGACAGAAAGATGAGACAGATATAAGACAGACAGACAAAAAGATCATAAGACCAAAATAATGACAGACAGACAGAAAGATATAAGACAGACAGAAGGATAGACAGAATGACAGACAGACAAATTTGGAATGAATTATTCATTTTAGATGGCTGTGCCTGGGACCAAAGTGAAGCATTTCTTTTGATGCGCAGACCTCAAGGTGGATGCGTCTATTAATTGTGCCTTTTAATCAAGTCATTTTTGCACATTATGTCAGGGTCTCAGTGGCGTAGAGATCTGCCTGGACGCTTCATCTCACATGATAAAGAAATCGATTTATCCTGCCTTTCATCTTCAATGCCAGACACTCCAATAAAGTTGTGGTATATTTTTTTTTGTGTGTTTGATAGCTTCATACGCCGCTGCTTTGAAGCTCCCTAAACATCATTTTTCCAAGCGAGAAGCTCACCCCTGTCTAACTCGACTCGGAGCTGCATTGGTGTTGAGCCAACCTGTCTACTCCTTAGCGCAAGAAAGCCATGTTTTCCACTAATTGGGAGGTCTGTGCTTGGCATATTAATGGCTGACAGCTTCTAAGGTTTGTGTTAATATTCTGGACATCCCTGCAGCATCACCCAAATAAAACCAGCTTCCTTCTGAGAGAGAGATAGAGAGAGAGGGAGATGTACAGAGTACAGCACACGCAAAACGAGATCAGAATGGTAAGTAGCATTACAAAACTCTGCCGTGAGTCGTCCAGGGTTGTGTTATCCAAGGTTATGTCCACACTGAGACAGACTTCAATATTGGAGGAACAGAAGCGACCTGAATGCCACGCGGGCAGATAAAACCCTCAAAATAGCATGTCTCTTATAGCGTGCCTGAAGCCCATAAAGACTCAAGATGGCCGACGCAGTGACCATGTGCAAGTGCAATGTGTGTGGGCTTGTCTTCCTTGTCATCTCCTGGTCCCTTTGAGTGGATTTGGCATGGCAAGAAGGAGTTACAGATGGCAAGAAAGGCATGCGCGCACACACACACACACACACACACACACATTTGTGGTCCCTCGTTCAGCCCATCATACAGCCAGAGAAACTCACATGCGTGATGAGTCTTTTGTCAACGCCCACGCAGCCAGAACACACACAGGATGCCATGCCTCCACACATGCTGCGTGATCGCTCTTTGTTTTAAGTAATTATCTTTCTTTCAGTGCGACTGCTTCGTTTCTTTACTTTGATTATGTGTGTGTGCATAACAAGTCTTTGAGCTAAAAAATTGATGTTGTTTTTCTTATAGATGAACTCTGTTTATTCAATTTTAAATAGTCAGAGTCTATTCTAAAATGTTAAACAGGGTAAAAATGTGACAAAATCGTGTTTTGGAAGGTTTCTTGGTGGCCCAAGCCATCATAGTACTGAATCATTACTATATTCTTCAGGGTATTTAACAAATAATACTACTGGTCTTTCATGGTACACTGGTAACTATAATGAATCTCCATAATAATTAAAAAAAAGGCAGGGTATTACCGTAGTATATGTAAATGACCACGCCACTCAGCATCATAGCAAGTTTTGCACTGCCAATTTAATCAGTTGATAATTATTTATATAATCAACAGATTCATTTACTGTATTGCCCAAAGGATAGCACTGCTAATTATCATTCTAAGCCATTCAGTTCAAACCATTGAGCTATTTTAAAATATTTTGAAGGCAGTGCAGGCAATTTGTTTCAGTTTTTTTGTTGTTACTATTGTTGAAAGTCTCTTTACATTCTGATAGCAATCACTAAGTTAAGTGGTAAAAATGTTTTTATACGTATACTCATATATTGTCTGTGGACCATAAAATGTTCATCCAATCACTGAATACGGTCCGAATGCAATGATACAATGTGCTATCTATCTAAAACATATGTATTTCCATACCTCCGGACACCAACTCACGCAAACATCACACGACATTGGCTATGTTTCATGCTATGCAGAGTTAGACAGATGTCAGTCACAGAGCACCGCAACCTAAACAGCAGCCTCCTTTTACAGTTCCTCCTCAACCAAAACAACCAGCTTATGCTGCGTTCATGCCATAACTACTGTAATTACGAGATGGAAACTCGTGGCGTTATACTCCATAAATTTATGCGTTTAAAAGTCAAAACTATCAACGGCGAAATGAATCTGCAGCAGTCATGTGGTACAAGTCAGTGCTCTTTAAGTTGTTTGTGTTCATTGTGATAGTGAAGTTATGTGCTTTGTGACATGAGGTAGTTTAACTTAAGTGAGACACTCTGAAGGGAGGGTGGGATCTCATGCTTTCAAAGCTAACTCCCTATTAGGGTTGTGTATCGTTTGAATTTTAACGATTCTGATTCCGATTCCGATTCCTTGTTTCGATTCCCAACAATTCTTGATTCCGATTCTTTTAAGAGGCAGGGTCAAAAAAGTTTAGCTAACCGTGCTAACCAACGGTCTTTCTGAAGGAAATACTCCTTTCTTAAGGGAAATACTCTGCATTTTGCCGAGATTTTGATATTTTTAGAAAAGTGAAGCCACACTTTGGACCGCCGACGTAAGCTACTCATGTTCGACTCGCGCGGTTATGCCAACACTTCCGGTAGACGCTTCTTCATTGGTGTTGTTTAGCGGTTTCTTCTTCTGGTCGGCGGAGTGTGAATATCGAAACTAGGAATCGAAATTTTAACTTTTGAACGATTCGGGGAAAAACGAAAAGTTAGTCCCGGTTCCAATCGATACTCGATTCTCGATACCCAACCCTACTCCCTATTGCTAACAGCTCAGAAAATTGCCTTCCCCTACCTTTAGGCCGTGTGTCCACCAAAGGACTTAGCCAGCTGAAAACGGCAGACGCTCTGCTGAAGACGCGCTTTGGACGTTTGAGAGTGTTTTTTTCGTTGAGACGTTTCGTTGCTGTGATACAGAATATCCACAGCACAGTTTACTTGTAACCGATTTCACAGATTATTTGTTTCATACTAAAAATCTATTTTTCATCCATTTTGTTCAGTTAGCTCTGCTGGTTGATGTCGTTGTACAGAAAGAATGTTGTGACAGTTGGTCGGTGTGGTATTAGTCCCGCCCCTCCTCCACTGTGATTGGATGGCTGGGTAAAAAGTGACAGTGATGAGCGCTGCGTTTTATCCAAAGTTGAACATTTTTCAACTCTCGGCGACCAGTAAAAAACGCTTCCCGCTCAGTGTTTTAGCATGAAAAAAACGGTCAGCGCCTCGTTACGCTCATGGCGTTTAAAAAACGTGGCGCTCCCATTGAAAACAATTGAAAAGTGTGGAAAAACGCTTTGGTGGACACACAGCCTTAATGTAGCCACTCAGCATTCAGGGAGGCAAGCAATGTAGAAGAGGACCCCTTCCTGTAAATGTATGGTGGCCTGGCGAGACCATAAAGCAGGGGTCTGTGGATTACACAGGATAAATTAGAGTCTCTTAGAGACATGCTGACTGCTGCTTGTCAAACACACACTGAGGGAGAACGTTTGGAGCTCATCCAGGCTTTTGTGCTTGGATGATTTCCAGGAATTCCTCCCTGCACCATATTTCAGTGTTTAGTGTAAACTGACGACAGACTCTTATCATGTTCATCAATTATTTAGATAACTTCAACATGGACTGAGTGTCAGTAAAGGAGGGGTGGGGAAGAGTATTCTGCTTGAATGACTGAATCATTAGGGCTGAAATCAAATTACTTTTTCATTCCGAATCTCAGAGGAAAAATTCATTACTTCAATGTTGTTCTTCCATTGGAGACTTTATGGAATTCTCAGATGTTTCATTTCAAAGATCAAATTCTTCTCTGATTTTTTTCTTCTAAATTCCCGTAGGAGAAATAGAAATGGATGGAAATCAGACGATCATTAAGAGAACTTAAGTGTACAACTATATAATTGATGTGCACTGCATACTTTTGGAGAAAAATGATGAGAAATGTTGATAATAAAATCTCTTGCCTTTGAGAGCATATCTGAAAACAGCTTGAAATATCGTTGAGATCTCTTGTGAAACTGTAAAGGAGATACAGGTGAGATTCCCAGTTAATCATTTTGGTGCTTCAACTTACACCTTATTTATATGCAATATTCACATTTTCAACTAATATTTATATTTGTATTATATCAGCATATAAAAAGTTATATATTATATATTTTTATTATATAAAATAATCATAATTGTATAAAAAATAATATTTAAAAATAAATAATAAATAAAAAATTATAATAATTATTTCATATTATTACTATTATTATTGCTTAAACTATTAGTTAATTCACATTTTCAACTAATATTTATATTTTTATTATATCAGCATATAAAAAGTTATATATTTTTTATTATATAAAATAATCATAATTGTATAAAAAATAATATTTAAAAATAAATAAAAAAACTTAATAATTATTTCATATTATTACTATTATTATTGCTTTTTTAATTTGTTGTATTCTTTTGTCATTTTCTTTTAAATATTGCAATTTAGGTTTAATTAATTAGTTTAATTATTTAGCACATAGTTTTCATTTATTCCCAGTTAATGACTTTAGTGCAGTTTAGTGCCAAGGCAATATTAAATTTTTGATTAGTTTATGTTTTTCAACTAATATTTATGTGTTATTATATCAGCATATAGCAATCATTTTTAAGTAACATTTAGGAACTTTTTTTTTAATAACAAACTAGAAGTTAAAATGATCTTTTGTTTGCACATTATAACCTAATAAAGAGCATTTTTTTCAGTGATGATGATTGCCAAAGCTGTTTGCTTTTATTCTGTGTTTTGGGGAGAAAATAAAACCAAAATGATATTTTACACTTCGGGGGCTTTAGTCCCGTTACCTGTTAGTCAGTCAACAATAATATTAGGGTTATCATGTTCAGTTGCTGTTTTAAGTGATTTTGCTCAGTAACTGCATAACATACTGAAGTCTTAGCTGATGTTGTCTGAGTACACTTCACAAAGCACTGTCAACTTTATAATCCATGCTCTTTAATCAAGAATTAAGAGTGCAGTGAAAATGATATTTAGTCTCCCAACACATACTGTAGCTCTCACACTTTTTTTCAGCGTAATTTGTGTGCAGAGAGGAGGGAGAGAGAGAGAAGAGCTGGAAGAATGAAGCCATCACTCAGATTCTAGCAGCACGGAGATGCTCAAATGTAAGAGTGAAAAGAGGTGTGAGAGAGAAAGATAGAGTGTGTGTTGGGAGTGCATGGACAGAATGGTAAATAAGCAAAGTCTGTGTGGCTGAAACACACACACACAAAGGCACAGATGGCTAGCCTCTGAAAGAGCTCTCAAAACCAGTGCTGGAGATCCACAATAATAATAAAAAAAAACAGCACTGTGGAAGTGTAGACTGACAGAAACAATAGGAGACTACCCACAACAAGAATGCTAATTAAATACTCATTTAGTTTTTATTTATCAGGAAACGGATCAAAATCTGAAGCAGGTGTGTTTGAATTACATTCTTTTCCTTTTACTGCACTCTAAGGACATCTGATATTGTCATGTACATGAGTGTGAACAGACACTTGGGTAATAATTTAAAACAAAACTTGATTTTGCCCTCAAGATGTCTTTGAAAAGAAAAGGTTATTGGTGTTCAGCCGTGCAGAACTCACTATGATAAGGTGTTGTAGGTGGCTAGGACTTTTCTAAGGTATTCCTTCCTAGGACAATTCCCAGGACAGTGCTAAGGTATTCCTTCCTAGCCGTCATTATGTCAACAGTTTCCGAACAACAGTCTCAGGGAAAGAGGTTACCTGTTGTCTAAGCGTTTACTCGCTAACCGCTAAGCTAGCTGTTTACTGTTAAATGCAATTTAAGCTTATTGACTCAATAAAACACATAATACATCAACATATACAATACAAAATCCATTTAATAAATCATAGATGCCAAGATACTGCCCTTTTTTGGTTTTAGGGTGAATTCAGGTTGACTGGGACACTTTTTCCAAGTCATGTCAATGCCAAAAAGTATCCCAATCTCCCTGAATCATACAGTAGAGCTCTTCATAAGGAACATGCTTTCAAAGCAGCTTTAGAAAAAAATAATGGTATTCATGTTTATAATATTTCAATATTTTCATGCCTTACAGTCGCATTTAGTAGATTAGAGCTGTGTACAGTCAAGTAAAGTTTGACATACTTAATATATCCAACTTTATATATAAAGCTGTGCGATACTATAGTTTACATTTTACATTTACAAGCAATCACTGCTAAGCTTTGCTATACATTATATACAGTATACTATACAGTAAAAGTTCTATGTACTTAAATACGCAATATGCAACTTTTAAATAGATCTTTGGCCGATGATGTAGTTTACTTTTTTGTGATGAATACCATACACTGCTAATATATGAAAAAGAATAAATATTTAATATTTTAGCACACTTTATCACATCAAAAGTCCCTGAACATCAAAAACATCACAGAATAACGAAAATCTGCAAACGTCATTCAAAATGACATCCGTCACATGACCATGGTAAAAGCTGGTTGAAGCTGCTTCTCAGTGTCTTCAAAAGGTATTTGCTCAGTTCTAACTTGTTCCTTCTACACTTACACGGAGGGGAAAAAATATCCACATATCCAGTTTCCACAAGACGAGAAGATGAAATAAAATGTTAAGGTATAATATGGTTTCATTTGAAGTATTTTCGAGCATCATAAAGAATAACTGCCAGATCAGTTAGACAGATGTTGACGTGTCGAGGTGATGCGTGGGCACTGCAATTATTTAAACCAGCGTGACCTTGAAAAGAAAGGTGTGCGTTTTTGAGGCCATTTCTTTATTGCGAGTTCAAAAGAGTAGGATTTTGCTCCTTCGGCATGCTAGTCCTCTATGCCTCACCGCCCACTCGCATGCACGCACTTCACACACATACACAGCCTAACACAAGACACTCTTCAGAGTTTAATTAGAAGCCTCTGTGTTTCTTTAAGAAGCATCTGTAAAGGAGAGAGTGTGGGAGGAGGCTAATTGGCTCGTGGTGCTAATTCGACTCTGACCCTCAGCGATTTCAGAGTGTGTGTGTGTGCGCAAGGGCTGTGTGTTGGAATGTGAAGAACAAAGAAAGAGCAAAAGAAAATGATTGGTCCTAAAGGACAAACAGATACTTCCAAACCTCTTTTGTGTCTAACTACACCTCTCACCCACATCAGTTAGCTGTCAATTAGCACGGCAGACCCGACATCTGTGTATCAACATCAGCCTAATCTGAGTCTTTAAGTGCCTAACCTCCTACGTAATTGAAAGCAGGATTCTCCAAATAAGTTACAGACAAATTTACATAGCTACTTTTCCAAATGAGGTGCATCTTAAAACTAAATGTCTCCCCCAATTCAGCAGTCTCTTTTTCATGAAAACAGACATGAAAATAAAAGTAACCATATTTACTTTTCTTACTGGTCTTATGACAAAAGGTGTTCTCAGTTAGATTTCATCAAAACCCTTTAAACAACTTTCCTTTTTTAACTGGCATCACCAATTTTTTCATTTCATTTTTGCTGGTCATTTTCCACCTCATGACCATTTTTCCACCGATTTCACATTTTACTTAGAAACAGACATGGCTGCAAAGAGGGGCCATGGTGGGCCTGGCCCAACCAATCCCTGGCCCCAAGCCAAATAATGAAATTGGTGTGATGTTAAATTTAGCTCCAGATTTTGAGGGAGATCATGGTTTGACCACTTGGTAGCAAAATTCCACTTGTTAGACTCGACCCTCTATGGTCTCGACTCGGACTCGACCCTCTATGGTCTAGGTCTCGACTTGGACTCGACCCTCTATGGTCTAGGTCTCGACTCGGACTCTACCCTCTATATTCTTGGTCTCGAATCAGACTCTACCCTCTATATTCTGGGTCTCGACTCAGACTCTACCCTCTATATTCTCGGTCTCGACTTGGATTCGACCCTCTATGGTCTAAGTCTCGACTCGGACTCAACCCTCTATGGTCTCGGTCTCGAGTCGGACTCAACCCTCTATGGTCTCGGTCTTGGCTCAGACTCAACCCTCTATATTCTGGGTCTCGAATCAGACTCGACCCTCTATATTCTCGGTCTCGACTCAGACTCGACCCTCTATGGTCTTGGTCTCGACTCGACCCTCTATATTCTCGGTCTCGACTCGGACTCGACCCTCTATGGTCTCAGTCTCGACTTGGACTCGACCCTCTATGGTCTCGTTCTCGACTTGGACTCGACCCTCTATTTTCTCGGTCTCGACCCTGACTCAACCCTCTATGGTCTCGGTCTCGACCCTGACTCAACCCTCTATGGTCTCGGTCTCGACTTGGACTCGACCCTCTATGGTCTCGGTCTCGACTCAGACTCGACCCTCTATATTCTCGGTCTCGACCCTCTATGGTCTCGGTCTCGACTTGGACTCGACCCTCTATGGTCTCAGTCTCGACTTGGACTCGACCCTCTATGGTCTCGGTCTCGACTCAGACTCGACCCTCTATATTCTCGGTCTCGACTCAGACTCGACCCTCTATATTCTCGGTCTCGACTCAGACTCGACCCTCTATATTCTTGGTCTCGACTCGGACTCGACCCTCTATGGTCTCAGTCTCGACTTGGACTCGACCCTCTATGGTCTCGGTCTCGACTTGGACTCGACCCTCTATGGTCTCAGTCTCGACTTGGACTCGACCCTCTATGGTCTCGTTCTCGACTTGGACTCAACCCTCTATGGTCTCGTTCTCGACTTGGACTCGACCCTCTATGGTCTCGGTCTCGACTCAGACTCGACCCTCTATATTCTCGGTCTCGACTCAGACTCGACCCTCTATATTCTCGGTCTCGACCCTGACTCAACCTTCTATGGTCTCAGTCTCGACTTGGACTCGACCCTCTATGGTCTCAGTCTCGACTTGGACTCGACCCTCTATGGTCTCGTTCTCGACTTGGACTCAACCCTCTATGGTCTTGGTCTCGACCCTGACTCAACCCTCTATGGTCTCGGTCTCGACTTGGACTCGACCCTCTATGGTCTCAGTCTCGACTTGGACTCGACCCTCTATGGTCTCGGTCTCGACTCAGACTCGACCCTCTATATTCTCGGTCTCGACTCAGACTCGACCCTCTATGGTCTCGGTCTCGACCCTGACTCGATCCTCTATGGTCTCGGTCTCGACTCGGACTCAACCCTCTATGGTCTCTGTCTCGAGTAAGCTGGTATCGACTACAGCACTGTATTTATTTAACGTTATTTATCAAATATTATTTATTAATTTATTTTTTGTGGTGGGTCCATTGAAAATGTTGGCAGGGCAAGTAAGCAATAAACTTCTTAGTGTTAAGCCCTGTGTGTTTATATATAGAGTCCCTTTTAAGACCTGCTCCTTTTGTTATAAAAGAAAGTTACAAAATCTGTTACTGGAAAAAAAATGATGTTAAAACTCCGGTCCAGAAGGAATGTCACTTGGCCAGCCTTACAACTCAAAACTGGAGTTAGGGCCTGCTTAGAAATAAGTCCTGTCACAGAAGTGTAAGAGGGCTGTGAATACCATTACATGTTGGCTTTAGAAATACTTGAACCATTAATGAATATGTGGTCATCATTTACTCACCTCTCACCTTACTCAACTCACATTAAACACAGTTTCAACCTGTGCCCTGTGCTATTTTCTTTCAACCGTAAAACACAAAATGAAACCTTAGGCAACATTTTCAAGCTATTCAACACAACTAAGAGATATACAGTGTAAATCACATTTCACGTTCATCAAAGAAGCCTGACATCTCCTTTTCGGTTTCACAGAAGAACAAACATAAACAATACAGGGTTAGAAAGACATTGGAGTGAGTAAACACTATCATTTTTTTTGTGTAAACCATTTTCTATTGTAAATACTAAACCTTTAGAATAAAGTGTCACAGCTGTACACATGAGGTGATGCTTCCATTCAGAACTCTGCACCTGTTTTTCTGCTAACCTTAAAGTTGAATCTGTGGAGAACCAAAAGGTTTTGTAATTGGCCCTCTTCACACTTGCTCCAAGGCCAGCCAGACCTGAATGCTTCAACGGTAGGCCTGTCTGGGTGAAATGTCTGCCAAAGAGATGTTTTCACTCTGGAAAATCAGGGAACACGGGGGTCAAAGCTGTCTCCTGTCTGGCTAATTGGATGAGTTTGTAGTCAGAGCTTGCACAGATTGAATCATCAAGCTGTTCCTTTACAAAGCTCCAGGGTTTTCCCTCATTGACTGTTAATGACCATTCGGTCTTCATGGTGGAACTCTGTGGAAAGTCTTAGCTCTTCTTTTCTTTGGGTTGTACTTGGACAACTGGTTTTGAACAGCAAAAAAAGCACGGAGGTCATAGTGGGGAAGTGGACGCTCGCTAGCTTCAAAGAGAAATTTGGACGGTGGCGTCTGTTCTGCTGTGAAGATAGTGAGTTCTAGTATGAATTATTCAGTGTTTCTTAGAAACCGAGAGATGTTCACTGCGAGCATACAGATTTCCTTGCCAACTGAAAGTCCTCATGATGTATTGTGCGTGAACACATGTTTCCTTCTGAACATTTTTAGGTGTAAAAGACGCATTTATTTTCATTCTCACATCACTTTTATCTCTAGGTTTGTGCAGAATAGGAGAGAAATCAATTTGTTTCTTTCTTTTGGCTCAAAAGGAAACAGACGATCCTGGCAGTAGTGCCGGGGAGGAGTGTGACCGCTGCGGCCAGGCTCCCTGCTGATTTCCTGACAAACCTAGCATTATAGGACAATCACTATTCACAGAGTAAGTCTCCCAACTACAGGGTGAGTATGCACTCAGACACACAGGATAAGGCAGAGAGAGGCGTTTAAATACTGGTGAAAACAAGAGAGAAGTAAACTAAATAGAGAACAGGCACCAAGCTTAAGGTTAGGTTAGGGTACTGACTGTAAGTGTCTTGTAAGGATAAACTAGTGTAACACAGAAACAGAAACAAATGCCATCTAAATTTGCACACTTCCACATCGGGGATTTTTTTACCCTCTGTCCTGCCTCATCAATAAGTTTTATACAATACATTATAAATCTCCTTATAAATATATGGATAGTTGCCTGTGACTTTTTGCACCAGAATATTTCTTTATGAATTCTAATATCTAAATATAACCAGACTTCTTTCTTACAGCATAGTGAATTTTTAGCGTTCTTTATTAAAAGTAAATATGTCTATAATAGTCAAATAAATATACTTGACTATTACAGTTATAAGCCCCATCCACACACACAGTATAACTTATAATAACAATAACATTACTACTGCCACACCTATGCAAATAGAAATAAGAATAACCAATATGGAAAATTAAAAATACCAGTAATATCAATAAAAAATGGTTTGGATTGGTACTGTCTTCTGATGATTGGGTTTATTATAATTATTATTATTTCTGAAAAAATAACCAAAACTACGCAGATCAGTTGCTATTTATGACTGAAATATGTCCAAATGAATCCGATTTTTTTCCAAATTAATTGATCAAATCGAATTGTAATGTCATTAAACATAAACTCTGACTATGCTATTATTACTGTAATATTAACTATCATACAAATAGTCCCGAAGATTGTCACAGTCATGTTCAGTTTATTTATGATTTCTTGGACTTTCTGTTTGTTTTCATTCATCGCATGTGTTCCTTTGCTCTAGTTTCCCTCCACGCGTCAGTCACAATGGACACTAACACTAATCATCCCGGCTGTTTGTCTTTTAGTTAATCATCGCTGTGTATTTAAGTTCCTGCCTGGGTTCTGTTCAGGGTCTGGTATTGTTCGAATTTGCACACTATTTTGCATGTTGGCTGTCTAATTGGATTTATCTATTAAAACTTGGGTTAATACTATCATAATCATCTACTTCTTCATTGGATTTGAGCATTACAAACACACTATATTCCCATTCTTTTAAAGCTTTAAGCGGAGTTAGATTTCAGTATGTACCATGAGAAAACTTCTGTTGCTTTTGTGTCACTTTGTAGCCCCAGTCCTCATTTACATTCCATTATAGTAAAACAAATGGCAAAAACAGTATTAAAAACAATATTTGTTCTCTTGGAAAAAGTGATAAGGAACATCATGAAGGTGTGTGAATAATAACAGAAGTGAACTATCCTTAAAGGCCAACTGAAGTTTTCAGTGTTCAGTCCAGGATCTTCAAGGCAACGTTGTTGTTTTTTTTTACAAGGTCTGCATGCATCCACATGACCTCTAGCCTTCTGCATCTAGCCTGGAGAAATTTCCTTTTGATTTGGTTCCTTGGGTTTGTTCAGTTCGATACCTGCTACAGTGTTAATGAACCCAAGGATATCCAGCGTGTCCTCTGGAGCCCTATGCCCTGTTCAAACACCCACCTAAACCAACAAGGTGAATCATCTCTGAGCAAACACCTGATGACTTTGTTTGCCAAGAGAAAAGTCAGATTGTTCCAATGAGTCCTTCGATGCAACGGCAATGCACGTGGAGCAGAATACAACTCATAGTGATCTTTATTATATAAGGTGCGATCACATTTACAGCTGTTCGGAGAAATTTGGCGGATGAAATCCAAAATCCCCACACAGATTTCGCTTGTGATAAAGTCAGTTATGCGAATTAGCTGTTCTGACCAACAGAAAGCAGCTTGGTTTGAAAGTTATTTCTCTCATTCACTAAGCTAATCAGCCAATCAGAGTTCTCTCTCCAGACTGATCTCATGAAATGGCGTATGTATGACACGCCAATTCGTATTTCCATTTTTGCCGTGCTATCAACACGCATAATCGCTTTTCAGCGTATTTATGAAGGCTGTTGACTTAACGTTACATTACTGTATATATAAATATATGACCTACCCCAACCCCGTCCCCAAACCTACCCTAAACCTAAACCTACACTGGGGTTTTGCTGATAATTTACACACCCCCATGTCATCCAAGATATCCATGTCATTCTTTCTTCAGTCGAAAAGAAATTAAGGTTTTTGATGAAAACATTCCAGGACTTTTTCTCCATATAACGCACTTTACTGGTAACCAAACGGTTCAAGGTCCAAAAGACAAACTGCAAACTGTTCAAAGGGCTTTAAACGATTCCAGACGACAAATAAGGGTCTTATCAAGCGAAACGATTGCTCATTTAATAAATAAATAACAAAGATCAAGTTTTATAAGCTCAAATGCTCGCCTTGCTCTGTTCTGTGACGCACGTTTGTGACTCTCCCGTTCGAACTCGTTTATCAAAAGAACAAATCTTTTTCCGAGTCAATTCGTTCGTTTCGTACGTTGAATGAACCTAATGACGGCGATTCAACATGCTCAATTGACCGACGGTGCAGAACATGGGCTGGCCGACTGTCACCATATCCCGTTTTCCTTACCAGGCTTCAGTTAGACCAGTAGTATAGCAAATTCAATCTTGGGTGAGTTTATGCTGGCCTTTCAGTGCAGGGTTATTGTGTGGGAAGCTTTACCAAACATTTCCCTACCTACCAAACATTTAATCGCCACTGTGAAGCTCTCGCTTGAAAAGTTGAAGGCTGCACGTCTTCACCTTGAACTCAATTACTCTACTTTTGTCTTGCGTCAATGAGTTTGAACTTCCCCGTTCTAATTCCGTCCTCCTCCGCCTTATCCGCTGCTCCTCTCCCTCCCTCCCTCCCGCCGCCGACAGCTTTTCAGAAGTAGGCCGTGAGTGGGCGCCCCTTTCATATGCAGACAGTTTGCAGGCCCTGCTACTGTACAGAGCTACTCCCAGAGGGGCCTATTATCAGTGACACCAGACTCCAGCGTAAAGGATCTGCAGAGCAGGGCAGAATCAGACGCGAGATCCCAGCGCTGGCTCAGTTATTAATGCTGCTCATCTCCCAGGCACTGCAGCAAAGGGCATACAGTATGTGATGTCATAACCCTCACCGCAGCTACAGCCTGTGGACTTACAAACGTGTTTAATCTCACTGTGACAGACTAGAAGGTTCGTGATGCCCTCATATGTCCATCCACACAGTGCTGACTGTAAAGGTCTGTTCTGAAACCACTCGAGGTCTGTGGAGATTTCCTCCACATAAGCGGCCTAGGGTGGATCTCGCAAAATCTGTTGGGAACGTGTATGGGTCGTATTTCACTCCAATTTTTTTTTTTTTTTAATAATATAAAATGAAATCTGCATCTAGCATCAATGTGATTTTTTTTTTCGGGTCATCTTGATATCTTCATGGCAATTTAGCAGGATTATTATCTTTAGCTAATTTTTTTTTTTTGTTAATTGAAATTATCTGAAATAAAATAAAATATAAATATTAGAAAAAGTAAATGAAAATTAGAACTGTTGTCATAGAAACCAACTGAAATAAGTCTAAGTTCAAACACAATTCCTAACTAAAAATAAAAAACTAATCTGAAATAAATTAACCAATTAAATAAACAGAAAATAAAATATATAAAAATGACAAAACCTAAATTAAAAAGCTGAAAATATATAAAAAAATCAACATTTCAAATGATTGATAGAAAAAATATTATAATAAAACACTTAAATAACAGCAATTTTACAATTATATTTTAGTATTATTTATAAATGCTATTATAGCTTCTATCTATCTATCTATCTATCTATCTATCTATCTATCTATCTATCTATCTATCTATCTATCTATCTATCTATCTATCTATCTATCTAATAATATCCTTTAGAAATTGATGTGAAATGTGACCTGGATATTATTTTTGTGCGATTCATCCGTAAGTGTTTCTGCTGGTGTGCTTAAAGTTACTTAAACTCTAAGTATCTATAAGTATTCAGTATCTCACAGTTATGTTTACCTCATCTAATTTCTTTTCAGTGACATGTGGCAATTACTCTCTAGAATAAGAAGAGCTAATTCTGTTAGCACAGAATTAAGTTAATTAACTTAATTGCGTTTGATCTCGTCATGTGGCGTTCCATCCCACTTCCCATATAAACTGTTGACTTTCAAACGGCTAATATGATTTTTTTTTCTCCATCTTTTCTTAAACATCAGCCATTATCGCACAATCCTTTGACCCAGCCCGAGAACAAAACGTCACGAAAGGCCTCGAGGCCTCCAACAACCGTCATTTTTCTCCAATAATGGCGCGCGGTTGTTGAGACGCAGTTATTACGCTGACAGACGAGTCAACCTCGGTACGCAGATGTTGACTCTCCTCGCCCGTCTGTTGGGTTGTCTGAGAGGCAACAATGTGGCAAGAACAGCTCAGAGTCAATTAGCTAAAAAGAGAGATAATGATGAGAATTATCATGGTGATGGTGATAACAATGATAATTATGTTGACAATGGTAATGACTGAGGGGGACAGCATTTAGAAACAACAAGGACGCTTTCTTTTAAATATCACAGATTTCTCTCTGTTGTTGACCCATCCTTTGAGTAACATATTCATGTCTTTTGGTTATTTTGTTTTTCAATCTCACAATTTGTGGTCTTTAATTTTTTTTTTTTAAATCAGTTGCTAAAAGGGTCGGGCAACAATTAATCGTGATTAATCACATCCAAAATAAAAGTTTGTGTTTACATAATTTTTGTGTGTGTCGTGTGTATAATTATTTTGTATATAAAACATTCACATATGTGCATGTATATATTTAAGAAAAATGTGTATTTTTTAATATTTAAGAAAAATGTGTTAAATGTGTAAAATATGTATAAAATATTTATATTAAATATAAATTATGTATACATTTATATATACAGTATATTCATGCAAATATTTCTTAAATATATACATGCATGTGTGTGTTTTTATACATGCAAAATAATTATACACACACACATATTATGTAAACACAAACTTTTATTTTGGTATTTTGGATGCAATTAATCGTTGCCCAGCCCTACTAGCCAGATGATTCCAAAGATTAGGGTTTGGTTAGTCTGTCGTCACAAATGTTTATAGTAGTAGTTAATGGGGGGGGGGGGGGGGGGACCTAATCATTTACGTAGCCTCATGTCGTTCAAAACCCGTTGACTTTCTTGTGGAACACAAAAGTAACAAAAGTAGAAACTATGTTCAAATATGAGATTCAGGTTCAGAATGACATGACTGAGTAAATAATGACAGAATTTTTATTCCTGTGTAAACTATCACTTTTAAATGCAGATAAGTCTTTAAAACATTGAGTGGTTGTTTAAAATGCAACATGTCAAGTAACATGAGTGTTTGCTAAAGTGCTGTTAAGAACCTCTCTTCGAGAACTATTTGACGACTATAAAAAGTACGTGCTTAAACCAAACGCCTCCCTGATCTGTTTCATTAGATTGCAAGTATGACAGCTATAAAAACACCTGCTTTGAGGACTGCTTCATATATTTAGTTTCCACGGCAACTCTTCATGGCACATAGAGAAAGTTGTGCTATTTTATGGGAAAGTTAATTTGTTGTAAAAGGTGAAACTTAGTGGCAAATGAAAAGGGATACTTTTCATAACACTGGTAGAAAATTACATTAGAGATATCACGCTGACTATAATCGTAGAGTATTACAGTTAATTTTAACAAATAGAACCATATTGTAAAGTGTTCCACAAATATTCTAATAATATTATTCGTTTTGAACTATTGTAGATGTTTGAAACCAACCATTCAAGAGAAAACTCTTGTATAATTGGACTCAAAACCTTAAAGGGATACTCCACTTTTTTTGGAGGCTCATTTTACCACTCCCCCAGAGTTAAACAGTCGGGTTTTATTGTTTTCGAATGTATTCAGCCGATGTTTTGATATTTAGAAGAATATCAGTAACCAGACAGTTTCTGGTCTCATTGATTTCCATAGTATATTTTTTGGAAGTCTATGGAAGTCAATGAGACCAGAAACTGTCTAGTTGCTGACATTCTTCTAAATATCAAAACATCGGCTGAATACATTCGAAAACAGTAAAACCCGACTGTTTAACTCTGGGGGAGTGGTAAAATGAGCCTATTTCCAAAAAAAAGTGGAGTATCCCTTTAATGAAGGCATCTAACCCCAGTCTCCTTTGCATTCTAGAATTTGCCCGAAGGCAGTTGTGCTCATTTGTCCTTATTTCTTTCTCAAATAAAATAAACTTCAAAGACCTTATAGCGTTCAACTCTCGGATGCATTTGGCTAAGTTTGGCTACACATTCATGCGAACAGGAAATGGCTTTGAATGATAAGGTTGCGTTGACGGCCAGGAAGCAAGGACGTGGCGTGGCAGCTGAAGAAAGCCGAGGGAGGACAATGACAGGGCGAAGCGGGCCCATATGGATGAGGAAAGTAAAGTTCAAACGTTTCAGGTGCCATTTCCCCATTACGATTATCACCCCGACACACGCTGATGATAGACCCAGATAGAGTAAGCGCCGTGTTTACTGCCAATATTGCTTTTAAAATACAGCTGCCCTTCAAGGCCTTTGAAGATGGCCATGACATTTGGAGGGAAAAATCTTAAAGGAATTCTCTTTATTGTGATGGCTATTGAAAACGACAACAGCAGCATATTCAGTGGCACACGGGGAGCAGCAGCATCCCGCCATGCAATTTACTCTGTGGATGTCACAGTCTTACAGCATTTCCACAAACTACCCTGAGAAAACGCAAGAAAATATCAGCGGCTCTTTCTGGTGCAATGACATTCCACTTCAGTAATAGGCAAACTGTGTACAAATCAAATTTCATTATTTTTGTCATTTTTTTAGTCTGCAGTAAGATTCTGTTTAATCTAAGTCATTTGTAGGGGTTCAGTGTATATATATTTTTTCTATACTCTCGAAAAGCTGAATATTCCACACTTGGCAGACAACATGAGGCACTTTGTGTGCTCACATAGAAAATCTGTAGATCTATTTTGATATTTGGAACAGATTTATCTTTGTGTTTTAATATTTTTGCCCATGCAGTCTCATTGAAAATATCATTCATTCAAGAAAGCCTATAATATATTTACAGACTCAAAAATAAATTCTAACAAATGTTTCAAAAATCAGGCTTATATGCAAGAAATTTAAATAAAATACCAGTACGATGAATGTAAAGAATATATATATATATATATATATATATATATATATATATATATATATATATAAACAAATGTCTAAAGTGGTCAGTGTAGCAATGAAATCTTTGAGCTAAAATGCATGCATTGAATGTGACAATTAATTAATGTGAAATTTAATATTATTAGCTCAAAGTGCTTTGCTGGTCATACTTTAAAATAATTATAATAATAAAAAAATAATAAAAATAATCATTTTAATCCTTTACCATCAATAATAACTAATAATACAATTCATTATTATTACTTATGATACACTCCGTACTATTTAATTAAAGCCATCATTTTTTTTTAAATATTATTATTAATAATAATAATTTGAATAATCTATAATCAACAACTAATTAATGATAATAAAATGCATTATTATTTTTGACTGAGCAATTTTTATCAACATTAATATGAATATGTGGTTAATGAATAATGAACACTGAAAACGTTACACAAGCTGGCAATGTGGTAAAAAAAATCCTTGTTTTATTCTAATTTACGTTTGAAGAAAGTTTAGTTTACTCTTCACCACATTTTTAGTCTTGCTCACATGAGTGATCCTCCTTCAACCCCTCCATCCATTATTCCACCCGATCCCTGAATGAACTCTTTCCTCATGATCCGTCTGATTGTTGCGCCCTTCAAACCCGTCTCTCACTTTCTCTATCTCCTACTTCCTTTCTTCTCCCTTAAACAGCTCCCACCTCAATTAATCACCTTCACCCATCCATCCCTCCACCCCCTCTTTCCCTTTATGAGACACTTCCAGTAATTGCACTGTTAGCTTAAGGGATAGCCAGGACTTTCCAAAGCAATCAGTGTGATTGGACGGGACCGCACCACTTGGCGTCTGTGATGTGATGTGATTGGATGGGGTTCCTGGAGGGCTAACCTGAAGGAGACAGGAGGGGATCAATCCGAAGGTCTGCAGGCTCCTGTTTGAGGCCTCGGGGCTCAAAGTCATTAACGGGAAGAGAATGTGTGATTTCAACCATCCGGGTCTTCTTATCGGTCATTCCGGTGACCCGGACCCAAGAGGAAAGTCAATGTTGCATCTTGGAATGGCCATACTTGGAAGAGACATGGTTAAATGGCTCATAATTCAGAGAATTCATGGAGAATAAAATACAGGAAGCCGAAATTGTCAGGCTGCAGGAATTGCATCAGCCAAAACAACTTATTTTGGGCGCATCATGGAGTGATTTGACTGTTTTAACCAGCTGGTTGACTATCGATTATCAGCTTGACCAGGCAGCTAAGACCAGCAAAGCATCTTAAGCTGTTTTTTTGGTCTGGAATGGCCACCAAGAAGCTTTCTAACGCTCAAGTCGGTCTGGTTTGATGTCTTAGATGGGGCTTGGAGACCAGTTGCCAACTAGTACGTTTAAGTTACGTTAAAGGGTACATATCATGCATTTAAATCGTTAATTTTTACTTGTAAATCATACATTTGTGGTCTATATAAAGCGAAACTGCAATGCTTGGGTCTGAATTCCTCATTATTATGCTCCACAGGCCCCTTTTCTGATGTGCATCTGTGAGCAACTCGTTTTGGAGCGGCCTCTTTAAATGCAAAGGACCCTGCCCACTATCCAGGTTGCTGAGTTCACACTCGGTTCAACTCCACCCCGTTCGGCCATTTTTGTAGTTTGATTACAGATATATGATTTTAGAGCGTCACAGAAATTTTTATTCAAACGTTGCACTCTTCCGAACATTTTGACTTACCCTCTCGTAGCTTGTACTACAAAATCGGAGCGAGAAATAAAAATGTCGGATTACTCGAAGTGTTGGGCCGGTGGTCAATGTCCTTATTTGGCAGTTCCGCTGCAAATACTGTTGCGTAATTGTTCAAAATACGTCATAGAGAACAGAAAAATCAGAACAGGTTGCAAAATATGACCAAAACAGAATATAAAGATATAAACGAAGCACCTGAATAGAATAATTGGAACTTTTCTGTACTTATAAACCCTCCAAATATAGAACAAAATGCACTTAAGGGCTAACAAAATGGATTTAGCATGATATGTCCCCTTTAAGTTAATTTTTTCATTTGGTTTCAATGTCTATACTTATTTAGCTTGATTAACCAGATCTACTAAGCCAATCTAAGCCCTACCAATTGGTATTCAAAATGATCAGTGGTAGAGATAAGTCTGGACCAGTTGATCATCATAAATAACCAGGGCAGACCACGCAGAACCCTTTAAATTGGATTTTCTAGCAAGGCGAATGCATCAAAAACACTCACCTGGGTTGGTGTGCTTTCTCAGAGCATTTTCTTTGGCTTTCCACACTATATTGTTGTTTAGCGAGAGTGACATTACCATACAATTTCATTAAAAAAAAAAGAAAAAGAAAACATGCCTACGCTGTACGAATATGTACCCAGTACTGTTTTCAAGATACTTGGAAGGATAATAGTGTTGCGCGTGAGTGTAAATAAGGAGGAATGGATCAAGGGAGAAAAGAAATGAGAGAGCGAGAGAAAATAAAAAGAGAAGAGTGCAACAATAAGCCCGAGCTGCACAGGCACAAATTGCCGTATCCAGTACGGGCACTGCCATTATGTCTTAATGTATTGAAAACTGCAAGTGTCCATGCAGACCTCTAAACCGATGCATCACCATGGCAACCAGGCCCAGAGTAAAATGACAGTGTCTGTGTGTTTAGGAGACATTGTGTGCGAGTATTGCGCGTGAAGTGCTCGTATAGAACATCTTCGCTAATTTGCACCACACCAGTCTCCTCACAATAGGCACAATGTTATTGATGCATTATTTTCCATTTGCAGGCTGAAGGACACAGCGGTGCACTTCAAAGATGCTACCAAATCACAGCGCTGACGGATTGTGTCAAGAGTGAATTTAAAATGGGCTTCTGCTGTCCTTTATAACTGCAAGAAAACTGCAGCTGAACATAGGAGAGACGACAACAGACTGAAAGATAATGTCACAGATTTCCAAAAACAACAGCATCTGATAATTTATTCATATTCGTGTTTTTGTCACTCTCTTAAAACTCACAAAGGGGAAAATATACGAGTTCCATTAAAACATAATCAGGCCTTTCAAATAAAACACCTTCGTTCAGTCTAACGACTGTACCCGGGAGAAAATACTATTGCTCGAATCTTTCTCTTTTATAGAGACTTAATGGACTTGTTTCATACGAGTATTATTTTGACTCAGATGCTTTTTCTAAAAGGCCTTAGGAGAAATAAAAATAGAAAAATAATCATATGGATTAATATGAATTCCACAGCTCAGATAATTTAGTTTCAGAAGAGTCTGATGGGAAATATTTGAGTTCATACTGAGATCCTTGACTTTTCATTACAGACTTGAGAACAGAAAAAAAACATGAGCAAAATTTGAGACCGATTAGAAAAATACGTGAGATTACCACATGGTTTCTGAAGAAAAAAACAAAAAAATATTTCCATTTGGTTTCCATTGAGTCTCATTGCTGTCAGAGTGAAGCAATTGTGAAACAATGATATATACTAGAGATACACCGATATATTGGCCCGTGATATTTATCGAGCAATTTTTATTTAAATTAATTTAAAACCATCGGCATATCGACTATAGCATGAAAAGCCTGATATAACAAACGATATAACCAAAAGTGTATTAATCAACAATTAAAAATAAGTTGTATAATGTCTGTTGATAATCCAACATATTCCTCGGGGTAAATTAACTGAGTATTTGTCAAAACAAAATAAAAATTGTAAAAAAATATAGCGGGGCTCAACAATATAATGCCCGATGGCCCGGCGTTAAAGATTCTCAGGATCGGGCCAGTGCCGCATCGGCACAAAAGTTTAGCATTGCCAATTGAAATATTTAAAGGGATAGTTCACTTTTAAAATAATTTTTGATATGTTTTAGCTTACCTCAAGAGCATCCAATATGTAGCTGTCTGTTTCTGCAGTAGTTTCCGTTTTTATATTTTTAGGTCAAACCGTTCTTGTCTTTCAATCATATAATGGAGGTCTATGGTCACCACCTCAAAGAGCATGCACAGAGAAGTCCAAATTAAACATGATTTAATGACTCGTAAATGTAAGTACACATGAGACACGAAATGACAATTTTATTATTAGATAAGTTCTATAATAATTAGTCAAAAATTTGTGTCAAATGTTGTTGCAGAAATAACCTCGGATGGTTCTCATGTTGTCTAATGCTGAATGTTAAAGGGATACTCCACTTTTTTTTGGAAATGGCTCGTTTTACAACTCCCCCAGAGTTAAACAGTTGAGTTTTACCATTTTCGAATCCATTCAGCCGATTTTCTGATATTTAGAAGAATGCAGTAACCAGACAGTTTCTGGTCTCATTGACTTCCATAGTAGGAAAAAATATATACTATGGTAGTCAATGAGACCAGAAACTGTCTGTTTACTGATATTCTTCTAAATATCAGAAAATCGGCTGAATGGATTCGAAAACGGTGAAACTCAACAGTTTAACTCTGGGGGAGTGGTAAAATGAGCCTATTTCCAAAAAAAGTAGAGTATCGCTTTAAATGGATCCAATCCATGATCACAGAAAAAAGCACGAGAGTTCATAACTTTGGAGGAATAGTCTCCATTTAACCAATTGCAATAAATAAGGGACCTGATCTGAGATTTTTCTTTCCTGCAGCCTCGGGAGGTCAGAGGTGATGTCCAAGAACTGGAGGTCTGAGGTTAGAAAGAGATAATCACAGTCAGTTAGGCCGAGGGCAACCGTGTCACTGAGCTCTCTCTGATTTCATTTTACCCACGATCATGCAAGAGCGGCCGGTTCCGCGCTGCTGCCTGACCCCCTCGTGCTGGAGTATCAGATCAGGTCACAGTACGACTGACACATTTCATAGTCATTATAAATCTCTGGGGTGGGACGTCCATTGATAAATCTATCTGATGAGGAGGTCTGTGTTTTCAGCGAGCTCGGGAGATTAATTTAATAAGCTCATTTTAGACGAGCAATAGAATTTAGGTTCATCGCTTCAACTGGCCAAATAAAAATAGGATCGACTCAGTTCAATCCAATTGCGCTGGTGTGGTTAAAGTATTTCAACGAGCCGTAAACGAGCTTGCGAGAGACCAAACACTGACATTTTCTTCATTAATCCGGACTATATATCACGCATGCAGAAACACACCTGTCCCTGTTTGATAGGAGATGCATAAGAGGTAATATAGGAGAAAAAAATGACTTTAGATTAGAAAATACAAAAGCAGCGGGTGGTCTGCCATCAGTATGCGGTTGAAAGAAGCCCCAGACAATTATCTATTGATTACATTTGTAAATCCAACAGTGCAATTTAATGGGCTTTAGCTGGTAATAGGAAAGTTTCTTTGGCAAGAAGGAAACACAGATATTTTGTTGAGAGGATTAGTTTAATCTATTACCCTCTGAAATCACTAGGCAATTACACAATTGTCTCATTAAGAAAGAAAGACTATGAGCAGGAACACAGGCGATTATAAAGTGAACCTTCTAGTGTGCGCCAGTAATCCCAGCTGACATGTTGACACCTCGGCACAACTTTGAACTCGTTGTACTGGTCACGTGAGACTGTAAATATAAGGTAGATTTGCTCATTTTACAAGATAACGTGAGGGTTCTTGCCTGTGCACAAGGTGCTTTTATGATACTGTGGGTCTCTGTGATGTCTTGGACTTTACATATTGCTCCAGTCCTTCCTTCAATGCAATTGTTTTATCATACACCAGGAGTAAACCATTCTAGGGATATGAAAATGACCGATACCGATAACCGATAATTCTTTATATTTGAAAGCCGATAACCGATATATTGGTCGATAAATCTAAATCCAATTTTTTTTTATAAAGTATTTGAGAGCCAGATTACAAAAACAAAAGATTGACCATCAAATGCCAATTATGATGGCAGACTTGCGCTGCAAATGTTGCAGTTAACTGTATTTTCCTTCATGATTCCAATCAAATTTCAAGCAATTCAAACCCATCATGAAGTGTCTATACCACAATTGTCATTTCTCGTGGCATTTATACGCCAAAAATGTTTTTTGCGTGCATATGCTACGCAAACCCCCTGGGTAGGTTTAGGGGGAAGGGGGGTGGGGAGTTTGTACTTATTATACGCCAAAAAGTGTGTATCATATGCACGCGAAAAACACGTACCATATACACCCAAAACACTAGTTTTGGCATATAAATGACACGAGAAATGACATTCGTACTATACGTAGATACGAACTTTCATGAGATCAGGCTCGAAGTGTCTCAGCTGAAGAAAATGTAAACATTATCTATCGGCTTTAATATATTAGTCATATTTTCTTATTGGGCCAATAACAATAACATTAACAATGAACATATAATCGGTATCGGTTCCAAAAGTTAAGTCTCCATTCATTTTCCAAATGGAAATTGATTTTTAACAATAAATTATAAACCTTTAAAGACATTCTTACTGTCAGCCAGCATTATTTCAAGTTAGGTTTAAAATAATGATGTTTAACAGCAAGATTTGTGATGAAAAACTACATTACCCATGATGCTGTACAGAAAATTTCACTAATAAGTTTAAACAAGCATATTACGCCAAAAGCTCTTAGCTACGCCCACTCCCATAAAGCACTGTGAATGACATAATATATACATTATACACACATATATATATATATATATATATATATATATATATATATATATATAAAGGAAAACACTGGGTAGTATAGTGTAGTATGTATGTATATATATATATATATATATATATATATATATATATATATTAGGGCTGTCAAAACGATTAATCGCGATTAATCGCATCCAAAATAAAAGTTTCTTTTTACATAATATATGTGGGGGCACTGAGTATAATTATTTTGTATATATATAAAAAAACACACATGCATGTATATTTAAGAAAAAAAAAATATTTATATGCAAAATATTTATATTTATATATAATATAAATTGTATATAAATCTATATACAGAATATACATGAAAATATTTCTTAAATATATACAAGCATGTGTGTGTATTTATATATATATATATATAATAATTATACACAGTGCGCCCACATATATTATGTAAACACAAACTTTTATTTTGGATGCGATTAATCACGATTAATCGTTTTGAAAGCCCTAATATATATATATATATACACAATACAGTGTATGTATGTATTTAGTTTAGTATGTATGGATGTAGACGACTATCTTATATGACGTTTAAATATATATACAAACTTTATATAATAACCAATGGGATTGCATAATACACATCTTACTCATTCTGTCTCTAAGCTCCTTATAGGCAATTGTCCATGATAAACCAGGATACTGATATTATTTTTCAGTCCTCGGGCTACAAATCCCATCCATACATCTAGCCATTGCTCGTGGGCTAAACAGCACGCTCAAGACCAGCTTTTGAGGTTCAATACAACAGAAGCATTATAGCGCATGAGCAATGTGAATAACACAATTAAGTACAACCTTGAACTTGCAAGCTGGGTTATTTATGACGGTGGTCAGATATAATTACACATTGATCGAGTCTCCTGACAGCCTGTGGGGAGAGCTAGATTGACCCTGCATTGGCATAACACCGTCCTAATGAATGATCAGTGATACACGGAGGCGCTAATGCCACAGAAGTTTGGCTAAGCGTGTCCGTTCAGCATGGAAATACGTCCGAGGAGAGAGAGCGATTAGGCATTCTGTGTGATCGGTCTTTTGAAATTATGGATCTGTCATGAACGGACAATACCACTGACAAATACTGTAATGGGGTAACATCAAACCGGAATGAGAGCCCGACAGCTGACAAATTACACTTTGTGCTCCCTCTCTCTCTTTTTAAACTTCCCTCTCTTTTTCTCTTACTCATCTCTTTAATTGCACCTTAGAGCATTTAAAGACTTTAGACTTCTAAATCTTAAAATTGACCATCAAATGCCAATCCAAAACACAACCAAATTTGTCTGAAATTACAAAAAAAATGTTCAAATCAAACCGATGTATTGTACAATGTACTTGCATATCCGAACAATATGCAAAATTATTAACATTCTGATTTCTTAAAGCTACACTCTTTTAGTTTATTCTTAGCTAAAAACACTTAGTTCTTTCAAAAATATATGTGCTCATTAATATGTATTTACTTCGTTCAAGTAATAAAGTATTCTCGTGAGTGTATGATATGCCATTGAAAATACATATGGGTAAGGGGTTCTAATGTCGGTCGCCATGTTGACCCTCCATCTTGAAAGTACATTAGCCAAAGAGGGACATACTCGTTAATTCAAGCTTCGCCTTTCACGTTTACGTTTCGGTTAACACTCATGGACGAGGTCGAACTGAAAGCCATGTTAATCTTGGACTACATTGGCCACCGTAGGAGTTAAAACGAAATCGGAATTGAGAGGAACAGAAACTAATATTCACTGGATGGTCATATACCTTTTTACCTCTAGATGGAGGTAAAAATCACACAGTGTAGCTTTAAATGCAAAACATTACTGTATATCTCTTGTAAATGTCAAAATTTGACAAATGTTTTTAAACGTGAAAGTGGGTAAGTTTCATAAAAAAAGCATTATTTTGAGCAAAAAGCTGACAAAATCATGTTTGGTCAAAAACTACGTCCAGATCAGATTCAGAACGATGCTCGAGTCCATCAACACCACCAAAGCTTCACAGTCCTATACTAGCTTGCCCTGGGTCGACATTTCGTTCGATAACATTAGGCAGTTTTATTTTATGCTGTATAATGTTGGTGATTGTGTAGATTTACATATGCATATGATTACATGTGCTACCGCTTGTTTCTGCATCTTCTTCGCATGTGTTTTGATCAGGAGATCTCTTTCAGAAGATGCGTAATAGCGTCCCCTATCAAATAACAGTGAAAACTAGAAAATGGAAAATTCCGTCAATGGCAGGGAAGCGTTGTCTCACAAATGAAAGAAATTTCTGTCAATGGCTGGAAACGAACTACAAATACACATTCAAATAAAAGGTCTGTTATACAAACACTTTTTTCTTCTTCACACTCTTTACTCCACATTACAAATGTCACTTTTGATCAATTTCATGCATCCTTGCTGAATAAAAGTCTAAATAAAAAATAATTTCCTTTTGGATCCCAAACTTTGGCACATCAGTGTACTTCCACAGTTGTTTTGTCCAGCCTTTCCTGTGACCAAACAACTGTGACAGTAATGAGAAATAGTGGGGGTCAGACCCTAGCTGAAGGTAACATGAGGTGGATTCCCTTTTTGGACACACACTTCACTTACAACCATGTTGCTTATGGCTGACTGACCCTTCTGTCACTTCTCTGCTTTTCGTTTTTCTCCAACAGCAGAGCGTAGACCACTGAGGGTGGAAACACAGGGAAAAATGGCACTGATTGTAAAGCCGTGACAAGAGAAGCCATCGATTTCAGAGTGGAATTAATGAAGGTCCAGTCAGCGTTGACAGAGCCGTGGCAGCTTCAGAGGAATTATATTGAGCACTTTGCACTTGTGGCTATTAGACTAGAGATAAAGTGTGTCCAGTGATGACAGAATAAAGGATTCAAGCTGTTAAAAAGGCATTCATTAAAAAACAATTTACTCAAATGCTGTTTTACAAGAGACTAGAACATTGTTTGATTTCACCCCAACTCTAATTGAACTTTGTCAAAACTTTAATGTCCCGTCAGCTACGTCTAACCATTTCAGCGAATCTTTGGTGGAACTGAAGTTTATTACATAGCTGGATGATGAACCAAACCAAATGTTAGCTCTATTTTCAGTTAACCACACCCATGTGACTTTATCACGACAAAATCCATAAAGAAACTTGTTTGTGTATAATTTTCTGTTCAGCTTGACAGCATGCCATTACAAGTCATGGCTCTTTCTTTTAAAGGAATTCTTTAAGTCTGAAGTCGGATAATATAGGGTATACTGCAGAGCTTCAAGGTCGAGTAAAAAAAGTTTGAAAATACTGCTAGTGCTAAAACTTCTGAACAACAGTCATTTGAGCAGCGGATGTGAACAGGTGCAATGGAAAAACATAAAAAAAATAAATAAAACAAGATAATGAATCAACCTCAAGGACAAAGCATTGTGCTGTGGTATTTAAAGGGTAATTCCACCAGTGGAGACATGAATATGTATTGAAAGTGGGTCATATATGTAGTAGAATAGCATCATAAATTTCTAATTTGGATCCTTCTTGGCCGATAAAAGGCAGAAAATGACTAGACAACAATCCCCATAGTGCATTGCAATGCTCAGCTCCACAGGCCACTCCCACTACTCCGCCCAGCAATGTAGACTAGAGTTGAGTTCAACTCGACGCTACCGCCTGGAAATCATTTCTCACAATATAATATGACACAAGGCGGCGCCTGCGCCATCAGCCAATGGATTGGCATGATTCTATATGGGCTTCAGATATTTGGCACACTTACTCTGATGTGTAATTTTTCACGTGAAGTGCAGCCAAACCTTGGATCGTTTTCGGCAACTTCATTAATTCCCTCGCTATCAGACGTTCTGGAATCTCCCGCATATTGATAACGGCTCCCTGATGCCCGCAAATTAGTTAAAATCTCCCTGAATCTAGAGCGAATGAGCAAGAGCGCACATGCGAGACAGATCAGACCGTATAGTGTGCGCACGAGGGAGAGGGATAGAGCGAGAGACTTTGCGTGTGTGCGCCTCACGACACAGAGACTCAGGCACCGAAATTTTCGTTCTTATTCGGTCTGGTTTAGGGATGCAATTATCGATTAATTCATTAATCTTTAGTTGATCAACCTTATCGATCGATCTGGTTTCCCGGGAAAAAATTTCAAACCGGTAGGGCTAAAAAACGGGAGAAACCCGGGAAAACGGGAGTGTTGACAGGTATGAGCCAAGTTATTGTTAGAATACAGCAGGATTTTCGAAGTTAGCAAGCTATCTGACAATAGTGCTATTTTCACTCTGTATGACAATCAGGGATGGAAATTAGCACCCGCCACCAGCCAAATGCGGGTGATTTTGTGTTGTGGCGGGTAAATTAACTTCACCTACCAGCCACCGTGGCGGGTGAATAAAAATAGCATACTGTTTCACCCGGACGGTGGACACTTTAAGAGGAGGCACACCTTCAACACCCGCGCGTTTTATCCGTCGAGGCTTGATAAAAGAAGAAAAGCTCTCGTGTGGTAAAGAGCCAGCCGCGTGAACATAGTATACCCGCGCGCTATTTCCGCATCTACTCATAAAAGCGACGCGGCGCGCAAGTTCATTGTTGCATAGCAACGACAGACGCCACAGAAGAGCACGAGCTTATGGAAAGGAGAAAGCGGTGCGAACTGCGCTCTCCACGATGATGAGGAAGTTTAGCAAAGAATTCTTTGATTCCTAGCCCTTGCATTAGCAATAGCTTTATTACTAGATATATTTATGGAGATGAGAAATAAAAAGCCGCCTGAAATGCGTCACTGTCGGCATCGGTGAACAGATAATGGGCCAGATCACTGTTCATGCTTGAAAGCACACTTTAGATGGACACAAAAATAAACATGATTTCACACAAAAAGTGCCCAAAATGCACAGATTTTTCATATCTAGTGTGTTTTAACAAGAACTGCTGTAGGCTATAGACCATTTCAAAAGATGTAAACAACACTGGCCCAGAAGCACTTCCTGTTTCAGTTTGTAACTGTTTTCTTTATTTCAGATGTAAAGAAAACTTCTTAAAGATGTTTGTTTAACTTTTTGATTCAGTTTTATATGTTCTGTTGGTTGTATTTTATCCCAGCTTTTATGTAGTGTTCAAAAACTGAAACAGGAAGTGCTTCTGGGCCAGTGTTGTTTACATCTTTTGAAATGGTCTATATCAGAAAAGAAAATTACCTATTTAAACGTGGTTTTTATTTAGTGTGGGTAAAAGTATATGGTGTTTTATAAAAATAAAAAAAACATGGAAGTCTTTTGAAGATGGAAGAGCAGAGGAGGGGAACAGGACAGGAAGAGCAAGAGAAATAGAGAAAATGTCAGTATTTCATTGAGACTTGAGATTAAATAAACTGGTTAAGTAGTATTGTAGATCTTGTAGTATTAATTTTCACATGCAGTTACGCATTGTCGGTTAAAAAACGAGAAAGTGGCTGGTAAAAACATTGAGTGGCTGGTAGATTTTGAAATCCACCAGCCACAGTGGCCGGTGGACAAAAAAGTTAATTTCCATCCCTGATGACAATTAATTTAATCTAGTAAATTCTTGTCGACAATTAATCGATAATCGATTGCATCCCTAGTCTGGTTATCACCGTTTACTTCGGAACCGGATCCCAGCACCCTATCTATAATGCATTCGTCTGCGTATTCAGTACCTTCGTCCATATTTTCAAAAAGTTTCTGCCGGTGAAATCAAATGCACGGGCACTGATCTGTGATTGGTCTGTTAGCGCAATAGGTCCAACCCCCTATGGGCGGGTTTGAAAGGGTGGGAACTAGTGCTTGTAGTCTTTACAGAAATCCCCCCTCTCTTAGACTTCCTCCAACAATGACGTAAAATGACGATTTTTGCGTAATTGCAGGAGGAATTGAAAAAGGTAAATAGCAGATTTCTCTCGTCTGAGGGGAAAATGAGAGAGTCTTGCACGACCATTCAATAGTATGACAATGGAAATCTTAATGCAAATGGGTGGCGAGTCCCTTTCAATGACGCCCCTTAACCTACAGTAGATAGAACTTCCAAAGACCTGCATCAGATGGCCATTACAGTCCGTAACATTTCCATTTCAGGTTAGGGCACACTTACGACACTTATTATGGCGGGTATAAAACTGTTCCTAGCCAGAAAACAAACATAATAGATGACGTTATTAAATGGCTATTTACCCCAGCGTTTCCTCACAAACATTTGATATCTTCAGTCCTCTATACGAAGCGCACTAGCTCTGAAATACCAATAGGATTTTCAATCTCAGCACCTGTCTTGATCTCCAGCCCTATACAAATGCAAAGCCATGATTTATTTTTCCATTCCCAGTCAGAAAAAGAGCTGCTCGCGGCATCAGCCGCAGTGGCTCCACAGCTGGACCTTTCATACCATAAATACATCCTCCGAAAGAAGGTGCCAATACTGATTAAGGAGAAGAAGTGTCCCACTTTGACCTGGATTAGAGAGGTATTAGGTGGAGTGGGCTGTGTGCCGCGAGCCATCTCCCTTCATCGCCACTGCTAATGCGGAGGCATAGCTCTGCTCGCATCTAAATGTTTCATTACGGCGCGAGCGGAGATACCAATTTCTCTCCCCATCTCTCCCCGCTGCCACCCGCTTCTCCCGCAGAGGGGGGGAGCAAAGCATGACAAATTGAAATAAATGAGAGTGCAGAAAAGGTGATGGGGGAGGCCGCTGGTCTGAGAGGTTGGGGGGGAGGAAGGAGGTAGAACCCTTTTTACATGCATCTCACTCTTTCTCTCTCGCTCGCTTTACTTCTTCATCTCCTCCTTTTTTGTTCGACAAAATGAAATACGCTTGATTGTTATTGCCCACGACCTTCATCGAGTGATGACAGCGGTGGGATTGACAGGGGCCTTTTGTAGCCGGATGGCCATTTGTGTATGCTGAAATCTTTGTAGGCCCAATTTCTCAGATGCTTCCTTCGCTAGCGTGTGAAGATCAAAAAATACTGTTTACTTACCCGTATTGGTTTGAACTTCCATATTCGTATAGTGGACGTGACTGGAGATCTCTCTGGAAAGTTGTGCTTCTGATGCAAGAAAAGTTGGACTCGCTCTCGCCTGCAGATCAAAGATGTTCTGTGGGATATAGAGGAAAGCAGTCAGTGTTTGCCAGTGCTGGTCTATGCAACACATTTTTAAAACTTTGAGTAAATAATGCATTAAGCCAGGGCAAAAAAATAAATACTTCAAGAAAGTACGGTATACGATATTTTTTTTTTGCTCCCGAAGTATTAGGAAAGAATCTGAATGTTCACCGACTGAATTACAAATTCATCCTACCTTCTCATTAAACAAAAACACTGAAGTTAATTTGTTTCCTCATTTTAGTTTCGCTTGATAAGACCCTTATTCATCGTCTGGAATCGTTTAAAGCCCTTTGAACAGTTTGCACTGAAACTGTCTTTTGGACCTTGAACCGTTTGGTTCCCATTGAAGTGGATTATATGGAGAATAATCCTGGAATGTTTTCATCAAAAACCTTAATTTCTTTTCGACTGAAGAAAGAAAGACATGGACATCTTGGATGACTTGGGAGTGAGTAAATTATCAGCAAAAGATTTTTTTAAGACTGAACTACTCCTTTAATGCTTATCAATGGAGTGAGGCCAGACCCTCTGTACAAATGAAATGTATGAGAGTCTGGTGGGACCAGGCTAAGTATTGAACCTTTTTTAGACCAAGAGTGAGAGATTTCAACATACAAATATGACAATGCAGCTGTCAATCGACCTGCTGTCATCACTAGATGAAGGTCATTGGCAATAACAATTTTGTTCAACAAAAAAAGATGATGAGAATGAGTGAAAGGGTAATTCAATCAAAACTTCTTACATATTCAAAAACATCCCTCACGTATTACTAGTTACCACTTTTGTTCCAGAACTCAAACGAATCAAATCCTCAAATATGACTATAACACAATCTTTAAAAGAACATCCTCCTCAAATCTAAAACTCTGTTTCCGTTGTTAGTTTTCATAGCCAAAAAGGACCAATTCATTTGAAAGTGTTTACGAAATGTTTTTCATCAGTTAGAAAAGAAAACTATCATTGTCAAATATTTATCAAAAAGTTGCTGCGTCGATTTATATAATAAATAAGCACTGAGCCAAAGAGAGTCAGATTGTTTGAGCTATTCTCATAAAGACGTTTATCTACGATTCTCTTTGAAAAATTTCCTATTAAGCCTGTGAGAAAATCCTTCCCTGTAGTGTCCACTATCTAAATCATCGATGCCTATGTTTTTGTGTTACACAGAAGATAAAAAAAGGCATAGCCTAGTGAATGAGTCTGAAGTGAACAGGGCTGGGATTAATAAGCTTTGTGTCTTGAGCTTTTAATTATTCACAGTCTGGTGTTACTGTGAGAGAAACGTGTTGAATTCACATTGTCAACGGCCCCTTTGTTTTTTAAGTGTAAGAGACAAACAAACCACGAGTGAAATATTCGACTAATCCGAAAAAGATTCCAGAGAAGACATCTGTCAACATTTAAGGCTTAAAAGGAGATTTATCTGCTAAATAATGTGTGCGTGTTCTCTCTTTGAATCAAACCACGTAGCAATTCATTACATGGAATCAAACGAAGAGGCGCGGTGAATCGCTCGCGCTCACCGGCACATTCCGGAGTCCTGGGAATCACAGATATAAAAATATCACATATTGGTATGCTGCGCAGACAGATCCAGCTATAATTTAGGATGTGCACTGTCAGTATTCACTGACATCAGCCCTCCCACATCCCCAAAGGTCTCTCGCTCTTCCGTGGAAAGTCGCGAGCGCGCATTCACGTGGCGGTGTGCTCTAGTTACCACAGCAACCGGGCTGAAGCAGTTTATTGTACATTCCGCGCACAGTTCCCGAACCCTCCGTCCTCAACAAGTCAATCAAAGACACTTTCTCCCATTTAATTCTCAGCTAAAACTTAAAAAGAGTTGTTATTGTAATGAATGCAACTGTTCTAATCCAGAGTCGCATAAATGAGTCACTCATTACGAGTGTCAATCTAACGATAAGCCTCATCTGAGTGCAAACAACTCAATGGTTTCGGAGAATGACAGGATGATGCAAGCATCAGAAAGACCTGCCTGTGACACATCAAACAAATTTGACATAACAGATCTCTTGTTTTAGGTGCTGTACACATATCGTGGTTCAGAGTGTGCACTGTCATAACTGGAAACGGATGAGATCAGGTACATGCGGGGTTCTGATGCGTGAACTGCCGGTCACACTAGCTGATGAAGGCAATTAGAGTCTTGCTAAATGCGTCACGCTGCTCTGATAAGCCTGACCTGTCTGGAAGACTCATAATTGGGATGTCAGGTGGAGGTAAAAGAAGCTCAACAATTACGAAAACTTCTATTGGACTTTTATAGCCTAAAGCCTACTTCTATATTTTAGAGTAAAGTATCAGAAGAACTGTTTAAGAAGTAGCAATAGGTGTTTTTTTTTAACTAGGCTATACAGGCATTTTTTGGCCCTGTGGACTTATATATATAGAATAGAATATAGAATATAAACTGACTGTCGAACAACTGCTTTTTTAAGCAACTTTTCTGAATCAGTTTGTATTTCATAGCTAGCATTTTGTGTATCACAAAATACTTCTTCCATAATTTAAGCCTAATGCATTTAGGGGCCGTTTACACTAATTTAGGGGCCGTTTACATCAACTAATGGTCTGGCATGAACAATACAGTTTTTAAAAACGTTTCAAGTACATCGTTTTCATGTAAACGTACCCTCAGGCTACAACTTGATTGGAAATTATGCACATGCACAATATAAATATTTTGTTAATAAGTGATATTTATGTGACCGACATGATTTGTCTTAAGCTCTTCACTAAATTATCTGCCGATGTAGCTTTATATAGTTTGATCGTTGGTCTCCATAAAGGCCACTCGGAAAGTCGCGTAATATTCCTGCTGTCGCCTAATATTCCTGCTGCCCTTATTGTCATAAAAAAATTTGAAGCAACTTCCAATTATCTTAGTCATATTTTGCCACATTTATCAGGAAGTGACAATTTTGTTTTCTTCGATGCACTGGATTTATTCGCAAATATTTTAAGTAGGGCTGTCAAATGATTAATAGCGATTAATCGCATCCAAAATAAAAGTTTGTTTTTAGATAATATATGTGGGTGCACTGTGTATAATTATTTTATATATATATATATATATATATATATATATATATAAATAGATACACATGCTTGTGTATATTTAAGAAATAGTTTCATGTATGTACTGTATATAGATTTATATTTAATTTATATTATATATAAATATAAATATTTTATATATAAATAATATTTTTTTTCTTAAATATACATGGATGTGTGTTTTATATATATATACAAAATAATTCTACACAGTGCACCCACATATCTAAAAACAAACTTGTATTTTGTATGCGATTAATCGCGATTAATCGTTTGACAGCCCTAATTTTAAGCAAAATTCCAATTTTGCATACGTTTAATCTGTAACTTGGAATAGAAACAGCTATTGACAGCTCAAAAACACACCATAAAATTTTTGCATTGTGTGAGTAACTTAATATTGTAGGTTTTATTCCATTCTTTACTGTTCAGTTCTCATTGCTTTCCATAAACGGTAAAAACGTGTTGGTGGAGGGAGCCACGACCTTGCTGAGAATTTCAGTTGCTCAAAACATCCCAGAAATCGCATAGTCTTACATACTGTTGACTTTGAATTGGTGTTCTTTTTAGTCCTACAGTATGCTTAAACTAAGTTATTATTAAAGTAAATGAAGTTTTACTCTGTTTGAAATGAGTTTCACACAAAAGCAAAGTGTGCAACCAAGGCTGAACATAACTTGGCTATTAAAATAAAATTGCGATTATAAAAAAGAAAGTGCGCAAGAATGTTCACTACAAAGAGAAGTATTTACACATCATGTCTGTTACGAATTCCCCACCTACATTCTTGGTAAAGAGCTTAACTATTCATTTATACTGTATTCAAGGTCTGAGATTGCTTTTTATTGAAAGCTTTGTAAAAATGTTCAGCAAATTCAAAAAGAACATGTCTAACAAGTTAAGGTTTTTGAAGGCGTTTTAGAGTCTACTGCTCCAATTTTTCTGTTCTTTTGAGTTTTTCCATTTCCCCCATATGTTTGAGAATCAAATTATTCATAGAAATGCTGTCAAGGTCACAATCTTTCCCATTTGTGCTTGCAAAATTGCACGAAATATTATATCCACAGCACTTCCAGTATATATATTTCACTTTGCATTGAAACATTCCTCCACTTTCAGAACTTTCAGGAACTGTATACTCACAGAAACAGTGCATTCTCTTCCCCAGTCCCTCCACAACATTCCCTTCCACATGCAAATGCAAACATTTTCTTTTTATTTTGATTTACTGCATTTTCACAGCTCAAATTGATGTCTGTTCAGCCGTAAGATTGTATTCTCTCTGTCTTCTCCAAAATAATTGGCCTGTAAAATACATCTACCTGCTGTGATAACGACATTTTTTAAACAGAAAAACATTGTTACAGAGCTTCGTTTAGCGGGAGAATGAGAATGAGTCGCTAGTTACGGCTGATCTGTGGAGATGGCTAAATGTGAGAAGCTCAGGGCAGGCAGAGAGACGTTAGCTGTCTGCTTCACATAAAAGGCTCAGTGCACATCCTAATTGCTTGCGTTGTAAATGTTTACGCTTTTGTGACATGATTGCGCAACACAGCGGAGTTCTGTCATTCAGTGTTAGTCTACATTCTGTTCTTTAAGACCAAAGATTAAAAAAAGGGCGTTTGTAAGCACAGGACATGTATATATATGGTGCTAGCAACAGGTTGGTTGTGGGTTCGATTCCCAGAGAAGTCTCTCAAGGTTACAATCATAAAATACAAAGATCATTTCCAAACAAACTGGTAGTTCTGCATCAAACTCATGCCATCGGTTAAGCCAATGTTGCCATGTTGGGTCACTTGAACAAACAAAGCAATGCTGAAAATGCCACAGTGTTTAGGGTAAAACTGCATTACCAATAGCTTAATAATAATTGTTTCTTCTACCCAGCGAAGAAAATGGTTTCATAACTTTAGCCTTCTAGCTTCTCAGTACAAACATTCTCTCAGCAACGTTAACAATTTGTTCATTCAAAGTTATCTGATATTTAACGTTCTCAAAATGTTGGCACAAAAATGTTATACGTCTTTCATGGAACTTTTTTTTCCTGAAATTAGTTGGACATTCATCTAATGTTCTTTTTTTTTAAGTTTCTGATTTCAGAATATTCAGAGAACATTCAAAAGTAACATTCACATGATGGAAAAATGGAATTGAAATCTAAAACATTTAAAAAAATGGAGGTTTTGAACATTCAGAAATAGTATTTGTGAATTTTAGATTTTTGTTAGCATGGTTAATTAACCTATTGCATTTTAGTATCAAATAAATACATCAACTTAGAAAGAAAAAAGCAATAGCAACACGGACAGACAGACAGATAGATAGACCAATGGATAGATTAGACAGACAGATAGATGTATAGATAGACAGACAGAGACAGATAGACAGACAGACAGACAGACAGACAGACAGACAGGCAGATAGATAGATAGACCGATGGATAGATTAGACAGACAGATGTATACATAGATAGACAGACAGACAGATGTCTGATAGATGTATAGACAGACAGACAGACAGACAGACGGATAGGTAGACAGACAGACAGACAGACAGACAGACAGACAGACAGACAGGCAGACAGGCAGACAGACAGACAGACAGACAGACAGACAGACAGACAGACAGACAGACAGACAGACAGACAGACAGACAGACAGACAGACAGATAGATAGATAGATAGATAGATAGATAGATAGATAGATAGATAGATAGATAGATAAATAGACCGATGGAGAGATAGACAGATGGATAGATAGATAGATAGATAGATAGATAGATAGATAGATAGATAGATAGATAGATAGATAGATAGATAGATAGATAGATAGATAGATAGATAGATAGATAGATAGATAGATAGATAGATAGATAGATAGATAGATAGATAGATAGATAGATAGATAGATAGATAGATAGATAGACCAATGGAGAGATAGACAGATGGATAGATCAGACAGACAGACAGATAGATAGACAGACAGACAGACAGACAGACAGATAGGTAGACAGACAGACAGACAGACAGACAGACAGACAGACAGACAGACAGGCAGACAGACAGACAGACAGACAGACAGACAGACAGACAGACAGACAGACAGACAGACAGACAGACAGACAGACAGACAGACAGACAGACAGACAGACAGACAGACAGACAGACAGATAGATAGATAGATAGATAGATAGATAGATAGATAGATAGATAGATAGATAGATAGATAGATAGATAGATAAATAGACCGATGGAGAGATAGACAGATGGATAGATAGATAGATAGATAGATAGATAGATAGATAGATAGATAGATAGATAGATAGATAGATAGATAGATAGATAGATAGATAGATAGATAGATAGATAGATAGATAGATAGATAGATAGACCAATGGAGAGATAGACAGATGGATAGATCAGACAGACAGACAGATAGATAGACAGACAGACAGACAGACAGACAGACAGACAGATAGACAGATAGACAGATAGACAGATAGATAGATAGATAGATAGATAGATAGATAGATAGATAGATAGATAGATAGATAGATAGATAGATAGATAAAATAAGCTATATTTATAATACCACTGTGATCAGATTTAAGTCAAAGTTTAGTTTAGTCAAAGTTTGACCCTACTCTATCCCTGCCTTTGTGTCTCCTCTCTTCTGGTCCTGTCAAATAAGTGACAAGAAGTCCGAAAAATCATTGTGGCCCACCATATCCCTCATGTACATGTTGTGAACACACTTCAAAAGCTCACACATATTAAGTAAAAAAAAAAAAACATTATTCTGACGACAAAAGCTTGTGAAGTTGACAGTGTGGTTGCAAGGTGTTGCAAATCCACTTCTCACGGCAGAGGTCTGGTGAGTCCACTTCCTGTGTAGTGACCACAAATCCAGGATGAGCGGCACCTCACATGTCACAGCAATCCGTACAGAGGACTAGGGATTTATCATGCATCCAATACATCCAAACAGCAGCCGGACAAGCAATTCATCCATTTTCACAGTGAGTGAGAATTATCATTGTGCCTGTGGGAAAAGCTCCCAAACTCGAGCTCAGTGCCATTGCAACTGTTAACGTATGATCCTGGGGCTATTGTACGTGTTCAAGAGGCATGTGGAATATAAGACGCAGAAATAGGAAGGACACGTAGGAGCCTTAGAGGTGAATGCCCGAATAACTTTCTACCGTGAGTCTTTCCTTCCCCCTCATTTTCTCCTTCCGTTTTTTCTTGACCTCTCTCTCCTTTGTCACCTCTATCAAATACGGGCCAGCGGTTAGCAACACAGATGGTTAAAGTAAATGTCTGCGATAGTGTCTCCTAAAAGTGGTGAGGAATGAAAATGGATGGAGGTTTTTAGAAGAACGATGACCCTTCTAACTCAGTTGTTCTCAAGGCTAAAGACTGACTAGAGACTTTATGGAGCATTGATATGAAACAAAAGTGGATTATTCAAGGTCTCTGCATCATTACCGACGAGGTCTAAAGATGAATCCATATTAAATTGAACAGGTCAGAAACATTACTAGTCATGCAAACTCTCATTTAGGTGAAAGATTTAATTTAATTAAATCTGGCTAAGACATAGGGCCACTGCAAATTAAGACAAATGGAGCAATGAACATACAGTTTCTATGGCACAAATATCTGCCGTACACCCTAAAGGCATTCTAATATGTCCAAAAATCCACTAATCCAAATATGTATTATCTCACATTATGAGGTAAACCCGGCCTGGGTTATGTTATACATTTGTCTATTAATCTATTCAGATGTTCCATACTCATCCTCACCATATAAATGACATATAATTGCGTCATTTTTTAAATTTTGACAATGTTGTGCAAAGTTACCCACTCAAACCTTTTCACTTGCACGTCAGGTTCATTGTGGGGTCTGCAGCAAACCCTCAATAGCGCCAATATTCATGCCGCTTTTCCACTACACAGTACCAGCTCGACTCGGCTCGGCTGGCCTATGTTTGGTTTTCCACTTTGTGGAAGATGTAACCTGTACCTGCTTTCGGGTACTTTTTTTATACCACCTCTGGCGAGGTTCTGAGGGAGCTAAGGCAAGCTAAGCCAGCCCATCCTAAAATGTGACGCGAAAACAATGCCGACTGTTGATTGGCCCGAGAGAATCGTCACCATTCACTGTGGCTACATCCGAAATCGCGTATATGCGAGTATATTTAAATAAGAACGTACTTCACGACCGTTAAAAAAATACGTTCTATATAGTATGAATAGTAAAGTGTCCATCGTATGCGCACTTCAGAATCTCGCCGGAAGTAGTATGTAATCCAGGTGCTTTTCGCCTACTGTTTTTTCGGACATACTACTCTGCTCGCGTACTTTTTTCGTATACTATATAGTAGAGAAGTATTCGATTTCGGACGCAGCTTGTGTCATCATTGCACGTGCCAGTTGGAGTATCCAGAATAACCCCGCCATTTTTAAATAGTTTGGCCAGAGATAGTTACTAAACTTACTACTATTGTTAGGGCAGCTCGGAAGAATACGCCATGGTCAAACGAAGAGGTGCAGACTTTCCTTTGTTTGGTGGCCGAAGAGAGGATCCATCGAGAGATTGATAGGGCAACGAGGAACGAAAGGCATCGCTATGACGACCGGGTACTATTTGTGGTGGTACTGTCTACAATGGAAAACAGAGCGAAAAGCGAGCCGAGTCGAGTTGGTACTGGTAATGGAAAAGCGCCATTAGATACATGCAGGTACCAGCCAACAATTCATGGTGGGGCCAATGTAGGCACGATATGGACTTGAGGTATAGGCAATGGGTTGGCCCTATTTAATTAGCCCCGGTATGGGCCCCAAATTGGTTTGTCAATGGGTTCCATGTCAACCTATTTGAATTAGTCCATATTGGATGGATTTTCACTGTTGCCTTTAACTTGCTTAATATATAGTAATACCAATTTGACTGCACTGACGCCATCGAATGAGAACAAAACTTGAACTGAATTCAGCTGGATAATGACACTATTGTAATTTTGCAGCATCAACACTGTGATTGAACTGAATTAAATCAGCATTGAACTAACTCAAAGTGAGTAACTGGGAGAACTGGGTCAGGCCATCCATTTGTCTATTAATCTCTAACTTCAGAGGTTCCATACTCCTCCTCACCATATAAATGACAAATCATTGTGTCATTTTTTAATTCCAACAATGCTGCGCAAGGTTACCTGCTCAAACCTTTCCATTTGTACATGTCAGGTTTATTGTAGGGTCTACAGCAAACCCCCAATAGGCCTTATTAGATACATGCAGGATCCATTGGTCTTGGGTCAGTGCTCAGCTCGCCCACATTGTCTGGGTTTTGAAGGCTGCTGAGATCTGGATGGGAGTCACACTTGGGTCAAAATAGCCATCGAGGAGATGGAGACAACAAAGCATTCTCACAAGAGAGCTGAACACAAGGAAAACCGGACTGGTTGGGATCACATCTCTGAAGAGACATGTGATGAAAAATGTAAGTAATACACACGATATGATTGATTACAGCCATTGATGAATTGCAGAATTGAAGAGCCACGACACAACTACAGGTGAAAAAATAACTACAACCCGTTATCAGAAACCCAACCAACCTTATGATTGGCTGTTTAAGCCGAATAAACCATAGCTCTCTGTGTCACAACTCAAATAGCACGAATAAACAGGAAAACGCTTTGAAGATTAGTTTAAATGAAAAAAAGCTTTGAAGGAAAAACATGAAAAACCCTTATCGCCGCATTTGTTTGACTATATTTTCGAATTGGACTAAGTGTAGCCGTTTTGAAAAAGTTCCTTATCAGCTAATCCTGGAGAGAAAATTACTGCTTTTCAGAAGTTCTCCTAGCGCCGTCTAATTGACACTCGAGAGTGAAACAAACACTGTCGTGAAGTGCTAACTATGAGAGCCACCTAAATGAGACCAGTCTCATTAGCAAGCGCTCTTTTTTTTTTTAGACTGTCCTCATAGCTAACTAGCACTCATATGATCTGAATTTGAATAAAACACATCTATGGATCCACAGACCTCGCTTTGCTCTCTTTAAAGGAAAAACGCATGATTAGAATCTCATTCATCTACAGAAAAGAAACAAATGAATGCTAGTTAGTCTATGAACAGGATTTTGATGGCAGTTTTATTGAACTAAACAGAAGCATTTACAGCGTTTAAAATGGGATCCAGAGATTAAAGGTTAATTAGAAGAACAGAAAATGCCACAGTACAGTAGCAATTAGTAAAATTGCATTTTACAGACACAAACTTTGTCACATTTGAACAATATAAGGTTAAGTAAGTGGTCACAAAAAGAACTATCTATCCCTTTAACTTATTTTTTTTTTCTGTATATTTTGATTAGGTAACTTTTGATTTTCAGTTCTAATATCTTTAAAACTCATCAAACTCGTATCAAACACTTATTTCCATCCACCTGGACAAACACGTCAACACACATCCCGGTTTTGAAGCCTCAGCCTGGCTTTGGGATGCACATCATCACACAGCTGCTTTCACACCCTCAAAGGCAAATGAAGGCATTGAGGATTTCTTGAAATGGAAAATTGGCAGTCGCTCTCGGGTGACGTGACCCATGCCTGTCAGAGCGCTGAAATCTTCTTTAATGTTTCCATCTTGTTGGCTGTGCAGTGGTGTGGGGAAAGGGCAGGAAGTGAGATATTCAATAACCCTGACCTTTCTGCTCACCAGACGTGCATGGCCATTTGCCTGTTAAACAGGGACCGGTGGCCCTGAAACTACAAGTGTTAAGAAGATGAGGGTTATCACGGAGGAATGGTGATTCCAGGATCTTACAACTCGGATTTCACCAGAACTGTCCATTTTAAAATGGTTGCCTGTCAGTTATTGAGCTCTGGCAATATAAATCATTGCTGCGGGAGCCTTTCTGTCATGAATTTAATCAAGCAGCATTCTGTATTTCTTGTTGACATTAACTAGAAAGTCAGAAACAAATCAATTATTTGCTTTAAATTCTTACCTGTAACACTTTTGATATTATTTAAGTTTTCGCAATGCTTTAATTTAGCATTTGACATGTCAGCTAATGATGCGACCAAAGTGATATGTTTGGTCATATTGGTTTTAACTGCATATGCCAATAATTAAAGTGCCACTATTATGCTATTTTAAAGTTTCCTAATGTTGTTTTGGAGTCTCCTAAAACAGGTTTACATGCATCAAAGAAAAAAAAATGGTTTGATTTCTTCATAATATACATTTGCACATCACCACATTTTCAATGATTCTAATACGACTCGTCAGATGAATCAATCTCTCTAAATCCCTCCTTTCGGCAAGTGACTCTGCTCTGATTGGCTAGATAGCTCAGTCTGTTGTGATTGGTTTGCTGTGTACAGCACACGCATCGAAAACAAAAATCATAAGTAACGAACAAAGTAACGACGTCAGTAACGTACAATGACGTCAATTTTACCATATCAATGCGAGCATAAGTCCTATAATGCAACATGGCATCATGACTTTGCGTAAACATACATGCCACTTTCAAGTCAAGTGGTGTATTATCTTTAAGCATTTTGAGTTATCCGCGTGTATGTCCTCGCCGAAACGAACCATCATCTTTTGCGTGTATGTCTACGCCGTTAAATGTCAGAGTGATTCCGCTTGTATGTACACGCCGTTAAACGTCGATATTTTTTTCCTACGATGGTAGGGGAAGACTCACAAATGGTATTACCCCAGTGACGGGTAGGTTTAGGGACGGGGTTTGGGTAGGTCATATATTTATATGTACAGTAATGTAACGTTAAGTCAACGGCGTTCATAAACGCGCTGAAAAGCGATTATGCGTGTTGATAGCACGGCAAAAATGGAAATACGAATTGCCGTATCATACGCCATTTCATGAGATCATTCTGGATAATGAAATATTGGAAGAACTAGTTATTCAACCCGAACCTCCATCACAAGGACGACTCGAGCAGGACGTTTCTCAGTGATGCACGTGTGCAATGTATACATTAGCCGAGCTCTAGAGTGAATGACTGATGTAACATAAACTTTGGTGAAACTTTTCTCAAAGTAGTGAGAATGAGAGGCAATCTGCATTAATAGACACAGTTTTAGGATTATTCTGCTGTGGTATCGTGGAAAAGATGAATTTTAACCACTGATTCTTCACATGCTCGTCCTTTGGCACGGTCACCTTTGGCATTCTTAGTTTCTTAATTTTTAGTAGTCTAATATTATCAATTTGACTGCACTGATGCCATTAGATGAGAACAAAAATTGAACTGAATTGAGCTGAATAATGACACCATTTACCTCATTGTCTTTATAGAAGAATCAAATTTGCTTCATAATTGACAAATTTTGCAACGTCAACACACAGTTATTGGACTGAATTAAATCAATACTGAACTGACCTGAGTTAGATAACAACACCATTGTCTTCTGTAGAACTTACTGGTTTACTGGAAACTGATTTTTATTAAGTCTTTTGTTATCTTTTTTGTGTTGCACTGAAGAAAAAGTCAAACAGGTTTGGAACGACATGAGGGTGAGCAATCTATATGACAAAACTGTACTTTTTTTAGTGTAAACTAGCCCTTTATCAATCAAAAAAATCTGTATCTCACTGGGTTCCTCAAGAGTTGTCAGCATTGTGAACTCCCTCACCCAGTATTTCTCCTCAAGGATTCCACATTTCACAGCCCTGAAATCCAATGAATCGAAACCTCAAACAAAGACAGACTGAGAGAAAATGAGAGGGAGAATGAGACTGATCCCATTTTCTTCCACTCGCACACCCCGTTCGCTCATCGATTGCCACCGCAGGTGAGTAGTTAGCGCCTGCGTCTCGAGTTCGCAGTGAAGGGCCGATGACTGATCCGAGCAACACATTTAGAACCGAAACGATTTTTTTTTTCGGCAAATTATCGATCAGAGCTTTTTTCCTTCACTCAAACCGACGCAGCAAGAAAAACCTCCGATTAATAATAAGTGTGGATAATGAAGCATGAGCCTGAAAAGAGAATTTAGGAAGATATGGTGGGAGTTGGAAGAGGGGGAAAGAATGAGGGAAAAGCCCCTGCAGGGCTTCTAACGGGTTCCTGGCTGATCTTTCCCATAGATATCACACATTATAGCCCGAGACGTAAACGCCTCTCCCTGCAGAAACAGACCCCTATGATTCGGCTGGGGAGGGAGACCATTACACTCCAAGACCCGCTCAGTAACAGAGAATAATTAATGTGCCCCGCTCCCCAACCCCCAGCCTATCATTCAGAGCCTTTTGAAGTCTGCTTATTAATGATAAAGACATAACCCAGTTTGAGAGACTGTTGGCGTGTGCTTTGAAGGTTACATTTCGCTTGTGGTGATTAAACAGAATCAGTGTGATGGGGTGACTCCATAGTTGTGTATTTTGAAGAACCCATATATTTTTTTCAATACATGTTCCAAAGAATTCAAATCAGCAACCTTGGTGTTGCTAGCGCAATGATTTCTGAATTGGATTTGGATTCGAACCTGGAATCAAGCTTCGTGGCTCGTTTAGTTGGGAGAGCTGCTGGGCAATGACTTTGTCTGAATGGCATTTAATAATTCTTATTACAATAAAAAAATCCCATTTAATGATTCTAGCTCCTTAATGAATCCATTAATTATTCTTTTAGTGCTTTTAAGGAACAAAATAACTTGCTCCAGTAAATCTGTCCAGTTCAGTGAGTGAGTCAAGAACATTTCTGAAGGATTCAATAATTGAGTGAGTCATTCAGCCAATACAAATAAAGGCCTGTTCATAGCCAAAATAACTTTGAATTTGGCTACATGTCGTTTTTTACAACTTACCAGATGTTTGATATTGCATCATGTAAGCAAGGTCAACACTGATTACAAGGTGTTTGGTTTCATGTTTATGAAATTTATACACATTTCAAGGTGTTTGGGACGTGTTTATGTTCTAGAATAGATGACTAGTCTATTCAGGGCTGTATTTGGATGGCTAGAATGCAAAATTACTTGCTGGGGAGTTGGTTGTAGTACCACCCCATCACCAGGTGGAGGTGCCATCAAACAATCCTATCCCCCAAAATACCATATCCCTCAGACCTGTTCTACCCTCAGCTGGAGTTCCCATCCTTCCCTCATACAACTTCTATAGCGCATTTCTCTCAAAGCGATGAATAATCACCACTTTCACAGATATTCAGATTCACATGCTTCACCAAAGCATCATACACACCAATGCTGGGGAAGCTACTTTAAATCATGTAGCTTGACCAAGTTTTTAGAGTACTACAGTCAAGAAACTCTTTAGAAAACAAGCCACATCGTTCTTCAAGAATTACAAATTACTAACAAAAAGCATCAGGCTCCATTGAAACAACTAAAGCAGCAATGAGGTTAAAAAAATATATAACATTCTGCTACAAAATACCACCAGACACTTCAAGAACATCCTCTGACTTGAATCAGTAATATTCCTAAACTAAATCAAGCCAATTTAACAAATTGAAAAGTCTGATGTATTAAAAGAAAAATCAAAACATTGAAAACAAATTATCAAATGTTTTGTGACGAAACACGGCTACTTAATTAAAAAAACAGGCTGTTACTGAAAAAACAACTTTGTAAACAGCTAAACTTGGATAGATGTTGTACGTTTTCCAAGAAAATACTTAAGTCTTCCTACAAAATTTCACATTTACGTAATTTGCGTTACTTGTCAATTTCCTTCTAATTATTTGGGATATTTAATTGCAATATCTGAACGAAAATTGTCTCAAAAGACCTTTTTTTCTCAATGTACTGAAAAAATAAGTTAAATTAGCATGGCTAATTTAATACCCTTCTTACACCTACTATTAAGATGTGTTTTGGTCGATCAGATCACAAGTGGACGATGCTAAATACAGGTGTAAACGGGGTCTAAAACGTTTAAAGCTTGTCCACTTCCACCACTTCCAGAAGTAGTCGAAAACACATTCGACCGCATTGCTTTCGTAGTGTAAACGCTCATGTTGTCGAATGTGTTCGAACAGAAACAAAAGACCGCCTACTCACCTAACACTTAAACATTATAGAAAGCGCACTGGCCAGGCGGGATTTAAACTTTGTCGGAAGAAGACCCAAGTTTGGTTTTAAGATGAAAAACATAAGCACAATGGCCTACCCCTAACCCCGCCCCTAAACCTACCCGTCACTGGGGTTAAGACCAATCGGGGACGATGGCCCACCCCTAACCCCGCCCCTAAACCTACCCGTCACTGGGGCTAAGACCAATCAGGGATGACTATAGTTCCTAAATGGTATATAGTGGGGTCCGGATAACAGGAGAGTACCTTTCCAACACACACTCACAGCGTTCGGCTTGTCTTGCGGCTGTCAAAGCAGAAACGAAAGCTGCTGCTCTCTGTATGTTTTCCCGCTTTCTCCTGGTCACGTTCATGTAAACCGCGCGAGCTTATTTAGTCTATTAGATCGAAAGATCTGAAAAAGCCCATACATTTACCCACCATAAACCCTCCCCTCGAACAAATCGGGACAGAAGTGGTTGAAAGTGGACAAAAGATACAGATTAAAACACCAGGTGTAAATGGGAAGGTGTCTCCCTCGTCTGCTTTTGATCCGATCGAACAAAAAAAATCTTAATTCCAGGTGTGAACAGGTCCTAAGTTAGTTACTTCCCCAATGTGGATGCACACTCACAGGTGAGAAGGCACAGATATACATGCACATATGCCCTCGGTTCAGTGCAAGGGTGGAAAGTGTGACAAACACACTGCCTGGAAAAGCAAGTGATGAGAGGAAAGATGCAGCAACCCCCCGGCCTAGTTAAGCTTGAAGGAAGGCGAGAGATAGGAGAGAGAGAGCGAGAGTGAGAGAGAACGTGGTTCTTTTCATTAACCGCCTGATTTTTGAAGCCTCAGTTTCCCCCTGGTTGGAGCCAGTCTACTTTAGCTCGCTCTAAACAGCCAATGCATAATTCAAAGATTCTCTTCCCTTCAAAAGGAAGCTGCTTTGAAATACTAAACTTTGAACTGCTGCATATGAAAAAAAATATTGAGAGAGAATAGGGGGAAAATGTAAAACAAAATACTGGTGTAGGGGAGGAAGACAACAGGCAGTCGGAGATTCATGGAGCAACTCAAGCTAAATATGAAAACGATTCTACAAAAAGGGTGAATTGCTGAAATAGTTATAGGCCATTAAAAGCATAATGAAAGTGCTGGGTGACTGCACGATTCTGGGGAGTTTCAGTTAAATAATGAACTGAAATGTGACAGGAATAACAACAATGACAAGCAAACTGGCTATTAGCAGTGAATGTCCAGCTAACCCAATCAGTTTAACCTGTCATATCATGACAAGAGAGGGACACATATTGGCCTCCTAAAAACAATGTGTTTGACTGAATTTTGAATAAATACTTCACTTAAAAATGAACATTCTGCCATTATTTATAAGTCCTCATATTGCTCATTTTATTATTATTGAGCAGCAAATCCACTTATTACACTGAACAATATTATAAACGCAACACTTGTTTTTGCAGGCAGTTTTCATGAGCTGAACTCAAAGATCTAAGACTTTTTCTATGTACACAAAAGGCCTATTTCTCTCAAATATTGGTCACAAATCTGTCTTAGGCCCTGTTTACACGAGAAAACGTAAAAAAAAACAAAAAAACGTAAAAATATTTTATCGGATGTGCCTTTCGTTTACACGGCGACGGTGTTTTTGGGGCTTAAAAACGCAAAAAAGTGAAAATCTTAAAAACGTTTCCGTGTAAACGGTAAAAACGCAAAAGTCTGCTTGACAGTGAAGGTTGTAGGCTACGCAGGCGCGTGGACTTGGTGTTGTTGTGTGGCAGTGCTTCACGTTGCCACCTAGCCGCCTGGAGTGCATATTACATCGAATTTCACACACTTTTGCGTCGCCATTTGCACGCAATTTCCCACCCATAACGCTCGTCTAAACGCAGAATAAAAAGTGATAACGCAACGCCACTTTTGCGTTTTCTCGTCAAAATCTTTTCCGTGTAAACATAGCCTAAATCTGTGTTAGTGAGCACTTCTTTATCGAGATAATCCATTCACCATTTATTATTAAAAAGTACAAATGTAACATTTGCAGCTATGAATTATATGAAATCCTTTGAATTGTATTCCATTTTTTTGACTTCCTTAAATTCCAGTTCGGCTTACAATTCCGCATTGTTTTGTCAGTTCAACTAAAAGTCAAATTGAAACGTACGTAGGAATTTAATTGGGAATTAAAAGGCATTCTCTGAACGGCGTACAACCCTGGGCCACACTGAAGGACAGGAGGAGAGAAAGCTGGTGAACAGCACAGTACAGAAAGAGACATCGACCAGATCAAAGCCTTTCTGGGCTTTTGCGAGCTCCTGATTGCAAACAGCAGGAGACCTGTGGTGCAGACAGCTAAAAAGCAAGCAGAAAATTTGACTTTGGTGTCAGTTTGGAGGGATGGGGCTCCCCAGGGCCTCGCGAGTCCGACTGAAGCTTACATTAACCAGCAAATAACCCGACTCTGAGAGACAATGCAACCTTTAGATCACAAGCATCATCACCGGAGTGCTCTCAGAAGGATACTATTTGACTAATTAATTTTGAATAAAATAAATCTAAAGTTGACTGAATTAAAGGTGCCGAGTGTGGTCACATTTGAGAACTGCAACACCTTTACCCGAATTACCCACTGAACCATGTTAAACAAAGGGAATACATTTATATAATACCTCCTTTTGTACTCAAAGGGTGATTTTTTAATATTTTTTTTAGCAAAGTCTGGCTTAATACGTGTCCTATATATATAACATTTCATCTGGACTCCCATAAGGCACCCAGGAATGATTAAAAGTTACCTGCAATCTCTGATTACCGGTGGGTGCCCTGACTTGTGCCGCAGAATACACGTGCCCTTTTACTTAGCGGCTGTTTAATTAAAAATCCAGTCAAATGAGATTTCTGCGCAATAACAGATGATAATAGGTCACTAGACGGATAGTTGCAGTTGTCCTCCCTCATTAAAACTCTCTGGGCACCATTTATCTAATGAAAGACTCAATCTATTCATCTCTGTAGGGAAGAAAGGGACGGAATTAGTGCCACGCCGGCATGCACCAAGCCGGCGTCCACGAAGGCAAACCTTGACCACTGTTAAAACACAATGGTGTTTTTGCGAGATGAGACATTTTCTCATTGCGCGCCGGAGATCGATGCGATTACTCTTCGGCCATCGAATGACTCATTGAACGCATTGTTTGGCTAAATGGCACTTAGCCGTAACACAATCTAGACCGGGCTAATTGTTACAATTGATGTAATTGTCCAAGTGGCAATGGGGAAATGGTTAAATGTCACCAGAGAGCTGGAGGAGATTCTGGGTATATTTGGTTTAAAGAGACTTGCATTTCGCCAGAAGGCCACGATTAGCATGTTTTAAGTTCAAGTTCAACTAGAGGCTAAAAATACAGAAGGTTTTGTTCATTTTCTGCCTCCTTTGTTTACTGAAACAAGACCATTTCAACCAAAGAAGCTCTCTCTGATGAGGCAAAAAGCAGTGGCTTCGTCAAAAAAGGTAGAAAGACAGACAGATCAATAGACAATTGGATGAGAAAAAAAGTATTAATCTAACCCAATTATTTTTTAATTAATTGAGCCAAAACCAAAATGCATTAGGTTGTGCCCCGTTCTCCCCTATAAATGCTTTTGAAACTGCGTTTGTTTAATCTTTCACTATAATTTGATTCAATTCTTCATTTCATGACTGTTTGAAAGGAAAGATTTTTTTTGAAAGAATATTCAAGGTCTTACAATTTCAAAGTACATCTTAAAGCAAGTTCTCTAAACAAGAGCGGTTTGATGTGTCACTACTTGTGAAAAACGAACAGCCCTTGACTTACAGTATATGACATATCTCCACAGCCTGAACTTTAGTTCTGTTTATCCAGTTAAAAAGTCTCTTAATTGCTTCTGGTTTCTTTTAAACTCATTACAGAACTCATTGACTGCTCTGATACCTATATATAAATGCCTGTAATTCAAAGCCTTCACCCTTCCGCTCTCTCATTGATGCTTGCACTGCTGTTGCCAAGAGTTTCCTTGACAGATACAGTAAAGGTGCTTATGCAACACAGGGGCTTGATGTATAAACGTTGTGTACGCACAAAATGGGCATAGAAATGTCCATATGTAACTCTTATGGTTATATTCTACCCTCTCTGAACAGGATACTGGAGACTGTAGCCTCTAGAGTCAGTAGCTAGCTTGTCTCTCGAGCCCAGGAGAGTGATTCATAAAAAAAATGGCAATAAATATCTCTGTACCGCACAGACACTCTTTAAGTGGTGTGTGTGATTTAGCAACACCAAATGGCCAGGCAATAAAGTGAACCGAATGATTAAAAACTCCACTTTTCATTTAATAGCCTGATATACTTATACTAATACTTATTACTTATACTTATTATTTTCGTTCTTCGCTTAGGGGTAAAAAAAGTTCAGAATACGTGAGCAGCGGTAAACTGTTAGCAAACATCTCAACGTTTAGATGAATAATATGTGCTGCACGCTTTACTCTCAATGACAAATAATCACAAATGACAAAAAAGCAATATATTTTTTTTTAAATAAAGCATACGAATCTGATCATAGCAATGTGGATATGTTTAAAAGACCTCTACAATTTGACACTCTTGTATTTGAGGGCCATCCTCTTGGAAATATGCTCTGAATTACGGCCTGTATTGGAGAGACCTTCACGGATAAATCCCGCTCTACCACAGATTTTTTTTCTAGGACCGTGCAGGACACCGAGGTGGCAGCATTGACTGCTGCCGTTACCTGTTCCCACTCCACAGTTTTTCTATTATTTGAAATTCCACAAGAGAGCACACCAAATAGAATCCTTTTTCATGCCTCTGTCTCAGTTCCTCCACCTCACAGTCGGAGACGTTTCTTTTTTTTTTCCCTTTGCGTTTTTGATTGATTATTTTACCCAACATATCTATTGAAAATTACTGGTCATTTAAGAGCAAACTGTAATTTTTCATCACTAGAGGTTGCTTTTTTCAAAACTAAAGGCGTAGCTTGATGACGTCTTGATTTTGCCGAATCATGGTCTTTATCTCTACAGTCGGTGGAGAATACGACGGGCAGAAATCATATTCATGGATGACCGATAATGTATTAAAGATTTAACGTTACGAAAGCCATGGAGCGGAAAGAGGCCGCTGGAGTGATTGCTAAATAAGCCCGTTCTCATCCCTAGACGTCATCTAACTGACGCTTTTGACCATACGTCAACATCCGACGTTTTAGGGTACCCTCAGTTAGATGATGCTATCTAATCCTAACCTAACCTTACTAAAGGTAAAGCGTCAGTTAGATGACGCCCTAGGATCATCATCTAACATCATCTAAAACGTCGGATGTTGACGTATGGTCAAAAGTGTCAGTTAGAAGACGTCTTGGGATGAGAATGTGTTGATTAGATACAAGTTGTTATAAAGCTAGTCTGTCCGCTCCTAGGAGGGTACTTCTGTATATAAAACACTAGAGCTAGAACGATATCAGGCATGGTAAATATGGTGCTCATGGTAAAGCATGAAAACAAGATTTAAACAAAAAAGACTAACTGTGTTGAGCTATATAACTATGACTCGTTTTCTGTCGATGAATGTATCCAAACAGTTGCTCACTTGTACAATAAAACACATAATATATTAAAGCGTCTTTGGTGTTTCCATGGTTTCTACAAAATAAAACCGGAAATCGAGGGTAACCTTGAAGATGTCATGTATGATGTCATTGATAGACGACATTTAAAACTGCTTAATTGTCTGGATTTAAACATTCTTAGAAACATTTGGGATAATGCAAGTACACAAATCAACAAACTATACAACATTGTTCAAGTTCTAGTGGTTTTTGGATATTTTGATCAAAAAATCTTACATTGTACTTTTAATACGAAGTGAGATCATATATATATGAACAGAGACTATAGAGACATGCTACTTCCTCAATCCTTAATACAACTTCATAGGGAAAACCCGTAACACCAAAGATGGCGGCTATATACACGTCCCGCCCCTCCCGCTGGAAAGCCAATCGTCTGCTTTTAACAGTCAAGCCGGGAAACATTTAAGCCTATCATCTGGTTCCACCGACGCATACGCACAGTTGAGGTTTGCAACTGCGGAAAATACGTTACTCTTTGAAAAGGCGGCAGATTTGATATGCAGTTTATATGTGTAAATATCAGACATCCCAAGTTTCCCAGAAGTTCCGGGAATCTCCCGCAGATAGATAGCGTTCAAATCTCCCGAATGTAGAGCGAGCGAGCAAGAGCGTGCACATAGTAGTGCGCCCAAGACAGAAAGGGAGAGAACCCTTGCGCAGACTTCGTAAAAGTATAACCTGTGGAGAAAAACCTTATTTTAAACCTTTTTTTTTTTTGCAATTTTTATCATATTTTACTGCTGTTTCTATATATGCAGTTTTTATGTCACGGTGACCAGTGAAAGCCTGGAGCCTGGTCTTGTTAATCCGAAATAGCTGCCCGGAGGCGTTACCAAGATGGCGGCCGAGTGGCATGACTTGCCTAAAAGGACTTTATGAATCAGTCTTAACTCCATATATGGTTATTTCGGGGAGGAGACCTGCGCACAGCATTTAAATAATTGTGATTCATAAAGCCAGCCTTGCAGTTTCTGGCATAAGGACAATTTGTTTTATAAATCTGAAATCTTTGTGTATATGCACAATTTTAGGACGAAATCTATGCAAAGCTGTTTACATGAGACCCCAGATGAGCACCTCTTCATGATATAGAACTGTAAGAGCATGGACAAGGCCAACTTTAGAAGTGAGAGAATGTGTGAGAACAGAATGTGTGTGGGCCTGAATCATTATTATATTCCTCATAAAATCTCAAGGACGGCTGTACTGAATCGTGGTACATTCCGCATAAAATGAAGAAGCTCAACAAAACCAAAATTCAATTCAACAAATTCCCCCCGCCAGACCTGGAGATTCACATTAACAGCCCGCATTTATATTTGAACGGATAAAATAAAAACGGCCCCATGAATGGAACCTTCTCGGCATTTTTGGCAATGCAACACAAAGCAAATCGTAATTGATTACAGAAAGCTCTGCTGCATTGATGGAAGATATCACTGAAGCAATGAATCTATTGTCAAGAGTATACCTGCTCCTAATGCATCAAGGAGCTCCTTTGTCCCCCTAAACACTGTGGTTTCTCCAAGACCTCATTACCATAGTATAGTTGACTTGTGGGATCACTTTGCTCCCCTGATGCTGCTTTCATTCCAGCCAGACCTCACTGTATTTCACCCTCATTAATAAGAAATCTCATTACGCAGACTTTCATTTGATAGACCCTGCCATTGGTTTCCTGGAAGGTTCGGATATCGTTACATCAAAGGCTGCTGCGCTATTAAGCTGCGCGTTGATATAGTCTCATGGGACGTGTATAATATAAATCAATAACATTATGTATACAATGAAATTGATGTTCATTTTCTCTCATATTGTGGTTGGAAAGGCCTCAATAAAAGGCTAAACACTGCTTGATCACTAGAAAAATGCGAAATGACGAGAAAACCGTGGCCAAGGCATAATGAGACTGCTCAGCAAATCCGCTAGCCAAAGAATTGCATTAATTTACGCATTGTTAAAGTTCCTCTATACTAATGGAAACTATCTCTCTGCTAAACAAGGCTTTTCCTAGAACAACAATAAAGCGCTACTTCTCTTGTGAAGTCTCTAGACTCGTTATGCCATGTCTCCTGGTTTTAATTGTGTCAGGCAACCTTGGATGTTTATTTGACTCATGGAGTCTTATGACAAACGGATTGAAGAAAGAAAGCTTGTCCTAATTGGCTATCAAAGCAAAGCCTATCTCTGCAGGCTCCGGGCCCTTTGTGTTATTAGCGGCATTGATTGAATAGGGCTGACATTAAAACTGAGGAAAATTGAAAGGAAGATGCCAATGGATCAACGGAGCACACATTTGTGGATGAGAAGAGAGAATATGATTAAGTTCTGTTGCAATGGCAATGCTATCTTGCTTTTGAAATTCACCATCTGGTGTGTGTTTGTTTCCGTCAAATATATGCAAACAGATAAACACATATACATTAGTTATGCTGTAAGAAATTTGCCTTTTACTTCTTTAGAGCCTCCTACTGGTATATATAGGCTCAATCCCAATTCACCCCTTGGCCCTACCCCTTAGCCCTACCCCTCCGTTTTTGCGCGTTCACGTCTAGGGGTAGGGTGTCCCGATTCTTCTTGAGATCGAGGGGTAGGGCGAAGGGGTAGGGCTACATAGCCCTCGAAACGGAGATTTTTCAGAGGCACACTCCAAACGGAGGGCTAAGAGCAAAGTTCACGGAATGCATCGGAAATCACCGGCGAGATGGATCGCAAACGGTTAAACATTTAAATTTAGCGCCAGATGATTCCACCACGCACTTTATTTACTCTTATAATAACACTATAGTCGTTTAAATTAAGAAATGGTATAATAAATTACCTTACCGATCGGAAAAGACATACATTTCGAGGAAGAGATGTTATAATCATCATGTTTATTCAAAGTTAAGAGCAGCTGCGCTGATGATTGTCAGTTGTTGTCATGGAGAAATCCTGTACATCGCCGGCGACTGATGACGTTTGGGTTCATGAAGGGTCGTTCCATTTCGTAGGTAAATATTCCAACCCCTTGGCCCTTGTCACTCCGTTTTAAGGGCCAAGGCTACACTCGAAAACAAGGGGTAGGGCTAAGGGGTAGGGCCAAGGGGTGAATTGGGATTCAGCCATATATTCACACATTTATTGGTGTCTTTTAAAGTGTACTACTACTGATTTTCTACAACTCGGAACAACATTAGAAACTGCACAGCAATGCCCTTGGCAACCACCCACAATACGCTTGCATCATGGTGGCGACTTCAGCCCAAAACTTCTCAAGCTGTCTACAGAAAATGTGAACATTTACTTAAAATAAATAATAATAAACCGCTTCAATCATAGGACAATACAGCATTATCTGGAAACAAGTAACTTTAATAGAACACAGCTTGCTGTTATGTATTAACACACAGCATGGAGGCATACATCCCACTCTAATCCCATGGCACGCACACATTCCAGCATTATTGGGAAGCACTGAAGCGATTTACTGTACACACACACTCGCGGCTTTGTATTCTTGATGAATTCGGCATCATTGAGAACATGCAGCCTCCTCTCACAGTACCTGGATGTATTAGTGAGATGTGTCATTGTCTTATCAGAGTCTCAGTCCTCTGACACCTGCATCCCACATTGCTGTGGGAGCGTATGTTTGTCAGTCTTACGCCTTCTCTCTCTCTCTCTCTCTGGCAAGAGCCAGTATCCTAAGTAATGAACTGTTATTTTTGTTCATTGTCATAACTGAATGAATACTCCATCAATCTCAGTCTTTAAACAACAACAGCTAAAGAAAATGATTTCTTAGAAACAGAGAAAAGCAACTTAATTTCATGCCAAGAATTAACTCTCCAATTTTCCCTGACAGTGGTTTGAAAAAAACAAAAAACAAAACAGTTACTCTTCAGGCAAAATCAAATAATTGCCTCAAAAACATTTTATCTGTGCTCAAAATCAAACAATGCTTTCAGATCAGTGTTGGACACTATATCAAAAAATGGAGAACACAGCGTCCAGATCATGCAGTTACAGAAGAAAAGTACATTGTAATAGAGTAAACAAATTTTGCAATTACATAAAAAACTATAGTGATGAAAACTTACTGAAAGGGGTCATGAATTTGCTTTTTAATTTTTATTATATTGTTGTCTGAGGTCAACTTATGACGTTTGCTTGGTTTTTACATTCAAAAACATCAAAATCAATAAGTAATAGGCTATTTTCTACCCTAGTTTTGTGCCTAGCTGAAAAACGCACTGAAGACTTGGAAGTAAACGCCCACTGCTGTGTGACATGTTTTAATGTAAATGTAGATCCTACTCAGACTGTCGCTTTAAACTAATTATTTTTGATTATATACATGTATACAATTCTAAATTAAGTCATTAGTTTCTTTAGTAAACTAAATAGAACTATTAAATATTACTTTTAGCACTATTTTTTTTTAATTCTTACTATTAACTATTTTGCTTCTTAGCATGCATATCACTAGGATATAGGCTATTTATTAGTACTTATAAAGCACATATTAATGCCTTATTCTGTATGACTATATTCTAAATCCCTTAATACTAAACTTAAAGCTGCCGTCGGCAACTTTTTTTTTTATCATATTCAGCGAATTCGACACTATATTCCGACAGGACGACATAAATAAAGTGGTTTTAGAAAAAAACTAGAGCTTCTAACTCTACCTGGAGCGTGTTATAAGAAGTACATAAAGAAATCGACAGTGCCCGTAATAAAAGAAGGATAAAAATCAGATCGGCATTTAAACGATGTAGCTGGATGCAGAGCTTGCAAAATTTCTTCTCGACAGGTAATTGTGCTTTATCAACCAGTTACTTTATTTCTTAGTGTTATGTTAGTAATCTAAAATTTTAGGAGTCAAGTCATCTTTATTTATATGGCGCTTTTCATAATACAGACTGTATCAAAGCAGCTTCACAGTGACAACATGAAAATAATAACAAGAAGTTTGTTTCTAGAATATAACTGCGTCATCGTCCACATGAAGTAACGCAGATATACTGTATAAAGCAAAAATATTGTTGAGTATTAATAGTTAGTTAATAGTGAGAATTGGACCCTAAACTAAAGTGTGACCCACATTTCTATAAAAAGAAAAGAAAAAAATACAATAGTCTCTGTTCTCCCATACAGTACAAACCTTTGCGTTCCCTGAGAAAAATCAAACAGTTTGATGAGAGCGAGAGTGAGCTCTAGTCACTGCATGGATAAATGAGTAAATATGTAATTAGAGAACCCTCGTTAGCGCCTCATTAGGACCCCCTCTGAGAAGGTTTAATTAGCTCAATTAGCAGTGAGGGCTCAGACCTACTCTCTTCTATGTAATGCCCACAATGGTCATACCTCCAGGGACCCCCTCTAACTCCACAAACTGTCTCAAAACTCCCTGACAGCGTAGCAATGGACCCCAAGGCTCCAGGGACACATCTCATTGCTTTGCCTCCCATGCAAACAGATGGCTTTCATAAAACGAAAAAAAAAAAAAAAAAAAAAACAGTGCTTTGAGAGGCACCAAAAGAATTATAGGTTGTAGACTTTGTTTTCTGCATAAATGAAATGCCATGTTAGAGACTTGCTGTTGCTTTGAAAAACATGCGATGCGGGTAGTGGAATAGGGAAAAAATTCAAGTTGTCGAGGTGCATTTTTTAAAAGTTGAACTTATTTTAACCTGAGCGTCGCTTTTTTTTTTTTAGAATGCGGTGTCTCTGTCGGAGTCGGTGCAAAAGATGTGAGCGCAACGGTCAAACACGTGGCGCGTGCTTACTTAGAAAAACAATGGATAAGTAGTGCGGTGGAATGGAAAAACGTGTCTCAACCGGCCCTTAAGTGTCAGGACTCGATCTGATCGCTCAGCGCCAGACTCCTCAGCTCCTCCCACTCGTTCCCTTTCCCCGGAAGACTAACCATCTGCACCTGCTGTCACCAACAAGAGCTGTCATTTAAACCACTCTCACACCGTTGTCTGGTCCCGTCGCTCATACCTACAGTGACTCACCTCATTCCTGCCAAACTGCCTCGTCGGTCCTCCTCTTCATCTGTCCCGAAGCCTCGTGATCCTCATCTGTCATGGAGACCTGCAAGATGGACACATAGACTGATTATCAAGTTAAGTTTCCAGTGTGGATTCCGTACGTAGGCATACGTTCTTCATTAAAAGTCTTGTTGGCTCCCTTATGGTGCATTTCCACTGCATGGCATGGTACGGTACGGTACAGGTCGCTTTAAATGGTACCTGGTCTGTTGAGGTTCCAAGCATACTGTATTGGTACTAAAATGTGACGTGAAACACTGGAGACCACTGATTGGTCAGACAGAATCGTCACTACCAGCATCATTGTATTTGCGATGCGAGAAACCAAAACCGCTAGATTTAAATAGCCAGTAACAGCCACCGCTGTAGCGACTGCTTTTAAACTAACCCCACCCACTTTGAAGCGGTACTAACTGAAAAGGAACTGAGCTAAAGCGAACCGAGCCGTGCCGTGCCGAGTCGTACCATGCAGTGGAAAAGCGAAACGAGCCGAACCGTGACGCGCTGAACCATACTGAGCCGTATCAGCAGTGGAAAAGCATCATAAGTAAGAATTACAAGACAAACTCACATATGCGAGTTTGGACAAAATTTGGACAAAACGACCAAAAAGTTGCAATTACCTTTTTAATTGTCTTATTTCGTGCATAATAGTTTCAAAAAACAGCATTTATTCAAAATATAGATCTTTTCTGACAATATAACTCTTTGCTATCACTGTTTTCTCAATTTAACACGTGCTTGCTGAATAAAAGCATTAATTCCTTTAAAAGAAAATTACTGACCCCAAACTTTTGAATGGTAGTGAATTGTTACAAAATTTTCCTTTTTTTTTTTTTACAGAATATTTTCTGAAGGATCATGTGAGTACTGATGAAATTTCAGATTTGAATTACATTTTCATCACAAATCACAAATTTTATTTTAAAGTATACTCAAACAGTATTTCACAATATAACTGTTTTTTTTCCCTGTATTTTTGATCAAATAAATGCAGGCTTGATGAGCATCAGAGACTTATTAAAAAAAAAAAACATTAAAAAAAACATGTTTTGACCAATGTATATACCAGAAGACAGAATAAAAATAAAAGCACAAAAAAGCGCTGCTAAAAGTGCACAAATGCCAAGAACCGACCAATCAAATCAGATGCAAATAGGTGCAAGAAGAAAGACCAATCACAATCGCAATCACAAATGCAAATCATAATGACATCAAGGCCCTGTTCTAAATCACACACTTGATGTGGATTTGTCTCGTGGCCTTTTCATTCACATACAACCATGAACTTCACAGAAACTGCAGGGTGTCCTGTTTGACATTTTATATTTGAGAAAGGTGTCCTTACCGAACAGATCATGAAGCAAGAGGAAGAACTCTAGGTATCGGTGTTCAATTTGGGACAGGGCCAAAGTGAAAGGGAAATTTACAATTTCAATAAGTTCTTGAGCATGTAGAGCTAAATAAAACAAATTTCAACACACAACCTTAGAACTGTCACAGGAAAGAATGTTTCACTGTCCGCTGTGTCTTAGTTCCTTTCAGGACATTTTTACTTAGTATGGATTTGAAAAGTGCAGCCATACCCTGAGGCTATAGAGGCCTCTTCTAGAATTACAGGATAACATTCGGACAAGGTCATGTCGACAACCATTATTTAGAGTCCATGTAAAAGTCTGAAACGCAAAACAGACGGAACCCAAGGCCTCATACTTGGGGTAAGGATTAAAAAAAAGACTATTTAGACCATAAGAACTTCTTGTACCAAAACACACAGATGAAAAACAGGCGTTCAAAGGGGTCCTAAAAAGATGACATCACATTTGACGGAGAGAGCACAGTCCTTTATCAGATTCTCCCTAATTGGAAGTTTAATTAAAAGTTCTTTAGAACGTGTTTTACCACTGGCTGGGGGAAATTGCATCAAAAAGCCTACAATGGGGACACAACCTGCCCGCGCTTCTCCAGTCAGCAGTTCTCTTTGTGAGAGGAAACACTCGCCCTATCTGAGCTCTCCGGCTTTACAGCTGTTTCATTATGGACCACAGATATCCAATTACACCAAAACGGCAAGGGCTGCTTTGGGACACGACACGCAGATCTGATTTTGATGGGAGAGGCAGATTGTACACTATCTCTCGTGTAAATCCATTAGTGCGGTATGGAAAGAGGGAAGATGCGGCCTCTAAAAGCACTATGAACATTTGCACGTCTGTTCACAAAAGCGAGTTGTGACCTCCGGCTCGAAGACCTCCGGTGTTGTAACAGGTGTGACCGAATTGGATATTCACCATAAATCACTATTGCAAAATGAAGCCCAAAAGGTTAATCAGGCTATAATAGCAATAATGTACATGTCCTGCTCATTACACTAAATAAATAAATGTGTGCATGCATACAATGTTGATTTGACTTGAAATTAGTCAAGTTGTACATCTGCATTGCTTCGGCGAGTATATGAAACAGTGTCACCGGTAACATTTTTATGAATTCTGTGCATTAACTTCGAAGCTCGAGACAGTTAATGGACTAGCGCTTTATCGACACGAAAGTTTAAGCTTTGACAAGACGACAAAAGGGAGCTCATTTTGTTACTCATTACACATCTGAAGCGCGCGCCCACCAATCTTTCATGTCTCCTTGCAATTGAGTGAATAAATTCACAGTATCCAAGTAAACAAAGTCGGTTATCTCTTAAGTGGACGTTAACAGTTGAGATTGAGAAAGTAACTGAGAAAGCACATGTACAGTATCAGTATAGATCCATTAATTCACTCTTAAAGTGACAGCAGTCTAAAATTCCTGTTTGATTAACATTAAAAACAGACAGCAGCAGGAATTTTAGGCTGCTGTCACTTTAAAGGGGCACTTGGCAACTTTTTCAACTTAATAAAACCTTTTAGAAATCATTTCAATGGTTTAATAACCTGGGTAGGGTTGCACCAGCCGTTCGTAAATTCTTTTTTTTTGTAACGTAAAGTCCACTCTAGAGGCTTCGTAACTACTAGCTAGTTTTTAACCAACTCTGTGCTTTATTCAGTCACGCCATTTGTTTGTAAGGTAGAACGTAGCTATTAGGTCTATGGCTAGAGTTGCCAAGTGCCCCTTTAAGAGAGAATTAATGGATCTATACTGATACTGTACATGTGCTTTCTCAGTTACTTTCTTAATTAGATTTTTTTTTTATTTTCATTTGTATCTTTGTTAAATTGTATTTATTTGTGCCTTTGCTTGCAATTTGATTATTTGCTATTTTATTATGAAGGAAGTCATTTGACTGTCTTGTCTTGTGTAGCCTACTTTACCGCAGTGTTTTTTTATATTCTTTGTCAATAAAATAAGCATCTTACAGACTCCCAAAAAGAAAATCATAAAGTGATACGTGAAACACTTAATACTTGAATTCTTGTCCAAAAATCTTTACCAAAAAAACATGTAGATAATGAAAACTTCCTTGCAATGTTTTTGAAAGGCTCTCCTACAAGGAGGAAAAGGGTACTTTATGGCATTTCTTTTCTAGAGATGTGAAAGAACAGATTAAATGTGCATGTGTGTATGAGCAAGAAAGCCAATCTTCAATGCATGCCCATCTGGATGACAGAGGGACAGCTGCCCAGTTTCCACAAAGCATTGGATCATTTGTTCATCCATTGGCTGAGGTTGGCAATCTGTCCCGTGTACAAGCTACCTTTGATACAGAGAAAAGAGCTTTGTGGTCCTCTAGTGCTTCTTTTCGCCTTAACAGCCAACAGCGACAAGCTCCAAGGTTTTGAATCAATGGAAATTGGGTGGGCCGCACCAAACACGAGGACGCTGCCTCGAGGTGAATAGTGAGTGGAATTTCAGTTTTTAAAATGAGACTCTTTAGCATTAGACCTAAGACAAATCAACCAAGACCCCTAATTTACAGTTAGATCCCATACAGAAACCTAGGGAGCTGTCTTGCTGTCTACTGCGTACAAAGGAAGCCTCTTAATTGAGCGTAACCTGGTTTAGATTTACACTTGCAGCGCTCTACACAGACAGCAACTTGAAAATTCAGAATTGAAGAACTGGTTTTGTTTCCATTCACAAGATGGAATTTGAACTAAGTGAATCTGTCTGTAAGTCCTATAAATCTAAATATTTGAAAGCTTTTTACATTTTTAAAACAGGCAGCAACTTATATAAAAATTAAAGGATTGTTGGATTGTGAGTCAAACTGAATATTTCTGTAAGGCCTAGATATCTTCAAATTTCAAAGCATTGCAAACTTTTGTATTATTAAAAAACGGCTTTACAACTTGAAAACTGAGAATTGAGGAATTGGTTCTGTTTCAATTTACAAGTTGTATTTACATTTCGATCAAATCGAATCTGTCCTTGATCTTCAAATTGTATAGCTTTTTAAAACTTTTTCAAAACTTTCAAAAAATAAGGTTGATCTTGTAAGCAAACTCGACAATCGACTACTGTGGGCTACGACCGAAAACAGGAAGCAAAGAGGTATGTGAGCTGGCTAAATTAAGATTATTTTTATTAATATCTTTCACATCTACCGCAGTCAGATTGACCGTGGTCACTCTTAACACCACTCACATGGCTGTGCACTCGTAATGACAAATCAAGGATGTTAAGAGGCTAAAAACAGGTTTAGAACATTCCCCATTGAAGTCAACAGGGTGAGAATATTAAAAAACGGATAACACGGTGTAGGCAACACCGATTTTTATCATTTTTGTCTGTACTGACAGCGCTCCAAATGTACGAAAAAAAAAATAGCTCAATGTTAAAATTGACCAGCGCTCTCCTTTAATTGTAGCTGTACTTCTTTGCATTCAAATATGAATTCCACTTCCAATTCAGAAACTGAATTGAATTTTAAAGGCATTGCCAGTTCAGTTCTGATTGGCACACAACTTTGGTTAGCATATCACATTTTTATTGATATTTTCTACTGAACTAAAAGGACAAATGCGATGCAGACTGACAAGCTAAGCCTGTCTGGAACATTTTTATCTGAAACGGTCTTCACGTTGGAACCACCCTTATAATGCTGTCTAGCAAGGCAGCTCACTAGTTTTGGAACAAAACTAAATCTAAACCAACCACTTCCAAAACACTCATATTAAGACACAAAACGCACAATCTACCACCTCAAAATGCTCAAATAAAGCATAACCCACAAAATTAGAAACTTTCTCTCACACGTCTCTCCCTCAGTGCTTTCACTGGAGCTTGAAGTTTATCAGATGTTCACACTTAATCATCTTTATCACAGACATGGGAAGAAACCAGACTCACTTTCCTTTCATTAGTGACAGGAAATTTGATCAATCCGATTAGCTTTCTTCATTATCCTCTTTATTTACCTCTCTCGTCTCGGCTGCTGACTGGCAGGTGGAGGGTGACGTGGGTAGAGACGGGAAAGGGTGAAGTTTGAGCAGATGTCTTTTAAACTACCATAGCTGGAAATCAGAGAGTATTTCAGTGGAGAAAAAAAATCACAATAGAGCTGTTCAGAAATAACGTCAGTTTGTAGGCCAACCCGGAAGGCTAATTCACCATGGGGTCCAGTGGGAATTCCTAAATTTTAGAAAAGCACTTTTTAATTTAAGAGTAAAATAAGGTCTGTGAAGAGACTTCACATTTTGTTCATAAGTTACACAAGGTCATACATGAAGTCGTCTGAAGCCATGCTTAACAGACTAAACATCAAATGTGTTGCTATGAAAATAAATTAATAACAGAATACAGGTGTGGAACGACATGAGGGAGAGTCAATGAGACAATTGTAGTTTTTGGCTGAACTATCCCTTTAATACACAGTGTGAACAAGGCCAAAGTTAAACCGATCATGTCCCAAATCTACCTGTGAAAATCCCTGCTAATTATATGAAAAAATACTAACAGTGCATTTATCTCCACATGGTCTCTGTCACGCTGTTTCTCTCCCTCTCTGCCTGTCCCCTTTTCTGATGGACATATAATGAAGAAGGTTCACCTTACACTGACAGTAAGGCTGTGTGTTTGAGTGTTCCTGGCCTGTGGTCTTGCCTTAGGCTAATCACCTTGATGTCATGGCCAAGCACATGCAATTACCTCTCCTAATACAGATACAAAAGTCCCCTATACACTCCAATGGTCCAACAGAAAATGCATCCTCCACTCTAAGACTGTGTGTAAAGATGATGTTGAGTACTTTGCAGTTATATTGACAGTACTTGACCTCTGAGGAAGACAGCAAGATATATATTTTTTGTAACTTTTCACTGAATCCACTCCGATTCATTTTAGTGAATCAGTAGCCATATATATATATATATATATATATCTATATATATATGAAGAGTTCAGATGCAAAAGCCTCTAAATGCCATTTGAAATTTTCTTCTAAAATGATCATTTTTATCAAGCTTGTATATTTAAGTTCAGTAATTTACTTAATGACAATTAATAGGTAATCTTCATTGCCATTTAAGTGAAATTACTGAACTTAAATATACAAGCTTGATAAAAATGATCATTTTAGAAGAAAATTTCAAATGGCATTTAGAGGCTTTTGCATCTGAACTCTTCATATATATATATATATATATATATATATATATATATATATATATATGGCTACTGTATATGCACAGTATATAACTTGTTTGTGCATATACAGTAGCCATATATATATATACATATGGCTAATGTTTTTTATGCACAGTATATAACTTGTTTGAATAATCACGATTAATTGCATCCAAAATAAAAGTTTGCGTTTACATATTATATGTGGGTGCACTGTGTATAATTATTTTGTATCTATATAAATACACATACATGCACGTATATTTAAGAAAAAAATATTATTTATATGTAAAATATTTATATATAATATAAATTATATATAAATCTATATACAGTATATACATGAAAATATTTCTTAAATATATAAAAGCATGGGTGTATTTATATATATATATATATATATATATATATATATAAAATAATTAAAATATCAAATAATTAAAATAAATAAATATATATATATATATATATATATATATATATATATATATATATACAGTATAACACGGTTAGTATATTATATATACTGCATGTTATATATGTTAAGGTGTTATAATCTGCTGTTTTAACGATTGTGCTTTTATCTAGCATAGGCTGTATAACCCATTACATTCTGACAGGAATCCAGTTGTAATTCAGGCTAACACACCCGCAAATCCGAACTTCTATTGCTGACTCAGCACTGAATGTAACAGATGACTATTCAGACAGGAACCAGGAACAGAAACCCAAGGGCATATAAGTAGCATGTCATGCTGAGAGGTAATAGTTATTCACCAATTAGCCGGAGCTAGAGCCGTGTTTCTGCAGCGCTTCATAAATTACGTCAGGGCCATCTCAGGCTCACATCTATACAGTAGAAAAAATGATTATTGGAGTGATGAAGGTCTTGTAGACATAACTGCGGTCAGATTAGAGATTGTGATTGATTATATATATATATATATATATATATATATATACCAAATGATTGATATTATAAGCTTGTACATATGAAATATATGATATATAGTGCATATGATTGATTTCAGCAGCAGAGTGGGATTCATAGTCTCTTGAGCTCCAGAAAAAAAGAGTCTGCTACTCTTCATCATTTAACAACTGGCATGCCGCATAGATGTATCAATGCTGTTTCACTTTGGCTTTAAATACAGCAGGATGAAACACTATAGTATATTCAAAACAGTATATCAAAGATGCCTGCATGCCGTCTTATTGATGGTGGACTTTTGAAGTGTTCAGGCCAAAACAAGGGTATGTTTACACGACAACGATATGCTTGAAAGTGAGATGTTTTACTTTTGAGTTTTCCGCGTACAGACGACACCATTGTCAAAACGATCCCTGTTCACACGGATCCGCGGAAAAGACTGAAAGCGTAGTATTCTGCAGCCAGGTCTTTAGATGGCAATGAAAACCTATAGACTGAACATGTAATATGCACATGCATGACATCATCTTCAGAGATTCACGTTTTTGTAGTAACAATGACCGTTTTCAAAAACGTGCACTTTGAAACCCATTTACAAAAGTTAACATTATCAGACACTCAAAACACTGTTGTCGTGTAAATGAACGGCCAAAACGCAAACAAAGTTTTACGTTTCTAGTTGAAAACGGTGTTGTGTGAACAGCCACCAATATAGCAAAATATAGCAAATTTGTCTTGATAAAGCCATACTGGCTTATATACATAATTTACTCACCCCTATGTCATCCAAGATGTCCACGTCTTTCTTTCTTCAGTCGAAAAGAAATTAAGGTTTTTGATGAAAACATTCCAGGATTGACCCTTATTCATCGTCTGGTGTTGTTTAAAGCCCTTTGAAGCTGCACTGAAACTCTCATTCGGACCTTGAACCGTTTGGTTCCCATTGAAGTCCATTATATGTAGAAAATCCTGGAATGTTTTCATCAAAAACTTTAATTTCTTTTCGACTGAAGAAAGAAAGACGTGGACCTTGGATGACATGGGGGTGAGTAAATTATCAGCAAAAGTTTTTTTTTTAAAAAAGTTAACTACTTTAAAAGTACATACTTGCTAGCACTTCATACTTGCAACGGATTTAGCCTATATCAGTGTATATAGTGTATATAAGTTCTATGAGTGGGGAATTTTTATTCAGTTGGTTTCCTAACCATGAAAGTAGCCTATTGAGTAAAGTAAAAAAGGTTATTTCCAGGCAGTTTGTGGCCTTGTTGCGGAAGAAACTTTTTATTAAGTCTTCAGGAAACTCTTGAATGTAAATGCCAAAGCATACAAGAACCAAATCCATGACAAATGGGCATATGTGAATGAAGGCAGTGGGGAAAATTATAATCAGCAGAAAGGCCATATATGAGCGCCAGTATCTGTAGGAGGCTAATTTGGCTAACATTAGCGTCTAAACGTCTCGTTGGCAGGGTTTCGTTTCAGGTGAAGGGAGGTGAAGAGTCAAAAACACTTGCCAGAACAATCAGTGCCGGCTCCTTCAGTGTTTGTCTTCACATCCCCTCTGGACTTCAGATACGAGGAGAGAGATACCTGTCAGCACGAAGCTCTCCTCCTCTGCCCATCTGTTTCCAGCCATCAAAGGCGGCGTCTTCAATAGCAACCCTTTACCTCATACCACAGCGCAGCGGGGGGAGGTTAGGTTAGGTACGACAAAACGGAAAATGGGAGGGTTACGTTCAGGCGGTCTCTCGCCTCCATAACCCCGATAATGCGAGGATGCATATGAGACATGTTTGAGCATTAGGCGAAAGGGTCTCGGGGGAAGTGTCTGTCGATACGGTGGGGAGGGGGCTGTCAAATACGACGAGCTGTCAAATTTAAAGCTAATGGGACTGCAAATGTGTTTTCAATCCTTATAGGGTTGTGGACAGTTTGTGTTTGCGCCTGTGTGAATAGCAATGGCTGTTTATGGTTAAAGGTAAAGTACATCAAAAATTAAAACTGCCATCGTTTACTCACCCTCATGTTGTTGCAAACCTGATTGGATGTAATGGAGTTTGTGATGCTGAAAGAAAAGAGGTGTGAAAGTGACATATTGGTGATTAAATCAATTTTATTTTTGGGTGAACTACTACTACACAATGACACTCAACTAAAAGTCATTTGTGGTTTCCAGATCGGTAAGTATTTTGTTTTGAAGAGCAATACAAATTGGCAAGTAGGCAATAGATATAAATAAAGCCTAGGTATAAGCGCTGGCACGGATCCATAAAAATAAATAATAAAAAAAGTCAAGCTTGAGCAGCTTTTTAAGCTAAAAGTGAGCTATAAATAGACTCCATTCTTCAAAGAAAGAGCCATAATGAGTGATTGAGGAGCATAGCAAAAGAGAGGGAGGGTTGGTGGAGAGAGAAACGAGATAATGAACAGAAACAAGCCGCCGATATATTCCACACAGATAAAGAACACAGCATAGGAGCAAAGTCAGTTTGTTTCGGAGGTCTTGTGCATTTCGACTGGATATCTAAAACAAAGCCATTTAAACCAAGACTTACAGACTAGAACCTACGCAGGAATTTGTGTTTGCTAAGTGCGTGTGAATATTTTTAATATTTTTTTTTACACATCATTGCTATGATTAATAGGTGCAACAGAACTCTAAAAACAAGATTTAACTGGTAAAGCATTGCACTATAGCAACAGCTAAATCAATGTCTAGATTCGCATGGAATTCATATGAATATACATTCTGATAACGTGTATACTTGCTTTGAAAAAAAACACACCATTTTGCCAAGTGGGTAAAATATATTGTATCCATATTCCAGATACTATCAACTATCTATGGATTAATAGTGTGCGTGGTGAGAAGTTGACAGAATCACTCATTAAACGGTAAATGGAGCAGAAAATACGCTTTCATTCACTCCCCGAAGACTTCCAAACAAACGCTATGTGTAATGACTGAACTTGCTAAAAGCCATAATGTGAAAAACCACAATGGAATTAAGCTGTTAATTATGAGCAGAAGACTACCTTGTACACAAACGTGATATTTTACAAGACAAATGAAGCCTGGAATCCTTGATTTAAACTTCTAGATGGGCAAGACCAGTACACAGATCGCAATGAGCATGTGCATTATCATGCACATGACGCATTCTTGCTGCTTCCTCTGGTGAGCTCAGCGATGGTGTGAAGAGCGGGCTAATTACTCAAGGCCAGAAGACTGGCAGCGACCCACGCTCTGATATCTGCTCCTTTTAACACACCCAACTGGCGAGTCGCAGGCCAGCTGGGGATTTAGGCGCTAAAGAATCACGTTGACCATTTCTGCCAGTTGCGTCCTGGTTTTTCTTTTTTATATTCTCTTGTAACCAAGACAATGGCTCATCAAGGCAAGTGAGACTGCATTGTGCAAATGAATTGGCTTGGACGCTGCCTCCACCTGCTCCTCAATGTGTTCGTGAAGCGCCGCTATTGTGGACTAAAAAAGACGGCGGGCATTTTAATCCAATTCTGCTGGAATTGTTTTTAGTCTGAGGATAGAGGTCCTTTTATTCATCATTTCGTTTTTGTTTTTCGTCTCAGACAGATGACATACTGACCCATATTTGAATGATAGTGGCAAGAGGCAATAGGAAAGTTTCTGACCTTCGCCCTCATCGTGTGTGAATATGACAGCTTTAAAAGATGGAAAAGAAAGGTATGAGGGGGTTTAAAGTCAACTTGCCTTGAGTTGAGTTTTTATTGCCTTTTCTAACAAAATTGTTCTATGGCAGTACCAGTGATAACATAAAAATAGTCGTTTCAATAACCATAGTAATATCATGGTATTAGAGTCAATCCTAAAATGCGCTGATTTTTTCATATCTCAATCAAACAGTCTTAAAAAAAACTTAAATGAAAAAAAAAGTATGAATATAAAGAATAGTAAGTTCACAAATGCAGAAAGGAGTAATTCGATCATCTCCATAAGAACTTTATGATTGGCGCGAAGGAAACTTATATCAGCCTTCTGACTTCACACAGCATCGTACTGGTAATTTACTGTTAAAGGACAACTCCGGCGCAAAATGAATCTTTGGTCTAATTACACATTGCTACCTAGTCAACCGTTATCTAAGATTTGTTTTCATGCTTGCCGAATGTAAATAGTTTTATCTCTAAAAACAGTTTAGCCTATAACGCTAGTATAATGCTAGTATATAGGGCATAGAGTAATGACAAATAAAAATCGCTTGTTATTACCACTAACGAGGCTCAAAATAGCCCCACACAAACACGACTTCATAATAAGGGTCCCTACATTCAAACCGAAGCATTGAGAACTTTGTCAGTGTCCATACAGTTTAATAAGAAGATATTTTATACACACAATCAACTTCGCGAATACAGGAAGAAGCCATCTTTGAAAAATAGTCTCTACCAGTCGATCTACGAACGCCGTTCCATGTGCGCCGGTGAGTTGTGTATAAGGTGATAAGGTGAGCGCGAACAGTAGGCTACGTGTACATATTGAAGAGAAGAAAACGTGTTTGTGTTTGCGTTTCTTCCGAAAACAACGGACCATATGAGATTCTGCACAGTTCAGCGCACTTGGATCGGCGTTCGTAGATCGACTGGTAGAGACTATTTTTCAAAGATGGCTTCTTCCTGTATTCGCGAAGTTGATTGTGTGTATAAAATATCTTCTTATTAAACTGTATGGACACTGACAAAGTTCTCAATGCTTCGGTTTGAATGTAGGGACCCTTATTATGAAGTCGTGTTTGTGTGGGGCTATTTTTAGCCTTGTTAGTGGTAATAACAAGTGATTTGTATTTGTCATTACTCTATGCCCTATATACTAGCATTATACTAGCGTTATAGGCTAAACTGTTTTTAGAGATAAAACTATTTACATTCGGCAGTCATGAAAACAAATCTCAGATAACGGTTGACTAGGTAGCAATGTGTAATTAGACCAAAGGATCATTTTGGACCGGAGTTGTCCTTTAAATGCTACAACTCACACCGGTAAATTGCCAGAACCGATTTACAGGGTTTTTTTTAATGGTCCTGTTCACACATCATCTCTTAACAGTAATTTACCAGTAAAGACTGTATTGTCAAAGGGCCTAATTTCATACTGTTTTTTATATTATCAATAAAGACTAGGGTTGGGTATCGAGAATCGAGTATCGATTGGAACCGGGACTAACTTTTCGTTTTTCCCGGAATCGTTCAAAAGTTAAAATTTCGATTCCTAGTTTCGATATTCACACTCCGCCGACCAGAAGAAGAAACTGCTGAACAACACCAATGAAGAAGCGTCTACCGGAAGTGTTGGCATAACCGCGCGAGTCGAACATGAGTAGCTTACGTCGGCGGTCCAAAGTGTGGCTTCACTTTTCTAAAAAATAACAAAATCTCGGCAAAATGCAAAATTTGTGACAAAAGGAGTATTTCCCTTAAGAAAGGAGTATTTCCTTCAGAAAGACCGTTGGTTAGCAAGGTTAGCTAAACTTTTTTGACCCTGCCTCTTAACCGAATCGGAATCAAGAATCGTTGGGAACCGGAATCGAAACAAGGAATCGGAATCAGAATCGTTCAATTTCAAACGATACACAACCCTAATAAAGACTATAATAAGAAGTTACATAGTTGCCAATCTCTCACTAAGCAATGGCACATTTAAGCTCTTCATTTCCATCCTGTTATGCATTCTGAGGTTGGCCAGAGCATATTCTTGAAACATAAAAAAAAATATTAAAAGCTATATTTAAACCTATTTTGCTTCATCTCTTTGTCTTTCAGTCTCCACATTACATTTGGACACACATATTCACATCTGGCTTTCCGGATAGTTCTGCACTCCTTGCTTTGTCAGCTTCAATGTTGCAGCACCCAGCAGCCAGCGGATCAGTGTTGCCAGGACACAGGAGGAAATGGAGAGGGGTAGAGAGCTATTCATAGCGCCCACACCAGGGAACCATCAGACAGAGGGTGCCAAGAGCTGTGCTGAGATCAGCAGGAAACCGGCCGACATGAATCCACAGCAGCTGTTTCACTGCACGGAGAACAGTTGCACCATCCATGGAGTAAGTCGGCTTATCTGAATCCATAGCTGGGCTTCAGTTCAGTCTTGGTGGACTTGCCCTTTCTGATTTGCCCAAATCCTTTAAGGCTCAAAGATACACTGCATAATCCCAGGTGTTCAGAGAATCACGGACACGTCGAGAAGACCCTGTGGACGACAGCGGCACCCTACAGATTGAGAAAGCAGACAACCTGCTGCGAGCCCTACGCATGCCTCGGCCCGCCAAACTCCCCGGAGATCCCGGGTACTCTCGGCTATCAAAGTCATCTGTGAGAAATATCGAGGAGGCCGACAGTAACCGTATTGCTGCCAAGGATGTCACATCTCTTAGACCTAGATAAAAGACGAAGTGCAGGTTTTTTTTTCCAGAGTTAGATAGAAACCCTTTTCCAGAGGGGCACAGCAAGTCAATGCATTCTCAGATGTTAAGCGTAGGAGTTTCTTTTTAACAAGCTGCGGTCCTGAGAAATTCAGAGTCGTGTAGGTTAAACACAACCCACTGGAACAAAGAACCGAGACGGAGCACAATTAGCAAATCAATAGCTATATAACACATGGGGTTCCAGCTCAGTCCACACGTCATTGTTAGGATTTATTTCTGAACTATGCTAATTATTAAAACTAAAGTGTTCTTTTTTGAAAAGCACTTCAGCAGAAAGAACAGCATTGATTTGTTTTCTTGCTTATCAAAAGGCAGTAAACAAATTTGCCAAAGATAAAAGTAATAGGAGCTCTACTGAGAAGACACACCACACCAGGAATATAACCATGCACGTTCACATGAGCTGTCTTGAGTTTACAAATATCTAGTTAATTTAATGCGTCAAATAGGACGTTTTTAATTGGAAAGTTCTCCAATGATGAAAAAAAAGGGCCAATGTAAGGCAATGTCAGACAACTAGGGATTCTGGTAAAAAAAAGTTTCAGCTAAAGTTCAGTTAAAAGTAGAGCAGCAAGTGCTTCTCATGGTTCGGCTTTCTACATGATAAAACACTGTTAGAACTATGGGAATCAAGAAAAGTTTCCTTTCACATTTTTTTTAATTTTGGGATATTGCATTAAAACCAAAATGATAGATGGATTTTTTTTTTTTTTTGCCATAAATGCGGCAGATATTCATTTAATAAAATCCAACACTGACAAAAGCACTCCAGACAGACCATTACAAGGGCTGATGTTCAACAGCAAATAACACTGATTTCTGAGAAAGGCCTGGTGTAACTGCGGGCACAACACCCTGAATAGTGTCATAGAGACTCTAGATGTTATTAAAAATTGACAGATAACATGGTTGAAGTGCGGTCTACACTCCTAGCCAAAGACAGGGGTGATCTTTAGATAAAAGTGTTTGCTAAAATGCATGGGTCTCAACAGGTTTAATTAAACAACAAATGTATGTACAACTACAACCAAACTTTGAAATGTTTTAATAAATAATAACAATAATACATGTATAATTATTTTGATAATGATTATTATTAATACATTTTATACGGAAGAGGATTAGGCCCAAGCAATAATAAAAAAAAACATCTCGAGATTTAAGTCGTTATAATGCAAGATTAAACTCATTAAATTTTGAGAACAAAGTCGAAATACAATCTTGCGAATAAACCTATTAAATATTGAGATTAAAATAATTATAATGCGAGATTAAACTCGTTAAATTTCGAGAAAAAAGTCGAAATACAATCTTGAGAATAAACTCATTAAATCTCAAAAATAAAGTCATTGTGTTTCGAGAAAAAAATCGTTAAATTTCGAGAAAAAAGTCGAAATACAATCATGAGAATAAACTCATTAAATATCGACATTTAAGTCATTATAATGCGAGATTAAACTAGTTAAATTTCGAGAAATTAATTTATTCTCAAGATTGTATTTCGACTTTTTTCTCGAAATTTAACGATTTTTTTCTTGAAACACGACGACTTTATTCTCGGTATTTAATGAGTTTATTCTCAAGATTGCTTTTTGACTTTTTTTCCTCGAAATTTAACAAGTTTAATCTCACATTATAATGACTTGAATCTCAATATTTAATGAGTTTATTCTCAAGATTGTATTTTGACTTTTTTCTCTAAATTATAATGACTTTAATCTCGAGATGGTTTTATTATTGCTTGGCCCTAATCCCCTTCCGTAATTTTATAGTTTGGTTTAAAGGAAATTAAAATTTTGTGCAAGTCAACACTTTGGTACCGTTTTGGGTCGCCAATAATAATAATAATTATAAAAAAGTATCTTCTACTACTACTTTTGGAAGACTAGTTAATCTGAAGTAACTAATAAATCCTACAGAGCCCCTAAAAGGACATGATGATAGTAAATAAAAAGGATGGGAGGAAAAATTACATTTCAAAGCTTTTCTGTTCTCTTGCAAACTTTTGTTCACTTGCAAAGAATTCATAGTTACAAAGTTATACGAGGTGGGAGAACAACCTTGATTTCAAGTTTCTCTAAACTTTTACAATAGAATGCAAAGGTTTCTCTGAGCGAACAAAAGGTTTCTTGGGGGAACGCAATACTTTTGCAAAAGAACACCAAAACATTCCCCCATTTTCACATAAAAGATTTAAGCCTATTCCCAGACTAAAATCAATGTTTGAGTTTTGTTAACTGAAAGCAAGTTGCACTGTCATTTAAAATATCACTGCTACTTAAATGTCCTAATTGAACTAAGGCATTATCCTGACTTAATCTAAGCCCTGCCTGTGAAACCAGGCCTTTAATCTTATTCTTCATCTAATTTTGTTTTCATCGCCAATGCCATGTTCCCTTGGGGGCTCCATAGAATCTCACTAGTTGGAAACCACTGTACTAAATTACTACATATACTTCCTTGCAGTTTGTTTTAATGATTTACCACAAAGCAAAAACCTAGTTACACATTTATGTAATGGGGTTACGGATAAAGCAGTACAGCCAGACAAAGAGGTATCGGGGAGCAAAGGAGAGCATTGTGCCAGCGAGCACCGTCTGCACAATAAATCTCTCCAAGCCTTTAAGTGTCTCTTACACTATGTCTCCCAGAACTCCTCCGTTTCTCGTAAGTTTACAGTACCTTAAACTGCACTAAAGGTGAAGCTGCTCTTGAAATTGATGAATTGGCTTCCTATTGTCCTCCCTGATGGCTTACTTTTGTGGAGCCAATTCTTTTGTCCCGGTCTATCAGCCGCTCTTTCTGAATGAGAGGCTCCGGCGCGCCTCAAAGTTTCCAAGCCGGAGCCGTTGACGGGCGGCTGTGGGCCATGCGTGAAGCTCTAATGGTTGGCCGCGGAGTGGTTCGGTGGGGCTGACAGGTCCCTGTGTCTCTGTGGACAGGTTCAGGACTGACACCTCATCCATCTCTGTCCCTGAGGGGGCTCTTGCTTCTCGCTTTAGTGACAGGCGAGCGGTCTATATATTTGTGTGCGTATAGGACCGCGTGGATGGGGATCCTCGCCTGGAGCGCCACAGGCTCTGTCAGAGCACAATTATCTCCCATGAGCCTCTCTGCTCAAGGTGACTGCAGAGCTCAGGGTTAATCTCACGTGATGTCGTGGCTCTCTGCGTGGTGTTCGGGTGAGATGACGTCTGGTACACAAAATTAACACCATATTTGATCTCCTAATACAAATATGCATAAATCCCCCAATAAAGTCAGTTTCAACCTCTAACTTTTTCCGTAAAACTGCTGATCTGAGGACACTGGATAGTTCGTTCATGGCACAATGTTTCGGTAACGCTTCCTTTTACAGTCCAGTTACCCATGCAAATACTATGTACTTATTTTAGTAACTACAATTACTGGGTAATAACTAGTACTAACCCCGAACCTACCCCTAAACCTACCCCTGCTTCATGTACTTACCTTAAATTAGCCAGTACTTTCTAGGTAAGTACACTGTAAGTACTGTACTGTAAAAGGAAGCGTTACCGTTTCTTCCTGGTTTCCACGTCAGCGCGGTTTGATCCGTTAAAAACGGAGAAATGTGAATGTTTCTCACTAGATCTCGCAGCGATGTTATTACTTCAGTGGCGAATTCAAATGTTTTCTTTACTGGATTTGGCTGTGTAGTAACAGTGCTAATGATCAAGATCGGCTCGCGCTGCATTGGTCCAAACTGATAAACGGTCCGTCAACCACACAATAACGAGTAGCTAAGTTTCGTTCCGCTTACATTACATTTGCCATTTGATGTTGGGCAATGTTGTGGTCAAGCCAGCGTTTCTTACATTATGACCACGCTTGCCATGCGCGTTGAAATAACGAAATTTTGGTCGGCAGGAAAAATGGTCCAACGAACCGTCCAACGTTGGTCCAACGTTCGGATCAAAAATGCGTACCGAAAAACTTAACCGAAAGCCTCGTACCGAACGGTTCAATATGAATACGTGTATCGTTACACCCGTAATGACAACTAACAATGACTACGTTTACATGCAGCCAATTTTCGGGTTATGGTCGGGTTAAGGTCACTTTTCGGGTTTCTGAAAGATTAGGGATAACCCGTTTACATGCGTGAGCCGAGAGAGTTTCTCCTGTATACATGGTATTACAATATCCCGATGTAAACGGCGACGCGCGGTTAGCGTCTAGACGTACGGACAACCTTAAGACGCAAAATGCGTCATTTCCGATTCTTCTTCCTGTATCCAAAGACAACAACAACAGCAGTATGCGGATAATGAATAGTTCGGTGCAGATAGCGATCGCCTTTGTTTGCGCTTAGATGCTGGTAACGTTACTGACCTCGCTCCAAAAGTATACTGTGCTGCGTCTCGCCTCGTCTCGCCATGTTTACTTCCGGTATACTGCACGCGGATTTTTGTATGCGCCGAGAAGTTTCTCTACTCAAAAGACCAAGATTCCTTGCGAATAGAACATGCGCAGAACACAAATCACTATGGGGATATGCCGATACGCGTTTACATGACCAAAAATTCGAGTTAGAAAATGGGTACCCCAGGTATAATATCCCGGTTTTTAAAATCCGGGATATGAGCATTTTTCGGGTTTTTGCCGGTGTTTACATGGACGTTCGCGACCGGGTTATTGCTAATATCCCGGTTTTGAACGGGTTATTGGCTGCATGTAAACGCAGTGTATGACCAGGGACTTGGGCAACAAAACCAAACAAACAAGGAAACTAAACATAACACTTACAATACAGCAAGCCAACTTCTTTTACGTCTCATGTAACTACATGTTCTGGTTGATGACTAGAGGTGTTTTTTGTCTAAACGCAACATTGAATCATCAGGATCCAATACTAAAACTGTTTATAACGGAAACGTCACTTGTTCATCTTAAACATATTTCAGCTTAGCATGTTCAAACTAAAATAGAGCTGTTAATGATAATGGCGTAATTATCACCCTGATTTTGAATTGGAGTGATGACAAACATGCATCCGGCAACATGGCTTTGGGGGAAGAGCCTCAGAGGAGGGTTACATGTAACTTGTTTATGTGAGTGTGTGTGTGTGCGAGGGTCTGAGGAGGCAGGGGACTCCTTTAACACAGCAGTGAGCTCTCATTAAAAGCATCTTTCTCTTGGCCGGCAGTGGACGCTGTCAGCTGTTCGCTTCCACTGCATGCAAATAAGCCTAATTAGTCTGCGAATCTTCAGAGCTTCCAAACGGTAGTATTTCAAAAAGGCAAATTTCTACTCTCACCATGACAAAAATCTCCCGGCTCTCCTGGGGAACATTATTCACGCCTTTAAAAAAAGCATTATTCATGTGTTTTTGATCTAACAGCGAGTAATTTGATAAAGTATCCGTTTCTTTTATATCCAGATTCTTTTCGTGTCGGCCATGGATCTCACGCAAACATCACACATACATCACACAAGTGGCAATAAATATGTCTAAACAGGGTGAAGTGAGCTGTCAATCATTTTGATTAATGACCGGCGTGTTTCTAAATGTGTGTGATCCAAACTGTGTAGTCAGCAGGTCGCGAGGCAGTGCTGAAGCTTTCTCTCAGTGATTGAGACTACGGGTCGCTTTAAATGGGAACATTTCCTGAGGCGGGCGTACTGACAAACATGCTCTACAGAGACTCCTGCATACGTTTGACACTTCACATCTAGATCGCTTTTGATGTTGCTGAATGTGGACAAGCAGGAGTATAGAATTTGAAAGTAAAAGTTCAAACAAAAATGAAAATTACTGTATCATTTATTCACCCTTATCCCAAACCCTGCTATGACAGATCTTTTTGTTCTTTTTTCCCTGTTGAACACAAAAGGGAGCAGTGCTATTCTAAAATTATTTATATACAATTACAGTTTTTGTTGATATTTTGAATTTGCTTTTCATTTGAATAGTTATTTAAGTTTTAGTTTCAGTGAGAGCTTTTTGTAAGAAACATACTGAAATTTAAGTTCTAATCATGTCACGCAAATGGGTCTCCGATGTGGGAGTCAGGCGCTCTAACAAGCGAGCTAAAGACTCCAGCCTGTAATGTCTGTCACTAGAGCAAGTATTTAGATCAGAGTGAGGTTTACTCGCACACCGACTACAAGCTGGCCTCCGTTACACAAAGACACTAGTGACCATGAAAAAGGTGTGAGAGGAATAGAAACATTGGTCTACCCAGACACCAACATAGTGCTGGCCCAGATCCGGTCTACATCTAATAGGCATTGAATCCACACGTAACAGATGTGGCCCGGATCTGGGCCAACACTATGTTGCTGTCTGGGTAAGATTTGGAATATAGATCACAAGCTGTATGGACCGATTTAACCCTCAAACCATATTCACTTTATAGCCCTTAATCTTGTAATTGTGGACAAATGTGGGCACAGAGGACTCAGGTGTGATCCTAATTTTTATTTATAATAAATGTTATATCACTGTCTTCGATAAAGTTTTGTCTATCCATTTATGGTGTTTTTTTTATTATTTTGGGGCTATTTTTGAATTTATTTACTTCAAAAAGTACCATATTTTCTATATAAATTATTTACTAAATTAATTTAATTACTTAAATTAATTACTATGCATTTTTATTTATTTATTTATTTTAACAACATTAAAATTCCAATAAGTTCTTAAAGCTAAAACCTTATTTTGGCTTATTTTAGAATGCTCTAATTTACAGTTTTTCCCATTCATTTCTATGGGAGCCCATTTTTGACCGAAATACAAGATTAAGGAGGTTTTTTTTTTTTTTTCACCCACTTAACATTAGAGAATTGAGTCAAAAAAAATGTGTGTGTTTGTTCAGGAGGCAAACTTAGGAAAAGTAGCAAAGTCTTGTCCTGCTCAGATCAAGGGAAGTATTTTTTAAAAATAAATCAAAACTATTTTGCCCACATTTGTCCAGAATACGGTTTTAGGGTTAATGACTATAGAAAAGCAGAAAAGTGCTAGACCTGTTTGACCGTTATGCTTGTGTCTTGGCTCTTGGCAAGAAAACTGTCAAACAAGTCCATCCAGCATGCTTACATAGAACAATGATAGGAAAGCAGCAAAAAAAAAAAAAAAATAAAAAAAAAATAAAACGCAACATGTCCAACAACAATGTGAACAATTAATCCGCATTAACTTTCACTACGTGGCAGATGCTGAGTAAATATGCAGACTAGCATCTTCAGGGTATCTGCATTTTTTAACAGGATACACATTTTACACATCAACATTTCTTATTTAAGATATTAAACACACTTTAAAGATCCACAGACATCCTAAAATCCTTTTGGTTTCCGTATAAAATCACACTGGATTAGAACAAATTAAGCTGCGTAAATGGATGAACTGTTTAAGTTATGTCACTTTAACTTCCAAAACCCTATGAGGCCACGCCCTCTCTGATCCCGCACGGACCAACAGGGTTTGAAGAGCGGAGGCTGACGGCCTTTCTAAAGGGCCTGTCAGAACCAATCAGCAGTCGCATCACACACCAAGGACAGACGTGCTAGGTTTCCATCGCTTTTGACTCACCAAACCAAGTGTTCCTCACTCTCTTTCTGTCTCATTTTGTTGCTGTCTTCCTCTTTCATTCTCTCTCTTTCGATATGCAGTGTATTGACACCATCTGTCAGAGCTCCAGCCGGTGCCTTAGGCTGATCTCTTCAGACCAGTGAGCATCTCACCGTCGAGACAGAAAGCCCCTGACCTGGACAGACACTTATAGCCAAGCGAAAAAGCCCAGAAAGGTAACTCAGTTCTGTGCCTCTGTGAACGTAATCGGTGAATATACCTGAAAAGGGTTATGACTCGCATACAAAGACAATCCAAAACTCACTGGAGAAAACATGCCTCTATCTTCAATTCTGCAAAAATCCAAAAGCGTACATATACATACAATTCAATGCCTTGTCCAGCTGAGTTGCAGCAAAATACCGACAACCTGTATTCCTCTTCATACAAATTAAGATTACAGGGACTGATTATTATAGATTAATAAAGATTCATTTATGTGGGGTTCCTTGCACTATATGTTGAGACTGCAAAACACTTTTATCATAGTGATTTGTAAACTAATGTAGCATATCTAATTAGAAGATTTCACCTAATCAGCTCCATATGTATGGCTGTTCTGGAGTAGTGAGCTTGTTATTGCTCACCTGGTAGAGTATTGCGCTAACAATTCATACATATCCCCAGAAAAAAAGTCTTGATAAAAGAGTTCAAAGACTAGAAGCAAGCTAAAATGGCAAGCTAAAATTACTTTTGATTTGATATAGGTTAAAACCTATCGATAAGGTTTATTGTATGTGTGCCGCACAAGCCCTGAAAAGCGTAGCCAAAGCATTTTGATATAAATCTTAAACCCCGCCTTGTCCATGTAATCGAATGGGACCTGGGAGCCCATTCAAACCAAAAAAAAAAAAAAAATTCCAAAGACGGATTCTATAACTTTTCCAGTTGATAAATGTTAAAAACCATTGACAGCCATTCAGAATCAACCTTTATTCTCAATGAATCACCTTTAAGTGCTTGAACATGTACAGTAGCAGATAACCAAACGGCAATGCACGCATATAATAAACAGAACGTTAATGTGCATTGATTAATATAGCTATCGTTATTGGTGTAACAGGTATTTAAAAGCCCAGCAACACAATACAGACATTTTACCTCTATAAAGGGTTCTGAAGCAGCGCAGTCTCATCCCAAGACGTCATATAACTGACATCTTGGGACGTCTTTTGACCATACGTCAACATCCGCTGTTTTAGGGTACCCTTTAACATCGGTTAGATGACGTTATCGGATCCTAACCCTACCCCAGACCTAAACCTAAACCTACCCTGTCACCCAACTGACGTTAAAGGTAAAGCGTCAGTTGTATGACGTCCCAGGATTGTCATGTAACTGACGTCAAAGGGTACCCTAAAATGGCGGATGTTGACGTATGGTAAAAGACGTCCCAAGACGTCAGTTATATGATGTCTTGGGATGAGACTGTGTTATCTGAAGAATGAATTGACAACAACAAAAAAACTAACATTATAAGTGGACTGGGGGAGGTGGGGTGAACGAACATCACGGAGATCACATGTTCATGACGACGAATACAAGTCAGTGAACTAGACGTAAAGCATCACTGGTTCAAAGTGCATCGAAAGGCATTCTGCATTAATCAGAATATGTTCTCCAAAGGTTAGGAAATAAGCCTGAACGAGTTAATGTCAGAGTTTAGGTGAATATAAATCAGAATGTGAAAGACGCCCCAGACAGAAGCAGGGGAGCTAGAAAAAACAAACAATAAGGCTTCAATATTTGCCCTTCATCGTTATCAGCGAGGCTGTTTGCTTCTGATCCCATTCGCCATGCTCCTGAGCCGAGACGGCAGCTACCGAGACGGAGAGAGAGAGAGCAGGCAACAGCAGGGAAATCACCCCCAAAAAGCCCCTATTGAACCATCAAGTAACAGGCTTTGTTGAGACAATGCTAGCCGGGGGCTGGTGGAAAGATGGGTGTATTTCAGGCAGCCAATAAACACTGGGTTCCTGGAGGGCATAGAGGAGGCAGAAGACACTAGAGTGAAAGAGAGACAGAAGCGGAAGCAAACTTCTCATTCTCCCACCCTAAACTGTGACTTTAACCCTCGCCTCATAAACATATGAATGGCGCACACACTCCCCCACAGAAGTGCTAAGCAACACCTATGCACAGCGTAGTAGGCTTAAGAATCCATTCTCTCTGAAGCCTGCATTTCTGCAATGCTGGATTAGTCCGATTTGCAGAGATTAAGAAGTTCAAGCCTTTCTTTTAACGGTTTAATTCTTGAGACGAGGGGGGAGGGGTGCCGGGGCGGGATCGTAAAGTGTCGTCAATTAAGCTCATTAGCTCTGTTAAAAGGAGATGCCCGACACGTGCGCCCATCAGATCCTTTGAAAATGAGAATCAATTAGGACCATCATTTCTCATCCTTGCCTGGGTCGTGAACTCATGGTGTTGATCTTCACATTTATCATGAACTAGGACACTGAGCACCACGCCAGGAGTGTTCAACGCAGGAAAGAGCTTTGAATTGGTGTCCGGCTATCAGGGAACTAAATGATGGCTTTAGAGAGAGTGACCCCAAAATGCATTTGGACACTTAAAGGGTAACTAAACCCCTGGTCAGAGCCTGACTCCACCCACTGGCAATATTTGAAAAACGCTGAAAAAGTGGGCAGCGGAGATAGAGGGGACGAAATAGATGCTAAAACGCTCTATCCTGATCGTTTTCAATACTCGCAATTCCAACTCCTGACTCCCTACAGTGGTTTTGACGAAACAAGCTGGTTTTTATACTGCCAAGGGGGTAGCTCGCGTGGTGAGCTGAAACCCGCGTAGGTCACGAAGTGCGGAACATCCAATTGGAAAATTCAACTGCAGTAGCCACCGTTCAACCTGAAGAGGGCAGCACTAAGACGTTTTTACACCTTATATTGTAGAAATAAAACACTTTATACACAAATGTCAAAAAAAGTCACTCGAATCAATGACTGGTATTAATAAAGATCCATTCTTAAAGATCATTAACTAAAAAAGTTGGTTTAGGGTTTAGTTACTCTTTAAGCAACTGTAAATGTGTGAATAAAGGCTAAATATAAATTCACAAATAAATACAATTCAGATCGTTCACGTAGAACATGCTCTTGAGTACAATGAGTCAGCATTGAAACTTTTTTAGTTTTGCATCCTAAAAATGTCACAATAGTCGTGAACGACCTAAGAGGAATGTAAAGTTATTTCTGAAAAAAAAAAATGTTGATTGTTTGCATGATGTCACTTGGATTGATGTTATTTCAGCCCGTTCTCATCCCAAAGCGCCATATACGACGCTTTTGCAAAAGCGTAAATATCGAACGCACATGGCACCCTTTAGCGCCAAATGAGAAGCAGAAATATTAGGTCCAAAAGCGCCCCCTAGTGTTCTAACCCTTACCCCACACCATACCTAAACTTAACCAAAACGAAAGCGTCTAATTAGACGTTAAAGGGTGCCATGAGCGCCGCATTTTTACGCTTTTGCAAAAGTGTCAAATATAACGCTTTGGGATGAGAATGCGTTGGTTATTTCATTAAATGCAATTAAATTCACGCATTAAAAGATGCTTGAGAGTAGAAGCTCAAATTTCAGCACAGCACTTATTCAAGAGTTGAGTAAAGACAGACACAGACACAGTACAAGGATTTGCAGCGGTCATCTGATGACATAAAACTGAAGTCTGAAGGACGTTGGATCCATGTTCTGCCAAGTTGGTAAAATGTAAGGTCAAAAGAAGGACGTGGTGCTTTGATGAAGTTTCTTTGTTCCTTTGAACCAATTTGAAAGCGCTCAAAATTCAACTCTTTTATACATATTTCTAGGTTTAATCTCTCGTTCAGCACTGTGCCTTTGGTTCCTGGTGGGATTGGATGGAGTTTAAATGTTAGCTCAGTGGGTGTGGGCTCTTCCTGCCCTTTGATGCCTGCCACCCTCAGTCTGTATGTCAAAAACAGTGAAAAACACACAGATAGAGAGTAAAGGCGTGAGAAAAAAAAAAGAGAAAGGACGGCAAAGGTTATATGTAATGGTGGCTTTAATATGCTCAACACATCTTTTAACCTGCTAATTAATAATCTGGTGGGATTTTTCACTACAAAGTAACCGTTTGACTGAAAACAGCTTAGCTGAGAAGAGATAGACAGATTGACGGAGAGGGAAGAGAATGAACAGGATGCTGAGTGGAGAGAAGGAGGAAGTGGAAATAGCATGTTTTACACACATGGCTGCCATAAGGAGACCGTGTCCAAAGGACCTGCTGATTTCAGATGAGTTTTTAGATTTGTGCACAGTGCTTGAAAAGAAAAGGAAAAATAGCTTATGGCTACTTTGCTCCTTGGCGGCATGAAGGGTACAAAATGAAGAGAAATTCTTAAAGCGATGGCTAAATAATAATTATTATTTTTTTTTTTTAATTTACTCACCCTCATGCCGTTCCAATCTTGCTTGGCTAAAAATATACACAATAATCCCATTCAAATCTAAGTGATAAGGGAGTAGGTCAAAAGTAATCTAAAAGTAATTTAAAAAAATCATAATACTCATTACCTAATATAAGTGAGAAACTAAACTCTCAACCTTTTTACACCACCGTATCATGGTTTCCATACTTCACCTCTGGAAAGATGAATGTGTATTTAAAATGGCTCATTTATGTAGAACAAATGTGAAATTATTTTTGAATTTGGAGCTTTCTAGACCTAGAAAATGTATTTTTGGCTTATGTGGATGAAAGACAACAACTCCCAGAATGCACTTGATTCGCTGCCCTAGGAGGCCACGCCTACTGGTAACAGAGCACAGTAGTTAAACAAGTCTAGGCTACTAATGAGTCTCCTTGATGAGTCTGCCCGAAAATGTTTCGGGATTCGACTTTTGCGTTCTACAGTCGCCAATCATTATGTTTACTGTGGCGAGCAGGACGAGTGAGGGCCACGGGAGAACGGTGCCAGGCCGATGGCGTGATTACCGATGAGCGACATCATCTCTAACGGAGGAGCGGGAATTTTCTTAGCAATGTTAAAACACACATCAACCGATCACTTGTTTAGCATTCATGTAAACCAGATTCACCAATCGGAATGAATTTAGTTAGATTGAAACAAAAGCTGTGCATGTAAACAATGAATGCCGACTGCAGAAAGCAAAAGCTGAATCCAGGACATCAACGGCCGGACATGTCTGGGAAAAAGAGGATGGTAACCCCTACTACTCAGCTTTCTCCACAGAACAAGAGCCTGCTAGCTTAGCTTCCAAAAAAAATGGCTGACACTATGTGACTATCTTTAGCCAGGGGGATATGAGGGTGGAAAGCATGGTAATTTGAAAATACTACAGGTTTTCTACAAATACAAAGCTTAATGCTAAATCCTGAAGTATCCCTTTAACATCGATTATAATAAGTTGTCTATTGGGCACAAAATCAGCATATTAGAGTGATTTCTGAAGGGTCATGTGACACTGAAGACTGGAGTAATGATGCTGAAAGTTCATTCATTAGAGGAATAAATTATATTTAAATAGAAAACTGTTATTTTAAATGGTAATAATATTTTGCAATATTACCATTTTTACAGCATTTTTGTTTAAATAAATACAGTCCTGAGCATAAAAAACATTTTACCCATCCACTTCAATCTCAGTTAGTTCAATCAAATCAAAGTCAATCCGAAGACTGAAGTCGATTATTCTGCTTTTCCAGCTTTTTAAAATGAGTTTCTTTCTCCAGTCCTCCATAGTAACTATCAACCGCTTGCACCTTTTCTCTTTCATTTCTCATAATTTTGCACTAATGCTTAAGCTGCTGACACTATTCAAATGAACCCTTCATGTAATCCCTCCGTCAGTGCCATGGTAATGTCCAGAAAGGTGCTATTTACAGTCAGAATGGTTCAAGAAATGAGAGCGAGGAGGAGGGTGCTGCCATAAAAAAACAAGCAAAAAAACCCACAATGTTTAAGCAGAACTGTAAAGAGACTTGCATAAATATTAAAAGTCTCACAATTCATTTGCAGTGCATGTTTGATCTTGGCGAAGCACCAGGTTTGATGTCAATGATGTCAAATGCAAATGAACAAAGCTGCAACATTTTTTAGATCTGAGAGCAATGAAATATTTTCAAGTAACGAACGGAGTATCCGATTTTCCAACCAGAGCACTTTTTTCAGTTTCTATAGAGATGAATAGAGACGGTGACTTCTCTTTTTGCACTTCTAAGCTCATCTCTGGTTCTGCTGGGCTTTCACAGGCTGTCCTTCAGATCTGACCCTCTGAAGTAGCTCTCAACCCACTCACCGACTGATCATACTGGCCAACGTGTTCTGTGGCCATGCACGCATCTCTGAAACTCAGACAGGTGTGAGTGCACAGACTGACACAGGGGCCACTGAAACCAGCCATTTACTGTACATGACCAAAATACAGACCAGCACTGCTTTCCTCATCACATACTATTCCGTTTGTGTGGAAAAAAGTGGATGCAATCCAAATGGCCGTTCATCAAAACTAGCATAGGATACTATTTCTAAAGAATTTTTGTTAATGCATCCCTGCATGCTATCCACAACCCCTTGTACAATGGCAGTTCTGTTTCAAATTTCACAAGGAGTGTGATGCCACAGAAGACATTAAATTCATGAACCTGAATGTTAAAGTCAACATATAGCAAGGAATATTTTTTTCTTGACCTTAAATAATTACTTTTACTGTGCTTCCACAGGTTTCTGACACGGTTAGAAAATGAAGATACAACACAAACATGTTATGCGTCAATGACACTTAATCAGAAACTTGGCCCGTCTAGTGTGATAATATGGAATATTGGCATTTAGCAGTAATATTAAAGCATTTTGGTCTTCATATATACATTTTTATATACCTTCAACCTATGAAAATAAGCCATTGTCTAAATCTGGCACATTTGCATCATCATTGTGATCTTTGATAAACGTATCCTGTTTCTATGAGTAAGTACACTCTTAGAAAAAAGGGTTCTATATATGTAGCATAGGGTTCTTTACTCAACTCCAAAGGACATTTTATGCTAAAAAAGGTTCTATAATGACAAGAAAGAATGCGTTTGGCACAAATGTTCTTTATAGGCTATTATTCATTCATATATTACATTACTCTGCAATATTTTGTAGTTGTAATTAAATTATTGTTTATTAAACTTAATATCACATTTTAATCATGCTTTTTTTGGAGGGAAAAATCTGAAATGGCTCTCTTCGTAGTATACTGATTAACTACATAAAATGATATAAATATATACATTTTCTAACCCCCATATATTGAATTTTGATTCAATTCAATTATTGAATTTTAGGGGTTCCAAATACGTAGCGCTTTAGAACCTTTTAAGGTTCTACATAGAACCTTTTCTTCTAAGAGTGTACGTACACCAGTAAATTGAATAATTTTCTTATAGATTTGGAAGTCAGCATTAAATGATAATTCGCCCCATGTTTTCTATAAATGCATAGCATAGATCTTATTGTGAACAATTCATCAGTGCACGTTTCATTTTTCAAAAATCTCCTAATGTTTCATCTAAATTAGGGTGACCAAATGTCCTGTTTTACCAGGACAAGTCCTGTTTTCACGTCCTGTCCTGTTTTTTATAAAGTGATGAAAATGTCCTGGTTTTCATTATTTTTCATTGGGTGTCCAATGGCGGTGCCATAGATCTTATAGATAATATTTTGTTATAACAATTTTAAAGTAGGCCATAGCCTACTTTAAATGTTTTGAAATTTACAAGGCATATTTGAATACAATTCGAGTATCATTTGAATATCTCATTGCGGGCAGTGTCCTGGTTTTCGGTAATCAAAATATGGTCACCCTAATCTAAATGCCATAGCTGGAATTTGTGGTGAAATCAACAGACTTCTCTCTGGTGACGAATGCAGAACTTCTCCAATCATTTAGTGTGCTCAACCCTTGTGCCTGTAACCTCGCATTCTTGTGTCTCCACTTTTCAGTGCAATGCCAAATGCACAGAACCAAGTCCCCACCCGACATTTTTTCTTTTTTGAGAATCCACTTGTGTGCACATCACAACAGAGAAGAAAATGTGTTCTACTTCCATTTCAACACTTGTTTTTGACTCAAATATGAACTCTCAAGTAAATTATCTCTGAGAATCAAGATCTTTGCTATAAGCCTTAGAAGAATCATCTGAGATACTGTTGGAGGGACCAGGATGAGTTCCCAGTGAACACACACACACACAAAAACTACTATGAATTGCCTCAGAATATTAAAAAAGGATGAAGGAACCCTTGTCCTGACAGGGAATCAAATGGACATTTTTTATTCTGTCTGTTCCCATCCGTCTCCCTCTCTGTGCCCACCCTACACAGCCCTTTATTTTTATCTCCACCGATGCGCTCGGGGCAATGTGACTTTGTCTCATTTCACGTCCAAAGATCGCCATTGCAACACTACTGCCGACAGCTAAATAGTCAAAAGCGATCCAAACAACAGATGAAATGTACAGAGGAGAAAAAAAAAATCCTTTGATGTACACTATTTATTAATGGGCTGTGACGATAAAACAGACCAATGCCTATCTGTAGTGCGGGACCTGACTGAGAAATGAATTGTGGGAAAACTCATCATCCTCAAGGTTGGCAATGCGAGTACCTCAAGTACTCGTACTGGGCCCCATGCAACCCTCATAGGAGGCTTTTATGAATGTACGACTAGATACCTGACCAGCTCTCACCTATCCATGTTACCATGCAGGTCCATTAATGACTCCACCATGGGCAGCCCTGGAGGCTCTTGGCACTTCGGCGCTGGCTTTATTGACTGTTCTGACATGCTGAGGTCTCAGGAGAGGTGCTGGGGAGAGCAGTGAGTCACACAGCTGCAGGGCCAATGTGACAGGCCTGACAGACACATACTCTCCATGCAGAAAGAGAAACCATGCATTCAGTCTGGGAGATTGGCTCACGGTTGCATTCAGCCACCATGTCTCTGTAAATCTATGCAATATGGCTTGGGGAGACTGGATATGCCAACCCGCAAGCAACTTGCATTAGGAATTTATAGGCTCCTGTCGCACATTCATTAGCCCCATCAATTCCTGTGAATTTTTTTTTTATAAATTTTCTTCTGAAAGATTCCTACCATACAATTCATTAGGGCCTAAAATTAAAGGGATACTCCATTTTTTTTTTTTTTTTTTTTTTTTTTTTTTTGGAAATAGGCTCGTTTTACAACTACCCCAGAGTTAAACAGTTGAGTTTTACCATTTTCGAATAAATTCAGCCGATTTTCTGATATTTAGAAGAATATCAGTAACCAGAGAGTTTCTGGTCTCATTGACTTCCATAGTAGGAAAAAAAATACTATGGAAGTCAATGAGACCAGAAACTGTCTGGTTACTGATATTCTTCTAAATATCAGAAAATCGGCTGAATGGATTCGAAAACGGTAAAACCCAACTGTTTAACTCTGGGGGAGTTGTAAAATGAGCCTATTTCCAAAAAAAAGTGGAGTATCCCTTTAACACGCCCCAAATACGGGTATATAAAACAGTGTCACTCGCAAGTTGGCCGGTAACATTTTTATGAATCCTAACAGCGCATGAACATGAACGACACTGAGGACAGTTGACGGGCCTGTGATACATCTCTGTATCTCTCTCATTGGCTGTAGTTCATCACTAGTGTAGTTTTCAGCCAGAACACATTCACACATTAGAATTTTGAATCGCCAACAGATTGAATCGACTCATCTGCGATTCTCTTAGATCACGTTTTTGATCATTCACTCGTGTGAACAAGCACCAATTTGCCTATAATTTCAGCCATTTGTCGGCAATCTCGCAAAACCAGTCGGTGGTTGAAAAACGGGGCTAAAATCGTGCAGGGTAAACTCGGCATAAGTGACATGATATTCAACTAGAAATTGTATTTATGAATTGTGAAAGGTGGCCACTACATGACAGGTTGTTGAAAACGAATAGGGATAATTTCAGAGTTATTACACTTTGAGGAAGGACTGTGAAGACCAATATTTTTGGTTTGGAGTAACATGTAGCAGTGAACCGTTTACAAGTATAAAGTATATACTTGTAATCGATAGAGCCCGACTGATAAAGGGTTTTAAAGGCCGATACAAATATTTTTGGGTTTTAAAATCCGATATATCGGCCGATATTTTATTTATTTATTTTAAACTGGACAGGATAGTCTCAAATTTTGTCAGGCTTATTTGAGTTAAGAGAACTGATGGGGATGTTCTTTTAATTGCTATTCAAGCAATGTATGTATCGTGACCAACTCAACAAGTGTTGCCAACAGAAACGGTGTAGAGTGCCCTCTGGTGGACAAACTACACAACTCCAACACTCTTGACATGGTTCAAGCGTGTTTCGTCCATTTTTATTTTATTTTTGAAATATTCATTTATCGGCCATTATAACTGCCGATAAATTTGGAAAATGCCTAATATCGGCCGATAATATTGGTCTGCCGATATATCGGTCTGGCTCTAGTAATCAACCACGTATATGTACCAAGTAAATGGGGTTCAATTTGTCATCTAATCAGCAAACTCTTTAAGTAGTACTCACAAGTACATGAGCCCCACCTTAATGGAGTGCGTTTAGCTGATCAGCCCAATGAGTTTGGTACACAACTCTGCCTGTGGGCTTCCCTGGGGCCTTCGACTGTCGACTTCATTTAGCCTGTTCCGTTTCTCACGCTGGGAGAAATACACAGTCTATGGCCTATTGAAGCGGAATGGAACCACAAGAAACCACCTTCAGGAGGCTGATTTACCTGGGGCTGTTTCCACAGCAACGCACCCCAGGGAGGTCTCGGAGACAAGAGCGAGGATGCCCGAGCCCCCACCAACACCCCCCCGGAAAAAGACTGAATTTCATGCAGTATATACAGAGGAGATGGTGTTTTCTAGCATGCAGAGGAGGAACGGAGACAAACCCTGGATTGTTTTTCCATGCTGATGCACATCCACTAACCTTTTCAGCGACGATAGTTCATCTCCGTCACTCGTCTCCACTACACTCGCACAAAAGCGCCCTGCAAAGGCCGGGCAGAGAGAAAACACACAGTAATTGCTGTCACACGGCGGCTAGATGTGTTAGCCTGCAGTCCTACACGTGTACAACAGCCACAAATACTGCCGTTTAAAACGGCAAACGTGGGAACAGTTCAACCCTGGTCTCGTTTTGTTTTCGCTTCACCTGCAGAGCTGCGGCTTAATGAGAGTGCGATCATTAAAGGAAGTCTTCATTAGAATTGCTTTTATGTTTTGTCAGTGACACTTATAGTGCCACTGCTTGTCAACGAGCAGAAGTTCAGCTACAAATATGCCATTTAGGCTTAGAAAGAGCTATAACCTGTATGCGTCGAAGGATTCTGGGGGATAATAGCTTCGTGACAAGACAGGCTGTGGTATGAGCGTCCCATCTGTATGTCTAGCGCCCCACCTGCCCTGTCCTTCTGTCCATCTGCGCAAATGCCCAAGCACAATCCCATGCTGCCAGAGACAACATACAATGATTAATAAACACAAACACATACAAGCCACACCTCTGCGCTGGCAATGGACATTGTAATGGCTACAATTTTAAAGCTCAGAGAGGTGCTGTTAATACGGTTCACACATTAGCGTGAGAGTTTGCACAACAACAAATGTACAATTTAAACTACATGCTCTGTAAAAAGAAAAAAAAAAAGGCGAAATTTAATGCAAAAAAAAAAAAAAAAAAAAACTGGCAGCTGTGCTTGCCAAAAACTTGCAGTAAAAAAATGGTATCAGGTTTACAGATTTAACTTAAATGTACAATATATATATATAAAATATATAATACACTGACAATCATCAAAAACTAATATAAAAGATTCACAGTGTCATTCACACACTAAACACGTCACTAGTGTAACATAAACCCCTAATGCACATAAAAGTTTAGAAGATATAGTTATTTCGACAACAAAGAAATTCATTAAATGTGAAATTTCAGCCAGGGAATTCTGGGAATGTCCATTTACAAATGTTTACTTCCAAAAAAATGTAAATATAAGTTAAATTAAATATAACGTTAGATATACTACCGTAATTCATTGTATAGTAAGTAACTTTTACCCAATTCATTTTTTTTACTGTCGTATTTTACCATTAAAATCGCAATCACTTTTATAAGTGTGAGGGGCCAAGGCAGGTTCTCACAATTTAAACTTCAGTGAATAATTCTCACTTTTTAGAAGTCTGTTTTCTGTCAAGACATGCCTTAAAGACTTGGTTACAAAAATGGGAAAAATAAAAATATATTAGGCCTTGACACTTGACATGCTCACTGTCAAAAAATTGATCATTTGATTAGTGACCTACAAATAATCCAGAACCTTTGATAACTTTGAATAAGGTTTAATTATTTTACTTTAATTAATGCACTTGGTATTATTAACTAAATTAATTTAATAAAATTAATCGTTAAATAAAGTTGAAGTTTACAAATGAACAAACCAATATTTATAAATACTTTAAAAGTTAATTGTTAATATTCATGCAACCTAATGTTAGTAAATGCTTATACCCAAATTTCTAATTATCTTTCATCATTGTTTCTTATTTTTAAAAAATGTTCAATTTGTTTAAATTAGATTTTGTATCCCATTTTTTCAATGAGCACTCAGATTTTTGGAGCCCTCTGTGTATTTTCTGTGTTTCCCTCTGCCTCTATTTTTATGTCAGATGGAATGAAAAAGGCAAGCGTTCTGCTCCATGGATAAATCACAGATTGTGGCACGTGGTGCTACTTCCTGTTGCCATGACTGCCCTGAGAACTACAATTTTAAAGGATTTTTTGTCACCTCAATGTGATGATTGAAGAAAAGTAAAAAAAAAGTCTTATTTATTAAGAAATTCTGATTTGAATCCAACTGAAAATGGCAATTTTACACTTTCTCACAAAGACAGGGGGTGACAGAATAAATTTAGTCTCTGAATTTGATGGCTTATTCCTTTTAAATGCCCGTGGAATTTATGATTTAGCGGTGAACGTAATGTTTCATAATTGCATGGTTTCATTTCGGAAGTCACAGGTGAGAATAAATGAGTATAAAGAGGTGCGCTTGAAAAGAAGAAAAATATGGTCTTTTTAGTGCTAATTTATAAAACCAGCAAAAGGGAGCACTGAAAAAAAATATCTGAAAGGAGGATAGAGGAAGTGCACACAGTGGAAAAAGTTTGCGTTAACGCCTCTATAATTGACTGAGTTCAAAAGCCTGACTTCTTAGTCAAAAACCAAAGCGAATTAGCGTCTGTCGTCGCTGCTGCAAAAGTCTGGACCGTACAGGTTGAATGCATGCCTTATTAAAATTAATTAGTTCTTAACGAGGTTCTGACTGTCACTTTCTCGGGTTTTGATGCGCATTCTTTCAAGAATGAGAATATGACACACGCATAGGAAAGTTTTCAAACATATTAGACAGTAATGATCTCATCCGTATTACTTCCAAGTGCAACAAAAGGAACCTTTCCAAATTTGAGCACAATGAACAAAGATGCCAGTGTTTGGTTTAGTCTGGGTTTTGCCAAGAGCAGTACTCCGCGTCGAACGGCACACTTCATAAAGAGCATGCGTACAGTTTGTGTTTTAAACAAATGCCACTTTTCTCCATATCGTCGGCTGGTAGTGGAGTAATTTCTAACACCAACAAGTTCTCATTGTTCATCTACAGCACAGAGGTGAAAGACACGCTCTCTGTAGGGAGACAAAGGTGCATGCATTTATCATGAGCGCTCTGTGTATCTATCTCTGCAGTACTCTCACAATGCAACGCCGGCAACAAGGTCTCTGCAGATTCATGAGCGTGAAAAATGGATGAATAAATGCATGAATAAACAGTATGGTGAGGAAACATATTCATGAGATAAAACATTTATATTTGCATTCACAACAAAATGGCTATTGCAGTTTCCCTTCCCGTAAATATTAAATAAAGGACATATTGATAGAGATGAATTAAATACATTTCCACGGGCGCTGAGCCTCGGGTTCAAATCTGTCTGACTTGTTGTTGTCACATTTGACCTCACTTGAGTCAAATTTGAATCAATATCCTCCTTGTGAAAATTGAGGAGTGTGTCATAAAATTTGAACATGTTTTACTCCGCAAGTATTTCTTTAACTTAAACAAAAATATTATATTTATGCAGTAGTCATAATCCATTTATTTATTTTTTTGAGCGCAGACCTAAAAAAAGGAATTTCCAACTTAAACTGTGATAAATCTTGATTGGTTTTTAAAGATGCAAGGCAGATTATTGCTAAACTGAAAAAAAAGGTTAAAAATAAATAAATAAATTAATTAATTAATAATAAAAAAAAAACAATGTCACCTTAAAGTTATAGAAGTTTATTGTTACGAAAAATGCACAAAAATACCATTTGAGATTTTGTATGAAATATATATTTTCCAAAAACATGTTTTACTCTAAAACTGCAAGAAAAACATATATCTAAACAAATTGTGTTCCAAATTAGAGGTTGATATCTCAAAAGATTAGTTTTCAGCAAGATTTTGTTTGGGCGCAATACCAAATTTTTGAAATTAGAAATTCCTTTTCCATTCATTTCCAATGCGAGGAGTTTGTTTGTTTACTTTTATTTAAAAAAAAAAAAAAAAAACTTAAATCGTTTTGCTCTACCAGCCGGCACCCTAAAATGATGATCATAATTTTGTAAAATTGAATGTGCCTTATTCAAAACCTGTCTATGAAAAATATAGGCTGGATTTCACTTAACCCTATAACTTTTCCTGCAACCTTAGCAAGACTATTTAGTCTATTTCTATTTGTAGAATTAAATTGCCAAACCAAGCAACAATATAAAAGGAAAAAACATAGGCCGATTCAATAAAACGCTTATAATATAAAGTCATCAATCATCTTAGAGCATAGGCTACATTGAATGTTTTCATCTTCTCTAAAAAAAGAAAAAAAAGTTGATCGATCGATACATTTGCACCAAAAATTAGTTTGTTGTCAATCACATTTCCCAGATATTAGTGTCAATCATGTCAATATACACATAATTTATCTTTGTCAACCATGAACTCAATGTTGACCTTTCAAAGTCAATCAACATGTCCTTAGCTTTTTCCATATTTAACTGAAGCCACAATAAGTATGACAAGAGTGACTTTTTTTTTTTCCCATTTAACCTTTTCAAATCATGTCCATGATGTGTGTGTGTCCTGGTAAACCCAAAATTATGGGGACAAAATGTCCCCATAAGGATAGCAATTTCCGAAATACTTGTCCTTGAGGGGACATTTTTTGGTCCATTTAAGGAAAACAGCTAATAAATCATACTAATTTATGTTTTTTGAAAATGTAAATGCAGAAAGTTTTCTGTGATAGGTAGGATTAGGGTTAGGGGATAGAATGTACAGTTTAAAAATCATTATGTCCCCATAAAAACGTGTGTGTGCATGTGCGAGCGTTCATATAGCAAGTGTGCCAAAACCTATACAAGTTTCATACCATTATGCATTAAGCAAAAGATTCTAGAAATAAATAAACAAATAAAAAGTGTAGGTAGACAGGTGGATCAAATTTAGAACAATAAGATAGATCGATAGACCAATGGATAGAATGAACAAATGAACGAAAGACAGACGGAGAGACATGAATGAAAGAACAACAATGACCGACAGATAGACAGATGCCACTGATCATGTGCATTACAGCCCAATTTACCTCCATTTTTAATAGTGAAACTTTACTAATTCAATTAAGTAATTAGACGAGTTTACTATTCTCAAGTCAAATCCTGATATTCCGAGGTCACGTCTCAGGTGCTGTGACTGTATAATTAGCCTCTCTTTCTCTTCTAAGACAAGCATCGCTCAGTTAACAAGCCCTAAATACCACCTGTGTTGTCAGACAGCTCTGGGTAAGTCATGCCGGAGCCACACAACCATGAGCACTCATAAGCAGATGCTTGTACAGGCTTCTGGCACATGGAGCTGAGTGAAAAGTCACTTTCTTCCTCTCTCTTTGATCACTGCATATAACAGGCTGAAAAAAACAACCCCTCAAGTTCATCACGCTGCAAATAATTACCACAGAAAGGTGGATCGCTCTAAGGAGCTCAGAGTAAACGGCTGATTTTCACAGCTCGCAGCTGCTTTGAAGTTGCTTAGCTACAACAAAAGGCTGAAGAAGTTAAGAGAGCGCTTGGGTTTGAACTTTTCCCACCGTTCGACAAGTCTTCTCCTTTATTTACCTATCCCAACCTCCTTTGTTCGGTTTTAAATATTAGCCAGTTGTACTGTGAAGCTCAGATAAGTAAGCCTGCATTACATTAGTACAGTCAGCACCTTGTACGTAGAACAACCTGCATGTGACAGCCCGAATCATTCTCGGCCTCTTAAAATGCCAAACCACTCCTGTCCCCTCGGTGCCTGAGAGTCTTTGGGTCCCTTAAGATCCCGCCTGACTGGATTCATTAATGCAGGAGGAAGTCTCTCTCCGACATCTCTCCCAGTGCACGATGCTCTGCGAGGCGGCAGATAAGTCCAGCTCAGCTCGTCTCTGGAGCTCTGTGGGGAGCTAAAGATCCTTGAGCGGGCTATGACTTCCATTCCTCACGGGGGAATGACGAAACTTTATGCAGTGGCGAGCGTATATATGCATAAGCAAAACCACTACCACTTCAGAGAACCTTCAGTTTTAAAGTGTCCTCGAGAGGGAGAACATCTCATTATTAGTCGAGGCAAGTGATTGCAAACAAAATGGTTGTGATAAACTAGTTTTTCCAGATAAACTTTTTTCAGGAGTGCGTAAAGCACAAACCTGATGAAAGTGCTGGTTCAGATGGGTTAGTGATGGACAGGTGGACCAATAGAAAGCTAGTTCTACTGGACAATAGAAAGTTTGTAAAGCAGTACGGTCACTGCCAACAGTCCATTTGCTGACCATCTGATGCAGAAAGTTCACTTTCTCGATCTGGCAAAGTCTAATCTGTTTATATAACTTATATATCAGCAATTCTAATCATCCAAAAGTAATTAGTAATGATTTCAACATATAAACATTATATAACAAATAAAATGGCAATATACATATAACTTATAAATGTAGAATATATAAAATGATTATAAAATATAAAAAAATTTCATTAAAAACACAACCAATTGGAGTAACAAAAGTATACAAAATAGGACTGTCAAGCGATTAATCGCATCCAAAATAAAAGTTTATGTTTACATAATATATGTTAATCATTTGACAACCCTAATACAAAAGTTTTTTTTTTTACATAAATGAACATTTTTATTCAGCAAATATGCATTTATTTGATTAAAAGAGAGAGTAAAGATAATTTTCATAAATAAATATATATATATATATATATATATATATATATATATATATATATATATACAGTTTTTGCTAAATTATATTTATGCAGTATTGTTATTATCCATTTATTTACTTTTTTTAACCATATAGACCTGAAAGTTGAATTTCCAGCCTAAACTGTGGTTTGGTCTCTTTTAAAAGAAGATGCTTTGGAAGATTATTGATGAAGTGAAAAAGGTAAAAAAATATATATATATATATATATATATATATATATATATATATATATATATATATATTAAAAACCAAACTTAAAGTTATAGATTTAAATTTGTGTATGATTTTTTTTCCCCAAATATGTTTTAATCTAAAACTGCAGGGAAGTCATAACTCTAAACAAGTTCCAAATTTGAGGTTGATATCTCAAAAAATGTTGGTTTTTTTTTAGTAAGATTTAGTTTGGATGGGTATAGTAACAATCATTTAAATGTTTGTCCACAGTTTGTTATTAGGCGGCACAACATGTTTTAACATTGAAAATAATAAGAAATGTTTCTTGAGCATCAAAACAGCATAAAATAATTTGTGACACTGAACTTGAATAATGTCTGCTAAAAAAAGTCAGCTAAAGAAGTTAAGAGAGCGCTTGGGGAGTTTAATAGTAAACTCGCCATCACAAGAATAAATTACATTTAAATATAGTAAAATAGAAAAGATAAAATATTTTACAATATAAAAAAACTCATATTACTGTCCCCAAACTTTTGAATGGTATACAGTTATCTTTTATCCAAACTAGCTCAAAATATATATTTCCAAAAACCCCACCCTTAAATGGCATATAAAAAAAAAACCTAAAAACTGTGGTTGGTCTCTTTACAACTCAGTCAGTCTCTGTGAATGACTCTTGCCCAAAATTCAGATGTTCTGTTAGGTCTGGCGATGTGAGCCTAGCTGAAAAAAAATGGCACCTTGCTAGTTAAGCTACTTTGAAAAAGTCACATAAGAACACAAGCACAATGGCATCCCATGCTGGGAACCAGCATCCAAAACACAACATATGCTGGTGACCACTTAAGCTGGGTTTTTTTTCAGCAGGGAAAATGCACATCTGCTACACAAAGCTGCCATGTCATCTTATTTAGTGTCTTACTTCTTGCTAGCATACATGAGTCTCACCGTGTTTTCCAGGGACGGTCTCTACAGTGTCCTCTTACTGTCTTGGTGAGGATTTGTCCCTGAGTTTTTTGACAGGAAAAGGTTTTGAGTCTTGGGAGGCAATGTCAAGCAAAATTGCAAGCAACTTTAAGAGTTCCGCCATAACACCAGCTGTAACACCTCAGTCTGATCTCCTATTAGACTGTCAGCAGCTTACGCAGCCTGACAGACCAAACGGAGACGAGCGGGACAGCTGTAGCAGCAGCCTAGCCGTTTAGCACCTAGCTTTAGCGCTGCACCGCCTTTTGAGCGCAGCGGCCAAGACTGTATATTACGGATGGAGGGAGGCGGTGACTCACAGGAATCAGCTCCGAGAACCTGTCGGGAATAGTTAAACACGACACTCAACACAAATAATAAGCACCGATTGTATTTCTCTAAATATTTCCCTTGCTCTTGGGAGGAGAGAGCCGCAAGGGAAGTTTTCCTCCGACTAAAGATGTTGACCTTTACAAATAGAGTTGTGTCTCAGCCAAGGCTGGCCTCCCTCGTACTCTGCACTAAGCTGCTTTCATTTCCATTTCAAATCAAATCATTTCTTTTTTTTTTTCTTTCATACAGTCACCCAGACGCCCACAGCACTGCTTTGTTTTAATGTGAATTAGCAGTTTGTACTGGAGACGGGCAGAATTATTGTGGTGGGCTGATGCTTTTATTTGGACGTTCTGTATGGCTTTTGCATTATAAGGTCACGCAAATGCATGACCATGTAAAACATGAAGTCACATGCAAGGCAGGGTTGGAAAGAAGAAGAATAAATGGCCAGGAAATGGCGCATTCGGAGTGTGCTGACATATTAAGAGGTGCTTCTCATGGGAACGCCACGTTAGAGTCGAGAAATTTGCTAGTAAATTTCACAAAGGAATTGCAAGCAACACTTTGAATTTAACGTCAAATTAAGTAGAAACACTAAAATAGTATTTTCTTGTAAAATGTACTCCAATCATCTATTCCTTTAACACAGTCTCATCCCAAAAAGTCATATAACTGAAGTCTTGGGACGTCTTTTGACCATACGTCAATATCCGCCTTTTTAGGGCCCCCTTAAACGTCGGTAGATGGCGATCCCGGGCTGTCATACAACTGACGCTTTACCTTTAACGTCAGTTAGGTGACGGGATAGGTTTAGGTTTAGGTCTGGGGTAGGGTTAGGATCCCATAACCTCATCTACCGACGTTTAAGGGGGCCCTAAAAAGGCGAATATTGACGTATGGTCAAAACACGTCCCAAAACGTCAGTTATATGACGTCTTGGAATGAGACTGCGCTGATTCCTTACATTATTTAAATATCTACAGGTCTGTATACTATTTGAGCTCCTTAGCATCAAAAGAGTTTGAAAACCCCTGCTCTAGGAGAACAAAAACACTAAAAAGAAGACAACTCGATCAAAAGTCTTCTTATGTCATCTCCATTTAATTCCAGTGCCATCTAGGGAAAACGTACAGACTAGAGCACACTCAAACTCAAATACACACTCACATACTGTATGTAAACACGTTCATACTCTTACACGCAGGTACTTATTAAGATCTCCTTCTCTACCTGCAGAGAAACACCCTTTGTGTGTCATACTCAATGTATTTCTTCTTGCACACACACACACAGAGTCGTAGGCTCAGCGGGGGAACCTCATGCTGTGTGCTAAGGGACACGGGTGTTGTATTATACCAGGGGTGACAAATGAAAGCTGGCATATTAAAAGAAACGGCAGCTTATTTGGTATGCTAATGTGAGAGGGAGAAAGAAAACACAGGAGGCTGGCGTGGAGCCCATGAAAGAAAGATCAATTCGCTCCAATTGGCTCCAGCCAGCCTTGGTTTTCTCCAGACTCTCCCACTGGGAGAACTGCGGCATCCACCTGGGACTCCATCTCTCTTTACACCACCTATTCTTCAAGTTGGTTTTAAAGCCCAGACAGCAAATGCGCAAAAAAAAAGAGGGGGCGTTTCTACGGGAAGGTTGGGAGGTTGTAGCAGCTTGTCAACAAACTTGGCCGCCTTGGAATTGTATCACACCAAAAAAAATTCGGAAACTGTGTGCAATGCATGGTTTGTCCTGTGGAGGTAGCGATGGAAATAATCATGTAATTGTGCATTTCTTTTATAGACTCAACGACCAATCAGGAGAAGCAAAACCACAAGGGCTGCGTCTGAAAACGGATAAATGCTGCCTTCGGAGGACACATTCCAAGGTCGGAAGGCATCAAGGCACGCTACAAAATGTTAGTTTCCCTTCCTGTCCCCTGAGATGCCTTCATCTGATCGATTTTTCAAGGCAGCATAGATGTATCCGTCGCTGCCTTTAAAATCCAACAATCGTGTGCTTTCCATTTGTGACAGATGAGCTAGAACAATAAAGATGGCGTCTGAAAGTTGCGGCTGCTCGTCAGTTTGTGCGTAAAAGTCAATTTTTGATCAACGTTTTCCACTTATGTTATTTCTAGCGAGAAATTACTATTGTAGTCATTAAATGTTCTCTTATAGTTTTAAACCGTTTTATAGATCATTAAACCGTTTCGGGAGGTACCATCGTGGTAAACGCTTGCCTGATAGCAGTGATAGGGCAGCGAGGCAAGTCAGCTGTGTAAATATTTGGACATAGCCAAGAAGAAAGCATCCGCGAGTAGTAGTGATGGCTGTTCAAGTGTGCCGCACAGATCCTGAAAAGTGTAGCTTAACATTTTGATTGAGATGTGCTTGCGATTGAGTTTGCAGATGAGCGATTACTATTGCACAGACTCTGGCTGCAAATTACATCATCAGCGCAAGATAGCAACAGCTATAGAGTGTCGAAGTGATGACGTCACTTCGTAGGACAACTCGGAAGTTAGCGGCGCATGGGTTCCCTCGATTGAAAAGCAATGCATTTTCCCCATAGACTTTTGGAAAATCGCAAAAAATAAGATGAGATGTGTGTTCAACAAAGAGTTGTGACCCTTACACGTTTTGTCTATCAAGATAATCTTTACAAGTTAATCCAAAATGTATACATTTTGACGCCTATATAAAGTTTAAAAAACCACAAGCAGGTTATAACTGGTGTTTTATGTCATAGATCAAAATGTGAACATATTTTAGAGGCTTTGTTCACCACAAACTTCATTTCAAAAAACCGATAGACTTTAGAGCGAGGGAACCGGAAGTGCTAAAATGCTAACTCACTTCAACGTTTTAGCCTACAGAGTGACATCATAACTTTGGCACTCTATTTATGGAATTTTTTTCCCCCACCATTTTTCTAGTCTATATTTCGTATTCAATTGCAGACTATAATGGTTGCTTTGCACCTGATTATACTTCAAATTAGCTTTCTTTATACAAGTTGTGTTTCTGTGTAACAGTAGTGATAGATTGAATAATTGTACTGACTTTATCTTTGATGAAATCTTATCTTTCATGAAAATCTTAATTCATGTTGATTGTAGAGACTAGGATATTTTGCAATAGCTAATTGGTTTGAACATGTCCACATATGCAATATTTAAACATATTCCAAATTAGGAAAACATAATGCAGCCAAAGATATATTATGAGAAAAGTGAACCATTTGTTCACCCCTCGAGTATTTCGTTTATTTGTCAAGTGGCAGAAGCCATTAACTAATCGCTAATGAATGACCCGTCAGTATTTAACAGCATATGAGACAAATTACTGTCAAACAAATAAATTAACCTTTAAAATTATTTTAGTCAAACTATTTCCAATAATCCTGAAAAAAAAAGGTTAAGATAAATGTTAAAAGTACTTTTTGGCCACAACGTTCCTGTGTTCTAGAACCACCCGTCAACAAAGCAACTTTTGTAAAAGTGCAAGGGTAGCTGCTAGCGGTGTTGTGCAACCGTCCACCAATCTTCCAGAAAAACTTTCTTTTATGACTACCTAAATAGTTAGAGACATAATAATTTGAAACAGTCCTGTTGGCATTGGCATGTGGTGCGGACGCCTATTAATTAATCCAAGAGTGCTGCCCTCAAAGAAATCCATAAACTGAACCTCTCAGTATAATATATAGCACATGTAAGAATGCCCCAAACCAAAAACATATTGAGAGACATTTACATGAAAGTCTTTGGAAAAGTAATAAACTGCTGTGTGGAGTTTTTAAGTGTCTAGAAGAATCACTTATAGTTGCAAAAGACCTGCACACTTTAAATGCACAGTCCAGTAGCTGTCTTAAATAATCCCTGGGCTCTCAACCAGTCAATTGCAAAAGTAAAATAATTACATTTTAATTAGTAGTGCTTGCTAAGGCAACCATCACTGTTGCCTAACAATTTGGGTGTTAGGGATTTGAACTAACTCATAATCCTAAGTACATTAAACGTTTGAGCGTAACTCATCCAGGATTGTTAATGCAATGAACGTGAATGATATCTCAAAGAGGTGTGCTGTTACTTTTATGAACGATTTTTACTTGGCAAATAATAAAACAGGTCTAGAAGTGCAGTCACAAATTTTGTAGGTGATTACAATAGTTTTGTCTGAGGGCAGCCGCACAGAATTCTCTCATGTTCAGGTTGGTTAAGAGAATTTGCCGTGCTTGGTTTGAAAGTGCCTTTTGTGTGAACAGAGCACTGCTTCAACCTTCATTTTTTTCACACAAAATTTCACTAACATGGACATACTGAAAGCAAGACCTGCCTGAATCATATAAAAGTACTCTTTGACTGGCCACCTAGAACTAAATAAATCGCCTAGCAACCAGCCAAAACACTACATGCAACGCCCAGGCAAACAATCAACATGCACTACTCTTCAAACAATGCAAAAATAAAGTAGAGGTGTTAATGGGAATAAATCTAGATTTAAATTCAAAGAGAAAAGATAGTTTATCAATGCTGACCTGATATTTTATCTATATCCAAAATGAAAATTATAGAGCATTAAACACTCTCATGTAATGCCTGTTTTATTTATTCTGGAAGATGGAGGGCACTCTCGCGCAGAAAGTCCACAAGTGTGACTCAGGCTGGATCTGAAATCACCCCCTGAACCCTCAATCACTATTCCCTACGTTATTCCATGGAGTAAGCGAATTCAGAATTGCTGTTGAGCGTTCATTGGTTGCACACTCATTATTGCGGTGCAATGTGGGGTATAATGAGTGCACTCAATAACGTCCACTGCGATTTCAGACACCACTATAAATGGCTGTCCCCTTAAATAACGCCCCATTTGAGGGTATAGGGGGCGATTTCGGACTCAGCCATAGAAGTCATTCCACTTATGACATTCCAGGAAATCCCTTATATGCATAAAGGCATCCAGCTATCACTGCAGCTGAATAAAAAGCAGAAACGTTTTGCCCGATGAAACGTGAAGACAATAAACATGATTGTGGGAAATTATGGTTTATGAGTATTTTCATTAAAGTAAATGAATATTGCAGGGCTAATTGACATCCTTTATTACAGTATAAAACTATCAAATATATTTTCTGCCTTATACTATGATATGTTTTTACATTGACGTAAAAATCATGACGTATTGCACAAGTGTTTGCAGTACATAAACCAATCATTAATTTGTCATAAGGAAAATATTATAGATTACATGGGTATTGTTTAGCAGTGTATTTGATTTCTTAGCAATTAAAAGCAAGGAAAAAAAATAAAACCTATCTATTAGACAAGGTCAGAAAAAAAAACTGGTTTTACATTTGACATTTCTGTCCCCCTCACTTCTGAAATGATGGCTACTCCTCTTAAACGAAGACGTTCAAAAGAAAAAAAAATGCAAGTGCGATTATTCATCTATGTCCTTGAGATTGCTTATACATCTTCACAAGGTAGCTGGTGTAACTCTTTATAGCCCATTCCAGGAATAGGTGCTAAAACTCCAAGTGTGTCAAATAAATATATATATATATATATATAAAAAAAAATGTATTTCATATGATGTCTGAAAGTTTTGCAAACAAAACTTTCAGACATCATATAGTTATAAAATTAAGCTATATTAGTTCAGCATCACATATAACCAACCCGATCTCACGACCAAGTCGTATGAATTCGACGAATGATTAAAAAGGGGCTAATTCGTACACTGTAAAAAATATATATTTTCAGCGAATTCATACGACCTCACTCGTACGAATTAGTACGATTTTGCTAAATCGTACATATTTTATGAATTGGCCAATTCGTATGAATTCGTACGAATGACCTACCCCTTACCCCGCCCCTAAACCTACCCATCACGTGGGTTTAGACAAATCGTATGAATTCGTACGAGTGAGGTCGCACGAATTAGTCACTTTTTAATCATTCGTCGAATTCGTACGAATTGGTCGTGAGATAGGGTAGCATATAACAGCTAGGCCTGGCTAACAATACGTGTAAAAATTGATATTTAGAATTTTGTTCAATCAAACATCTCTAGTTTTCACAACAAAAAAGCAAGACACCAAAGTGTACCAAAAAGCAGACATGGATTTCCGAACATCATGCCAACTTCTGGCTCATGCACCTCCTCACACCAGGCTGAGCACCCCTATAAACGATACACAATCACGTTAAAGCCTATTAGACATGCATTAGTTACTGGCTCACTCACACACACACACCCGCACTCGGTCTAAAGGAGGGGTGCAACACACACCTGAGGGGAGACTGTTGGGGCTAACGGCAAGATCCACATGATGACAGAGTGTCAATACAAAGCAATTTAAGGGCGCATGAGAAATCGACCCCCCAGATAACAGGCAATTTCTCTGCTCCGATGACTCCTGTGGACAGCCAAATAACCACAAAAACGAGAAGAGAAAGAGTGAGTCTACTGCTGAGAAGCTGTGATTTGGATCACGTTGCACTGGTTACTATTGCACATTCACTAGTGGCTTCTCGATCGGCCTCTCACTCTCTTTATCCATCTAGTTCTCTTTTATTTTCTGTCCATCTCTGCCTTAAACACACACACACATATATATGCAGCCCACCACTCTACTCAAGCCTTTAAACAGTAGCTTAAAACAAGATGGAAAGGTGTAAAACTTAACTTGAGGGTTTGAGATTTGGTGTCGAGTTAAATCCAACAGCAAGTTTGGGATACTCATAATATGATTTTCAAGACACAATCGGCACATATAGTACATTTATTTGTCATTCCACCTTCTTTTAAAAAAGAAAAATGTACGCAGTAAATATAGAGTGTAGATATAGAGAAATACTGTATGCAAGGTGCTCAACTTGACCTTCCGTTTTTAAAAGAAATTTACAGTAAATACGGATATATACATTTATGAATAATAAAAGCATTTAACTGATATTTGACTACAAACCTAAGAGACAACAAACCATGTCTATAGCACACAACTTGTAAATGGTAAATGGACTGCATTTGTATAGCGCTTTCACAGACCCAATGGCCACCAACATCTAACTGGCCAATGTTAACCCGCTAAACCGCATCCACTTGGGTTCACATACCAAAAACAAAAAGTAGGCATCATATTATTCAGCCCACTAGTATTCCTTTCCAAACACAATCATACATTTGAAGCCTTGACTCATTACATTTATGACTCCGTTGAGGGAGTCAGACATTCTGAAGTTCAAGACTGAAAGAAAAGGGAGGTTTCGGCCAACAACCCCATTAAAGACTCTAATACAGGAATGCAGAAGAGTTATTTAATTGCCACATTATATTTCCTTATAAAACGCTCTATTATTCAGAGCATGCAACGGTCGCATTCAAGAACTGTTTTTGTTGGTGCTCTCAGAGACCTGCCTGCTAACAGGGAGTATAGCTTAAAGACTGACACTTCCTGCAGGCAGTGTTTGGTAATAGGGTGGGTTGTCAATCACAAGCTGTTTCCAGAAGACGACAACTAGTCTATATATTCTCGGTGTTTGGGTGAGTGCGAGGTTACAGAAAACTTTATAGATTTATGACTAAGAACGCATTAATTTTTCAGAGATGCGGGATATATCGAAGTCATTCTAAGGGACGGGTGTTCTTTTAATCATTTCCATGCATTACCAATTCATGGAGTCGCTGACTGATTTGTTTAATCATTCAGAGTATTTTGAAGGACATTAGTACTCTTTAACTCTCATTACAAGTCGTGTGCCATATAGGTGGATGTTTGAGAAGTCAAAAGGCATGGCAGCACTTTTACAGACATGTGTTGATAACCTTAAGTGTTGGGAGGTAGGCTATTTTGAAAGGGAATCTATCTATAGCTTGAGAGGTGTAAAATGTAAAACCTGATATCACACATTTTCTTTTAGACAAATGAAAAAATGTAACAAAAGGAAAAGAGTACATTATCATTACAGAAGATTTCTAACACAAGGTTGTGGCTCATACCCAACGGGCTTGATCAAGCTGTTGAAGTGTGACTAAGATTTAAGGTGCGTGCCAGAGCGCAAATTTAAAGAGACTGGCATGAAAGACAAAATCAAAGGAGGTTTTTGAACCCGTCATCGCATGAGTGAGAGGGACGCAGATAAGGGTGGACCTGCTTTGAGAAATGGTTCATCAAGGAGTCTCTGACAAACTCACATCCTCCAAATCATATCAAACACGGGGCTCGAAGTTCCTCTGCTCTCAAGATCAACTAAAAATACCCAAACCCCGACAGAACTGTCATTAGATCCTCACAGAGCATCAAACTTACGGGCATCGGGGGGAAAAAAAGTTTGCAGTTAATCTTTCTGACTCATATGAAAGCCGTAGAGAGAGAGATCACAAGAAGTGGCGTGAAAAACTCCTCTTTTTCACGAACGCTATATTACATTCACATCCAACAGCTCATAATCATGTGGAAATCACAAGTGAAAAGGTGTGGGATCATGATGAGGTAACCATAGAAACACACACATTGTCCCTTCCTTGAATGTTCTTTGTAAAAGAAGATGTCCTGACATGAGCATCATCATCCTTATTCACACTAAAAGAGGATTTTTTTTTTGTTTGTGAAGAGATGAGTTTTCGGGGATTCGGCTGTCCGGATAGGGTTTGAAAGATCGTTCCACACTTTAACTCTTTCCCCACCAGCGTTTTTTGAATATTTTCACAAAACTTTCAGGGCCACCAGAATATTTTATTGTATGAATATCTGAACATGCTAAACATGTAAAATGTTTTTTTTTCAAGCTTCATGCATTCAAAAACCCACATTCAAAAATTTGAACGTGGGTAAGTTACATTTAAAAAAGAAGCAACATTTAGAGCAAAAAGCTGAGAAAATCGTGTTTTTGTCAAAGACTCCATCTGGATCAGATTCAGAACAATGATCCGAGTCGGAACAGATCGAGTCCATCAACATCCCCAAAGCATCACAGTCCTATAGCTCATCCTGGGTCAACAATTCATTCAGTAACATTAGGCAGTTTTGATTTATTTGCCGTTTAAAGGTTGCTACAGTATCAGTAAAATATCCCAAAACCACTAGGCCAATGTTATATACTTTGTTTAGCTGATTACTTACAATATCCCAAACGTTTTCAACTATTTGTAAATCGTGAGAAAATAGCAATTTTAACCAAGGAAACGGGGCGTGTGAGCAGGGGTGAGGGAGGTTTCATCTCGTACTGCCATAGTAACCATGGCGACAGACGTGGACAACTGGGTTACCCCTAGCGATACACTCACGCTGTTGTTGTTTGTTCTTTTTTCAAACATTATGGACCATGGCAAGCGGACTTTGAGACAGAAAGAGGACTAAAAACGAAGATGTGAAACAGTGCTGAGTTCCCTCAAGTTTAATTCGTCTAATAAACTGACCTGTGTGATTATTAATTCAGCATTCGTTGCGTGTGGAGCTGGTATGCGTCTCTCATTAGCAATTGCGCCCTGCTTCTTACCACAATCATGTTGTGAAAACATCAAAACATCAATGTATTCACACCGCTTAATATATATCAATGTATAATTCCACTTAATGCTTTGCGTCATCAATATAAGCCTTTGTTATTGTAAGAGGTTAGCGACCCCTAGCGGCGAAAAATCCTTCATATTGTACCTTTAATGTGACGATCGCGCTATTTTGATATGAATATGATTAGATATGTTGTTTCTCCTCCTTTGCATGTTTTGATCAGGAGATTTAGTACTCTTTCTGAAGATGCGTATTAGCGCCCTCTATCGTATAACAGTGAAAACATGGAAAGCCGGAAAATTGTCAATCTTTTCTTATATTAAATGTTTTCTAATCTTAAAAAAGCTTATATTTCAGGCTAGACCAGACAATGTGTATGTGCAGTCTTAAAGGCCTGTTCACACACCATGCGTTTTTCCAATCCACTGTGTGACTTTCCTATTGTTTTTCAATGTAAACACGCGCTAGATGGAAGTCTTTGTCCTCGCATCTTTTGCTGAGTCTCGTGCATGACACAACATTCTGAAAAAGCGGTGCTCAAGTTAAACGACGTTAAACATTTTAAAAAAGTCTTTAGACCTTGTGCTTTTGTTGTTCTACTGAACTGAAACCTGCCTTTTTAACAGCAAAACTGCATTCTGTGTTAATTGGCCCTTAAGTGTATGTCTCAAAACGGTTTCTATGGCAACAAGAACGCAATGACTTCACCAATTGGTGATTGGTTCTTTTATTTAGAAGGTATGACTGCCATATTGTAAACGAGAAGTGCTACAGTACATTCTGAGTTATGAAGGGCCTGATATTACTGATGTTGTGCAGAGCAATCAATAACCATGCCGTTGTTGCGATGTGCTTTCTGGCCAAACTCGATGGGATTACACATATATTTTATACATGGACAAGCCTATTATTTTTACTATATTTTCTGATTGGTTTCCTTAGAGAAAACTGCAGTCGATGCTCCCTATGGCTATTCCATCCCTGCTTTAGTTTACTCCAAAGTCAGTGTAAAAAAGTAAAGCTGACTGTTCTTATATTACCCCACTACAGATAATACTCTTATTAAGTGATGCATATAGTTACCGTTTAGCCTGTGAAAACCTGACACATGCTCTGGCATTCTAAACTCTAGAGACGTCCCCAACTGGATGCAGTAATTGTGCTTTTCATTCTTAATGATCTGCAAACTTTATAGGGCTAAGGATTTTTCCTTCCCCCTTCAGAAAGTTTGACCAAAACAGCCAAAGTTAAATGCCCGAGGATGTGTAATTAGGAAACTACGAGTCTAAAGTCTCTCTACAAAATGGTTAGGATTTCTCAGACATGCAGCACAGCCTACTAAAGTCTAGATTCACTGCAGTTCTATTAGAATATTTATGAAATGATTATGTAGAAAGTTAAAAAAAACACACTAAACAGTTACTATGCCATTATGGTGTGAAGTAAATTAAAAAAAGAATGCAAAATAAACTTCAATATAGACTGTATATATATTTTACAATGACCTTGAATACAGTTCATTCACTATTAAGTGGGTTTGTACTGGTATTGATATGTTTTAACATTCAGTCCATAACCACAAAATTATATAACTGGTATTCCTTTTTGACCAGTGAAACTTTGAGGTTGAAGATATTTCACAAAGTTTTGAGCAGAGCCTCCTTTCCTTTAATGAGGAACAAGTTGTCAGTGAAAGCCAGTAGCTGTTAATTTCACAGATGTCAAACCTCTTCCTTCATCAGGATGATCTGCTCAGACTCCAAGCCATTCATATAAAACCCCTTTAAAATAGAAATGGGGTCATTCTGGGTCAACTCAACCAGGCCCCCGACTAAAAAATGTGATAAAGAAAAAATATTCTAGTAAAAGAAATACATAAATGAAGAAGGAAGCCAAAATATGTATATTTACTGAGCAATCCACTATAGAGGGGGGTCAAAATAACCAGTTTCACATTCTAAAATGGCTTTAGAAACATATTTATTTCATTTTTAGAGATATACTAGGTCTGTTAGTTAAATCTGTTTACTTTTGCAATCTTTGTTGCATCTCTTCTTTCAAATATCCCTGATACTGATTCAAATATAGGTCCTTATAAATGCACTTTTGAGAGCAAGTTCAAAAACCACCTGATATTGCTGGATTTACAGTATCAGTCGAGTATGAACGAAAGCAACCAGCATTACAGAGACTCGGCAACCAGGGTGTGAACGCCCATTGAGTCATAATTGCAAGTTACCATGACATTGCTTCATTTTTACAAAATGAGCTCAACACATTAGATTCCTGGCATTGTGACTACCACATAAAATGAGGCAGTCATTTGTAAGCCTTAAAAACAAGCAAAGCGGTTTGTTTCTACATATTGTTGATGTCTCATTCCCAGGGATTTCCCCAACAAATCATCTGTCTCTGTCTCCTCAGAAAAAGAAACATATGCTCTAGTCTAGCCTATTTGAAAGACTTCACAGCATATAAGGAGCTATAAGAATGACTGAGCTCAACTAAAAAATAAATCTATTAACCAAAGTGTGCATGCATAGGCACAAAACAGTATGACGTGCATTTGTTCTTATTCACACTACCTATAATGCAGAAGCTAGATATCGGTTTGGATTTCCACAAGCCATTTGATGCCATAGAGCTAATGACTGTCAGATTCACAAACTAATTGTTCCTTTAAGTGGGTGTTTTTAATGAATCGATAGAACCGATTTCCAAATTGGCCCGCATCAAACTCACGCGTTATCAATCAGACAGATTACTGAGTTAATAACACACTCACTCGTTGAATCGAAAGTCATTACTTCTAGTAATACCAAACTGATCCCAAGAAAAAAACAATTTTGCTTCTAATAATAATTGATTGGTATCAAATAATAACTTGCTATTGACATGTTCAAAATAACACTTATTTTTGGTTCTCTCGACCAGAAAAATAAATAAAAATCATGCATAAATAAAAAAGGGTCACTACTATGGCACAAACCGCTGAATTACAGTATACGCCAATTGCAATCAGCACCTTAATGGATATAACATATGTTTTTGAAGCTAAAAACAACAGGCATTTTGCAGATGCATTCATAGCACACTTGTTGCCACAGTACACAAAGTGCCAGAATAAAAAATTGAAAAGTTACCAGACCAAATTCAGTTCTGTAATCTTAATACGTTTCATTTCACCCTATATGAAAGATGGCTTCTCCATTTTGTATAGTTTCAAAACGTGCTTGATTTACAATAATCACATATTAATGGAATATCTATTTGTCTGTTCCATTTCTGTTCTTGTAACATTCAATAACTCACATACACTAAAATATTAGCTGAAATATAAAACTTTTGTGTTAAAAACACAATGGGGTCTTTAAATAATTGCAGTGATACTTCCATCTGATTTTTTTTCTTGTCAAAAATGAATCTCATCAATAATATATTAAACCTACTTTACAATATTCATTATGTAAATTTAGCATTTTATACAAGGTCATACTAAGTCTAGGATTAAAAATATGTTTTACAATATAGGCTGGAGTTTTGTCAATGGTGTTACACCTTTAGGGACCAGATTTGGAGGAATTTGGAGGAAAGTTGGAGGAAGCCATTACCAAAACAAACCTGCTACTACTGATCTCGTCACATAACGAAATCTTCAACATCACAGACATTTCACAATGTACCTTCAAATTCTCAACAAAAAACAAGCAGAAACTCACTGTCAGTAGATCCAGTACTCCCCAACCACACATGACCTTTCACCCCAGGAAGTGTTTCAGATAAAAGTCCCTCTGCTGGTTTTCCATATTTTTTTTACCTCTTCTTATTACCTTTTTAAATGAAACAATAAAACCCTCTACAGTTACAGAACAGTGACATTGATATTCATACTTTTCTAAATATTTACATATTTTACACAATAACAAGATCATACAGTTCCAAGATACAGATACAAGTGTTTTGAAACATGTTTTCTGCACAAATTTGTGCATTTTAGCCATGTTAAAGTGAGTTACAGCATTTGTAACCACAGTAATTGTACATGAATCAAAATCTTTCAAATGTACACTCAACATTATTAATCTAGGTAACGTTGTTGACTATACTCACAAGTAGTTGCAGACTAAATTAAAGGTAATTCTTTCAGACATTATGTAACAGATGTTCTTCAACAGGCCAAAAGCAATGCATAAAGAATAACTCGATATGCCCTTTCCAGTATGTGTCTGTGAACTACCAACAGGACTTTCTGGTTAAAAAGGATTTCACTTCCTGTTTCTAGTCCACTGTGAGCTTGCTTAAATCTAAGCAAAATGCTCTAAAAGCGAGGGTAGAACAAACATTGTTAGCGTACCAAATTACAAGATCTCTGGCGATTCTCACCCAGCTACTTTCAATAATCAAGCCTATTATTCTAATTTCCATGCTGTTGTAGATGTGGGGAAATGATTTCATATGATTTTATGACTTTTAAATGTGATCCAACTGCACCAAACTCAGACGATGCCGTTTTTGAGATGTACTGTCACAGTATCGCATGCATAATTAACAAAAAAGCTAAAGAAACATGCCGCCATCGTTCATATCCACGTTTGGCCCATCATTCTCTCGAAATTTGAATTTGAATCTGCAACTGAAACTTTTCAATTCATTTTCATTTCTTATTTATAAGTAAAAAAAAAATGAGATTCATAAGGTGACTCAAAGGGATGGTGCGTCCAAAATAAAAATCTATAAAATATCACTGGCTTCATTTCATTAAACTAGGTTAGCCCAAGGGGAATCTATATAGTTTGCCAATAACTAAATCATTGATCTTCTAAGGTTACAGTGAACTCAGAGGGGAATTGCCTTATTTGCGTGTAAGCGAATACCTATATGAACCAAATCAAACAGACTTGGCCAGTCTGATTAGATTCAAGGGCCTTTAGCAATAGGTAGAAAATGACAAATGCAAAGTACTTTGACTGCAGCGCTTCCATTTCATTCCAATGTGAAATAAAAAAGTCCCTAATAGTATTTCTTATTGCATGGTCCAGGCAAACACGGAATGTTTATAGAAATTTGGTTCTGGCGATGTTCTGAACAGGGTCGGACGTTCTTCTAAGTAATTCAATTCAATTTTTCAATTCAAATATATTTGTATGGCTCTTTTCACAATACATATTGTTTCAAAGCAGCTTTACAGGAAGTGCATAATGTTAATGAAATATTCAATCAAAGTAATCCGGCCTTTAATCATGTTCATGGAGCATTTTTGTCTTCAATGTTTTGGTTGGATGTCCATCGAACATTTTTTAAATGACACGACTTGTTTCAGAATATTCCGAGAACGTTCAAAATAACATTCCAGTAATATATGAAGAATGGTCAAATTCAGTTTCCTTATTGTTCGCCATAGACATTTACACTAGACCTCACCTTGGGGTTCTAAGCATGCGTCAAAACCGCCGCCATCTTGGAACAGAGGTCTTGTCATAGGATGTAGCTAGGTAACGCTGCTATCTCTGCCTTTACTTCGAATTCATTGATTGTGGCAGACTTTTGTGCAGCGTATGATGTTCACGGATGAAATCTGATCTAGGAAGAATGTTTAAAAAAAAAAATTCTTTCTGGAATCAATGATAAATACATGTCTGACTGTTGGAACAAACCAAAAAAACAAGAAAAATCGCATTCACGATGATTTATGGTGATTTTATTTCCGTTAGACTTGTGTCTACTACATTGACGCTGATGCATTAAAGTGGAGGGGCTCCCCTGTTTCAAGATGGCGGCTCTATTGATGCATTCGTTCCAATGAACTGCCGTAGCCAAGGTGAGGTCTAGTGTATATGTCTATGATTGTTCGCATAACCAAGAAAAAAGCATTAAAACATTTTTAAAAAAATAGACATTCTTGAAGTTTTAGTAAATTCAGAAATAACGTTTTCATGAAGCAAAGCATTCTTATTAAGTACATTCTGGTATATAACAACTCAGAAATCATATTATGGAAGTAAAGTAGGTTGTGAATGCCAATTCATACTGACTTTAAGGAGGCTAATGAGCTAGTTTGAGTGATTCAGATGCATGCTTAAAGATCACATGCGCTTGCATTACTGTTTAATGTAATGATTTATGTATTTTAAAACAGGTCCGCTTTCCTAAAATAAGTCCTATTATTTCACACTCCCGTTCCTATACTTTAAAGTGCACACGTACAGAGACTCTCCCTCACTGTCACGTTTTTTTCCAACACATTGACGAAAAGTTTGACGGTTTCGCAGATCGTCCCACACATCAAAATCCGACTGCACTCGACAGAGGGGAACTGACATTCATCAATGTACGACCATCTATTAGGAGCAAAATCACTGCACATACGAGTCCTTTACTAGAGGACGTTCTGTCCTCGGTTCGCAGTGATCTTCCTGTCCCACCGGGCCTCCCTGCCATATAGTGATGAATAAGCCCTAGGATAATGAGAGGACATATAATGTAGGGCAGGCGGTCGGTATGGGGGCCGCTGGGGGCCCTGGGGCCGCGGTTCTCCAGCGAGTCCCGTTGAGGCAGGCTCCTCTCCCCTGACTGCCCGTGATGCATTGAGCTGGAGTCTGCTACTGTACTACGCGGAGAAGAGAACGTGAGCGCTCATTTATTATGGACGAGCAAATTAGTGCCATGATGCATGCATTAAACAACCTGACGGTGGCATTACCATGTGCATGAGAAAGGAGAGGCGGAGAGAGTGTGACAGCGAGAGAACTTCGTGAACGCATCATACACTCGAGACGAGAGAGTTAGCAGTTACACAACTGCATTAATAGCTCTTTAATGCGACTCTTAACCTCTCAGTCGTATTGTATAACGAATAAATGTGCTTTCGAAATCAACAGAAACCGAAGCCAGCGTGCCCTTTTCACCTTCTGTTTATTTTCGCTCCAAACAAGTGCATTGGAATTCCAGCCGGCGATTTTTTTTTCAGTACACTGGTTTTGTGAAGTGAGACTCAAAGGATCTGTGACACTGGGTCTTTGACAGTTTCTTTCTATTGATTTCTGTTGTCTTTTTTTCAGGTGTGGTGAGCTATGACCATATGATGGATAGCCGAGGATGGCATGGAAACATCATTATCTGTGACCTTTGGTTGACTCTGACGTAAAAAGAAAAAAAGAAAGAAAAAAATAGAAAGCAAGAGAAGCAGACATTCAAAACTCAAGTTCTAACTTTGGGATTTTCGTTTATGTCTGATAAAAGTTGGCTTCTTATTTATAGTATATTTCGTTTTTTATATTACAGTATATTTACTTTCTTCTCAGTGTACATGGAAGATATACTGTAAATATAAAACTTTCATTGCATATATAGTTACCTCAGTTATTGCTGCTACTGAAAAAAAGCATTCCTTCACTCTAAAAAATGCAGGGTTGTTTTAACCCAATTTTGGGTCAAATATGGACAAACCAAGCCATTTTTTAACCCAATGTTTGAGTTTGTCCATATTTGACCCAAAATTGGGTTAAAACAACCCAGCATTTTTTAGAGTGCAATGTTTTAATGCAAGTCGCGCTGGATAAAAACGTCTAGGGTCCCACACCTCAGTTAACTTCAAATTCAAGGACCTTTGAAGGACTTTCCAGGTCCAATACCCTCAAATTCAAGGACTTAATGTGGGGTCAACATAGTGTAGATCAAATACATTATAAAATATTCCAAACATCTTGAAACTAGCATTTTCCAGGCATCAAGTTTCAGTGGTTTCAGCCAATTTTTGTAATGTTCCACGGTGTGTCTGTGAAACGTTAACGTACCATCGTAGCGGTTTCGTGTGCGCGTAAATGGCAACACATAACAAAGTACCTCACGCGGGAAACACTTAACGTAACGCGTAAATGCGTGTAACTAACGTAAATCAAGTAAGCTAGTGTGCATAGGCCACAAAGTGATAACACGTTTTTTTCCAGAAAAGCTCTGGCACAAAATTAATTCAAACACTATCAAGGACCTGTCATTTTAAAGGCTAACTAAACCCCTGGTCAGAGCCTGACTCCACCCACTGGCAATATTTGAAAAATGCTGAAAAAGTGGGCAGACCCCAGCGGAAATAGAGGGGACGAAAAAGATGCCAAAACACTCTATCCTGATCGTTTTCAATACTCGCAATTCCAACTCCTGCCTCCCTACAGTGGTTTTGATGAAACAAGCTGGTTTTTATACTGCTGCTCGTACCAAGAGCGTGGTGAGCTGAAACCTGCGTGTAGTACATCGCAAAGTGCGGAACATCCAATAAGAAAATTCAACTGCAGCAGCCACCGTTTAACCTGAAGAGGGCAGCACTAAGAGGTTTTTACACCTTATATTGTAGAAACAAAACACAAATGTCAAAAAAGTTACTCGAATCAATGACTGGTATTAATAAAGATCCATTCTTACTAGGGCTGTCAGTTAACGCGTTATTAACGGCGTTAACGCAAACCCCTTTTGACGGCGATAATTTTTTTTTATCGCGCGGTTAACGGTCTTTTTGTCCTAGCAAACTTTATAGTTTTTTCACATGCTTTTGCAACAGGACACGGCATGCGTCTTGATCTATTTCGGCGTCTCGCGCTCGTCATCCGCTCAAAGCCGGCTCGCAAGCCGAAACGTGTGTTTGCGGCGTGCCTGTTGTTTTGTTTCCGCTCTAGATCCGCTTGCGCTTTGCTCAAAGAAGCAACAAAATGTCCTCACGCGGTGCAAGCCATTGAATTGAATGCGTTTCAGAGCGCAGCGCGAGGACGTTCTGTGCCGCACCCTGACCTGGATGACGAACGCGAGACGCCGAAATGGATGCCCTAAGATTCTGAATGGAAAGTTTACATTTAAAAAGTTGCCATATTGTCCCATTGACAAGACCAATTGATCTATGTTTTGTCGTTGTGAACTGAGCTATCATCATCGCAGCACGTCCAGTGATGGCCAAGCAAACGGGAGTAAACACACACACACATTACAGATGATGCGAATTCTCCGCCCCCTCGCCAATATTAGGACCTCGTCAGTATTTCTTTCACCCTTTTATTGATAGACAGTGTCACACTGTGTGAGAGATTGTTTATATATGTTAGTGTGAAATTGAACACTATTCCAATGTTATTTTCAATAATAATTTTTCCACTTTTCCATATTGATAAGAGCATTAAAATGAGAAAAAAATAATGTAACAAAAAGAAATCAAGAGACATTTAGAATAGATAAAAATGTGCGATTAATCGCGAGTTAACTATCACATTAATGCGATTAATCGCGATTAAATATTTTAATCGTTTGACAGCCCTAATTCTTACAGATCGTTAACTAAAACAAGTTGGTTTAGGGTTTAGTTACTCTTTAAAAAAAACTTTCCAGGGCCTTGAATTTTGTTTTTCAGATTCACAAACTTTCAATGATTTCAAGGATCTGTGGGAATCCTGTTCAAATTGTGAGTGTCGGTTTTAGACCAAACTACCCCGACTTTTGATTTACAGCATAAGGTCTGTTAGACATGTTTCTCCACAATTAAAGACTGGAAAAAAGCAACAAGGATGATCAGGGAATGCACAAACTGATAAAACACTCTAAAAGCAATGCAAGTTTCTTTGGCTAAAGAACGTGCCAAATGTGGTGCAATATGGATCAGATGGTCAGTGTGGGCGGTCGTTTGAAGCGGAGAATACATTTTGGTGGAACCTCTGGTTATCATAGTACATTTATCACCACCAGTGGAAGGTTTGTTCCTGGATTTGCTCAAAATGTGGGATTGTTTTGGAGTGTGGTGGAAGTGAGAATGTATTATCACATGTGATAAGCCAACAGCATGACTGTTGAGTTAAACACCCACCAGCTCTTTCTCCAAGTTCTAGTGTCATTTCTCTCTCTACCTCTCCATTCCACTCATTATACCGGCTCTGTTTAAATAATGGGAGCATCTCTACAGAAACACACTTCGAGCTCTCGCCGCTAGCGCTATCAGCAGGGTACATGCACCGCTGCAGAGGATTCTGGATGGTGGAATCTACACAATCTGACAGCGACTGGGAGTCAGCATGTATTCGCTCTGGCAAGTCATATTTCCTCTTTCGGGTAGACTCCATTTTTCCCTTTCATCTTTCAGAGGAAGCGCTGCACTGGCAGGTCCCTTCTTTCTTTGTGCTCTTTAATTTTGTCCCCGCACCTGCCGCTGTACAAATGGCCGTTCGCCATCCTCACCACAACTCTTCTGTGATGTGGAAGAAAGGGCTCACCTCACTAAAGACTGTCTTTAAAGCACCTTTACTGATTCATTTGATTTTCTCCTTGTATTATTTGTCCCCATCTTCCACTCTCTATTTACTCAAAAGAAGTATATATATATATATATATATATATATATATATATATATATATAGAGAGAGAGAGAGAGAGAGAGAGAGAGAGAGAGAGAGCTAGCCTAAAGCATTCTAATTCTTTTGTAACATTATACAAGTATTTACTCTCAAAAAAAGTTATTTTGAATGTAATATATATATATATATATATATATATATAAACACACATGCTTGTATATATTTAAGAAATATTTTCATGTATACTGTATGTAGATTTATATATAATTTATATTATATATAAATATTTTATATATAAATAATATTTTTTTAGTTATATAGTATTATATATAGTTTTTTATATATATATAGTATTTATATATATATAAAATAATTATACAGAGTGCACCCACATATATTATGTAAACACAAACTTTTATTTTGGATGCGAATAATCGCGATTAATCGTTTGACAGCCCTAATATATATAGAACGTTCAAAATGTATGTGTGTATATATACTGTATATATGTATTTATATATATATATGTGTGTGTGTGTGTGTGTATATATTTCCCTTTCATCTACAGTATATATATATACACACATACATACATATACATATATAGTACACACACATACATATTAACATACATATAAATTGTTCTTTTGAACGTTCTATTGATCAAAGAATCCTAAAGAAATGTACAATGGTTTCCACAAAAATATTAAGCCACACAACTGTTTTCGACATTGACAGAGCTCGACATTAAGACTTTTCATGTGCTTGTCCTTTGGACAAGTGAATCCGTCATCCACTTGTCCAAGTAAAAAAGTTGCTTGTCTGTATTTTTTTTTTTTTTGTAGTGTTCAATCAGCTTTGATATATTTAACTCTGCATATTGTAATATCTGCACCTTTAAAGGCCGAGCCTCAACAGCGCAACCCTGTTACAGTCAGTAGGCTAATACATTTATTATACACTATCGATCGCAACTTACAATAAACGTAATACAATCAGAATCATTCTCTCGTTTTAGTGATTCATTATATTGACGTTTTAATCAGGCTGCTTGTCCGGTTGGGAGAAGCGTTAATGTCCAGCCCTGATTGATCATTCAAAATGTTTCTGGAGCAGCAAATCAGCACAGAATGATAGCCCTATCTGATCATGTGACACCGAAAAAAAAATATATATATAGATATTTATTAAAAGATGACCCCAAACCTACATGGTTTTTACAATTTACACTTTACAATAAAGTTTCATTAGATAACATATTAACCAACATGAACTGAATAAGAACAATACATTTGTTTCAGTATTTAATAATCTTTGCTAATGTTAGTTATTAAAGAACACTCACTGGTCCATGCTAACTAGCCAATCTTGGCCCCTTGATTCATTCATCTCTCTCTGTGATTCTGAACCTCTAGAGTCTAGTTAACTGTCTCTCTGATACTCTCTTTACCTCATCTTATATTTCCACGTCTCCGTTTCCCTCGCCTGCCGCTCATATGTTTCGCCTGCTTCTATATTCATTATAAACACAGAATGAATGACCTCAATCTGTCCGTCCGAGTTAGACACCAACACTAGGCACTCTCTTGCGTTCTCTATGTCATGTTTTTTATGTTCTGATACACTCACTCACCTCTTTTACATGACAGATACGAAGGTTACTTTTTTTTCCTTGGCTAATTACATGTTTTTTTTATTTATTAATAGCACCATATAATAACTTTTCAGTGTTCAGGAAGAGTTGTTTCTTTCATATTTGATTCATTTAAATGAACCATCTAAATGAATGATTCACTAAAACAAAGTGCACGTGCTACATTTTAAAGAGACACATTAAATACATATTTATACGGAGCCCCCCAGTCCAACTTTGGCAAAAAAAAAATAATTATAACTATCTCGTAGCCTCAAGATAGTAACTCTTGGCCTCAAGATAGTAATTCGTGGCCTCAATATACTAACTTGTGGCCTCAAGATACTAACTTGTGGCCTCAAGATAGTAACTCGGCCTCAAGATACTAACTTGTGGCTTAAAGATACTAACTAGTGGCCTCAAGATAGTAACTCGTGGCCTCAAGATACTAACTCGTGGCCTCTAGATAGTAATTTGTGGCCTCAATATACTAACTTGTGGCCTCAAAATACTAACTCGGCCTCAAGATACTAACACGTGGCCTCAAGATAGTAATTCGTGGCCTCAATATACTAACTCGTGGCCTCAAGATACTAACTCATGGCCTCAAGATAATAACTCGTGGCCACAAGATAGTGACTTGTGGCCTCAAGATAGTAACTCGGCCTCAAGATAGTAACTCGTGGCCTCAAGATAGTAATTCGTGGCCTCAATATACTAACTCGTGGCCTCAAGATACTAACTCGTGGCCTCAATATACTAACTCGTGGCCTCAAGATAGTAATTTGTGGCATCAATATACTAACTCGTGGCCTCAAGATACTAACTCGTGGCCTGAAGATTGTAATTCGTGGCCTCAATACTATCTCGTGGCCTCAAGATACTAACTCTATCTTGAGGCCACGAGTTACTATCTTGAGGCCAAGAGATAGTATCTGGAGGTCTGCGCAGAAATTCAAATAAATCAGTGAATCTTTTATTAAACTTGTGCCTTGTTTACACCACTAGTCATTAAAAAAAGGTAATTAGATTAGTTAGCTCCGCTAAGTTTAATGAGCTACGTCACATTTTGTTTTGGTGGGAAACCATAGTACTAAAAGCACTAAAAGATTCTGTCAGATTTAAAACTACGCTTTGTCATGTATGTTACGCGTTTGGGTGAAAAGAAACCCGTGAGAGAAACAGATAAATGGCGCAGTGATTTATGATATAACTTCTGTATGTTTCCCTCAACACGTTTTGTCCGGCACAATTATAAAATTTAGCCTCAGACAAATGAAAATTATCACACTTTGGCAGCCCTTTACTTTGGCTACTCTGTCGGCCTGCTGCGTTTTAAATAATTACCCTCGCTGCATCATCCATCATGTCTATTGTTTTCTTTGTTCAGATTCGTTTTATGGTCACATCCACACAGCCTAGTTTGTTTCAAGTTGACGGCTGGAGCCACAGATATTGTAGTCGAAAAGTTGGCTCTGCTTGCTAAAAATATCCTCTGGCAAGCATCTTGTCTCGTGGTGACCGACCACGAAACCTAGCACGAGCACAAGGCTAATAACGCGCATGGTAGACGTGTTTTACACAGAGCTAGAGGGATTCAAAGCCGTGTCTGAAGATCCCAGCCTGCACTTGAATGCTCATTATGCAAGTGTTTCAAATGGAAGGTGAGAATAAGGGTGTGAATTAGGTGTAAGACAGGCAGCAGTGACACTGACAAAATGAAAGAAGCTTCTAGAAAAGCCTCATGTTCATTCAAACCTCAACGTGTACCTTTCCTCTCTCTCTTCCCCCCCTCTCTCTCTCTCTGCAGGTCTCATTTCATAAATGATACATGAACCTGTGGAAGCCGTCAGAATAGGTGCTGAGATCGTATTATGGAGTGAAATCTGAACAATGAACGGACCTGAGAGTGTGACTGCTGTCGGTGCTCGCCGTGATTTTGAGGGTTCTTGTTTTAGATTCGGTCTAATGGTTGTCATGGTAGGAAGCCATTCGCGCTGTCAGCCACAGAGCTGTGGATGTGGAGTCACCATATTTTTAATTGAGTCTATCTGGCAATGTGCTAATGAGGTCTGAGACGTTGACTTGACCATTATGACTTGTCTTTGGTAATGAGGGCCTCTCACCGACCCGCGGTCAGAGCTAAAAAAACAAAAAAGTCCTTATGTTTGGAGTGGCCAAAATCTCTTATGCATTTTCGGCAGTGATGTATGCGCCACAGTTTTGTAGAACCAAAGCCGATACGCATTTCACTTATTCTTTTTTTTTTGCTATCCGTTTGAAAAACAGAAATGGCAGCCAGGATGAATACTCTAAATCATCAATCGATGCAATCGCTGAGGCAATTTCACACTAAATTATAGCAGTTATGCCAGAATCAATATAATGCACTCCCGTAGCAATGTGAGGAAATTATAAGATGCTGTTGCGTCTCTCACATGAAAGGGGACTTACAATGTTCTGTAATCTTAAGACTGTTTCCACTGATAGACAGTCAACAATAGCGGTTTTGTTGAACATGGGGTGACGGTCGGCCATTTCGATCCATCATGCATGCAAACTTTAATACTGTGTGGCACAATCTGGAAAGTGTTTTAAGCCATGTATGATTTTGGGCATGATTTGGCCTGTGACATAAATTTTGTGAAGCCTAAAAGATCCTCGGCTAAAATATGTAGTCTTTGATCTTTAGTTTGACATGTTCAGAGACAGGGATAAAATGTGAACTCAGATTAAATTCTGGCAGTCAGAAGTTGAGGCGCAGTCCTGCAGTGTGACTTACAACAACCTTCAAATCAAGAACCAATGGGAACGCAAAACCTGATGATGCAATTAGTTTGCCATCAAAGATTGTTAAAGTTAAACCTCAAGACGAGTCTTCTTATGCGTGTCCATTTTTAACGCGCCTTGACTGCCGTACGGTCTGACAATAGTCAACTGAGATCCTACAGTGAGTCTATTATTGTCACAAGGACTTTTATACATTGTACAGTGTGCACCCAGCTTTAGAAACCTTTTATAGATATAGATATCTTTTATTTCGTATCTTATATCTAAAATATCTTTTATTTAGATTTAAATTTAGATGGCAATACAAATCACGTGAATGATTGTTTGATGGAGCATCCTGAATCAGTTCTCTGTTGAAAATACCAACATAATTAGTCACCATAGCAGCAGTGCCCAAAACGAAAAATGAAAAATACAGTTTTTACCCCGAATTGAGCAACGGAAGCAAAATTTATGGCATCATTGCAATTTTTTTTTCTTGCCATGTTATACATAATGTAAAAATTGTATTAAAGGGTTAGTTCACCCAAAAATGAAAATTCTATCAGTATTTACTCACCCTCATGTTGTTCCAAACCTCTATGTGTTTATTTGTTCTGCTATACACAAATGAAGATATTTGGAAGAATGTTTTAATCAAACAGATCTCATTCCCCATTGACTACCATAGTAGGAAAAAATACATACTATAGTAGTCAATGGGGATTGAGATCTGTTTGACTAAAACATTCTTCCAAATGTCTTCCTTTGTGCTCAGCAGAACAAATAAACACATAGAGGTTTGGAACAACATGAGGGTGAGTAAATACTGACAGAATTTTCATTTTTGGGTACTAACCCTTTAATATTACCCTTTTTTTACTAACCCTGGATATCTTTGACAAGATGGATCCCAAGTGACCTGACTTGCCTATAAGGGGACTGACTGGTCTTCTTATCGGGGTTTAGACATTGAAACTTTAGTATAACAAGATGCTGTGAATTTGAAAAGTAATTTGACAGCAGTGTGGAATTTTGTGTGACTGTCTCTTTGGGTTAAAAAAAAAAAGTCTTATAAATTAACCAGACTAAATTCGAGGGGGAGGAAGCCTCTGATGGGGTAAAAGTTTCCACCTAAGTCTTGATTCTCTGTATGAAGATGATGCCACTAGCTCATTTGAAAAGTATTTCAGACTATGGGCAGTGTAGAGGGAGCATATTTCATTCATGAAAGGCTTTGTTTGATTTTAAATTCTCTCTTTTCAGCTTATTCTCTGTAAAACTCTTCTAATGATGTGCTTGTTCACTCCATGTAGGCAGTGCAGCGAGCGAATTCTTCCATGTGACACCAATATAAGCGGACAGACGAGCGACCCCTGAGGAACACCATATACTGATTCAGCTGCTAAGACAGGAAATAATAAAGGCATATTTCAAGACACTACAAAACAAGACAGAAATATGTATGGTGCAAATTTGTGAGGGCGGCATGATCAACACCTTTTTAATATCACAGTATGCACTGTAATTTTTGAAGTTGCAAATAAAACAAAGACTATTGGAGTATGTTTTACAAGGAAATACTATGTCTACTTCCAAATTTCACATTCAATTGCGAACTTCTATACTGTAGCACAGTCTGAAAAACGTTTTAAGCAATGTGCACACTGTATGATTTTGGCCACGATTTTAGCCTGACTTCGTACTTCTGCTTTATTTCAGCTGGCTTCTGTACTCAGTCTGAGACGTCGACATGTCTCTCAGTTTTCCTCCGGCCTGAAAACAGCCAGCCAATCAACGAGCAGAGGGTAGGCTGAGAGTCGTGATGTAGACCCTAAGCACCGAGTTTAAGATTGTATTTTAGGTAAGGGGAAATCGAAAATGACCGTGGATATGGAGACACGGGATTTAATTCGCTCTGTTGTGGAGAATACTCCCGGCATTTGCAAACTGAAGCCTAAACAAGAAGCGCGTTTGTTAAACAAGTACTTGATTACAACAAGTACATGACTACTCATGGTTAGTTTATTTTTAGGGCTGTCAAAACGATTAATCGCGATTAATCGCATCCAAAATAAAAGTTTGTGTTTACATAATATATGTGGGGGCACTGTGTATAATTATTTTACATATATAAACACACACACACATGCTTGTATATATTTAAGAAATATTTTCACGTATATTCTGTATATAGAATTATATATAAATATAAGTATTTTATATATAAATAATATTTTTTTTCTTAAATATACATGCATGTGTGTTTTTATATATATAAAATAATTATACACAGTGCACCCACATATATTATGTAAACACAAACTTTTATTTTGGATGCGATTAATCGCGATTAATCGTTTTGACAGCCCTATTTATTTTAGTTAATACATTTACTAATGAAACATTGTGAAGTGTCACCATTTTTTTATTCCATTCGATAAATTAAACACTTAGTTTAAACAAAGGTACATTATTTAATAGATAAGATTAAATTAAATTTATGTTAATAAGTGTTAATATTTTGTTGATATTTGTGTTTCATAATATTTGTTTGATGATTTAAAATAAAAAAGATACTTTACAATGCATGTTTTCTGATTTCCATATCTACTTAAAAAAATAGTTTAGGTTTTAGACGTAAATGTGCTTGCAATTTGAGCCAACAGTGTGCTACTGTACATATGTTTGATATAAACTGGTCTGACGGGGATGTGGCCTAAAACTTCTGCACACAGTGTTTCCTCAAAGTAACATAATGTGTTTCAATCTCTTCCACACTATATACTCTTCTGACTTACTCTGCTTTCTCCTTCCGTGGCCAGGCTCAGCTCAGCGCAGTCGCTCTTTTCTTTCCCCCTCACCCCTCTCTCACCTTTCCATCTCTTTCAGTGCTCCGAGTGCTTGCCCTGGGACTAATTAGAGAGAAGTTGCAGCTCCGAGCGCCGCTCTGCTGACATTGGGAAGTAAGTTTTGGTGTGCGCGTTTGTGTGTGCACATGTGTGCATTAAAGCTCAACTTTAAAACTCTCAAACAAAACAGCAGGATCTTTGTTTTATTATTTATCTCACTGTTCCTCTCCATCACACTTTCTCCCTTCCTTATTCAGTGCTGCAGTGCAAACATGAAGCATCAGTGTGGGGATTTGCAGCTAATTTAATATGAGTAGCTTCTGCATGGAAACTACCATTTCAAAATAGTTAAAGTCAGGCAACTACTAACAGAAAGAAGCTGATCTGATGTATATTAAAGATATATTTAAGCAGTGGCATAACTTTGTTTGAAAAAGTCGGTGGGAAAGGAGTATGTATTGTTTAGTGCAGCAATTGAAATGAATCAGATTGGACTGATTTAAGGGAACGTTTAGCCAACGATATGCTTAAAACTGAGACGTTTTTCCTTCGAGTTTTCCGCATACAGACGGCATCGTCAAAACGAGTATTTCACGATCTGCTCAGTTACTGGGATTTTCACGCACTAACCATTTCTAGGGTTTACAAAGAATGGTGTGAAAAGGGAAAAACATTCAGTATGTGACAGTCCTGTGGGCAAAAATGGCTTGTTGATGCTAGAGGTCAGAGGAGAATGGGCCGACTGATTCAAGCTGATAGAAGAGCAACTTTGACTGAAATAACCACTCGTTACAACCGAGGTATGCAGCAAAGCATTTGTGAAGCCACAACACGCACAACCTTGAGGCGAATGAGCTACAACAGAAGTCCACTCATCTCCACTTCAAATAGGAAAAGAGGCTACAATTTGCAAGAGCTCACCGAAATTGGACAGTTGAAGACTGGAAAAATGTTGCCTGGTCTGATGAGTCTCGATTTCTGAGACATTCAGATGGTAGAGTCAGAGTTTGGCGTAAACAGAATGAGAACATGGATCCATCATGCCTTGTTACCACTGTGCAGGCTGGTGGTGGTGGTGTAATGGTGTTGGGGATGTATTCTTGGCACACTTTAGGTCCCTTAGTGCCAATTGGGCATTGTTTAAATGCCACGGCCTACCTGAGCATTGTTTCTGACCATGTCCATCCCTTTATGGCCACCATGTACCCATCCTCTGATGGCTACTTCCAGCAGAAAAATGCACCATGTCACAAAGCTCGAATCATTTCAATTTGGTTTCTTGAACATGTCAATGAGTTCACTGTACTAAAATGCCCCCCACAGTCACCAGATCTCAACCCAATAGAGCATCTTTGGGATGGGGTGGAATGGGAGCTTTGTGTCCTGGATGTGCATCCCACAAATCTCCATCAACTGCAAGATGCTATCCTATCAATATGGGCCAACATTTCTCAAGAATGCTTTCAGCATCTTGAATCAGTGCCACGTAGAATTAAGGCAGTTCTGAAGGCGAAAGGGGCTAAAACACAGTATTAGTCTGGTGTTCCTAATAATCTTAAGTTGAATTTTCCTATTGGAAGTTGTGGGGCTCTGTGATGTAAGCAGGCACCAGCTCACCACGCCCTTGCCTACAGAGAGACCCATCTCAGGTGCACCCCCCTTCCACGTTTACAAGTCCCCGTAGTTTGTTCCTCCCTAGCATGGTTTGGCATGATTGTTAAGATGAGATTTTGCATCTAATTGAACTAATATGTTGTAATATAATTCAGGATCGAACAGCATGAATTTAAAGAGATGCACTGCACATTAAGAATCCAGATTGCAATATTCTATCGTGAGGCATGATACTTTAAACAAGGGATAATACGACAGTCTGTGTGCAAATCAATGTAATTGACTGAATGCAGCTTTGTGGAATCCACAACGTACTTCATGCATATATCATTTATCACATCAACTAAACCCAAATCCCTGCGGTGCCTTTGTTGTAACAAAATTGTACTGCATCTTTATACTGGCCAACAAATACAGTGCCAATTATCATCTAATTAATCTTCCTAATAAGGCTTTGGTTAAGCACCGACAACCACACAATTTTGCAAGCCTCCTGATGCTGTATATAGATCATATAGCCTGAGATTAGTATAATTCAGAGGCCAGGATTACAGTGGTACGGGGTGTTATTGATCCGGAGCACTGAGCTGTGTCAATGGAAGACAGCACAGACATTTTCTTGTTTTGTGCAAGCGAGATGTTCTGTTCTTTGAGGAGAGAGAGGGCCGGTGGACCGGGCCGGTCGATACCACACACAGCCTATCAGCACAGCTAACCCGACTGTTACCAGCACTAATGCATAAACACCGGATTACAGGAGCTGTCAGATCTGGCTGGAGGACAAAGGATGGACATGGCGTAACTATTGACAAGATGTGAATTGCTGGGAAATGTTTTATGGCCGAGTTATTTGTGTAACTTGATTTACCCAAGTAGGATGTATTCCTGGTACAACATTCATATAAACCAATCCGATTGCATTAAACCCTCTTTGTTTTTTCTAGACCATCACTATACTGTGATTCCACACAACCTTTAAGTTCAGACTCATCTCATGAAGTAGCGTATGTATGACACGCCAATTCGTATTTCCATTTTTGGCGTGCTATCAACACGCATTATCGCTTTTCAGCGTGTTTATGAACGCCGTTGACTTAACGTTATTACTGTATATATAAATATATGACTTACCTCAACCCCGTTCCTAAACCTACCTGTCACTGGGGTTAATGGCATTTATGAGTCTTCCCCTACCATCCTAAGGAAAAAAAAAAGATCGCTCCCCAGATGTAGATCTACATTTTGCTTCGTTTCGCTCGGACATTTGAAGGCGTGTACAGATGCGCGAAATCACTCAGACATTAATGGCGTAGACATACACGCGGATACATGCGGATAGCTCAAAGTGCGTAGAGATTAGAGCCAGACCGATATTTCGGCCGGCTGATATTATCGGCCGATATTAGGCAATTTCCAAAATATCGGCATCGGCAGTTATAATGGCCGATAAATGAATATTTAAAAAATAAAATAAAAACGGACGAAACACACTTCAATCATCTTTCCTTGGCATGTTATATTGAAAATGTATGTTTTACAATTTGCAGTATGATGTTAACTATTGCTAAATTATGGCTCATCATAGACTAGCTAACCACAAAGCTAGCTAATGCCACTATCATCAGTGGAAGACCGCTAACGTTAACATTAATGAGCTTGGAAACAACAATGAACTTTTTCTGCCTAAATAAAGTAATGATTACTGTATTTATAACTAGCACATCTCTAGTTAAAGTCCCTGCATTATAAAATGTAAGTTATACTTGCGAGGAGTGAACATTTAGACAAAGAGAAAAAGTATCAAACATATCTTGTGCAGAAAAGTTAGCTTTTCTTTTACACCTGTGTGAAATCCAACAATATTTAACAAAAAAAAAAATTTCGGCCGATAGATCGGAATATCGGATTTTAAAACCCAAAAATATTTGTATCGGTATCGGCCTTCAAAATCCTTTATCGGTCGGGCTCTAGCAGAGATAACACGCCACTTGACTCGAAAGTGGCGTGTATGTTTAGGCAAATGTCATGATGTCATGTTGTTAAGTTCATACACCCATGGACACTGTTATTATTTTTTAAATCTAGATGGATAGTTTTTAAAAGTATCAAGCGCGACATTTCTAGGGTGTTGCTAAGGCTTTATATAAACTGATTTCTATTTTGTGAAACTGAGGGCAGTTGCAGTGGAAACAAATAAGCAGCTCTGCCTCATTGCACCACAAATTCATCACCGATACGCAATCAATCCCGCAGAATCACTGACCAGAGATCAGAGCCAAAGGAAAACAAGACATGAGCAACTCCACCTTGTGGATGACCCCAGATCAGGCCAGGCCACACGGGGTAAATGGAACGTTACTAACACCAGCGGGATCTGCTGACCCAGGATCAGGTGAGAGCAGACGCTGAGGAAATGAGACGTGAGTAATGTCACTGTCAGGAACTGACCTGAGATCAGATGCAGAAAGAAAGAAGACGTGACCGTAATGATGACCGCTGGAGCCGGGTGCGCTCTTCACAGCTCTCTGTTTGCTTATTATCTCTAGCGCTGATAAATGGGCTAATAGTGCGGAAAATGATTTCTTGAACGTCCACGGCTAATGATGAGTTTTCATTTTTAATGCGGCTTGTATTATTAAAGCATAAATATGTTTAGTGCTTGAGAAAAACAAAGAGAGCGCGACCAGAAAAGGCACTCCACAGCATATGCCAGATCTTTTTTTCTGATATCATGATGAATTCTGGGTACTCTCTGAAAGGTACATGATGCAAGGTTGATTTGATCAGACAATGACGCAGTTCTTTCATTTCTTTCCTCTTTCAATTTTGTTGTCTGAGAAGTGTAGCCGTGGAACAGCTTAGGAAAGAGAGAGAGCGAGAGAGAAAGGCCTCGACAGGAAACAACCCTCATGTAAAATGCATAGAAAGTTGCGATGTCAGTTTACTACAGCGCACTGTGCAGTGCATGCCCATATTCTGCACTGAAGTTCTCGTTCATAAACTGTTTTGGACACTGGAGCAGCTCACCTCACCCTGTTAGACTTCAGCAAAGCTCACACCAAACTGCGCCGCGTGACACGCAACTTCATTGCAACATCTGAACTCTTAAGTGATAATAACAAACTTTACTCCATTTTTATGGGGCACATACGTGAATACTATTTTCTCTGGGTGAAAAATAAATAAATAAATAAAAAAGATGGCTTAATTTTTCCCAATATATAATTTTGGAAATATCTTAATATATCGTAATACATCACAACCTAATATGTGACTTTCTCAAAATTTCAACCTTATAATTGCAACTTAATTTTTATTTAATTTTAATTGCAACTATATAGCTTTCAATTTATTCAATTTTTCAAACTTTATATCTCAAAAATGCAAATCTTTTTTTCTTTTTAATAGTGACTTCATATCTCACAATTGACTTTATACTCCACAGTTGTGATTTTTTATTTCTCTTAAATAACTAAATATTAAATAATAATACTAACTAACTAATAACTAATATCTTAAATATTACTAAATAACTAATATCTTAAATATTATAACTTAATTTGTCCACAATTGTGACTTTATTTCTTGTAATTGTATTTTTCTTTTAAATTATGACTTTATATATCACAACTAACTTTAAATTTTCATTATTGAGGCTTTATTTCTTGTAATGGTATTTTTTAAATTGTGACTATCTCACAACTAACTTTATTTTTTAATTATTGCAACATTATTTCACATAATAGTATTTTTTACAGTTGTGACCATCTCACAACTGACTTTTAATTTACATAATTGTGAATATTTCTCATAATAGTATTTGTTTATAATTGACTTTATCAAAATTGCAAACTGTATTTCTCACAAATGCACATTTATATCAAAATTGTGACTTTTTCCTCTGACATTTAAGTTAACAATTGACTATATGTTCATAATTGAGACTTTATTTCTTTTTTATTGTGACAATATCTGAATTGACTTTATTTTCATAATTGTGACATTCATGTTTCTTTTTTATAATTGTGACTTTATATCTCACAATTGTAACTGTATTTCTCACAATTGCATGTTATATCACAATTTTAACTTTATTTTTTTGTAATTGTGACCTCACATTTGACATGATTTTTTTAATTGTGACTTTAATTCACTTTTTATAACTTTACAACTTTATTTCTCACAATCGCAGCTTATATATCAGACCTGATTTAGTTTCTTACTTTACACTTTATCTTACCAGTTTATTTATTTATTTGCTGAAACCTGTTTCTATACTCGTGCTTTGATATAACATCCAACTTTTGTTTTAAATGTCATGCTTGTATTTGTCAGCAGGTGGTCGTGGTGCGGAAATAACCTCTAAACAGTGGCCTTCTTTGCTTTGACTCTAACTTTTTGTGGAAAGACTGCTGAGAGGACATGCATTTGAATTCCACACATCAAATCACCATAACTGCAATCAATGTTGACATGCCGGTGGTCGCAGGGGCTGTTGCTGCTGTTAAATCATTCTGCTTTATCAAGCCTTTGAAGGGTTTAGAGTGCACCGAGCCCCACACACGCCAGCGTACTATCTCTGGATCCGCAGAAAGGTTCTCTGTTGCTTCAAAGATCCGGTTTGGCGTGCTCACATCCCGAAATGCAATGCTTCCCTTATCTCTGCGAACCATAAAGAACCACCATGTAAATCCCCTGTTGATAAATTGAAAGATTGCAAAGCGTTAGCACCCTCTTCATTGCTCTCATTAAGTGCGGTTCATTTGCATCATCGCCACTCTTTCGTTAGCTAGCCTACATATTGAGATTCAAAGTCGTGGGGAATCGGCGTACATGAAAACTTTTAAAACTCAAAACAAATTGGTTTGCGTGACCCTATTTCACGTGTCACTTTTTCATCAGGCGTAATGAAATTTATGTCCCAGCTAGATAATTAAACGCCTTTGTTTGAATTATTCTGGCCCTTAAAACTACTTTTAAGTGGAGGATATTTATGTGTTTAAAAGGATTGTCTTAAAATTTATGATGTAATGATGATGTTATTGAAAACAGAGCCATTGCTGAAAGAGTATTTGGAAAAGGGAGCATGGCCAAATGATGTCACCGAAAGCGTTCAGTTTGTCTAAAGTGCTGTATAAAGCCCGACTCTGTACGTATGCCAGGAAGTTTAAAGATAATGTAAAAGATTAGTCTAAGAAACAGTAATGATGTTCATGCGTAAAGTCCCCCTGTAGTCAATAACTGTAGTATCCCTTCAAAATAATATTTAATCCCCAAAATTACATATTTAAACAGTTTTTCAACATTGATAATAATCATACAAATACATGTTTCTTGAGCAGCAAATCAGAATGATTTCTGAAGGATCATGTGACAGACTGGCGTAATGATGCAGAAAATTCAGCTTTGATCACAGAAATAAATTATATTTTAAAGTAGGCCTATATTAGGCCTAACATAGAAACACAATTTTTTTTTGATCAAATAAGTGCAGACTTGATATATATATATATATATATATATATATATATATATATTAGAGCTGTCAAACGATTAATCGCGATTAATTCCATCCAAAATAAAAGTTTGTGCTTACATAATATATGTGGGTGCACTGTGTATAATTATTTTATATATACAAATACACACACATGCTTGTATATACTTAAGAAATATTTTCATGTATATACTGTATATAGATTTATACTTAATTTATATTATATATAAATATTTTATATATCAATAATATTTTTTCTTAAATATACATGCATGTGTGTGTATTTGTATATATAAAATATTTATACACAGTGCACCCACATATATTATGTAAACACAAACTTTTCTTTTGAATACGATTAATCGTGATTAATCGTTTGACAGCCCTAATATATATATATATATATATATATATATATATATATATATAGTTAATTGAATACTGAAGATTAAAACGTTACATAAAAATTATACATTATATTAAAAAGAAATAAAAGTGTGGTTTGTTCATTTCTGATGGCTTTATTCTTCCTAATCTTATTTGAAATGGTTAACTATGTGAAGTGACATACTGAATCTGTTTTTGGAGGTCTCTGAATAAAACCTGTCACTATGGCATACAGATGGCACACGCCAAGCTGTGTCGTGAACGACTGACTCAGCCAGAACCGATGCTTCGACATATTTACAACATGTACACGTTCGACACCTTTGCACCGTGAGAAAATAACAGCCAAGAGATCCGTCCCCCCTAATCACACTGTCTACATTCCACTGCCAATCACACTCCACGTCTCCGAGCTCAGTAATCAAACCAACTCTCAGCGACCGCCATCTTATTACCTTCATGCAGGTGTGATGATTTCCAGGGGCCGATCCCACGGCTTCATCAACGGCCCCTGTCCTCAGAGACCCGCTGAGAGCCGGGTGAGAGAAGCGTGCGGCGCGCATGAGTGAGCGGGAAGATAATTGTCCACATCTGTGTCTCTTTACTCTGACCATCAGCCATTCAAGAGCCTGTCTGTCAGCGGGAGGCCTCGGGCAGAGTAACGCTAGCGACGCTTGAAAGAGAGAAACAGAGAAGCAGAAGAGAAAGATGTGGAGGAAATAAGGTGAACGGGAGACTAGATGAACTGGTAATAAAGAGGCGATGAAATATCAAATGGGTGAAACTCACCTCGTTTGAGTTTTCCCGCTTTGTCAAACGATCCAACGCCGCCTGTTGTATATTCTGCTGCCAGCCAGCCAAGCCAGGTCTCTAGATGGCGATGAAACACGACTGAAAACGTAATGCGCACGCGCATGACGTCATTGCCTTTGTTGTTTACGGAGATGTTTTCTAAAGTTTGCGTTTTCAAGCAAAACAGCAATGCGTTTTGGAGCAAAACAGCAATGTTGTGTAAACGAACGGCCAAAACACGTTTCTAGTTGAGAACGGTGTCGTGTAAACAGCCCCTCAGAACAATAATAAAAATAATAATAATTTAAAAAAAAAACTGTTAATTGTTTATTATCAAGAACGTTTTGCTTTATAACATTTTCTTGATTCATTATTATTCGTACTTATTATTATTATTGTAAATTTAAACACATTTTCCCTCAAAAATCCTTTATCTTTCCTGTAATATAAAAATATGGGTTACACATTGATGAGGTAGTTATTGTAGGCTACTTACGCAAATAATTATGTAATATTACATGTAGGCTATTCATAGGGTTGAGTTACGTTTTGGGTTAGTTGTAATTATGCATAATTTAAAGTTGCATAACTGTCACCTTAAAATAAAGTGCCACCAAACTATGATATATTAGCCTACTAATTATGTATATATCATTTAATATATTGCAGTTGTCTTAATTGTGGTGTGATGTGTCAAATAACATTGAAAATCATTGTATTGTCCCAACATATGGTCATTTCAGTTACTGAATTACAATAATGAGAATAAGGATGGGATGAAAGTTTGATTGCATTTCATGAAAATTAGGCTATGTCCAATAATCCAAATGGTTCTACTTCTAATGACTTGCTTCTTATCTGGGGTGAAAATATTTAGTTATTTTCCCAAAAGACATCTGTAAACTTATAATTCCAAGTGTTTTTTTTTTTTTTTTTTGGCAAATGTATGGAACTAAATCAGAATGTGTGACAATGAACTACAAAAATCTTCACGCTCATTTAATCCAGCTTGAAAACACCTGAAGAAATGTGTTTGGAGAGCCAGCACTCATGCAAGAGAAGATCCAGACTCTACCCCGATTCACAGCTGTCGCCCATCACTCTCCCAGTCCTCCCAGTTTATGTCCCAGGGAAACAATGACCAGAAGTATTTAATGATGACATCTGTTCCTGTCAAGACATGTCAAATTAAAAGAACCTCTTAATGAACCCTAAAGAACACATGGTTTTGTCACATCTGATTTTTGAGCTTCATACATCATTAAGGTTTCCATGACCAAGAAAAAAAACGATTAAAAATTGGATATTTTGAACTTTCAAAAATAACGTTTTAATAGCTTAATGGGAAAATGAGCTAAATGTTCTGAGTACATACTTTTGTTTGCTGGGCACCCACTAAATGACTCCACTCGCTTAACCAATCGAAAGCAGGCCTAGATATCTGGATAGAAAGCACGACTAGTAGAACCAAGCAAATGTACTCTTCTCGAAAAGGAAAGGAAAAGGTGCTTGAACGGGAAAGTGATGCATGCACGTGAATCCATTCACCGTGAGTATTAGAGCATCATTGTGTCACTCAAAATGCTCATCAAGTAACAAAAGTGGAATGGAGCTTTAATTGCTCTGGCTGTTCGCGGCGGCCGTCATTGACTGTAACTGCTTAGAGGAAAGAAAATCACATCCACTGCCAGGCAGCCATAAATCACAGCTTTACTGGTACATGCACATTTGAGTCTGACAGAATCATTTAAAGACTCGGTGGGCTCGCAATCATAGGGCAATTTGAGCTTTCCTTCAAAAAGAGTTTTAATTGAATTAGTCTGAGCGATTATATGCTCCAAACTAATGGGGGCAGTTTCATCTGGCGGGGCTCAGTGAGCTGAATAAAGAGCCAAATCTCAGTTCCTCCATCATTAGCGGGACTCAAATGTCAGGACTGTATCAGATAAACATTCGCACATACTGCTCACTGGCGTTTCAAAGACTAGTTTGATCACTGCTGCCTACATAGGCAGCTGCCTTACAAGACAACACATAAGACAATTGAAATGGGGCCGGTCCCAATCCCTTCCTTGTTTTACATTTGCACAGGGGATTATCAATAAATACAAATATTTTTGATACTTCTCTCAGGATTGAATGTAAAATATGTGCATTTATTCTCCATATCCTGGACTTCAATGGAAACCAATGGGTTGAAGATCCAAATTGTAGTGTCAATGCAGCTTCAAAGGGCTCTACGCAATCCCAACTAAGGAATGAGGGTCTTATCTAGCCAAACCATCGGCCATTTAAAAATATATACTTTTTTTAATTTCTAATGCTCATCTTGAAAGACTTTGCGCATTATAATCACGTTGGAAAGGTCGGGCAATAACTTGACGTAAGCGGAACATGTAGGGTAGGGCGAAAATCTCATTTTCTCCAACTTAAAAATTGTCAAATTGTCTTGACATCGTTGTTTTACTTTTTTTTGTAAAGGACATTTACGTTTTTGCACGTTCGCTTTGTAAACACTAGGTCGGTACTTCCGCCTATAAATCACACGTGACCTTTAAACGTGACCACATGATGTGTGGCGCATCGTAGCTTGCTTGTGACAAGATGGCCGCCGGTGATGATGATAGAGACTCTGCCGTAAGACATCTAGCCTTTATTGTGGATATCTATGGTGTAGACGGTGGCGTATATCTTCTTCATCGTTACGTATGTGTGCTCGGTAAGACCATTTTGTGTTTGAGCGCCCCCAGTTGTGTTTTACTGTAACTTCAGAAGCACCAGACACGTGAGCAAAAGCGGCAATCTCATTGGTCGGATAGTTTTTGAAACGGCGCGTCAAACCAAAAAAACAAAAAACAAACCCGAGGCGTTTTTTTCTTCTTCGTCGCTACGTATGTGTGCTCGGTAAGACCATTTTGTGTTTGAGCGCCCCCAGTTGTGTTTTACTGTAACTTTAGAAGCACCAGACACGTGAGTAAAAGTGGCAATCTCATTGGTCAGATAGTTTTTGAAACGGCGCGTCAAACCCCAAAAAAAAAACCAAACACGAGGCGTTTTTTACGCGTGGCGTTTTTCGCGTCAGTGTGCACACTCGCGTTGGCGCCCTTTGTTTAGTCATGAGGCGATAAACGTCCGTGAATATCGTGTGCGAAATTGTCCCGAACTGGGGTGCGTTTCTCGAAAGCATCGTTAGCCAACTATGGTCGCAAGTTGGTCGCAATTTCCAGACCGTTATCATCCCAAAGCGCCATATACGACGCTTTTGCAAAAGCATAAATATCGAACGCACATGGCACCCTTTAGCGCCAAATGAGACGCAGAAATATTGGGTCCGAAAGCGCCCTCTAGTGTTCTAACCCTAACTCCACCCCATACCTAAACTTAACCATAACCGAAGCGTCTAATTAGACGTTAAAGGGTACCATGAGCGCTGTATTTTTACGCTTTTGCAAAAGTGTCAAATATAACGCCTTGGGATGAGAATGCATTGCAATTTCCATTGAACTCTATTGATAACGACAGAACTTGCGACCATAGTTGGCTAACAATGGTTTCGGGAAACGCACCCCAGGCCTTTACGTTCTAAATCCAGTCATTTTATAAGGACTCTGAATTGGTAGTTTAGAAGTTGGTCACGTCACGTGAATTCACTGCTAAAGCTGCTTTTTGTTACTGACAATGACACTTTTTTGCCTACAAAGTTTCGCTAATGTGAAATGTGTACCTTTAAACAAAACTAACAGAAAAAAAACATTTGTCAAATCACAGATTGTGAAGCATGATCACTTACAATAAGACGACTAGGGACACAAGCGATTTTAGCGAAAAATGTTTAATCTCTCCTTGATGCATGTTTATTTACACATAATAAATTTGCAAAATGGGAAAGAGCATAATATTTACACAATGAGCATTTAACAGCCAACCTGTCACAGTTGATTCAAGTCTGAAACTCTTCAAAAGGTATCAGAATTAATAAAGTATTAAAATTCTTTAGTTTTCGTTTTCTTTGAAATCTACATGCTCACGTTTTGTTCCTACGCTTAAATTAATTCATCCTTCCAAAAAAGGATTGTTTCATCAATCTGGAAACACAAATGAGCGGAAAATCAACAAACCGGATTGGTCTTTTGGACTGAGGAGGAGCGTAAGAAAGAGGGCGTGGCCAGCGTGTGGAAAGAGATGGACTCTGGGTAATGACAAAAACGAGGGAGGAGTTGACAAGGCACTCTGTGCGAAACGAAAACTCTGTGAGTCTGAAACACCTTCTGTTCGGCTTGTTTTCCCTCTACGACGTCTTTTTTTGTCTTTGTTCCTGTAGTCCTCAAAACAAGTGTCGCAAAATAAGAGGCATCACTCAAATACTTTACACAGCGAAATGTTAGTATATCTGAAGAGTTCCACATGTTCCACAACTCAACATCTAAAAATGATTGAAAATCAAACATAGCACTCATCATGAAAATAAAACCGAATGAAATGAAAGGCAAAGACGACATCAAAGTGAAACAATGCAACCAGCTGCTTTACAATCACCAACACCAAAGTCCTGCTATCGAAGCACAAAGCACATCGAGATTTTTCAATCTGAAAAACGACAATAAGGAAAAAAAAATGGCCTGACCGTACATTATGATATGTAGAATGAACATCATCAGCCTTTGGAATGAAAGTAGAACAGCATGCTTGTATTCTCAAATCATTTTGTAATGTCGAAGCGTGCATAAACTCATCTACTGAAAATGAACTGAACGTACTAATGTAAGGAAAGCCAGATGGATGGGTCCAAGTCACCTGACCTTTAATGCTATACATCCAGCTCTCTCCTTCTACAGTTAAAATTAACACAGTAGTGTGTGTATGTTCACTTTTAGGAAGTCTATCTATCTATTTAGCTAGCTACTTCATCGAAAATTCCTTCCATGTAACTTGATCTTGCACTAAAACAGATGTGATCGCTAAGAGTGTATGAGGGCTAAACACAAACAAGCAAACAAATCCAACATCGATCGAATTCGTTTGTGCTGAAAACGAATGCACTTTCCTACAGGTGAGCATCTGGAATCTAAAGAGAGATTGTCTTTTACCGTTCTAGAGATTTGTGGAGACCCGCTCCCGATTGATTAGGAGAAATCGCAATGGCGTGAAATCAATAACGTAAACCGTAATGCCAAAATAAATAAATGCGTAAAGAGTGATTCTGTATTACTTTCCCAGCTGGAACGTACCCTGATGTACAGCCGAGGTAAAGCGAGCAAAAACCCATCAAACGTTCATTTTGCGCGTCTGTCTATCTCTCTCATTGGGTTTCTGACCTAAATCTTTCAAAGATGTTTCTATCGCATCTCCAAAAGTCTACATCTGCTTTAATCTCAGAGGAAAGCCATAGGAGGAAAGGCTTTCTCTTGTTTGAACACGACCGGCTTTAAGAGAAGTGCGGCAGCACATGAAAGCGAGTCACTGCAATACACATTCTCACAGAGTTACCGACGCTCGCAAGAGAGAAGATAAAGAGAGACTCCGAAACAAGCAAGGTGGCGAAGAAAAGTAAAGCACAACTCGACTTCATCTGCTTGATACCCCTGAAACAGTTTGAGAATCGCTTCACATTTGTATTTGTAACACTGCAAATCACCAATCTTGATAGAGATTAAGTTAGCGGACTGTTGGAAACCAAAACGATCAGGACGAAGCACAAAAAGCTTAAAAAAAAGATAGCGATGTAGCTTATAAGCTCAAATCGAACTGAAAAATAAATTAAAAATACTCCTTAAAGGGTTCTACCTCACAAAAATAAACGAAAACACATCTTAGTGCTGACATGATGGCCGTTTAAGAACGTTACCACCTTGCTTTAAGCTTACTACCAGTTTCCGTGGATATGTAACATTCAGCTATGATCACTTGGCGTTGAAACCATTGATTTGAAGCTTTGTAAAAAACAGAGGCTGCTAAAGATGTGGAACAAACTGGAAATAACATTTGCTACATCTACAGTAACGGAACACATTCTTCGGTTCTTCAATCTCAAGTTTTCCTTCATTCTAGACTGATTTGTGCAAAAGTTACAGAGGCTAAGAGTGCTCATGTTTGAAATGAAAGATGAAAAGGGCCAATTGTTAATTATCGATCAAGTTCTCGCACGGAATCGCAAAGAATATGTCCTGAAGTGTCTTTCGGACCCATAATATCAATAAAGGTTGAAATAAGTGTACAAACTAAATACACAGATTCATCCACCAACTAAACAATGAACCCTTTGTTTTTCGGGAGGACATTTCCCTCCAAAAACACTAGGTACCACATGGGAACACATTTGTCTGAGTTTGTTCTTTTTTGCACATTGTTTTTTTTTCACTCTCAGTTCTTCAGTCACTAGGGTAGTCAACATTAAAAATAATAACACATTTTATCTAAAGAAAATCGTTTTTTTCTTTGCACTAACAACATTCAAATAAAACATGGCACAGGACATTTTTTTTATCAATATTTTTTGTTCATAGTTCAGTCTGTTTCAAATATCAAATTCATCTTATTCTTGTCTATGTTAAAATGGAAAACTTTGTACGCATCTTTTCACTCTTTTTGTATAAAAATGCAGTTGTATTTATATATCTATACACATTTATATATATATTTATATCATTTTTCATTTGTTTTAGTTCCTGTAAATTGTGCAAATTCAGCAGTAACACAAGTGGCAGGAGACTGGATCAAGTGAGTCCTTCGATCAACCCAAAGAGCTAAAAAAAACAAAGATGTAAGCGCTAAACAAAAATACCGGTCACTAAAAAAAACAAAACAAAACACTGATTTTATCCTTTGTGGGCTTTAAGGTCTTCTGGCTCATAATACAAGACATCCTTGCTGAGTAAAAGCACACAAGCGTGGCTCAACACACTCCAAAATGATAAAAATCCAAAAAAAAACAAAATCCTATTGGTTGGACGGGGCGTCCAGGGAAACATTCTGGTGCGTGTTGAGTTCAAAGGAAGTGATGAAACAGGATTTCCACCCTGGGCTGAGGGGTCTCCAGTGTACTGCTTCTGTCCTTGCAGTCCGTTAGCTTAGTGTGTGTGTGTCTGTGTGTGTGTGCGTGTGGACAAGGCTCTGGGATGGGCTCAGGAGGTCAGAAGGAGCCATCTGAGGTGGGCGGAGAGATGAGGAGGGGGTCCTCAGCTTGCCAGAGCCATGGTGTCGATAACCTGTTCCAGTTTACTGCGCAGTCTCTGTCGCCGAGCTAACTCATCCTTCTGAAGCGCGGACAGGATCTGTAGAGGAGGAAATGACCTCAAATTAGATCACAGGGTGGTTAGTACTTTAGTTGGATTATGAGGCCTGTGTTAAAGGTGCAGTACGTAATATTGACAGCTAGTGGCTGAAATGGGTACTGCAGTTCAAATGTTTGACCCCCCTCTTTCTCAACACTCAACACTGGTTGCTATTTTGAGGACACGCAACAGAAATCGAGCGGAATTGACAATGGAAGGCGATCGTAGTAAGTTTCCGAGTTGATTTATCCGTATCTTAACCCCCTGGGGACCAAAAACGCGGTAGACTTGAAATACTCCGTCATTAATGGTCATATAAATAAAATCAATAGATGATTATACACTATAGAGGGTCTTTTTTTGTGTACACGAATAAAAAAATGTGTTTTTGTAACGTAAATAAAATAAACAGTGCGCTTTCAGCTCATTCTGTCTCTGCAAAAATCTTTCTGAAACGCGTCCGAAAAATGATCTGTAACTCAGTAAATACTTGTCACAGAGACACAATTTCATTTCGAGGAGCACATGAATGCAGCTAATGTAAGTAATTTATTCTTAATTGCTTTGTTCTAATCACGTTATGGACGCAAGCGTGAGTTCATGGGCAAATTTAATAACGCGAAGCGTTGTTAACGAATTGATCCATATATAAGGCGCACAGTCGTTTTTTGAGAACATTAAAGGCTTTTAAGTGCGCCTTAAAGTGCGGAAAATACGGTATGTTATTTTTATGTAAAAATATATTATAACTAGGACGGTCAAACGATTCATCGCGATTAATCGCATCCAAAATAAAAGTCTGTGTTTACATAATATACATGGGTGGACACTGTGTAAGAATTTTATGCATATAAATACACACACATGCTTGTATAAATTTAAGAAATATTTTCATGTGTATACTGTATATAAAATTATATTTAATTTATATCATATATAAATATTTTATATATAAATAATATTTTTTGTCTTAAATATACATGCATGTGTGTATTTACATATATACAAAATAATTATACACAATCCACCCACATATATTATGTAAACACAAACCTTTATTTTGAATGCGATTAATCGTGATTAATCGTTTGACAGTCCTAATAATTACATAATTCTCTCCATGGCAGCATAACAATGATACAATCTACAAAAGAAAGTCTTAATTACACACTTAATGTGTGTATTTGCTTTTTATTTTTTTTTGTACAAGCGCTATTCTTATTGTGTTAGTCGGGATGCAAAAAAAGCAGTACAGTACATAGTAGCAGTACAGTACACTACAAGTAAAGTACATAATATATATCAAATTACGGCAAATTCTGAACAAAGTCACTGGAACTCTCATAATATCGCAGTTACGATTTCTGACCTCATAAGTAAACTACCCAGAGGACTTGAAGATAGCATAAGAGCCTTAAAGTCGACATGAAAGCATTCCCAACCCATTAAAACTTGATTTAACGCAACGGAAATTAAGGTCTTGATGACAGCTGAGAGAGAAGTTGTTGTTTTAGAGGAAGGACGAATTTAAATGTAGTAATGCATATCATGGCACTTTCAGGTTGACTTTAAAGAAGTTGAGGCTCAAACCTACAATCTTTTGGATACCAGGCAAGATCTTTAACCACTGGGCTTCATCGCTCCCCTTGGGTACGTGTTTTTCTGTAGATGGATATGCAAATGTGCCGGTCACGCCTTTCAGAAGTTGTTTGTGAAACAGCGAGAGATGCTAACACCCATCTGGGTGGATTAACCAAAAAGCAAGTGTCTAAACGTAAAGGAAATGGGAAAGAAAAGAATCTCCAACACCCTTAGCGTCAGATAATGGACTGCTAATTTCCCTCCTGTTTTCACACAGGTTCAGCGAGGGTGTTCATGTGGACACGTGTGCATCTGGATAATAAAGACTAATGAACATAAACGGCTGTTTAAAACGCAACCAGCTGCAGTGTATTAATGTCAGACAGAGAGAGAGAGAGCGGTTTCATAGACAAGAGAGATGATGTTTGATGAGTTGTGTTAGACTAAACATCCCCAAAGTAAGGAAATGGAAGATGGAAATGAAATCATTAAAAAAAAAAACAGGGATAGGTGCTAACTATGGACAACTTTTTATATCAGCTTAATGGGTGAAGAAACAGTAGTAAATGTAGGAATAATTATGCAGACACACTGTGTCAATTTCTTTTCACTAAACACACACACACACACACACACACACACACCCTCATTTCTGTATGAGGTAGAACTAAATGGTCTCCTTCGGCGGCTCATTATCTCTCCATTTATCCAGCCTGGCTGGAATGAGTCACTGGTTTTGACACATGATCTCGTGTGTGCTGTCAGATGGCGTTACGTGTGAAGGGCTACATGGATAAAACCGTATCTGAGTGGCCATGTATTAAAAGTGTTAGATTTCAGATTTTGCCATTTTAACAGCCTATTCTGGCTTGCTTTGGTTAGAATTCTGATGTACTAGTCAGAGATGTCGTCATATTTTCCATCTTTCCCTCAGAAATAGCTTCAGAATGATATACTACATCATATTTTTTCAAAGAAAAGTAGTATGCAGCATTTATACTGCACTTCTAGTGCATTTTCTGTATGCATTAACTAGATATTACCTATTTGCAAATGTACAATGTGCAGCAACCAGAACACACCGTATGACTGATCTCACGAAATGGCATATGTATGACACGCCAATTTGTATTTCCATTTTTGGCGTGCTATCAACACGCATAATCGCTTTTTAGCGTGTTTATGAACGCCGTTGACTTAACGTTACATTTTTGCATATATAAATATATGACCTACCCCAACACCCGTCCCTAAACCAACCCGTCACTGGGGTTATTACCATTTATGAGTGTTCCCCTACCATCCTAGGGAGAAAAAATATCGCTCCCCAGATGTAGATCTCTACATTTTGCTTTGTTTCGCTCGGACATTTAACGGCGTGTACATACGCGATGAAATCACTCAGACGTTTAACGGCGTAAACATACACGTATTCAAGCAGATAGCTCAAAATGCGTATAGATAACACGCCACTTGTCTTGAAAGTGGCGTGTATGTTTACGCAAAAGTCATGATGTCATGTTGAAATAGTGCATCCCATGATGCAATGTGCTTAACTTGATCTTCTCTTATCAAAATAAACTGGAAGCTGGAATTATCAGTCCAATTTTGCTCAAATATCTCTGATAAAATTTATGAAATGTTTATGCAAAAATGTACCTTTTATTTCTGTGATGAAACCTGCAACAGTGTGGCCATGTGACAATGCAAAGGTTTGAAACCATTTGAAGATCTATTTATATAACCTATTTATTTTTTATAAACAAAATGCTTGTATTCCGTTGGGATCACAGCGTTTCTTTCTCTTACCTCGTCTTTGTACTTGGTGATGTAGGAGTAGATCTCGTGGAGGGCGCTCATGCTGTTGAACTGGCTCAGGTGAAGTCTGGACTGCTCCGCGAGATAAGCGCTCATGTCCTGATCACTGATGGCGGACATGCGCCCAATGTCTGAGTAATACCTGCAGGACGGCAAGACAGCAGGTCCAAATGAGCATAATGATTTGCATCTTTGAAGGTTATAATTAAAGGGATACTCCACTTTTTTTGGAAATAGGCTCATTTTACCATTCCCCCAGAGTTAAACAGTTGAGTTTCACCGTTTTCGAATCCAATTCAGCCAATTTTCTGATATTTAGAAGAATATCAGTAACCAGACAGTTTCTGGTCTCTTTGACTATCATAGTATATATTTTTTCCTACTAAGTCAATGAGACCAGAAACTGTCTGGTTACTGATATTCTTCTAAATATCAGAAAATTGGCTGAATTGGATTCGAAAATGGTAAAACTCAACTGTTTAACTCTGGGAGAGTTGTAAAATGAGCCTATTTCCAAAAAAAGTGGAGTATCCCTTTAAGGTCTAATAAGGGAATTTGTGCTAGATGCATCCTAAGCAGGGTCTCTGCCCACTTACCTTTCTACCCAGTTCTTGTAGTTGGGAATATCTTTAGCGTAGAGCAGCTTATTTGAGGGGGAATCTTTGCCGAGCTTGTGTTCGGATGTGGAGCAGGAGTCCATGAAGGTTTGGGCGACTACGGAGAGACACGCATCCGTGATGCTGTTCTTGTGGATGTCGAACACAAACTGAGGGTTCTTGATCACGTTCACCCAGAATCTTAACGGCAAACTGAGGACGAGGGAAAGGCAATGGTTGGATAATGAGAACAAAATCGAGCTGATTTCATAAAACAGCAGTTTTTACTAATGTCTTAAACAGCGTCGCTCCTCACCAGTTGCTCTTCCAGGTGTGCCGAACATCTGAATCTGTGATTTGGTGTTTGTCTGCCTGCTCATCCAGGAAGTCAAACATGTATTTGATGGCGAGAGGGAGGGCACTGCCACGGTGTGCCGTGCTGAATATCGTCTCAAACAAATCATCGACGAATTTCTGTAACGTACCCTGTAGTGAGAGAAATCAGAAGTGTCTTGACAATTACCTAAAACTCTTAAAGGGGTGGTAAAATGGCATTTTCACAAGATGTATAAAAAAAATTCTCTGATGTCCCCAGAGTGTGTGTGTGTGTGTGTGTGTGTGAAGTTTTAGCAGTGAATATGCTTGTTAAATGTCCTATTTTTCATATAAATCAGTGGTTCTCAACACCAAGACCAAGATTTTGACATCAAGTTGCACTGAAAATACCTACATTTATCATACAGACTTCAAATAAATATTGAATTTTTTTTACCATCATTTTTTTGATTACTACCAACTGCACAAGTCCAACAATGAGCAAAAATTAACAAGAAACATACCATAGAGTTTGACTGTTTATGTTAAACTGTTAATGTTGACTGTTAAACAAATCTAATTAAATTAAATAAATGTTAAAAATAAAATACCGAAAAAAATCAAATTAAAATAATGAAATAAAAATAAAGCTGAATTATTTTTATTTTATTATTTTAATTAGATTTTTTTCGGGTATTTTATTTTTAACATTTATTTAATTTAATTTGATTTAATGACAATATTATAGTTAGTTGGATTTTATTATTTGTATTTAGCATCTTTTTTTCTCTACCAGCTGAACATTAAAAACACCAGAACTTTGGGCCACAGAAAATGCTAGAAAACGCCTGAAAATGCAATTTTCTCAGCTTTAAACCTGTCCTATTGATCACAACGGCTACTTGCACACAATCACTACTTGCAAAAACGTACTAAAAGCCTAAAATCGCTAAAGACCCTCGAGCAGCCGAACCGGAGATGTCGGTTTATTCATCATGTCTGTGAGCGGGAGAACAGCAGTGGCTCTCAGATAATATGGAGTGTGTTGATTAGGAAGCTGGTGTGTGTGTGTGTACACAAGACAGACAGACACAGTCCGCGTGGTTTCCCAGCATTCATTCCGCGATCTGTCACCACGCACCATGAAGCACTCGATCCACAACAAATTACCTGTCTCCTGCTGTTCTCTTCCGCTACAGCATTACATTTATCTATCGTTTTTTATTATGTATCAAAATTGACCACCCGAGAGGCTTGTAAACATATTCTGATTTCATTTTTTCCTAGCCTAACAATTAGGAGGCAAAGCAATAAGCTACAGAGCCAAGAAAGGGAGAGAGAGAGGAATGAGAGAGGAAGATAGGAGATAGCAAGAATATTACATTGTGTCCAAACCAGGTGCGATATGAGGAGATGCAAGCTATTGGTCTGTCAACACTGAATGTGGATCTGTGATATGACACAATCATAGCCAATCAGAACATATCTGATATTGCAACATGCAGTGACATAAATACCATTAATCCCATTCAATTATAATGGAAAGCATGGCGACTGCCAGGAACAGTAACCGTTGCAGACCAGAAGTGGGCGTGATCAGTGACGCAAAAGTTGACTAACTTTAAGTTTAAACTTTATGCAAATGAAAAACGCCTTTCAGGAACACCAACCATTAAGAGTGAAGTCAGTTGAGTGCACGTGATCCACCACTAATAGTATGTCAATGGCAAGATGGAAGAGAAGTTGGTGGTACTTGCCCTGCTAACTCTGATTTTGTGAACCCAGATACAACAGCACTTGCGCTTACACCATATATACATAGCAGTAATGGCAAAGAGAACTTGCTGTTTCTTGTTCATCTATAATATTAAGCAATTTATGTACTGAATCCATTTATATTGGGTCTTTTCCCTCCAAAAGGTTTTTAGCTAGCCTGGCACGCCAGACCTACAGGGGTTGGACAATGAAACTGAAACACCTGGTCTTACAACACAATCATTTATTAGGATGGTGAGGGCCTCATTTTGCATCCAAATAAAGCACCAATTCAACTTGGGAATGACAGATTGAAGTCCTTCACAGTGACCAGAGGGATTATGAGCCGTTCCTCTTCCAGAACAGTGTCCAGGTCACTATATGATGCTGGTGGAGGAAAACGTTTTCTGACACCTCAATAATATTCAGATCTGGTGACTGTGCAGACCATGGGAGATGTTCAACGTCACTTTCATCTTCATCAAACCCTTCTGTCACAAGTCTTGTGTGTATTGGTACATGATCATGCAGATACGCAGTTTGAGCGTGAGGTGCTCATGATCCTCCAGCTCATGATTTTTGACTCGTGTCCATCAAACACAGTCAGGATTGTCATGATATTGCAGGGCAAACCATCACTGATCCACCCGTGCTTCACTCTGAAGATTGGCCACCAGGCATATAGATGTGAATCTACCTCCAACATTGGCCAGTGTTTCAGTTTCATTGTCCAACCCCTGCACATCAAGATGTTAGGTCTGGGAACTCACAATTGGCATACCTCAGTCCAAAGGGCGGGTTAAAAGGTTGTCTTTCAATATCCCTCTGCACGCCATAGAATATCGCTAACCAACCAGAGCAACGAATGGCTGTGGCTGAGTGAGTCCCATGCATTTTCCCACCAGCGGAGCTAGTTGATATATTAAACTTTTGCTGTATCCGGTCGTCAAAACTCCGAACACATCTTCATTTTTTAAGAATGACTTAAGTGACGTTCTCTTTACTCCAAGTCATCCAGAGTTGTGCCCAAAGCCGAATCGGAAGACCGCTGTTCGCCAGCAGCATCTTGTTTGTTTTCAAGTAGAAGGGAAATCACGCCTCAGAACCGTCACAACTCTGCCGTCATTGTGTTAAGCCCGCCCACCAACTCTATACACCATGTGATTGGCCTGACCAGAGTTTGTTTTTTCCACTGCGAAAGCCAACGGAGAGTTGCTAGACCACACGGGTGGCAAAATAATTTTTGCTACCACTAGGGTGCATCTAGATTTCCAGGCTGGTTTTTAGCGGCAATAAAACCGATTGGTTGTCTCCAACATGGAGTAGCATCTCTAAATGTCATTCACAATTGTTACTAGGCAACAAGTAGTGAGAATGCCCACTAGTGATCTAACAGCCAGCGACAGTAGCGACAAAGTCGCTGGCATTGGAAACGCACCTAAAATTCTTAAAAACACAAATAAGAAAACTTCATGAAAGCTCACCTTGGTGGCCAGCAGTCGTGTCAGGTAGATCTCTGACACCATCTTGCTCCCGCGATCGCCCTCACGCTGGTCTGCGTGGTCGTGGTTTTTGACGAGATGCCAGAGCTTGGTCCCGCTCTCTAGATCGGGCGTGATCATGGGCGTCCTGGACCGCAGACTGTCTGGGCTGCTGGCCGTCCTCAACATGCTCTCTGAAGAGAAAGAGAGTCAATCATTAAATCATTTTTCTAGCATTTTAAAACATGGATAGCTCTATTTTTACATTTGAGAGGCGAAAGAACTACAGTAGTTGTCGAAAGATAAGTGTTTTCATGTTGCTGATACCGCCGCCATTTTGGTCAAGGGTGTTATAGGCACTCGTACAGCATCAAAATCACTGTAACGCACGGCCTCTCGCGCTTCTTGCTTTTATTTCATCATAATCTGGAAGGTTCCAAAATCTCAGGCAGTATTGACCCCATACATAGAATATAAAGCGAAAACCTAAGCAGCATAAAACAGTCACATCGGCGGCTGTAAATCAGGTCCGGCGGTCTCTTCTATCTGATGAGCAGTCGGCTGCTAAATACCCAGGAGTTACACATCAAAGATGAGAGGAGAGAGGAGCTGAGCTCTGGCTAATGGATGGTTAAGCACAGTAATCTGTCTGAGGATAAGGCATTCTGGGTAAGGATCATTTCCTGTGGATGCCCTAAACTACAATGAATATACTGCATCTGCAGAATCCATCAAAAACTCCCTCAGGTTTATTCTATCCTTAAGTGGCAAGTGGGAGTGAAAGATAGAGTCCCGCGTCTGGAGTCTAGTTAATCAGTCACAGACTGGCAGGCCGGCGAGCTTGAAAGAAACAGCCACTGTAAGCTTAATTCAGCCTCTCGCAGCGCTTTTATATTACACCGCATAAAAAGTCAAGGCTTAGAAAAACATAATAGTCGAAAAGCAAATAAATAATAAATAAACCGGGGAAGGAGCATGTTTAAGCAACACCGAGACCACATGATAACGGAAGATAAACACTAATGGCTGAAACTTACTCTACGCAAGTATGTCGACGACGCAGACGTTCATGCGCTGCAATTCGTAATATAATGTTGCCGGAAGAATGGGCACTGGCATAAACGTCTTCTACAGTCAATTTTATTGTTCAAGGCAACCACTGACGGAGCAAGTTTAAAGCAAGTTTTCAGATGTGTAACTAGTTCAACACAAGTAACAATCAGCCTCAACTGTACTTGTAAAATACAAAGTGAAAGTGACATGCGAAGGCCAAGTATGGTAACCCATACTAGGAATTTGTTCTCTGCATTTAGCCTATCCAAGTTAGTGCACACACATTAGGAGTAGTGAGTAGTGAACACACATCAGCCACCCAAAGAGCGATTGGGGGTTAGTTGCCTCGCTCAAGGGCACCTCAGTAATTTCCTGCAGGTATTAAGAATCGAACCTGCAACATTTGGGTTACCAGTCGGACTCTCTAACCATTAGGCCATGGCTGCCCACAAACCACACCACTTGTTGTCCATTTAGACAGAGGCGGACAGAGTAAACAGCTTTATTACTTGAGTAAAAGTACAGATACCCCTTGCTAAATTTGACTCAAGTAAAAGTACTCAGTCAGATGTCTGAAGTACTTGTTTTTAAAAGTACTTGAGTATCAAGACTACAAGAGTACATTTTCTAAATATTGCATTATTACTGTCACAGTGCTTACATTTATGGCCAGAAACGTCCTACATGGAGTTATGAAATGTTAATGTTAATACCTTGGACTTGAAAGTAAAATCAAGTCATTTTCATCTTTTTACCATGTTGCTTTTTTAAAATTTCAGAAAATTTCAGAAAATTCAGAAAATTGAAATAGTCTGGCGAGGTGGGGCCACTAGTTGGTACATATCCGGGATTGACATGGACTTGCTGCGTCTTCATTCGTCCATGGTTTCTTCTCTTATCTAAATCGTACCATGGAGTTGACTTTGGCGGAAAGCTGAAGGTGATTGCTGATTGGCTGTCCCAATCAGTGGCGCCTGGACAATCCATTCACATTTGAGAGGGAAACAACAAATTTAGGGTTTCTGAGATTTTTCTTTTTTCCATTTTTTTTTTTTTGAAGTAGTAACGGGTACTCACGGTTATGGATAGAAATGTAGTGGAGTAAAGAGTACAATATTTCCCTCTCAAATGAGTAGGAAATGAGTACTCTCCAAAAATGATGCTCGAGTAAAGTACAGATCCCTCAAAATTGTACTCAAGTACTGTACTCAAGTAAATGTACTCAGTTACTGTCCGGCTCTGCATTTAGATATTGTTTTAATGTATAGAGTAGAAAGTAAATGTTCTCTTTTCATTTAAGCAGGCTATAACCATTCAAAAGTTAAAGCAAAGATTCATTAAATTGATGAAATAATAATCAAAAGTGACATTCAAACTTAATAAAGACATGTATTATGTTACAAAATAATCGGATTTCAAATAAATGCTGCTCTTTTGCTGAACTCCTGAAAAATGTATCACAGTTTCTACAAAAATATTAAGCAGAATGATTTCTGAAGGATCAAGTGACACTAAAGACTGAAAAAATCTGCTTTGTCGTCATAGCAATAAACTCTATTTTTAAACGCATCAACATAGAGAACAGTTCATTTGAATAGTAATATTTGTTCACAATATTACAGTTTTTTACTGTTTTTTGATCAAGAAAATGCAGCCTTGATGAGCATAAGATACATCTTTCAAAAACATAAAAAATCGTATTATCCAAAACTTTTTAACAAACGTGTATGCTATTTGTTAATCAGCATTGTATCCGTCACCCTGCTTTCTAGATATTGAAAAACAGGAAAAAAACAGCCAAACAGCTGCCTTTTCAGATGTACGTTTGTATTTATGAGTATATTTCTGGTCTAACAGGCCATTCACGCTTGCATGGTGCTAGCAATGAGCAAGTGTTTGTATCTCGTTCTCCAATGCGACACAAATCGCATATAATGTTCAGCTCGGGGTAATAAAGGTTGACACGAATATATAAAAATACCCAGTGAGCAGTCTGAAATAAGACTTCCTCTGTTCTCTCCTGCGGCTTGTGAATGCATCGTTCATTATTAATGGTACCAGTGTCAAACTTCATTACGGAAGCCCAGGGAGATGCATATCTGTCCAGTGCTCTTATCGCCATGTCCATTCTGGAGGCCGGGGAGGAATGCTCATTTGGGTATTGAAGATATGAATTCACTTCCTGTACCGGGGTGTGAAGGGATTTGGAACAATGTTCAAAGGTATTTTCATGAGCTTCCATATCCAGGAAATCAAGTTTAAAAAAAAAAGAAAGAAAAGAAGCCAGATCATGTAATGACAACGATCCGCATTGGCGTCACTCTGACACCACAGCGACTGCGGTAACCTCTGCCGTTTCCATGGCAACGAGCGAAACACGACTTGAACGACAATACGAATGTGCGTCCGGTGTTTGAGCAGAATTATCCGAGACATGAAACCCCCCTCTCAAAGGGAAATATAATGGACGTCTGCCATGAGAGAGCCATGGCTTGAGTGCATGTAATTCTGCGGCAATCACGGATACGCGCATCTGAGGAGGACAGACAACATTAAACAGCTTTTTCTCTCTGATCCGCTTTCTTTTTTGGGGGGTTGAGGAACAAAACACCTTCAGTTCTGTGCTATCATCACCTCTTATTCGCACAAACACCCAAAGTGTTCGGAAAACAAAACAAAATCATCACAAAGAATAGCGGAAAACATCAAGTCCGCCGGCTTTTTGAAATCCAGACACGAGGACACGCTTCTAGCACGAGTCCTGCTTTTTAAGGGAAAATGGAGGCCAGTGAGCTTCTAGGTGCAATAAATACAAATCTCTCGGGTTAACGTGGCAGACGTGATCTCGCTCTTCTGAGGAAAGTCTCCGAGGAGACGAGAAGTGGAAGTTGTGAGGGGAACATCAAAACAGGAAGTTGAAACAGAGTTCTTACCGTATCTGCTGAGGGACTTGGTGAAGGTGGACGAGTTGGAGATGTTGTACGCAGAGTTTTGCTTTGGCACCAGGGCGATAACAGACCCATCCGTTACCTGAATACAGTGAGGAACTCAACATTACTGCAAATCACGGACACATTCATGTACACTGTAAAAAATATAGTTGGTTTAACTTCAAAAAAATGAAGTAACCTGGCTGCCTTAAAATTTTAAGTTCATTGGAATGGAAAAATTGAGTTAATACAATGAAGGAGCTCGATTTAATCATCAGAAACTCAAAATATTATGTTAACTGAACTACATAAATTATCTAAGTTGATTTGATAAAAGAAAAAATGTTGTGATTACAAATCATGAAAATATTTGTTGGTTTATCTTAAAAAATGAAGTAACCTGACTGAACTTAAAATTTTAAGTTCAATGAAATATTATTTTTTTACAGTCTCATTAATCTATGGTGCACTATACTCTGCAAATCAAAGATACAAAAATCTTAATGGATGTACACTGCTGTGTATATATACACACACACACACACACACATATATATATATATATATATATATATATTAGGGCTGTCAAAACGATTTATATGTGGGTGCACTGTGTATAATTATTTTGTATATATATAAAAACACACATGCATGTATAATTAAGAAAAAAAATTATTTATATATAAAATATTTATATTTATATATAATATAAATTATATAAATCTATATACAGAATATACATGAAAATATTTCTTAAATATATACAAGCATGTGTGTGTGTTTATATATAAAATAAACAGTGCCCCCACATATATTATGTAAACACAAACTTTTATTTTGGATGCGATTAATCGTTTTGACAGCCCTAATATATATATATATATATACACACACACTGTATATTAAATGTTTTTAATAATTGATTTTAGAATGATTTCTGACACTGTGAGACTGAAGACTGGAGTAATGATGCTAAAAATACAGCTTTGCATCACAGGAATAATCTATATTTTATAAGATATTAAACAATAAGGACAGTTATTTTACTGTATATTTTAACAAAATATTACAGCCTTGATGATTATAAGACATTTAAAAAAATGATCCCATACTTTTAAGTGGTATTATGATATTTGAATCAAATGTCAACTTGATCATATTTTTGTAGTTAAGACCATAAAACAAATTTGAAAAGTGTTTCCACCATATATTCAGCCAGTTTCCATGACTTTTACAGTCATTCATGATTAATGCAAGTATTTTTAAAAATAATTTTCCATTTATATGCCAGGTAACAATCCTTGGAATTAAGAGATTATTTTAAACAAAGGTCTCCAAAAAGAAAACAACAACAACAAAAATCAATACAGACAGGTCTATGACTTCTAACATTTGAATACATTTCCATAATGTTCCAGCCGATCACAATAAAACAGAAGAAGAAAGAAATTCTTCCATGACCATGAGAACCCTGAAGAGTGTCTCCCTCAGAATACACCACCTGATTCTGCCATTCTTTGACCATGACATCTTTATTTTTCTTAATATTGCTCAGCTGTGGACAGTGACTGTACCTGATAGTGTGCTAGTGTGTTCAGGCGTTTCCAGTCATTATCAATCTTAGTAGTGACATCCTCATCCTGCAGAATGATCCTCGCCAGTCTCCCCTGGCGCCACTCTGCAACAGAAAACAAGATGAAGGGGTGTGTCAATGGGAATGGTGACATTCTATGTTTTAAAAAAACAGTCTTGCTTTTTTCTGAATACATTTTCCAATTGAGGACATCCCCAAAAGCCTCTCAAAGACAGTTTTGTCAAATTTAGCTCACTTTTGGGGACAATTTTGCACTCAAACTCTAGCTATGTGTACACACGCACATCACTCCCACAGCAAGGACGACTGACCACTTGAGGGAAGCTCTCCTCTTTAGAAAATGCTTCATTTAGAGCCCATAACCTTGTGCAGACCTTGTCCGAATCTCCCTGTGCAGAGTGAAGTCACTTTTCCGGGCGGAAAAGATATGAAAACATGCACTCGCTGTTAACAGAGGCTGAGTGACAAGTCTGACTCCGGGTCAGATCTAAACGATGGATCTGATCAAGGTCACGGGAATGACTGTCGTAAGCCTCTTACAAGCAAACCGTTCCAATAAACAACCTTTCTGTTGGTTTGTTTGTTGCAGGAGGAAGTCGCAGTTTCTTATTTCCAAACCGATTCTGAGAGACAACTGCCAAGGAGCAGAGCAAAGCAAAGCCAGGAGAGATCTGCAGCTGATAGCATCACTCAGTCTGAGCCAGATGACAATCATGTTGGGGACTGCTCTAGCTAATGGGATCTTGCTGTGGATGATATGGTTCAGTGTCTATTTCCCTAGTGCCCGCAACGGTGACTTCAGCATCCATTTATATCAAGCTGCTGATAAGCTGAACATTTGTTTTAGCTGACAGTACCTTCTCCGAACAGAGACATTTGATTACAACGTGAAACAGGGTTGTTAATACTTTTGTTTAATCATTTAAGTAGGTTATCAATTGTCGAGGAATTCGTTTTAGCACAGAAATGTTCAGTAATCAAAATCTGTTTGTATACACACAATTTATGTACTGTTCCTCTATCAGTCCTCCTGTATCATCTCAATGCATACTAAAAAGCTTAAATGTATTCAACTTCAATGGACTGAACATTTGTTAAAAAACTGCAATATTGACATTAAACATGATAAAAAAAATATTTAATAAAATAAATACTATACTGAAATTGTATTTATTTTATTAAATATAATAAAATAAAATATTTATATATTATTAATACTAAATAAATACCATATAAATACTATAAAATATTACTATAAAATATTTTAAATTAATAATAAATGTATATATCCAAATTTATATATTTATAAATTATATATAAATAAATAAATATATATATATATATATATATCCAAAATTAAATGTATAAAAATTATTATCAATATATCAGATATTATATTAATATATTAATATTATTAATATTATCAGAATATTAAAATTATATATATATATATATATATATATATATATATATATATATTAGATATTAATATTATCAGAATTAAAAAGTAAGTTATGTGCATATATTATTTAAAATCTTCCATACGCATTTCAAAATTTAGATTGCTTCATAGTTATTTGAATAATTACTCAATTAAATGACATAACAAACATGCAATATTTCATTGATATGTCCGTCTTGAATCATAAAAGCTAAAAGCTCTGCCAGCCACTCATCCGACCTGCAAATCTCTCTCGCATTGCATTTAAACCCCGGGTTATCGTCTTTTTAACCCTGGGTAAGGCGACTCATAACTCTGGTTTATGCAACGTTTCATTCTAGTAATTTCGAAACAGGGTTAGCACCACTTTTAACCCTGGGTTATGAAACCCTCCCCACCTGCAGCGGCAAAGGTACACACTATACAGTGTGAAATGATGCAGTGCACCGAATTCTTTAAAAACAGTTAACTAATCCTAAACTGCCTCATTGTTGACCTCATTAAATATTCATGTGCTTTTTTACAGCCACAGAAACATTCACTTGTACATGTACACATTTTCAGAGATGGACACACAGTTATTAAAAGCAAATCAATCTTATTGACCTCATAAATATGCAAATAAGAACACTAACCCAGGGCTTCCAAATGTGACTGCCCAGGATTAATTGCAAACCAGGGCAAAGAGTTGAATAGTGTGAAACATTAAACAACTTAAGCCAAGATTTTGCTATCCAGGGTTTAGAATGACCTAATGACTCTTTCTCATGAAGAGTTCTTACCCAGGTCCATGTCTCCAGCTTTGGGTCTCTGTGAGTAGGGGCTTCCTTTATACACAGCGTCCAGAAGCTTCTCTTTCACCTGGGTGATTGTGTCACAGTTCAGGCATTTCACCGTCACCTCTGGGCCGTTCTCGCTCTCGGGGTTCACGCAATGAAGTGTCTAAAAAGAGACAAGGTAAATCAGTCTCATTAGCTTCTAGTTTGAGCAGTTAAAACACTCAATACTGTAAAAACAAGTTGAAAACACCATGTCTCTGTTCTAAAATCAAGTCCACTCCATTAGACAGGCCGCTGATAAGTATAAGTGACTGATCTGGAATGCTCAACATTTGAAACTTCATTTAATAAGCAAAAATATTTGTAAAAATAGCTTTTTTTATTGCTGGCTACGTTTCGGAAAAGCTTTCATGTCAGGAGGTTTTGACTGCACATTGACTTTGTTAAATCAGCAGAAGGAACGGTCAGCAAAAAGGTCTTTTCACACTGCGCTTAACCCTGGGTTATCATTGCACCTGGGTAAAGGACCATTGCACACTCGTAATTTAGAATCAGGGTTAACATTATTGCGAAAACGTCAGGCGGTGATTCCGTTAATTAGCGTGAAAGAGAGACCATTTTATTCTTACATTTATAGCTTGCAAAGGGCATAATCTATGTAAATAGGTTGCATGTTGCGTTCATCCAATCAGTAACACTGACACTACAAATATGCAAATAAGGATGTTATTCCAGGGTTTAGGAATGTAAAAGTGTAAAAAGTCAACTCATGAATACCCGAATGAAGGTGAAATTTGAACAGTGAGATGCGTGAAGCAAGAAAACCCAGGGTTAAGTTTGACCCAGGGTTTATTTTTTAATGTGTAAAAAGCCCTTTTGATTAAAAATTCCTTTTCCTCTATAGCAATATTCATGAGTTGTGCACAACAGGACTAGTGACATTTATTAAGAATACAAATAAGGTCAATTTTGATTTCATCTTGATTGGAGAGACATCCTGAGACCTTCAGATGAGAGAGCTAATGCACTGTATACTGAGTGTGTGCTAGCACTGACCAGCGTCTTATAGTCAATCTGTTGTCGGATGAGTTTGTCCTCGCTGAGGGAGTATCGGGCCTCTCCGGTGATGGCATCTATAGGGCCTTTTTCCATCTGCTGTTTAATCGCACAGTACAGCATGAAGAGAGGTTCGCCTGCGCACTCCTGTAGAGAAAGAGTCAGAAACAACAGTGTGTTAGGACTCCACAATGTCACGAGTACATGCACTGTGAATTTTTTCACCTCATAAAAAGTGAAAGATGACGCGATCAATAGCCCTTCTTTCCTTTCATAGTAACGCGCGGACATAAAATGCATTTCAGGATTTGTGTATTGAGCAAAACTTGATTACTGATAAACTGTCACTTCAGATGTGAAAAACAAGCGGCTATAATGGCACACCGCTTTCAAATAATCACAAGGACTTGCCAATCAATACAACCATTAGCCTCTCACACCCTCAAAAAGCCCCTCTCGAAAAAGACAAACAGTTTAAACGTAGGGAATAGAGAGAGCGATAGATGGAGGTTAACGATTGGGAGGAAGCACTTAAACCCCTTTGTGAAACGAACGGATAGGTGTGGAGAGAGAGGCGGCGGGGATGTGGATTGATAGGCTGATTTCTACATTAGCATTAACATTTTCCACTTGCTAACAAACAACTTGTGATTTTCTTAATTATTCATATGTGTTTGTGTTTGAATCAGGCATCCGTTAGCATTTAGCAAACAACCAGCAGGGTTGTTATTGAGCAAAAACTAAACAAAGCTGAAATAAAATAAAATGTAAATATTAGATGGAAAACTAGCGATTACCAGGAATATTCAGATTATATATAAAACACATTATGTGATTGTGAATTATAGATTACAAGTGGATAGAAGCTACAGTGAATAAACGTGCTAATCGCTAGTTTCTGAGGCAGATGCTACAATGAATGTGAAGCTACAATGATCTGTAATGAGTTTCTGAGACAGAAACTAGCAATTAGCAATCTTTTCCATTGTACCTTCAGATTACACAGAACACATTGTGTGATTTACACATTACCACACAAAATCTGAAGCCACCATGAATACACTTGCTAATTGTTTTTTGTGGCAGAATCTACAAAGTTTCTAGAGTTACGATGAACTGGATTGAGTTTCTGAGACAGAAATGATGTCAATTAAGTCAAAATCTGATTTTATTTCCAAAGATTGGTCAAATTTTAATGCAGGAGACACACAAGTCATGATTTACAGCACAAAATCTGAAGCTACAGTGAATAAACGTGCTAATCGCTAGTTTCTGAGGCAGATGCTACATTGAATGTGAAGCTACAATGATCTGTAATGAGTTTCTGAGACAGAAACTAGCAATTAGCAATCTTTTCCATTGTACCTTCAGATTACACAGAACACATTGTGTGATTTACACATTAAAATCTGAATCTCCCATGAATACATTTGCTAATCGTATTTTTGTGGCAGAATCTACAAAGTTTCTGAAGCTACAATGAACTGGATTGCGTTTCTGAGGCAGAAATTAAGTCAATTAAGTCAAAATCTGATTTAATTTCCAAAGATTGGTCAAATTTTAATGCAGGAGACACACGGAGAGCAGTCACATGCGAGACGCATTAGGCTTGTATCCCTCCTCAAGCGACCCCCCGACCGCAGTGATTATGATGGGCACGGTGAAACGAGGAAACCCGCCGTCTTCCTCCGCCTCACGCATACCCACACGAAACAGTTACTCTGGTTTCCTCCACCACTTCATCCTGTTTTACTCCACCCACCCTCCCACCATATGCTGTTAACGTCTCGTTAGCATCTGCGCTAATTAAGCCGACAGCTGCTAACGAGAGGGAGCATGAATACATCACTCTTAGAGACCCCCACTGCAGCGCGCGCGGCCGAGAGACCAGACCTCATCCCACGCTCTAGCTTCATTAAAGAAAGAGAGCGAGAGAGAGCAGACCACATAGACAGACCTCACCCACCCATAGGGCTAATGAACGGTAGCAGGAAAATATCCTGTTGAAACACAGAGCTAGCAGATCAATTATTCCACACCACAGCCTTGAGCAGACCTCGTCCAAAAGCACCACTGTGGCCAGAATGTTGATTAAAAAAAAAACTGCACTTTGTGAGAGAGATATGAGATTTCTGGGAAGGTTTGACTTGTGTCAGTTTGCTTCAACTGTGCTTTCTGAGCAGTGCCATCATATGTGATATTACAAGCTGTGTGTTGGTGACAACAGCTTGTCAGTTCCACTAACTCACGCCACAATCCCATCCGTCTAAAACTGCGCCGCTTTTCCTAATGCTAATTAGCGATCACAAACTGTCTGCTTCTGAACTTTTGTCAGTTAGCAGAGGAGCCAAACGAGGCCTGTAAACAGACAGAGCTTGAAACGGGCTTCAAATGAGCAAACTGGAATTGGCTGATTTAGTCTAAAAGGAACATATTAGGCAACATACTCATGTTGCTCTTTTCCAGTATGTGAATGAAGACTGACACTGTCAAAGTCCAATGATAAATGAAAAAAACAAACATTTTTTTTTGTTGATTTGACTGAGACTATTTCTATACACAATAATATTTGTTTTTAGATGTATTTCTAGAAAATAATATATATATATATATATATATATATATATATATATATATATATATATTGTATATTAGATAGATTTTTTTTTAATCTAGATTAATCTCACTGTAATCTTGGAATTGATCTAGATTAATCTAGATTAAAATGGCTCATTTGAATTCTGTCGAAGGCATTCAGAATATGTATGCTATACCCAAATAAATAACCTCGCCGGTAGTTTGAAGGTACATTTTTTTTGTCACGTCCTTTACGGATCTACATTTCCCTCATATTAAATATAAAACGCTTAGACTGATATTTTCCTAATGTCTGGATAAACAGAGATTTCAATATATTGGTATTAAATGCCTCTTAATACCAATAGATCAGATCTGCGCTAAAATATCAAGGTGAAAGTCATCATAGTTTGCTTAGTATAGATAGACCCAGCTCCCAACCCAACTTTGAGAATAGACGGCAATATTTTTCTTTTAAAGTCTCACATTGATGCAGCACGTTAATGCCAATAATGGCCCACCACTTTATATATATATATATATATATATATATATATATATATATAAGGGTATCCACGAGGCATTCAAAGCACATCAACTGACCATAGGGGTTCCCCAGGGTTCAGTGCTTGGACCCCTCCTCTTCTCCAGTTACACCCCATCACTGGGTCCCACCATACAGGCACCATATATATATTATTAATATATATATATATATATATATATATATATATATATATATATATATATATTACACATACATATATAAGCACAAACATACACCTACATACATAGTGTGTGTGTATTTTATTTATTAATCCCTTCCATTTTAGTATTTAAAATGTATGGTCACTTGTCTGATACCAGTCTATTATTAGTATAGTACTATAAATAAGTTGACCATTTTCATCTTTCGGTTGAACTATTCCTTTACAAACAACTACGTTCTATGTTGTCAAATAATGCAAAAGCATGTTCAATTTGTGTCAACTTTAAACGAATTTCTATGATGTGAAAGTATTCTAGACACCGGTTTCCTGTTGATTAAAATTCTTCCAGTGCATGCTGAGCCCTGCATGATTGAACTAATAAAACTAGAGAGCTGCTAATGTGAGAGTGCGAGAGAGAGAGACAGACAGGGGAGGATGCGACATCCTGCAGCTCAATCACGCTCTGTGAGTGGCGTCATGGAGCGAAGCAGGATGGGTTGGGGGGGGGGGGGGGTGTCGGGGGGGAGAGACTACAGGAGTATATAAAAGGAGAGGGAACTAAGAGATGATGGGGACTCAGATGCAGAGGTGCCGCTAGGGACAGCCTTTGACCTGCCCGACCCCTGACAGACAGCTTCTGTTTCTTAATTTGTCTGATCATGTCGAAACTACTGGTGGGAAGGTTCTCTTGTCACCCTATTCTTGTAGAATTAAGAGTGTGAATTCATTTTTGGGTTTTTGTATCTGTGTTTGGGTGCATTTTTCTTTTATCGGGAGTGAGTTGAACAGACTTTTACTCACCTATCATATCAAAGCTGATATTTTGAAGGTTTCAAATGGTTTTGTCCATACGATAAAAGTCAGTGGGATTAACAAAATGTAAATCTCTAGAGTGATTCGTTAGACTGATTCAAATAAATCAAACGGGTTCAAAATTTCTCTTTGATTCAAAACTGGTTTATAAGTTCAACTTGTGAATCAAACTATGAAACCTCAAAAATATAAGGTATTTAAAAACAACCTCAAAGCGTTGAATGATATCCTACATACTGTACCCACTTACTTTTAAGAACTTGTACAGAAGAAAAGTGAACCAGTTCGTAAGCATCTTCTCAGCGACAGACTCGGTCCTAAAAGCAAAGAAAAAAAGAGGAAATATGAATTCCAATATACAATACAAATGCAATCCAAAAGTAAATAAAAGCTTTCCTAATAAAACAAAACAAAAAAACACCTACTAATGTGGCACTTGTGGGGAAAAAAAACTATACTTTTCCCCAAAACAAACCACCAATCTTCATTAAGACCAGACAATTACAGTAATTGGGCGACGTCTTCCATTAATGGCCAACCTGTCGCTAGCCGAAGACCCCCCAAAAGCTTCCCCAGAACAGAAGTAATTAAAGCACGCCGTAATTAATGGACTTCAATTCGTCTGTAGCTGGCAAACGAGAGCGACCGCTAGTAGTGCGGGCTGCAAACTGCGGCTCCTTCCTCCCTCAAGCCCACCAGGAGCCTTTTCTGCTGTTCAATAATGCATTCACATAGACTTACCAACTCCCATTACTTCCTTACATAAGGGCCTATTATTAAATTATATGCTCATTAATAAAAGGGTGAAGGGGAGATAAGGTGAATGGAGCGGGACAACAAGTATTTCACGAGGGGCAAGTGTACTGAATAGCTCATTAGCGTACTTCGGCAAGTGCGCTAGATCAGGGTTGACGTTCGGGTGAGATGGAGAGTATTGACTTACATGAACTTTTGTGTGTCAGGGAGAAAATTTTAGGTGTTTTTTCTAGGCTGGGAATATTGTATCATTTTAAGTCTACTTTTAAATTTAGATTTTAGGGCAGTGAAGCGATTAATCGCGATTAATCGCATCCAAAATAAAAGTTTGTGTTTACATAATATGTGTGTGTAGTGTGTATAATTATTTTGTATATATAAATACACACATATGCATATATATATTTAAGAAAAAAAAATGTGTTAACATATAAAATATTTATTAATATTTATTTATATTAATATTTATATTGATATTAATTAATATTAATATTTAATATTAATATTTATTTATTTATGTTTAATATTAATTTTGTATGAATATATATAAATATATATAAATCTGTATGCATGTGTGTGTGTGTGTATTTATATATACAAAATAATTATACACACACATATATTATGTGAACACAAACTTTTATTTTGGATGCGATTAATCGCGATTAATCGTTTCACAGCCCTATTAGATTTGCAGTACTATATTCTACCCTCTCTATGACCCTTGGTACGCCCAAAATCACATACTGAGTAGAATTTGAATTTACTTTAAACAAAAGTATGTTATGGTATAAATATGGGTAGTATGAATGAAATTTGGACAATGGACATACTACATCTGCCATGTTGTCATTATCACATGACCTACAAGCGTCAGTTGTGTCACTTCACTTCCATTCATAAATCCTCTCCCGTAGTCATCGGACAGTCCATTGAAAGCACACATCCTTATTATTACTATGTGGTATGTACTGCTGTGATGTGTACATTTCCCCTTGAATTGAATCAAATTGAAGAAGTAAGAACCTCGTCGGAAGAAGTAAGTTATCCGGGGACTATTTTTCAAATACTAGGTATTCTGACACACTACTCTTTTGGCATACTATTTTTCGCATACTAGAACAGAGAATTTGTTTTTTGCTACTGTACCTTTAAGAGTTTTAAATCTAAACAACCTCTATTTTGATTGGCCAACTCTGTATATCTGTGTGCGTGTTCTCTCTCACCTCCTGAGCAGCAGTTTAGGGTGGTTCTTGCTCTCCAGGTTCTTGTCGATGAGGTCAGAGAGCAGCTGTTTGAGGACTCCTGTAGCGTACTCCATCTCTCCCTGTAGAGCTGTCATGATGAGTGATGCCACGTTGCCACGGTCACGCATGGAGAAGGAGCGCTGAGCTTCGAGCGTGCGGATAAATGTCAGAAGGAAGTGCTTCTTGGTGAGGAGTTGACCAAATAGAGTCAAGGCCTTCTCGACATTAGCCTGCACCTGTGGGAAAGAACACGCAGAGCAACTCATTATACACTGTAGAGCTAATTATGACATATGTTGTGATTTGTTGAACAGACAAAAAAGAAACAATTACATTCAATCAATTACAGTGCATTTAACATGATCCTTTCAAAGACTCGAAATTCTTTGAATATTGGGTCTCGTTCATTAAACACGAGGAGAATGAATCTACACTACTGATCAAGAGTCTGTAATATTTTAAAATGTTTCTGAAAATCAGCCTCAACAAGGCTGCACTGATCAAAACATACAGTAAAAACAAACTGTTTTTGTATTTTAATATACTTAAAAAAAATGGATTTGTTCCAGTGATGCAAAGCTGTATTTTCAGCATCATAACTCCAGTCGTCAGTGTCACATGATCCTTCAGAAATCATTCCAATATGATGATTTGCTGCTCAAAAAACATTTCTGATTATTATCAATGTTGAAAATTGTTTGGTCTGCTTAACATTTATAATGAAGCACTTATGAGATACATTTTTCTTTCAAGATTCATTGTTGTCCTGAACTGATTCATTTTATATCACTATTTATTATTTTATGCAATTTTATGATTGACACTAATATATATATATTAATATATATATATAATATATAATATATATATATATATATATGTGTGAAGAGTTCAGATGCAAAAGCCTCTAAGTGCCATTTGAAATTTTCTTGTAAAATGATAATTTTTATCAAGCTTATATATTCAAGTTCAGTAATTTCACTTAAATGACAATTAATAGGTAATCTTCATTGAAATTTAAGTGAAATTACTGAATTTAAATATACAAGCTTGATAAAAATGATCATTCTAGAAGAAAATTTCAAATGGCACTTAGAGGCTTTTGCATCTGAACTCTTCATATATATATATATATATATATACAGTATATATATGAAGAAGAGCCGAGACTCTTCTTTATATGTACAGATCTGACGTAATGACTTAATATTGCCTATAGCCAAGACTAGGGTTGGGTATCGAGAATCGAGTATCGATTGGAACCGGGTCTAACTTTTAGTTTTTCCCGGAATCGTTCAAAAGTTAAAATTTCAATTCCTAGTTTCGATATTCACATTCCGCCGACCAGAAGAAGAAACCGCTGAACAACACCAATGAAGAAGTGTCTACCGGAAGTGTTGGCATAACTGCGCGAGTCGAACATGAGTAGCTTACGTCTGCGGTCCAAAGTATGGCTTCACTTTTCTAAAAATAACAAAATCTCGGCAAAATGCAAAATTTGTGACAAAAGGAGTATTTCCCTTTAGAAAGGAGTATTTCCTTCAGAAAGACTGTTGGTTAGCAAGGTTAGCTAAACTTTTTTGACCCTACCTCTTAAAAGAATCGGAATCGAGAATCGTTGGGAACCAGAATCGAAACAAGGAATCGGAATCAGAATCGTTCAAATTCAAACGATACCCAACCCTAGCCAAGACTCTTCTTTATGTGTACTGATGTGACGTAATGATGTAAATCCACCAGTGCCATTGGAAATAAAAACATTATTACAAGCTTACGGCTTTGAATCGACCAAAGGCAAGCAAATAGTTTTGAACACTGGCTGGTTATGCACTTGCTCAAAAAATTATTTTGGATCATTTTTAACCCAAAAAAAAGTTGGAATGCAGCTTTAACAAATGCCATGAATTTGGAGGCGGGACTATCTTTTTAACTGGCCAATCCCAGAGGTGAACAACATTAAGTAACATTTTTCAGTGCATTAAACTTGTTCATTCAATTCGATTCAATTCAAATGTATTTGTATAGCGCTTTTCACAATACATATTGTTTCAAAGCAGCTTGACATTTCAAAATAAAATATAAATTGGGAAATAAACAGATTTATTGGACACTAAATATTTAAATATATTTTTTTATAACATTCAGTGATCAGTTACGCACTGTAAAATCAAAGGAATTTTTAAAGAAAGTAAATCAGGTCGATTTCAATTTCACATTGCTTTTGTTGCTTTTGATTGACACATTCTGCCTTTCTGAAGCACAAAGTCCTTTAGTGTTCAAGCAGAAGTTCACATGAGGGACGTGCCTCTTTCTGATTGACATCAAAGGGAATCCAAGATGCTAGCAGCTCAAAAACACAACAGAAGGAAATGCAGAGTGAGGAAGGACAGAGAGAGAAAGAGTACAGCAGGAAGCGGACGTGACCTCTGTGTCCAGGAGCGAAAAGTGGCGTTGTGTCCTTCCATGATCCACAGGGCCGCACATGTCACTTTTCATCTGCCTCACCTTTTCATACGTCTTACCTTCACAATGTCTGGAAGCTACATGTTTACACTAACACAATAAAAGCAACACATCTTACATGTGTCCTAACAAGGGCTGTCAAAACGATTAATCACGATTAATTGCATCCAAAATAAAAGTTTGTGTTTACATAATATATGTGGGGCACTGTGTATAATTATTTTGTATATATATAAAAACACATATGCATGTATATTTAAGAAAAAATTATATTAATTTAAAAATAAAATAAATTTTAAGAAAAAAATATAAATTATATATTAATCTATATACAGAATATACATGAAAATATTTCTTAAATATATACAAGCATGTGTGTGTGTTTATATATCTAAAATAATTATACACAGTGCCCCAACATATATTATGTAAACACAAACTTTTATTTTGGATGCGATTAATCGCGATTAATCGTTTTGACAGCCCTAGTCCTAACAACAACTATGCACATATTCATCTAATGAGTATCCCCGCCCACATAGAAATCTCATTTGTAAAACCTGTAATTATCTCACATTGTTGCTGGAAACTTCTCAAAGAGCTATGATCCAAAGAAATGACCAAAAACAAATAAAATCTCAGCGCGAGGATGCCGGAATCAGACTTCAAAGCGAACCGACGTCTGTTATTGTCCCCTTCAGCACTTTATGTTCCATGTAACCTGACAAAGGCCTTTTTTTCCCAACAACACAGACTAATAAAGTGCCTCAATTCTTCTCTGCTGAGCCGAATGAAATTTGCAGCCTCTCGGGGAGGCCGATTGTACTGTAGGTTGCTTTGGGGCGAGAAGCTACACAGAGCAATAAGGGTCTGAGCCGTGCGCATAGGCACTTGATTACGCCGGGGACTCGGGGGCAAATACAGTGAAAACAAACCCCAGATGAAATAATAAACATGTGATTCCTCCGCAAGCCAACAGCATGACCTGCCGTACACAGGCCGAAGGACGTAGCATGTTGGAGTAATGGAGTATTTAATTGCGCTGACCGGTGCGTTTTGAGGCTTTTTTACGATTGCTTGTTTTCGTTAGCTCGTGCTCTTACATATCAGTCATTAGCGTCTGGCTGTATAGTACAAGAGGTCACAATCTGTAACGTATTGAACTCTTTCAACTCCAAATTGTAGGTTCAAACTGTATTTTCCACTCTCTGGTGAGTCATTGACCCCATTTATCAGAAGCCATTGATGTCAAAAATATTGGTAACCGAATTTACAGTTTACATTGTGACCTTTCAAGAGTGACAATGCAGTTATAGTTTATTCAATCTCAGCTATATGTGAGGGCCTGATGTTGTTTTTTTTCTAGTATTAGTAGGGCTCTGATGATTTTTGATTGCATTGTTAGTTCTGCTCTATAGGGGTACCGTGGCGATGGCGATGTACTGACCCGTACCTCCATCTCCTTGAGCACCGGGTGGTCCTCAATGCCAGGGAACAGCACTCTCATGGCGTAGATTCGATAGTCCAGGAACGGGATACCTGCCCCGTCCAGCTCTTGGGTCAGCTCGTGGATGTCGGTTTGGAGTTCGGCAAATGCTGTGAGGAGAAAAGAAAACCTAGTAAGAAGAGTTTCAACACTATCTGACGAATAAAGTTGAATAAATAATAATAAACGATATATATATATATATATATATATATATATATACACTTCCAGTCAACAGTTTTGGATCAGTACGATTTTTAATGTTTAAAAAAAAATTGTTGAATGTTATGACAATTTAAAATAACTGTTTTCTATTTTAATATATTTTAAAATGTAATTTATTCCTGTAATGCAAAGCTGAATTTTCAGCATCATTACTCCAGTCTTGAGTGTCACATGATCCTTCAGAAATCATTCTAATATGATGATTTGATGCTCAAGAAACATACATTATTATCATCAATGTTGAAAACAGTTGTGTACGAAAACATTTTTTCAGGATGAAAATTTTCAATTTTTCAAAAAAAAAAACCAACAAAAAAAAAACAAAACAAAACAAAAAAAGATTTGATGAATAAAAAGTTCAAAAGAACAGCATTTATTTGAAATAAAATTTTGTGACAATCATGTAATATTATACATGTCTTTCCTGTAACTTTTGATCAATTTAATTCATCCTTGATGAATAAAAGTATTGATTTATTTTATTTACACCACCAATAATAAAAAAAATCTTACTGAACCTAACCTTTTCAACAGTAATGTTCTAAATATATATATATATATATATATATATATATATATATATATATATATATTTATATATATTAATTATTATTACTTTTTACTTTTTTTAATTATTAAGACTCTCCTGTGAAAGAGATTTTTAATCTCAGAGAGATTTTCCTGGTTAAATAAAGGTAAAAAAAATAAATAAATAAAAAATAAAACAATCATAAAGGTAGTAATCAGTGACATCGATATATATATATATCGATATATATATATATATATATATATATATATATATATATATATATATATATATATATACACACACAAAGAAAAAATAAATAAATTAGGGAACATAAAACATCTCATAATAGAAGTTTGGTTTGCCTTAAGCCTCACCTAAGTATGATTAAGAATAAACTTAAACTAAAATAAAGTGGTGGAAAATTATTAAAAAAAAGTGGTCACTGGGAGCATTGTGAAATAATAAGTACTTATTGGGTAAACAGAAGTAATGCTAAGTCTGTCAATCTGTTTGTTTACTCAGTTTATGACTAATTTGGTTTTGCTATTGGAAAAGAGCGGGAGGGAAGAGACGTCAGACACAAAGTTCACGGGAAAAGAAAGTCAATTAATTGTGTGAGTGGGTAATTAATAAAGGAACGGAGCTTTTCATGCATAATTTCCTCCAGCTGTTGTTCCTCCTCGTTGTCCGCTGGGAGTTGAATACTAAAGCAAGAAGCTCCTATTCTAAGTGAGGGTTTCTCATCTTAAAAAAATACTACACAAATATTATTCAAGATGAACTGTCCAACGGGACTTTCAGTCTCCTGATGACAAAAAAAAAATGAAGAAGAGAAAGCGACAGGCATAAAGAGCTTTTAATTCAATGGTTCTTTCTCTGCAATAGTGCACTTGAAAGGCCTAACAAAGATTTCCAACATAAGGGATGGCCTTGTAATTCAATTTCGCTTCATTATTTGGAGAGGCGCGTGTCGGATCGTAAAGCACGAGGGGGCATTACAGACAGCTTGAATGCGAATTTCAAAAGGCTTCCTGTTGTAGTGGTCAAAACATTGCACCACTCAGGAAGAAGCAGCGCTGCTGGGCAAGGTCAGCCAGCAAAACATTTCCTTTAGTGCAGAGGCTGTTCGTCAAAACACGTTTGAAAAGTTTCGTACACTGCTGATAATGCGTTTCTTTCTGCAAGCACTCAAAGTGAAACAATTCCAATTACTGTGATGTCCACACATGCTTGCACTAACATTTCTGGGCTAATGTAAAGCAGAGAGGCGAAGCTGATATCCCCACTGAGCGTCCCCGGTATCTAAACCGGCGCTGGATAGCTGGCTAATTAGCCATTAGCCGTATCCTTTGTTTGTTTGTACCACTGCGCTCTCTGATGGGCTGCATCATGGCTCAGTAAGCCTTTGCACACGGTAAATCGCATGTCCCTGGATGGCGCTCGCCAGTCCACACCCCATGACTGAGCATGTGCAGCGCCATCATGACTGCATCCACCCTTCCGTATGCTATACAGACAAACTAGAGGGGGAGTTTGCTCAGAGGGTTGGGAACGCTGGTTTCAAGAGGCCATTGACGCTTTTGGGTGAATAAGTTATTATTTTAATTATTTCTCAAATTTTGATAATGAGAATTTGGGGAGAAAATGTTTAAAATATTTTTTTTCTAAATTTATTTTATAAAATTGTTACCTCAAAATGTACCCAGATAGCAAACTGACATTGAATCAATGTGGAAACGACGTTTCTCGTGACATCGAAACAACGTTGATCTGGCATTGTTTTGCTTATCGAAGTAACGTTGAACCAACGTCAGACGCGCCATTCCTCAAAACTAACGGAAAATCGACGCAATTGGTTTGCTTTCCTAATGTTGAAACGATGTTGATTTCAAGTTGATTTTCCGTTAGTTTTGAAGAATGGCGCGTCTGACGTTGGTTCAACGTTAATTCGATGAGCAAAACAATGCCAGATCAGCGTTGTTTCGATGTCATGTTTCCACGTTGATTCAATGTCAGTTTGCTATCTGGGTATGAATGTATTGCCGATCATTATTGGATATGTGGGTCTTTAGTGGCGCGGATTTATATCTAAGACTGATGTTAAAGTAATTATTAATCCTTAAAGACCTATACGTTGGCGGCAAAAATAACTGTTGTTCATTAATGTTAAAGGACTTTTGAACCGCTACTCCAATTCGTATGCTTTAAAAAGTCCCATAAAGAGGAGATTCATGGCTTTTCTGTGATATCTGTATTAATCGCGTTTGGACATTCAGAAGCTCTGTTGTGAATGTGATTGCGTCATCAAGTTTTGATCAGCATTGATTCGTCAAACAAACACGTGTGGTTTGTTCCTCTGAGCCAATCAGGAATGACTGTCGATGCTTAGTCCCACCCTCATGCCCAGATTGGTTGAAACTATCATCTACTCAACCAATAAACATAGTTTTTGGTCTTTTGCACGACTAATTAGCATCTTTCTTTGGAAATTTGAACTGAGGTAAACGTTTTTTGGACACATTTAAATTGTCAGAAAATGAAAAAAAACACCAGCTTTTCACTGAAAATAGCCTAAAATAATGTTGTAATAACTTGCTTAGGGATTGTTACATGTAGTCAAAATTACATCTGGAAATGTAGAATATCCAAGTATAGCTTTCTAAAGGAAAAAAAAAACAAAACAAATTTCATGAGGACTTGAGTTGAGTAAAAAAAAAAAAAATTAAAAATATGCTGCCGTTTTTCTTAAATCTGCTAAATTCATCCATTCTAAGACAAAATAAATTTAAAATTGGATTATTTAAATGAGATAGATTGAAACTTCAAGTGACAGTAACACTAATATTTGATTGTGTTAAACTAATTGACATTTTTATTTTTATGTATATGATGAATTGATTGAGATTTACCAAGAAGATTGATGTCTAACTTAAAAAAATAGTGTTAAAATATTTTAAAACGATATTTAAAAAAATATTAAAACATGTTTTCTTGTAATTTTGGTGTAAAATATAACATCTTGACAGTTTTGTAAAATTCACCCGTTTGCAGCCCATTTTCTGGCCCTGTTGACCTCATTGGGCTTGACAGCCCAATGGTTTGAGAGCTTCGTATCATTAACGAAGCAAATCCATTCCCAGCCAAAACGAGAAATAACCAAGGTGAGGTCATAAATATTTTGCAGAGGTTGTAAATAATGTCAGTGTATATGATCCAAATAAATTATTGATGCACAGATTGAATGGCATTGCGATAACAAACCGTTCAGGTTGTCCGCTAATGAAGGCGGTCGGCCAATCAGTGAGAATCAGGACTAAAGAACGTGACAGCTAATCAATGTCTAGCCGGTTCCTTCACCCATTTGGCAAGCAGCAAATTTCTTTCATCATTCTCCCTCTGACATTCAGCCATCTCCCCCTTTGCGGTGTAAAAGACTGTTTGTTAGCTAGCTAGCCACGCCACGCTTTTTCATCCTCCTGACAGGGTTGTGACCAGAAGGGTCGACAGTCCTAAGATAATGGCCAATTAGACCCAGTGCATCTCTACGAGACCAGGTAGAGTGTGGCATTGGGAACCTTTACGGCATACGGAAACTGCATTTCAAACTGGGTGGAAGACGGAATCCCATAACAGCGCAGCCCACGAACACCAACCTGTTACCAAGACATGCTAACAACCATAATGGTGTCACCATGGCGACAAGAGAACGGAAAGATGTTAATGTGGAGCTTGATCGTAGGACCCGCAGGTTTCGCTTCAACAGCAATTTAAATCACATATGAAAATCACATTCTCTGATGTGGACGTTTATCACAGCGAGTGTCATTTACATAAAACACGACACTTAACTGTATTACAGATAGGGTTTGAAAAAATTTCAAAAGTATTCGTTTATTAGGGCCGACTAGTGTTATTATGACTTGGCAAGTCAATGGATACTTTATGTAAAGGAAAAAAATGTAATTGACATTTTATTCATTTCAGAAAATTTAATTTAAATTTATATGTTTTATTATGTTTTTAAAATAAGTCTCTTATGCTCACAGAGACTGCATTTATCTTATTAAAAAATACAACAACAAAATGTAATATTATTACGTTATTATTAATAATAACAATATTAAACGTAATATTATTAAAAATAATAAACAATAAAAAATATTAAATAATAAAAAAACTTAACATTATTACGTTATTACTATTATTAAATGAAATATTATTACAATTTTAAAATATATTTTAAATGTAATTTATCCCTGAATTCTTTGAGCATCATTACTCTAGTCTTTGATGTCACACGATTCTTCCGATATCATTCTAATATTTTGATTCGCTGCTCAAGAAACTTTTATTATTATTATCAATATTGAATATATATATATATATGAAATTGTGTATGTTTAATTGTATATATAGCCCATTTGACATGTTAATTTAGTTCAAATATTTAAAAAAGCAATTAGCCTGTGTCCGACCCGTATGTAAATTCCGCAATGACTTAATTCATTTAATTAAGCAATTTATTTGATTGACAGCATTCTTACTGTATACAGGGACAGCATGCAGCTGCATTAGGATGTGAACCATCTTTGCAGGCCCTAAATGATATATGACTTCCTAATAATAACTAATCTCACCTTCTTTGCACTCGAGAGCGACTCTAGACTCCAGGTTGTCCATTTGTAGCTGGAGTCGTTTGAGCGTGCGGTCAGCGTCGCGGGATTTGCGCTTGTATGCGATGAGCACAGCGATGATGACCAGCAGCAGGAGTCCTCCGCCTCCTCCGATCCCGATGATGGCAGGCAGGGTGAGAAGGCTGTCGGAGTAGATCTGCAGCGTGCCGGGGGAATATTCAAACCCTCCCGCCCGGATCTGTAAGAGAGGCACGGAAGACCTGACTCACTGAGGCAGGAAGCGAATGTGTAGCGGCCTGCGATCCGCAATTAGCTGCGATTAGCATTCATCATGTTGTTGGGGCAATTCATTTGTTAGAATCAACTTTTTGCATCAAGAATGCAACAGCAGCTTCACACAAGTCTCAAATTAAAACTTTATGAGCCAATCACATTTATGAGACAAGCACGGGAGATTGAAAACCCATTTAGTTGAAAACGCTCTATTATTACTGGATCATTTCAAGCTTGAATTTTCGAAAATAGAAGATTTAACAAGCAACCTTGTGATTGTTTACAGAGCTCTGTCTTGGCAAAAATCAATTCATATAATGTCAAGATGTTTTTTTGTTTGTTTGTTTAGTTTTTTTACCTTAAAAAGTGTTTTTTACACCAGGTTTAATCGTGAATTGTGATTAATCGCGTCCAAAATAAAAGTTTGTGATCACATAACAAATTTGGGTGCACTGTGTATAATTATTTTATATATTTAAATACACACATATGCTTGTATATTTTTAAGACATATTTTCATGTGTACACTGTAAGAAGATTTATATAATTTATATTATATATAAATGTTTTATATATAAAGAATATTTTTTTCTTAAATATACATGCATGTATAAATAATTATACACTGTGCACCCATATTTATTATGTAAACATGTAAACACAAACTTTTATTTTGGATGTTAACTTATGTATGGTTTTAGACAGAATCATAGGTAATACTATATATATTATAAGGATATATATATATATATATATATATATATATATATATATATTTATTTATTAGGGCTGTCAAAACGATTAATCACGATTAATCTCATCCAAATTAAAAGTTTGTGTTTACATAATATATGTGGGTGCACTGTGTTTTATTATTTTGTATATATATAAATCACGTATGCATGTATATTTAAGAAAAAAATATATATATAATTATTAAAAATATATATAAATATATAAATTATTAATAAATCTATATACAGAACATACATAAAAATATTTCTTAAATATATACGTATATATACGCAAATATATACACACATAAATATATGTGTTTGTTTATATATATATATATATATAAAATAATTATACACTGTGCCCCCACATATATTATGTAAACACAAACTTTTATTTTGGATGTGATTAATCGTTTTGACAGCCCTAATATATATATATATATATATATATATATATATATATATATATATATATATATATATATATGTATATATGTATATATATATATATATATATATATTATATATATAATATAACATAAAACAGCGCATAATATAAATCTGTGGAATTGAACTACAAGAGAACTCCACTGCAGACATTACGTGACTGTATGTATTGCATCGCAGGCGTTGTGTGCTGTCTGCAAAACTGCAGGGACCCCTGGGAAAGCATGAGGTCAAAGATCCCAGCCATGCAGAAGTTCCTAGAGACTCTCTAACAGGGGTCACAGCAGTCAATGCACAGCTGTGTGATCAGCACACTCACATGATCACATGTACACACACAAGACTAAATCTCACATAAAGGACAAAAGATACAGAAATCACACACACTGAGATCTGCCAGACGTGATCCAATGCACCAAGGGCGGCCCATAAGTAGGTCAATGTACATGGGACAAGAACACAGCTGTGTTTGCCTGTCCCTGGCCTGGCTTCACGTCGCCTCTTAGTGCCGCACGCGGATTGCAACACAAAGAGACACGTCTATTTTTGAACCAGCATTTTTCAAAGAGCACTTGTAAAAACATACATTTGATACAATTTCTCTCAATCCAATGTGACATTTGCTGCAAAAATAATACGAATGCAGAAAACAGGCGTAAATATTTTCCTTCTTGAAGCATTCTGCTTTCAGAGCCATCACAACGAATGACATGCTACGAGAAGATGAAGAGTGTCCTTTCAAGACGTTTTCCTTCGGCGGGGCACTGGGTTGGTGTCAAGTTCATTTCTGACTGCCAGTTGTCATTTCTGATCTTTTGACATTTGGTGAGAGTGAACTTGAGGATCTTGAGTACATACCGTCACTTTGTGCTGGCCGGTGAGGTTGGGCCATTCGCACAGCAACTGGGTCTCAGAGAGAGTCAGGACACACGGCGTCTCTCCGATAAACACGGTGTAGTTCAGTCTGGAGTTACCAGGAGCGAGAGGAATCAAATTACGACCCTGCAATGATGAATAAAAAAAGAGATAATCAGATATGGGGGGGAAAAGCAGAAGCAAATAATGCTACAACTAACATGGATTGCTTTTTTGACATGATTCTCATCAGGGCTTTGTCATGTTTCATTTGATCTTCACCTTCCACAGCATCAACTGCGCATATATAACACATTTCCATTAAAAAACTATTACTGCAAATTTTCTTTGTAAAGGGAAAAATAATTTAAGTATTACTAAATAAAATATTTATATATATATATATATATATATATATATATATATGCAGAAATTTAAGTTTAACATTTTGTATTTGCATTTATTAATATTATTATTACAGATAAACATTTTATATTATATAAAAATCGAATAAAACATTAATCAATAAAAATATCAATAAAATATAAAGACCAGACACACGCACACAAACACTATTACAAAATTGCAGTTTAAATAGGGCTGTCAAACGATTAATCGCGATTAACCACATCCAAAATAAAAGTTTGTGTTTACATAATATATATGGATGCACTGTGTATAATTATTTTGTATATATATATATATATATATATATATATATATAAACACACACACATGCATGTATATTTAAGAAAAAAATATTATATAAAATATTTATATTTATATAATATTTATAATATATATTTATATTTAAATTATACATAAATCTATATACAGTATATACATGAAAATATTTCTTAAATATATATATAAGCGTGTGTGTGTATTTATATATATAAAATAATTATACACAGTGCACCCACATATATCATGCAAACACAAACTTTTATTTTGGATATGATTAATCGCGATTAATCATTTGACAGCCCTAATTTTAAATAATTAAAACATATAAATTAAATACTTTAAAACATAATAATATAAAATAATACATTTAAATTGATATATTTTTTTGTGTTGCCCGCAACAGTAAAAATATGAAAAATGTCTACAGAAGGTTCATTGACATTAGGCTGAAAATGTGCTTTAAAGCACCAGAATGGGTTTTCAAGATAATATTGATGGTCTATTTTATGTGTGAAATACATTTAGCATCACACAACCTTGAACACGTAAAGGTCATGTAGATATTGATTTAAAAAAAGCAAAGAAAACCACAGAGGCTTGAACAGATATCCCGTGACTGATCTCCTCAATGGAGATAAACAGTAAAAGGACGGAAATCTCTGCAGCCACATGAACGGACGGGACAGGAAAGAGAAATGTTGACAGCAAAGCACCAACACCCCCCCCATCCCCATCCTCAGGGTTCAATGATGCCGTGCCACGACGCTCTTTAATGCAAATTCCGCTCCCTCTCCCCTTCTCATCTCGTTCGCGCCACCAACCCCAGATCAAATTAGATGAGAAATTAATTGCGTGGAGAATGTGATGCGTCTCCAGAATATCCCTGATTATTTCACCAAATTGCATTTCGTATTTTCCTTCGCTTTGCTAATGCACCGGGTTGTTTTCTCTCCCCCCCAATAAGCCAGATGGGGGATCGGGCATTAAGTAAAAAGGTTTCGTTAATAAATTTTCATTTAACAAAGAAATATCACCCGACATGCTTCGACTCTCACCTCAGTTGGTTTAAAGACAAGAGAAGCTTTCATTTCAGGCGAAACCAGCTGGTATCTGTGATCAGCATTTTGAAGTTAAATGAAGGAAGTTGAAAGTATGGACCAGACAAATCAATAAAAAAAAAACGATACGAGAGAATCAGATATCAGGTGGTTTTTGTTTTTTTTCGAGTTATTAGCTATTTTAAAGTGTACTTGTATGTGCGGAAAAGGGGGGGAACATGATCAGTAAATGACTCCAACTCAAATTGGCCACAAGAACCTCACATCAATACCCACAATCCATCGACATCTTGACTTATACCTTCAGGATGAGGGGAGATGTCGGTTTGAGCTCCAGAACGCCTGTGGGACTGAGGGGTTCAAAGACGGGGTCCGGGTAGTAGCTAAAGCTCTCGTTGACGACCACAAGAGCGTGGACGTTATCCATGTAGAAGCCGATCTCATCTGGTCCGCTGCCAGTCTCTGCAAAGCCTCTCTCTGAATCGGCCACCGACGGGGCCAGGCAGACCATAACTGAGTTGTTGAAAACAGTGCAGTTCTGAGTAGAATAGGAAAACAGAGAGACAAAACTTTATAAAACTGCAACATTTAGAAAAAAAAAAAAACATTTCAGGACTGTCCAAAAAAAGAAAACAACGGACAGAGGCTCTAAAGTGTGAGGTGGGTTTAGTGGGGGGTAATTGAGATTGAATGGGGGAAAGTCATGTGAGACAATGCCTCCATTGGATGTGGTTATGATTGGTTCATGCGATTGGTTCATGGTTTTGATTGGAAACGATTGGTTCATGCGATTGGTTCATGCTCGTTTTCATGCATGTTCCACGTTCGGGAATTAGTCTGAATGAACAAAATGATGGCATTAATGGGAAGACTAATTAAAAAGTAAGTAAACAACCCGGCCACTTAGATACCACCACTTTATGCTATGTAAAAATCGAATTTAAAATGGCCTGAAAACATGATGACTCTTGGGGGGTTTTAGCGAGCAATCAACTTGGTAAAATTAAAGATACATCTCTATGTCTGTGACCCGTGTTTCCCGACTGATGAAAATAAGTTGACAGCTGAACATCAGTTCACAAATAAAATGTGCTGTTATATATATACACACACACTAACAATGTAAATAATTTCATTCAAATATTGAATTGATTGACCTTACTTATTAAATGGTTACAGCAGAAGCCATGTCAGATGTAGTTAAAATGTTACATAAAACAGTTTGTTAATGTGATGTTGACAACACACAGGTCATTTAAACAATGGGACAGTACGAATTGTGTAGAAAATGAAACAGAAAGATATTTCTGAGACCTTTCCCAAGATAAAAATGGTGGTTAGGATGGTGTGCCTCTTTTATGGAGTCATTTAAGCGATAACAGTGCCAGGAGAACATGTGGGAGCTTTTGTGAGATGAAAATTTAGCTGGTTTTCTAAGAGCGAAGGAGAAGGCTGACTGAAAAAAGTGGGAATACAAGGGAAAAATATATGGCTAGTGGTGTGGATATGTCAGGAAAAAAAGGATACTTACATGGAAGGACTCGGCTGAGCCGTACTTGGCGCGGATCTTGGGTTCTTTAATGGTGGCCAGGTTGGTGCCACTGATCGTCAACAGAGTCCCACCGCTGGGAAGAGAAACAGGAAGTCATCATTGAAACATGATGGGTACAGATCTCACACAATAACCCAATCATACAGTCTCACTCAACACTTGGCCTTGAAATCTGAAGAAATATCAGTCTACCAAGCTTTTCATCCCAAAGGGAGGTAAAACAGAGCAGAGGTAATATATCCCATAATCACTTTTGGCGATGAGACACAAAAAGGATTTTCGTGAAGAGCCGGGAGTTTAAGGACATTCCACCTCTACATATTCGGCACTCGTTTCATAAGTCATAAAAGAGGCTGAGATTAGGTGATGTGGTTATTCAGAGCCCATCAATTCAAAACTAGCGTTTTATAGCTTTCAGTCAGTGGGGGTTAGCTTCAAGGCTAACTATATGCTAGTGCACTTCTGTACTCATTTAAAACCTTTCATTTCTGTAAGACCAAATATACTGAGATATTTTGAGACATCTTGACTGAGAATGTCCCTCCCATAAATGGAAATGCATGGGCAAGTCCCTCCCATAAATGAACCCTTAAATCTCTGTTTACTTGCAAGTAGCAAATTGACAATGCTAACTTTAATTATTTTCTCCAACCATCAATTGGACACAAACAAATACATTCATTGTGAAAGTGGTCTTTTAAATGCAAATTTGCCAGTCTGTGATACTGTAAACTAAATGTTTCTGGCTATTTAGAAAAAGATAAAGCTCTTGAAACTCATCCTACCCCAACTTCTAGTTTCAAAAGGAAATGTGTCAACCCTGCAGCTCAGTTTGTCCTACCAGGTGTTTGAAGACATGTTCGTCCACAGCACACTATATGTGTGGAGTTCTTTCCGTCTCTCTCTATAGTCCATAGTCTGTCTGACTGAGTAAAAATCCCTCTTAACTCAGATACAAGCTTCAGAGAACAAGAAAAAGGACACTCTGCCTACAAATAGATCCTCTACCTACCACTGAGAAGATATCTCATTCCAGTCACAATGCTTGCCGCTATGCAATTGTACAGTTGATGTATTGCAAGCATAGAGTCCTGTTCTTTTTATTATCATGGCTGCAACCAACCTCAATACTCGAGGGGACAAAAGTGTTACCTTCAAATGACATCGAATCAGTTTAGCTAATTCGAACTAACCTACTCAACAAAAACTATCTTCAGTAGTTGATAATAGTTAACAGGCTTCCTTGTGTCCTTCCTTTCTTCCTTCCTTGCTTGCTTCCTTCCTTCCTTCCTTTTTTCCTTCCATTCTTACTTCCTTCCTTCTTTTTTCTTTCTTTCTAGCTTCCTTCCTTGCTTCCTTCCTTTTTTCCATCCTTCAATGCTTCCTTCCTTCCTTGCTTCCTTCCTTTCTTGCTTCCTTCCTTCCCTGCTTCCTTCCTTCCCTTTTTCCTTCCTTCCTTCCTTCCTTCCTTTTTTCTTTCCTTTCTTGCTTCCTTCCTTCCCTTTTTGCTTCCTTCCTTTTTCCTTCCCTTTTTCCTTCCTTCCTTCCTTCCTTCCTTCCTTCCTTCCTTCCTTCCTTCCTTCCTTTCTTCCTTCCTTCCTTCCCTTTTTGCTTCCTTCCTTTTTCCTTAATTTTTCCTTCCTTTCTTGCTTACTTCCTTCCTTTTTTCCTTGCTTTCTTTCCTTCCTTCCTTTTTCCTTCCTTTCTTGCCTTCTTCCTTCCCTTTTTGCTTCCTTCCTTTTTTCCTTCCTTCCTTTTTTCCTTCCTTCCTTTTTCCTTGCCTTCCTTCCTTGCCTTCCTTCCTTGCCTTCCTTCCTTCCTTCCTTCCTTCCTTCCTTCCTTCCTTCCTTCCTTCCTTCCTTCCTTCCATCCATCCATCCATCCATCCATCCATCCATCCATCCAATTTCAATAATTTTACATATATATTTCAGTCACATACAGTGTTTTGAGTTTATCTGCAGTATGAAACGAATGAATTCAACCTCCCGTAGTTAGTTTTGCGAGTTTGGAGCCTTTACTGTTCTTGGTTTCTTTCATGTTTGTCCTAACTTTTGGTCTCTTGGCATTTGTCTGTATTTGATGATGCAATGTGTACTTTCAGCTTATGTTTTTCTGGCTGATCTAAACACTAAATCGTTTCATGATCCCAATTTGCCCAGGGTTCCCTATGCCGACATCTTCCGAAAAAAACACTTGTGTTCACAAGCTTGTTGACATAGACGGTTTGTGAGTTTGAGTCTCACACCGTAGCGCTGCCGCTGTCTCTGCCTGTTTGCCTCTGTGACACCTGCTGTGTGTCGTGGCCCTAAAGGGCATTTTCAGCTCAAATCAATACAGCTTCTCTCAGTGCTCACTAACAGGCTCTGGGGCCACAACTTTTGGATTTCAGTTATGTCTGTTCAAGCTAAGGGCGACTTCTGCACAGGCGCAGTCGTTTCTGGTTCTGCTTTGATCCCTGAGTGTGTGTGTGTGTTTGTTTTTCTGAGGCAGATGGAAGGGGAAAGGTACTATGTTATAGACTCCTGCGGGATAATAACCCCGTTCAAAGCAGGGCACTGAACGGTACCAATACTAATTTCCCGAAGTATCGCTACTAGCCGAGCGTTCACATTCACTTCTCTCCGAAGGCGCGTTGACAAACACCACACGTGACGCACTCGTCTCATTCGCTTTCAAAATGGCGAGGGCGGCACCTCTGTGACCGGCTTTGGTTGATTAATAAAGATTGATAAACACCGAAAATTGATAAATATCGAAAATGGTATCGAATGTCGATATTTTTCCAAGGTATCGTATCGAAGTTAGAAATTCTAGTATCGTGACAACACTACTCTTTTGTGACTATAGAAAAAAAAATATATATGTCTATATAAGAAATTATTCAAATATTGTTTTAAAAGCAAAAATAAAATAAAAACAATAACAATTGTTAGACACAGATACATGCCAAGTGCAAAAAGTCAACAGCTTTGCTGTATAGCTTTAAATTTGTCACCTTTTTGCTCTCAAAGAGCATACCGCTGACACCACACAAAGGTAAATACGAAAGTAAGTGATAGAAAGAGGGAGAGAGGGGGAGTGTTGAGAGCTTCTTTTCATCTACAGGCTTTTAAAGAGCTCTCTCCATAACCCGCAAGAGAAGCGAAGATGCAGGTGATAAGTGCTCCATCCTGCCTGCCCCATCTGACACCGCTGATGGTGTTTCTATAGACTTGTTGTTTTTATTTCACCCCCGACACCGACAGGCCAGACATGCTTTAGTGCAAATCACTGCTCCTCCCTGGAAAGATGCGGAAATAAAAAAACAACATCACCTGACAGCAGCTCTGCTCACAGGTGCAGAAGTCTGATGGCGTGAAGGGAGCGACGCCTAAAAGAATCTCATTTTTCAACCTCTTAATGAGTTCTGCTCATGTGTCAAGAGAAAGCGTAACACAAATAGCTTCGTATTGATTTTTATTACTTCTTTGTAGTTCCAACGTCCTTCAGCGAGGTAGGAGGAATTGCTACATTTTTAATTTTGCCATTTTTATTAAGAGGAGAAGTAGTGACATGACAAAGGAACTGAGAGACAAAGTGTGCCAGATTTGAACTTGTGACAACCACATGAACACCACAGCAATGTGTTTTGGAGCACATACTGTATGCTAACCACAGGCCATGACTCTGGAAAAGACAACTACATTTTAGTGTTTAGTGAAAGTGAGTGTAAGTGAAGGGTGTAACTTTTTACAAATAAATGAAAATACTTTCTGTTGGAACTTGAAATTCTCAAGATCCAATGTACAAATTATAATTTCTGTCAGCAATTTTTGGGCCGCAATTAGTTGAAGTTCATCTTGTGGTGCACGTAGCGTATTTAGCTAACTGCCAACTATTTTAAAGACATTTTAAACCACAAATGGTTTTATCATATACTGTATTTGTGATGTGTAAAATCTACAATAAAATTATATACCTGCTACTTAATCTGATTGCTTTTAGAGGGAAAAGCTGCTCATTACTGCAGGTCTAGGAGTAGTTTTCTCAGTAATAATAGCATATTGGTGTAACAGATTTGGCAAACTATCCAGTGTTTGCGCTCTGGAGAGCATCAATGTGTTTTTGCAGTGTAGAGCAGTGTAGTCAATCACAAACATAGCTGTTGATTTCCTGAAAGGTGTAAAGTTTTGAGCTGTGAGCGTGCTCGCAAATCCTCTCATTATAACAAACAAAGTTTCGACAGATTCATTGTGCAGTCAGTTTCATTGATTTTAAAGGAATTTTGAGGGATTGCGATGAACTGTAATTATAAAGGGAACGCTCTTTGAGTACTTTCTGCCATGCCAAATCCCACACACAGTATGCTTGTTTTTCTGGTAAATTAATAGTGGTTTGTGAATGTGGTCCCTTTAATAACAGAAGTTATCGGGAGCGTTTATACTGGGATGTGTAGGTTGTGCGGTGACGTGTAACTTGAAACTATTTTAAGGAAATCTACTCAAATGTGATTTTTAAGGGAAGCACATCTCCGCATATGTAACTGCATTTTTAATTATATATACAGTGCCTGGCCAAAAAAAGAGTCTTAAGTCTTAAGAAAAAAATCTAGCATATTATATGTTTGGCAACAGTTCTTGGTAACACTTTATTTTACGGTGTCCGTGATACAGAGTAATTACCTAATTAATTACTTAGTAGTAGACGTTGTAATAACATGTAACAAAATGTAATTAACATGTAACCAAGTTACGGAACAGCCTGTACTTACAGATTGTAATTACACTCATGTAATAGGCAGCTACTGTTACACATGTGTAACAGGCCGAGTCGGTTACATACGTGTAATTATATAAAAAAGTATGTTGTTCTACTCAATGTAACAACACGTATTTAAATATGTTACTAAGGTGGGAAAAAAGCTTGCAGTTCCACATGGTCATTTTGTACCTTCTAAAATAGTGTATCAAGATTGTACCTAAGTGTTCTTCATGTGTATAAGGTATGTAAATACACATGAGGTACACTTCAGTACAATCTTGATTCACTTTATTTTACGTAGCTTATTCCTGTGTAATATTATGTAATTGCAAAGTAATTAGGAAGCAACCGCATACATTTATGCTGTGAACGAGGAAGTTAAGCCTAATTCAAACTAAAGTACATATGGATAAGGTATGTAGTTACACATGAAGTACACTTAAGTACAATCTTGATACACTTTATTTTACGTAGCTTATCCCTGTGTATTTGCAATGTAATTAGGGAGCTACCGCATGCATTTATGCTGTGAATGAGGGGATAAGGTATGTAGTTACACATGAAGTACACTTAAGTACAATCTTGATACACTTTATTTTACGTAGCTTATCCCTGTGTAATTGCAATGTAATTAGGGAGCTACCGCATGCATTTATGCTCTGAATGAGGGAGTTAGGTCTAATTCAAACTAAAGGTTACACTTTATTTTACGTAGCTTATCCCTGTGTAATATTATGTAAATTGAATGTAATTAAGAAGCTACTGCATATATTTAAGCTGTGGACTAGTGGGTTAATTCAGATGGATAAGGTATGAAGATACTCATGAAGTGCACTTAAGTATGTGATGGACTTTATTTTAGAAGGTACAAAATGACCATGTGTAACTGCAGGCTTTTTACCTTAGTAACATATTAAGGACTTGTTACATTGTACCAAGTCGGTAACAAGTATGTAACCAACTCGGCCTGTTACACATGTGTAAAAGTAGCTGCCTATTACATGAGTGTAATTACAATCTGTAAGTACAGGCTGTTCCATAACTTAGTTACCTATTAATTACATTTTGTTATATGTTTTTACAATGTTTACTACTAAGTAATTAATTAAGTAATTACTCTGTATCACGGACACCGTAAAATAAAGTGTTACCCAGTTCTTCTAACCCTAATTGATGGAGTGTCTTGGTTTCAGTTTTTAAACAACCATGTAGGAAGACACATCATGGCTATATTCCAGGATGACAATGTCAAGATCCATCAGGCTCAAATTGTGAAAGAATGGTTGGGAGGGAGTCATTTTCACATGAATTGACACCTATCAGTCCAGACTTTAAATTCATTGAAAGTCTTTTGGGATGTGCTGGACTCTTGAATTGTCAATACAAAATCTTCAACAAACATTGATGCACCTCTTGATGGAAATAAATGTTTTTAAACAAAAAGACTCTGAAGCAATTGCCTACTTAAATCCAAACAGTGACTTTTTGTGTATATGTGTGACTTTTTGGTATTGGGTTGTCTTAAAGGAGTTGTTCACTTTTAAAATAACTTTTGCTGATAATTTACTCACCCCCATGTCATCCAAGATGTCCATGTCTTTCTTTCTTCAGTGGAAAATAAATGAAGGTTTTTGATGAAAACATTCCAGGATTTTCTCCCAATAATTCACTTTACTGGTAACCAAACGGTTCAAGGTCCAAATCACAGTTTCAGTGCAGCTTCAAAGGGCTTTAAACGATTCCAGACGATGAATAAGGGTCTTATCTAGTGAAACGATCGGCCATTTCAAAAATAAATAACAAAGTTTAAGTTTTATAAGCTCAAATGGTCGCCTTGCTCTGTTCTGTGATGCGCGTTCGTGACTCTCCTGTCAAAATGAACGAATCTTTTTTCAAGACTGGTTCATTCAACGAACAAAATTACTTGAAAAAAGATTCGTTCATTTTGATGAACGAGTTCGAACAGGAAAGTCACACAGAACAGAGCAAGGTGAGCATTTGTGCTTATAAGACTTAAACTTTGTTATTTATTTTTTGAAATGACCAATCGTTTCGCTAGATAAGACCCTTAGTCATCGTCTGGTTGAAGCGGCACTGAAACTGCCTTTTGGACCTTGAACCGTTTGGTTCCCACTGAAGTGCATTATAGGGAGAAAAATCCTGGAATGTTTTCATCGAAAACCTTAATTTCTTTTCGACTGAAGAAAGAAAGACATGGACATGGCATGGCGGTGAGTAAATTATCAGCAAAAGTTTTTTTTTTTTTTAAGTGAACTACTCCTTTAAGGGATGTATAATATGGTCATGCAGAATGAGGCATTTATATGTGCTTTATAAGTACTAATAAACAGCCAATATCCTGGTGAGATGCATGAAAATAAGCAACTAGTTAATAGTGAGAGTTGGACAATAAACAAAAGTGTTCATTTTTAAGATGGTAAGAAGAAAAGAAGGCTGCATGATTGTCAGGACACATACACAAACCACTAGACCATGGTGCCAACAAACCAACATTGTAGTCATGCATCCATTCTACTCTAAAGTCACAATGTTGCGATTTTAAATGCTCAAATAACACAAACGCAGATTGTGGGCCAATGAACAGTGTCGCCTACCTAGCAATGCTCCAGTCCGGGTCTATCTTCAGGACGGTGGGGTCCTCTGTGTAGTTAAACTTCACCTCGGGGTTCCTCAGCTCAGCAGAGTCAATGTCCACCATAACCGGAGTACTTCCCGCGTTCACGCCGGCCGGGGTCACACACACGATCTCTTTAGAGCTCCGCCTACAGTCAAAGAGGAAGCGCAGAGGGGTATTAGGGTGAAAGCAACTGAAATGTTTAGTAATTCTCATCACAAGCAGAGCATGTGCTGTTAAAGCATGTCATCACATTCATATTTCATCATGACACAGATTCTGCACTCAATAAGAGTTAAGTTTGTTTGATGAGGCTCTATCATTTGTGTTAACAACCATATGGGTTTCAAAGACTTTGGGTCTGTTTTTCTCTGTCTGTCTGCTTCAGTCTCTCCTGTACTGGAGACGTGCCTGCAATCACCATGCACATCCCCTTAGTGCGTTGCCATGGGAACGCTTTTCAAGATGCACACCCCAGAAATCCTCAGAAGACTGCACATATTTTGACAAGGTGGTTGTCACAAACAAACAACAACAAAAAAAGATGGAAGAGTGCAAAGAGAGCGAGTTGTGGAGCGGATAAGCCACAAATTTCCTCAAAGGTAAAATATACAGACATTCAATGAAATGAAGTGCAAAATGCAACCATTGCTTTGGGATATTTTTTTTATAGAGATTTTGCATTTTAAATATGTAATTTGGATTACAGACATGTAGAATAAATTTGAATATAAATGCACTGGATATTATGAATGGAAGACACAAAACACACACACAAAAAAAGAAGCAGGGCATATGAAAGGGATGGTTCAGCCGGAAATTAAGATATCATGTCTTTTCAAAACTCGTTTCTTTTTTCTTTCTTTTTTTTGTAGAACACAAAAGTAGATGTTTTACAAGATGTCAGAGCTGCTCTTTTCCACACAATGAAAGTGCATTGGGGACTATGGTAATAATACAAGACTTTCAGTGAATAATGAATGGAATTTCACTCTGTTCCTCATACAATGCTATTTTATGGCTTAAAAAGTTAAAATATAGCTCAAAATGTGTATCCATGATGCTTTCAAGGAATAGTTCACCATAAAATGAAAATCATTTTGTGATCATTTACTCACCGTCATGGTGACTAACTGTTTGCCCTATTTTATTTTTTGTGAAACAGAAAACAAAATAATAGAAATTGTACAGCACTTCGGTACACTGTTGTTTTTAAAGTGCTCCAATATTATTTAGTCCCCAAATATTTTCATTTGTGAATTTTGTGAATAGAAAGAATAGTTTAGACAAAGTAAGTATATCATGACAGAATTTTCACTTTTAGGTGGACTAGTGGCACTTTTCCACGGCATGGTATGGCACGGTTCGGTTCGGCGCGGTTTGGCACTTTTCCACTGCATGGTACGATATGGTTCGGTTCGGTACGGCAAGCTTTGACGCTTTTCCACTAGATGGTATGGTACGGTTCGGTACGGCACACTTTTCCACTGCATGGTACGGTACGGTTCGGTACGGCAAGCTTTGACGCTTTTCCACTGCATGGTACGGTACCGTTCAGTTCAGCACGCTTTGATGGTTTTCCACTGAATGGTACGGTAAGGTTCGGTTTGTTAAGAGACGCTTTGATGCTTTTCCACTGCATGGTACGGTACGGTTCGATTTGTTAAGGCACGGCACGCTTTGACGCTTTTCCACTACATGGTACGGTTCGGTTCAGTACGGAACGCTTTGACGGTTTTCCACTGCATGGTACGGTAAGGTTCGTTTGGGTACGGCACACTTTGATGCTTTTCCACTGCATGGTACGGTGTGGTTCGGTTCGGTACGGCACGTTTTGACGCTTTTCCACTGCATGGCACGGTCCGGTTCGGTTCGGCACGCTTTGATGGTTTTCCACTGAATGGTACGGTAAGGTTCTGTTTGTTAAGAAACGCGTTGATGCTTTTCCACTGCATGGTACGGTACGGTTCGATTTGTTACGACACGGCACGCTTTGACGCTTTTCCACTGCATGGTACGGTACGACTCGGCTCGGTATGGCTCTGTGCGGCTCACTTGTGGCACTTTTCCACTGCATGGTACGGTGTGGTTCGGTTCGGTACGGCACGCTTTTCCACTGCATGGTACGGTGTGGTTCGGTTCGGTACGGCACGCTTTGACGCTTTTCCACTGCATGGTACGGTACATTTCGGTTCGTCACGACACGCTTCGGCGCTTTACCACTGCATGGCACGGTACGACTCGTCTTGGTATGGCTCGGTACGGCTCACTTGTGGCACTTTTCCCCTGCATGGTATGGTATGGTGCCGCTCCGAACCGTACTGAGCCGTACCGAGCCGTACCAGCAGGGGAAAAGTGTCATATTTGGCATAAATGGCCCTAGTCTCCATCCACTTTCATTGTACTGAACTGCGCAGCATGAACATTGAACATCCAACTTTTCCTTTTGTGTTAATAGCCATACAGGTTTGAAACTAAGTGAGGGCAAGTAAATGATGAAAGAATATACATTTTTGAACAAACTATCACTTTCACATCCTCGCACAATGGGTTAACAGGATGTGGACCTTCTCCCTGAAGCGAACCCTGGCTCTGAGACCAGGTGTGGCTGACGTCTCAGTCAGCGAGAACAGCGGTAATCCTCATTCTCTCCTTCTCTCATGTCTGAGGCTTGGCAGCGAGACAATGTTTTTTATTCTCCGCTGCAATGCAGAGCGGTCTGGTGCTACAGATAGACAGGCGGACAGCAGGAACACTCATTCACTGTCCCCGTCCACAAACGGAAGCGCACAATCGACCGGGACCGAGTGTGCTGTTACATGGCTGATGTTCGCGCCTTCAAAGTGTCTCTTTATGCTGTAGATATACGCAGAGGGGTACAAAAAAAATGGGCCTGGGTGTTTTGACTGACGGGATGACAGGTGGACGTGCTAAGGTGAGAAGCCGGAAGACAGCTTTTTGGAAGGATACAGATAAAGACAGAGGGAGACAACTTGGCAGACGAATAAGCAGAGAGAGTAAGAGAAAAAGGACCACATTAACAACAAGCGGAGACTGTATATTGGCAAATGCTACACCAAAACAGCCAACAGGCTAACCATCAAAACAACTGGCACAGAGCCTATGGTGGAGCATATAAAACAGTCAAACAAACAAACTATGTGACAGACAGAAACAGAAAGTTAGAAAGAAAGCCAGACAGATGGAGGGATAAACCGACAACAAGACAGACAGAAGGGCAGCCAAGCAGACAATTGTTTTATCTATATATTTTGGGACTTTTGCCTTATTAGATAGGTCACAGGATGGACTCAAACTTGGATCACCCAAATGAGCTGAATAATAATTTATATTTTGAATTATTTCTAGGCAGATGCATTTGACACTGTGTCTGTCCCCAATATGTTTTCATAGTATTTACCACTTCATGCCAGAAGTATGGCACAACTGCTAAAAGATACACAGAAGATATAGAAGACCAGTACTCACTTTTTGAAGTGACAAGGGTGACGCCCAATGTTGACCCCAACAGAGCTGCCAGCGTTGAGGTGGTTTCCTTCAATAGTGATTCTGGTTCCTCCAGAGAGAGGTCCCTGAGCGGGCTGGACACGTGTGAAGTACGGCGTCTGAGGAAGAAAATTATAGATTGAAGATGTGAATTGTTATTGTCATCTATTTCAAACACTATTAGTACAAAGTATACCCATATTGGGCGTCACCCTTGCCACCAACCAACTTCATGCATTCCTAATATACACTACCGTCCAAATATCTAGTGTTGGTAAGACTTCTGAGATTTTTAAATTAAGTATCTTATTCTCACCCCGTCAGTTGTAATTAGATTAAAAATATAGTAAAAAAGTTGAGAAATTTATTCCAATCTAAAAGTTAGTTTACAGTTTAAATATAGTTTTTTATTTTTATATATTTTCAAATGTAATTCACTTCAGTGGTGGGAAACAGATCATCAGTCATTACTCATTACTCCAGTCTTCAGTGTCACATGATCATTCAGAAACCCTTCTAATATGCTGATTTGTGGAAATTGGGATAGTTGTTTTCAGGATACATTATTTATTTTCATTTTTTGTGACATTATAAATGTCTTTAGTGTCACTTTCATTATTCCAATTCTATGTTTCCTTGCAGAATAAACGTATCCATTTCTTTAAAATGTACTGATCTAAAGCTTTTGAACGGTACTGCATTTAAACACAACTGTTTGTATGGAATTATACACATCCAATTTGCATAATTACAACTATCCAAAGGCAACAAGATCTGAATGTGTCTGTAGGATTATGTGTCTCCAGACTCCTAGATGCTCACCACAAAGGTGAATGCCCTGGGTGAGAGGGCTCTGTAGTCAGCCAGGCAGTCTCTCACGCACACCTCCACCTGGGCTTCCTGTACACGGTATCCTGTGGCGTCATTCAGCAGACACACGATCCTGCGGAAGAAAGACGCGTCAGAATTCTCTTTAAGGTTCGTGATTAACAGCAGTGCTGAGTTACCAAAGGCCTCAAGGGGAGGAAGGTGAATGGATGGATTTATATGATACAGCGCAAGTAAATATTATTACCATAATTAATCTGTTTCTGATTTATGAGGCGACCCAGACTGAATCTGCACTTTTTTCTGCACTGCAAGGATTCTTAATTTAGATGTGGTAAGATGTGTTGTAATTACTAGACACTTATCAGAACTAACAATATATTAAAAACATACTTTGTAGGTTGACTTTAATAGATCATACAGTGAAAAAGAATGTTTGAATGTTTAAACAAGACTGTGAGGTATAGATTTAGTCTTTACAATAACACAAACTGTATAAAGGCCTTACTTCAGGTAATGTGCACAACTTAGAAAACTGTTTTATGGAGTTTTTGTCAACTGATCTTTTATTTTAGAAAGACATTCTCCTCCCATGAACAATTTTCATGATGTTAAAGGGATACTCCACTTTTTTTTTTTTTTTTTTTGGAAATTGGCTCATTTTACAACTCCCCCAGAGATAAACAGTTGAGTTTTACCGTTTTCGAATCCATTCAGCCGATTATCTGATATTTAGAAGAATATCAGTAACCAGACAGTTTCTGGTCTCATTGACTTCCATTGTAGGAAAAAAATATACTATGGAAGTCAATGAGACCAGAAACTGTCTGGTTACTGATATTCTTCTAAATATCAGAAAATCGGCTGAAAACATTCGAAAATAGTAAAACCCAATTGTTTAACACTGGGGGAGTAGTAAAATGAGCCTATTTCCAAAAAAAGTGCTACAATCCATTAAACATACTGTATTTCTACCCCTCACAGCCTTGTTTTCCAAATATCTTCAAGTATTACGCACCTTTCCGCACTGACATATTCCTCTTCAATAGGAACACAGGGTACTTTTCCCAGCCGAACACCTGTCATAATGTCTCTGAACTGAAGACCCAGATTCTCTCCAGTGATGGTGAGCCTTGTTCCGCCTTGTCGTGGTCCGGTCTCTGGAAAAAGCTGTCAAATGAGGCAAATAGAGTTATTAGTTTGATTAGAGATGGAGCGGGAGATTTAAAAGACTAAAACACAACAAACCAAATCTTGTTTTTGGACTTTTTTGCCATTATAGAGACCGAAAATGAAGAATATAGAAAAAAGGTCTGGATATTCTGATATCTGTAGACCACATAATGGTCCACAGGTTAGTGCACAGGTCTTGGTATTGAACCCTGTAGCTCCTCATAGTCTCAGAGTTCCAACACAAACTCAGACACCTTGCATTTTAATGGAGACAAATCACCCCTTGGCGCAGGGGAGCAGAAGCCCCTAATGCTGGGCTTGGCGAAACACCTCCCTCCAACCCCCCTCCATCCATCCTCTAATTGAAACTTATTACCCAGGCTCTCGGATCCACGCTTCAGAGCCGCATGGCGCAAGGCAGTGGGATAATGTGATTTATTTAGCCGGATTATTCTCCGTAACGAGGACAGGTGTGGCATGACAAAACAAATATGGTGAATGATGTGCCGTGGTAACAGCAGGATGGCGCCCCGTAACAGCCATCATGAGGTAATTACAGGTACTCTGTACGCCTGATCTCTCGACCACAAGGTCTCCACGGCGACCTGGAGCCAGGCCTCGGCTGCATCACAGCCACAATGGCTTCGGGCCTAGAATGGAGCCTTGAGGTACTCCTATGTGTAAAATGACATTGCATAGAAAACTGTAGATTCAACAAGCGTGAAATGAGAAAGTTTGCCTTAAAATTCTGATTTTTTTGTTGGCTGTGTACAGTCAAAGTAACCATAGTCTCAGCCTCACTAAGCAGAGAAGAATTTAAGTATAAAATGAATGACATGAAGATGAATTCAATGACATTTAAAAGAATTGCAAAAGAAATTCAGTACTGGTGGACCATAAAAATAAAATAGAACAGATTTAACTGACCACAGCAAACCAAATAAAATTCAAATATATTATTATGAGTTACTATCCATCCATCCATCCATCCATCCATCCATCCATCCATCCATCCATCCATCCATCCATCCATCCATCCATCCATCATTGCTTACTTTGTTGTCTGTCCATCTATCTTTTATGTCTATCTGACTGTATATTTTTCATTCTTTCCATCCATCCATCCATCCATCCATCATCCATCCATCCATCCATCCATCCATCCATCCATCCATCCACCCATCCATCCATCCATCCATCCATTCATCCATCCATTCATCCATCCATTCATCCATCCATCCACCATTGCTTATTTTGTCTGTCCATCTATCTTTTATGTCTATCTGACTGTATATTATTCATTCTTTCTATCCATCCATCCATCCATCCATCCATTCATCCATCATTGCTTATTTTGTTGTCTGTCCATTTATCTTTTATGTCTATCTGACTGTATATTGTTCATTCTTTCCATCCATCCATCCATCCATCCATCATCCATCCATCCATCCATCCATCCATCCATCCATCCATCCATCCATCCATCCACTTTTTCATTTTGTATCTTGTTGCCCCAGTCAAACCAACATTCACCTTGATACCACAGGTACATTTATTTATTTTTATTTTAATTAACTACACCCTTGCATTCACATTCTAATTGCAATTCTTCATCCTGACTGCAACCTCAAATTAAATTCTAATTAAATTCTGAGTTGGAATTTAAAAGGCATTTTCAATTCATTTCTGAATGTTGTATAACTCATTCATAGCATTCATAGCTGGCAAGAGTTGGCCAGTTGAAAAATTGTATTGGCTGACTTCATGCAACTTCCTTATGCCTGGAACAAGGTAAGGAGCAGTGATACAATGAGCACTTTTGAAGAAGAACTATTCACTGGATTCACCAAATTCCCCAAACAGCACTCACTGGTAGCATCAAACATCCATCAAAACAAGCCGAAATGTGGACCAGACTATGCCATGCAAGTCTGGCCATGCAAAACTTAAGTAATCCCAGGAACTGGTCAGTATGGTCATAATGCCTCCATACTGTCAATGCAACAACCTGAGAATGAAAAATAAATGCAATCTGTATTGATAGAGCACATACTGTAAACCATCTAGTCTTGACCTGAAAATCACAGAATTTCGACTGAAGACTGTCGCTCGGGATTCCACTAAAATTAACCTACATTAGATGTCTTTTATTATGTTCAAAAAAAACAATTTATACGTTTCTAATTAAATCAGCCTTAGAGCGAAATGATAGATAAAAATAATATCTCTCAACGCGAGTGGGAGAACACTAATATACACACACGTTCTCCCCCAGGACCTTGTTAAATTACACACAGTTAAGTAAATCTCCCTTCATTATCAGCTCTGGGTAACGATACATTTCAAAAAATATATGCAATTACTGAGATTAAAGTGCACCAGAATGCACAAAACCTCCTGTCGATTTCCAGTGGCGAGATTATTACTGTTTGTGTACCCCCCCACCCCCCGCCAATGGGTGGGAGGACGACAATGGAGGGAGAGTGGGAGGACGGCGGGTGAAAAGAATAGGGGCAGATTGGGGTGTCTGTAGACCTCCGTCTTCCAGATCCCATCCGCCCACAAGCCACCTGCGCAGCGTGTAAGGCTTAACGCTTTCCTGATGTTGCGTTTGTCTACCGTCTCTCCCTGATCTTCATCAGTACGGTGCTCTTTCATCTTTTGAATGAAATGCAGCATGGGTGAAATCTCTCCAAAAAACATTTGGCGACAAATTACAGTCAAAAATCTCTACTCTCAGATACGCCACACAGTTCCGTCTGGCACCCCCCACTCCGTACGTCTGCGGCTGCATGCTTCCTGATGTAATTGAGGTTAAGTGTCTTTGCTTACGGGTACAACAGCTTCACTTGGGATTTCACCCAGAAAACCTCCTATTTATAGAGCTTCCACCAATCTGCTGAAGAATGGGAAAACGCATCAAAGTTCTGCCATATCTGTCGCTTTAGTTATGTAGCTTTCCAGGGCCCCTAATTTGCTTCCCCTTTTCCCTATTTCCCCATCAAATATTGCTAGTTTGCAGCATATGTTCTCAAATCCCTTTCCCCCTAAGCCAATCTTAGAGCCTCGTATAGACCATAGAGTCAAAAATTGCCTTTTTGTACAGAGCGATGCCAATAACGAAAACAGCATAACGAAACATGGAGGGAAAAGTGGTCTGTAATTGGTTTCAGAGGGGTTGTTTTACATGTAGCTTGGTAACATCCAATCACAACCAGACTTAGATGGGCAGCAGCAGAAGTCCATCTCCCTAAAGGCACGTGAGGCTTAAGACTATTTTCATTTGTTACCCACATGAAGAGAATTGAATTTGAATCATCCAATCAGACACATTGGGTTTTTTTTTTCTTTCTACCGCCTCTCATTGTCTCACTTCATCTCACTGCATGAAAAACAAGGCAGAACAACATGTATATTTTACATATTTCAGTGTCAAAGCTTATCAGGAGCTGCTTACTGTTGACAGAGGTGTGATAAGGGTGCGTGTGTGTGAGGGAGAGAAAATACGAGATAAAGAAAAGAAAGTTCGGCATAACAAACCTTGCTGTTGCCCCCCGGTTAGGTGCGCTTTCCTCTGGTGTAATTAGAAATGGAGAAAATCTACACTCTGAGCAAGTTAATGCGATATTGATGCCGAAGTGAAGAGGTGCATTTTGAGACTTTACCCCAAGATTGTCAGGGTTTTTTTCCACCCAGCATGTAACAAAACTTTGCAATTGAGTAGCTGCCAATGAGATGAATGGGAATGCTAACGGCTAGCTCTCTCCAGGTATTACAGACCTTCTTAGCCCATAGAGTGAAAGGGCACAACTTTGACGTCAGCAGACTGCCTTAACAGAGACGCGAAACAGCAGACAATAAGACAGGCATAAAGCAAATTCAATTATTACTCATACCCAAGGGTCTCTCTCTGAAGAGAGAGAGAGAGAGAGAGACAGAAAATCCCAGTTTAAATACTCAATTCCAAATGAAATTAGAAGCTTATCCACCGGCTAATATACTAAATCACACGGCTCTGACGTGAACGAATGGGAAACGAGGGAATGAGTGTGTGGTAGGAATGGATAAATTGCAAGAAAAGGATAAAATATATCGGTATATAGCATAATGTTACTTGTGTTAACCAATGTTATGGAACGTATATGCTCTATACTGGGCCAATCAATTATTTTGGTCATCATAGTTTTGTCATATTGAAATAAATGAAATATTTAGAAATATATATTTTTTAAAATCTTCAATATATATATTTTTTAAATTTTTTAAAAACATTAAAGCATATAAAATTACACATATATATATATATATATATATATATATATATATATATATATATATATATAAGTATACAAATATATACAGTTAGTTACAAATATATATAAAATATATATAAAACTATTAATAAAAGCAATCGTAGTATAACCTATAAAAATATAAAAATAACACTGATATTTAATAATACTGGTATATATAAAAATAATACTGATTATATATATATATTATATATTATATTATATATATATATATGACTACTCACTATTTATTAGATGGGTTGATTTGCATTGCTAAATATCAAATTATTATTCTCACAATTTGATTTAAAACATTTATTGCTACTGTGCCTAATTCTGGGCCAACTGGCGACTGACTCCCTTTTACTCACTAAAAGCAATTTTAGCCACATTTGGCAAGTGTGTATTTTGGACCTGGTTCACTTAATAACATTAGAGCTGTACCACAAATGTCCAAAAATGGGCCTGTGAAGGAAGTACAGCCTGTATTGCTGTTTTATATGGTTTTATAGTACATTTAGCGTACAGTACTTCCATCCATTTCCGTCCACTCCCTCATGGTGATCAACAGGTCACGTCAATGGCGTTTGGTCACGAGACACTCTGGAACAAAAAAATGCTTGACGTCATGTGTCTAACTGCACCATATCTGATTTGAGAGCTGAGGTAGAGGGGAAAATGCCAATTTCAAGCTAAATTTAGTCTTTTCATCACACAAAGCTATTGTGTGACTTCAGAAGACATTCTGTAGGTCTGATTTTGGGCCGGTAGTCATCAAAACCATTCAAAATAGTCTTACTGGTTAGCTGATTCCAAGTGAGCTGAAAACCAGCATATGTTGTCTTTCCCTTTCTTTGTCTGCACCTCTTTCCTTTTCTGTGTCTTCCGCCATTCAAGCTTTCAGCTCTGGTTATAGAGCGATAAGTAAGCAGAGAGACAGGCATGAGCTAACGGATTAGCAACTGTGCCACTGGCAATTACCCAGTATCAGGGGCTAATCTTACTGAGAGACACCGCTGTCTCTCAGACTGCCAGCTGCCAACACTGGCACACCGCAGTACATTAGCATCAATACACCGCTGCACGGCAATAAAAGCACAGCGAGAGATTTGTTTGGCACAGCCATTGTGAAAAAAATAAGATGGAGGTCTTTTTTTTCTTTCTTAGATTAGGAGTGTCAGTGTCATAGAAACTGAAAAACAGTACAGAATTGCCATTGTTAGCATACAGGAAGTAAACTTATGGTTTCTCTGAACAAACATTTATGATGAGATGAGAAGTGGGAAAACAAATATTTGTTAAAATCCCTTCTGATAAATATAAAAACATTCTACACACTAAAAAAAATGATCCTTTTATGAGTCGATCACTGAAAGGTTCCTTAGGGAACCAAAAAAGGTTCTTCAATAGGGGTTTTCGCACCGGGTTGTTATAGGAACTCAGTCAGGGCCAAAGGGGGGACAAGTCCCCACAAATAACTAGAAAAGGCCAAATTGCCAATATTTGAGATTCTTAATGGCTCTATTAGTTGTGTTAGGATGACAAAAAGTTTTAAAAGCCAGCAGATGGAGACATTATTCAAGCATGCCAGTCAACAACGTCAACAACTGGAGGGTGGAGGACACTGTAAGCTGTGTTTTTGTCATATTATGCTTTCGACCAATCAACATACACCATTGTCACTGGTAGTTCTTATTGTGCCGGGTTAGACTCTACTCTGAAGTAGGAGTTAATTTAGTCCCCCCCTAAGGTGTTCCTATATTTAAAATCGTTCCGTCTCTGGGGTGCGTACATGCTGAAAATCAGGTACTTGTGCCAATGGGAACTATGAAAACGTTCTTCCAGGCATTGCTGTGAGAAACGACTTTTGGAACCTTTATATTTAAAGGGATAGTTCACCCAAAAATGAACATTCTGTCATTAATTACTCACCCTCATGTTGTTGCAAATCGGTTATACTTTCGTTCATCTTCGGGACAAAAATTAAGATCTTTTTGTTGAAATCTGAGAGTTTTCTGTTTCTACATTGACAGCTACACAACTACCACTTTGATGCTTCAGTAAAAGTAATCCATTTGAATTGAGTGCTTTAGTCCAAATTTTCTGAAGAGACGCGATTGCTTTATATGATGAACAGATTGAATTTAGGTTTTTATTCACATTAACATTGATCAGCAAATATAAACAGAAGTTCAACCAAACCTGCTCGTCGCGTGAGAATGGACCTTATTGCTTCTTGAGGAAGCTCAAACATGCTGCGTAATTGTGCGTTAGGCGCGAGTGATTTCAATGTTAAGTCAATGCAAAGATGCGTTGCGCACGTAAAAATTTCTGCGGTACGAATGAGGTCAAGTTTGCGTGAATTGAGCGTCTGGCGCATTAAGAGCGAATGTTTTAGTTAGTGTTATTTGTGCATTCACTCGTTTGACGCGAATTCGCGCCTGCCGCCCGAGTTGAAAAATCTGAACTTTAGCGTCAATTCATGCCGCGTTAACCAATTAGGACACAAATACGGCGACGATGATCCCTACGCCGCTGTTCTGCTCTCCAGAGCAAATACAGATCGGTGACTCACTCGATGAATGCTCGATCAAGATAAAAAAAGATGGCCGCCAACGGGTTTCGATTCGGACGCGTGTGACGCGTAAATTTCGATTCAAACTTTTGTTTCTTACACACGTCAATTTCGCTATTGACACGCAAATGGATTCAAAGTGTTTATACGTATAACTAGATGCGGTAGGCGCAAATTTGACACGCTATTCACATCTGGTGTATATAATATTTAAAAATAATACGAAAATAATATTTAAAAGAACCATAGAACTATTCAAAAAACCTAATACCGTATTTAATAGATTCTTTGCAGACCATAAGATGACTTGAACACTGCTCTGCAAAAACAACACCTGTTAAATGCTCGCACAATAAAAAGTGTCTTTGACAGGCTTGTAAATAGTGAATGTGTTAAATGGAGTGTGACAGAATGAGAACGGGTGCTACCTTGTTGATTTTGGGGTGCGCACAGCGACTGTTTCCTGCACTGGGGTGCATCCAGGTGCTCTCTAGAGGAGCACACTCCTGTCTCAGCGAACACTTCTTCTCCTGCACACACCAGCCGCAGTCGAACCGGGGATCGGCTTTCAGACACATCCCACAGCTGTCCCGCATGGCGTAACACTTGTACAGGTGCGCTGTCGAGAGAAACACAGATAAAGAGAGGGATAAATATGCAGACAGAGCAGAGGACAAAACCTTGCGACCGCACATCAGATGAATTCTTCATTAATGTGCCAAGTTGCTTGGCAACAATAAACCATCTACAGATGAGCTAATGAACTGTAATACTTGACTGAAGAAGTGCTTATTGTGCTAATTAGACCTAATAAATGTGATTATTTTTAAACAACGGTGTCTTTTATTTTATATTGCCGTTACAGTTTATGTTGTGAGTTGTGAGCCTAAATACACCACTTTACTGTAGTAAAATCATGCAAAGCCTTGTTTTTTACTTAATTTAATGCACTCAACATGACAATTTGAGATAGAAAAAATAGCTAAAGCCATTCTTTGCTGGTCTTAGCTGGTTTAACATGGATGCTGCTGGCCAAACTGGAGTTCAGTTGGTTTTAGCTAGTTTTACTTTTAGCTGTTGTTCAGCAGGTAAATGCATACGAATTCCAAGCACAATGTGTAAACACTATATATTATGGTGTTTACATTATTCCAATGTATTTCAAAGAATACCGTGGTACACATCCAAATAGTACCATGGTAGCCTTTTGTTTGAAGCTAAAAGCATGCAAAAGAGCATTGAAGTTGAACAAACGAGTTAATCTACACCATCAACACTTGCTAAACGATCTGCAAAACTTTAAATCGGCATGTTGCCATTTGAACAAGAAAAAAACGTAGGGTGGGACTTGATTTTCATTGGGTGGTTGTGTGAGTGACAGGTTTTCCCGCCCTCGAGCCGCTAAACACATCATCGGAATAGAGATGTCGCAACGTACTGTAAGAGAGGGGGAGCTTTGATTATAGATTACAAAGGCAATGTTAATTACAAATTTTATAACAATAATGTGCATTGATAAATCATTTATGCTAATAAATACTCCATAAACAAACAAGAATGGTCAATGATGAACTCATGGTGATTTTAAAATGAGAGCACAAACATATACTGCTATATTTTTGTATCTAAAATGTTCAAATAGTTCCCTTTAAATGTCAGCTGACAGGAAGAGCGATTAAAAATCGGATTATTTATGAAACAAAGGTATCACCTCTGCTACCGCTGGCAATTAGTGAATTACAGATGTTAAATTCCCATTGTAAAGAGAAAGATGGCAGATTTTTCATGGATCCCTGGAGCTTTCACGGGACTGGGTGAATGTTCTGTTGCCTGCGTGTCTTAGACTGCCGCCGGACTTCAAAGGAGACAGCGTATCCATCCGTCTCAGCCTCATGCTAATCTGATTAGCCACGGCTAAGCTTAAAAGTAGCGCTGCGCTAATTAAACTGAACCAAATGAATGATTTAATTACATTAACATTTCCACTTTACAGCAGAGCAAAGCTGGGGTTTTTCTCTGGCAGCGCGGAGAAGATGGATACATTTATTGTGCTATAAAGACAGCGCTGAGAGAGAGAGGGGGTAGAGAGAGAGAGAGAGAGAGAGAGAGAGAGAGAGAGAGAGAGAGAGAGAGAGAGAGAGAGAGAGAGAGATACAGAATTTGAATTTGTTTTAAAGAATTTGTTTTTACACATAAATGTAACAATTTAGTGAGATTTATACTTTAAACAAGGAAAAAAAATAAATGTCAATGTGATTAAAAACTAAATTCATTGTTTTTCTTCACATTTTTTTTTCTTTTAATATGTTATACAATGTTTATTCAAGCAAATTTATCTTGTTTTATGGATGTAGAAATATTTGTCTGAAAAAAATATGAATGAATTATAAATACATATTATTTATTTATTTATTATTTATTTATTCATTTTTATGGTGCAGACATGCTTTCAATTATGGAAGTTTGTTTACGCCACAGAATGAAAAATAAAAAAAGGTAACTGGGACTTTTTATCTCACAATTCTGACTTTTTTCTCACAATTGCGCGTGTACATCTCAGATAAAGTCAGAATCACGAGATGTAAACTCGCAATTGTGAGAAAAAGGTCAGAATTGCGAGATAAAAACTCAGAATTGCGAGATAAAAAGTCAGACTTACGTGATATAATGTCGCAATTGCATTTTATAAAGCCAGAATTGCGAGATATAAAGTCGCAATTGTGAGAAAAAAAGTCAGAATTGTGAGATAAAAAGTTGCACTTCTGTCTTTTTTTCTCAGAATTGCGACTTATTAATATATCACTTATTAATATATCACCAAATTCTAACTTTATATCTCGCAATTCTGACTTTATATCTTAATTCGCAATTGCTAGTTTATTTATCACAATTCTGACTTCATATCTCGCAATTGTGAGATAAAAAGTCGTAATTATTTTATTTCTATTTTTTTATTCAGTGGCGGAAACAAGTTTCCATATTCAACACACTAGAATCTCTTGTGAATAATCTCTTACTCTATAGATGTATGAAATTTTATGAATTATTTATGAATAAATTTACTTGTTCTCCACCCAACCAAAGTGAAGCATTCATCAATTCTACCTTTTGAAACCGACCATATGAAGGCATCTTACTAGACAGGATGTTACACAAACATTGGCTCAGGGTCCATCTTAATGCCTTCCTATCTCTGTGTACAATAGCATTTTTCAGATTTTGTTGACAGCGAAGAGATGGGAAAAAGAAGAACGGAAAAGCGTGGCACTCGTTACCATCACTCAAGGTGCTGAGAGCTACATTTGGCCCAGGTGTGCCGATCTATTGGATGGCCCTCCAGAGTCGCCATTCACTCAGCGCTCTAAATAGCTGCTTACCAGCCTGACACTTGAAATATTAGCAGAAAATGGACCTGGACTCGACCCAAAATGACCAAAGCGCTCATTTTGAGGTATATGAAGAGTCAGGCTGAGCCATCGAGATGGGGCAGTCAACCCATAACCACACTTTCTCGACTGACACCCTTTTCATTCTTTCTGAATGAGGGTTTCACACGGTTTCTCATTGTTTAGCGGCGGCGAGCTGCAGTCACAGCTCAGGAAGGACCAGATAAGCTGTATGGAGAGCAGTGAGGCCTGACATCCAGCCAAGCATAAAACGGCCCTAATTCATCTTCACAGAGGGGTGGATACTACAAAAAGAGAGACTGTGGAGAAACGGATGTGTCAGACTGAGGCGAGGTTTACCTTGGATATGGTAGGGGTTGTCGATGACGAAATCTCCATTCCACACAACTGATAGGTCCACAGGCAGGTCGCTGATGTCATTTCCTTCATAGTCGTACTGCAGAGAGAGAAGGAAAAACGAAAGATAGATATGACTGCTATTCATCACGCATGGTAACAGATGTTTTCTGACTAAAAATCAACTAAAATTTCAGTCATCAATTGAAAAAAGTTTCGATGGGTGTTCAACAAACATCGTGTGGAAAATAAGGGTTTGAATATGATTCACAGCTTTTACCACTCTACTCTTCCTGCTTATCACCATCATTTTCTGTCTCCAAAGTGGCTATTTCGCCAAAAAGGCACCAAAAAAATGACGCAATGAACAACATTTTCAGATCTGATTACTCACACTTCTTTTCATTACTTCCTGTCCTCTCTCTATAGTGTTTATCCACTAAAAAATCATGTTGGAAATCAGGCTCTTGACATTACTCAATCCCATTACCCTCACTTCTCACTAGTACTTCCTGTCCTCTATCTATTGTCTTTCTATCTACGAAAGATACACATTGTACTGTAGTGTTTATGTGGGAAATACGGTTTTAAACCTTTCATTTTTAGGCATAATTTCATGTCCACTCTCTACTAAACCGACACAGCCAACTGTAGTGTTTTATGAAGAAAATGAGAGCTTGAATTTAGCTTGCAGCATTTTTTGATCCCCATTTCCTACACTTCTCACTACATATCCTGTTCTTATATTGATAAAATCTGCTAAAAAGACAACAACAATATAAAAATGCCATTGTATATGGTGCTTAATATGCAGGAAATACAGAATCTGACCTTTATAATTTCCTGTTTTCTCTCTACAACGGATAAAAAAGACTCAATCAACATTCAGCTGTGGTGTTCATGTAGGAAATTGGAGTTTGAATCTGGCTCGCAACTAATTTCCAGTCCTCTCTCCAATTAATAAAAAGACAAAAATGGACAAAATATCACACATACAAACAAAAATATACTTCTGAACACATTCAAGTTCAGTAAATGAGAATTTGAATCTGGCTCGCAACATTTTCCGACTCCCAAAACCCACACAGCTCAACACTTTTGAAGGGGTGTGCGTAATACTAACATGGCACCTTCATAACCATGACATATGTTACGAATATGAAGGAAGTTTTCATGTTTGTGACAACTGTCTTTAAGTGTCATTCGTTCAATTATGACATTCTTAATGTAAATATGACATTGTTTGAGATGTCTTTGTCATGACAACCTGTCATAAACATGACATAGCAGATTAATGATCAAACTTAAGAAACCACCTAGCTTTATTGGTAAACATTACATTAAACTGCCAGGTGGTTGGTTTTGATATCGGCTGTCATGAAGCCATTATAACATTTTAATGACAAATTCAATTAGTACCACTGTAGTTGCAAATATGACATTGTTTGAGATGTCTTTTGTTATGACACCTTGACACAAACAATTAAATCATAACCCGTCAGTGTCTTTGTCGTGACAACTTGACATTACTAAGACAACACAACCTGTCATAAACATGACATAGCAGATTAATTATCAAACTTAGCGTTATTGGTTAACATTACATTAAACTGTCAGGTGGTTGGTTTTGACATTGCGTGAGCTTAGAATTATAAGGTTCTATCTCCACTTTTGGCCGAAATTGAGTTTTTGACATATTCTGATCCATTAGGTGTTTATTAATGCCTGTGTGGTGTTATTTTTATAAATAAATAAATAAATAAATAAAGATTAATAGATAAATCTGTAATAGAAGATAACAGTTTAGCCAGCTGGGATGTAAAAACTTTGATGCTCAATAGCCTATCTCAGAACTACCCTAAACGGAGATAGAACCTTATAATTCTAAGCTCACGATTGGCTGTCATGAAGCCATTATAATTTTTTAATGGCAATTTCAATTAGTACCACTGTAGTTGAGGTCACGAAAAATATTCATGACAGTTATAATGGCCTCATGACAGCCAATGTCAAAGCCAACCACTTGACAGTTTAACTTAATTCAATGTCAAGTTGTCATGACAAAGACACTGACAGGTTATGATGTTATGGTTTATGTCAAGATGCCACAAAGACATCTTAATGTCATATTTGCATTCAAAATGTCATTACTGAGCGAAAGACACTTAATGACAGTTGTCATAAACATGCATAAACCCTATTTCATATTCAAGACGTATGTCATGTCATGGTTATGAAGGTGTCAAGTCAGTGTTACCAACACTTTTTGGTACCGCTTCCTTTTACAGTAAAGTACTTACAGTGTACTTACCTAGAAAGTACTGCTAATATAAGGTACGTACATGGAACAGGGGTAGGTTTAGGGTTAGTACTAGTAATTACCCAGTAATTGTAGTTACTAAAATAAGTACATAGTATTTACGTGGGTAACTGGACTGTAAAAGGAAGCGTTACCCACTTTTTTTCATGTCCTCTCTCAACTATACCTGTAACTGTGACGCTCATACAGGACATAAGAGTTTGAATCCAACAATATTTGTCTATCCACTAAAATGACCTAAAATAAAACAAACAAACGAACAAAACACCTTCAACACAAGACAAACCAACAAACAAATCCCTCGGAGATACATTTAAGTGTGCATGCTGCCAATTCAACGTGACCCTATCGTTGTGCAGCAAATCAGTGATTTACTGCACTGATCCTGACATGCAACTGGAGGCCGTCGGGATGAAGAGCGCTCAGAGAAACGCACGCAGACCGTGTTTTCCGGTGCACAGCTCGAGCTCAGCCCTGCTGAAATGGCAGCGAATGAATGAAACATGCTGGCTTATCTCGCTCCATGTAAATCTTGCCATTTAAAAGTGTATCCTTGAGAGAGGGAGCGAGAAAGAGAGTGAGACGGATAAAACGGAGGGAGCAACAGAGTGAGACGGACAGCGAAGGGGAGACAAGTCGGGATTCTCATCACGCAATTGTGAGACTGTCAGATCAATATGGGGGGAGGTGAAAACACTCCACCCTGACAGCAGCCTCCTTCTCTCTACGGCCCCTCTCGTTCACACACACTCCTTACAAGCACTGATAAACAGGAGCAGACATTCGGCACACTTACGGGCGAGCTTCTCGTCTCAGAAAGCGCCTCTTCAAGCAAAGCTACTGACTCAGAACCAGTGCGCAGAGAGAAATGCCATTTGTCTGCGCAGCCCCGGCCGTTTCCGGATGAGCTGAGGGGTCGGAGTGCGCACGGGAAAGAGGAAGCGACACGGAAACGGGGCGGAATGGAGATGAGAGCTCAAAAAAATCTAAATTACAGAGCGGAAGCCATTCATTTACACATGAAACAAGTGGCGGAGTTTAGGCGTGAAGCGTGTTGCCGGGACTTAAGTGAAATTGGCATTTCCAATTTGCTTTCTGACACATCTCATTTGGCTTCGACTGTCTCCAACATACACACACGTGCGCGCGCACACGCAATTGTTGACCATTGAGACTTGAACATACAAAATACATGTCAAGCCAGTTTTGCAGTGCATTTCAAATGTGTTTGTATGCAACATCAAAACAGTTTTTGTGCAGAAACTATTTCAAAGCGGCAACCTCTCGAGTGTATTGAAGGAATAGTTCACACAAAATCACCCTCATGGCGTTCCAATCCTGAATAACAAAGCAAAAAATAAATGAAAAAAGGAGAAATTTTGATTCTAGTTCGTATACATTAGTTCTGAGGTGAATTATCCATATTGTTGGTTTAACTTAAAAAAAAAGTAATCTGGTTGCCTTAAAATTTTAAGTTTATTGAAATGGAAAAATTGAGTTTATACAATGAAGGAGATTGATTTAATCATCAGAAACTCAAAATATTATGTTATTTGAACCACATAAATTATCTAAGTTAATTTGACAAAAGAAAAAATGTTGTGATTACAAATCATGAAAATATTTCTTTTACAGTTCATTGTCACTTTCAGTATTACTAAAAAAGTCACACAAAATGATATGTAATGTGATTGTTTTCAAAGAAAGAAAATGCACTAAACCATTGTTATCTTTCGCAATGACGGACAGGATTTTAAATTATCTGTCAATGTTTATAAAATGTAGCGCCACAAAACAAACGTTAAAGCAAATGGTGAGCATAGGACCGCTTTTGTTCACATTGCACATAAATCTTTCTTTTTTTTTAAATCTGATCTTTATGACTTTACCCGTCTGTCATGCTACAAGTGATGAAATCAGGTCCGTTTGTTCTGACAGTGCAGTCAATATCCGGTATATCCACGTCGGTTGCTGCGGTACTGATTTAAGTGTCAGCGCGACAGCGAGAGTCTTACTTCTACTATAACTGAGTAGCTGTCACTTTGGAAAGCGAGGACGGAAAACTGAAAATTGCCTTTGCTCACGTCCATCATGACATCTCACCATGATGAACTCCCGAAGAGCATCAGACAACATAAGCATCAGAGGGATTACAGGACTATTGACACATTCATGCAAACACCGCCTCTTAAACCACTACCGCTCACTCATTGACCATTTAATAGATTAATGTCACATATACACTAATGTTTAAATGTTTGGGGTTGGTGTGGCTTTTTATAAATGTTTTTGGAAAGATGTCTTTTATGCTCACTGAGACTGCATATATTTGATCGAAAATACATTCAAAACAGAAATATTACTACAATGTTTTCTATTTTAATATATTTTCAAATGTATTACTGTGAATTTTCAGCATCATTTCTTCAGTGTCACATGATCCTTCGGAAATAATTCTAATATGCTGCTCATGAAACATTATGAAAGTTGAAAACTGTTGTGCTGCTAAATATTTTTGAGTAAACCGCGATACATTTTTTTTTCAGGATTCTATTTTTCAGGAACATATAAAAAAAAGCATTTATTTGAAATAGAAAACAAAGATGTAGAAATAGAAATCTTTTGTAATAATATAAATGTCTTTACTGTCACTTTTGACAATTTTATCGCATTCTTGCAAAATAAAATAATATTAAAAAAATTAAAAAAAATATTGACCCCAAACTTTTGATCAGAAGTGCAATTGAAACTGAAATGAATATCTAAAAAACATTTTAATCAGATTTCAAATCCCATATGAATGTGATCAGATTTAATGTGGTTGGTTTAGATTACAAACTAGGGCTGTCAGTTAAACGCGTTATTAACGGCGTTAACGCAAACCCATTTTAACGGCGTCAATTTTTTTATCGCGCGATTAACGGTCTTTTTCTCTTTTTCTTCACATGCTTTTGCAACAGGACGTGCACGTGCTGCGCAATGAAACCTATTCATTTCAATGGCTTGCGCCGCACTGGGACGTTTTGTTGCTTCGCCGACCAAAGCGCAAGCGGATCTAGCTAGATCGGAAACAAAACAGGCACCCCGCACACACTTGTTTAGGCTTGCGAGACCGCCAAATAGTAGGTTAACGTTACGTTTTGAGTGGATGACGAACACGAGACGCCAAAATGGATGCCAACAAGATTCTGAATGGACATTTTACTTTTAAAAGTTGTCAAATTCCATTGACAAGACCAAAGTGATCTGTGTGTTTTGTCGTTGTGAACTGAGGTATTATCATCGCAGCACGTCCAGTCTGAAATACCGCTTGATGATGGCCAAGCACACATACACAGCTGAAGTGACTTCTCCGCCACCCCTCGTCAATATCAGGACCTCGTCAGTATTCTTTCATTAATGGACAGTTACATTGTGTGAGAGATTATTTGCTCCAAGTGAGAATGTTAGTGTGAAATTGAACACAGTATATGCGCAACATTCGCACAAAACAAGCCGATCCACTTTTCCATGTTGATAAGAGCGTTAAATTGAGAAAAAATAATGGGACAAAAAGAAATCAAGAGCCATTTAGAACAGATTAAAATTTAAAAGTTAACTATGACATTAATGCGATAAATATTTTAATCGTTTGACAGCACTACTGTAAACCGATTTGCCACTTGACTTATGAATGGTTTTAATCTGATTTCAAACTATATAAATAAATGCGAACAGTTTTTAAAAAATAACAATTGCCACGGTCAGTTACAAACATCTAAAGAGATTCGAGTCAGACATGGCAAAGAAATAAATAAATAAATCAGATGTTTGCCGCCTGTCTGAACAAAGCCGAAGAGTCGGTTGACGACTCTTTGAAAGCCACAAGGCCAAGGGTAAACAGCTAAACACCCTCGAGTCACAAGGCCTTTCTTTTGACAACTAATCATTGGCAGCTTCTCTCAAAGCTCCAATTTGATCAAACACATCCTCCACGCGGACCGCAGATGACCTCCACGCTTACAAACACACATTCTTCCCTAAGACGACACGTGAACCCTCACACTCCTCCTGCCTACGTCTCCTCACCAGCGCCCCAGCTCCATTAAACTTTAAAGAGCTCCAGCTGTCCTCCCACACATACGTCGCGTCTTTACAACGGTCGTCGCTGTTCTCCGAGGGCCGTCCGAAAACACAGCTATGACTTATTCATATCGTCATTAACATGCCTTTGACATTACACTATGCTCTCACCTCAGTCAAACAATCGGCATATTCGATGCTAATCGTTGCGGTCGCATCACGCCACTGAGGTCACGTGACTTTTGGTGACCACAAAATGGCAGGAAACAACTAAATGGTGCATTGTTCTTTATAAAAAGGTCACACGCGGCATTTACAGAAAAGGTGGTGGAAAACAACGGCCTCTGTTCGGTGAGAGAGGAGATCGGGGAGGAGGAGCTCTGCGTCTACTTGAGACTGGATGAATAATAACACTCATTATTCAGCCCGTGGTCATCATGGAGACATGGCGGAGAGTAATTAATTGCTCGTGCAAGTGTGAGTTCCCATGAGGCCGATGGAGGCCTCCAACACAAGGTGAGGAGAAACACGCACATGACCCAATTAAGAATAACCATGATCCGGCAACTTATTCCATATGCGCCAAACCTCACGCACATGAGTCTGAAAGAAAGCCCCTCAGGTGTTGAGCTGACATGGCAGGTGTTGATAAATGTCAATGTCTCCTAGACTGTGACTTACTCTATACATTTGTGTCTCTGTGATCACTACGCCCACACCATGCCAAGGTTATGATGTGTTTTCAAAATAAAAAATGTGCTAAAAATCGCACAATCAAATATACTGGTTGTATTTCACCTCAGAAAAAGAGAATGAATGAACAAATTTAAGTCTGTAACCTATAAAAGTCTATATTCTGCACAGTGACATTTTCAAGACAATTACATACATTTTCCCCCAAGTCTCATTACCATAATGCCCCTGGACATTTTATTAAAAAAAAAAATTCATAATATTCTCATTGGTGATGCGGCTTCATGTGACACTGCTCAGACCGAGATTGAGATTTTCTTGTAGTCGGGGGCGGAATTGAAAACGGAGGCAACTTTCGCTCTGTTTGCATAGTTTATCACAGACAAAATGTATTAAATGCAATTTTATGACATTTTCAATAAAGTTTTTTTTATCAGTGGTTTTCTTTTTTTATAAACATGCCAAAATTTAAAGGAGTAGTTCACTTTTAAAAAACTTTTACTGATAATTTACTCACCCCCATGTCATCCAAGATGTCCACGTCTTTCTTTCTTCAGTCGAAAAGAAATGAAGGTTTTTGATGAAAACATTCCAGCATTTTCTCCATATAATGGACTTCAATGGGAACCAAACGGTTCAAGGTCTAAATGAGAGTTTCAGTGCAGCTTCAAATGGCTTTAAACGACACCAGACGATGAATAAGGGTCTTATCTAGGACCCTTCGTGTCATGACTCGATAAAAGATTTGTTCATTTTAAGTTTGAACAGGAGAGTCAAAACGCACATCACAGAACAGAGCAAGGCGAGCATTTGTGCTTATAAAACTTAAACTTTTTTTATTTATTTTTGAAATGAGTGATCGTTACGCTTGATAAGACTCTTATTCATCGTCTGGTGTTGTTTAAAGCCCTGTGAAGCTGCAATGAAACTCTCATTTGGAAGTCCATTATATGGAGAAAATCCTGGAATGTTTTCATCAAAAACCTTCATTTCTTTTCGTTACAAATTCACACAGACTCACCAAAAATTGGACAATAGAGAAGACTGGAAAAATGTCTAGATTTCTGCTTCAACATTCAGATAGTAGCGTCCAAATTTGGCTAAACAACATGAAAGCATGGCTCCATCCAGCCTTCTATCAATGGTTCAGGCTTCTGGTGGTGTAATGGTGTAGGGTATGTTTTCTTGGCACACTTTGGGCCCGTTAGTACCAACTGAGCTTTGTTTAAACTCTGCATCCAACCTGACTATTGTTGAGGACCATGTCCTTCGCTTTCTAACCAGTATACCTATCCTTCCAATAGCTACCTCCAGCAGGATAACACACCATATCACAAAGCTCAAATCATCTCAAACTGGTTTCTTGAACATGACAATGATTTCATTATCCTTAAATTGCCTTCTCGGTCACCACATCTCAATCCAGTATAGCACTTTTGGCATGTGATGGAATGGGAGGTTCACATCATAGATGAGCAGCCGACAAACCGCTTTCAAGCTGATATTTCCTTTTCATTTTGATGTAATATATGACCAGGGTGAAGTGATTGCTTCAAGTATATCTGATTGTTCTTTACATGACAAAATATTTTCTCAATCACTTTCAAGCAATTTCAGCAGAATCCTTTTTAAGGCATTTTGCCACTTATCAGACAGTCGTGTTTGTAAACGGCAAGGGGAAAAAAATCCCCCCCTTTAATTTTGCCGAAGACAGGCTGGAACTACGCACTGACCTTAAAAGAGAATAAGAAGGAATTAAACTAACTTCTGAAAGTGATTAAAAGACAACAAGAACTCCACTTATTACGACTCCAGTTATAGCACCTGAAAGATGTAAGCAGTTGTGCATGTACAATAGTCTGAGAATAGAGTAACATATGAGTTGTATAGGTCCTCTTTCTTTCTTTTTTTTTCTCTCTCCACCTGCATGCTCAAAATGCATAATTACCCTCACAGGGGAAAATGAATGGAGGCCAGGAATAGAGAGACACACTGGGCATCTCCCCAGCCTGCGCCCGTCCTCTGCTGGCAAGCCCATTGATCAGGGGGATGGGGGAAGAAGGGAGCGTACGGATACGTGCGGGCGAGGCACGAGACTCCGGGTCCGTGGGGCTGGAAAGTGCCGATGTTAACAAAACAGACCAGCTGCTGGAACGTGAGGAGGGAGGGAAGAAAAAACGCCGCCTTTTGTGTGGGTCAGTCTTATATAATTAGTCATTTTGATAGCATACCTGTGCGCCTGGGTAAAAATAACACATCAGCACACCGGGAGGGGGTTTTAAACACACGAGCGCATGCACACACACACACAAACACAACATCCAACCTATTATTTTGCTCCTATAGTACGACATGTCATTTTTAATTGTCAAAAAGTTTAAAAAAGTCTGTTAAATAGTCATTGTATATTTGTATTTATTAGGGCTGGGTAATAAATATCGATTTCTCGATACTAATCGATTCTCATTTCTACGAACCGATGTCGATTCTTAAATCTCAAGAATCGATTAGTCATCCTGTTTCATTTGAATGAATGGGACATTGTATCGCGGCTGCGCGCATCCCAAAAATCACAATAATCTTTGTCCTTTGTTACTAGAGATATGAAACAAAGTCTCAATTTTCAAATTACGTCCATTTTCTTTAGAAATTCAAAAACATCAATAACGTTTTGGCGCTGTGGCGTGAGAAGCAGCAGCGCTGATCTATTCCGGCTTAATAATACCAGTCACAGCGCGAAATAAACATGAATGAGCATCTGAAAGTGTGTTAAAAGACAGAGTACAACTTATCGAAATCCGTATCATGTCACATTGATTCGCTCAATCAGCGTTTCAACCGTGGAAAGACGTCAATTAAACAGCTTGTAATCAATGTCATGTATCGTCATATTTACCACATAAACTTTTTAGTCCACACTTGTTAGTGTTCTTCAATATTGAATGCATATTTGAATAAATCTGGCAAGTTTTTATGACAGTCACCATTTAAATGTTTATATTTCATATAATCTTATCATAAAAATAAATAAAAGTGTAATTTAAGTGTTTGTATAGCTACAAACAGTTCATTATTACCTGCATATCAGGCTAATGAAGCCTAGTAGGCTACAACTAGACTCCCATAGCAATTCGATTCAACCAGAAGATTGGACCACATATTTAACAGATTTGATTCCCTTGAGAAAAATTGCCGTATATTGTAACTGATATCCAAAATAATCGATATTGAATCGTAATCGAAATCGAATTGCAAGCGTGTGAATCAAAATCGAATTGTGAAATTTGTCTCAATACCCAGCCCTAGTATTTATGCCAAAAAGATAAAATGTCTCTATATTTAAGAAATTGCACAGATTGTACGGGACAAGTTACGTACGTGAATGTAAAAAAAGTGGAAAAAGTGGTTTGTTGAAATCACTAATTCCAAGTACTAGTGATACTTGACAAATTTTGACGAGGAAGCTGTCGTTATGTTTTTGTAGCTCATTATGCAGAGTTGTTTTATTGGTGCAACTGTGGTGTCGTTTTTTTTTTTGTTGTTTTTTTGTGATGAGAGTCATTTCGTCAAGTGGCTGGAGCTCTTGAATTCAGCTCTGAGCTCATGGTGAATCTTCTTCCTAGCAGGAGCTCGGCACACTCTTAACCCCGCTGTGGGAAGCAACTGAGACTCCTCCAGTTATTCACCTCTCCCTCGCGGCCCAACACCAAAAGCTGCATCCTCAAAAATGATGACCCCTCTTCCTCCTGAGCTCATTTTCCCTCCTTCCTTCCTATCTTTTTTTGGGGGGTTTGGGGTGTGTTGAGTCTGAAGCAAAGCTTCTCTCTGCTGCACACGGCTGCAATTCATCATCATTTTATCTACGACAGCTTTTAATTGGATCTTATCAAACTCTCCCGATAGTCCTCATTTTGCTGTAGACGGCATAGAGGAGATTCTGGATGAGATTTTTCTTCCCTTTTCTCCCCTCTGTTCCTTTCCATCATTGTGTTTTCTGTGTCAGTCTCTCGTTCTCTCTTTCTGGTCATTTATCTGAGCTGAAGGTAATGTTGTAAAGCAGAGTCTGATACCATCAGCCTGTTCTGTTCATCTCTTGGGTCCTGAGCCGTGGCGCTTAGAGAGAGGGCTCTGTGGAGGAGAGCGACTTTAGGTCTCTTGTCTTGTCTTTTACACACCCATCTTCACTCCTTCATTTGATTTTCTCTCTTGTACATCGTTTCCACCAAATTTGGGCTGGTGCCAGAGCACAATCTGCGACTTACCGGACTACTCATCCCTTCCGTAAACAAGCATATTGGTCTAAAGGGTTACCCAAAAAACATCATGTCACCATTTTTTAACCCTCATTTCGTTCCAAACCTGTATGACTTTATATCTTCTGTAGATCTGTTTTTGTCAACGAAAGTCATGGAGTCCGAAAAATAATATTGATAATGATAACATTTACATGTTTCACACCAACAAATTGCTATTTTTTTATAAACAAACAATAAATAAAGCTGAGAAAGACGTGTATCTTGCGCTAACAATGAATTTTAAAATTTAACAACGAATCTTGTCAATTTATATAACTAAAATGTATTACACTGAAAAAAATGAATATGCTTCATCTAATCAATAAAATTGTGGCAACATATTAAAAGCAATATTATTAATTAAACTGTACAAATTAGAATTAATTAGAATATTAATTTGATTAACTATTACTCAATTCTAATTTGTTCAGTTTATTAAATAACATTGCTTGTAATCTGTTGGCACAATTTTATTGATTAGATAAAGCATATTCATTTTTACAGTGTAGTATATGTAGTATTAATATGTAGAAATGAGCATTAACCAAGATTAATAAATGAAGTAAAAGTATTGTTCATTGTTGCACTGTAAAAAAAATATTTTCAAGATTTGTTGTCACAACATTTTTTCTTTAGTCAAATCAACTTAAAACATTTATTTAGTTCAGATAACTTATTATTTTGAGTTTCTGATGATTAAATCAATCTCCTTCATTGTATTAACTCACTTTTTCCAGTTGAATCAACGTAAAATTTTAAGGCAACCAGGTTACTTAATTTTTTAAGTTGAACCAACAATATTTTTTAGTCATTGTGTTAACTAATATTAACGTATAAAACATTATTATTGTTTCTTAGTATTTCCATCCAGCATTTATTTTATTATCCTAAAATAAAAATAAAATGGATAGAAACCTGACTCGTGATTCATTAGGAAATCATATTTGTATCCAAAATTAATTAACAATTAAAACTGCATGGGGAAAAAAAAAAATTTCTCATGCATTTGGCATGACATTTGTCCAGTAATGCATCTCTTCTACAGACACACGCTTTAAGAAAATGCATGGCTATCTGAATACATCTGCAGACAGTTGAATATAAGAACAAACCAAACAGAGTTTAAAACCCGATAATAAGTCCTTCCTCCCTCAGTATCAACCTGCTAATGTCACTGATGTTCTTCCTTCTCAGCACATCTCATCCTAAGCTGTATATCCTTTGTTTACTCAATCGATTGAGTCAGGACTGCCCGCTTCCCTCTGCGTCCCAACACTCCGTCGTGCTTTATTAACCCGTCTCTCTATTGTCTTAAGCAGAGAGACAAAGGATCGAATTGATCAATCTCAGGCAAACACAATCAGCTCCCCCTCCCTAATCATACAACGCCAGCCATCTGCCCGCTGCGAGCCTGGGCTTCCACCTGCCAGCTGTTGCCTCCAATCTACCTGGCACGAGACTGACCTCAAACGACCAGCGCTGAGGAACGCCGCTCGCAATATTATTCTGTAACTCACGATAAAAATGACCAATTACACGTCTAGCGGTTATCTTCTACATCCATTTTTATGCCACTTCAGAGATGCATTCAGCATTGTTGATGCCAATTTTGTCAAATCTGTCACTATGATAAAATTTTCTATCTAGAATATCTGAATTTTTGTCAAATTTGGAAAAAAAAAATCACTTGAAATCATTAGTAAGAATGTAAAAGAGTGAAAAAATATTTCGAAATTCAACTAATATTTGACCCAAACAACTATGTTATGGTAACGATATGCAATTTAAAACATTTTTTTATTTTTTATTTCTTTCATTTAAATTCAAATGAGTGTTTATCCCAGCAAAATTGGTCCCAAATATTATTATTAAGTCCTAAAAATACCCGAATGTCAATGGATTGGGAAATAATATAGAAGAAAGGTGGTACAACCACATTACTTTAAGCAAAACATTTCCCAACAATCGGTTGACACTTCGAGGCTATCAATCTTGAAATTACTTCACGAACTGACAAATAAATAAATAAAATCTTCGCACCATTTTGTCAAAATTACTTTCAAAAATGGCTCAAAATGAAAATACAGTTCAAAGAAAAGCTCTAGAATAATTTCGTTTTTTCGTTATCTGAAGTATTGACATTCAGATATTTACTGTGTCTTGAATAACACTTTTTGAAGTAATTTAAAGTAGCAACTCAGAACTTTAATGTTAGTAGAAAAGTAGCCAGATTATGTAATATTACCAACACTGCCGTCGGCGACCTTAAAAATGGTATTTCTCAGAAACAGCAGTGTTATGTCAAAGCAAACAGTTCAAATCCCTTTGAATTCAACAAAACCATTATATATCAGAGGTATAATTAATCTTTCAGAGGGGAAATTTTCCAGTGGACTGAATGAAAAGAACTGCAGGGGCTTTTGGTGGGTGATTCATATCCGACCTGCCGCCTGGCACCTCAGCCAAACGGCTTTAATACCAAAGTTCTTCGGTTCCTAAGACTATTGACGAACAGTCATTTAATCTGTAAGGAGTGACTCTGTGAATGTCTAAAACAATAGCGACTCTTGATCTATCCTAAAGCCTGTCATTCTAAACATGCTCCTGCTTCTGGTAATGGAACTCTCACGCAGGGCCACACAGCACTCATGCTACAATCACTGCAAGCTAAGTAACTGATAATTGCTGGCATTTAATGGTGTAATTGCAGTGGGATCTTAACACGGCTGTAATTGCGGCTCTCATTAGGAGTGACAGGCTGTCTGGATACCCAGCAGCACAGAACCAGTCCCGACGTGGTTCCGTCACCGGCATATGACCAAAACAAAGTAAGGGACAATGGACTCTATCTTGCACCCGGCACAAATGACTTTTTACGCTAACACATGTCTCATTCCTAAGCGGGCTTTTTTCCTCCAAATACGCACGTCGGTGAACTAGGAAATGAACTTGCGCTCCCTGGGTGGATCGGTGCAAAAAGGAGGCGTGTGTCGGCGCAAACATTCCCTAGTGCTATTTTACACTTCTGGAAATCAATTGCGCCACTGACCAGAAAAAACCTGGTCTAAAGTCAGTGGTGCGTTGCGCTTTGTTCATAATGCTATTTTAAGCGCGCATGCTTGGCCATAATGTAGCGGGTGCACAACGCGCATACACTTTGATGCTCTCATCAACACAGATGCAGCAGTTTTTATTTTAGAAAATCACACATTATAACAAGGAAAAATATTAACACATGAGGGAAAACATTGTGGTTTCCATGAAGAGGAGAAAAACCCAATTAGCCAATTTTTTAAGGCTAATCGTATACTGATGTTAAACCCGCCATTATAATAATAATCCCCCATGCAACATGCGCACCTCCTCTTAAAGGGTATCTTGGATGACGCTCTGATTGGTTTATTTCACGCTACGCCCAAACCACACCTATGAATAATGAAGCTACATAGGACCAACCCCTTTTAAACTTGCGTCAGGCACAAGAATCATTTATCCCGCTGGTAAAATAGCAACAGCGCCCAAGACCCGCCCACAAAGTTACTTGAGTTTCAGATCGTTAAAATAGGGTCCAGTCTTAGAGTTTCAGCTGAGATAGAGACGAACTTCTGTTATCCATGATTGTTCAAGAACAACACATCATAGAATCATACCTATGAACATGCTACTTTTTGTATTTTAACCACAACACCAGAGTTTCAACTGAGTTAAAACAACGTTCTAATTGATTCTTTGGAGAACAAAAGGAGACATTTTCAAGATTGCTCTTTTCCATGCAATTATGGGGGCTTAAAAGGGATACTCCACTTTTTTTGGAAATAGGCTCATTTTACCACTCCCGCAGGGTTAAACAGTTGGGTTTTACCATTTTCAAATGCATTCAACTGATTTTTTTTTTTATTATTTAGAAGAATATCATTAATTTGACAGTTTCTGGTCTCATTGACTTCCATAGTATTTTTTTCCTACTATGGAAGTCAATGAGACCAGAATCTGTCTGGTTACTGATATTCTTCTAAATAACAGAAAATTGGCTGAATGGATTCGAAAACGGTAAAACTCAACTGTTTTACTCTGGGGGAGTGGTAAAATGAGCCTATTTCCAAAAAAGTAGAGTATCCCTTTAAAAAGCCTTATAGAAGTGGTTCGAATGATTTCAAATGCTCCATTTTAAGTTTCCTGAAGTCATGTGAGGAACAGAATTCATTTTGAATCCAATTAAATCAATGTTTGAGTTGGATCTTGTCATTGAAACAGTTGATACATTTCACTGAAGCGTTCTGATTTGGCTCTCGAGTTTAACTTAATGATTCAATCCCCTGGTTTAAGTGAAAACCAACTTAAATTTCAGTCTTATCATTACACAAAGCTATCTTCAGAAAACATATAGCAAAGGATTCATATGGACCACTTTATCAGTCAATTTATGAAACTAAAAGCTCCAGTTTGAGTAACGAGTGACTAGCACACCCTATGGAAATTCTCATTTTGTGTTCCAGAGAGGAAAGGATGACACGAGGGCAAGTAAATAATGACAGTTTTTAATTTGAAGCGAGCTAAACTTTTGAGAAACTCACTCAGAAATGCACCAGTAACGCGTCCACCCTTCCTTGCAAAAGTCGAAGAGAACAGGTCGCTTATCAGCCGGCGGTTTTTGCCTCTCGTTGACTGGTAAAGTTAACATCACTCTGGCTGATGCTTCCAGCTGGCGGAGACAGAGGAATAACTTCTCGTCAGCGACGCGCCAATCGCTGTTGATTTGAAACGGCCGTGACAGCAAACAGTCGATAAAGTCTTTAGCGAGACAGCTCTGTGCAAACTCTTAGCCGTGTAATTAGCTCCCCCTCAGTAACACCGGGAATCTCAACACAAAAGAGAAAGAGGCCGCGTCCTATAACGGCCATCAATAAGGCATGGTGAGGAGTGTCACGGTGCCATCAAACACCCAAGCGTCCTCTCTCTGCCACTAATGACTGCCTTTGCAAAGCAGTCTGTTAAAACGATAACAAGTGGCACGTGTTTCATCAGGCCCTAATGGTCCACCAGTGCCTGCCCAGTGCCTGATGGGATTTTTGACAGGCAGACAAAATGTTGATTGGCCAGAAGGTAATGAGGGGGAAGGCTCGCGTCAGCAGTGCTGTAAGAAAATGGCCAGCTATTTGGACTAGCGTTTCTCCACCGATAATGACTTTTAAACAACTCGCCGAGATGTGAGGATTTAAGCGAGTCACGGCTTGTCAGGATGACTTTCGGTCCATTTGCCTGGGGTGCAGGTCCACTGGCCCATGTGATCATAAAATACACACGACACTCTCTACAGTAAGTTTGGCTGGAAATTCGTTCCAATGGAAAGAAAAATCCCCAATGGGATCCCATTAGCATCTCAATTGTTTCTCCTAGACAGCAATGCAATCAAGTGAAGAGTAAATTAAAGCTGTTAAATTAAAGTCTCCTATGCCAGAACTCATATGTGTCTCTTTTCCTAAATGCTGCAACTAAAAGTCAGAAATCTATCTATCTATCTATCTATCTATCTATCTATCTATCTATCTATCTATCTATCTATCTATCTATCTATCTATCTATCTATCTATCTATCTATCTATCTATCTATCTATCTATCTATCCATCCATCCATCCATCCATCCATCCATCCATCCATCCATCCATCCATCCATCCATCCATCCATCCATCCATCCATCCATCCATCCATCCATCTTCTATAGAATTCTATGACTAAAGATAAATGTTTGAGCTCATATTGAGATTGAATTTAATTCTATGACATAATATAATTCAATGTTGAATGAATTTTAGGAGAAATGTTTAAAGAATAAAAAGGTTGAGGTCAAAACTGTTGCTGCTTAAAGGGATACTCCACTTTTTTAGGAAATAAGCTCATTTTACCACTCCCCCAGAGTTAAACAGTTGAGTTTTACCGATTTTGAATCCATTCAGACGATTTTCTGTTATTTAGAAGAATATCAGTAACCAGACAGTTTCTGGTCCCATTGACTTCCATAGTATTTTTTTTCCCTATATATAAATCAATGTTTTAACTCTGAGGGAGTTGTAAAATCAGCCTATTTCCAAAGAAAGTGGAGTATCCCTTTAATATTCTAGTAGCTGCTTAATGTGTTTTTGACAATTAAACAACCATTTATTTGAAATAAAATCTTTTATAGCACCTTTAATGTCTTTTTTTAATCAATATAATACACTCAAGGTGAATAAGAATTTCTTTACAAACATCTTACTGACTCAAAACAGTTTAACAGTAATGTAAATATGTCTAAAGTTGAGATCTAATTAAACCAACTAACAAGTTGCAATCAAACATTGGCTGGTTTCGTCTTCTTTTTTCAGAAATGAAGTTAACGGCTAATAACATCTCCTGAGCTATGCAAAAACAACGGCTTCCTTACTGAACAAAATGAAACCACCCAAAACAATAAACAACAAGCATCTATCTTACCATGGTCTTCTGACACTGTATGCTGGTGCTGTTGAAGCGCAGGGCAGTGACACTGTACTCTTTCCCCTGGATATAGAAGATACACTCGTAGTTCCTCTGGCCAGACTGCGGCTGTGGAAGGTTCCGGGCCAACAGGGTGATGGGTTTCATGACACCAACAGGGATGTAGATTTGAGTGGACGGCAGGATCTGAGGACACTCCTGCAAAATGAAAAAAAAGAGGAAAAGTCTTCAGAAAATGCCCTTTTTATGTTTTATAGTCAAATGTGAGTGAAGAGATTCCCAAAACTATGATATTAAAGGTTTTATTAACACACATTTTATCATCTGTGAGACGAAAATCATACATATGGTCACTTTGAGGGTTGTAGCAAAACAAAGTGTTTATATTTGTCATGTGTTTCGAGGTATGAAAGATGTATTTTTATCCACACATAGACATCATTTGAGACTACAATACAGAAAACATAATGACTTGCTATTATAATTTTGATAGATTCAAATAACAGCACTTAGGTCCACAGAAGATCAAATACACTTTGATCTTAATACTTGAGTAAATGTGGTCATTCAGACATGGCAGTGATGCTGCTATATCAAGAGCGAGCGAAGGCGAGGATATGAAGGATGCGAGGAGGACTTCAAGGCCATTGCCACCGTTGTCATGCCAACAGATTGGAAAACCAGGGCACAGAAAATGCAATTAAGCTTTTTGAGGGCGTGTGCCATTTTAAAAGACTTGGCATTGGCACCCGAGTTATGATGCCAACTGTGCACTTTAACTAGGCAGCAGCATAACCATAGGCACAAGATCTTACCCGGCAAGACCTCTCCTCAAGAAAAGAAAGAAATCTTCTTCTTTCATTTTTAGAAATCTTCAGATGTAGATAAAACACAGAATAAGTGCTTGTGTGAGTGGGTAAACTGCTTAAAAATGTTTTCACAGACACACCTCATGTGCAACACATAAAACCCGAAAATGAAGCAAAAAACTGAAGCAGCACATGATGGAAAATACAACTAGATCAAAGCATCAGCCTTTCTATTGATGCTTTGATGCAGTAGGAGAACAAACAAAAAACTTGTGGTGCCATGATGCATCAATTGGTAGAGTGAATCTCACAAAACCTTTTTGTCATATTTCAATATCTAATATATATATATATATATATATATATTAGTGCTGGGCAACGATTAGTCTGTGTTTAAATGATATATGTGTGGGTGACGTACTGTGTATAATTATTTTTATTTTAAATACACATATGCATTTATACATTTAAAAAAAAGGTTATTTATATATAAAAGAAAATGTGTATATAATATAAATTATATATTATATATATATATATATATATATATATACATGCAGTATATAAATACAAATATTTCTTAAATATATAAATGCATGTTTGTGTACTTATATATACAAATTAATTATGCAACACAGGGAAGTACACACACATACATATAATATGTAAAACTTTTTTATTTTTATTTTGAATGTGATTAATTGTTGCCAAGCACTAATAATTTTATACACTTAAAAAAGTATTAAATCTGCTTAAAATATATAAGAAATTCAAAAAAATAGCAACCACCTAGAAAACCATAAACTTTACATGATGGGAGGGTGGGTGGGTGGGTGGGTGGATGGGTGGATGGATGGATGGATATGATAATCATTTAGTACCATAAATAACTGCACTGTAAAAAAATATTGTTGGTTTAACTTTAAAAAAAAAGTAAAAAATAAAAATAAATTATTAAAGTTGATTTGACAAATGAAAAAATGTTGTGATAACAAATCTTGAAAATATTTTTTACAGTGTGGATGCATCACAGGTCACATCACTGTAAAAAATATTGTTGCTTTAACTTAAAAAAAGTAAGTAACCTGGTTGCCTTAAAATTTTAAGTTCATTGAAATGGAAAAAAAAGGTTAATACAATGAAGAAGAATTATTCTCAAAAACATATAACTCAAAATTATATGTTATCTGAACTAAATAAATTATTTAAGTTGATTTGACAAAAGAAAAAAACGTTGTGATTACAAATCATGAAAATATTTTTTACAGTGCATTTACAATGAAATCAAGTCGTGTAACCCCAAAATAAAGCAACATTTGCAGCATGAAAGATGCAGCACAGGGCAGATCTTTCCCCAACCATGCCTATCAAAGCCTGATGAAGCGTCTGAACTTGTTACCCTCATTTCCTATTTACCCTGCCTGTGGTTCTAATTGAATGGGAGGAGTACGGAACACCAGCGGCGTTATTAAAATCTGCGGAGATATGAGCTAGCGCTGCCACGGCGAGGGCTCTGTAAACACACCTGATGGGAAAGCCACATGCGGATCGGTGACTGCAGAGTTCCATTGGGCTGCCGGTTTAATTGCCTCGGGCGCCAGTCTCCTTATTAATACTGTGCTCTCGATTCGGTTGTGACTGAATAAATAGACTGTGATGCAGTTTTCCCCCCACCACCACCACCCTCAATGGAGCGAGCCTGTGTTAGCGTTCAATTACTGTGTGGTACACAAAGGTGAGGGTTTCGCTGCTAATGAAAAGGTGCAATTTGTTCAGAGTCAATAAAGGCCTGTATGCTGAGCACAGAGAGCCCTTATCAGTTTCCTAAGAACGCAGCACACAAACCCAAAACTATATCACTGCTAGAGGTTTAAAAGGAAATGTGTTTTCGCTGCTTGTAACAGTCGGTTGCGTGCAGCATGATGGCTGAATACTAAATACTTATGTTTTCAAAGGCTGAATTATAAGCACATGCCAACAAAAATATGGCATTACTATAATACCACGGTACAAACAACTGGTTAAATCTCATTAATAGTCCAGTACTCATTATATGAATTTTAATATATATATATATATATATATATATATATATATATATATATATATAGCGCATATGTGTTTTAAATTTAATTTGCAACAATGTTATGTCAAATAATAGTTGATTAGATAATCATAGTTTTATTTTAATATCCATCATTCCATCCATCAATCCATCCATCCATCAATCCATCCATCCATCCATCCATCCATCCATCCATCCGTCCGTCCATCCATCCATCCATCCGTCCATCCGTCCAACCATATATCCATCCATCCATCCATCCATCCATCCATCCATCCATCCATCCATCCATCCATCCATCCATCCATCCATCCATCCATCCATCCATCCATCCAACCATATATCCATCCATATATCCATCCATCCATCCATCCATCCATCCATCCATCCATCCATCCATATATCCATCCAACCATATATCCATCCATGTATCCATATATCCATCCATATATCCATCCATATATCCATCCATCCATCCATCCATCCATCCATCCATCCATCCATCCATCCATCCATCCATATTCATATAACCATCCATCCATCCATCCATCCATCCATCCATCCATCCATCCATCCATCCATCCATCCATCCATCCATCCATCCATCCATCCATCCATCCATCCATCCATCCATCCATCCATCCATCCATCTATCTATGCTATAAATATCATACATACTGTATATATGCATGTTTGTGTGGGTGTGTCTCTATATATCTATAACTATATATCTATATATCTGATCTATACATCTGTATCTATATATATAATCTCTACATCTACATCTATATATCTAATCAGTACATCTATATCTATAATGCTGCAGTATAAAAACAGTCTTAACAGTCTCAAAATAAGCCCCTTTTTCACATTTGATTGTTACAAAAGAAATTATGGTATAAGTAAATTACATATTAAAGAGCCACTCTATACATTCGATTCTGCTTTATTCACCATCATATAAGTTTCCAAGTGATAAAAATGAGCATATCTTCAAAGACGAATGAGTTGGCATCATTAGTTCTGCTATCCCTTCACACTCAGCTTGCTTGTAAGTTTTAGGGTTTTTTTTTCAATAAACTGCCATGAAATCTAATTACCATGATTAGTTTGGCTTCATTCCGAAAATAATCTGCAAACGTGTCACAATGTCATTTAACAACGTCTATTCAGCTCGCAACTGCGTGAGGCAAAATGGGAGAAATGATAAGAGTGACTGAGAACCAATCAGAGGAGAGCGGGAGCTGGTATCGGTCATGCTAAACCACCTGACTGGCGCTGAGAGACGCTTAGCTTGTGGCTCTGCCATTCGTTTCGGCAATCAAAACACACAGGTGGAGAAAAGATAGCCGTAAACTACACGTTTAATGAAACGCTCCGACCATCTGATAAGGAAGGGATGCCTTTTAGAAGAGATGCGAGTCCACCCCCACGGAAAAATGGAAATCTGTGTTTGAGCGGGAACGGGAAAGAAAAAGGAAAGGAAAAAGGAGAGTGAATGGGGGTGAAAAAGGCAGCATCAAGTCTACTTATCCTGGAAAAAGTACCATTGTATGCTTTTTTGTGCATATAGATCGTTTGATATTTGGTAATTTAATGGCACATTAATATGGTAATCTCAACGTATTATACTATTTCCATCAGATATTATCACCGTAATACCACAAAACTACATTTGTAAAAGTAATCAGACTGTAAGAAAGCACAAGAGCTAAAGCAAAATGTGAGCAAACGTGGGAAACTACTTTATTAAGTACCCTGACAGGTGTCAAAACAGGGTTGAAAGAGCAGATCAGATGGCACACTCGCTGAGCACAATGGAATAATGGTGTACCGCGGGGATTCCTTTGAAGTGTTTCACGTTTTCTCCTTCTTACTGCCTTTATTTGCTTTAAAACGACTGCGGCTCGGGTGAGCCGGGAATCCAGGTTATCATGCAGTGTGCGCCCCCACAGCGCTGAATCACATAGTGGGAATGAGCTCGGAGCAAACTCACATGTGCAAGTTAGAAAACCATCAGAATCCATCAGACCGACGCTGAAGCATTCTGCTTGCAATATTTAACACGCGACTATACTCCATTTTAAATGAATAGATGGAATGCTAGAACATTCAGGATAATGTTACTTTGGATATCACTGAGAACTTGGATAATTATAAGAAAAAAAAAGTGAACTAAAAAAAACAAATGAAATAACTCAAGAATAACCTTTAGATACAAACGTATACCATTAACATAGCTAATTGTCAGAGAAATAAAAAATGTATCTTAAAATAAAATAAAAAAGATTTGGCAACATAACTTTGTTGCAAATTAAAATGTTTAAAATGCGGTAAAATCCCATTAGTAGTTAAAGGTGCTATATGTACTTTTTAGCAGCCTCTATTGGTGATTTTTCATATTGCAACCAATTTTTACAAGCGTGCTCATGGTACACGGCCACACTGAGACTTTCAACACACTAGAGAAAGCATCATAAGACATGCTGGAAACTCTTGTAAACTCTCACTGGACCATTACAAAAATAGGCTACTTTTATCAGCTTACCGTTAAACTAATGCTCCATGCATAAGGCATTTCACTAATTATTAGTGTATCTTTCACGATCAGCACTGTCAACATAGGTGAATGTATAATATGATGACGAAAACGGTTAGTGAACTAGACTGAACAATTTCAGTGTTACAGTAAGATCGTAGGAAGTAGTATTACTGAGCTGAACGTGTCTGGAAATGTGTATTATAAACAATATGATAGTAGTGGGATGAGTGACGTTAGACATTAGATCTAGTACATAAAATAAAAGTTAAATCTTTTTGTTATCCTGGAACAGTATTTATATTTATTTCATGTCTCATATATGTTGTAGTTTCCCTTGCCATTTCATTACAGTTTACCATTACTTCAGCATATCTGAAAACTTCTAATTTATCACAATAAAAATAGCGGAGGTCTCTCCATAATTCAAACGCTGTGCCCATGTTGATCCGTGTTTTTGTCCGTATCGATCCGATTCACGTTTGGCCTGACGAGCTTCAGCAGATACATTTTTGTTTTGTTTTTCATTTAAGTGGAGTTTGTGTTAGAGTGTGTGTTGTGCTGGAGGCAGGAGTGTTTTGGTGTTATCAGACTTGTCGTTAGCTGCAATGCCAACGCATAGACTGCACTCTCAGAAAAAAAAGGTACAAAAGCTGTCACTGGGGCTGTACCTTTTCAAAAGGTAGGGTTATACTAAAATGTAAATGTTAGGTGCCAATATGTCCATTTTAGGTACTAACATGTACATTTTAAGTGTTAATATGTACATTTCAGGAGCTGATATGTTCCTTTCAGGAGCTAATATGTCCATTTTAGGTAATAATATGGACATTTTAGGTGGCAATATGTACACTTTAGGTTCTAATATGTACATTTTAGGTGCTAATATGTCCATTTCATGAGCTAATATGCCAATTTGAGGTGGTAATGTGTACATTTTAGGTGCTAATATGTACCACTAAGGTACCAATATGCAGCCTTTGGGTACAAAATTGTACCTTTTGAAAAGGTACAGCCCCAGTGACAGCTTTTGTACCTTTTTTTCTAAGAGTGTGTATATAAAAAGGAAAGAGGCTCGGGAGCACGCATGCACGTCACATCCGATGGATTTCGCGGAAAATCCGACCCGGAGACTTCACATAGAAATAGGAATACTGGCCTTCAGAGTTAATAGCAAAACCCGACAAGTGGATCATGTGTGATTACAACCCCTTCACACACAAGCAATAATAAAGGAAAACTTACATATAGCACCTTTAAAGTGAATACCAATATAACAATGCATATTCTTTTTCATGTCAAATAAAAAATAATATGCCTAACATGACAGGGATCTTGTGATGTGTTTTTCAAAATGTATAATTTACTTTTAAACTTCACACGACATATTCAAAACGCATTGCTCATGGTGCAAGGTGCGACGCAATTAAGATATTAGTGTGCATCTACATCTTAATTTAGGGGCTTTTCTAAACAAAAACTGCCATTCAATTAGATTAATAACTCAGCACATCGTGTAATCCGTATAACACTGCAGCTGAGGTACGGAATGGACATGGAAGCGCAGAGAGATGCAGTATAGTACTGTTGGGCAGCCGTGCTGAGGGAAAGAGGAGGGCTGTTTTTTGGCTCTGGGATCTGGCAGCACTGCTCTGCTAGTCTGCTGTTTGTTTTGCTCAACTGCTGCCTCTAGCAATGCTCCTGCAAGCAAAACATGATATCTGCTGCTCTTTTCTTCCTCGTTCTCTCGCATTCTCTACTTCTCTCTCTCAGTCTGAAAGAACCTGTAGGGCGATGCAGAAACGCTGTAGACCATACACATTCTCTCGCTTCAGAGTGGAGAATGGATTTAAATTGCATAGGAACAAATTTTGTGCTTGAAATATTAAGGATGAATGTTCTACACACACACACTATAGTACTCTATGAAATATCTAGAGGTAACCTGGTAAATATGGTATGTGAATATGAGAATCACTTCGTACTTCTTTGCAAGTTCAACACAAACATATAAAAAAAGCACTATTATAATGTTTTTTTAGACATGGTACCATTGTAACACCATAGTTTTAAATAATTAATTAAATTAATCAAACATATCTTAGTATTTGATAAGAAAACATTTTAAAAATGGTACATGAATTTCGTTCAGAGCCGACTAAAGTGGTGCTAATGTTCATGCCATCCGTAAAGTGTAGTTCTGATGTTCATTACAGTTGGGATAGTGGAAACAACAGCACTGCTTTAGCCGGTAGTTTATGCAGTATCACTATTGACTGAGCTGCTAAACGACTTTGGCAAGCCAGTTATTATGTCTAACCAATTACTATCAACAATTTGAGGGCAGCATCACCAAAAAAAAAAAAAAATTAAATCCTAGTAGCATTTTAATTACATATTTTGGCAAGTCTCTTCAGAGTAACAGATGAGGAACTAGGCTGTCATCTAATTAGGCAGTCTGGAGCTCGTTGACTAGTAAGGGCCAAACGGTGAGGGGGAAACAACTCATGGATCCATCCACTCTAAGAGGAGCCTGTTGTCGAATGAAAGGGACTTTGAAGTCTAAAAGGCCTTTAGAGTGTCCGCCCACACAGGGCTGGAAAATAGAGAGCCACTCAAAACTTAGCAAGATGTGGAATAATAGAAACTAAAACTGGAGACCTGTTACTCATGGTGATATACTTTCTATTAGAAATTTCAAAATGGCTGCTAGGGAAACGTCAGTCAGTGGGTGTTTTCAAATAATAATCAGTCTAAAGGAATAGGCTAGATTTGCGTTCACCTGCTTTGGACTGAATCTTTGCAATTTTTAGGAAAATATTCAACTTGGCATGCTGCCTTGAAATCGAAATGCCTTGTGGTTATGCTAAAAAACGCAGAGCAAGAGATGACATGGACATGATTTAGCAATGCGAGTATGCTAACAGCTAAAGCACAACACGCTTTTAGCAAACTACTGTAAATAAAACGGCACCACTAAAAAAAAAGAAAATTAACAAAATCTGAGGTTGGTTGTTGGATCATTAGTAAAGTTGACCCCTGTGACCCATCCTAGTAGCTAATTACAAATCGAAAAAAAGGCCATTAATGTAAAGACGCAACTTATCTAAGATGATTTGGCTATGCTAACATGCTAACAGCTAAAGCACTCTTAAACATGCGAGAAGCAGTTAAAGAAGTCATATGACCCTATTTTAAAAGTTCATTATTTTGTTTATTTGTTTTTTGCGACAATGGTGACTTGTGTTGCCAGATTGGGTGTTTTTCTCTACATATTAAGGCCTGTTTACGTGTGTTTTAGCTGGGTTTTCGCCTGGAAGGCTCAATAGAAATCTGGCACCCTATTATACGAAGTTAAACTGAGAGAACGTGCGTTCACAGACACCAGAATGAACGCGTTCACAGTAACGATGAAAGGCAGTAATACAGTACGTTCGGTTCACGTTCGCCCAAAATATGAACGCGTTCATGAACTATCATTCATTGAACGCGTTCAGGCACAACAATGTAAGGCATTTCCTGAAACGTCATGAGATTAATACTTCTATGAATCTCACTTGTGGACTTTCTGTGCGAGTGTGAATCAGTAATAAAAAAAATTAGAGAAATATTTTTAGTACTCTTTCCGCCACTGCTCCCTGGTTCAGGAAGCTGTCCTGTGTAAAATAAGTCTTAACCTCTGATTAACCTCTGAAAGCAAAATCAGTTTTGCTTTCGCATCCAAACACACAGCGTCTCTGCGACAACACAACAATTAACTGAAACCTCGTCTTCCATCCTTGAAAGGGTTTTATATTCTGAGGAAATACAGTAAAATAATACCGTAAAAAATCTTTTAAGGACCCAGTAGCACTGGACTGAGTTAAAAACAGCATGAGAAACCTGGTCCTGGCCCCGTATCCTTGGGCACCACCCAAGACTTCGCGAGTGCTAGCGCCATCTCCTTGACTCCTGAATGTAAAATTCATCTTCGGTCTCCATTAGGCAGACAGACGCTGAGGCATCTGGAAATTAAGATTTAATACACTTTGAATAATTAAAGCCACAGATCAGTGGCAGCCTTAGATCCCTCCGAGAGGCCCAGTGCCAGAGAGAACGGGAACCGTTGGGCTTTGAGCTCTACTTGCAACACAGCGGGATGGACCGGCATCAAACAACAAAGGTGAGGGTGCGTGGCAGGGTCCCCGTTTCTGCTAATTGCCTTTCTGATTAATTGATTAATTACAGTGAACCCTCATCGTTGTTATCCCGAGAGGATGAGGCGTTGGGTAGGATGAAGGTGGCATTTGATATGGAGTAGTTCAAGGAACCGAAATGACACGAGGTGAGGCATGCGCTCTTGGCACGGCCACTGGAATACTGATCCAGAGACTGGCTTCTCAAAGCTCCATCCTCGGCTGTTTGTAGTGCAGTGCTGTCAGCGCCAGCGCCCGGGATCAGAGGCACGGGAGACGGGAATTTGCAGAGTATTTGAGGGAGAGAGAGAGAGAGAGAGGGATGAAGAAACACCTGACAGCCAAACGGGACAGACGGTATATCAGAGCTGAATGGAATTTGGATGCTAGAAGTGGATGCTGCTCTCCACACGCAATAAGAAACAAAGGCCAGATCGAACAAGTGCAATTCAATTTAGAGCCAAAGGTGGGTAAGGAATATATGGCTGGCACTGTAAGAAGGTCATTTATGAATACCACGTTTGTATGTTTTGTTTAAATTATTCAAATTCTATAAAAGACAGGCACACAGACTGAAGGTTAAAATAAGATCTGGCACAAAAGCACCACGTCCTACATAATAGAGTACTAACATGCTGCAAAATGGAACATGACGCTATGTTTAGACGTAGAAAATTTAGACTGTGTGAGATAACACATCTCCAGGTCACATATAGCCTAAATACACTATATATACAGTATATAAACTGTATATATATGGTAACACTTTACAATAAGGTTCATTAGTTAACATTAGTAAATGCATTAACTAACATGAACTAACGATGAGCAATGCATTAGTTACAGTGTTTATTAATCTTTGTTAATGTTAGTTAATACAAATACAGCTGTTCATTGTGCATTCATGTTAGTTCACAGTGCATTAATCAATGTTAACTAGTACAACCTTTGATTTTAATAACGTATTAGTAAATGTTGGAATTAATATTAACTAAGATTAATAAATGCTGATGAAGTATTGTTAAATAATGTAGTTAACTAATGAACCTTATTGTAAAGTGTTACCATATATATATATATATATATATATATATATATATAAATATCTTATTTAAGGACTGTTATTTTATTGTACGGATATTTTCATGAAAATTAGTCGCATTTATCCTTAAATAATCTTTATTTTTTATTATCATTATTCTTACTGGTGACTTTGATTCTCATCAATGTTAACCTGCATAAATCTGCATAAATATCATTATTTTGTGTTACAATAATGAGAATGGGGTTATTTATTTTTGCATTATAGTAATATGAAATGTGCATGATTGTCATGGAAATAATGTCAAAATCTTAATTATACTGAAATAGGCTTAATTTTCTTGAAATATTATTTTTCTGCATGAATATACAGCATATATATATATATATATATATATATATATATATATATATATATATATATATATATATATATATATTTATGAAGAGTTCAGATGCAAAAGCCTCTAAATGCCATTTGAAATTTTCTTCTAAAATGACCATTTTTATTAAACTTGTATATTTAAGTTCAGTAATTTCACTTAAATGACAATTAATAGGTAATCTTCAATGCCATTAAAGTGAAATTACTGAACTTAAATATACAAGCTTGATAAAAATGATAATTTTAGACGAAAATTTCAAATGGCACTTAGAGGCTTTTGCATCTGAACTCTTCATATATATACACACACACACACACTATATATTTATATTAGAAATATAGAAATGGGGTAAAAGATTTTGTCAAGCGCTTACTTTTACAAACTTTCTCAAAGAAATAACTTTTCAGTGTACACTGTTCAGACACAGTTTATACTGTTTTAACAGTTCGAAATCCCTTTCAAGCTTTATGAACCAATCCCAGACATTATGCATGATCTAAAAAGGTAATTATGGGCTCTCGTGACAAACTGAAGTGAAATCTAAATGTATTCTCAGTTTTAATTAAGTCCCTCAAAGCGAAAAAGGAAGAAAGTATAAACACGACGGAAGTCCTGATAAAAAAAGTCTCTGATCAGCTCAGCTGTGTAGTTTCCCTATTTGGCAGCAGTATATTAGTTATACTGATTAGAATTGAGGCTGTAAAAGCCTGAGAATATACCTTTCTTTCAAGAAGACAAAAGAACTCCTTTGTTTTGGGTGTCTGTGTAGGCTTTCTTTGAATTATCCTCCTGCAGACAACTATATCACAAGTCTTATGTACTCACACCACCCAGAAAAGCTTTTGAAACACTAAAAATAAAACATTTGCAGAGAGACGAGTTATTTTATTACCAAAAAGCAATGTAGGTACAATAGCTTTGAGCGGAAAGCTTTTAATGCTAACAGCTTTGTGTGAATTATGAGAGCTATAAACAACTTTTAAAATCACATATGCACCCCCAACAATCCTCTGCTTTTCCTGCTATTATCATGGGTGACATGTCTTTGTTTATAAGAGCAAACACAAGCCAGAGCATTACTGAATCACACAGTTCCCGCGGGAGCATCGAGGAGTTCCTTGGTGATATACCACCCCATGACTTATTTATCAAAACCCCCATTTGTCTCATCGGAGACGCACACTAATGAGTCTCAAATGAGGGAGAGAACGCAGCCGTAACACCAGTTTCATCATCCTTAAAACAAACTCCATTCATTACGCTTATGGACTGGGCGGCTCCGTCTCAATAGAGTTGGATAAAAAAAGACGGAGGAGAAAACCAAAAAGATACTACGGCAAATGTTGAGTTCCCAGGGTGGGTCGGCAGCGTTCATTCAGTCTCTATGGTCCATTTATGGACAATCAATGTTGGTACACTATGAGCCTGTCAGCGTGACAACAAATGCTATATAGGTTTGAAACAGAACAGAGTGGTAAACACCCACACCACCATTATTCCAAAAAAGGATCCTGAAACGCGCTCAGCACACCTTCTGTGCGGGTCTGTCAAATGCACTTTTGGCACTAGCAAAGGGCAAAACCGCTGTCCAAGTGTGACTACTGGTCAACAGCTGGGTTCACAAATAACGAATGCTGGAACAAGTGTGCTAGCAGAGCTATTTCTGTGTTTGTTTGTTTATATATATGTTTGTTTATTTCTCCTTGTGGATTCTTCAAGTGTGGCTTACTGAAGCAATTTTCCGCCTGGTCAGATTTAATGTGTTCCACTGTTTATCCGCTGTCAGGCAAATGTTGATTTATATACATTTGATTTGCAAATGTGACTCATTACGATAGGGTGGCTGAACGGTTTATCTTTCATGTCTCCGAGAGGATGTTTGGCTACTTTTTAAGGTATGGTTGCTCGCAGACTGAGCAGTAATAATGACAGAGATAAACACATTTGGAAAGGGATTGTGGGAACTGTATTGGATGGATGGATGGATGGATGGATGGATGGATGGGTTGAGGGATGGATGAGTGGATGGATGGATGGATGGGTGGATGGGTGGATGGGTGGATGGATGGATGGATTGGTGGATGGATGGATGGATGGATGGATGGATGGATGGATGGATGGATGGATGGATGGATGGATGGATGGATGGATGGATGGATGGATGGATGGATGGATGGATGGATGGATGGATGGATGGATGGATGGGTGGATGGATGGATGGGTGGGTTGAGGGATGGATGAGTGGATGGATGGATGGATGGGTGGATGGGTGAATGGATTGGTGGATGGATGGATGGATGGATGGATGGATGGATGGATGGATGGATGGATGGATGGATGGATGGATGGATGGATGGATGGATGGATGGATGGATGGGTGAATGGATGGGTGGGTGGATGGGACTGTAGTCATTCCTCAGTTCTACTTTAAATTATTTACTGGTCCAATCAATCAATCAATCAATCAATCAATCACCAACCTTAATAATAATCTAAAGTTGGATGGATGGATGGATGGATGGATGGATGAATGGATGAATGGATGAATGGATGGGTGGGTTGGTGGGTGAGTGGATGGGTCTGCAGTCATTCCTCAGTTCTACTTTAATTTATTTACTGGTCCAATCAATCAATCACCAACCTTAATAATAATCTAAAGTAGAACTTTAGTGGATGGATGGATGGATGGATGGATGGATGGATGGATGGATGGATGGATGGATGGTCCTTAAAGCAAACTCCATTCAATACGCTTATGGATTGGGCAGCTCTGTCTCAATAGAGTTGGATAAAAAGAAACTGAGGAGAAAACCAAAAGATACTACGGCAAATGTTGAGTTCCCAGGCTGGGTCGGCAGCTTTCATTCAGTCTCTCTGGTCCAATCAATGTTGGTACACTATGGATGGATGGATAGACGGTCGGATGGATGGATGGATTGATGGATGGATGGATTATTATTAAGGTTGGTGATTGATTGATTGATTGATTGATTTATTGGACCAGTAAATAAGTTAAAGTATAACTGAGGAATGACTACCGTTAGCACGGGTGTTAACCTTATGTTTATGTTTGTAGTCATCACAAGAATGCCCCTATGATTCCCAGAAATGCTGTCTAGGTAGGCACATCACTCGCTTTTGAGACCCCACTGCCGAATATAATGAAAAGCAATCTCCGAAATCTCACTTCAACCACTAGTTATTAACCGGCGCTACCTGAAGATATCAGATGTGAAACACCAATCCTTCACTCCCGGCCTCAATTCCACACCTTCACCCACAAAACCCTCTCACTATCTCACCTTCATCCTCAACCCAATAAATACCAAATACCACCAACCTCCATGTCAAGAAGCATCTCTTCCAGTGTTTATTAGTCTTTACACACGTCATGGCAATGGTCACACTGAAGCTGTTTAGGCTAGTGAATCAACATGAAATCTGTATTCAGGTTATGATGTAATGACATCTAGCTAATGTCCAAATCAATCATGCAGTAGCACATCGAGACGAAATACTAACTGTCAAGGAAAGAATTTTCGAGAGGAAGGATGATACTTAATGGATTTACATTTACATTTGTCCATTCAGCGAACGCTTTTAACCAGAGCGACTTAAACAATGAATTTGCTTAATAAAATAATTTTTTTCATGGAAAAATTGTGTCCATGACTTGTATTACGCAGTAGCCATTTTACGAAATCAATAAAGCTATCGAGGCCATTTCACATGATGAATACAGTCAAGGATAAAGGGGTTAAAGACATTTTGCAGCACATTGCGATGAGCAATCATCTTTTATGTAGAATCTAAACATCAACATAAATATAAAGTAAATGATACATGAATCCTAAAAAAGGAAGATAAATGTAATGTAAAATGTATCGCTCCTTCAAGGCATAATTTAGGAAAAAAAAAACGTTTTTATAAAAGATCCTATGAATTAACTCAATGCCAATATAAAGGTAGACCTACTGTATCACACATTTGAAGAATTCTTATTAAAAAATGACATAAGAATAAAATGACAATAATAATAGTAGGTGTACAAAATAAGACTTAAATTAAACTACTTGTGCACAATACAAATGAATGCATGGGCTCTGCTTTACTGTGTGAAGGTGTTTGGGAATGAACACCGATAAGCCTGTGTGTAAAATTGTAAACATTTGTGTACATTACACCCAAATGCCCCTCTCGACGACAAAATCGCTGTTTAACAGCTGCAGAGTGCATGAACAGCCCCCTGGTCGACTCGAAACGGTTTGAGATACAAATGCTCCCCCGAGACGACTTCGGCAGTCGAGAACGGGCGTGTGGAGGATTGATGCGTGTGCGTGTCAGTAATCATAACCCACTGTACATGCGTAATGCTGCCTCTCGCACTTCCAGCGCTCATAAGAAAAGGAGGGAGAGATGTGATTGATATTGGTTTTTATGCAAATGTAGCATTTGTAAATGTACGACACGATACAATTTGCATAGTCATTCAGTCAGTGCCGTTTATAAGTGCATTAATCCAGCGCCGCTCTCCTTAGAACAGCTGCTTACACAAAGCCGGCGCGAAAAGAACAACGCTTTGCAAATGGGACATGACTGCCCATGTGTGCATCTTCACCCCTGTATTTTTTGGTGATGGGTCGCAAACATGAAAAGCAATTTTCTATGAAATGAAAGCGAGATGTGCATTGAAAGGGAGTTGCATGGAAATGTATGCATTGTATTAGGCAGACTGACCTCGGACATGTTGACGCGGCCCTCTTGGAAGGAGCAGTCGTTGGCATTGTGGGTGCACATGTGTCGGTATTTGCACCAGTGGCATGGAAAGGAGCCGTTCACACAGGAGAGACACCTATCAAGAGAAAACGAGTATTGTTATTTGCAAAATTACTCATTCAATTATAAGCTTTCTCTTTTAAACCAAAACATTTCCACACATACTCATGTTTGTCTTTCATCAGCATTGGAATTTGGAACTTAGCACAATTATAATGCAGTTTTGTGGTTTGGTTTGCAAAATGGGAATAAATCAGATTTTTCGATTCAACAAAAAGGTGTGCCTTAAGGCTCAATACTGGGACCACTTGTGTTTTATCATGTAAAGTACTCCTTTGCATAAAGTTGATACTATTATATCTTGTATGGCTCGATTTTACATCATATATTAATCATGTTTTACACAGTCAACTTCGGAAGTGTACATTACATCGATCTCAAAATTGTTTTTCATACAGTGTTTGTAAGAAACTTGTTTCTTAACTAATGTAGTGGCTATCTTAAAGGGATACTCCACTTTTTTTGGAAATGGGCTCATTTTACAACTCCCCCAGAGTTAAACAGTTGAGTTTTACCGATTTTCTGATATTTAGAAGAATATCAGTAACTAGTAGGGTTGTGTTTCATTTGATTTTGAACGATTCTGATTCTGATTCCTTGTTTCGATTCTGGTTCCCAACGATTCTCGATTCCGATTCTTTTAAGAGGCAGGGTCAAAAAAGTTTAGCTAACCTTGCTAACCAACGGTCTTTCTGAAGGAAATACTCCTTTCTAAAGGGAAATACTCTGCATTTTGCCGAGATTTTGATATTTTTAGAAAATTGAAGCCACACTTTGATCCGCCAACATAAGCTACACATGTTCGACTCGCGCGGTTATGCCAAAACTTCCGGTAGACGCTTCTTCATTGGTGTTGTTCAGCGGTTTCTTCTTCTGGTCGGCGGACTGTGAATATCGAAACTAGGAATCGAAATTTTGACTTTTGAACAATTCCGGGAAAAACTAAAAGTTAGTCCCGGTTCCAATCGATACACGATTCTCGATACCCAATCCTAGTAACTAGACAGTTTCTGGTCTCATTGACTTCGATAGTAGGAAAAAATATATACTATGGAAGTCAATGAGACCAGAAACTGTCTGGTTACTGTTATTCTTCTAAATATCAGAAAATCGGCTGAATACATCTGAAAACGGTAAAACTCAACTGTTGTTTAACTGTTGAAAACAAAACTCAACTAACTCTGGGGGAGTTGTAAAATATAGCCTATTCCCCAAAAAAGTGGAGTATCCCTTTAATGGTTCGCAATTATTGACTTAAACTAAGCTTAAAGGTACTTCAATAATTATAACAACATAGTATGAACGACATCAGACAGTTTTACGCGTTGAGTTGGTATCGGAGAGAACCAACGACGGTAAAACAACCGTGTTGCTCCGCCGTCCACACTCGTTTAATGATTTCTTTCCTTACAGCTTCAACATAAGAGTCCCAATAAAAAAATTGCATCAATATACCAAAATAAACACAAAAACAAAGAGTAACAAATATTAATAACATAAGCAAATTTGCTACTAATAAATGGCGCTTACAACTAATATTTCCGCCCCTTGATTATTGTGATGATGTCTATCAAACGAAATCAAAATTAGATCTTGCCTCATTTAATGCAGCATATAATAGACTTTGCAGATTTGTTTTGGGTTCTCATCAATTTATATTTAAATGTATTTATTTTAATTATCCCAGTTATTTATAACAATAATTTGTACCTTTTGTTTGTATGACGCATTTAAATGCATATCCGAGGTGTTTCATGCCCTGGCAACCGTCCATTAAACCCTATTACCAAGATGGTTTTTCAAACAAATCTACCTCTTTTATGTCTTCTCTTTCCATCTCTCAAGCAGAGGTGACAAAGAGCGGGTGATGTGAGATGGACAGAGATTGAGACAGATCAAAGACATGTCGGAAAGATAGAGCGAACTAACGCTCTCATCAAACAGCAAAGGAAAAGAAACCAAAAGATAAGACGCGAACACACAAACACAATCCATTCATTCAGGTATCACACAAAGTAAATGACCAAAGCTTCGCATTCAACAGTTTAAAGTGACATTTACATCAACAACACTGACGATTTGTTCGTTTAAGACATTTAACGACTGAGCCCACATTTGACAGAGTTGGCACCTCAAGGTGAAGAAAATAAGAATGCCAGACACGTCACAAACAACACTGATCTGTCAACTTTCCACACGTCGCACTGAGACAAAGGTGTAGGTTGGCTTTGTTGCTATGGATACAGAGGAAGATTTTGTTGCCGTTTGGCAGAGGAGGACAAGGACGCTGGTCTGCACTCTAGTCTCAGAGACTCGTCTCAAAAAGTCATAACAGAAGAGGAACTGCGTGGGAGCAGTTTCTTATCACGCATTCGGCATAAACTTCAGAGAGAACTGAACTTGACATAAGAGGTGGAAACAGATTCGTGCAGTACTTCCAAATCATTACACAACTGCTCAGGTGAAGTGAGTAAGTTCTGTGTCACTTTATATACATATATGGACACTTTATCAAGCAATGGAAAAAAAATTATATTATACGGTATATACTGCTTTTGGGGTCAGAACATTTTTTTCAAATGTTATTAAAGGGTTAGTTCACTTTTTTTTTTAAAAAAAAGAACTTTTGCTGATAATTTCACCCCAATGTCATCCAAGATGTCTACATCTTTCTTTCTTCAGTCGAAAAGAAATGAAGGTTTTTGATGAAAACATTCCTGGATTTTCTCCATATAATGGACTTCAATGGGGACCAAACGGTTCAAGGTCAGAATGAGAGTTTCAGTGCAGCTTCAAAGGGCTTTAAACGACACCAGACGATGAATAAGGGTCTTATCTAGGACCCTTCGAGTCATGACTCGAAAAAAGATTTGTTCATTTTGATGAGCAAGTTTGAACAGGAGAGTCACGAGCGCGCATCACAGAACAGAGCAAGGCGAGCATTTGTGCTTATAAAACTTATAGTTTTTATTTATTTTTTTAAATGACAGATCGTTTCGCTTGATAAGACCCTTATTCATCGTCTGGTGTCGTTTAAAGCCCTTTGAAGCTGCACTGAAACTCTGATTCGGACCTTGAACCATTTGGTTCCCATTGCAGTCCATTATATGGAGAAAATCCTGGAATGTTTTCGTCAAAAACCTTAATTTCTTTTCGACTGAAGAAAGAAAGACATGGACATCTTGGATGACATGGGGTGAGTAAATTATTAGTAAAAGTTTTTTTAAAAGTGAAAAAACTCCTTTAAACAGTATATTATGCTTACCAAGGCTGCATTTATTTGATCCAAAATACAGTAAAAATTGTAATATTGTGAAATATTATTAAAGATTTGAATATTATATTTCTATTCTATTTCTATTCTATATATTTTAAAATGCAATTCCTTCCTGTGATGGCAAAGCTATATTTTCAGCATCATTCTTAAGAAATCATTCTAATGCTGATTTGCTGCTCAAGAAACATTTTTAATTATTATCAGTGCGGTTAAATGCTGTTCTTTTTATCTTTATAGTCACCAAATAATCCTGAAAAAATCATACACAACTGTTTTCAACATTGAAACGTTTCTTGAGCAAAAAATCAGCATATTAGCTTTGCCAACACATATATAAATTACATTTAAAATACATTCAAACAACTAAAGACTGCAAAATAATTTCTAAATACTACTGCATTTTTGATTAAATAAAAGCAGCCTGTGTGAGCGTAAGAGACTTCTTTTAAAAACATTTAACCCTTGTGTTATGTTGCGGGTCAATTTGACCCGTTTAGATTTTCTAGTTGTTGGAAATACTGGTTAACCTATATATTTTTTCTTGATATTTTGTGACTTTTTCTCATTTATCCTCATGAACATGCATGCAAAGTTTCAACATTCTGGTGTTTTTTGACATATACAAAAATAATTACTATTACGTTCGTGATGTTCGCGGGTCAATTTGACCCGCATATTATAACGCTCTAATGCAACTGTACCGACCCAAAATAATAATATTTATTGGTTATATTTTGTTATTTTATCTTTTTACTACCTTATGAAGCTAAAAAATTAGGGTTTCCACACTTATTTCAATACAGAAAAATATTTTGTCAGCCACAGATGGTAAAAATTACCTTTCATTTATTTTTTCAAGCTACCTGATATATTATTAAACCTTTGTTTTTTTTCTTGATATTTTGTGACTTTTTCTCATTTATCATCATGAACATGCATGCAAAGTTTCAACATGCTGGTGTTTTTTGACATATACAAACAAAATTACTATTACGTTTGTGATGTTCACGGGTCAATTTGACCCGCATATTATAACGCTCTAATGCAACTGTACCGACCCAAAATAATAACATTTAGTGGTTATATTTTGTTATTTATTTTTTTACTACCTTATGAAGCTAAAAAAATTGCTTTTCCACACTTATTTCAATACAGAAAAATATTGTGTCAGCCACAGATGGTAAAAATTACCTTTCATTTATTTTTTCAAGCTACCTGAAATAATATTAACCCTTTGTTTTTTTTTCTTGATATTTTGTGACTTTTTCTCATTTATCATCATGAACATGCATGCAAAGTTTCAACATGTTGGTGTTTTTTGACATATACAAACTAAATTACTATTAGGTTTGTGATGTTCGCGGGTCAGTTTGACCCTCATAGGCAGCTATTCAAAAGCAACTGTACAGACACAAAATAAAAACATTTATTTTATGTATGTCAGGGCATCAACTCCAGTTCTAAAGTGTAAGTGGAGTGCCCACCTAGGCATGACAGCAAAACCAGCACGATGTGTGTGAAGTGCAAGAAATACATATGCAGAAAGCACACACTTGCTGTGTGCTCATCATGTGAAAAGTAACTTCCTGACTTTATGTAACTTTTTGACTTCTTGAGTTTATTTTTAATGAGTTAAGTTTGTTTCATTATACAGCTACATTTAATTGTTCAATTATTATGTTCTATGCACAAAAAAAATATATATGCAAAACAAGTCAGCATATTGTTCATTTTCAAATTTTGTCAAAACAAAACAGTTTTAAAAAATGGTTAAAACACATGTTCATTAAATCATATCTTCAGATATATATTTTTTGGAATATTTGAAAAATGTTGATTTTAAAAGTTTACAGTTTGAACCTGAATCTTTGTTGGTTTTCATAGTGTGATTTTTGAGGAATTGTATTGAATCCAATTAGGGTCAAATTGACCCGAACCATAAGGGGTGTACACAGAAATCCAACATAACACAAGGGTTAAAAACACATCCGATCCCAAACATTTGAATAGTAGGAAATGAAATATACATGGACTTGGACGACTTTAAATAAATCCGAATCGGTTGCTATTTACGCCCAAGCTCTACAGCTCAAATGTGGAAGTACAGCCCACATAGAGTGCCACTTCCTCAGTATTTTAAGACACACTCCGCAAACTCCATGTAGCTCAGCGCTCCCGAATTCTCCCCAGATGGACCGCGCTTTTCTCATATCATGAAAAGGCTTCTGCGGTCAGTGAAAGCATCACAAAGAGGCGAGAAGTGCGCTCTACGCCTCTTCCCCTGTCTGTGCCAAATGTTCAAAGGCTTATGATCACGTCCGCTGCTGGTGCATGATAAAGCTTTCTCCTCACTCTGCTCCGACTACATGAGACACAAGAGCCGCTGAATTAACGGACCAGCTGAACCTGACGCACTGAGATTCTAAGGCAGTGGAAAGAAAACGAGGCCGAGTAAAGGAGAAAAACGAGGATGAAACGACAAAAAGGAACAGAAACAGAAAGAAAGGGAGGAAAGCAGAGCAAAACGAGAGAGTGAGAGAGAGAGAAGAAGCATCCACTAATGAATGTCACATTGGCACACTTTGATCTTGTATTATTCAGATCTTACTCCTGAAGTGGCACCTAGATTACAACCCATCACTGCTGACACACACCTCAACAGCCTCATGTCATCCTGCTTACTGCCAGTACTGTGAAACAGTTCTTTCAAACTATTTCAATTGTTTCAATTGTCAACAACACAGTCAACAACATAGATGGGTGTGAGATATATTTTGGTACAATTAGATACAAATGAAATTATTACTATGCAACAATTTAAGTTGAGAAATAATAAATAAAATATAATAAGTTGATTAAAAGGTATGTTTACATTCATTATTGTTAATTTATTATTGTTATCATTAAAGCAATTATGAGCTTCAATGCATTTAGGGGTGTGGTCCCGGTCAAGACAATCTCCTGAACTCCAAACTGAACGAGTATTTCACAATCTGCTCAGTTACAGGGATTTTCACGCACAACCATTTCTAGGGTTTACAAAGAAGGGTGTGAAAAGGGCAAAACGTCCAGTATGCGGCAGTCGGCGAAAATGCCTTGTCAGATGAGAATGGGCCGACTGATTCAAGCTGATAGAAGAGCAACTTTGACTGAAATAACCACTCGTTACAACCGAGGTATGCAGCAAAGCATTTATGAAGCCAGAACACACACAACCTTGAGGCGGATGGGCTCCAACAGCAGAAGACCCCACCGGGTACCACTCATCTCCACTACAAATAGGAAACGAGGCTACAATTTGCAAAAGCTCACCAAAATTGGACAGTTGAAGACTGGAAAAAATGTTGCCTGGTCTGATGAGTCTCGATTTCTGAGACATTCAGATGGTAGAGTCAGAATTTGGCGTAAACAGAATGAGAACATGGATCCATCATGCCTTGTTACCACTGTGCAGGCTGGTGGTGTAATGGTGTTGGGGGTGTTTTTGGTGCCAAAAAGGTGCCAATGGGGCATCATTTAAATGCCACGGCCTACCTGAGCATTGTTTCTGACCATGTCCATCCCTCTATGGCCACCATGTCCTCTGATGGCTACTTCCAGCAGGATAATGCACCATGTCACTAAGCTCGAATCATTTCAAATTGGCTTCTTGAACATGACAATGCATATGGTGTAAAAAAATTAAAACTGTTAGTGTGTTAACCTCCACATTATACATTCGAAATATGCAAGTTTAATGCAAACAATGATAATGAATGATGAGGAGGCTCACAGGACAGGAAATCAGAATTACATAGTGCAAACCCTGAGGCTCTAACACACACGCGCAAAAGAGAGAGGGCAGTCTATTCACCAGTGTGTATCTCCTGTGCCACATGCATGGGCTCTTTTCATATTAAAATGCACGAGCTACAGCTAACCTTTCAGCCTCGCGAGTGCTTTATCGCTTCAACAAAAGCCACCATCTATCCGTCTTTTTCTGATTTTCCCTCCTTATTCACTCCGTGCTCCTCTTGTTAAAAATGCATCGGGTCCCTCACATGCTCGATTAAGCCGTTCCCTCCCCCTGTCTCATGCTAAACTCTAATATTGTTACGCTGCGTGTAAATAGCTAGCAGGGTAATTTGCCGTGCCAAGCAGGAGCCCCTCTGCCACACACACACATAATACACACAATCCAGTAATCACTAGGGCGAAATAGTGTGCCTTAGTCACACTTAGATGTACACACACACACGTGGAGCACCAGGTGAGCACTTCATCGCGTCCAGTTTTAGATGAAGTGGCTGTGTTGCTAATGGGTCGGTGCCATGCTAATGCAAAGCACGCTGAGCTAGCGAAGGGCACACAGCCTGACTTAATGAACGAAAGCGAGAGAGGACGAGAGACACTGGAGCTCAAAACATCTGGAGTCGCTCCTGCCTGGAGCACAACCTGTTGTCTATCCGGAGAGGGATGGGAATGTGAGGAGGAGGAGGAAGAGGAGGAGACAGTAAGAGCCATGGGACTGAGAGAGAGAGGCTGAAAATAGGGTCAAGAAAACAAAAGCGATGCTAGTGCCATGGTTTTGGAAAGGCTTGATCAAATTAATATGCAATTCTTAATTGATTCAAAAATATATTAAAGAATGTTTTTTACAAATCAACTTCCGACTTAAAAATAAAAATTTCACTATTTTTTGTAAAAGTCAAAGTGGCTTTTAAAAAAAGGTTAAATATTATTTAAATAACTTTGTACACCAAAAATGAGTTTCATATAAATTTTAGTTAGTTTTAATAATTATGATTTGTGGTTTCGTCATTTTTTAGTAGTTTATTAATGTCTAAATAGTTTTTATTTAATTTTTAGTTGTAGCTATTTTAGTACATCAAGTTAAACTAAAAGAACATGATACCTGTTGCCTTGACAACTATCTGAAATAAAAAAGTTTGCAAAAATGCTATATGCAAAAAAAGCTAGTGTTGCATAACCAACGTGCACAAAGTAGTCAAAAAAAAAAAAAATCATAGAACAGGAAATAACAGTATGTCAAGGTCAGTAAGCCTCTTAAAATATGATATAAGGATCTTTCAATTACATGGCAAAGTTAGTTTGTGTTGTCAAATGTAACAATCCCCCCAAAAAGTTATGATATTTATGATATTGAAGACAAATTGTAGACAGGATCCAATACGGAGTGATTTTTATATGACGAAAAACACAGGAAAACACAGAAAGTTTAACAGTGAGTGTGTGAAACATGGAGTAAACACACACACAACGTGCAAACATCGACCGACAACCAAAGACTGAAAACGAGAGGAACTAAATACACAGAGATAATGAAGTAAACAGGTTTGATGATTAGATGAGTGTCCATGACAACCGATTACTGGTGGGAAAATCAAACGGAACACATGTGACTGATAAAAACAAACTGAAAGTCTATGAAACAAACTAAGTGAACATAACGGTGACAGATATTTCATTTGACATACTAATACCTTTAAACACACTCTAAAAAATGCTGGGTTGTTTTAACCCAATTTTGGGTCAAATGTGGACAAACACAGCCATTTAGTTACATTTTTAAATTACATGTTTAACCTAATGTTTGAGTTTGTCCATAATTGACCAAAAATTGGGTTAAAACAACCCAGCATTTTTTAGAGTGCATTTTAAAGAGCTGTTAAACAAAATAAAAATGTTGACATTTTATGAACGTTTGGAAAAGAAGAAAACCAAAACAAATACATTTCAGACTAGCTTTTTTTTTCCTTTTCAACATTGCGGACATCTTTATTTGTCAATGACCTGAGAACAGAGAACTGTTGGATTTCAGCAAAGGAATGGGAGCAAGAGAGAGCGAGTGATGTAAGAACTGCGGGAATATAACTCATGAGCAGTAAAGCAGGACGGCTGAAGTCAGGGATGCTCATGAGTCGTTAATGAAATGACATTAAAAGTCTGATCTCATCCCTGATATCAGCGAAAAACTGCAAACAGCACACAAAAATAACATCCCTCTATCACTCAGAAGCAGTAAACACACACACACATACACGCACACAACCCATAAAAATAAACTCAGAGAGTTAGACGGCAGGAGGCTGCCTTCTCTCTTTCCCGTGTGAGACTTACGACTGATGGACACTGCAGTTGTAGAAGACAAAATCCACGCTGGCAAACTTCTTCCCCGTCTCCTTGGATTTCAGATAGAGCTTCACCACCCTCTTGTCACCTGCCAGCAGAAAAACAGTGAGCTTCAGCGCTTTCTAACAAGCTTTTAAAAGAGTGCGTGCGTCACCTTACCCTGGTTGCGTGTGATGGGAGCGATCTCCCGTGCGGAGGGGGACAGGCAGTAGATGCGTCCCCCCATGATGTGTCCCTCCGTCTCAGTGTAGTCCTCAAACGAACAGTTGACGCCAGCAGCCAGACTGGGGACGTTCTGAGCCTGGAGAACCAGCTGTAGGACCGAACACAGATCAGGAGACAAGAACAGATTTTCAATTTTAACGTGCATTATTGGCATGACACACACTGAACATTTGTACAAAAGACACCTGGGCTTTCATTTCCAGGTACTATCAGGATATTTTTAGCCGTAATGCGTCTCCAGTGCAGTCAGACAGAGATCTGATCACAGTTTACTGCGCAAAATTGCAAATTCATATCACATGAAAGCTTACATTGCTGAAACACTTCTATCATTTATTGATACGTGATTCAAAATGTTACTCTTTGCATTTCGTTTCTTTCATTTCTTATCTTGTTAATAGGAATTAGAAGAGAACAAAAGGGGAGAAAGAGAAATTCGAGATTCCAAGTGTAATCCAGTCACTAAAATCAATCATATTGATAAATAATTGTAAAATAAATTTAAATATATATATATTTTTTCCGGTTGAAAAGCTAAATCTAAATCAATAAAAAAACCTGTTTTTATAAATTTTAAAAAGGTTGATTTTTATATAGAAGCTTTTTTCCGCCACAGAATAAAACATTTTAAAATATAATTGCGACATTTTATCTCACAATTACAAGTTTAAATCTTGCAATTCTGACTATTTCTCAGAATAGAGAGATATCAAGTCAAAATTGTGTGATTTAAAGTCACGGTTGTGATATAAAGTCAGAATTGCAAGATATAAACAAGAAATTGCGAGAGAAAAAAGTAAATTTCTATGGAAAAAATCGTTTTATCTCACAATTCTGACTTTATAACACGCAATTGCGACTTTATATCTCGCAAGTCTTACTTTATAACACAATTGTGACTATTGTGACTATACAGAATTATGCAATTCTGAAAAAAAAGACTTAAACTCACAATAGTGAGAAAAAAAATCTGAATTGTGAGATAAAAAAGTAACAATTTCCTTTTTTATTTTTTTTCTGTGGTGGAAACAAGCTTCCTTAGATTTAATTAGATGAGCAAAAACCAAGAGCAAAGTGTCAGTTGTCGTCTTTTATGTTGTGAAAGGACAATAAATAAACAAGGTAAGAAAAAAAGCCTTATTAATATTACATACGTAGCTGAATGTGCTTAACCTAAACCACCAACAGGTTTCCAATTCTGATCACAATAAAAGTGACTTCGTTCACAAACAAACACACACTTGCCTGAACTTCAGACATGGTGACTGAAATGTTGCTGGGCTGGACCGTGAGGCGGACGCACTGCTCCAGTCTGGAGGCGAAGCGTTGGGGCTCATCAGCTCTCTCACAGCGGTCCTTACGTGAACATCTAAACACAAATATTACTCAGCAGGAGGGACAACGCCATTACTAGATTCAGAAGGTAACACTGTGTTGTGTGAAGAGGAATGACACCCGCCATCTTGTGGCATCTATCTATTTATAACGTCACGCATAGTGTCAACAAAGCAATTAGCTTTATATTAAAACCAAACAGTCTACAGTATGTCCCCATTCGTATAGCCATGTATATGTGTGTGTATGTGTGTGCGAGCAGCTGTGGAGTCAGGAGGTGAAGATACTCACACACTGTGCAGGACACACCAGCCGCAGTGGGGATCACCAGACGCCAGACACTCGCTACAGCTGCTGTACTGCTCACAGCTCTCCACCGGCACACGGCTCACCTACAGACACACAAGCCTCAGAATTAACTCTCAAAATATCACTTCTTTGTATTTCAACATGTATTTTTATTTCCAGTTGCAGTTAAATAGTTCCATCTAACAAAAAAATCTCACTTTCCCCACACAGTATCAGTTAGCTGTATCATGAGCTGTTAGCTTAGCTTTATGCTAACGCTGGAGTCTGACTGGAATCAGCTCTAAGTTTCCTGTGAGAAATGTTTAAGTTAAGCTCATTTGACAGCATTTGATGCATAATGTTATATCTTTGACAAATTTCATCCCCCATTTTTAAAAAAAGGAAAAAAAAGGAGGAAAGATCAATGTAAACAAATAGCATTAGCATCTAGAGCTATTAAAGTTGAGTTTTCGTCTGTATATTAGTGCACATTTATAGATGCATTTTAGTTTTGGTTGTAGGAAACTACTTTGTTTTTGGCAGACAATTTTATCCAAAGTGGCTTACTTTGAATTCAAGGTACATCCATTTTATCATGTTCATGGAGGAGGAACCCACAGTTATGGCATTGCTATGGCAAGACAAACTAGGAAATATCTAATGATCAACCTGCTTGACGCTTTCAGAGTGCTTTGTGAAATCTGAGCACTGCGGCCCAAAACAGGTTGCCGCTTTCACCATCACTGTCAGCAGTTCAACAAACACACACTTACTCATTCACACAGGCATCTTGCATATTACAAACGTCCAACATAGATAACAGCTTGCTGAGAAATATTGGGAGCCACCTACACATGTCTACTTTCATATAGTTTCATTCAGCCATCATAACGTCTGACTGGCAATCGATCGGCTCTCAGGAGACTGGCTTCATTCCAGATCTAGACAGCTCCCTACCTAGACAGCATTTTTATTTATATAGGCATCATATGATGCTTGCAACAAGCTCAAATAAAGTTCAAAGTGGTGGAGAATATTTTAAGTGCAAAACGCTGGGTTTTCGTTGTGATTTTTGATGTTGTAGGCCTAATACAAAAGGACAGAATGATTAAAAGGAGAAAAAAAGACAAAGAAAATGGCAGACGACGGAGTACTAATGCAACAGTTTGACATATTAAATACAAAATGTTGTCGTTCTGGTTTTTTGGGCCTGCCATAAAAGAATGAGAGATTGCAGTTCTTTGTGGCAGGGAGTGTTCGTCTGGAGCATTTCAATTAAGCCGATTTTCCAATCGGAGAGTTGAGTATTGTGTCCTACCTATGCTCTTTGTTTAAACGTCAGGGCTGGAGACTATTATACAGCAGCCATTCATACGAAAGAGAGAGAGAGCTCTCATCCCTCTCTATTTAAACGGCTGAAAGAGAAACCATTCATCTCTCTACAAGAGGAGGAGAAGCAAGGGGTGTATTAAATATAAATAACATCTGCAAAATGAGGCACGAGGCATTTGGGTCACAATGGAAAATTATCTCAATCAGAGAGCGTAGCAACATTCGGTTGTGTTCGAACTCAGTGGGTCTGAGATTAGCCTGGACCCCCCATAAGTTGAATTATTGCAATGACATAATATGTTTTTTTAAATAAAATAAAGTAAAAATAAATAAATATATATATATATATATATATATATATATATATATATAATATTAAATATTAAAATAAAAATATATAAAAAATAATTATTAATATAATAATATAAAATAAAGTGTTTAAAAAATGTAAAAATATTGAATTACTAAATAAAATAAAATACTTAATATATAACAAAACATACAAAACATACATTAATAAATATAAAATAATGTAAAAAGAAGAAAATAAAACAAAATAAGTTTGATTGAATATAAAATAAATGTCACAGCATAGAAATCAAAATATAAAAATATATAAAATAAAAAAATGTCTTGAGTGCCATGACAATGTTTGTTTTTCAATAAAATAAAATAAATAAAATAATAATAATTAAAAAAAATTAAATATTAAAATAAATATACAAACAAAATAATGATTCATATAATAAATATAAAATAAAGTGTTTGATAAATATAAAAATATTGATCTACTAAATAAAATAAAATACATAATATAGAACAAAACATTTGACTAAATATAAAATAATGTAAAAAGAAGAAAATAAAAACAAAATAAAAGTTTGACTGAATATGAAATGAATATCACAGTATAGAAATCCAAATATAAAAATTTATAAGAATAATAAAAAAAATGCCACTACTGATCGCTGACTGCAATTCCTCACTCCTCGTTCCTGATCCCTGTCAGAATTCGAACGCTGTGCACATATAATTGAGGATGGTGTGTTTTCTTTATTCTGTGTGAGGTTTGGACGAACCCACCGCATGTAATTGCGCCATCTGTGCAATTTGGGCCAAAAATTGGTCATGCTCTAAAGGAGGCTGTGATGATCGATGGCTTATTTTTTCATCCCCAAAACACACACACACACACACACACACCTGAGAGAGCAAGTGCACATTTTCCATGAACACGCAGTCCAAATGAATAGGTCAATTTTTTGCCCCTCCCCCCTTAAAATGACACTAATTTAGAAAGAGCAAACTTTCTAGACTAGGAGGGCTTTTCTTTCTTTTAACGCCCCCCTTCTAAGCCCTCCCTGTTCATCTATCTTCAATTTGGCCTTGCACAAAAGAAGAAATGGCAGATGAAACCATAGATCATGGCCAGGAAGCCAGACACAGCCCAGAGGGAGAGGATGAATGGGGGAAAAAAGAAAGAGAATGAGAGAAGAGAGAGATTCCATGCGGCCAAACCCATTTGCAGGTTGTCTCTTGGTACACGGTGACAGTACTTGTTGCTCCAGATCCACATTAAGCCCAAGTTCTGCTAATATAGGTTCCATTTCTTAAAGAACATCTCCCACACCAAACATAAATTATGTATCGCCATCAAACCGATGAATGCCCTGTGGGGTAAATGTCCATGGTTAATCTGAGTCAGGGTGAGAAGGTCCCAACACTGTTTCGATGATAAACAGCATCCTGGGATGCAACATCTGCGGTCATATAACTGACGGGACACACCCGTAACACCAACTTATAAATTATGGCACATCGGTAAAGCCAAAACTTTCAAAATATTGACACCTGTGACTATAAATCAACTGAAACTTTAGTAATATGGCTGTAAACATTCTACAGTTCGACTGATAGATATATTTAATATTTAAAGGGATACTCCACCATTTTTTTTTCATATTAAACTACGTTATTCCCTTAACTAAGACGAGTTGATCGTCTCAGTGAGTGCACTCAATCGCTCTGGCGCGCGAGACACTTTGATAGCACTTAACTAGCCCAGTTCATTCAATAAGGGCCAAGCAGAGAAGCGACCAAACACCTCCACGTTTTCCCTATTTAAATACTGTTACTCGAGTAGAGTAACTCGACCAAGGACGGTGACACTAAATAAAACGTTGTGCTTTTCTAAGCGTGTAAAATGGATAACTGCATGATGCATTTACCTGACGTAATAAATTGTAAATCTTTGATTTTATTCTTACTGACTGACATTATTTTCAGTAAAGAGTTAAAAAGAATAGTCAGATATCATTAAAACCTTTTCATTTATGGAGATGAAATAACGAGTTAATAATATTTATTTTAATCAAATTAATTTGTAAGAATATTTCAAAGTATAATATGAGCCAACTTGAGGCTGCAGGTTACAGTGATTTTACCACAGTAATGGGGGTTAATTTAACCATGGTAAAATCATGGTAACGCACAACTTTTTGTAATTTCGCAAACTTTTTGTGGAAACCATAAAGCATTTAAAGGGATACTCCGCTTTTTTTTGGAAATAGGCTCATTTTACAACTCCCCCAGAGTTAAACAGTTGAGTTTTACCGTTTTTGAATCCATTCAGCCCATTTTCTGATATTTAGAAGAATATCAGTAACCAGACAGTTTCTGGTCTCATTGACTTCCATAGTAGGAAAAAAAATATACCATGGAATTCAATGAGACCAGAAACTGTCTGGTTACTGATATTCTTCTAAATATAAAAAAGTTGGCTGAATACATTCGAAAACAGTAAAACCCAACTGTTTAACTCTGGGGGAGTGGTAAAATGAGCCTATTTCCAAAAAAAGTGGAGTATCCCTTTAATGTCAGGATTCTTGGATGAACAGAATGCTCAAAACAACAGCATTTGTTTAAAAATAAAGTATTAATGTATTAATTTCTTTAAAAAATATGATAATGGTAGAGTACCTTATCGTATCAGGCACCATTATAAATTGACTGAGGATAAAAATATTAAATCAAATATTTAATAATATTTAATATAAATAACACAATGTTGTTTCGCTTCCTTTTCACTGATCAGGATTAACGCCAAGTTTTAATTTGAAACATTATATTTTGAGGCGTGAAACAATACATTGATGCTTTTTTAAGAGACTTTCTGTATCTACACTCTAAAAAATTGCTGGGTTGTTTTAACCAAACTTTGAGTCAAATATGGACAAACCCATTCATTGGATTAAATTTTTTAATTACATTTTTAACCCAACGTTTGGGTTTGTCCATATCTGACCCAAAGCATTATTAGAGTGTATAAAGAAATCGAGATGGGTGTTCAAATCTGTCCATTTCTCTCTCTCTGATGATTTCCTGTTCTCCTTTTACTCTCTTCATCAATAGAGTGGCAAAAGACCCACAAAATAAATGTTTTATTATATCAGACATACTTTCCAAAGCACTAACTTGACAGTATAATCAACAGTTTGTCTAATTAGCACAGTATGCTGACATTCAGACTCCGCCCCCTCTGGAGGAAACACATCACATTTGTCAACGACTTAAATGGATAAAATCTACAGCTCCTACTTTAAGATCAATTTTGATTACATGCTAAAATGACTCTATATTTAGTTTTAAATGGTAGCTTTTGGCTGGGTTATATAAAGCAACCGCCCTGTTAACATGATAAACAAGAAATAAAACATAATTAATGTGCAGTGTTTGTGTCACTTCATTTTCCAATCTCTTTATTTTACCGCCTATAAATGTCTGTCAAATGCTAATGCAAACTCGAAATTCCACCCATGTCTCTCACAGGGCAAATATGCGAGAAGAAACGGCCTTCACGGTGCAGTGTGTTATTGAACGCAGGCGCTCACTGCTACACGTCGGTCGAGTCTCCAGCTACGAGCTCAATAAACCTCCCGCTTTATCAATACCAGCACACATTCAAGGATTTGTGTGTGTGTGCAATGTGCATGGTTTATGGATATCACCATGGCAACATCTGGCATCTGGAATGGCTCACTTGGTCACTATGTCACGTCTGGACGATCTCCTCAGTAAAATCACAGTGAGAAGGGGAAAAAAGAACAAATTAAGGGTTGCAAAATGACGGAACGAGCAAAAAAAGAGGCTAGCAGAGAGGAAAACCTAGCAAAAGAATGAAAACTATGCCATAAATAGCTTCATCCAGCTGCGAGGTGAACTGTGATTTGGTTTTAATTGCTGTAAGTGTCTTTCCCTGTGTGGTTGTGTTTACACTACCAGTCAAAATCTGGACACACTTCAAATTCAAAGGGCCCACCACTTCTTGCGGCATATGTATTATAATAATAAGTGTATGTTTGTGTATAAAACAGCACCGGTCAAGCATTTGGACAAATAATGTTTTTGAAAGAATTCTTCATTTATTTGATCAGTAATATTGTAAAATATTATTACAATTTCAAATAATGGATTTCTATTTGAATATACTTTAAAATGTCATTCGTGAAAAGCTGAATTTTCAGCATCATTACTCTAGTCTTCGGTGTCACATGATCATTCAGAAATCAATTATTTGATGATTTGTTATCAATGTTTTTTTTTTGGAACCTGTGATACTTTTTTCAGGATTCATTGATAAAACGTTAACAAGAACAGCATTTTTCAAAAAAGAAATCTTTTCTAAAAATATAAGCCTATACTATCACTTTTTAACAAAAAAAATTAAAAAAAAAAAATTTTGCTGAATAAAAGTATTAATTTCACAAAGAAAAAAAATGACAGACCCCAAACGTTTGAACGATAGCGTATATCGTTACAAAATATACAAAAATTTTTATATTTTCAAAGAAAAAATATCACAAGTTATAAAAAATGACTATTTCCACCATTGATAATAAATCAGCATATTAGAATGATTTCTGAAGGATCATGTGACACTGAAGACTGGAGTAGTGATGCTGAAAATTCATCACAGAAATAAAATATATTTTAAAGTATATTAAAATAGAAAATTATTTTAAATTGTAATATTTCACAATATTATTCTTTTCCCCCCTCTATTTTTTATCAAATAAATGCATGAGCACAAAAGACTAACAAATTACAAAAAGTAATGTGTCCAAACCTATTTGAAAATTATAAGATTTAAAACAAAGTGTGTCTAAACTTGTGACTGATATCATACTGTAACTGTACTTCTACTTGAACACACACACATAGTGTGAACTGAAGAGCTGGCAGTTTCTCCTTCCATCTTGTCACGTTGCCTATATTAAGACGTCCGCCACACAAATCAGATTACAGCCAGCTGATACTTCCTCTCGGCCGCCTGATAGAGGAGCACAGAAGAACACTGACCTTCAGAGAGAGAGAGTCGTGTCGAGTTTCCTCACTGTACTGCGTTACACAGAAGCCACGAGGTGCAGCAATGTGAGGAAACAATACAAGCTCTGTCGTTCTGATCAAAAACTTCTATCAGAGGGAGTGATACGCATGTACAAATATACACATGCTTTCAAGCCCCATTATGCTCCCACGGCGGACACACACTGGGCATTATACTTGGTGATGGAGCCAAATGCCGATGTTGAAAGACGGTCAGTCTTACAGAAACATCCAGGTCATATTTCACACCAAAATAAAGACCAACATCAATAAACAAATATTTGAAATACAATTGTAGTTAAAAAAAATTATATATATATATATATGGTACTGTTTTTACACTGTAACTTTTTAATGGCAATTGTGCACATTTAAGCATAAAATGAAAGGTAGTTTATTAATAAAACTAGTGTTAGTTGTAGAGTATCAAGAGCTCTTAAAGTGACAGCAGTCTAATAAACCTGTCATGTAATCAAAGAGCAAAAACAACTAAATCACTCGTTGCTCTTGACTGAATAACTTTTGTAACTTCACTCGAAAGCATTAATCTTAATTTTTACAATAAAATAACACTGGATAGTCTTCACATTTGATTACTTTAATTTCTGACTGTTTACTTTTTTTTTTGAAATTTCAGTTCAACAATTCAAATACAGCCTTCCTGTTCTGTGTGTAAGCTATAACAACCAAATTACCCAAATTATACTAAAAAAAAAAAAAAAAAAAAAGAGAGATATCAAATTATCTGTCAGGAGATGTGTATGCCAGTTTGTGGTATCGAAAATGTTATTGAATATTGATATTTTCCAAGGCATCACATCGGAGTTGGACATTTATATATATTTATATATATAAAGAGAGAGATTATAGTAATTATTGTGTTTACAATTACAGTGATTATAGTAAATATTCTTCCTCATTACTTGCATTACAATGGTGAGATTTTTGAGGTTGAATGCGCTTCAAAATCTATTGTCAAAATGCAAAAAAGAAACCAAGCCGAATCATTTTCCAAAAGTCCAAAAATAATTTCATATTTCTTTCTTTTCAATTTGATGTGATATATGAGGTGGCCACGTTCTTGACAGGTTTCATGAGTCACCCAAAAAGCATAAACAATATCTCCCCAAACTACATGAGCAATATACCAAACTGACAAATCCATTGATGGGCTTTTTCTTTTTTTCTTTTTTTTTTCAGAAATTCCTCCAAGCCTCAGATAAACATTGTAAAGTTTATCGTCCGAACGGCAGCGAGCGCCGTTTAAATCAAGCTAGCGCTAATCGAAGTTTCTTCTCGCTTATTATGGGACAGCTTTATGTCTTCCCGCGGACCCCAGAGCGGAGGAAAGAGATGCGGGGCTATCAGCAACTTTTAATTAAGTGGGTGTGAATATGGGAAATGGAAAATTGTTCTGTCAACCCCACGAAATGGAGTTTTTGATGTTTGAGGCACAACATGCGCCTCCGCCTGTCGTTTCTATTATCCAATGAAGAGATACAAATGGAGAAAGAGGAAAAAATTTAAGGAGCAAAGGGGGAGGCGGACGTGAACAACATACGGCACATCTTCCTCCAGATCAGCGAGAAAATGGGGAGAGAAACAGCAATATCAGTGAACGTTGGTCTCTTCTCTAATGCGGTGTGATATCTCTGTAAGCCTGAGGTACGGAAGTCAACATATTAAAATGTGGGGCGGATCTGAACGCCGGATTACGGTGTGATTGCGTTTACGGAAAAATTTCTGTTCGCTAAATTCAAAGGGGAACAATAACATCTCACGAAAGAACACCGCTCGTCTTGCGTCCGACTCCTCAAACATAATAAAACCTGGAGGAAGAAATCCGTGACTCAGGCTGGAGAAGCGACGGAGGCTTGTTAGCCGCCGCTGTTTACAAGAGAGATGGCGAGATGCCTCGGATTACGATAAACAGGGAGAGAAGTGAATGTGGGGAGAGAAAAATTAATGAAAGATGGCTTCAAGGAAGCCGGAGTGATCCAATCACAATCTATCTCCCACGACCGCTGTCAGTTCTCAAAGAGGCGGCAATATCTCAGCGAGACGGAGCGAGGGATGGAGAGAGAGAGAGAGGACCCGCTATTTGAAAGAAAATGACCCCTGGGGCATCTCTCCCATTGACTCCTTCCTCCATAGGAGGAGGGCCACTTAAAAGCGAGGGGAGAAAGAAAAGAAAAAAGATAGATGAAGGAAAGAAGACAGAACAAATTGCTTCAAACCAATTAATTTCCACTTCTCTCTTTTGCTCGGTCCTCTGGGTCTTGGTGTGCAGCGGCTACAGACTGAGAGAGAGAGAGAGAGAGAGAGAGAGAGAGAGAGAGAGAGAGAGGCCTGCGTGTGAAACTCATTCACCTCATCTCGTACGTCCAACCCCACTCCTGCAGGTGGACAATAAACCAGCAACACATTTGTGGCTAAACTTTACAGATGCAGTAAAGATAATACATGCAACTGTGACAAAATATAGTGAGAAACCATGCAGGATAAGGCTTGATTTGATCCATTAGGCTTTGATTGTGAAAAGTAGACAATGAAATTGTTTATTTAGGATTATTGTAAGTTGTATCTGTCCTAGCTCTCCATGCCTGGTCGGCCTGTTAAACCAGCCTAAATTGCATCACACCCCTCTTAAACCAGCAAGCATACTTTTTTGAAATATAAAATTATAGTGTTATACTTTAAAGGGGTAATGAACTGAGAAATCAAATTGTCCTTGATCTAAGAGGTCATCATATTATAAGAATATCCTGTAAGTTTCAAAACTGAAAACGTCCTTGTTAGTCCAATAAAAGCTTTTATCGACACCAGCCTCAGCAAACGGTTCGTTTTTCAAAGTGGGGAACTATGACGACAAAGAGGATAAAACACCACCCCCGCAGGAGAAGATCAACGCCTACTTCAACACGGCTGGTTTGGCCCCGCCCACCGATTCGCGCATTACACGCATAGCTAAATAACATAGATGACTACCTCATGATGACAAACCGGATCGAGCTACTGAGTAATACAAATATTGTGCAGTGCCTGGTTGTGGAAGAAGACAGTCGCTGCATAAGCTTCCTCTGGATTCCCTTAGGACTGCATGGATAAACTTTTTTTTAATGACGTTCCAGCTGATGAGGTAAAACATTGTCCGTCTGTTCGCTTCATTTCACTGAGGATTGTTTTGTAAACAAGACTGGATTTGCAGACCGATTAAGAGTAAAGAACAGTGTTGTGCCGTCTATATTGGATCCGACAGGAATTGTGCAACACACGGACTCTGGGTCGAACATGTATGTGCGAATCATTCCGGTTGCCATTTTACAACATGGGACGTTTTCAAAACAATTTCCCCAAAGTGAATCGACGGGTGAGTTGAAACTCATTATAATATGCAAAACTGTTATCCACTCACAGCAGAGGGCGTTTACAGTGCGACACACACATAAAAACCGAGAGTTTTTCAGCTAGGCTCAAAACTTGGTTACAAAATTGCCCATTATTTACTCATTTTGATGTTCTTGAATGTAAAAACCAAGCGAACGTCATAAGTTGACCTCAGACAACAATATAATAACATAAAAAGCCAGTTCATGACCCCTTTAAAGTTATTTACATGTTTAGCTCTATATGATCCATATACATGAATGATCCTTCACATCATGTACTTTGTTGAGGAGAGGTGTGCTACTACTTCCAAAGATATAAATACAAGAGTTAAAAAATGATCAGACTTACACTAGATATGGCTTGGTTCATATCAGATCTGAATATACAATAAAATAAATTATCAAAAAATAAATAAATAAATAAATAAATCTTATTGGTGGGCTTTTCTGACTTACAGTAGAAACCAGTATTATTTATTATATTTTATTGTATAGCAGCTTTATTTCAATTACATTATTTCAAAAACAAATTTTAATGGTTCTCTTTTTAGCCTTAGTTCAGAATAGCACCACTGCTGTCTATATGTTAAATATATTGAAATATTTTAGGGTTTATTTATTTATTTTTTGCCATTTTCATACAGAAATTGCAAGTAAATTTTAAATTTTATATATATATATATATATATATATATATATATATAGAACCACAAGTAACATACTGAATATTTCGAAGTACAAAGACTAAAATAGTATTTTAGTATTAGTATATATAGTATAATAATAGTTTAATTAATAACTATTTAATAGTAAATCAAAGCCTGTCTGAATGCTTTCCTTCCATAGCAATAATCTGACCCTAAGGGTTTTACGTTCTCACCCGCACGCTGACCACAGCAACACCGCTCTCATCTCAAATGGCTCTCACCCGCCAGAGAGGCAGTTCATCACCCTGTGTGGCCACCGCGAGTGTTATGTGCACAACTTCCTGTAAGAGAAGCACTTCCTCCCCCTCGTTTGTATAATAGTTCAAATATTCGTTCTCCATAAAACCTTCTTTCACAACAAGGCCATTTACAGCTGCACTTAAATCAATATCAGTCCGAGCGCAGAGCGAATGCACACAGCTCCATTTAAAGAACGTTAGCCTAACGCTCCTCGCGCTAAGTTAATGTGTTGAAGGGTTATCAAGCCCGCCCTCTCAACATGCAATCTACACGCCGTCCGTATCAGAGGCACTCATGCAGAAACCATCTATACCAATTACAGAACCTTTTCCATCTGAAGACGTGGATACATTAAAAACAATTATCGCCAAGCGCTGATGGATCGCAGCGTTGGAGCAGCTAACGTGTTTTTATATGTCTAGGCTGTAGGTGTGTGTGTTGGGAACCATTAAGGTAATCACATTCAAAATCATCTAACATCGTCAGTCTCGTTCTAGTCTAAACCTCTCTGTTGAAACTGTACTAAATAGTGAAAGACTGGATCTTAAACCTAAGGGTCTCGATGAGGTTAAAGGTCAGCAGTCGGGCTTGGTTTGTAAATTACAGAGCGATACAAGGTCAGATCCCATATGACCGGACATTTTCTCCCTGTTTGTTATTTCTGGTCTACATTTGAATGTCTAGCAAGAGGAGGCATCCCAAAAATGAGTTATTGGGAAATGAATATTAACACTTTCTATGAAGCCTGTGTATGTATTACATTGTAAATGTATTCTTAATGCATCCCTTAGAATCAGTTGCATGTTCTTGTAAATAATTAAAAGCAGTTATTATACATTATAACACTTACCTATTCATGGAGCCATCTAGAGCATAATGTACGATCGACGATCATGTTTTATAATGCATTAGACTCTTGAAAGGTGTGGCCATAAATAGGTAAGTATTTTAAACTGCTGCTTCAATTATTTATGACAAAATAAGATTACAATATGCATTTATAAAGTGAATCTTACAAGAGCGCACGACCTATTTAACCCCACAAATAAACAAGAAAATGTCTATTTTAAGACCAATACTTTATTGACCTGTTTACATTATTTTGACATGAGTTTCAATGCAGACTACATACTGTAATGCATTAGTTCTTTATTTTTATTTTTATTATATGCTCATTAATGTAACACTGCAAGGAATTTCGTCCAGTCCGGACTGGATTTATTTTATAAACTGAAATCAGGATAAAGGAAGAACAAACAAAAACTACCATGATGTATAAATATTTTTAAATATTAAAACAATTATCGTAATATTTTAATAATTTATGTTGTTGTTTTTTTAAACTAGTTGTAATAACGACTTTTTTGCAATTTCATAATGAAAATACAGTATTGCTGACACTACAGTCCTGCAAATATATTATTTTTATTATTGGTTGTTGTTTTTTTTTTTGCATTGCATTGCAGTAATGATTGACAATGGGCACAGCTTCACTACTTCCTGAACCTCAGCCAGCTCCTTTGTTTCCTGTCTACCATTATTGGACAAACTGATTAATCCAGGTGTGCCTGACCGCAGTAGTCACAACAACAATAAATCAGTTTGGCCAATAATGGAAGACAGGAAACAAAGGAGCTGGCTGAAGTTCAGGAAGTAGTGCAGCTGTGCAATTAAAAATATTAAAAATATATATTTAAAATAATAAATAAATCAAAATAATAAAATAATAATTAAAATAATTATTAACATAATAATATCAATTATTAAAATAAAAAAATTAAAATAATTAAAACAATAAAAAAGATAAAATTATTTAGTTATTTTGCCAAAATCTCGTGTTATTAAAGACAAAGTGCTATACAAAGGCTATTGAATTGGCTATGACTCGACGACAAATGCTAGACTGACAAATGAGAAGACACTCCTCAAAAACAAAACATCTTTATATAGTTAAGTGTTAAATAGTATAGTGTTTCTAGAGTAAAGAAAATGAATACTTACTCAAACAACCAGTTCATTATTTACCATTGAATTGCAAACAAGCAGAGATATACTGTACAAGCTTGAAATTGCTTCATAATGCATTCAAATATCTTTCTAACGCACAACACGGGTTTCACAGAAAGTGTTGTGAGGGTGCTTCCGGCTCTCTCTCATCTAGTGTACCGTGAATACCTGTGGGTTGTTGGTGCAGAGAGAATAACTAAGCAAGAGCCATCTTCATGCCATCAACATGAATTTCCGTGCCATCTGTTTCCATTCTAAAAGCTCTCTTACATTTTTCTCTGCGTGAACATGTGAATAACATGTTACATTATTTAAATGCTTGCAACGATTCCGTCACATGTATTTCCTTTTAATCTCTGACATTAAATGGTAGAATAAATGCTTTCATGCCTGGATTTGATCAGGTTTTAAGGACTTTGAGGCTGATGCTGTGCTCTAATCAGAGGTGGTGTGGGCCAGCCGAGTGTGAATGGGGTTACGGTGATGAAGGAAATGCCCTTTAATGAGAGGAAGACAGGAAGCACTCCAATCAGCCCTTAGTGAGGAGAACATGAAAGCACAAAGAAAGAGGCGAGAGGAAAACAAAGGAAGGAGCGAGACGGAAGGAGAAAAAGAGGAGAGAGAGAATTCTCCAGCCTTCAGTCTGAGTGAAAATGGGGGGACGGTGGGGGTGACGGAGGGTTTGGACGCTTTCTTTTCCATCAAAAAAGATCAGAGAAGCCCTTCCTCAATTTTCTCTGATAAGTGGTGAATTACCAGAGGCGCCGCCGTGCGTGTGTGTGTGTGTGTGTGTGTGTGGAAAAGTGGGAAGGGGGCCGACACAGTGTCGAATATCACGTGCAGACAATCAGGAGACGTTCCGGGTCTCTCTTTTTAACACATGCTCACACACATTCACAGTCTAACGAATTCACCATGTGAATCTGTGCAGAATAAAAAAAAAACACAGCACATACTGAACAGTTTTTGTGTTTAAACAGCATCTTTAAATACAGCAAAATAAAATTGGAGTCCAACTCCGCTATTGTAAACACTTATCAATCAAAGTTTGGACACATTTGAATTATTTTGTGGTTCTTATTATCTGAAAAAAAAAACCTTTCTGGTAAAGTCAGGATGAAATCAAAATTGACCCCATTTACTTTGTTAGCTCTTGTGGTGAAAAATGCATTGGGGCAAATTATTTCACACACACACACACAAAAAAAAAATATTTGTAATCTAAATAAAATCTGAAAATGTTTTTCCCCTGAGGAATGGCCATCCTTCCATGATGACGTCAGTTTGACGGCTTGGTTAGACAGTGATTTGAATGGAACGCCTCCTTTTCTAGATCCAATCAATTTCCATAGGGAAAAAACAAGCCACGCCCTCCATTTTTCTCATTCAATATTCCGTTTTACTCATCACAATACTGAGGTAAAGTCTGGCGCAACGTCCGGACTTTAAATGCTTGGAATTAGTTAGAAGATAAATAAATTGTGCCTACATATACATTTCTTTACAAAAAAAATTAGGGCTGTCAAATGATTAATCGCGATTAATCGCATCCAAAATAAAAGTTTGTGTCTACATAATAAATGTGGGTGCACTGTGTATAATTTTATATATATATAAAAATACACACACATGCTTGTATATATTTAATAAATATTTTCATGTATAAACTGTACATATATTTATATAAAATGTATATTATATATAAATATTTTATATATAAAAACATTTTTTTTCTTAAATATACATGCATGTTTATACACAGTGCACCCACATATATTATGTAAACACAAACTTTTATTTTGGATGCGATTAATCGTTTGACAGCCCTAAAAAAAATATTAAAATACATTTCTTAATTATTATTATTATGACTTTTATTCTGATAATGAGAATTTGCTTAATTCACTAATATGTCTCAACATCATCATAATTATAAAATAATAATAATAATAATAATAACAAAGGTTGTAAAAATAGGCTACACATTCTGTTAAAATTCATGTTAGACAAAATACACACCAATGCAAATTTTAGAGTAAAAAATCCTACATTGTGTCAAAATAAACCATTAGTTTGTAAAAACTATAAAAAAAAACTTGATTTAAAAATTTTAAAATGTAAAATTAAAAAAAAGGATAGGTTGGACCAGATGCCAAATTCCAGGACCTCAAAAAGTACAGAACGCTGCTAGCAACTCAAACGACATGGGTTTGATTCCCAGGAAATGCAGACACTGATAAAAATGTCAGCCTTAAAATGCATCATCCAGTGAGTCACTTTGGATAAAAGCGTCATGTATAAAACCAAGGCGAACAATAACTTAAGAATCTAAATTCTGTTTTATCAACCAAGTGTTTGGAAAACGTGTCTCTTCGTTTTCATTCTCTGTGTGTTTTCCTTTCCTATTTGGCCTCTTTGGGGACTCATGTGTGTGACCAAACCACACAGCTTGTCCGTTGGGCTCCAAATAAAACACGTGGACCATCACAAACAGCACGCTCCCTGAAGTCTTACCTCTTTCTCTGTGAGCGTGTAGATGTATTGATGGTCAGGGCTGAACAGCATGTCCCTCAAAATTGGTTTCCCTTCGCTGACCACTACGTTCTCATACAGCAGTGCAGGCTGGGTAATGGAGTTCACCAAGATCTGAAAGAAACAGAAGATATCCGTTGAATATCAAAGATCAAATACACTTTGGATTTGTGCAATCTGGCAGTGTTCTGATTTGCTGTTCAGCATTCAGGCTTTTAGAAGGTAAAACAAAATTGATTTATAATAAAAATTGAATGAAAGTTGTTGGTTTGGTGTCTCTCTAAGCTGCATAACATATCCATTAACTCCTCTGCCTTCACATCAATGCTTGAAACGGGGTAACAGCGGCCTTGCCCGATGATAAACAAATGCATCTTGGTCAATAATAAACGCGGCACCTCTTTCTGTTTGGCCCACCATAGCATCAGCCAGAACTATGCCTTCCTTTAAGTCACCATCCCTGGCCTTATTGATGCAGGGTCAGGGGAGCGTGACCTCAGCATCCCGTGGTGTTTCAGGGCCTAATGATGTGCTCGGCTCCGGTGCCGTGTCCCGCTGATTAATGACCGTCCCCTTCCCCGAGCGCCATGGGAGCGCATTACCTGGGCCCTCTGACACCACCCCATTGCTAATGAAGAGAGCGCCTGCAGCACCGGAGTACACTAGAGCACCGTCCGACCCACTTACAACAAAAACACAAAAGCTGGTAAAGCAGTTCGCGTTTCCTCAGAAATGACCACAGCACACAGCGAGCGTTCAGCCGCCCACACCTGGGAGTCCGTGTGGCCTATCTGGGTCAAACCCTGCAGCTGGTTCAAGAGAACTAAAATTACATCTACAAACATCTGAAAATAGAGTGAACTTAATCAGCAGTTCTGTTCTTTAAGTAAAACCTAAAGCTGTGCAACGTGGCCTCATGTAAACCACCACATTTATTGAACATTTTTTATATATGGGCAAAACAAATCAATTTATATAGTGTTGTGGTGGGGGTAATGCATTAAGCCCCGTTCACACCGCTAACGACAAAGCGACATGATCCCATTCATTTCAATGGAGCGCTGGCGACTTTCGGCGACACAAGCAACAGTGACCGTTGGAATGTGGGCGGGTCTAGAGACAAGCAACAAAAGTTGAGAAATTTCAACTTTATGCAAATGAGAAGCAATTTTCACGAGCGACAATCAATAGGAAAGAAGACTTTCAGTGGAGTTCAAACGAATCTTGAACGAATGAACGAATCTTTTTTCTGATTCATTCAGTCATTTGGTTCATTCAACGAACGAAACGAACGAATAGACTCGGAAAAAGATTTGTTTGCATTTGAGCTTATAAAACTTAAACTTTGTTATTTATTTATTAAATGAGCGATCGTTTCGCTTAATAAGACCCTTATTCGTCATCTAGAATCGTTTAAAGCCCTTTGAACAGTTTGCAGTTTGTACTGAAAGTGTCATTAAGACCTTGAACCGTTTGGTTCCCAGTAAAGTGCATTATATGGAGAAAAATACTGGAATTGTTTCATTAAAAATCTTCGTTTCTTTTCGACTGAAGAAAGAATGACATGGACATCTTGGATGACATGGGGGTGAGTAAATTATCAGCAAAAGTTTTTTTTCAAAAGTGAACTACCCCTTTAATAAACCAAAACACAAATAGTATAAAGAATGTTTAAGTAGTGAATAACAAATAACAACTAATATGATTTAAAATACGTAGATAAATAAAATCAAACAGACAAAAATATGCATCGGACTTAGAGTAACTTCCGGCCTGGAAATATTTACACACAATTTAATTCAAGATTTTCCATGATTGTGGGAACCCTGTATATTGTTGCTCAGTGAGTGATGGAGGCTCAAATAACACCAAAGCAGTCTGGGATATGGAGTCTGTTGGCCATATTCCCCCCTCCATCACTTCATTGAGCATTACTCCCGCGGGACGCGCTTCATTATGAAGTAGTGGCAGATAACAGCTCAAGGACAGCTCATCCTCTCTCTCAGCCAATCCTTCTGGAACTCTTGCCAAGCAGTGCTGAAGTTCCTGCAGTGGGACCGATCCGGAAGAAAGAGAGTAAGGATGTTCCCCTGTGTCCGAGCAGGAGAACGCAAGACAGAGAATGCTTTGAACAGGAATAGGAATCTAGAAATACTGGCCACTGCTATGCGATTTTTGCCTAAAACTTGCAGGACAATGCAACTAACAAACTCTCCTGCAAGTTTCCCTGCCATATGAAACCGATTAAATGGGATAAACATATATAATTGTTCTTCAAGGGTGAGCAAGAATTGCCATCTGCATTTCCCCGCCCTTTTTTAGAGTCGTGCAGATTGACGTAATTGTGCAATGACTCTTCAAATTGCAGATTCTTGGCAGATGGCCCATCTTCTCCTTAACAGGAAGAAGCATGAAGAGCTAGAGAACTCTGTCTCACACTGCCTTAATAAAGGTGTCAGGAGACATGAAGTTGGTAGGTGAAAAAACAAAAACAAATCCAGATCTCCCCACTGACTTCAGAATCCCAATGCACCTTATAGTCTGGAGTATTACTGCTACTGTCTCTGCTTTAGATATTATTTTCAGTCACTTCCTGGGTAAGAGAACAAGACTTAACCTTACGACATATAAAGTGACATTTCCGAAGGTTATAATGACTTATATATTAAGATATATTAACATGAATAGCCTAAATGATCACAGAAGCACTGTAACAAAAATATTGTTGGTTTAACTTAAAAAAATAAGTAACCTGGTTTCCTTAAAATTTTAAGTTCATTGAAATGGAAAAAATAAGTCAATAGAATGAAGGAGATTGATTTAATCATCAGAAACTCAAAATATTATGTTATCTGAACTACATAAATTATCTAAGTTGATTTGACAAAAGAAAAAATGTGGTGATTACAAATCATGAAAATATTACAAATACAAATCATACAAATATTATTTAAAATATATATACAATTAAATTATACATTTAAAAATATATACAATTTAATCCTTATAACTTTTTATAATTTATTGATGTGTTTTTTTAATAAAAAATAAAAAAATAAAATTAATGAAAGCTTATTAATTGACAAATACATCTAAGTTGAATTAACTTAACTCCTAATGTTGGCTAAACTTAACTGAGTCAATGCAACAAGATGACTTGACCAAGTCAAGTTGTGTCAACAAATCATTTTTTACAGTGACTTAAAATATAGAATTAAAATGTTGTATTTCATTAGAACAGTAATCAGATTTATTTATGTAGAAAAGCAAAGTACAGCTGAATAAATAAAATAATAATAATCTAACAAGTAACTTGCAATTCTATGTTTCAACCAAAGAGGTCAATAGAGAACACATCATTTTGTAATGTACCTTTTAAATTCGCTTCACCTTTAAACTAAAAAACGTAGAATGTCCCTTCTCTATGTGCCGCACTCAAATCATTCATACCAAAACAAATATTGAATTCACACCATCTCATTAGATGAATATGTTCCATGATTGCTACTTGCATTATCTTCTCATGTCTATGGTCCCATTACAGTAAGTCATGGGAGAATCATTTCAGGACAGAAGCAAACCCTTCTAGCCTCTTGCTGCAGACTGCCCATAATGAGCGCATTGGGTAATAACCTAAAATAGGAACCTATAAATTAAGAAACAGAGCCCTGCAGTCTTCTTTAATGCTGGTCTATGGATGAACAATAATTAAGGTGGACCAGGGTTCAATGAAGGGTCACTCTTGACGACTTCAGAGCAAATTGAAACAGGTCTGGCCTTTTCAATCTTGTCAACGTCTCCGGTAAAGCACATTTGAATGTGTATGTGACCTCATGACATCAGCGAGGTCAACAGTCAATACAATGATAAACTGTCGTAGACATAAAAAAGTAAAAAAAGTGCGGCTATGTCTTATGTAATCCTTCAAATGGGCGAAAAAAAGAAGTTTGTCCCTGACAGGCAGCTCTAAATTTCAGTATACTGAAATACCTTCAGAGCTTTGTCGGAGAGAATGATTGACAGGAGTTTTGTCACAAAACCCAGGCATTTCTCTGCCGGAGACTGTGGCGACCCATCAACTCTCCGTTGTTGAAAATCATTTTACTCCAGCCTGGATGGGGAACGGAGACATTTGGCTAATTAAATCAAACAGGAGGGCACTTTCCAGATGAGCCTGAATCCAATTTCATTAGTGCCCTCTCAGCCACGGATAATGTGCGGACCATGAGGTCGCTCTCGGACGTTTCGTGTCTTGACATCAACGCACTGGAGTATGATCAATAAAGGATGCTGACTTGAAATGTAGGATTGAAAGCATGCTGGGTTTTGCAGGCTCTTTTTTCCCCGCTGCTGCAGTTTGACTTCACATCATTCTAAATTGGTTGTTAAGATGAAATTAAGAGGTAATATTGCAAAATGGCAAATATATACCAGTGCTGTGAAACTGGTATATACTGAATTGAAATATATCAACTGAATTGAAAATGTATTTTGTATCAATTCTGAAATTTCAATTTAGGTAGAACATGCAGTTTGAATTTGGAAGTATTACATAATTACCCGAGTTTGAGTCCTGGCTCATGGACCTTTTGTGGTATTTGTTACGGTTTTTCTATACAGTATATATATAGTATATATATATATATATATATATATATATATATATATATATATATTAGGGATGTAACAATATATTGTGACACTATATATCGCAATACAAAAATGCAACAATATGCATCATGGAGAAAAAATTAAAAATGGTCAATAAATAAAAAATAAATAAAATAAAAATGACGTGTGAAAAAAATTCAAGTTTTTTTTGAGTTTTAGTTTAAGTATTACATTGAACTACTGATTATAATGATAATACTGATTATTATAATGATTATTTTAAATATATCTATATATATCTATATATATATATATATATATATATATATATATATATCTATATATATATATATATATTATTTTAAATATATCTAGCCAGTGAAAGCGTGCTATCTACAATAACAAGAATCATGAATATTTTTATTCTGGTGTTACCATTGTCCCTGGGTTACAAGCCAAGCCTATTCCTTTAAACCTACAATGTAATATCAAATTTAGCATTTTAATCAACATTAAATTTTTTATTAACCTTTTAACATATGTCTTGGAGTATCGCAATAATATCGTATTGTGAGTTCAGTATTGTGATATGTATCAAATCGTGACATGAGGGTGTATATATATGTATGTATAGACACACTGTAAAACAAAATATTGTTGGTTTCACTTAAAAAATAAGTAACCTGGTTGCCTTGAAATTTTAAGTTCATTGAAATGGAAAAATTGAGTTAATACAATAAAGGAGATTGATTTAATCACCAGAAACTCAAAATATTATGTTATCTGAACTACATAAATTATCTAAGTTGATTTGACAAAAGAAAAAATGTGGTGATTACAAATCATGAAAATATTTTTTACAGTGAAAATAATATAGTAAAACATTTTAAAAAGCCTCAAAGCTTGATAAAGCTGCCGACTCATGAAAAGGGAGCCAATTATCCAATATCGAATGTTGCGATATACAGTCCAACGTTGCTGTACCCTCCGAAGGCCTTGAAAACAGGAAGAGTCGCTTAGTGCGAGCGTCTCCAGCCTCTCTGACCCTTTTCTGGAGGGCATCCAACACTTCCCATGGCACCTGCTGACTTCACAGTCTGCATCTTACCGGCAGGAACAGAACCTGGTACACACAAACTCATTGAGCTTGATCAGCGTGACAGATTACTCTGTGAAATTAATCATCTTTCTCTGCCATGCTGCTGCTCTCTCGGTAGGACGCCGGCCAAAAAGCAGCCGTGGACAGACAGTCCCAGTGGGCACGATGATGGCACGCCACTGCGCGGCTCCCGGGGACCCAATGCCCACTCCCTAGTGAGTTTCATCATTAATAAGACAAGGAAACAGGAGCAGGTTTGTCTTTGAATGCTTGACTGGCTTGAATAAAGCAGGGGTATAATCCAGCTGGAGACGCGGAAGATCAATGTCGCATCTGTTCAGTCTTTGTGTTGTCGTGTGCCGCATCATAGTGACTAAATGATAAGGGGGAAAGACGGCGCGAGCGAGACGAGAGCGAGGAAATAATAAAGGAAGAAGTGGAGTCGATGCTTGGTCCCCGGAGAGCGACAGGCATGTCTCAGCCTCCACCCTTTTTAATCTTTCAGGCACTCCATGGGTACAGCATCTCCTCCGCCACTCACCCCCACCGCTGCTACAAGCTCCACTCGCATGCTCTTGACATAACTAGGTCTCCCTGTGAATAATAAACCAGCCGCCAGATTCCTGCCTTTGATATGCAGCCCTTGAAGTAATGATCTGCATCTGATTGAGAGCAATCACTGGCTAATTAATGAGGCGGAAGGCCCGTGCTCGGCCCACGGTGGCCCGAACACGCTGCCGCCACTGTCCGTCCCGGTCCGTTCCCCCGAGGAGAAGCCGGCCGAGCCTGGAGGAAAAGACTCGGGGAGCACCCCTGGGACTGCCGCACGCGGCTTACGCAACGAAGAGGGCGAACAGGCTCAGCGATGTAGATAACAAGAGGTAAAAATAGGATGTTTCAGCTATAGGTTAGATTCGAAATGGAGAGAGAAGTATGTGCCAACACTGTTGCTAACAACTCTGTAAGGTGAATTTGGCTTATTTGTACCAGAGATGCATGATACATCTGAATCGATGATGCAATCAGTCGATATAGGATGTATACTGTATTGAACTGTCCGACAAAGTATATATATTTTAGCATATTGTGCATCCATAGGCCAAATAAACATGCCTTTTCAACACTATCTCACGCCCAATTCGTACGAATTCGACGAATGATTAAAAAGTGTCTAATTCGTACGACCTCACTCTTACGAATTTGTACGATTTGTCTAAACCCACGTGATGGTTAGGTTTAGGGGCGGGGTAAGGGGTAGGTCATTCGTACGAATTCATACGAATTGGCCAATTCGTAAAATATGTCCGATTTAGCAAAATCGTACTAATTCGTACGAGTGAGGTCATACGAATTGTTACAAATTAGCCCCTTTTTAATCATTCGTCGAATTCGTACGACTTGGTCGTGAGATCGGGTTGGCCTTTTAGATTACTGTTGCCATCATGTGACACTCACTTCAAGTAATCTTTGATACACTCATTTAATAACAATTTAATTGTTATTGAATCTGAAATATTATATATAAAAATATTAAATAAATATTAATACTTAAATATTATTAATTAAATGTGATTAGATTGTTATTAAATGAGTGTATAATGAGTGTAATAAAGATTACTTGAAGTGAGTGTCACATGATGTCATATTTTTTGTTATATTAAATGTCATACTATTTTGTCTAAATACATTTAAACTATAAAATGCTAAGAACTAAAATCAGTTTTAAATGCTACAAATTGGAGAGGAATTGTGCGTGTGTTTGTGCGTGTGTTTGTGTGTGTGTGTGTGTACACACTTTTTGGACAATATACCCTAAATATATTTAAAATATGCAGTATGGGACGCGTCAGAGCATGCATGCTAACCATTAGCCCAAGTCTACATCTTCTGTCCAATGACTTTTTTGTTTAGTATCCTCATACCTTGTGTATCTAACTAAACCATTTTTACCCACCAGATGCTTCCACAGAGCAGGACTTAGACATGCTAATTAAACACAGCTCAACTGTCCCGCTATGCTAATCCTCTTCCTGGAGATGCGAAAACAACTTGCGTATTGGAGGCAGCAGGTCAAAACCCAAAAGCCACGAAGAATCTTCACCGAGGGAGAAGTTTGTTGTGCCGTACAGACAAAATATACTCATCGGCCCAGCTGGGTTTTTACGGGGAAAACAAGTGCACCTCGTGGGCATTGGGAACTAGGCAGTGTGAGGAGCCCGGGCAAAGGGAGAAGGGGCTAATCATAGAGGTCTCTAGATGGTTTTCTAACCCCAGCCGTAAACGTTTCATTATGACAGTCTGTGCAACAGATAGCAGCTCAAGCTCATTCGACCTCGTTCCACTTCCCTCGCAATATCTGATTTGGCCCCGGGTTTGAAGGCTCCTCGGAGCATTGAGAGGAATTTCATTTCTATTTTCCTTCTTGTCGTCATTCCGCCATCCGCTTTCTCCCGCTCTCTATCTTCCTCTCTCAGACCTCCCCCCTTCAGGTCCTCTTGACACAACAGACGCACACCGGCAGTCAAGCAAGACAGACTGTGCGGTTAAAACTAGGTGGAAAAAATGGGAGTTTGCCCTGCAGTGAGTATGAAAGCAACTTCTAAGTCATCTCCATTTGTCACAAACTGCACGCCGGAACTGCCAGGCCACTTCTCATACACTCAAACCTCTGACAAAAGCGAGCTGCGGACAGAATAAATGGGAAGCTATGGAGCTCAGCATAACACTGCAATACCAATAGTCATTAGGGAAGCCTCCGGCGAAGATTTCTTTAACTACAGATTGTGCCTGCCTATACATCATCTCCCAATGCTAAATGGAGATCCAAACAGCTCATTTGTGACTGCAAATGCCACGACTTCATCAACTTGTGACTGTATTACCACAGAATGATGGGGTATTTTCCTCAATAGTTAAGTCTCCATCCAAATGTCGCCCATATGAGTGTGACACACTGAATCATTTTGAGTAGGAAGTCACAATATCAGCAGTTACTTTTATCCTCATTGATGACACTGATGATGGTAAACTTGAGCTGTGAGAACTACGAGATTGGACACATTCGAAACACTATCACTTGCCTCAATGAGTGTTTGTGGATCCTTTTGAACATTTTTCCACATCTCATATTCACTCATAAAGTTCTCGAATGTAGCCATTTTAGGCGCATTTTACACTAATTACTCTGATATTGTCAGATAGTTGTTCTTGCACAAGCCTATGAGCGGTCTTGAATTCTTCAAGTGACATAAAACATATCTCTGCACTTCCTTTTATTGATTCCACATCACAACCCTCAGCAAGCAATGCCTTTACTTCATTCATCCTACATGTGCACACACTAAGCTTTCCCTTACGCATAGAACTGAGCGATCCAATGCTTTGTTCAACTCCATCCTTTTCATTTTTGGACATTTCATCAGCCATGTTTGACACAAACAAGCACAATCAACTATCCAGCTTTCCATAGAATCAGCAGGCCACAATGTACAGAAGCATCAGCTTCTTAAACCATGCTTTGATTAAAGCCAAAATGCTCAACCACAGCTTTTAGAAATAAGTTCACCCTTGTTTACTCACGCATTGGATGAATTTCAGTATCCTTTCAAAGCTGTCGATACGTGTCACTCATAGCTCATTCCAGATGTAGGCCTTGACTGGGCCTACTGCATCCCTGCATGTCCTTCTAGGGAGTTTTTTGACTTAATGTAGTGGTTTCCTTTCCTTCTTAAGCCACTTCCGTGAGGGAAAGTATATTTATAAGTATAAGCTCAAAGACTTGAGCTTTATTGTAACAAAAAGGTGAAAACTTGAAGACAAAACTCTGTGCTCCAAAACAAACAGTGTTGTGTAATGTACTGTAGGTCAAAAAACTGTCTCCCTTCCCCTCTCCCTTGCCACATCACTTCCTGTTTAAGATGGCCGCCTTCAGGAAGTCCCCAAAAAGGGGTTCAATTCCTTCCCCTTACCACAGGGGGGAGTGCAGACAGTAGTTACATACAACCATGACATTAAGTAACATTATTAAAAGAGTTAGAAAAATCTCTGCTTTAAATTATTACAACCAATGACTGTTCGACGCGTCACCTGATGTTATATTTTTCTCAGGTAAATTTCGTTATTCGAGTCAAATTGTAAATGTAATATAAATGCAATATATTTTACTTCATAATAAATTGATGTCCTAATTATATAACTGAATCTGAATAAATCTCCTAATAGTATAAAAATGTGGATTGATGGATGGATGGATGGATGGATGGATGGATGGATGGATGGATGGATGGATGGATGGATGGAAATATTTTTAATACACTATTAATAAGTTTACTCTTCCACTCTAAGGCATATTTTGGATTTCCGTCTGAATTTAACACACCCAAGTTTAAATATTCACTATAGACACAAAGTGTAGGAAATTTAAAATGCTAGTGTCACTATTTTGCAATTTTTATAAATTTCCCATGTAAAAAAAAATCACAGTATAAATTATATATATATATATATATATATATATATATATTTTTTTTTTTTTTTACACACCCAAGTTTTAAATTTATTTTTTTTTAAAAATCACAGTATAAATTATATATATATATATATATATATATATATATATATATATATATATATAGTATATGACCATTTTACCCAAAATGCATTGTAAGATTTGGAATCTCCATGGTAATTTCTCATGTCTGATCCCCATGACATTTGCTAATATTTGTCATTTGAAGGTCTAAATGAAATCGTTTAAAATGTGAAAAATGTTTTCTTAAGCCATGATGTTTACAGCATATATGTTGCACATAATCTACATATGTTGTGGCCAGATGTTTTGCCATATTGGGAAAAAAATATTCCTAGGGTTAAAACAACTCATAATAATTCAGGTCGCATGTATTCATTTGCCACGAACAGATGCTTGACTAAAGATGAACACCCGCGCTATTGCAAGCTCAACAAAAACAATTTAAAGACAAAATATGGGTCAGCGTCACAAACAGAGCATAAAAACCTACATTTTTAGGGCACTAATGGTACAATCAGGTGGTTCTACAAATATTTGCCCAAACCTTGTGTCAAATTTGAGGGTCTACACAACAAGCTACGCTGTTTGACAAGGGTATGTAATCCTCAATGGCGGCTCTCAGCGAGTGTCACCGATATGACATCTGCAACAATGGAGTGAGGCAATAATACTGACAAAGCCAAACAAAAACTCTCTCAAAAGGATGTGAACGTACTTGACACATCAAAGCGAAGAGAGAGAGTGTGGCATTTTCACAATCTCACCTCTGCGAGACAATCTGACATACCTGAGCACACAGAAAACGCTGCGTTTGAGCTCTGAGGAAAAGGATCACTTGAGGACGGGCTCCACCGGGACAAACTACCTGCCGGTGCTTGAAAACCAAAGAGAGAGAGATGCAAGATACAATCTGCAGAGGGGTGAGCAGGTCAAAATAATCCCAGTGAAGCCTTCTCCATGGAAGAGCTCACTCTGTGAAGCCAGGCAGTGCCTACAGCCAGTGCTGATACTGATAGCACAATAAAACGCTGATGGAAATGGTAAACATTATTATCAAACAGGGTGCATGGACACATTGGCTACTTTTAGGGGGGTGGAAAATAATGATGAACCTGGAGAAAGGTGCGTTTCATTGGCTATTTACTTCTGGGTAGAAATCATATAAAGCCGTTTATGAAAAATCGTATAAAATCCGACACAAAACGGGATCGATTTGAGTCTTTAAGGTTTATGAAAGAGTAAAAGCACTTTATTTGAAAGCGAACTGGCTGTAAAAAGCACCATGACTTCCATTTGGAAATAAGGTCTTGAATTTTTGCTTCCAGTAAAAAATGGATTTGTCTGAAGATTAATTATGCTTATGCATTAATATACATCTCTGCATTACTAATACCTGCAAGTCATTCTAAGACACGAGTGTTCATCTACAGATCCGAAGTGGGTTATTCAATCATCTGTTTGGATCATAAATTCCACAGACGGATTGAAATTAAATTTGAGAATGTTTATGCGAGTGCGTGCGGAGGTGGCTAAGTGTGTGTTGCCAATTAAGTTGCACGTCTACAGTAAATGTCAATGCACATCGAGACACTTAAACTTCAAGGCAGACCCTTGGAGAAAAGGAGCACATTTCAAAGATGCTTATCCGTTTACAGCATTCCACTCGGCAGCACATATTTCTCACAGAAACATCATCAACATCGACATTCTGGAGCGCTGACCAACGCCAAATGGAATCCTGCGGACCCGAGAGAACATTCTATGCAGTGTGAAACGCCAGAGGGGCGTAAACAAGCGTGTAGCACTACAAAGAGCCGTCTCTGAAGAAATGGCTAAACGATGTTAATGGTAGATGCAGTGGATGTGCCTCCATTTACAAAAGGGAACCGCAGGACAAATTGAACATGAATGGACATGTTTCCTTTCCAATTACGGCTATAGATTAGTTGTGCAGGTAACGTGGCCATTCTTTCCTGTTAGCTGTTCATTACGTGTCCCTGTTCGGAAGCTTAAATCAGAAAAGGAGAGAGATCTTGTTCATAGGGGGAAAAAAAACTCTGCTAACAAACAATTTGCCCACACAAAACTACATCAATGGCCATGTCTGTGCTCTGGTGTAGATATACGTGATTGTCATTGTAGTACTCCTACATTTTGCTATGAACCAATCACATGTCAGAGACAACATTGTTTCTATTTACTATAGGAACAGTCAGTATATTTTATGCAAATTAGCCCTAGAAGGTTTGTGTAATCGTTGCTAAAGAGTTAGCATTCATGGGCATCTGAAAAGGTTTAATAAATCTTTATGCTAAAGTGAATTCTGTTCTTATGTTATGCTAATAGCATGCTAACATTCCAGGCTTTGTTGTATTAACATTATTTAGACAAAGGCTAACTTTCTAGATGTAGTTATGCTAGCAGTAGTCAGAGAAAGGTTAGCTTAGATGTTTTTTTATGCTAGCAGTAGTCAGTGAAAGGTTAGCTTAGATTTTTTTATGCTAGCAGTAGTCAGTGAAAGGCTAGCTTAGATGTTTTTATGCTAGCAGTAGTCAGAGAAAGGCTAGCTTAGATGTTTTTATGCTAGCAGTAGTCAGAGAAAGGCTAGCTTAGATGTTTCATGCTAGCAGTAGTCAGAGAAAGGCTAGCTTAGATGTTTTTGCTAACATTATCAAGAGAAAGGCTACTTTCTAAGCATTATGCTAACACCACTGAGAGGAATTGTGGTGCTAAATTTATTGAGAGAGAAAAAATGGAGGGAGAAGCTGTTAGGTAGTCAGAGTAGATGACATATTTAATTTGATACTAATGAAAACAAGGCTTTGAGGCTTATAAGTACAGTTTTGGTTTAATACTTGTGTACTATATACTCTGACTATTTAACTGTAGTCTAACAGCACATTTACACTGATAAGAGAAGACGGAAAGTGAAGTGGGATAGAAAGGGGGACGTGATCGGAAAAGGTCAGCGAGCCGGGACTCGAAATCGGGGCGCCTGAAGCACAATCACGCAATGTCGGAACACTGCCCACAGAGCTATTGTGTCAAACCAAATGAAATTTTAGTGGGTGTAGACTTAAAATAATCTCATAAATAGGAAAAAAAAATACATGTTAACGCTTGAATCAAACTTTTTTACTTAATTTGATTCAAAAATGTATTGAGTATGTCATTAGTTTTACATTCTACTAAATATTTGCTAAAAAGCTCTCCTGACATGTGTTGACTTTTCTTATAAAATGATACTCACAGTGTCATTGGTGACATTACTGTGCACTTTCTCTGGTTCTGAATGCATAAATTGCACCATGCAAGTGCCGTTTTGTTCATAATAATACATGTAATACACATGTAAACGAATATGAGAATCAGACTGCAAATCTAATTGGATTCATGCATGGAAACAAAGACTTATTTTGTTTTAATTCTCAGATTTGTATGAGCACAATGAGGTAGCAATATCTTAAAGGTTTACGACTTTAAAGTTGTACAAAAACATGACATGGTCAATGTCACAGATAAGAAGTAAAAAAAACAGGACTGCATTAAAAAAATGCACTGCAAACTGAAATGATTCACAAACTCGCTGCTCGTATACATGCACACTTGTGTAGTATGCACTGTCAGCATCCTCAAAGCACATGCACACAGACACACATGAACGGACAGCCCTGATACACAGCAGAAACTCATGATCACAGGCATATATCACTGGCACTGACAAAAAACACACACACAAGATAAAACATGCGACACTTTGTCTCCAATGGGCATCAGCAAACTGTAGCTCGGCATATTGTTACACGACCTAGATTCAAGTTTGCTCATAGATTCACACACACACACACATAGATGAGAGTATGCTAATGAGAGTGAAACTCCAGGTTCTCTTTCTGCAGGAAAGTGTTGGGTGACACGAGAATATCACCCAGTGTAGAAACATTCCTTGCCACATAAATCATGAATTGTGTATGCATGTCTGTTGTTTTGTATGTGTTTGTACTCTAAGAGAACAGTTGTATAGAGAGAGCCAGAACAGTGGGATGTTTTTAGCGGGTGATCTGGGAAGGTCTAAGAAGAAAACGCTATGTGTCTCAACACCACCTGCAGCAAATAAAGGAAAAAAAAAGCCTGTTAGATGAAATGAGACAAGTGAGAGGCAAATAAAACCAAAAAAAAAATCATCAGTATAAACCAATTGTTCTCAAGCATGAATAAATCGTACAGAAATATCTGCTTCGGAACAAACAGAAACATGAGTTGTTGTGCTCCATACATTTTTGAGCCTAGTGGATTTAATGCAACGACAAATAAAAAAAGGTTGCATGCCTATTGAAGGGTTTTCTTTGTATGTTAGTCTATATATGAAGAGTTCAGATGCAAAAGCCTCTAAGTGCCATTTGAAATTTTCTTCTAAAATGATTATTTTTATTAAGTTTGTATATTTAAGTTCAGTAATTTCACTTAAATGGCAATGGAGATTACCTATTAATTGTCATTTAAGTGAAATTACCGAACTTAAATATAAAAGTTTGATAAAAAATAGTCATTTTAGAAGAAAATTTCAAATGGCACTTAGAGGCTTTTGCATCTGAACTCTTCATTTTCAATTCTGTAGAATAGATCAAAACATTTTAAGGGTCGAAATATATGTACACTACATTCAAAAGTTCGATTGTCATGGTTATTTTCAAGTCTGATTACACCGTATTCAACACAAACTCTGCTACAACAATATGTGAGCAGCATGTATGTAAAAGTTATGTTTGTTAATGAAAAAACTATTTTTGAGTCATTGAAATAAGGCCATAAAACACATAGTGAACATTCGTTCACAAGACTTTTGAGAACTTGATTTTGACATTGTGGCTATAATGACACAAACTACGAGCCCACAGCAGGGATAATAGTACGTAAGCTAGAAAAAGGAGCATTTTGCTCAACACAGCTCTATTTTTCAGGACTGTACTGCTAGATGCCCATCTGAGCTCCTGTATTCCCCGTAACCCTCAGTGACACTCCGCGCCGCACGGGACACAAAGGGTCACTAATGCAGCGTCACACTAAACACTTAGTGTGGAGGCGCAGCAGGTCAGGCAGGGTCAGTGATGATTACCTCAACATACTGTATTTGTGCCGTCCTTCTGACCACACTAACACACACACATACAGCTTTAATGACAAGAGATGCTGCTCTCAGCCTTTAGCACGTAGCTGCGGTCGTGAGATTTGTAATATTTTGCGGAGACAAATAATAAAGCTTAAAATAACCAAATGAACAGAGTATGACAGTGTGAATAAACTCAACAAACATTTACTCTGGTAACCACTGTTTATGCCAAAATACCATTTACTCAGAGATTGGGTTATTTATAGTATGCTAGCATGACAAAACTATTAGCATGTTTAATATTGTAAGAATTGAGGAGCCTAACTTGTAGCTCCTGACACATTGGCTCATGAAGATACATTCACACTATAAGACACCAATACTCCATACTATTTTTGTGACCTACCATTTAAACACAAAAAAGGACAACTGTCTAGTACTGCACCTTGGTCTATAAGTTACAAGTTGACCTTTCAAGCCGATAATAAAACCATCTCTAGGATCGTAAAACATCTTATTACATTAAGCAGCTTCCAATCTCATGCACAGGGCCAGTTTCGGGGGTGTTTAACCCCCTGGGGACCAAAAACGCGCCCCCGCGTTTTGATCGTTTTTTTTCACACAGCTGCAACATAGACTTAAAATACTCCGTCATTGATGGTCATAAAAATAAAATCGATACATGATTATAAACTATAGAGGGTCTTCTTTTTTTATGTACACTCGTATTACTATCAAAACCTTGTGTTTTTGTAAAATAAATAAATGAAACATGGGTGCGCTTTCAGCTCACTCTGTCTCCGCAAAAATCTTTCTGAAACGCGTCCGAAAAAAGAGCTGTAACTCATTAAATACTTATCACAGACACACGAAAAATCTCTCTTTATGAAGCTGAGATTTTCTTCTTTTAATTTAAGTCATTTATATAAAAAGCAACTACTCTCAGTTGATGTAATCTGTATGAAAAGAAAGAGATGTCAGGATTTTCCCTTTCACTTCATTACAGCAAATGAGGTGCTAATGTAACCGCGCCCACTGGGAGCGCGTGCTATTCAAATTCTAATGTTGAGGCAAGCCATGAAAACGCCCACATGGATAAAAACATACAGTTTATGCCCATATCGATTAAAACACAGTTTATTACGGATAACCTCGTCCTATTCTTTAGTCTAGCATGCGCAGTGAGGAGATCCTGGAAAAAAAGTTACCTTATAGTTTCATTTTGAGGAGCACGCACGGATTCAGCTGATGCAGTAAGTTATTATAAGTGCTTTGTTCGAATCGCGTTATTGAATAGTGTCCACAAAGACTGTTTAAATATCAAATGCGCGTCTGATAGGGAAGAATAGACGAATTCACTGACGCGCGCTGTGCGTTAATTCACTTTCGCTTTCATTTGAACAAGAATCTCATGAGACATCCTTACATTAGTAAGATAACATTATTTATCTGTACCTATAACCAAAAAGTGTGTTTAAATATGATTCGGGTGTGAGGACGGATGTACGAACGAACGTTCATTTAGTTACAGACTGTTCGAGTTCTGCTCATATTATTTTATTAGCCACACACACGAATCATATTTAAACACACTTTTGGTTAGAGTTTAAAACATCTTGATGTTTGAAACTCTAACTCTGAACCAATTCTACATGGCCCATATAAAAATTGACCAGGATTTGTTTCCAGGTATGACAAAAAATGGGTTTTGACTTTCATTTATACTTTGATTTTATACATAGATGTATATATTTGAAGCGTTCAGATGCAAAAGCCTCTAAGTGCCATTTGAATTTTTTCTAGAATGATAATTTTTTATCAAGCTTGTATATATAAGTTTAGTAATTTCACATAATGGCAATGAAGATTACCTATTAATTGTCATTTAAGTGAAATTACTGAACTTAAATATACAAGCTTGATAAAAATGATCATTCTAGAATAATTTAAAATGGAACTTAGAGGCTTTTGCATCTGACCTTCTGTTATATATATATATATATATATATATATATATATATATATATATATATATATATGTTGTCCTTTCATTTTTTTCTTGTCTGACTCACCTAAATGAAAGGCTCATTATTATGCATGTCTTTGTCTCTCTCAGGTGTGAATCACCTAATTATACATGATGAGGGCTGGCCTGTTCACGCCCATTCGCATATTGCCTTGGCAAACAAAAAAATCTTTTTCACAATATAACCCAATTCACAGTTTTATGTGAATGATTAGGGGGATGATTTTCAGATCATTGTGAAGAAAAAACCCTAGGCAACAACATCAATTAGTCAAAAGTCTTGTGGACGCATATTTAGCATGTGTTTTCTGGCCTTATTTCAGAAACTTTCATTTTTAGTTTTTACAATAACCACGCATAAACAATATTCTCTCAAAAATGCAAACATGTACAAACATGTTGCCCATATGTCATGGTTGCCCTGTTTCTGCTAAATATAGTGTAATTTCACCTGTGCCATTAATATGTTTATAAGCAGCTGAAAAAAACACAGATGTCAGGGCATGTCAGAACCTCTCAAGGACCCCAAATACACCTTGGTCCCCAGGGGGTTAACTGGGTTTAGCTGCAGTGACGCCTCCTGCCAGTAGAGGGAGTGAGAGCAAATGGAGTCCCTGAGCATCTGCGTCTCTCCCACTCTGTGGTCACAGGCCAGCAAATTAAAACAATCCATCAACATTATGGCTTTTAATCCACACATTCCCCGTAAACACCTATTTCTTTACCCTCTCTTTTCTCCTATATCCTCGCTCTCTTTCTTCCTTTACTCCAGGCCTTCATTCTGTATTACAATAGACACTAAATCATTAACCTACTGCAGCATGTAAAGGGGCTACTGCATGACTGAAGACACCACAAATGAGCAATCTCAGCAGGCAGGGAGAGAAGTGTTTCTGAGGGTACCAGTTCAAATAAAGGTAAAAAAGGTAGAACATAAAGGGGAGAATAAACTACATAACGATATACTACATCCTTTATACTGACACTGAGGCTAGAACAAGGTTATAGGACGAAGTTCAAAGGATCTTAACCCCTGAGGTTAAAAGATACGCTACTAAACTTAAGGCCCTGTGTCCACCAAAGTGTTTTTTCAAGCGGCTTGCGTATTTTTCAATTGTTTTCAATGGGAGCGCCGCGTTTTTTAAAACAACAGGAGCGTAACAAGGCGCGGTGAGTCTTTTCCACGAGACGAGAGTTGAAGAATGTTCAACTTTAGGTAATAGCAGCGCTCATCAATGTGACTTTTGATTGGACCCAGCCATCCAATCACAGTGGAGGAAGGGCGGGACAAATACGCCGATCAACTGTAACATTCTGCTTGTATAACGTTAACAGATGACAACAAACATAATAACCGAACAAAATAATTTAAAACAAGAGTCAGAGCAAATACTTTACATTGTATCAACATTTTTTTAGAAACAACAGAAACAAACGATCTGTGAAATGAAATGCTAATAACAATTACGTGGATATTACAAATCATAGCAAGCTAGGCGTCTCAACTGAAAAAAAGGCCTATGCTATCTCACGACCAAATCGTACGAATTCGACGAATGATTAAAAAGTGTCTAATTCGTACTAATTCGTACGACCTCATTCGAACGAATTCATACAATTTGTCTAAACCCACGTGATGGGTAGGTTTAGGGGCGGGGTAAGGGATAGGTCATACGTACGAATTTATACGAATTGGCCAATTCGTAAAATATGTACGATTTAGCAAAATCGTACTAATTCGTACGAGTGAGGTCGTATGAATTGTTACAAATTAGCCACTTTTTAATCATTCATCGAACTCGTACGATTTGGTCGTGAGATCGGGTTGAAAAGCCTGACCAAAACGTTTTTAGCAGAGCGCCTAGCATATTTTCACATGGCTAAAAACGCTTTGGTGGACACGCGGCCTAAAACATGGGAAATCAACCAATTGATGACTTGCTTATAGTTATCTCGGCATTTCAATTTACGAAAAACATTCCACACTGCACAATTTCCACCGCAATCAACTCTGCATTGCTTAACATTTCAACACATTTGGCCTCTAAAATGCATAAAACTGCTAAATTAATACCCCAGCAGCGCTATAAACTGACACTTTGAAGGGCAAAAGTCGTATCTCTAACCCGAGAGCACTGCCGTTAACGCTATCGCTCCCGCCGCAGACGATTCTAACCCCTGCCTTATTCCTCCCCCTCCTCTTCAATAACCTTTGTCATGGTCGCACCGTGCAGGGCAGCAATAAGCCTGGCTCCGCACGGCCAGCGCGTCGACATGCGATAAGAGAGGCCTGCCGCATGCATGCACACCGCTGTATTCAGATGTGTAATTACAAAGGAAACGATAAGCCCGCTCCAGAGGGACCGCACCACTAATTACAGAGCCACCAGAGCTTCAAATTGCCATTTAAAGCAGCCATACACAATTACACAATGCCGCATTCCTGGTGTCGTCTGCGCTTCGATGGCAAAGCGGGGCGAGAAAAAAGGGCCCGGGCCAGCCGAACTCTGAGTTACGGCTGTTTACGATAGGCCTGACAGGCATGGAGGAGCAGGGGGGAAGGGTTTGGTGCAAGACGCCTCTGAGACTGGAACTGGAAGGATAAAATGCTCCCAAGCTCAAACCTATCTCCAAATGAATGTTTATATATGACAAACAAAGCGTTCCCACACAGATGTTGCAACATCAGGCATGTAACTCCGCCCATGTCCCGCCTTCGCCATCTGAGGGGGGCCATGAGCCACACAAACAGAGAGTGGGAAAGAAAGAGAGTGAAGCAGGAAAGCAAGTCATATTGTGGTTGCGAGAGGAATGTCCTAACAGACATGAGCCTGCCAAAAAAAACCCAAGCATTTCCCCCCAACCCCCTTTTCTCGCCTTCAAACACACACACAGGCAAATACACACTACCCACAAGTACTTCTTGAACATCCAGCACGAGGATAAAAGGGTTTTGGCGCAACCCTCTCATCCTCTCATGTATCAAGATGGCAAAAACACCCACCCAGACCTTCAAAGGCCTAAAACGTATTGTCCAAGTGTAAAGAAAGCAGCCGGGTAACCTGATAAACCACTAATGATGCGTCTCATTCATTCACAGGTCGTTTACAGATGGATTAAATCAAATGCATTATGGGCTTTCTGGTCTTTGGGGGCTTGTCCACAGGGAATGATGAGATCATAATGGTCCTATACAGTGAAGTATAAGAGAAAGAGGGAACGCTTGTGTGTGTGAAACCACAGCGGCTTCTGCTGACTCTCATCTCATCCTCCAATTCATTTAGCGTAGGCTACACAGTAACAAACGAGCCTGAATCAATCTATCCATCAATTACAGGAAGCTCAGGAATTAATCTAATCTGAGGCCGAACCTGATCCCGGTCTCCGGTAGCGAGGGGAAACCGCAGAACTCAACCTCCCTGCCAAGAGTCTCGCGTCCTCTTCATCTCTCTTGCTCTCCGACACGAGGGTTCACCCACAATGAATGTCTTCAGAAGTCCACCGCACCAATAAAACAGAGGGATTGATGGTCATTCGTAAAAGCGGAGTTGTTAAAAATATGACTAGACCGCAGAGGAGACCTGTGTGATATAAAGGGATAGTTCGATAATCCTCACACTCGTGCTGTTCAAGAAAGAAATGTTTAGTAGGATGTTCAAGCTGCTCTTTTTTCGTATAAGGAAAGTTAATGGAAATAATGAAAGTGGATGGAGCATAAGCTGTCAACGTCCAAAAACCACTAGAGCTTGAAGCTACAAACTTCCATTGTAGGGAATGAAAAGAAAATGATATGAGACTGTTACAACATGAGAGTGATTCAATAAATAACCAAATTTTCATTTTTTGAGTTTACTATCCCTTTAAAACTAGATGAGGAGAACAAATGTAGACAAAGATGGTAATACAAAATGGTTTTGTGAGCACAAACAAATGTGTGAGAGCCTTTGGTTTCTTTTCTTTGTTCTCCTTGAACGGGTGCCATGTTTGGCATGTCGTCTCAGGATCTCAGTGTATGTGTGTTCCGCTACAATAACTTGCCAGTCGCACATGGCAGTGTATGTATGTGTGTGTGTGTGTGTGTGTGCATGTGTCAATCCGGCTTCGCTCCCGTGCTGCCACACACAGGTTGTAAATGAATATGAATGGCCATGAGAAGTCCTGAGAGGAGGCCGCCCGAGGCTACGCGCACTGGGCTTCTATTAATCTTCGAGAAACTGACACATGGGAATAACCAACTGCTCTCAAACAAGCCAGCCGGGCCAAAAACGCACCCCAACTCACAGCTAAACCACAGCTGCGTAACACTGAGGGCTAACTTTCTTAGAATATACAGGATGTTAAATCATCTTAGAATGGACATTGTATTATGCACTTAAAGGGATACTCCACTTTTTTTAGGCTCATTTTACAACTTCCCCAGAGTAAAACAGTTGGGTTTTACCGTTTTTGAATCCATTCAGTCGATTTTCTGATATTTAGAAGAATATCAGTAACCAGACAGTTTCTGGTCCCATTGACGTCCATATAGAAGAATACCAGTAACCACACAGTTTCTGGTCCCATTGACGTCCATATAGAAGAATATCAGTAACCAGACAGTTTCTGGTCCCATTGATGTCCATATAGAAGAATATCAGTAACCAGACAGTTTTTGGTCCCATTGATGTCCATATAGAAGAATATCAGTAACCAGACAGTTTCTGGTCCCATTGACGTCCATATAGAAGAATACCAGTAACCAGACAGTTTCTGGTCCCATTGACTTCCAAATAGATGAATACCAGTAACCAGACAGTTTCTGGTCCCATTGACTTCCATATAGAAGAATATCAGTAACCAGACAGTTACTGGTTCCATTGACTTCCATACACTTTCTGGTCCCATTGACTTCCATAGTATATGTTTTTTTTCCTACTACGGAAGTCAATGGGATCAGAAACTGTCTGGTTACAGATATTCTTCTAAATATCAGAAAACCGGCTGAATGGATTCGAAAATGGTAAAACCCAACTGTTTAACTCTGAGGGAGTTGTAAAATGAGCCTATTTCCAAAAAAGTGGAGTATCCCTTTAAAGTGCCTCTATTACGCTTTTTCGAAAATGACATTTCATGCAGTGTGTAATATAGCTGTTTGTGAATCTAAAGCGTCTTAAGTTTTAAATGATCAAAAGCACTCGACAAATAAAGTTATTGTCTCCTAAAAATACAATCCTTCAAGAAAACAATCTGACTCATTTTAAAATGAAATAAAAAAAATGTTTTTATAGATTTTTTTTTTTTGTTTTTTGAAGGAAATTTTGACCTGCAGCGTTGGAATATCTCAGAGCAAATGCAACGGCACAGGGATCGAGGTCACGAGACGACAAGCCGTGCCTTTGCTTCAGTCAATTGAGATGCAGCACAGCCCATTAGCCACGCAGTACGTAAGGCTTTTTGTTTGTGGTCATGGTAGACAGACATTGTTCCTCATGTTTGGCATTCCACGTTTCCCTCTTCATCAGCTCCCTCGTTCTCAGGGGGACAAATGAAAGGAGAGGAACGAAAAGAGAGGCACTTGATCTTCCCAGTCACAGCACAGACTATCTCGCTTAACGCAATGATTTTGATGTAAGTCACATATCCTCATCAAAAGATCAATGACTGATGTCAAGAGAGGGATTTTATGACATTTCGATTTGAGGTGATGTTTATCCTCTGTCCAAAGTGACAGATCCAATGATTTAACATTTAAGATACATGACAAACGATAGAGAATTTGAACTGTTAAGAAGCATTATAACAAAACGGTTATGACTTCCAGGTCTGTTAGCTCTTAAATGGAAAGTTACCCTTAAATAAAAAATTTTGTCAATATTTACTCACCCTCACGTTGTTCAAAACACACCTGACTTACATCATCTGGGGAAATGGGTTGGAATCCAAACAAACTGGAATCCACTGACTTCCATTGTGTGAAAAAAAAAGTTGGAACGACATGAGAGACCCAACTCTTTTGACTTGAACCACATAGCTAAAGTAACTTACAAAACCAATAACACTTTCCAATAAGGTTATTCAATGAACGTTTTTAGTTGAATTTGGACCTTCCATCAGCTAATGACTAATTTGGAGCATCTAGAAACCACCTCAAAACACAGCAAAACCTGAATCTTAAGCACTTCAGCAACATGGTAGAGGCTTTTGTAACGCTAAACACAATTTTCCTTCAAAATATATATACCCAACATACAAACTGAGTTCTTAACCCTCAAAGCCACCAGAAGTGCCACCTCAATACCAAAGCAGAGATATTAAAGTGATGGAATTTTAGAACATACTTCAGATTTGCGATGAATTTCTTCAATGTTTGGTATTCAGAAAGGATCCGAACATCATTACCTATTGAGACGCACACAGAAAGACGGACACGTACGCATGCGACCCGCAGCTACAGGATAAACACAGCGGGGTGAGGTTACGCACTACAGCCTCAGAATATTGAAGGAGTCGATGCAATGCTGTGACCCAGCAGGCGGGCTTCTTATGTACGAATCGATGATATTCCTCAAACATCATTTGGGGGGAGGGGAGTGTATGTATGTATGAATGTATGCATGTCTACATTTGCATATGTCAACTGAACGAATTCTCCATCCTCAATTCTCCATCTCCAATACCCCCGATTCACAGGCTTAAGCAATAACCAACAGGCTTAATCGCACTAGAGGTAATAAACGTGAATGTTTACTTTCTGTCTGCTGTAGTATGCCTAGCACTCCTTTCTTCCACGGGAACACGACAGGTCTTCATTAAAAGAATGACTGTGGCGGACACTGACACATAAACATACATTTTGCCTTGAGCAGGACACAAACAGTGCTTCCTCCACGTCGTTGCGCCATATGACGGCTACAATCGCGCTGCTTGAAGAGTCTGCGAGACCAGTGCTGATTTTACTACAATCACTATTCAGGAAACAGAACCCGTGTGCTCGGCACAGTCTGGCCGACCCTAATGATGCCGCGGGATCTGCGTGACTGACACGAGCACTTCCATGTGCTGTCATGTGTTTATTAAAGCATGATGAGGGTCGCTGGGGACGTCATCCTTAAAGGAGCCATACTATGGGGGGAAAATCTCTTTTAAAAATTAAGAGTTTGTGAATATACACTAAGGTTCAGAAATCTCTCTCCCTGCCATAAATGAATGCTGTTTTCAAATCCTCCTGGGAAGGTCTTTTTTTTTTTTACGATGTGATGTGCATTCGAGTGAATTTGGTTGGAATAAAGTGGACTCGCAGGGCAATTAGATATTTGTCGTTCTCTTCCCCACATTTGACAGAGACAGGAAGCTTTTTAGCACCAGCACAATAAAACAAAAAGCAAAGGATGTGCATTAGGTGTGTAATTGATGCTTTATGTTGTCTTTCATTCTCTTGCCGGGAATTATGGGTAATGAAGTTTTGTTGTGCATGCCTGTTGACTCAAAGCAGCTAAATTAGTAGTATTTGTCGTTCTTCACGTATAATTATAATCAATTAGCTCCAGCCACGTCCTTTTAACTGACAAGCCTCCATCTCGAAATGTGAAGGCTCGAAGAAATTATCAGGGGTTTCCCCCAGATCTGCATTTAGATGGTTTTACTTTCATAAATATTCAATAATCTCCAAGACTCTGACATAAGAAACATTAGAATATAATCACATGGGTTTACATGTTAATGCCTATTCAGCATTTTGCCCCCCCTACTATTTGTCAAATACAGAATTTAGCCAATCATAAGAGAGGTCATTTGCATACTTTATGGAAATTTTAAAGGTACAGTAGCAAAAAAAAAGAGAAAACTTTTATAATTGTAAGATTGAGAATAATCTGATGAAATATTTATTAATATCTTTTTTTAACTATATGCTGATTTCATGCAGCCGTCATTTTGAAATGGCTCCGGAAGTGTCGCTTTAAATCATAGGAGAGTCGCGAATGCGATGGCGTATTGTTGTGTTTAAATGTAGAAATTTGTTGTTCTAAAAATTTACATACATTTCTTTCATAGTTTAGACTATATACCGTGACATTTATACATTCATAAATACATTTTTTAAATATATTCAGAACATAAAAAAGTAGCAGGAACAAACTATATACATATCTATATTAGATCGCAACAGCAGCTTCAGGTTGGTAGTCCAAGACATTGTTGTCTATCGTACTTCCGGAGCCTCTATTCTATTCTTCCCACCGGAGCCTCGCTTTCGAGGAAGCGTATTATACATGACTTTGGACGTTAACTAACTATGTCCATACTTTATTCACACACAAATATTTATTCTTAGCTTTCCAAACATAGTGTTACTTATTCCTAAAAAAGTTTTTGTTCTACTTGCAGTTGGATACAGACTCTCACTTTTGATAAAACCCCACTGGAACATTATGAAACAAGGAAGAGTAGCACGGAGATGGATGGATAGAGATATGAGTAGGAGTGTTTGAGAGAAAGAGGTAGTTAAATGAGTGACTGGGGTGCTGAAAGACGGTACACAGCCGCAGGGAGGAACATTAAATGTGTAGTTCACCCAGAGGTTGAACACCTCATAGCTGAATGAGACCAAACATAGCCCAGCGAGAGTAAATGCTGCTGGCAGAGACAGTGAGAGGCCCATCGATGAACTAATTCCGGGAGACACTCATAAACAGACGCTTTCACGTCCTGCTAATATTAAAAGACACAAGAATTACTAATACTAGCATTGGTCTGAAGGTCGCCCCCGGCAGTTTAGGTTCTCCCTGACAGTTCCAGTGACAAGTTTCAAGAAAAAAACAAGCACATTTTCAAGCTGCTGTCCTAAGTTTGATGAATGATTCCTTTGAGAGTTCAACCCCCTGACTGGACTAACTTTGAACCTACGCTCTCTCACCTGGGGCTTAAAACTAATCCAAACTTAAGCCCTCTGGATGTCTCGATGGCCTCTACAGAAGAATGCTTTGAGGAGGATTGCATTCAAAGTGCGCTCAGTTCATTCCACACTTCACTCAAGACTCTCAACAGCACATAGACCTTCACAGTTGGACCGAGAGAGCGGGAGGAGGACGAGGAGGTGGGAGTTGTTTGCTAGCACTCTCCTAGCAGCACAAGCCACAATCACTCCAAAAACTCTCAAAGCAGCCCTCGATGGGCAGCCCGAACACAATTCTCATGCCAGTGAGTTCCTGCCAAAATGCCTGAGCCTTGAGCCTGTGCCATTTCAGTAAATAGATGGCACAGTTCATGAAGCGCTCTCACAGGTAAAGGGCGCTGGGCAAGAAATACGTGGCGTGGCACAGAAGGTCACTGTCCAGATGGGGAGTTATTTTCAAACATTTAATAAAGAAGCTTTGCAGAAATTAATGAGGGAAATATTGCTCATACTAAGAATCAAATGTACCTAAAATGTATTAGCTCCTGAAATGTACATATTAACACCTAAAATTTACATATTAGTACCTAAAATGTACATATTAGCTCCTGAAATGTACATATAACACTTAAAATGTACATATTAGCGCCTAAAATGCATATAAGCAACTAAAATGTACATATTAACACCTAAAATGTACTTATTAGCACCTAAAATGTACATAATAACATCTAATGTACATATTAGCACCTAAATTGTACATTTTAACACCTAAAATGTACTTATTAGCACCTAAAATGTACATATTAGCACCTACAATGTACAAATTAGCTCCTGAAATGTACATATAACACTTAAAATGTACATATTAGCAACTAAAATGTACATATTAACACCTAATATGTACTTATTAACACCTAAAATGTACATAATAACACCTAATGTACATATTAGCACCTAAATTGTAAATTTTAACACCTAAAATGTACTTATTAGGTCCTAAAATGTACATATTAACACTTAAAATGTACATATTAACACTTAAAATGTCCATAGCACCTAAAATGTACATATTAGCACCTAAAACGGACAAAAGTTTAAATTTTGAAAAGGTCCAGCCCCAGTGACAGCTTTTGTACCTTTATTCTGAGTGTTTTTCGGGGCAAGAAATACGTGGCATGGCACAGAAGGTCACTGTCCAGATGGGGAGTTATTTTCAAACATTTAATAAAGAAGCTTTGCAGAAATTAATGAGGGAAATATTGCTCATACTAAGAATTAAACTTTCACATGTAAAATCTCACATGTGGCTCCTCTAGAGCTTCAGAAGAGATCTAAAACTGTGTCCAGATGCCAAAGTCTGCAATCAAAAGTCAGATTTCAATATGAACTCAAACATTTATCAATTCCCTGAGCTATATTAGATGAATCAATGTTATAATATAACCATTTTTTATTCCTCCTTTTCTTGTTGAACACTCAAACATGACTTTAAAGTGTCCAGTCAACAAGCGCTGCTGGTTTACCTTCTTTAGTGGCATAACACTGCACCAGAAATCTGCGATCTGCACCAGAAAACTACATGAAGATATGAGGAGATGAGATGAGAAGAATACATTAAGCCAAACCACGTCCTGGAGTCAACAGGCCTGTGCCGCGCTGGTATTTCCTGCTGTAGCTCAAAGACGCCAGACAACTGGGACCAGCGTGATGGGGAACAGCAGGACTGGGATAAAGAGGATCGGGAATATCACAACATATTCAAATGCACACAGTGCGCATGCGGATTGACCTTTAAGGCAACATCTGGGCCGTGCTGTTTATTGGCCTGACATTGTTTTTCCCACATGGATTGTGAGCTAATCTGCTTGGTAAACTCCACCGTGATCAGTCAATACTCTCCAAGATCAGAGCCCGCCGCTGGTGCCTGACCCGGGATCAGTGCTCGTAATGCAAGAGAAATCCTGTCTGTGCTCCTTTGTATTAATGCAGACTGATCTCTGACCAGTGTTAGTTCCCTCCCAGTTATTGCTTGAACTAACGTGAACTAAACCCCAGAATATTGACGGCAAACTTTTTTCTTTTGTTTTTAAGAACCGCAGACTCGGAAATGTCAAGACTTCAAATACTCTCACATTTATTGCGAACTAATCTGTAGGAGTTGATCCCATCGTATCTGATCATGTGCTTGCCTTGAAAGCACTTTGCATTTCATGTTTAATCTTACAACTCTATAAAATTTGAAAGAGCTGTGGGTTAGCATTTTGCAGCATACTGAGCTGTGGAGTCCACATGGGAGATGTGGGTTCACGTCTGGCTCAAGTCATTTCTCAATACTGTTTCCCCCCACTTTTAATTAACATTTCTTGTCCTCTTGTTACACTCCTGTTAATTATATATAAAGGCCGTACTGCCACTTAAACAGGTCCACACGGAGTCTACATGCTCCAACTCATTTTTGGAGAAAATCTATGTAATTCTGTAGAATGGGTTTAAACAGAGTTAAACTGAACATTTACAATATCTAGGTACTAACCCTGAACCTACATCTAAACAAAACCTTAACTCTCAGAAAAAAATGTACAAAGGTGTCAATGGGGCTGTACCTTTTCAAAAGGTACACTTTTGTACCCAAAGGCTGCATATAGGTACCTTAGTGGTACATATTAGCACCTAAAATGTACATATTAGCACCTAAAATGTACATATTGGCAGCTAAAATGTACATATTAGCTCCTGAAATGTACTTATTAACACTTAAAATGTACATATTGACACATAAAATGTACTTATTAACACCTAAAATGTACATAATAACACCTAATGTACATACTAGCACCTAAGTTGTAAATTTCAACACCTAACCTTAACTCTCAGAAAAAAATGTACAAAGGTGTCAATGGGGCTGTACCTTTTCAAAAGGTACACTTTTGTACCCAAAGGCTGCATATAGGTACCTTAGTGGTACATATTAGCTCCTGAAATGTACATATTAACATCTAAAATGTACTTATTAGTACCTAAAATGTACATATTAGCTCCTGAAATTTACATATTAACACTTAAAATGTCAATATTAACACCTGAAATGCACATATTAGCACCTAAATGTACATATTAACACCTAAAATGTACTTACTAGCACCTAAAATATACATAATAACACCTAATGTACATATTAGCACATATATTGTAAATTTTAACACCTAAAATGTACTTATTAGCACCTAAAATGTACATTTTAGCTCCTGAAATGTACATATTAACACCTAAAATGTACACATTAGTACCTAAAATGTACATATTAGCTCCTGAAATGTACATATTAACACCTAAAATGTACATATCAGTACCTAAAATGCACATATTAGCACCTAATATGTACATATTAACACCTAAAATGTACTTATTAGCACCTAAAATGTACACATTAACACCTAAAATGTACATATTAACACTTAAAATGTACATAGCACCTAAAATGTACATACACCTGAAATGTGCATATTAGCACCTAAAATGGACAAAAGTTTACATGTTGAAAAGGTACAGCCCCAGTGACAGCTTTTTTCTGAGTGTATATCACCCAGTACTTTCTTAGGCAAGTACTGTACATAGACTGTACATATACTGTAAAATACAGTGCAACCAAAAAACCTATTGGTAACTGAAAATATTACCAATAAAAAACAAAAAATAAACATGAAATGTGCAAAACTTTTTGAATGACAGCCAATTCTGCAGAAATGCACAGATTTATGAGGTTGCAGGTTCTTACCTATGAGCACTGAGGTATGTTCCTTTTCTCACTATTAAACATTAAAGAAGCTCCACTACACACATGTGCATGCTTACACGTGTATAAATCCAGAGCCAGAGTGCAGCATACAGCCAGAGTCATCATAAAAATGCCTATCAGGACCACTCAGCTGCCACAGTTCTCCACGAGGGGACATCGTGTCCAGGCACATCAGCATTTTCTTAAATGCTGGAATGATGGGGGAACCAATGAAACCAGAAAAACACACGAAAGCAAACAGAAGAAAGTCAGAGTTTATGTATCTTAATGCAATTTTTAACATGCTGCATACCAGTGTTTGGGAAAGTTACTTACATTACATAAAGTAGGAACTAATTAAATTACTTTTTTGCATTCAATTTCTTTTAAAAACACATTCATAATCTATTCACAATGTTTCCTGACCCTAGAACCATGTATGCCATACACACTTTATGGGTTATATTACCTACTATGCAACACTTTTGTTGAAAGGTGAAAGTAACTCGTTTCATTACTTTTTGTTTGTGTCTTCACAACTTTCAAAAAGAGTTAAAAAATATAATTTTTGCAGTTTGATTTGTAAGATAATACCAAGTGTTATAAATGTACATACTTTTTTTTTAAATGAAAATATATTAAAATATAAAGCGGTGCTTGGGATTTAAATCCATAAACTAGTTTGATTTAGCTAACACTTTTCCTTTTGTCGGTATCACTTTTGTTGAGGTCAAGATGCCATGAATATTATTTAGGTCAGAAGAACAGATTCCCCTCGAGTTCAAAACACTGACAAACAGGAAGTGAAACGCATGACCTGAACTTACTCTCACCCCTTAATGACTAAACAAGAACCAGCTGGTCTTAATACAACTAATCTGGATGTAATACCATTATCTGAAGTAATAAAAAACAATAGAGAGAAAAAAAAACGTTCATAACCATGAATAATGCAATAAACCTCTCAGTGGTTCTCTGGGGTATAAGCACAGTTATAATAACGGCGTTTGATGTGCCTGGCAGTACCAGTATGGGGGAGCCTGGTGGTTAATTAGTGCCAGGCGCAGTCCTCTTATCCAGGTTAGCGACTCGGACTAATCCGCGAACACTAGCACCACCATGCCCTACATTCCAGCGCTCGGCCTCCCCTCCGCACGGGCCGATACCACCCAGAGAGACGTCTAACCCCCCTACTGACATTTCTACTGGAGCCACTGAAGTTTAAGAGCGGCCCACAGATGTCAGCCATTTCATTGAAGCGGGAGTGAAAAGAGGTCATGCACATGGATGATGTTAACCAAACCACAAAGAGCATTAAAACGCCACTTTGGTTCGAAGCGATGAGGTTGGTTTGCCATTGAAAACATGTTGATGAGTAAACCAACAGTTTAATCTATACTGTGCGAAATGCTTGATGTTGCTTATCAATCAAAACTGTCAGTCAATTTCAATTCAATTTGGTTTAATTATGTGATATGTTGATTCATTAATCAAACTAATCACACACATCGATATTTGCTGTGGAAAGGCCCCACATTAAGATAATTCAAAGATAATTTAAATATCAATATTAAGATTTACTACTGTTCAAAAGTTCTGGGTATATAACTGGGAAAATAATTATCTTATTCAGCTAGTTTGCATTCATTTTATCAAAAGTGAAAGTAAAGCAAAAAAAAATTACATACAAAAAAAATATTATATTTCAAAAAAGGTTGTTCTTTTGAACTTTATTCATCAAAGAATAATTTAAATATATATATATATATATATATATATATATATATATATATATAATATAAAATATTGTAATTAATTATATTGCACAATATTAATGTGTTTAGGGTTTATTTGATCAAATAAATGCAATTTTGGTAAGCATGGATGGATGAACAGAGAGATTGAAAAGACAGACAGCGGGATGGATGGATGGTCGGACAGATTGAAAAGACAGACAGAGAGATGGATGGACAGATGGATGGACGGACGGACAGAAACACGGACGGATGGATGAACAGAGAGATTGAAAAGACAGACATAGAGATGGATGGATGGATGGATGGATGGATGGATGGATACGGATGGATGGATGAACAGACAGATTGAAAAGACAGACAGAGATGGATGGACAGATGGACAGACGGACGGATGGATGGATGAACAGACAGATTGAAAAGACAGAGAGATGGATGGATGGATGGATGGATGGATGGACGGACAGTTTGAAAAGACAGACAGAGAGATGGATGGATGGATGGATGGATGGATGGATGGATGAACAGACAGACTGAAAAGACAGACAGAGAGATGGATGGATGGATGGATGGATGGATGGATGGATGGATGGATGGATGGATGGATGGATGGATGGATGGATGGATGGATGGATGGACGAACAGACAGATTGAAAAGGCAGATGGATGGATGGATGGATGGATGGATGGATGGATGGATGGATGGATGGATGGATGGATGGATGGATGGATGGATGGACGGACGGACAGTTTGAAAAGACAGACAGAGAGATGGATGGATGGATGGATGGATGGATGGATGGATGGATGGATGGATGGATGGACGGACGGACGGACAGACGGACGGACGGACAGATGGATGAACAGACAGATTGAAAAGACAGACAGTGAGATGGATGGATGGATGGATGGATGGATCCTATTAATTATAGTTAGTAAGTAGAATTTGGAATAGTAGGCTTTAAAACATAAATATGTTTTTAAATATTTAAAAATTCTAAATCTATCATTGATATTTTAAATAATGGATTTACTTTATGTATTATGTCCCAATGTCAAACCTCTTTTCCTCTCGTTATTTGACCTACCTCCAATAAAAGCGATAAAAATTTCCCTGAAAATAAACACATGAAAACACACCAGGTCTACACTGGGGGACTCTTCCGTCACTCTCACTTGGCCCCTCGCACCAAAGACAAGGCGGAGGAAGTTGTCGCTCAAGAAACAGGAAGTTGATTAGGTCAGAGGGTCAAAGGGTGATGTCCGATGGCTTTAGAGGAAGCAGTGTGGAAATGTCAGAGGAATGAATAACAGACGGCACATTCGTACAGGCGTTTATGAGCCCTGGACACTCTCGTCATCTTACAAACGCTGGCGCAACCCCAGTCTTCTCGTCGCACCCTCAGAGAACAATACACGTCGTCTCCTGTCAGAGTGGCATCTCAGAAATGCTAATGAAATTCTGACAAACAGCAGACAAAAGAGAGAGAGAGGCGATCCCACTGACAAAGCAATCACATTCAATAAAACCTCCTTTTTAGTCTGTCATTTCTTGCCTGGTTTCTTTATGAATACTCAAACAGAATGAATTGATGTTATGCATACACGGAACGACAAGTGCTTCAAGGAAAGGAAGAAAAGCAGGAGAGAGATGACGGGGGGAAAAAAACCTACATCATCTTTCTTCCCTCAACTCTTTGGAGCTTCTACAAGGGGCGGATGAAAAGAGACGCAAAACGATTTAGCCATAGTGTAAAAACAAGCTCCAATTAGCTAATTAAACCTGACAATTAGCCAGTGCGTGATTCAGCTGCCAACAAAACAATGCAGAACGCAAACACCTGAGGCTGGCACAAACAAAAGACGTTCGATTTCTCCCATTTTGTCGTCTTCTTTTGCCCTATCCTCCACCCATTTTACGATTTTGATGTATCCGTCTCAGTCACCAGCACAAGCTCTCCTTTCATCACTATTTCAAGAGTCAAAACAATAGATTTCCCAAAAAAGCCAAACGTGTTTTCCAACAGTAAAGTAATAACATGCAAAATGTTTATAAAATTACAATGATTTTTTTTTCACATGATACCACAGTAATACAATTGTTTCGATTCTAATATGATGATAAATATAGATTTCTTTGGAATTTTCAAAATTGGGTCTGCAAATAATTAAACTAAATAAAATGAATTGTATCTAAATACCATACACTGTAAAAAGGTTACTGTAAATTTCACAGTAACTTAGTGGCAGCTGGATTACTGTAAAAGTGTTTACAGTATCAGTACTGTAATATCATTTACTGTAATACAACCGTATATTGTATTAATATTTACAGTATGAGTACTGTATTTTTCATTTACAGTACAAGTACCATATTTTAATTTACAGGAATAATACTGTATTTTGTATTCATGAGAACAACTGCTATTTTTAATTTACAGTATTAGAATTGATTTTCTTATTACATAATTAGATTTTTTTTACAATTTACAGTAGAAATAATTACAGTAGTAAACATATTTTTCCATAATCCTTGGCTATTTACAGTATTATACTGTCGGCACATTTAACAGTATATATATACTATATATATTACAGTAAAATACTGTAATATGTACAAAAATCTGTTACCGTTTATATATATATATATTCATTTTTTTGAATTAGTTTATTGTAATATATATATATATTACATATTTCATAATTATTAATTTTATTAATTAAATAATTACATATATAGGCTATAAATAATTTTGTTCATAATATTAATCAAATTAATAATTATGAAATGAATTAGATTAATAACATTTATTTTATTCTATTAACAGACACAGTTTTATGTTCTCATTTAAGTTTACTTCTAAATTTATTCTAAATATATTTATTTGTCAGTTATAAATGGGTCTCATAACTCATAGCTGCCTATGTCTTTAACCACATAAATGCCATAACATTTAAATACGTTACAGGTATTGGAAAGCAGCTGGTTAGCAGGTGTTTTGCATCAGACGTTATCAAATTATTATCAGACAATCAAAATCCAAGAAAATATTTGTTTTTAACAAAGTACTATGGCATTTCTGCTCAGAGAATGCATGCATGCGTCACTTTTGGCGTAAATTGCTGCTACTCACATACTATCCGATGGCATCACTATCATTATCAACTTCACTATCAACTTTTTTGCTTTTTTTAAGAGAAAATTACAGCAGCTAACACACTGAAGGCTGATATAAAACACCAGCGAGTCAGTAGACTCATCCAGATTTGATTTGACGGAGATCACCACGGAAACACAGCATGCTCAGTCATTCGAGCTTCATTCCCAAACATCTAAATGCGCTAGGACAAAAATCCACCCTGGAAGTCTGAGAGAGTACCGCATATTCCCATAACTCAACTCCAGTGGGGTCGGGCTCAGGTCTTCCCCCATTAAAAAGACCTAGGAGTCCATTTAAAGAGTGACAGGGTGAATGGAGCGAGTCTCATGACTTTTTCGACGGTGGCCTTAATTTCTTGCATCGGCGTTCTAGAGCTTTCCATTATTCCTGCCTGACGGGGGATAACGGCAGGCACTCCACTCCGTAACAAGACTCTTGACCTTTCCCTAGCAGGGATGGAATATTACGCCCAACTAACCGCTCCGTACAACCGATCGCTTGCTGAGACCCGCTGTAATAATATTTGGCTTGATATGTGTGGTGAGAAGAAAGCTAACATTGTCTTAGCAGCATTCAATTTAGTTCAGCTTATATACCGCAAGACTATGAGGCAACAAAGGAACAGTTCACTCATTTTAAAATGAGTTTCTCACCCTCGCATCTTTCAAAGCTTCCATGACTTTATTTCCTCTGTGAAACAAGGAGATATTTAGAGCAGATTGTCCAATCAGCTCTTTTCTTAACAATGAAAGAGAACTGTGACCACAGCTGTCAAGCGAGATTTATAGAGTCTTTAGAAGACTTTAAACATAGAGTACAAGTCACTTGACAACTTTTATGAATCTTCTAATGGTACGTTTTTAGAGTTTAATAGCCCTTGGTCACCATCTACTTTATTTGGAATAGAACAGCGTAAACATTCAAAACGTCTCCGTTTGCATTTCATGTAAGAAAGAAAGTCACACAGATTTGGAATGACAAAAGAAGTATTTTTTTTCTTTCACTTTTCGACTATCACTTTAAGTCAGCTGATACAAAAAAAGTGTTAAATAAGTATGAAGATAAAACATTGAGATTCACACCATTACTTCTACTTCTGCATTATCAGGGTCCAAAATTAACACTCGGCAAGTGCCAAATGAGTGTAAAAAATAAAAATTGGCTTTGGCGGGGAGTTTAAACTTAGCAATTCGCCAACTGGCTTGCAACTTAATTACAAGCTTCAAAAACCAGATTTAAGTCAAACTTTAGGAATGATACAAAGCAAATACAAAAGATGCCTTCTAAAAATATATGGTGGGAATAGTCTTCTAATGACTTGTACCTTTTAGAAATAAAACCGCATCAGAAGTTTATATAGTATATCAAAACTATATATATATTGTTACGTTCCACGTGTATTTTTGTTTGTGTTCCTGTTTTGTCTCCATTCATTGATTTCAGGTGGTGAGCGAATATTGGCTGTCTGCGGGGACTCGTTGTGATTGTGGGCGGCGTCACCGTCCGTGCAACCAATCCACTACTCTGCTGCGGCTTTTAAAAGGCCCATTCATAAATGTGAAGTCAGATCCTCGCCAGATCTCACCCAACTTGCGCGTTCTGAGCACCTTGTTAATCTTATCACGATTCACGCTATGTCCTTATGATTGATGGTTGAGTAGATGCTTTTGCCTGACCTGAGTAGTGTTAAAACATTGAGAGATGCCTAGCTGACCCGATTACATAATTGAGCTCTCTGCTGTGAACTGACGGGAGATAGAATCATTGTGTGTTAGTTATGCGTGGAGTGTTCGCCATTATTGTATTTTTGTTTTTATTTAGTGTAGTTTAAGTAAGGCGGCGTATTCCGCTGAAGAACTCGGGTTTGTTTCTACATTTTTCTTTTGTGAGTTAGTTTAGTGGGTACACCTAAAATTAGATATTAGTTTTGTTTTGTTTATTTTATTGTTTTGGCGACGCTCTTGGTTCTCATAATTTATTTATTTATTTATTTTTGTTTAACGAATTTGTTTATAATTTAATTGAACATGTTTAACTCATTCATTAAGAAAATAAACGTTTGTTTTAACGTTTAATTGATGTTTCTTGGTTGTTTCTCCTGCACCCACACACGGCAACAGTGTCTCACATAAATGTTATGTAATCATCCCCTTTAACATCTTTAAACACGTAACATTTAGTGGTGGCAGCGGTGGGATATTCCTCAAAGGGATATCTTTATTTTTTTTGGGATGAGTTTGTGAGCGCTGTCGCTTGTGTGTGGTTGGAGCAGCAACCTTGAAAAGAGGTATCGTTGAATGAAGGACCTTAGGCTTCTGTGGATTTTAGCGTTCGTGGTGGTAGGTTTAGTCAGAATGGCTGATTTTGATCTGGATAGTTTTGTGGGTGCACCAACGGTCGAACAATTAGATGTGTGTAGGAAAGATGATTTATTTCGAGTTGCTGAGCATTACCAAATTAGAGTTCCTAAACAGCAGCTTAAGCGGGACGTCAAAAATGTGTTAGTGCAGCAGCTAAGGAAGTTGAAGGTGTTGAAACCGGCTGAGCAGTCTGATGAGATTCCGAGCTCTGGGGCTGTCTCTGTAGGTGAGGAGGTAGTGGATGAGACTGATAAGGCGGAGGAGTCCGAAGCCAAGTCAGGCTTGCCGCCCTTCGAACCTTTTTCTCCAGCTCTGACTGGGTCTGGAGGGGATGCGCGCCTCCGGGTACGTTTGGCCAGGATCCAACGGGAAGAGCGCGAGCGGGCAGAGGAACGTAGAGCTCAGTTGGAACTGCAGCTTGAAATCCGCCGTCTGGAAATAGAGGCGGAGACGCAAATTAAGTTGCGTGAGTTAGACCTGAGAATAGCCAGCGAGAGACCGGTTCCGCCTATTCGTCCTGTATTAGCTGCTCAGTCTGCACAGTCGGATGCTGTTGGGGCGGGTGCGAGTCCGACGTTTGATGTAAGTAAGCACATTTCTCTTGTTCCACAGTTCAGAGAAACTGAGGTTGACTCCTATTTTAATGTGTTCGAACGAGTTGCTTCCATGCTTAACTGGTCTAGAGATGTGTGGCCGTTATTGCTTCAATGTAAGTTGACGGGAAAAGCTCAGGAAGTATGTGCTGCGCTATCTTTACAGGATAGCTTAGATTATGATGTTATTAAAACAGCAATTTTGAGGGCTTATGAGCTCGTACCGGAGGCGTACAGACAGCGATTTAGGAATCACAAAAAAGTTTTAAATCAGACGTTTGTTGAGTTCGCTAGGGAGAAGAGTTTGTTGTTTGACCGGTGGTGCACATCAAATAAGGTAGTTGACTTTGATGCTCTCCGTGAGTTGGTTTTGTTAGAGGATTTCAAGAATTGTATTCCTGATCGTATTGTTGTTTATTTGAACGAGCAAAAGGTGACGTCGGTGTCACAGGCGGCTGTTTGTGCGGATGAGTTTGTGCTTACGCACAAGGGTGTTTTTACTCCTGCCCGGACTGAAAACGTTTCGCATGTCCCTGTAGTTGTGAAAGATCAGGGGCGTTCGAAAAATGTTCCAAAAGCTAAAGAAAGCAGAGAATGTTTCTATTGTCGCAAATCGGGACACCTAATTGCTGATTGTATAGCTTTAAAGCGCAAAGAGCAAGGTGCCGGAACTAAAAGTGTCGCGTTTGTGAAGTCTGTTGATCGCACAGATCATGAGCTTGGTGATGTCCTAGATGTTGGTTATCAGCCTTTCCTGATGGAAGGAGTTGTGTCTGTCAGTGAGCATTCTTCTGATTCAGCTAAAGTTACTATGTTGCGTGATACCGGAGCAATGCAATCGTTTATAGTAGCTGACGCGATGCCGTTTTCTGAACGTACTTTTTGTGGAAGTCATGTGTTAGTACGTGGCCTTGAGATGAGCACTATGAAAGTTCCTTTGCATCAGATTTACCTGAAGTCAGATTTGTTTACAGGATTGGTGAAAGTTGGAGTTCGTGATAGCCTACCAGTGCATGGAGTGAATTTCATTCTTGGTAATGATATTGCAGGTGGTAAAATTGTGCCGCTATTAGAGGTTTGTGAGAAACCCATTTTGTCCGATGGCACTGATGAAATGTCAGAGAAATTCCCTGAGGTTTTTTCTGTTTGTGCTGTGACGCGAGCGCAGGCTCGTAAGTTTGCTGATGTTGATGATTTATCCTCCACTTTCATAGCACCTATGTTTGCAGATGATGCTCTGATGCCTGATATAGATAAGCCAGATGACGCAGTTGTTTTATTGAAATCAGATGAGTCGGAATTAGAAGTCACAAGAGATAAGATGATTGCAGCGCAAAAAGAGGATTTTTCTCTGCGTAAATGTTTTTCTTCTGTCATTTCAATAGAAGAGGCGCAAAAGAAGAGAAACGCTTACTATATGCAGAATGGGTTACTGATGCGCTGGTGGTGCGTTGATGTTGGGAAAGATTCTGAATGGTCTTCTGTGACCCAAATTGTCATTCCGACGTGTTATAGACACCTAGTACTTTCACTCGCTCATGATCATGATTTGTCTGGTCACTTAGGCATTAAGAAAACATATCATCGAATATTGAGACATTTTTTTTGGCCCAGAATGAAGGCTGACGTAGCCAAATTTTGTAGAACCTGTACGACTTGTCAATTCTCGGGTAAGCCGAACCAGGTGATTCCACGGGCACCGCTGGTTCCTATACCAGTAATGGGAGAGCCTTTTGAGCACGTTATTGTAGACAGTGTTGGACCATTACCCAAGTCAAAATCTGGTAATCAATACTTGCTTACAATACTGTGTACAGCGACGCGCTTTCCAGAGGCGGTTCCTTTGAGAAAGATTACGGCACCGGTGATTAGTAACGCGCTCGTAAAATTCTTTTCGATGTTTGGTCTACCGAAGATCGTGCAGTCTGATCAAGGTACGAACTTCTTGTCAAAGATTTTTACACAAGTGTTAAAGACTTTGAATATTTCTCACAGAATTTCGAGTGCCTATCATCCTGAATCCCAAGGTTCCTTGGAACGGTTCCATCAAACCCTGAAAGCGATGTTGCGTCGATACTGCATGGACACAGGTAAAGACTGGGATGAGGGCATACCGTTAGTTTTGTTTGCTGCTAGAGAAGCGGTACAAGACAGTTTAGGATTTAGTCCTGCTGATCTTGTTTTCGGGCATACTGTCAGGGGTCCGTTAAAGATGCTTAAAGAGGATATTTTAGATCACAAATCAAGTGCTGAAACCACAGTGTTGGACTATGTGAGTAAATTTCGTGAGCGACTGCATAAAGCTTGTACTATGGCACGAGATTCATTATTGCATGCCCAGGTGACTATGAAGAGTAAATATGATCGTAGAGCTGTTCAGCGTCAGTTTAAGGACGGAGATCAGGTGCTTGTTTTGCTACCTGTTGTCGGTTCTGTTTTATCTGCACGCTTTTCAGGTCCATATGAAGTGCTTCGGAAAATGAGTGACACTGATTATGTGATTCGTACTCCAGATCGCCGGAAGAAATCTCGAGTATGTCATGTAAATATGATGAAGGCTTATCATGTCCGAGAGGCATTGCAAGATGGCCTGAAAGTAGATGAGTCGAATATATCGTGTGCTGCTGTGCTTACGTGTGAGTCTTTTACTTCACCCGACAAGGAAGATGATGGTGTTTTGATACGACACACGTATCAGCAGTGCGCCAGGTTGAAGAATTCGGAGGTATTGGCTGATTTAAATTTTCATCTGTCTCATCTGTCCGAGTCTCAGAGTAATGATGTGAAAGAAATTATTTCTGACTTTCCTACGTTATTCAACGACGTTCCTTCTCGCACTACGATTTTAGAACATGACATTGACGTAGGCAATGCAGTTCCTATTAAGCAACGCGCTTATAGAACGAATGTTTTTAAACGTTCTGTGATGAAAACGGAAGTTGACTACTTGTGTGAACATGGTTTAGCGAAACAGAGTTTTAGCCCCTGGAGCTCACCTTGTCTACTAGTATCTAAGAGTGATGGCTCTGCTAGATTCTGCACAGATTACCGAAAGGTAAACTCCGTAACTGTTCCTGACTGTTTTCCATTACCTCGTATGGAGGACTGTGTGGACAACTTGGGGTCCGCTAGATTTGTCAGTAAATTAGATTTACTGAAGGGTTACTGGCAGGTGCCGCTAACAGAGCGCGCTTCCGATATTTCTGCTTTTGTGACTCAAGATGATTTTCTGCAATATTGCGTAATGGCGTTCGGAATGCGCAATGCACCAGCCACCTTTCAGCGGCTTATTAACATCGTGCTTGCAGGTGTCCGTAACTGTAACGCATATTTGGATGATCTCGTGATTTATTCGCCTTCTTGGTCTGCACATGTTTCAACGATAAAAGAGGTGTTTGAGCGCCTTGAGAAAGCTTCCCTGACGTTAAACTTAGCGAAGTGTGAGTTTGGCCAAGCTACGGTTACGTACTTGGGAAAAGAAGTGGGCCAAGGTCAAGTACGACCCATGGAGGCAAAAGTAACTGCCATTGCTGATTTTCCTGTTCCTACTACGCGAAAAGAACTTCGTAGATTTTTAGGAATGGCTGGTTATTATCGGAGTTTTTGCAAGAATTTTTCAACTGTGGCCAATCCTTTAACGTCACTCCTCAGTCCCTCATGTGCTTTCTGTTGGAATGATGAATGTCAAAATGCCTTTGAAAACATCAAAACGTTGTTGTGTAGTACGCCTGTTTTAGCAGCTCCTGATTTTGAACGAACTTTCAAGCTCGAGATTGACGCAAGCTCTGTTGGTGCGGGGGCAGTGTTGGTGCAAGAAGACGTTTCTGGTATCGACCATCCCGTGTGCTACTTTTCACGTAAGTTCAATAAACACCAATTGAACTACTCTACAATTGAAAAAGAGACATTGGCATTATTATTGGCTTTACAGTATTTTGATGTTTATGTGAGCTCAACTAATCTGCCTGTGATTGTGTTTACGGATCACAATCCTTTAGTGTTTTTAGGTCGCATGTACAATCATAATCAGAGGCTGATGCGTTGGTCTTTGATGGTACAAGGCTATAACTTGGAGATCAAGCACAAGAAAGGTGCTGACAATATAATTGCGGACGCTTTGTCCAGAGTTTGAGTAGGCCCTATGTGCTCCGAAACATTAAAATGGAAGAGAGAAAGAAAAAAAAAAAACATGTTCTTTTGTTCATGTTTTGATTTTTTTTTTTTTTTTAGGGGGAAAGTGTTACGTTCCACGTGTATTTTTGTTTGTGTTCCTGTTTTGTCTCCATTCATTGATTTCAGGTGGTGAGCGAATATTGGCTGTCTGCGGGGACTCGTTGTGATTGTGGGCGGCGTCACCGTCCGTGCAACCAATCCACTACTCTGCTGCGGCTTTTAAAAGGCCCATTCATAAATGTGAAGTCAGATCCTCGCCAGATCTCACCCAACTTGCGCGTTCTGAGCACCTTGTTAATCTTATCACGATTCACGCTATGTCCTTATGATTGATGGTTGAGTAGATGCTTTTGCCTGACCTGAGTAGTGTTAAAACATTGAGAGATGCCTAGCTGACCCGATTACATAATTGAGCTCTCTGCTGTGAACTGACGGGAGATAGAATCATTGTGTGTTAGTTATGCGTGGAGTGTTCGCCATTATTGTATTTTTGTTTTTATTTAGTGTAGTTTAAGTAAGGCGGCGTATTCCGCTGAAGAACTCGGGTTTGTTTCTACATTTTTCTTTTGTGAGTTAGTTTAGTGGGTACACCTAAAATTAGATATTAGTTTTGTTTTGTTTATTTTATTGTTTTGGCGACGCTCTTGGTTCTCATAATTTATTTATTTATTTATTTTTGTTTAACGAATTTGTTTATAATTTAATTGAACATGTTTAACTCATTCATTAAGAAAATAAACGTTTGTTTTAACGTTTAATTGATGTTTCTTGGTTGTTTCTCCTGCACCCACACACGGCAACAGTGTCTCACATAAATGTTATGTAATCATCCCCTTTAACATCTTTAAACACATATATATATATATATATATATATATATATATATGTGGTGTCACATTATGTGGAATGTTCCTCGCATTAGCAAAATTAAAATATGTGGAACAAAATTATAAGATGTCTTCATTTTTTGAGACAGGTGCAGCTTTATTGATGGCCTATACATAATTGTGTATAAATGTCAATTATTGTATATATTAATGTCACAAAAACTGTGCTGTTTGTCAGTAATATACAAGGGGTAAAAAATAATAATAATGTTGTTGTGGTTAAATGTATTTTATATATGTTTTTATATAATTATCATTAAAATTACAGTTACTGTTGATAAGAAAATTTATGGTCAATATTTTTTCCTCACTCACCATTGGATCTTCTAACCATGCGTTACATTACGACAAAAGTATATATAAAGAAACAAAACAACAATATTTCCATTTGAGTATCTCATAAAAGTTACTATGTTTTACACACCTATCTCAGTAAACATTTGCAAAACAGGTTGTGTTATGTAATGAAGAACCATTCGATTTTCGCCAGCGGCAGCCAAAAAAGTCACTCAGTGGCAGAAATCTCTAGATTTTCAACAGTGTAATTAACAGCGAAAGATGACAAATAATCCAATCAAAGTCTCCCATTGGTTTCCAATAAGCCACTCAGACCTCTTTGTATAAATTGCATGGGAGTGAATGAGAGTCTGGATCATGTCAGACAATCAATCACGTTACCTCTAGCAAAGCCAGATTTGGGAGTTACACAAAGAGAATCTATCTGACACCACACAAAACAAGACCTGATGCTTTCAAATCTAATCGAACATTTGTTGTCACAAACCCAAATGTTTTAACATAAGCACTTCAAAATAATGTCCTGAAGAACCAAAAGAGACGCTGTAAGAACAGAACTATGCTGTTTCCTGAAAAACAACACACCAAGACTAAACGATGTAGCAGCAAGCAAAGCATTACTTCTGATGCAGCCGTTGAAGATCTCAACAGCCCAAAGTCTCCAAGGAAAACAAAATATTATCTTAAGTGTATTTAAGACTGAGCCAACAGCCACAATCACAATCACCGCCTACCCACTTCACAACACAAACAAAACAGTCGGCTGATCTGAAATGGATGCATAAATGAATAACGGACACACAACAGGGCTAAGCTATGACAGCTAACAGAAATAAAGGATCAGAAGACACAACATGATTTAAATAAGTGTGTCTACAGGTTCTTTGTCCAATGTCTATAATTATATCAGTGTTGGGGAAGAGCTAAATTATTTTGCTATTTGTTGTCCCATTTTAATTAGATAGCATCTTGCAGTTGATGGAGATTTGTGGGATGCACATCCAGGGCACGAAGCTTCCTTTCCATCACATCCCAAAGATGCTCTATTGGGTTGAGATCTGGTGACTGTGGGGGCCATTTTAGTACAGTGAACTCATTTCATGTTCAAGAAACCATCCCTCACACATTACACCACCACCACCAGCCTGAACAGTGGTAACAAGGCATGATGGGTCCATGTTCTCATTCTGTTTATGCCACATTCTGACTCTACCATCTGAATGTCTCAACAGAAATCGAGACTCATCAGACAGAGCAACATTTTCCAGTCTTCAACTGTCCAATTTTGGTGAGCTCTTGCAAATTGTAGCCTCTTTTTCCTATTTGTAGTGGAGATGAGTGGATGGTGGGGTCTTCTGCTGTTGTAGCCCCTCCGCCTCAAGGTTGTGTGTGTTGTGGCTTCATAAATGCTTTGCTGAATACCTCGGTTTTAACGAGTTGTAATTTCAGTCAAAGTTGCTCTTCTATTGAATCAGTTGAATCAGCTTGAATCAGTCAGCCCATTCTTGAAATATTGAATTAGACGACATTGTTAAACTTGAATGGATATATTTTTGCTAAATACATCTAAAAGCTAAAATATAACACAATTAAAACAGTTATGAACAGCGGTGTTATTTTATTTACTTATTTTTAGGTTCATATCCGAACAAACAGATTAACTGAAACAAATCAGATGTTTCATGGTACAATCTGGAGCCTGTTCTGTTAAAGATGCATTACTACAGCACATGTAATTGTGACGCAACCACCGGTAAACTGTGTCACACCAGGCAGAGACGCAAAGCCATTCTTGAAAAAGAAAAAGCATCAATTAACACTGAGATTGATTATTACGTCTATTGATTGACTACCCGTTGGAGATTGATGAATTCATCAAGGCCACATTGATCATCAACTCCCTCTGACCTTACGGATACAGCAAACCACCGAAGGGCAAAAAGAGTACCTCATAAGTTACTGCGCTTAAAACCAGTTCAGTTAATATTACCCACAAACCCTTGCAGAACTGAAGAGCAGTTTGTTACTATTTAACTTTAAAGTGCAGAAGAATGAACCAAAAAGATTTCTAAAAAGAGCTCTTGCAAACTAATTATGATAAATTATAATCTAGATAACACTTGCTATAAAGCAAACAGTCCACATCATAGTCCCAATACTGGTGTCAAAAATGTTGGGGAAAAAAACAGAATAGAACAGAACAAAAAAAAAAACAGAACAAAACAAAACAAAACAATAATAAAAAACAGAACAAAACAAAACAAAAAGCAGAACAAAACAAAAACAGAACACAACAAAACAAAACAAAAAACAGAACAAAACAAAGATAGAACAAAAAAGAACAAAAAAAAAACAGAACAAAACAAAAAAGCAAAAAAAAAACAGAACTAAACAAAACAAAAAAACAGAACAAAACAAACAAAAACAGAACACAACAAAACAAAACAAAACAAAACAGAACAAAATGAAAATAGAACAAAGAAAACAGAACAAAACAAAAAAAACAGAACTAAACAAAACAAAAAACAGAACAAAACAGAACAAAACAAAAAACAGAACAAAACAAAAACAGAACAAAACAAACAAACAAAACAGAACACAAAAACAAAACAAAAAACAGAACTAAACAAACAAAAAACAGAACACAGAACACAAAAAATAAACTAAACTACACAACAAAAACACTAAAAATCTGCATTAAAATGCAATTAAAATAAATAGAATTACAACTAAATTTCACAATTTAAACGTAATTTTACTGAAATGTTGTCATATTGGTATATTAATAGCTTGATGCAAATTTACAAACAAAAAAAGGTTTCTGTCTTTCTCCATTTAAGCAAACAGGAGCTGTACTTTAATGACAAGAAAATAGCTGCCAGGAGTGTTGGCAAAATGGCCGCTGAGTCACTTGCTTTAAAATGGAACTTGTACGAAAATCGAACCATCCCGTTCAATAGCTTGAGAATTGCAAAACAGTATTTACATGCCCAAATAATCTGAAGTTCTGTCGGCGGTCTGTGGACACAAGTGACATCGGGTCATATTGAGACTTCAGCTTGAATGTTTTATGTGCTTGTTGGGGCCAAAGTGACTGTCAGTCCATGTTACATTTGTGCTGAGGCAGCGATGTATCTCGAGGATATTTTTCTTTGCAGTGTGTGGGAATGTAAACGGACAGTAGTACGACCCTGTTTAAACAATTCTCCCGCAGGCCGTTATATGTCTAGATCTTTGGCAGCATGGGTGTACGTGTGCAGCTGAGTAAAGAATATGAAAGAGAATACATATTAAATGCATTAATGAGTCCGTGTGTGTGCGTGGCCATGTGTCTCTCTCTGCAGGCCATCTTAGCTATCCGGGGCGGCGAAAATGACCTCATTAAATATCATTGCATTAAGCCAATTTTATGAATTTAGCATAGTCCCTGGACCATTGTTTGCCTGCAAATTAGATTAAAGCAACATTCTCTTTTCTGTTTGGGGTCTTTCAATTATTTTTGGAGGGCATCGCAAGCAGGGAACCTAATGAGCTGAGACATCTTTCCTCCTTTTCACTGTGTCTACAAAAGGTCTGAGCCAATTAACAAACAGCTCCTCGCCATCAAGACAACAGGACTTCCAGGGACGGCGGCTGTTAACGTAGCCGTTCTCGACGGCTAGATTACCACCGGAGGACATTTGGATGGTCTAACACCATGATCAAAGGAGATCAGCGCAGGGTTTTCTGTAACAGCTGTGGCGTTCAGGAAGCTACTTTGAAGCTTCCCAAGTTACAAGCTTCTCATAATTCCAGTTAGTTAAACTACTGTAAAATGGAAAGTTTCCCCACAAATAAAATTGTCATCATTTACTCACACTTACTCCTGTTTACACCTGGTATTAAGATGCGTTTTGGTCGATAGGATCACAAGTAGATGAGGGAGACGCATTCCCATTTCCCATTTTTTAATCTGTATCTTTTGTCCACTTTCGACCACTTCTGTAATGATTTCTTTGAGGAGAGGGCCTAAGGGCAGGGTAAAGGTACAGTATGGGCTTTTTCAGATCTTTTGGTTGAATGGATGAAATAAGCTTGTGTAATTTAAATATGAATGCGAAAGACGACGACAGAAAAACATTCAGGCAGCAGCTTTCGTTTCTGCTGTGACAGCCGCAAGACCAGCCGAATGTGGTGAGTGCATGTTAGAAATCAAGAATGGCGAGAGAACATTTTGCTTGTTACGTTTTTAATCTTCAAACCAAACTTGAGTCTTAAAGGGATACTCCACTTTTTTGGAAATAGGCTCATTTTAAACAGTTAAACAATTGAGTTTTACCGTTTTCGAATCCATTCAGCCTATTTTCGGATCTCAGAATGTCAGTAACAAGACCTTTTCTGGTCTTATTGACTTCCATAGTAGGAAAAAATATACTATGGAAGTCAATGAGACCAGAAACTGTCTGGTTACTGATATTCTTCTAAATATCCGAAAATCGGCTGAATGAATTTGAAAACAGTAAAACCCAACTGTTCAACTCTGGGGGAGTGGTAAAATGAGCCTATTTCCAAAACAGTGGAGTATCCCTAAAATGTTGAAATGTTGAAATCAGGTAAACGGCTAGGTTAGCCGATTTACCTTAAAAGTCCATAGATATCAGTCAGTTTGTACTGCTGTTAAGACTTTCACAACGAGATCCGTTTTCATGTTTGTTCGTTCGGCATAAAGCCTATTTGAACCATCCAAATAAAGAGATTCACACACGGTAACAATTTATTTCGATAGTCCACTTTAGACATTCTACTAACAATAAGTAACGTTTCAACTACACATCAACTAACTGTCATTAGAGTATTAGTAGACTGTCAGCTTAATATCTGCTAACACTTTATTTTGTTGGTCCCCCAACAGACATTCAACTGACTATAAGTAATTTGGCGACTACAAGTAAACGTATTCTCCAAACCCAAAACCTAACACCAAACCATAACCTAACTGTCTACTGACGGTCTACTTTTATATACTAATACTCTAATGAGAGTTACTTGACATGTAGTTGAAAAGTTACTTATTATTAGTAGAACGTCTAAAGTGACTATCGAAATAAAGTGTATATATTTCAACCATTCAAACAGATTTACTAAAATGAAGCTTTTTAACCATCCAAATACAAATTCATTCGAATGAATGAGATTTCTAAATGCTACATATAAGAGAAAGAGCAAAGTTGAGTGAAGCATGTTTAATTGCTATGTCGCCCAACTCAGTAGAGCTGTGTAAGTAGAATGTGCCAACATACAATGTACTTATAGTTAGTTACTCCCAACAGCTGATTTTGAGAGAGTACATGCCTCTAAATCGAGCTAATTTCCAAAGTATATGTGTTATGTTTGCTTTTCCACAGTTCTTCAACAGTAAATATGTGTTTAACATGTGAATGAATGCATGCTTGAAACTACCTGTGTGTGTGCACATGCATGTACAAGTGACCGCAGGGACTGGGACCGGAATGTCATTTTAATGAATGCAGGGGTTGGGTATAAGGCCCGAGTTAGACGCACACTGAGGCCCTTGAGGCTTCAGGAGAACGCAGAGACACAGTCAAGACGACAGGAAATGCAAAACAGTCAAACTCGGGGGGATAATAAAGAGAAGCAGGCCTGTTACCGTATTTTTACCACATTTTTTTCCCCACAGACTTCCCTCCGGCCCGGTAAGCACACATATGTCGACAATATGTATGCTGTTCAAATGTTCCAACAGGACAAGTTATTTCGTTAGTCAGCTTTATTGTCGATTCTTCACATGCTCCAGACATACAAGCAATCGAAATTATGTTTCCCTCCATCCCATGGTGAAGACAAAGAAGTAATTAAACATGTAGTTAAACCTATACTATCAGTATGATTGGACATCAATAAATAGACATTTAAAATTAAGTCTGCAAGTGACATGATAGTGCAAGACTTTTTTGGTCATAGCAAGTTGGAATATGGGGGCAAACACTCTAAATATGACATCATATGTTAATGCACGTCAAATAGCATGGCTGTGGTCATGCATTCAGTCATATAATATTATATAATGATTCCATTTCTAACAATATTTAATCAAAACTAATTTTGTTTTTATTAAAATTACACAAACATTATGCAACAATTAGAACAACCATGATCCAATTATGATTAAGTCATGTGTCACATATTGAATTGTGATGTATTAACCGCGTTTATCACATTTTGAGTTAGTCAGCGATACACCATCCTAGCGAATTGACATCTCAGTGATGTATGTGTGCTATCAGGGTGGGAAAGAAAACAGACCTTGTTTCACCATCCCAAAGGATTGAGGCACACAGTTTCATTTACTGATGGTTATCAAAGGTCTATCTGGTTGACCGGAAGTGAATCCATAGAGCTACTGATACGTCAAAAAGAGTTTTCCGTATAGTTTTCAAATAATTCATTTCTAAACTGCTCACGTAACACTATTCACATCGATGCATGTATGTGTGTATCAGTGTGTTGATTGCAGGACTCAAGATTTGTTGAACAAGCTTAAAAAAGGCGCTGGCAGAACAAAAGTCAAGCGTCTTGTGTCATTCAAATGAGTAGTTCACTTTAAAAAAAACATTTGCTGATAATTTACTCACCCCCATGTCATCCAAGATGTCCATGTCTTTCTTTCCTTAGTCGAAAAGAAATTAAGGTTTTCAATGAAAACATTCCAGGATTTTTCTCCATATAATGGACTTCAATGGGAACCAAACGGTTCAATGTCCAAAAGACAGTTTCAGTGCAAACTGTTGAAATGGCTTTAAAGGATTCCAGATGACGAATAATGGTCTCATCAAGCGAAACGATCGCTCATTTAAAAAAAAAAACTAAAAAAAAAAACAACGTTGAAGTTTTATAAGCTCGCACGTTCATTATAAGCCTATTCACGTTCGTGAATCTCCTGTTCAAACTCGTTTATCAAAATGAACGATTCTTTTCCCAAGTCAACTCGTTCATTATATTCGTTGAATGAATCAAATTACATGAAAAAAGATTTGTTCATTTTGATAAACGAGTTTAAACAGGAGAGTCACGAACGCGCATCACAGAACAGAGCAAGGCGACCATTTGAGCTTATAAAACTTAAACTTTTTTTTTTAAATGAGCGATTGTTTCGCTTGGTAAGACCCTTATTAATCGTCTGAAATCGTTTAAAGCCATTTGAACAGTTTGCAGTTTGCACTGAAACTGTCTTTTGGACCTTGAACTGTTTGGTTCCCATTGAAGTCCATTATATAGAGAAAAATCCTGGAATGTTTTGATCAAAAACCTTAATTTCTTTTCGACTGAAGAAAGAAAGACATGGATATCTTGGAAGACATGGGGGTGAGTAAATTATCAGCAAAAGCTTTTTTTTAAAGTGTAAAAAAAAAAAACTCCTTTAAGGCTCTCCTGGACTTCCCTTCACAGTATTATAATCATAAACGATACAAGGAAAAAAATAACAGCACAATAGCCCACAAGCAAGCTGTAGGTCAGTCAGCACAAAACCAAAGTCCAGCCAAATGGCCCACGCTAAGTAAAAATCACACCAGGAGGGATTCATCCAAGAACAAAATCTCCACGTCTCCTCCTGGCGCAAACACGGTGCTCCAGAAAAGAAGAGAACAATAGAGAACAAAGACAAGAAGATAAAGGTTAGAAGAAGCGACAAGAGACAAGACAAGAGGAGAAAAAAAAGGAAAAAAATAAAGAGAAAATAAAAAAGCACAGGTGAAGCGAAGAGACAGAAGGAAAAAAATGTAGATGACAAATGAAGAGAAGAGATGAGGCATGAGAATATAGGAAAAGAACTGACAAGTAGGAACATGGAGAAGAATAGAGGAAAGAAGAAAAGAGAGCAGACGAGACATAGCGTCTAATGTTCTGAACTGTTATATCTCCACGTTGACATCACTGATGGGTGTTGCACATGACATTCCAGCAATTAAAGCAGCAGTAAACTGACGTCATGAAGATCCGGTGCCACGTGACATCAGCGGTGGAGACCATCCAAGACACGCCAAGACATTCAGGGCCGGGCACAGAATGACATCAGCGCCAAGTATGGGACCTGCACATTATGTCACAAACACGGGCCATACATCAGCTGCGAAGAGAGCCCGGGTGTGATCGATATTTTCCGGGGCGTCTGCAAAAGGAATGAAAACTAACCCACCCATCCATCCCCCACCAACGCCTGCCCTCCTCGGCACTCTGTAGACATAAATATAATTTCCTTTCACTTCTATCAAGGTCAATTCTCCCTACGCTTGAAATCAACACCATCCAGGGAGGGGAGGAAATACTCAGCGGCCTGTTTAAATCGAACGCCAGATCACGATAACAATATGGACCGAGAGGAGATGCAATATGGGTTTCTGCACCATCAGCAGAAAACAAAACACTTCCGTCTCAACCGGATCCTTCGCTTGCCCTCACGTGCTAGACCTTTTGCATAGATTCCCGTTTACAGTTAAAGGGATAATTCACTTTGAAATTAATTTTTGGTATGTTTTAGCATACCTCAAGGGCATCCAAGATGTAGGTGTCTTGTAGTTTCAATTTTGATATTTTTTTGGTCAAACTGTTTGTGTCTATCAGTCATATAATGGAGGTCTATGGTCACCACCTCAAAGAGCATGCACAAAGAAGTCCAAATTAAACATGATTTAATGACTCGCAAATGTAAGTACACATTGATGGCCAAAGATACGAAACGAGCGGTTAGTGTGAGAAAACGAACAGTATTTATATCGTTTTTACCTCTTGTAAACACAGCCACGTTCAAGTGATCTGAGGGCATGGGCGCTTTTTGAGGTAAAAACGATACAAATACTGTTCATTTTCTCACACTAACTGCTAGTTTCATGTCTTAGGCCATCAATGTGTACTTACATTTACGAGTCATTAAATCATGTTTAATTTGGACTTATCTGTGCATGCTCTTTGAGGTGGTGACCATAGACCTGCATTATATGACTGATCCACGGACGGTTTGGCCTAAAAATATCAAACTTGTACTCATTTTGATTGTGAAAATATAGCTTTACCATTCTGTACTGTTCCACTAAATGCTGACAGTCGGTAAATGACACTTCTTGAGCTGCTGAACTCAATATTTCCAACCAAATTCAAATGGGTTCCTGTTACAATGTATCCTGGATCACTTTCCACATACAGTACTTGGTGTACAATAGTTAGATTTAAAAACAAATGCCTCTTATGAACCAGATATTAATGAATCAAAAATGTATAGAGTCACAAACAACTGACTAGTAAGCATTTCTTCTAAGTGAATGAACAATTCATGAACAAATGATTCTTATGAACCAGTTCTTTTTAGCAAATTCAACATAGGACCAATGTAGCCTGAATCACAAACAATTGATTCTTATGAAGCGATTCTTCTTAGTTAATAAAAACAGAGTAACCAGAGTAACCATGAACACAAGACTCTGAGAACCAGTTATTATCAGTCAAACAAAAACATACAGTGTCAATTGTGTAGTCTGATTCTCGAAACAAATGACTCCTATTAGCCAGTTCTTGTTAGCTGGAAAAAGTTACTGGTTTAAAACACTGTCCAGCATTAGCAGAGAAGCATAGCCAGCTGCAAAACATTCAAATCTGTAACATGAATGTAAACTTGGGCCAGATTTGAGAGAGAATACATATCCCCCAAGGTGTATCTACAGAGCAACAGTACAACAGAAACCAATCGACTGCTAATGCGGCGAGGAGACAATCAAGAGGGTGCGAGCATCGTCCGAACTTCCTGAGGGGATCGCAAACATGGCCTCAGTGAAGATAATGTGCGATCTTTATCAGGTCTACAGAGAGATGGACAGAAAAAGAAGAAGGGGACAGGCAGAGAGGACTCGTGTATGAGAGTTGGGTCATGCTAGAGGCCCTTAACAGATGTGACGAGGACTGAGGTATCTGATTAAAGTAATCTGACAGGACAGGCCTCCCAAGTCCCGTCGGCAGCTCACGGGGAAAAAAACACCTCCGGCCTTCTGTTGCACAAGCGTGTGTGTTTGTGTTTACATGAACGTGTGTGTTTCCCACCTTTGCATCAGCCATCGAAGCAACAGTAACGTGCTTATGACTCAGATGCCACTGGGATCCTGACCCTCAGAGGACCATCGGCCTTAGTGAGAGTAACAATCGAAAGAGGACAGGAGTGTGTTCAGGTGAAATGAAATCGAATAATAATATTAAGTATTAATATACAATAAAATGAATTGATTATATACAGATTTAAAAATTAAATATACAGTATATATAATGTGCAGTAACATAAGCAATAGAAATGTGGAAGTTTGTAATGCAGATGTACGAACACACCCACACACCCTAGATACATAAACTACAAGCAGATACTTTGTATTTTATGGAGCTTGGCTGAACAAACAAATCTCCACCTGCACGACTGTTTTGTGAGATGTCCTATTTTCCTCCAGCCACTATTAAAATGCCTCGGGGTCCTGCGACTGAACCCGGCAAAGAAGAGAGATGCACTTTGAGGACAAAGAGAATCGTTATTGCGCAGGTCGATACATCGGTGGAACGGCTCGTGAAGAGAAACTACCTCAGAGAAACCACAGCACCGTTTCACAGCACCGCTGCTACATTCCCCTCAATAATGGAGGAGAAAGAAAAAGGTGCCTAATCAAGCAGGTAAATAAGCTTTTAGTCTGGAAGACTCTCGGAGCTTAAACTCAACACCCGCTCTGAGCACAAAGCATCAGCGCTGGAGTATCTCTCTCTAAAGACTGCAATTAACAATTATATATCACACAGTCATTTCTGCTAAAGACATTATGAGATAGACTGATAGCATAGAAATACAGTTAGATGAAAGGACAGAATGATAGAAATACAGCGTCAGACACACGGACAGAACGATAGATAGAACGAACAATACACAGACAGATAGACAGATAGAACAATATACAGATGGACGGATGGACAGGCGTATGGATGGAGACAGAATGATAGAACGATGGAAGGATGGATGGAAGGATGGATGGATGAATGGATGGAGACAGAACGATAGAATGAACGATAGAATGAACGATAAAATGAACGATAGAACAATGGATGGGTTGGAGACAGAACAATAAAACGAACGATAGAACGATGGATGGATGGAGACAGAACGAACGATAGAACGATGGATGGATGGATGGATGGAGACAAAATGATGGAACGAATGATAGAATGATCGATGGATGGATGGCTAGATGGAGACAGAATGATAGAATGAACGATAGAATGATGGATGGATGGATGGATGGATGGATGGATGGATGGATGGATGGATGGATGGATGGATGGATGGATGGATGGATGGATGGATGGATGGGAGACAGAACGATAGAACGAACGATAGAATGATGGATGGATGGATGGATGGATGGATGGATGGATGGATGGATGGATGGATGGATGGATGGATGAAGACAGAACGATAGAATGAACAATAGAACGATGGATGGATGGATGGATGGAGACAGAGCGATAGAAAGAACGATAGCACGATGGATGGAAGTATGGATGAATGGAGACAGAATGATAGAACGAGCGATAGAATGATGGGTGGATGGATGGATGGATGGATGGATGGATGGATGGATGGATGGATGGATGGATGATAGATGGAGACAGAACGATAGAACGAATGATAGAACGATGGATGGATGGATGGAGACAGATAGAACGATAGATGGATGGATGGAGACAGAATGATAGAATGAACGATAGAACGATGGATGGATGTATGGATGAATGGAGACAGAATGATAAAACGAGCGATAGAATGATGGATGGATGGATGGATGGATGGATGGATGGATGGATGGATGGATGGATGGAGACAGAACAATAGAACGAACAATAGAACAATGGATGGATGGATGGATGGATGGATGGATGGATGGAGACAGAACAATAGAACGAACAATAGAACAATGGATGGATGGATGGATGGATGGATGGATGGATGGATGGATAGATGGATGGATGGGTGGATGGATGGATGGGTGGATGGATGGAGACAGAATGATAGAACGAACGAAAGAACGATGGATGGATGGATGGATGGATGGATGGATGGATGGATGGATGGATGGATGGATGCGTGGATGGATGGAGACAGAATGATAGAACGAACGAAAGAACGATGGATGGATGGATGGATGGATGGATGGATATACAGACAGACAGACAGATAGACAGAATGAACAATAGATGGACAGACAACAACATAGGCAATGAAATTGACTGAATGAAAGAAACAAAGAACAGACTGTGGGCATCAAAACATGATCTGAGTGTGATCTGAATCAGGTCTTAGTTACTGTGGATTAAAACATCAGCTAAATGACTGCTTACTAAGACAACTCCCTCTTATAGAAGTACACCGATGTAAACACAATACTGTATATTGCTCAAAGAAAGGCAGGGATGTTTCAAGCAACAGATACACAAACAAAAAAGACAAAGCAAAAGATAGAAAGGACCAAACAAAACCAACTAAAGAAAGAATGCCTCCGCTGGTGACATTCAATCAACACGACATTATGCAAATATGCACAGTCGTAGTGCGCTGCGAATAATTTGGCAGCATTGTAAACAATAATCACATTTAAGAATGAGCGAAAAATAAAATAACAGTATTTATATCAGAGTGATGCCTAATCCGATAAGCCCTCTTCATTTACTCAGTCAGAGCGCTAAACATGTTTTCCAAAGAACACAAAGGAGACGCTAACACGCCGCTTCTATTTCCGTGACGCTAAGATGGAGATAAAGAGACATTTATCACTTTTATTGTGCCTGTCTGCTCGCTACAATTAATAGCAGACGATAATTTGATCTTTTTTTGTCTTTTCATTTCTTCTCCTGACAGCTTTCGGCGCAGAGTGAAACTGAGATGAGGAATCTGCACCTTAGAGGAATACCGCAAGGTGTGTACGAAGTCAGTGTGTAAGAGCGCAAGTGTGTGTGTTAAACACACAAGACAACAAGCACCTCAGTCCAAACTGAACTCCAAGGATTTATGCTGTCAACGCATCTGTCACAGAAATTAATAACAAAGAAAAATGCACTGTACATGCAGAATTACAGAGAGCGAGAGAGACAGAGCTGGCCAGGACGATCTGTAATGCTACCTGGGAAAAGCGATTAGCACTAGCATCAACAACCAAAAGCATCCCTTATATATCCTATGTTAATTTCCTCTGCTGGTACCTGTCAAATCAAATACTTTTGACAAAGATTTAAAATGATATGCATTTACATGAGATAAAGACCTATGTCAGTTCAATGTTTTATCTGGGTGGTCTCCGCTTATAGTGGCCAACATGTAGCAGTAGTAGATACCAATACAATAAAAATACTATTCACTACTTTAAGTAGGAAAAATGTATGGCACATAATACTAGCAAATACGCTAGCAATTTCAGTATTTCTAAAAAAATAGCACAATTAAGCAAATACTTCTGGATTTGCATAATGCTACATCCATATCCATAGGAGTCAATGTAAACTCTAAGCCCATTTTTAGTTATTTAGGAGGACAAATAAGAGCTAACAAACCTTTCTTCCACATACGATCGAAAAAAGAACAAGTTCATTCAAAACATTCAATACGGCTTCTATACACAGAAAGCGAAGGATGGTGAGATAAATCAGGGAGTGAGCAAGATGACTGTGATCTGACTGGTTGTAGCATCGTAAGAGTTGATACCAGGTCCAACAGATACAGATTTTTAATGTCAGATGTGACAATCTACACTGAGTGAGCCTTCTCAAACGGTCAGCCAGGACTTGATCCAATTAAGGATGCATATTTAGTGGCGTTATTTCAGAAACTTCATTTTTAGTTTTTACAATAACCACAATATTCTCTCAAAAATACAAACATGTACATACATGTTGCTCATATATTATGGTAGCCCTGTTTCTGCTAAATATAGTGTAATTTCACCTGTGCCATTAATATGTTTAACAGCAACTGAAAAAAGTACAAATGTCAGGACATGTCAGAACATCTCAAGGACCCCAATGACTCCTCAGTCCTCAAAGGGTTAAGACGTTAAACAGAGGCCACACACATGAAGCTTGTGGCTTTTTCAGACAACAAGGGAAAGATAAAGAAAAGGGTATCTGCCAAAATGACTAGCTAAAACTTCTGGTCTGAATCTGGTGAAAAACGTGTAAAGTCAATCAACTAAGGTAGTTGAAGTTAGCTACTCCCAAGTTGGGGACCAGAATCCAGAGCAAAAAACTGGTGACTAGCTATAAAACAAATGCATTACAGCATACTTTTGAAAGTAGCAATGAAGATACAACCTTCCTTTCCGACCATGTTCCTCCTGAGTTCTACTCCACAAAGATCACAAAACTCAGAAACAAATATTAGTAAATCTATGTTATATGTTTTCATGCTCGGGTGCCCCTGCATTGCTAAGATGCACGACTCTTGGCATCCATTTTGGAGATTGTACAGGACTTGGCTGGAAAACTAATATAGCCATCAGTATGAACACTGTTAGACACATTTGGGATACATATCCGTCGTGCAGGGTGGAAGGGCTGGCGGAGGAGAGCGTGCCAAGAGACTGCTGGGGTCTCAATTAGGGAGGTGAGGGTTAGAAAGGTGGAAGTGCCATGGGTCCTGGCAGGATCAGCCGCAGCGGGCCAAAAGGTGACGGGCACCTGCTGCTACGGCAGCCGCTGTCATCCTGTCAGGACGTTTCTGCCTACTCAACCAGAAGCACCCCTTGGCCCCCGTCAATCTGTGTATTATGCCTTCCTACTCGTTGGAGAAGATCTACAGAGGTGCTACTTGGCGGGCAGACAAGGAAAGAATAGAGTCACGCAGTTAAGACCGGCAAAGGTTAAAGGGATAGTTCACCCAAAAATGAAAATTCTGTCAGTAATTACTCACCCTCATGTTGTTCCAACCCCGTAAGACTTTCGTTCATTTTCGGGACACAAATTAAGATATTTTTGATGAAATCTGAGAGCTTGATCGCTCCATTGGCTTCTTAAGGGATCGAAACCTCAAAGTTATGAAAGACATCGTTAAAATTGTCCGAGTGACTGCAGAGGCTCAATATTAAGTTTATCAAGTGACGAGAATACTTTTTGTGCGCGAAAAACAAACAAAAATAACAACTTACTTCATCTATTCATTTCCTTCCCTGTGGGCCTCGACATTTCACATAGTGGAAGCTTCTAGATTGCACGTTACACGTAGGCTCACTATTGGCCAACGCTGGTTGTGTGTGATGCATGTGATGTACAACCCAGAAGCTTTGCGCAGTTCCACTACATGAAATGTCGAGGCCCACAGGGAAGGAAACGAATAGTTGAATAAAGTCGTTATTTTCGTTTGTTTTTTGCCCACAAATAGTATTCTCGTCGCTTGATAACCTTAAGATCGAGCCACTGTAGTCACTAAGACTATCATAAATTTTGGGCCGTCCAGATTCGATCCCTTAAGAAGCCTATGGAGGAGTGATCCAGCTCTCAAATTTAATCAAAAACATCTTAATTTGTGTTCCGAAGATGAATGAAAGTCTTACGGGGTTGGAACAACATGAGGGAGAGTAATTACTGACAGAATTTTCATTTTGGGTGAACTAACCCTTTAAGGTATGGCAGTTAGGTACCAGGATTTTGGTCCAAGCCAACTCCGAGAGTTGTGGTGCTGAGCCCAGCCAGATGGCCTTGGGGGGAAGGGAGGTCCAGGTTACCTTGCTCATCCTTCGCACTGCCTCACTCTCAATTATACAAGCCCAAAACAAGAGCTATTGACACAGCTCACATCAGTCTTTGCTGATTCCCAACGTGAATTTTGTTGTGTGAATGCAAGGCAGACACACTGAGGAAAAGATTCGGTAATCTACAGTCGAGACCATTTTGTTCTTGTCATCTTTCTCCACCCTCTTCGTCTGAAAGGAGAGGGCACAGCGCAGAGGTCAATAGAGCCAAATAAATTAATGGCTTGTAATGAAGTGAGAGGAGAAAAAGAGGGAGAGGTGGAGGAGGAGAATGAGAAATGACAGGAGCGAGTGTGCAAGAGCAAACAATATACAGAAGGTATACCTGAGCTAGTGTACAATAAAACGTGGGGAAAAGTTATTTGGTGATAAAAATGTGATTCTCCGGCCTTGTTCCAAATGCTGCCCTCAGCCTTTGCGATCCTCAATCGAGTCCACTTTTTTTTACGTAATACCTCACAGATTGTGTAGAAGTCCACCTTAAACTCCACAACCGGTATAGGGCATAGCATGGGACAGATCACAACTCTGAATAAAAAAATGATAAAATTGGACACCCTACAGTCGAGTGAAGGCTATTAGACTGCAAGTACACAAAGTGCACCATTTGGCATTTGGAACAGGGCCAAAATTTCACGTTAGGCTTTTTGGATGGGCAGATCTTTAACATATCCCAAAAGGTTTGTTTGACAGACTAAGTGGCTTGGATCAGTGAGTCAAATCCAATCCTGGCACAATAGACTGCTGGTCAATAACTCCAATCAAAAACTAAAAAAAAACAATGGAGGAAAAAAAATGAGCACACAGGACAGAGTAATTTAGTGATTCATCCCAATTGTGCTAACAAATGGAGGGATAAATATGTTATTGAGAAACAATTAACCTCCCGTTGTATCTCATAGACTTTAAACGAAGCATTTAATCCCTCTTTTCAAATGTATCAAAGCTCAAACTGTTATCTATTCATTTCCAGTGCAATGAAATCTGCTTTAATCTGCTGGATTAACCCCTCTGAGCTATTTTCATCAAAGGAAAACTAATGCTAGATGGCTCCCCGAGTGCACTACGAACAATCGAGTCTTCAAAGAGGAAGAAGGGGAAGGATAAAAAAGGAAGTGTCAATGTCAGAGAAACCTCAGAGCTGCCTCCTGATTTTTGATAAAGCAAGATGCAAGATGCATAGCCTTATTGGGCAGCTGCCGAATTAAGGCCTGTGAAATCTAACGAACATAGGCAGAAATGCAAATAGATTTGTAAAAAAAAAACCCACTCTTTTTAACTTTCATAGCTTAAGTATCGCAATACGCCCTTATCAAGTGCTTTACGTGACTACTAGTCTTGTGGATAAGCTCAATTATCATCAAGGAAAACACAGAGAGCCAGGGTCATGACCTCTGGGGGTCAAAAAGTCAACACATTACAAGAGAATCACCCACCTCTTAAGACAACCGAGCACTAGCATTCCACCGGATGAAACCGAGCGCAGGCCTAAGCTCGCTCAGGGGCTGGAAATAAACTAAAGTGATTAACTCAGTGGCATGAGGTTACGTAAAGATGACATTTAATGTAATGAAACTTCATCGCACTCAGTCACGCCTTGCCCTTGTGCACGTTCGCGTATGTGTGTGCGCGTGGTGGTTGCTGCATAACTCCTGTCATCTGAGATGTCCAGAGCTCAGCGCTCACAATATTCACTTTGTTGTGATGAATGTTCTGTAATCCGTATTGGAACTGAGTGAAGGAGTTTAAAGATCCAATGTTCTCCAAGAGCCAGGCCACAAACCCTGAGGGCTGATTAATGGAAATACTGCATGACTCTCTGTGACTGGAATGAAGATGGAGGGGATATTGTTTATGATCATGTTAAGAAAGAGACTAAACTGATCCCTGGTCGTCTACAGAGGGGCTTGTGGGAAAAGGAGAGAAGGGTGTTCACCGTTTACAGGGAGGGACGTGATCTAAGTGTAGCATATTATAATTTCACATGATCTCACACACACACACACAGTCATCTTTGGCCTGCTTTTGACCTCGCTCATTTTAGAACACAAAGGGCCACTGTGTGATATCAAAGGCGAAACTAACACAGACTAGGGTCCCTTTATTTTAAAACAGCTCAACAGCCCACAGACAGACCCTAGCCTCAGTATAAACACATGCTCGCATATAAACAGAAATAATGAGATAGTCACTGTAATGCTGTCAATGAAAATCCAACATGACTCTCCAACACCATGTTACAAAGATTGCAAAAGATGGTACTACGAAAGCGATGTCAGAAAATGATCAAAAAATATAAAATGTATGACTTTTCAAAAAAAAAACAAAAAAAAAACAGCTAAAACTAATTTTTAAATAAATTATTTTATAATAATTTCTGAATTTATGAATGTACAGTATTACATTTATAGTTGAATTTATTAAAATTGTATAATATACAAATCAAGATAAATATATGAACAAAATAAAATACTGTTTAATTTCACTAATATTTTTAACTGAAAATTTCAAAAAACAAATACAAATAGGAACAATAAATTATTTTTTATACATTCATTTATACATATTTGCTTCCATACATTTTCATATTTTTATGATAGATAAATGTATGATATATAAAAATGTCAAACTTTTACAAATTATTATAATAATTAGAATTTATAGATGTATGCCTGAGATTATTTAGTAACCAGATCCCAAAAAAGAAGAGAGAAAATTATCAGTTATTTTTCTACTTTTTTAATTTTCATGCAACAAAAGCACAAAAGGCCCCCAAAAATATGACTATTCATGACCATCAGTTGGGTTGGTAAATTCTACAAATATCTACACTGTAAAAAAAAAACATTTTCATGATTTGTAATCACAACATTATTTCTTTTGTCAAATCAACTTAAATAATTAATGTAGTTCAGATAACATAATATTTTAAGTTTCTGATGATGAAATCAATCTTCTTCATTGTATTAACTAAATTTTTCCATTTCAATGAACTTAAATTTTTAAGGCAGTCAGGTTACTTCATTTTTTAAGCAAAACCAACAATATTTTGTGTGGTAGGGAGGGAAAACGTCACTGATTTCACATCATTACCGTCTGTAGTGGTTTAGTGGTTAAAAAAGTGAAATGGGAGGACGTGTCTTTGTTATAGCCAATGAGGATCTCTCAAAAAGTGTGCTCTTCCTTTTTTTCTCTATCAATCCCTTTTGCTTCACACATATGCAAGGCCACAGAGGGCTAATGTGGGCCCCAGACACGCTTCCTCCAGGGCTTGGAGCCAGAGAGCTAGTCATACAAACACAGCAGCCTGCCACAGAAGATCAGGGTGGCCCACATAGGAGGGAGCCGAGTGGAGGACGGTGGAGGATAAAGTGGATGAGCCACACACACACACACGCTCACTGAAATACAAACATACAGCACTGAAGCCTGTCAGGACGCATGCCAAGTTGGTATACTTTAATTACGGGAACGTTTGACCATGAAATAGCGGGGCATGTGCGGCGCGCACATGGAGATTACACTCCAGTTGCATGGCTTTCCACAGCCGGGATCGTTCCTCAACAATGGGCTGAAAGGGTTGGAGAAAGACATGGGGCTCGTGCAGAGGGAGGAGGCTGTCGTCCAACCCATTGAGATGCTGAGAGGAACATCCTGATATCATGCACGGTAATCTTGCACCAATGAAGACATAATGAATCTTGGCACGGGGAGGGTCTACAGATGGAGCGGTCCCTCTTTTCCCCCTCTCTTTGTCCTTCCCTCTCAAATCTCTCGGCTTTTTTGCACTCGATCGCACTCTCTCGTCATTTTTAAATCACTCAGCGGAAGAAAAATTCAAATGAAAGACTGGTTGGCTTTACAGATGTGGCCTCAATATCCTCGGGCTTCCTTTTATGACAGACTTACAATTCAGTTGAAACCAAATGCAAGTGTGTGTGTGTGAGAATGTGTGTCCACTGCCACTTCACCCCTCTGACTTTGAAACTTAAATGGAAAGGCTCACTCTTACACGCCAAGAGCTCCTAATTCAAGATTGTGAGTGGCTAGCGAGCATGCATATGAGTCCGGGCCGCAGGTGTGTTGTGCGTGTGAGCAAAGCCTATGAGTGTCTATGGGTTCGTGTCAGAGGGCCTCTCCGTCCTGATTGCAAGGTCCTCTCAAGGGACTTGATGCCTACTTGATAATCACTATGTCTGGGAGTGCTGAGGCCCCCAATAGCCTGCTGAGGCCAGAATGGCCCCCTCTCCTTTACAGTGCAGTGATTAGCATCTCAAGGGCTTCAAGAGAAACCAAGCCATTGGAGGTCACAAGAGACTGAGGTCTTTGATATGATAAACTCAACTCAAAAGCATCATGCAATTCAAGAGGCTCAAACTTGAAACGCAGGAACCCAACCCGATTTCATGAGGGAAAAGTAACTATTTTATGAGCTAGCGTCTTCATATAAATTCGTACAATATAATGGGTATGAAAACATATGATTGAAAGTCCACCCTTAAAGGGGTTATGAACTGGCTTTTTCACATTTTTTTGTCAACTTATGACGTTCGCTTCGTTTTTGCATTCAAAAACATCAAAATGAATAAGTAATAGGCTATTTTGTAACCAAGTTTTGAGCCTAGCTCAAAAACACTGGGTTTTTATGAGTGTCTCGCACTGAAGACTTAGAAGTAAACGCCCACTGCTGTGAGTGGATAACAGTTTTGCATATTATAATGAGTTTCAACTCACCCGTCGATTCACTTGGGGGAAATTGTTTTGAAAACGTCCGATGTTGTAAAATGGCAACCGGGATGATTCGCCCATACATGTTCGACCCAGAGTCCGCGTGTTGCACAATTCCTGTCGGATCCAATATAGACGGCACAGCACCGTTCTTTACTCTTAATCATTCTGCAAATCCAGTCTTGTTTACAAAACAATCCTCAGTGAAATGAAGCGAACAGACGGACGATGTTTTACCCCATCAGCTGGAACGTCATTAAAAATAAAGTTTATCCATGCAGTCCTTTTGGAATCCACAGGAAGCGTATGCAGCGACTGTCTTCTTCCACAACCAGACACTGCACAATATTTATATTGCTCAGTAGCTCGATCTGGTTTGTCATCACGAGGTAGGCCTATGTTATCTATGCGTGTATAGCGCGAATCGGTGGGCGGGGCCAAACCAGCCGTGTTGAAGTAGGCGTTGATCTTCTCCTGCGGGGGTGGTGTTTTATCTTCTTTGTCATCATAGTTCCCCACTTTTAAAAACGAGTCGTTTGCAGAGGCTGGTGGGAATAAAAGCTTTTATTGGACTAACAAGGACGTTTTCAGTTCTGAAACTTATATTCTTATAATATGATGAGCCCTTAGATGTCAAAAGCTCAAGGAAAATTTGATTTCTCAGTTCACCACCCCTTTAAACTTGACATTCAGTGAGTCGTAAGTAGATAAAATAGTAAAATAGTTACGAGTTGACACAAGTATTTTGCAGGAACCGCCATTTTAAGTGCAGAAATCTCAAAACCGTGTCCATTTAATGGACAGGTTTGGTGCAAAGCATCTTGAGTGAATGGTTTGAGCTTGTCAGTGAGAATAACAATCAATTTTCTTTGTGTGAAAATGAACTGCTTGAAAGATTTCAAAATAAGGGATCCATAAAATTCTGGTTGATCCCAAAATTATTTTCATGTTTTTGTCGATAACCAATATAAATAATCAATAAATCTAATATCGGCAAATATATTGTGCGTCACCATTTAACATATGTTTTTACATTACAGCAAATAACTGACTGCATTTGTTTCAAAAGGAACGGGTTGCTACAGGGTGGTTATCTAATGGCTGTCCTCCTCTCCAAATCTTTAACTTAATGAACCTTCAAAGGCTCTAATCTCATACCAGAAGCTACAGATTAGCCACCATTGGCCTTGTGACACAACGGTGGCCACTTAAAAGAAGAATAACCCTGCCGAGACAGACTCTCATTCACAATGCCGTGCCTGGCCAGCAGTCATGGGAAAGCCACTATCCGGTGTCTCCTGATTCTGTTGTTTTTCTTTGGGTGGACAGATTTCCTCCCGTGGAAACGATGGGGGATAAAGACGCTGTGTTCTTTCTTGCCTTCAGGCATACATTCAGGGTCTATATGGTGTTCTCTTCCACAAATACGCTAGTGCGGTAGGTTGAGGGATGAAAGCATTTCTGTTTGATTCCGCTTGAGAGAAAAAAACAATGCCACCATCAACACGCATTGTCATCTTTAGGCATTGAACAATGTAAAGATCTACAATGAGCTTCACAAAAGGCAGCAGACAAGATCACGGTTCTCTCCCATGATCACTTGCAGCAGGTCTGTCGAGAAAATAAGGGTTTGGCAGCATTAAGAAGTCATTATCTTTAAAGTTACGAGGAAGAACTTTCCTACCAAGTGTCATCTCCGAGACAGGGCTTGAAAGGAGGTCCCGGAGGGGCCAAACGTATCGCCTCTGATCATGAAACGTAACAAACAGGGGAGCGCATTAGAATTCAGAAGGGCTGGCAGGACACTTGCGTGAGGTGCTTCCATAAACGGAGAGAGAGAGACGATAGAGATGGCAGACACACCACATATGCAGATGAGATGCATGACACACTCAGTTTCCACAACAACGGTGCCCTAGGGAGAGCTGCCCTGGTGACAAAGGCTTTGGCAGCCAGAACACCAAGACCTCCTCGCAGACAGCGCTTCATCCAGTCATCCTGTGATCTGGGCTTCAAGAACGTGCCGGAATAAGCACAGAGTCTGAACAGACTCACTGCTGATATACTAACGTAATGGCAAACACAATTGTCATATAACTCTTATTGGGAACACTTCAAACAAGATGCAATGTAATGCATTATAATATACTGTACCTTACAATCAGTTGCATTTTCTTGTAAATAGCTATTAACTCAGTCTTACCTTACAGGGTTAAAGCTTTAAGAGTATAATGCATTAAATCTCATTAAGCCATGCAGTAAAATGTCATGTATTGTGTGTTTGAATCTTTTATGCTATTTAAAGATGTAACTATGAATAGGTATTATAATGCATTGTAATAATAATTGGCTACAATTCATTATGCATGACAAAGTGCATTATTTATATTAATATACCAATATTATTTTAATCATTAACAATATACAAAGATAAAGAATATTATGTTTTATATATTTTAATTAGTATTATTAATATTATTTAATAACATTATTACAACGATTATTAAAATCATTAAAATTTCAACATTCATAATATTTTAACAATTACATTAGCATTAATATTATTTGATATATTTTAAATATATTAGTAGTATTATATTAATATTAAAGCAATAATTATTACTTTGCAATTTGGTTCAAGTATCTGACATTGCAATTAGATTTTCATTTATTTATACATTTATTAACTAATTAATACATGCAATTTATTTATTTATTTATTTATTGGCTATCAATATATATTAATATGATTTTTTTTACTTTTTTTTACGTTAGCTATACAAATTGAAGTGATTACCTGTACAAAATAGTTATGCTAATAGTGCCAAATCAAACAACACTAATAATCATTAATATTAATATAATATATATTAATATAATATTAATCATTAAATACTATCTTTACTGAAAATTAAAATGTGTCCACATAATATCTGTCCATTCCTCATCTTTTTATCCATCACTTGTCCAGCCAGAACCGTCTTAGATGTCCAGCGTGATTGATGGACGCTCTGCTAAACGTTCTGGCGGGACACTCTGGGTGTACGGCCCCTACAAGTGTGGCACACGCACGAGGGCAAACTGCAGTTCAATGCCTGTGACTGACCACAGAGAGTGCCGTGTCTGTTGTGACGAACGGACAGATGGCGCCAATGAGAGGAATGGAAGCGAGCAACAGCAGCTGTTTAGGCCCTTTGCTGTATTTGGAGGATGGAGGTGTGTCCGCAGTTGTCAGACAACGGGGATGACGTCAGGGGTGGCCGCAGATGCCGTTGGGCAGGCAGCTGTCCTGCCCTGGCATCAGGTGAGGTTGTGCACAGTTGCACTGGACACAGCTGTGGCGAAAGCTGGCAAGCAGCATCCTAGGAATGTAGCTGGTCACATCCTCTGTTGGCATCTGGTAACAATCGTACACACACACACACACAGTCTATAGCTGTGCTGGAGAGCACAAGCGGCCGGCACACATCAGTGACCCTCTGTTCCACTTGACGGTGTCCATTGCTGCGGGATGGAGTCATGTCTGCATGCTGGATATCCACAGCTGTCAAAGAAACACAGGCCACCTCAAAGCAGCATTAAACAAATGAGGCAGAAAATGAGAGAATACCCGACATTACCGTCATTCGGTTTACGAAGACATAAAGCACATAAACACAAGCTGTTTGGAGGGTGTATAAACTTTTATGCTAACACAGCGTCCTTCGCTCGTGTGATGATGGCTTACTGGCATTTGTTTTGTTCCGCAATACCCCGAATAGGTTTATATACAATCGCCATCCATTACAGGCTAATTTTAGAGCCTCATGGGTACAGATTTTCCCCCCAGACTCAAAGGTTAAGTGCTACTCAAGGGCACTTCTGAGCAAAGTCAGGACTTTGAGGGAGGAAAAAAACCTGCAAGCACCTGGATGAAAGTGTGCTTTCCTCACAGATGTCCAATGAGCTTCATAGCCAGGGGCTCTTTCAATCAAACCCATCTGCCAGTGCTTTATATGGCCAGATAGAGCCAGGGTACACATACATAAACATTGCTTAGCGAGCTGCCTTGCTATATTCTCCCAAGCTATGCAGCTACCTTCTAAGGAGACATATGCTACAGAATTTGAACCAATATTCAAACTCACAAATAACCCTTCTCACTTAAAGCGCACTGGATGCTTTACAATGGAGTCTTACGTTAGCATGTTGCTAAGCTAACAACAACTCTCTGACAATAAGCATAAAAATACCTAGCACACACAAATTTGTGAAAATAGTACAACTTTTTTCAGCACTGAAATACAACAACAAGACAAATATTTAAACTTGCACATCTGCTAAAAATGAATCACATGCTTATTTTTGAATTTACAGCATCTTTAAAATGCGATTCAAGTCAAGTAGGCAGCACATTCGATTTTAAGGTTTAGAACCAAGCTGAGTAGATAATTAGACAATTAAATACAAATAGAATGTGAGAAATAAACATGAACATTAAATATATAAAACATTCATATTACATTTTTATAAATATAAATATCAAATTCATACTGGGAAGGTTTTAGGATTCAGTCAGAACACTAGGCAGAAACTGACAGGATAACAAAATGATAAAGAGGATATTTTACTTGCTCAAGGAGACGAACAATGAACAGACACAGATTGAGACAGTAACACGGGCACAGTGCCCACTATAAGAGAGGAGCTGGATGTGATATAAATTTCGTCTGTGTGAGAGAAAGATTGTGAAGTGAACAGCTATCTGTACTGGCAGATTCAACTTGAATTTGACAATGAGAATATAAGGTTTTTGCTAAGAAAAAGAAAAATCACAGTTACGATATGCTGCAGTCACTCTTCCTCTTATTTGTCCCTCGCAGGTGTGACGCTTCATAATGCCACTCGGAGCGACTGACCATGCGACGAACATCTGAGGATTCGTTCCGTTCTTTACAGCACGCTTCCTAATCACTGCCACCAATCACTACTTCCGACATTCCCGCCAAGGACTACAAGATGTTGTCAATCATTAATCGTTCTCAATCAGGCGAGATTTCCACAAGGAGAAATCACTTCCTGACGCCACAACGCAACCACCCCCCACCCCACAAGCCTTCCTCAGTGCTCATTGCTTCCAAATGTTATCTGTAATTACCATTCGCTCGGCAAATTAGCTCAAATCAGATCATGCTTCTTAATTAAAGTGACATTTCAGCAGTGGAGGGGGTACACGTGTGGCTGCGCTAACATGCTAATTAGCCACGCTAACGTGCTAAATGATAAGTAACCTGTAGCCCTCCACCAGTATTTAGCTTCACCAAGGGAGATCTTCCCTAGGACCTGCGGATCAGACCTGCAGAGAAGGGTAGGTGGACATGACATGAACGTGATTGACTAGTTATTCAAAAGCACTTTCATTTCAAGCCGCCCACAATTTCCAAGCTCAGAGCTGAAAAGACATATTAGGAGATCACTACTTGGTGGATAGAATAGTATCGTATGTATGAAGTATAGTATGAATAGTTATGACTCAGGTTGCGAACAAATAGTCTCATCCAAAGCATTTTCAAGCCACTTTAATAGCTGTTGTCTTCAATGTCTGAGGTTGGAGGGTACAGCTGACGCCCAGGAGGCAGACATATTTATGCATAGTGGATTTTTTATGGATATTTTCACTCCTGTAAACCCCCATAGTGGATTCTATAAAATGACTGACATTGACCTCCTGTGTTCATTGGCCCCACAGGGTCCACATTTCATAGCAGGATCGCACAATACATCTCATAAACAATACATACATGCATAACTATCGCCGCCTTCTCACTCTACATAACCCACCTGCATAATACATGTGTATATATAATTATCAAAAAAAATAATTAGCATAAACATTACAAAATAAAAGGAGCATCTATTTAAGAAGTGTAATTAAAAAAATAGACAAAATTAGTAAGGTAATAAACAAATAAATTACCAAATAGAAATTGCCATAAAATTATTTTATATAATATGAAAATGATTTAAAGGGATACTCCACTTTTTTGGGAAATGGGCTCATTTTACCACTCCCCAGAGTTAAACAGTTGAATTTTACCATTTTCAAACCCATTCAGCCGATTTTCTGATATTTAGAAGAATATCAGTTACCAGACAGTTTCTGGTCTCATTGACTTCCATAGTAGGAAAAAAATATACTATGGAAGTCAATGAGACCAGATACTGTCTGGTTACTGATATTCTTCTAAATATCAGAAAAATCGGCTGAATGGATTCAAAAACGGTAAAACTCAACTGTTTAACTCTGGGGGAGTGGCAAAATGAGCCTATTTCCAAAAAAAGTGGAGTATCCCTTTAATGCAACTTTGAACATTACAGCGAAACGGTGCTTTACCACAAAAATAGACACTGCATGTAGACTGATTGTGTCATCCTTTTTCTTGATTTTTTTGTGACATTTAAAGTATGGATATAGAATGCTTGTGCTAAAGTGAAACAAAAAAGAGTGTGACTACATTTGAGAGATTTTATCAATAAATCAGCTATTTCAGTAACCATTATGATTGCGCTAAACCTAAAAATCTTGAATGGGAATAGATGGATGGACGAATAGAATTAACTGATTGAGAAAATAAAGGAAAAAATAAAAACCGCTACAACTGAACCAAACAATCTTCCATGTCGCAGTCTAACAGCCCATCATGGGCCTTTGCTTCACAAACACTAACACACACACACTCGTACAGCTGTCTGCAGCCACTAAGATTTAGGCCCCTGATTATATATTCATACAGATGAATCAATAAGGCCTCGCAGCAACTGAAAGACTAGAGGAATTACAATGAGCCCACGTCAATAGACTACAGCTTTACATTTCATTAGGGCCAGACCCACACTTTAGCACTAAATGAATAGCAATAAAACAGCACCGCCGGCACAAACACACATCCAAGATCCAGAGATGGTCCATCTCTTACAGCTCGACTCTTGAGAGCTCAGATATATTTGGCTAAGGCTCTGCAAAGGAACTAGATTGACTGACGTGGTCGAGCAATGAAAGGAGCAGGCACTAGATTGGTACTCAATTAACTGACATGTGCCATCAGTATTATGTACATACACCTTTCTAGCTTTCACCTCATTTGGAACCTAGACACACACAGTGTATGTGCACACGGGCCATTGATTTCTGTATAATGACACAGGCAGTGCTGTCCAACTTGGGGCCGCTACAGGAAGAGCAAGGTGGAGGAGAAATGCGATTCCGATCATGGGATATCACTCGACATCCGCTGATCCCCCCTCACCACCCCCGCGCACAACCTATATCCAGCCAGCGGTTTAGACATCACACCGGGGTCATATACAAGGACTGAGACAGGATTACTGCATACTTCAGCACAAGCACGTTTGTGTAGAAGTGTGTGTGCGTGTGGATGGTTTTCATATTCTTGAGAGCAAATGTGCCAGATTTTTAGTAGTCTAAGGCCTGTTCACACCGGAACGAATTTCACGCGCGTTTTTCGCCGAAGTTTAACGCCTTTAGACGTTAGCAAAGGGCGCCAATGTGAATGTTCACACCGACGTGTAAAACGCTAGCCTCGTGAGACCATCCTGATCTTGCGAGCTTTCAAGGTTTCACTCGCAGATCAGCCTGGATACTTTCCGTTAAAGAAAATTTGGGAGCAGTTCACCAAACGAACGTCCAATCAGCGTTGGCTTTGAGGCGGGTTGAGGTGTGACGCAACGAGAAGCGCGACAGTTCAGTCTAGAGAACATGACGGCTTCAGTGGATGAAACTAGCATCAGCGTGGCTATCGAGCAAGTTTTATCGGAATTACAGAGTATTTCTTCACTGAAAGAAGAGCAAAACACTCCTCTGGAGGCTTTTCTCAGAGGAAAAGATGTTTTTTCTCTTCTCCCGACTGGTTTCGGCAAGAGTTACGGTACGTCATATGCTTTGTTGATCTGATTGGTTGATTTGGCCCGTCTATCATCAACATAGGCCAATCAGCTAACCAGTATTTTCGCCCCTTACCAAAACTACTTCAACGGAAGGTTTCCAGATGGATATGCGGAGCAAATCCATCTGGCGGAGTCAGGTTAGTAAAACGTCACACGTAAAAGCGTCATTTTTTTAAAAACGCTTTTTTGACAAACGCGACAGGGAGCACTACACACATCTTGATAAAAGATAATTGTTATGGCGTGGTATTGCATGGCAAACAGGCGCCATCTAATGTCAGGGAATGAATGTATATGTTCACTCGGCTCATCGAAAAACGCGAAAAACGCTTGGGTGTGAACACAAAAAACGTGTTGAAAAACGCTGACGAATAACGCGTGCTGAAATTCGTCTCAGTGTGTACGGGCCTTAATACAAATAAGACAGTACTTTGGCGGTACCAAGATTCACTGATGTTATCAGTTGGTTTTACCTTGGTACATTGAAACCATGGTACTGAATGGTCTCGTATGGTATTTACATAGCACTGTGTGAAATATTTCAAAGAATGCAAATGTTATTACAATCATTTGTATTAGTGTTCAAAACCAAGGTATATTATTTTCCAAAGTAATCATGTAAATCACAAACAAAACAAAACAAAAATACCATACCACTTAATTTTGAAGTACCTAGCCATGTAAACACTATAAATACAGAAATGTCCTATGACGAAAATATATATTCATAAACTCAAAAATCAATCTACTCTATCCTACTCTATTGTCCAACCACAACATTATTTCAGTCCAACGAAAACACCATACTAAAACCTTTCACAAACATTAGCATCCGACCTCAAATGAACATTCAATCGCATTACCTCGAAAACCAAAAATTAAGCATGCGACTCACCTTCTTCATCCTGCCGCTACGGGTGCCGGTGAAGGCTACGGTGTGCCCGCGATAATCATACGCCGCCACTGACGTCATCCCATCGTCTTTGTCCAGGAACAAAGGGATCCCCTCGATCGTAGTGGTGCCCCCTAGAGGCTGGTTGAAGTCCTGGCCACAAAAGTTGTCATCTATCTGCAGAGGCTGTGGGGAGAGATAAAGAAAAAGGCAGAGTTAAAGTAGTTAGTGAGTGGGAGTTGGGAGCGATGGTGGCTGGTATGGCTTAATCTTCTGCAATACCAATCCATTTCTTTATATTCCTTTGGGTCATTAAAGGCATACTGTATTTTCTGTCCTACTGAATCAGCCAGAGGCCCACACTCACAGAGATATATCGCAGGATGAGTCCTAGTGCTTCTGCTCCTAGAAGAACGACGGAAAATATAGAGGACCTGAGGGAAAATCATTCTCAGCTTTTAACTCCTTTATGTGGACATGGCCAACATCAAATGTCACCCACAATGCCTTGCAATTCAAAGCCTTATGCACAGACAATCCCTAATAGTCCCACACAATGCACAAAAAGTCCCAGGAGACGTCCTCCCTTTTCTGGACGACAGACTGGACTCATTAGTAGAGACAAAAGTGGCCATGACCCATACTGCCCCGCATGGCTGCCCAACGGTGCCCCTCATCCTTCACCCAGCGAGGGGTGCCGCTGCTGCCAAGGATGACCCGTTCCAGGCAGCGGGAAGGATATTCAGGCTCCCGAACACTGTAGTGGACCGGCGCTGTGCCCTACAACACAAGAGAGCATGTTCTTCCCAAACCCCATGGGAGATGCCGAGATTTGCTCTGTAAATAGAACGAACAGAAGGGGATTGGACAAACAGATCAAGTGCATCCCTAAGGTTAGCGAGCGTCTGGGTCACACCGACCACCCCGCACCTACTGTAATTACAACCAGGTATGAGCCGGACTCATCTCCTGAGAGAAAACGTTTGTTGCTCACCATTCGCAATTATTGCCGCTAGGTGTTATTCTCAGTTAGATGAGGAAACATTATGTTGGCAGAGTTAATGACGCTGGTAATGGCGGTTAATGCAAGCCAACCAATGATGCTGGAAATACCACTTGCGTTAGCAAAGCTTGAAAAGTGCTGGCAAAGACAAGGTCGTGGGGACAAGCTACGACTAATGGCATGTACTGAGTGGATGAGTCCTACCTGGATAATGGCATTGCCCCGGTGCATGAGGGTGCGCAAAATTCAGATTTAAAGAATTTAAAGGAGTAGTTCACTTTTAAAAAACACCTTTGCTGATAATTTACTCACCCCATGTCATCCCAGATATCCACGTCATTCTTTCTTCAGTCAGAGCAAGGCGACCATTTGAGCTTATAAGACTTAAACTTTGTAATTTCGTTTTTTAATGAGCGGTAGTTTCTCTTAATAAGACCATTAATCATCGTTTGGAATCGTTTAAAGCCCTTTCAACAGTTTGCAGTTTGTACTGAAACTCTCATTTGGACCTTGAACCGTTTGGTTCCCATTGAAGTTCATTATTTCGTGAAAAATCCTGGAATGTTTTCATCAAAAACCTTAATTTCTTTTCGACTAAAGAAAGAATGACATGGATATCTTGGATGACATGGAGTGAGTAAATTATCAGCAAACGTTTTTCTTTTTAAAAGGGAACTACTCCTTTAAATATCACAAGAAGTCGATCTAGAAAAACAGGAAGGTGAATGTACTAAATTGCAATTCAATTTCAAGCATTCGGGGATTTATTTTAGTCTTCTTCCTTACATAAAATATTCAAATGTTGGCTACCTCAAATTACATTTAGGTACTGAAATTTTATAAAGCAATCTCAATTCAATTCTTACTTAATTTAGAAAATGCTACATATGTATACAGCTACACCACTAAACAAGCACATTTAAACGCACAGTCGACTCAGAAACGACGTACACTGCTGAAATGTATTGCTTTTACCTCTTATTCAGCACCCCATTTAAAAAACAGGGCAGTCACCCATAGCCAGTGACCGCGACTGGCAGCGATGCATATCTATCAGAGATTCTCCACTACGCCTCATGTAGATTTCTTCTTTTTACCCTTCTTAACTCAAATTACAGCCTCATTTTGGGGCAAAGGGAGAGGGGACTACATAATGTGGACTACATAGAGGAGGAATGAGGAGAAGAAGGGAGCTGACGGGTGTCCTGACCCGAAAAGGAATCTCCCACGAATTTTTAATTCGAAGCAGGGCGTTAAGAGACACGGGCATGTTAACAAGTTAAACACAGGCACACCATGCGACCACAGTTTTTTGGGCTGGACTGAGACTGTCATCTTCAATATCCGTGGAATGCGAAGGGGAAGACAGCTGAGATGGAAGGGGGCTGAAATGCCTCTGACAGGCTGGACAGGGAGGAGATGTCTCAGAATTCAGTCAGAGAGCATGAACAAGAAAAACTTAAGAGCCCATCTGTGCTTCTGCCACTGAAGATCAAAATTGACTCTACATGATGATATTTTCCCCAACAACTGTTCTCATGTCAACAAACTTACTAAATTCCAAATGTATTATTTACTCAATTCGGAATTCAGAAGGATGTTTCAAGCTGACCTTAAAGACACAGTTCACACAAAAATAAAAAAATTCTGTTGTCATGCTGTTCTAAAGCTGTATGACTATTTTTCTGGGAAACAAAACAGGATATTTTTTTGCAAACTAGTGCTGTCAAGCTCCAAAAAGCACCATAAAAGTATTATAAAATGGATTCCTACAGCTTCTGCATTATATTCCAAGTTTGCTGAAGTCATAGAATAGTTTTTATGAGGAACAGAAATGATTGCAAGCGACTGATAAAACTCCCCTCAGGGGAGAAGTTGACTGCTACAACTGAATCGCTGAGTCAGTGGGTTGAACCATCATCTGATTTGCTGTAAAGATTTGATTCTAAGAGACAATTGATTCACTAATCAGACATGATTACTTTTCTTATGCTAAGGAGAGCTAAAGTACATCGCTTCAGTAAATAATGACTTTGACTTTTGGCCTGTTCCACGTCAAAAAAACGCACATGAGTCATTTAAGCTGTAAATTATGGTGCTTTATGGTAATTTTTTGGTCATTTTGGAGCTTAACAGAATCAGTCCCAATCAGAAAAGGCCCATATTCACCTAAAAAAAAATCTTCCACAAAAAAAGTCAGTCCTACAGGTTTGGAACGACATGAGGCTGAGTAAACAACAACAGAATGTTCATTTTCGGTTAACTATCCCTTTAAGTTGCAGTAAATCTGTCTAAAGTCTAAAAATACCCATCAACAGCATGGAAGGTATAAGACAAGGAAGCTGTTGTGTAAATGTATTACCTAATAAAACAATGCGCTCTTATGAGAAGCACAAATATTACCCAACATTCTGAGTAAAGCCTGGTTGATTCAGTTTAGCTGATGACTAAGCACCTGATTTCAAGTGACCCAATGTAGACCAGTGGGAAAGAATGTGATGCCAACGCACCTCTGCTCACACACACACACACCTCAGAGAGCAGCTGTAATCCTGATGTCTTATCGTTACACCATCTGATCGATCTCAAAGCAGACACGATCCAACTCTATCCTCTATCAGTCCATCTCTTTCTTTTCCTGCCTCTCTCTCCATCTGTCCAATGATAGCCTTAGGGATCGATGAGGGAGGCAGGATTTGACAGAGGGGGATGTGATGGACACGTCTCAAAGGGTTAATCTGGCAGCATGTTTCTGAGATGCCGCAGGCCTGATCCAGAGAGACTGACACCTGATGGATCAGGTATTTTGGGGGAACATACACAAGAGAGATGCAAAGTTCTCAGTCCTTTTTTAGACAGATTAAAACAGTTGTGCTTAAACACACTTTGGTAATATTCCATTTTTTATTCAATGGATTCAGATGTCAGTCTCAGCAATCACAAAAATACCAAAGGGATCTGACTTCAGTTAATCATTCATATTTATCTGTATAACATTGGGTTATTCATTATTAATATGTATGTTCTGAGACATATATACATATATATATATATATATATACATACATATATATATATATACACACATATACATATATATATATATATATACATATATACATACATACATACATATATATGTATATATGTATATATACTGTATATATATACACATATATATACACACACACATATATACATATATATGTGTGTGTGTGTGTGTGTGTGTGTGTATGTATATATATGTACTGTATATATATATATATATATATATATATATATATATATATATATATATATATATATATATATACGCATACAGTTCATGACAAATTAAACATTTGGAAACATTAACCATTTTTATGTTATTGTCTCTTATTGTCTCTTCTCTCCAAGGCTGCATTTATTTAATGTATTTATTACATTTATTAAATACAAATATTTTGTTACATTTTAAATATCTTCACTGTCACTTTTGATCAATTGAATGCATCCTTGGTGTGTTTGTGTCAAAAAAACAAATATAATAAAATAACAATATTCTGTCTATCTTCTTAAGACTGCTGTTGAGTATTTATAAAGCACGCTCGTTTGTGTTCAACATGAATTCTTATTGGTTTACACTCAGGTATGCACCAAGGTGGCGAGCCATGTGACGAGTGTGTTTGTTTTACGCGTGTGCTCGATTGTCCTTAAACGCGTTTCTGTTGATGTGTGTCTATGTGTGTGCTTGTCCTTAAATGTGTTTGTAGTTGGAACACATAAATGAAGATAAAGAGAGGCTGCCAAAAATCTTTGGACGCATGGCCTAAGAGAAAGGGAGAGAGCGAGAGATGAGTGGAGGGATGGCAGGCTGCCAGCCTCCTGTTTTGATTGGTGATGGTGGAAATGCAGCGGCTCAGCCGTTTGCCCTTTGTTTCTTTCAAACAGCCAATGGAGGCTCTCTAATTGGGTCTTAATGGTGCTCGCGCTAAAGCGAGCCAGAATTCAGGCACTCTCTCCGCTGCTCTCTCTGGCATTAACAGCATCAGACAGGAGAACATCACAGATTCCCAAAGCATCTGAGGCTTATCTAAAAATACACGTCATATTAGCATGGCCATCATGAGCTCTCGTTCAGCTTTATATAATGGTGTTATTTATAAAGCTGCTTCCACTAAGCAATCCTATTGACCCTAAGTCCTTTAGTAGGACGTAATGTATTTAGGTTGTCCGTCCCGTCATTTGATTAAGGAAAATGCTATGACTCTCATGTAGCTCAACTGGTAGAGCAACACTGGAGGTCTCGGGTCTTAGCTAGACGCTAATGTTCATTCTGTGAAAATTCAAAACGCATTGTAGTTGTCATAACATGTCTATTGACGTTTCATTTTACTCACCATTTACTCTTAAGTTTTTTTTCCCATTTTTAAATATTTAAAAATCTTTTTTACATATATTTTTGTCTCTAATTCATTGTAAATGGTCAACTGTTTTGTTAGTCTCAATTAACATGAGCTCATAATAAACCACATGTGCACTAACATTCAAAAAATCAAGGTCGGTATTTGGGATGCATTTATTTAAAATTTATTTAAAAACAGCTAGTATTGTGAAACATTATTACAACTTAAATAACTTTATTTTTATATATTTGGCAATCCAATTATTCCTGTGATCAAAGCTGAATTTTCAGCATCATTACTCAGTCTTCAGTGTCACATGATCATTTGCTGCTCAAGAAACATTTCCTATTATTAAAATGTTGAAAACAGTTGTGGTGCTTAATGTTGTGGAAACCACAATACTTTTTCAGGAGTATTTGATAAACAGAAGGTTCAAATGAAATAGCATTTATTTGAAATAGAAATCTTTTGTAACAATATACATGTCTTTAATGCCACTTTATGAATAAAGGAGTTCATTTGAATAAAGGTATTCATTTCTTTAAAAAATATTTGAATATTATTAGAGTATATATTAATAATGTTGAAAAGTAGTGTATGATTCTACATTCTGTCGGACTGCTTCCAGTTTCTGCAGTCCTGATGCCTGTTCCTGCCTGTCTTCCTGTAAATATTTAAGCACACATGCTACACAACTGACAAACAAAGTTTCTTTTCCACATTTCATGACTTACAGTAAGGTTAAGTCATTGAAAGGCTGTAAGATGACAAATGGTGGTTTATACAGACAGATCAAACACACATTCACACCCATAATACACTCTCACATTCACCTGCACTGTGGTTCTGCTGTTTACCCATGGCATGCCATTAAGTCAGAGCGATTTATCAGTCTACGCTTTCACCTTTAATCACCTGTGGACTCTTTCTCTCTCAGTCTCTCTCAGTCTACATTCCCCTTTCACTCCAGCCCCTCGTCTGGCATTAAAAAAGGCACTAGACCTTTATTGTTTGACTTTATAACGTCTGCATGAGACAGTCGTGGAGTGAGAGCAGGTGTTCACTGTGGGGATGCAGTGGAAAGTGTGCACCGCTGATCTTCTGGACTGGTTTTGAATTAAAGCTGTATATATTAAAAAAATACCCCTCAAAATGATATTAAAATGGTGATTTATAGACTTAAGAGAGAATGAGTCATTGAAAAGGAGAGTGAAATTGCAGAATTCCACACTGCGATTGACTCTGGCCAAGTATTGTAATGTAATCTCACGGGACAGTTAAATCTGTCGTAATGACTATTTGATAGCAAAACCTAAAAACGAAATGCACTCAAGAATCGTTTTAAACGAGGTTGTTTCAAAACTATAACAACATGCCCAGACCACAATCTCCAAAAAATTTATAGAATGGACGGATGGATGGGTCGGTGGGTGGATGAATGGATGGGTGGGTGGATGGGTGGGTGGATGGATGGATGGATGGATGGATGGATGGATGGTTGGGTGGATGGATGGGTGGATGGTTGGGTGGATGGATGGGTGGTGGATGGATGGATGGATGGATGGATGGATGGATGGATGGATGGATGGATGGATGGATGGATGGATGGATGGATGGATGGTTGGATGGTTGGGTGGATGGATGGGTGGATGGTTGGGTGGATGGATGGGTGGATGGTTGGGTGGATGGATGGATGGATGGATGGGTGGTGGATGGGTGGATGGATGGATGGGTGGGTGGGTGGATGGATGGATGGATGATTGGGTGGATGGATGGGTGGATGGCTGGGTGGATGGATGGGTGGATGGTTGGGTGGATGGATGGATGGGTGGGTGGGTGGGTGGGTGGATGGATGGATGGATGGATGGATGGATGGATGGATGGATGGATGGATGGATGGATGGATGGATGGATGGATGGATGGATGGATGGATGGATTGGTGGGTGGATGGTTGGGTGGATGGATGGGTGGTGGATGGGTGGATGGATGGATGGGTGGTGGATGGGTGGATGGATGGGTGGATGGATGGATGGATGGATGGATGGATGGGTGGGTGGGTGGGTGGATGGTTTGGTGGATGGATGGACGGGTGGTGGATGGATGGATGGATGGATGGGTGAATGGGTGGATGGATGGATGGATGGATGCCCATGAACGCTGCTTGGGCGTAAATGCCTTCTAAAGCCGAAACTATCTATAATATCAAAAGGCTGACTGACTGAGGCAAGTGCAACTCTGAGCCGCACACAAGTGCTAATGTGCAACGTGTGCGCTTGTGTCATTTAACTAGCAGCAGGCAAAAGCTGTGGGACAGATGTTCACATCTCCTCACCACTGACCTGACACCGCACAGTGCACACGCACCCCAGACACAGCCTGTTCACACTCGCACACACAGATTCCTCAGACCAGCGCCGCACAACACAAACACATTTCCAAGCAGAGCACAGAGGCCTGATTATGAGCCTGCCCATGACCTGCTCTCGGCCCCATGGCATCTGGCACACACAGAACACACATGCACAACACTTGTGCTCTCTCGGTTTCACGGTCTCTCTCTCTAACAAAGAGGTTAAGCGATTATGCATTTCACTGATCTATAAATCAACATAAACTGTATAGGAGAGCAAAGGTACAAAAATGCTTCCATATGAAAGCAGAAACAGTTTTTTTTTGTTGTTGTTAGTTGGGTAATTCTCATAAAACCTGCCAAGAACTTTCCCACGTCATATTTTAGCAATTATAATTGGGGAATAAAAAGCATATTGGAGGAGCGTTGAATTATTTTGCATCGTGGCATCATTTAAAGTGATAGTTCCCCCCCCCAAAACTAAAATGTTGTCATCATTTACTAAGCCACTAAGTCTTCTGCTGAACACAAAAGAAGATATTTTTAAGAATATGGTTAACCAAACAGTTGCCCATTGCCTTCCATAGTTTGAGGGAAAAATATTATGGAAGTCACTGAGGACCACCAACTGTTCGTCAGTTAATTTGATATCTTCTTTAGTGTTCATCAGCAAATTGATTTTGTGTTCAAATAGGCCTAGAATCCCACACATATATTTTTTTCTGAGATTTTCCCAGTTTGTCAGTATATTTGAGAGCAGTGTGATCTACAGTCCTCATACGGTTCAGATTAGGATAACAGAACAAATAGTTTGGCACGGCATCCTCAAATCTGCACTGCCTCTCATGAGAAACAACCTGTAGAGGCTGAATGATTTGCACGATCACACGTATGTTTGGCACGCTCCGACGTCAGAGCTTCCATTGAAAGCAGCTGGTCCTATTCTTAATATGCTGGGTAGGAAATGCAATTTAGGCCAATTTCTCAACATTACTGACCAACTTCCTGCCTGATCGTTTCCCATTAAGATTCCAGAGGACCTAAACGTGTGCCGAAACACAATGTGCCGAACGTATGTACCCGTGCATGACGTGTGAAATTATTTGGATCTCGGTTTGTCCAAGTATTGTTAGGATTTTAATACATAAAATACAAATAAAGCATCTGCTTAAATGACCAAAAAAACAATGTCATATATTAAACCTAAAAACATGAATGACAGTGTTTCATGTCAGTCTAAATTACTTTGCATCATATTATATCTAATAGGTTAATAAAAGAATGAAACAATTTTAAAGTTACATAAAACTTGTGATTCTTTTTCAACGTACATATCTGTAAAACATTTTCACAAATATAATTATCTTATATATATTTTTCAATAACGCCTTATTCAACATGATTGATTTTTTTGATTGTTTAATATATTTTCATTACACATGCAAGTATTATATTTAGTCTGAGTAACAAGCTCTTGACTGTTAACCAAATGCTGTGAGTCATACGCGCAAGCCTGTGCGTCTGATCTGTAAGCTCACAAAGCTGATCTGAGGCTTTTAACATTGTTGTCCCAGCAAAATCATCAGATTATAATCTACATAATCTAAAATTAAGCATCCCATAAACACTAATCCAATTACAACGCAGACACAGACTTTCTCCCAAGAGCGTGCTGCATTTTCGTCTGGAATCATCTGTATTCAAGAGCTCCGCTAAGCTACGTTCACATACAGCTACAGAGTAATGAGATCTGAGATACATCTCTGTTGTGCGCGAGTACATGAGAAAGCAATGAGCGATTTCATTAGTTTCTATTCAGTGGCTCTATGGTAGCCATTTGAGGCCCCGCTGGGCACGTTCTCTTCCACAACAAGGCCATAAGAGGGACATAACATTGAGAGAATGTGAGTCTGCCGTTTGACGCCCGCTCAAGAAGAAAAACTGAAAACGGCACTTCAAGACTCAGCATGGTGAGCCTGCGAGTTTCCAACAGCACTATGCTAAAGAGCCCTGATCAAGCTAACATAACGTTTAGCATGCTGTGAAATAGCCTGATGCCAATTTATATGCATTCTTAGTCCACGCAAGAAAAAAAAATGCCTCTGGTGACCCCCGCAAAAGATAAATTAATTCATGACCAGACAGGAAAACAATAAATTGGCACCAAAAAGCATTTTGACACTTATTCGACTTGTGCAATTGTCATTGTACTACATACAATTCTGCAATTAAAATGTTAAAACTATTTTGATGTGATTAAGGCAGCATCCATTTTATTTTCCTGGCAAACAGAAAATTGCCACTTAAACTGTTAAACAAAAATTACTTTATTCGTATGTCTGGTTTAAGTTCAGGGCTTTAAACAGGTCTTGTGATCCTCAAAGTGTGACTATGAAAATTTGAGAGGGAAAAAAATGACAAAAATGTATACATGACTGTTAAATATTTACCAATGCAAAAGTACTATACAAATAAAAAAAATCAGGTTCGTATATTTTAAAGGAATTAAAAATACACTTAAGTATAATATTTTTATATTTTTAACTATGTTAAAGGAGTTGTATGCAAGAAATTTACTTCAATTTATCTTAAATTTTCCCTGATATGTCACTAGACATTAAGAAATCATGTTCATTACAAATACTTATATCACTGACAACAGTGTGGCCAGGATATTGTCATTTAAAAAGTGAAGTCACAGCCCTTGACTGATGTTGATGTTGTCAAGTTGTGTTTTGTTCTGATGCGTCACCCTCCACCGATCTACCAATCACGGACTCAGTAGTGTTGCGGCATTCGGGTTGCCATCTCTTCTCAGGTTACAAACGTGTCGGAATCGGATAAAAAAAATTCTAACGTTGCGAAACCCCCCAAAATTCGATATGAATCTGAAATACTTTGTTACAAAGTCCAAAATAAATATTTAACAGGAAAAAAAACTCAATGTGTAGGACTCGTCACTTGCCATTGGAAGCTTCTAGTAGCAGTCTACATTCCTGCAAGAACCTGCAGCATATCTGGCAACCTCGAGTCATGGGGGAAGGGGGGGATACACCCTAATTTGAAAGTGATTGCAGTACCAGTTTTGGCCACAATCTGGCATACAGCTCCTTTATATATATTATCCAACCTAGTACACAGAAGTGGTCCAGACCAGAAGTGTTCCAAAAACCCTGGCTTTAGTGTCCCAAAATGTTTTGGGGTCACTGCTGTTGCGGATCAGATCTAGCAGACATCTAGCTGATCAGATCTAGCTTTTGGTGGGAAAATGAAAAAAAAAAAAAAAACATCTGTTTGGTAGAAAATATCAATTGCATCTACAGGCTCATTTGCTAAATGTACTGCATCATGGTTATCAGCAAATGTCTCCCAGGAGCAATATCAAGGCTTTAAATGTCCAACATCAAATGAAGGTACTTGACTCACAAACACTGTCTCTTCAAACCCACAATCAGCAAAGCCTTTAGAGCACATCGTAATAAAAAAAATGGTGTTTTTCCCACTCACTTGAACAAAGAGCACAGTCATTTTGGCATTTGAAACTGTAACTGTTGTTTTCCATTAGCTATTCGAATTTTTCTGTCTAAATACACTAGACCCACCCCCTAAAATCACAAGTTGAAAGGTTGTGATGGCACCCAAAAGGGACATCCAAGCCTCATTATGCACCCAAAACAATTGATATTTTCCTGGAATCTCTGACCTCAGCGTCCAGTAATGCTCCATCATCTAATCATACACCCCCTCATTACATGTGGACTCAAGAGAGCCTGCTAGAAACATTTCAGACAACAGCTAGCTTGAAGAGGGGGGGGGAAACCAAACATAATAATAAAGTTCTAAAAGCCACCGTGACCTCTTCAGAGTGTCACAAAACTCCCAAAGGATCTCCAGCTTGGGTCGAGGTGCCAGGAATGAGGAATGGTTTTGTCCTTTCGAAAGTGGTTCACCATCTTTCTTTCCAGGTCATGCTAGTTATGCTTGGAAATTTGCTTACCAAAAGTGGCTGGCCATTACTCACAATGATTTAGCAAGTATTCATAGAAATCACAAGATTATTGCTGAGCTTTTCCTGCATTATCTCGAGCCGGATTATAGTTCTCCAAACCCGCTGAAAGACCTGTGAACATGTTGTCGCCAAGTACTGTATGCAATGTTCCTGGAACAACATTCTATTCAAATAGTCTCAACTCTAATCTTTAAGCTACCTCTTAAATCATAGGGCAAAGCACAATTATTAATAAGAATGTTGTTTAAGCTTAAAACCAAACCCCAGCATTTAACCCGAAAATCTCACTGGTTGACAGGAATGTTTTCACACAACCAACAAGACGCTGATCCAAGAACATATTATACGTGGTGAAAGCACTAGTGTTTAGCCTTCTTAAATAGCTGAATCAGCTAAATTTGTGATTGTGGTTCACCGACGATCCAAAGACCTGTAAACATGATGTCAACGAACCATTCGTAGATTAATATCAAATGCCATCCACCTAACCCTAACTTAAAACTAAAATCAAAGGGCAATGACCATCTGATAAGTTGTTCAACCCCTAAACCAAAGGTTAACAATAAAATATGTTTGGTTGATAGGAATGTTGCTCCAGGACAAACGAGGTTGATCATAGTTCATTTCGACAATACCCTGGGAAAACCCAGACAACTTCCGGCAAATTTAGATTTGCTCTGAAAGTTAGTCTGGCAAAGAGCTCATTCAAGCCCATTTCCAATCCGTTGAAATCGAGGCACCAATCAGAAACGTTGGGGCGGGCTTTACACGATGAAGACAGCGCTGGGATTTTGAAGCAGATTTTGTAGCCTACATTACAAAGATGGATGCCGCCATCAAACATCACTCGTTCGAATCAGCTATCGCGTCTGTTTTAAGCGATTTTAACGTTTCCTTTTTGTTAAAAACCGAGCAAAGAACAACACTCGGAGATGTTTCTCCGCCGGCCGCCGCTCTGCATACGTCATCTCCTTCATCTCCCTCTTGGTTTTAGGTTTAATGGTCTGGTTTTAACCAGGCTATTTCACAATAAAATTACTAAGAAATATGTTTAAATTCAAAAATGAAAATGATTCAATGAGACAATAATTAAAACATACTGCCGACTAGGGTTGCGTATCGGTTGGGTTTAATCCGATACCAGTACCTACTCGGTATTTTTTAAACAGTTCCGTTGCTTAAACGGTTCTTGAAATGGTACTTAAGAAAACAAAATTGCACACACTTTGTCTTGTGCTGACAAAAAATATAGATGCAATTTGACAGAATTTTACAATTTTGTAACAAAAAATATATTTATTTTCATTAAAAAAAAAACTTTAACACTAATATTTATGGAAAGTGCCCCCACTTGCCTTCTTAAACAGCCAACCATTGTAAAAAGTGATGGCTGACCAGCTCAACAGAACCAAACCAAAACTAACTAGCCAGCAAATGCATGCTAGTTAAATCTAAGCAGTTTTTTTTTTCAGCAGGGAAGGTGTAACTGGCTTTTCCCAGCTTGTGTATGCGGATGTTTTTTTAAGCCTTTGTGGAATATGAAATAGACTGATGTTCTTTGGATCCATCCCATTGCCCACCACCACAGGAAACAACAAATACAGCTGCATGTGCAGCCTGGCAAATAGCGCCGCACACAAGCGCACACCCACAAACACACACTGCGCTCTTGATCACAACCACCTCCCATCCCACACACACTCCATATGCGGCTCCCACACAAACACACATCAATAAATAATTACACCGACAATTAGATGGGGAGCACTCCAAGCATGACCTGTTAAGAGATTTGCAACCTACACACATAGTCGCCATGTGAAGGGGGGCGATTAGTCATTTTTCTTACTACCCAGTTAACTGGCTGACTTATTGATTTAAAATTACCGTCACAGAGAGCTCATACAGTTGTCTACACTTTATTTGGCCGCTCACAAGGCCTCGTTTGATCTGAATAGCTTACGTTAAGGCTACAAAGAAGCGGGGAATGCAAATTTTGCCCCATTACGAGCACATTCACAATGGGAACATCCACACAGGGACGCAGTGATACGATACTACTATCGGATACAGAGATCATGTTCTTGTATAACCCAGTTTTGGTTCCACCACTTTCTCCCTGTAATTTCTAGTTGGTACTCCACAATATCAGCAACTACCAAATACTCATTTTGGTCTCTGAAAAGGTATTGGTGCACCCATTTGGAATTGTTTCCCCTTTACAAAAGAAAAATCGACAAAAGATTCCCTTAATCTCAAACCTGTGTTCCGAAGCACAATAAATAAGACTATGGAAAAACGATTAGCTCTGAGGCTATTGAGGTGGATATAGTTTCATCAACATGATTTTTCAATATCCAGTCATCTCTAATCAATACCCTACAGGGAAGGAGGCACAGATGGGAAGCCATTAAAGCGTAATCCAGTACAATATCTTTTTTGCCTGTCCGTGAAAAGGTCCCGCGTGGACTTGTTCTCTCATTTCCTTGAGCAGTTCCCTCAGGGATTCAGAAAGAACCGAAGTGAACACCAACAGCAAGCAAATGATATTCAATGTCATGATTAAAATCACAAAATCTTTCATCTGGGAAGTTTTCAATAGCATCTGAGATTAAAAGACAAGACAGAAAATCTTTCAGCCTTCAGTCTGAGGGAAAAACAGAACCGAACACTAGAAAGGATAACTGCTTGCAATCAAAATCACCAGGCAAGTGATCAACCGAGATAAGTGATAATGTAATTATGCAAAGAAGCAAAGGGTAAGGAGTCGGTCCCGGTGTATTTTCGTTCATCAGTTAAACAACAATTTGTCTCAGTGCACACAGAATCAGTTAAAAGTCGCTCAATAATCATGAGATGTTCTGCCGAGAAGGTGATTCACACTGTTTTCAAGTACGGAAATGTATTGTGTCGTCGTTGTGCTCATTAATATCATCTGCGGACACGCATAAAAACTCATTAGCAATGCTAATATGTTTTGTTTTTGGCACCCTCCCACCCCCTTTTTTCTCTTTTTTTTTACGGGCACAATTCAGATGGTTGGAAACCAGCTTGCATCTGGCACAGAAGGTGACCTGGAACTTTTAAAAGTTCCTCTGTTGTTACAGCCACCATAAAATCGAAACATTTGAGGGAGAGTCTGGTCGCATGGAAATAGACGGAAAGACGCAATCCAGCAGAATAATCTCAATATCCTGCAGATCAATAAAGGTTTGAAGATATAAGACTCACATCAGCATCTGAATAGTCCACTTTGGCAGCTTCTTCCAAATGCATGGTGCCTCAAAATGATGCATCATAACGTTTTATTGAATCATTTTAATCCCTTGCTGTGTATGAACAAAAGTGTCCATTATAAACGTCACTTATTTTTGAAAGAAAAGACCAAATAACTGAATAACAGTGGAAAAAGTTCCACTGCCAGCCTTGATGAAAAGCAGAATAGAGAAGAGAATAGGTGAGTAATTATTATTTGACTCTGCTGACGTATCCGTGATGGATTGCAACACAGTAAAGCAGATGGTAATCAAGCACCATCATGTACGGTTTCTCATTTCCATATATGCATTTTTACCATGAGCAATATGGGACAGGTGGGCAGAAGAAAGACGTCAAAAGCGCTTACTGTGTGTCTGTCTGATTGCACGCATCTCTCGTCGTCTCGGCTTTCTGTCTGCCTGCGCGTGAATCTCCCCCTAAAGCCTTCTGAATTATGAAAGTGTGCTTTGTGATTGGAAAATGACAACATTAATTGCTTGTAAGCAGAGCGCGGAGGCAGAGGGATTTTTGATCATGCGCTGATTGTGATGGGCTATAAATGAATAACACAAGGTGAGTGAGGGTGAATTATTCATAAGCTGGAAGCTCCTTGCCAGTGGAGGACCCTCAGAGCGTTATCTTTTCATCCAATTCAGCCAGCCGTGCCGCCATCATTACCAAGGCAGATTGCTCCAGGCCCGTTATTATAATGGCAGCAGTTATTATCGTTAATGCCACTGTCAGTTATTCGTCGACGGAGTCTACCACTGTGGCCATTCCACCCTCAAATTCTGCATTAGAGGTTAGAGCATATGGTTTACACTACCCACAATGAACTATAAAAGCAACTGTTAAGTCCATGCAGGAGGCAAAGTAAGGTCCAAAAACACATTACACAAGTACGAACACAAATGCAATTTCCAAAATGTGTCAGAAGCCAATTCAATGCGTAGCACAAATAAGCATTGCACTGCAACAGCAGGAATTACATTAAGTAGTTTTTCAGATTATTTTCATGACAGAGCAACAGAGGATAGTTCACCTTCAAAAAAGTCATTTTCTAACATCTATGCATTGCTTTCTTCTCTAGGACACAAAAATCTTTTGAAAACAGTCTCCTTGCAAAATAAAAGTCCCAAAATGTGGCCCAATGTTGTTTGGATCCCAACATTTTTCAAAATATCTTCTTGTGTTCGACAAAAAAGACAAATCCATACAGGTTTGGAATGACATGAGGTTGAGTAAACTGCAATACTTTTATTTTTGGGGTGAACTATCCCTTCAACATGGACATAGCAGAAGTACACTCTTAGAAAAAAGGGTTCTATATATGTAGCATAGGGTTCTTTACTCATCTCCAAAGGACATTTAATGCTAAAAAAGGTTCAATAATGACAAGAAAGAACCCTTTTGGCACAAAGGTTCTTTAAAGGCTATTATTCGTTCATATATTACATTATTTTGCAACATTTTGTAGTATGTAATTAAATTATTGTTTACTAAACAGTTAATATCTTAATATCACATTTTATTCATGCTGATTTTGGAGGACAAAAACTAAAATGGCACTCTTCGTCTGATATTGATTAATTACAGTTTTTAACCCCCATATCTTGAATTATCTTGAATTTTGTGATCATTCACATGCATTGCATTTTACGGGTTCCAAATACGTAGCGCTTTAGAACCTTTTAAGGTTCTATATAGAACCTTTCCTTCTAAGAGTGTAGGACCATCTTCTTAAAAACCTCCTTGTTTTCTTAAATTTTCTGCAAATTTTCTTTTAAAAAGCACAGTTTTGTTTTAATGAGCAACATTTATTAACAATATAAAGTATATAAAATAAAAATAAATAAAAAAAGGTCTCAACCAAACCTGCTTTTGAAAGAGAGACTATGGCTGTGTCTGAAATCTCCCACTGCTCACTACATAGTGGGCTATCTAGTGAGCTCAACATTTTGTAGTGCTGTCCGAATGTATAGTGATGATTATTATACCCTATATAGTCCACTCAATGTATCCCAGAATGCATTTTGAAAAGTAGCGCACAACCGATGGTCACTTTGACACAGCCTATGACAGCTGAATAACATCAGGTCTCTTTTACTGTGATATGTAGTCTGATAGTGATTACTATTCAGCAGTTGATGGATGGCAAAATAAATGACTGCCTAGTTTGAATTTTAGAGCTTTGATGTATGTGCTACTAAACATTTGATCAGAGCAGATATTGTCGTTATAAACTGAAGCAAATATTACTTTTTCTCATTTGGGGCATTTAATAAAAGTTGTCGTTGAAATGTAATAATTCATAGCGCTATGACAATATACTGTAGATGAGGTGTCATGGCATGAGAATTGTGAAACAATAACTACATCACTGAGACTGCATCATATATATCATAATACTACATGAGAAGTCAGCACACTTTCTCGATCCTCATCTGTCTCCCTCCCCTTCATCTTCCTTTCTTTCATAATAACCATCTCCATCCTTCTATTTTTTATTACTCTCACAAGTCTCTGACTCGCTCCATCAGCCAAAATGTGTTTCCTCTTGTAAGTCTGAGTAAAGTCGAATCACCCAGGAACATGCTGCACATAAAATAGAAGGGAGGATTTGGACTGTTCTCTGGGAATAATCCCCTCATTCTGTGCTAGAGCATTGTGTTCTGTGTCCAGCATGGCTTTTTCTTATGAGGGCCTATGTAGAGAGTGGAGCTAAGAGTGCTGTTGATTAGCAAGTAAGCTATGCGCCTGCACACTAACCTCTCTGTGGCTCTCCGCATTGTTCTGACACTCGAACAAAGGTCCCAAGAGGAATTGGACAACAAAGACAGGACAACTTTAAGAGTTTAAATCAATTAGAACTTGAGGAAAGGGACACATGTGGCAAGAGAGTGACAGGGTCCTAATCCTATAGACTGAGCTAATGGCTAGTTAATCTGAGGGTTTCCCTGTTAAACAACATTGAGATTCTCAGGGCCTGCATCCATGCACACGGACAAGACATTCCCAACTGCTTTACCACAGCAATGATTTGGAAATAACATGTGTAATATAACGAATGTATTGATTGCTACAACACCCATCGACACTGAGACCGCGTTGGGGGACTTAAGTTACTTCAATTCATTTGCAAACAAGTCAGGACTAAAATCAACAGAGCACCTGGCATCTTGCTCGTTAGTTTAACAGTATGGTAACACTTTATTTCGACTGTCCACTTTAGACATTCTGCTAACTATCAGTAACCTTGCAACTACGTGTCAACTAAGCGTCATTAGTGTATTAGTAGACTGTCTTCTTAATATCCGTGTACACTTTATTTTGATGGCAACTTTGCAAGTACATGTTGACTAATTCTACCAACCATAACCCTACCTAACTGTCTACTAATACTGTTAAGAGTTAGTTGAGATGTAGTTGCAAATTAATAAGAGTTAGGTGACATTTGCATAGTTACTAACAGTAAGTATAATGTCTAAAGTGGACTGAAATAAAGTGTAACCAACAATATAGTTAGTAAGTGCGACTTACCGAGTTGATGCAGTTCAGTTCCTTGTTGAGGAGCCAGGGTAGGGACAGTTTTCCTTCACCCCGGTAGCAGGATTGGATCCTCTCCTTAATCTTTTCCTTGATTTTACGTAGTGTAAACAGGCACAGGGCGGATTCTTTCGGTGGCTTCGACCGGTTTTTTTGGCCCTGAGCAAAAACAATAAACAGCACCTCTTCCTGTTCAGAAATGCCTAACGACCGGGCCAGCTTGGCACCTGGCCGACTGAGGTAGGCGTCTTGAACCAATCGATATTCCACACCATCCTTGGTACAGCCGATAGGAAACTCCACGTAGGAGTAGAACTTGGGGTCATCCACACAGAGGCGGACAATCTTGGAGGTGAAGAATTGTTCACCGCTGGCATCCGGCGAGGTGAGTTGGGTGTCCAGTTGGAGAGTTAGGTAGTAGATGAACTGCTCACTGCTGAAGCCATAGACGTAGTAGATATCAAAGGTAGGGAACTTGGAAAGGGTGTCGGATGGAATCTTGAGCTGTGATGAGACAAACTCATCCTGGTAGACAAAACTGAACATTTCAGCATTCTCCTCGTTAGCCATCAGCTTACGACTGGAGAGAGTCGGGAAGTACTCTGATTTTCCTTCGATGGGTGTACCCACAAACAGTTTTCCGCTGTCTTCACCTTGGGTTCCACTAATAACCACTCCTGACATAGTGCCAGCCTCGGACACACTGGAAAGGTAGTGCTCCTTGCGGTGATGCGGCTCACCCAGTTTGAAGAGGTCATCCAGTCTGAGGAACTGGCATATACCCTGCGAGGTGCTTCCACATGCAATGAGCCTGTTCTGCCCTGAATCCAGAAGCAACAGCTTGTTGACATTGCTAGTCTGCGATAGCTCGTGAGGGCAGGACTGAACACCAGGTGGTGGGTAACATTTCTCATTATCCACCACAGGGCCGGTAACGTGGCTTCGGAGCTTGGTCAGGTTGCTGGAGAGCTTGTAGATCCAATTGACAGCACCGACGTAGACTTCACCCGTTTTATTGTGGACGACCAAATGCGTGAGCCCTCCCTCTGGTGGGATGAAGTTTCGGAAGGAAGAGAGGTTAACCTCGAGCCCCCCATTTTGAGGGAGGAACGAGAGGAAGAAAAGGAGGAGGAAAGCCTCACAAATAGAGGCGGGAAGGGGCCTCCTCCCATGCGGCAGCATTTTTAATATCTTTCTGAGAGGAAGCTGTAGGCCAGGTGATCCGTTCACCTTTCTGATCCTGGGTCTGGAAAAAACCTGGACAGCGTCTGTCAGTCTACGTTGAGGAGAGCAACTTATTGACCTAGTGTCCTTTCTTGCTCTCTCTCTCTCTTTCGGCACGGAGCTGTCGTCTACACCATCATCTGCAGCGCCATGGCCGCTAGCCCTGCAAGGGTAGAAAAACACATCATGAGTGCTGGGGGAAAAAAAACAGAACATTGTCTATTGATTTGACTAGAGTTTAAAAGTTCTGCCTGCCCAAAAGAAACAAATAACCCATAATACATAAACATAAATATCTTACAGTGGGGCCCTGGGTGGAATCCTATACAACATTTAATGAGTGCGTCAAGCTTGCAGACAGCAGTGCACTCCACAAACTCCACACTGAGAAATCGTCTGATAGACCTGCTGTGCCCCTAAATATTTCACACAGTCTGTGCCAACTCAGCTGGCACAAAAGGAAAGCAAAGGAGCGAGAATAGAGTAGGAGAGAGTAGAGGTGAGGAATGAGGAATGAGTAAGTGATGCCATAACTGTAGACTAGTTTACCCATTCACCTTGAAGAACACCATAAGCTCAGAAGCATCAGCAATAAACACTCTCATTTCCTCACGCTTGCACAAAGAAGCCATTCAAGTTGACCCCGCATAAAATACAAGCACTTTCCTTGAACTGCGGGAAAGCGTTCCGTTTTTAAAATACCACAGTACAGACAACACACCCTCTTGGCTCGACCACAGAGCTGCGGAAAGAGAGACAATCCATCAAATTTGTTCTAATTGAAAGTCTAATGACATTCATGTGATCATGGGTGATGAAGAGGAGCTCTGGGTGTCCAGCTACATCCTCAGAGTGCAAAACCACTTAAACAAGGGCAATGTCAGGCCTCTCATCTAGCCAGCAGCAGGGACTGTCTGCTGCTGTGACCTTCTCCAGTGTTCAAAACAGAAGCATCATTGTATCTCAGATGACATTTATCTCACTTCACAAGACTATTGAGCGAGGAGACTGCCTCTGGGTCTCATTCACCGCTCAGTGCTGTGAGCCATACTGTGGGCTGACTGTCATGCGCAAGGCTACGAAATAACTGTGCAAGAAAGCAGATACACATGCTGGCTAAAACTCATACATCAGTACACATCATATACTGTGGGACAAGGCTCTTCAGCTCTAGTCCATGAGTGCCAGTGTCCTGCAGGCTTTAGTATCAATCCCAATGTAACTCACCTGTCTGTGATTTGCAAGTCATTTTTGAAAACCTTGATTCAGGTATGTTTTGTTTAGGGTTAGAGCTAAACTCTTCAGGACAATGGCCCCCCAGCACTGGAGTTAAAGAGCCCTGCTGTAGGACAATCGAGCCAGTTCTCAACCTTTGGCGTCATATGTGATGCCAATATGACATTTCGTCGAAATACTACTCACATGGCACCTTTGGCGTCAATATAACATGCAGAACCCAAGGCGTCATATAGGTGACTGGCATCCTTTAGCGTCAATATGAGACCCAGACTCTACCCCAGACCTAAACCTACCCATAACAGAGTGTGTTATATTGATGCTAAAGGGAGCCATGTGCATAGAATTTCGACGAAATGTCATATGGCGTTACCTATATGACCCCAAAGGCCAAAGGATGAGAATGTATTGGACAATCTGATACACATCACAATTTGCAGTATGGGAAAATTTGGCCATTTTTTTTTAGTTGATAATTTGGAAAAAGACAAAAAAGTAACCACTTAATTAAAATTTTAATTAAAATTTAGCAATTATTGTAATGAGGCATCAGTGAACATTTTAGCAATTTTGTTATCGACACTGCTTGTCACAACTATACTGTATTAATATTCTCAAAAGTATCATTAATTTTTTTACATTTATACAGTTGGCAGATTTAGCATTTAGCCAAACAACTTCCTGGGAATCAAATCCATGTCCTTGGCGTTGCTAGCACCATGTCCTACTCTTTGAGCTACAGGAATGCACAAAGACGTTTTACTTTGAAATTGTTGGTAAAAAAGAGAGACAGAGAGATTCAGAGTCTGCAAGAAGACAGAGTTTAAAGTATCAATAGATTTTGCAAGTGCATGCAATATTGAGAAAAAAAAAATAATCAGCACAGCCCTTAGGCACTGAAACAATCCCCCCAAAAAAGAAGAAAAATACGATAAATAAAAACATCGTAATTGGAGGCACTCAGAAAGAATGTCTTCGAAACAAGTCAGATTTTCACCTATTTTTAGTTTATACCGTTTCACTGTGTTTGCTGTGTAATGTAGTGTGCTGACAGGGGTCCAAATTTCTCTCCGTCGTATTGATCATCACAGCTGAGCTCTTCTCAGCTCAACTGACTCAGAGTCAGCACTCCTAGGTGCTTTTTGGCTCTGTGATACAGGGATACTGTCAAAGCTAATTCCCAGCAGTAAAAACACAGAAAAATTGCCTATAAATAACCAAGTAACTAACTAAATAACTCCACCACGCACTTAAAATTGAATTTAGCAGTGCTGCACCTGACCCATTATCAACTATAAAAAACAAAGCCGTCAGAGTTTTGACTTATCTGGGACAAAGATATGCTAATGAGATGGCAGAAACTGCTTAAACGCAGATCCAAGTGTCCACTTATTTTAACTCAGAAAATGAAATAAGAGAGAGCGAGAGACTATAATAAACTGAAAATTCAGCAAAACGTATACATGTGCTGCAATTTATAATACTGCACAGCAATGCTGTTTTGCGTGGGATAGAGCAATTAGGATATCCCACCCACTTGCTCCAAAAAGGCCCACACCAAGGATAAAGGTGAAATTGGATGAATCAATTAGAGGAGGTATGGGAGTTGCATGGCACCTTCAGGATAGCAAAACCTGCCTGGCTAGGAAAATGGCTGGCAGGACCAAGGTATCTACGATGATTTATTGCTTGTGGCACATAAATTACAGCGCAAGCCATGAAAACGGCACCTCATACTTAAGCAAATTTATACAGAGCGCCTCTTTAACATGGAGGTCACATCGCTGAGCATTGTGGGGTAGAAAGCATGCAGGACTGTGATGGCCACAACTAAACCACCCAGAGAGGCTCTGCATAGCAGAAGCTGCTTTCTATTACAAGCACGCAGACACACTCACATACATCAATACATAGAGGCCTTAATCCACAAGCACACACAAGCTGGGCTTTCTTTATTATTCTGCTTCTGTCTGTCTGTCTTTCATTCATTAATTCTGCCTGTCTGTATATCATTTTTCTCTCTTTCAGTCCACCTACAATTAATTACCACCGCTATTATCAGGTGCCTAAACATGAAAACAGATTCTTGACTGCATAATAAAAGCAAATCCGCAATAAATACAATTTATGTAATCAAATTAAGATTTCAGATTAGTGTGATGAAATTAATGCACAAAACGGAAATGTGTACAGGACAAATATTTGAATATTATTACTGTTAAGCCATGCAGGCGTACCAAAAACCAAACCACTGGAAGACTCTACTGATAAGATATGAAAAGAAAAAAAGAAAAGAAAAAAATTTGCATGTGCACCAGAAAAAAACAGCTACACATTTGCAATGATATTAGCACAACACCACGGGTATGCTTTGATATAAGTCAAGATATTAAAGTCAGAGAGCCTCGATTTAGCCTACAATTTAAAAAAAGCAATAATAAACTCAATCCAGCTAGATATTTTAACAAAGCTACACTGACTGTGATCGCAGGGGATGATAGAGGAAACAATGGCTTGTTGACAGCAGGAAATGATTCGCAAAACAGTCTTGGAAACAACATGTCATCTCATTCAGCTAAAAAGATGATATAGCAACGCAAGTTTGTTTCAGTCTAGGTGGCCAATTTTCAGTGTGAATGCTGCAATGCTAAATCACAGACTGTGCGAATGTTATGAGGCCGACGATTGAGAGGGACACAGCAGGCCTGGCTGTGGAAATAACTCCATGCCGGAGAGGAGAAATAAAAAAAGCTGACGGCAACAATGGTGGTTAAAAGGCGACAATGACTGCAATTTCTGCCGTTCCTTAGCTTAGCCTAATGTACACATATTTTAAAAGGCAAAAACAGCCCAATGGTAACTGTTCCCGTGAGAGTTGATGGCAAGAAACTGCATATTCAACAGATTTAACAAGTGAGGCAGAATACTTAGCAGGAAATGAGCTGAGAATAAAATTATTCTTAACTGCTATTTTTTTAAGAATAAATGGAAGAACATGTTGTATTATGAAAAAACTTTTCTTTAGAATAATTGTAAGAAATACATTAGAAAATGTCAGAAAAAAGAAAAAAAGACTAAACTTAAAGGGACAGTTCACTCGAAATTGAATACGCATGTGTGATGGTGCTCTGGTGAACGCATGTTGGAGATGAACATGTTGTAAATATTATTTTTTTTCACAAACAAAGCACTCAAAAACTTTACAAAATTGTTAAAAGTTTACCTCTATAAAAGTTAAAGTTAAACCACTGGAGAGTCATATGGATTCCTTTGGTATCTTTACTATACCTTTCTAGGCCTTGAAAGTGGTAATTGAGGCTGTCAATTGATGGACAAAAAGCACATTTTTAATTTCATTAAAAATAACTTTTCTACGGGTTTGGAATGACATGAGGGTGAGTAATAAATGACAGAATTTTAGTTTTTGGGTGAACTATGCCTTTAAGAAGAGTTTGAATTCCTCATAAGAATGTTTAACCTCCAACTTGTCTTAAATCCATAAAGGTGTTGTGTATAAAATCCATAAAGACATCATTTTAATTTTTGGGTGAACAAACCCTTTAAAGCTACACTGTGTAACTCTTTTAGTTTATTCTTTGCTAAAAAACACTTAGTTCTTTCAAAAATATATGTGCTCATTAATGTATATTCATTAATATACTTCGTTCAAGTCATTTTCATGATATGCCATTGAAAATACGTACGGGTAAGGGGTTGTAATGTCGGTCGCCATGTTGCCCCTCCATCTTGAAAGTACATTCGCCAAAGCTTCACCTTTCGCGTTTACGTTTGAGTTAACACTCATGGACGAGGTCGAACTGGAAGCCGTGTTAATCTTGGACTACATTGGCCACCGTAGGAGTTAAAACGAAATTGGAGTTGAGAGGAACAGAAACTAATATTCACTGGATGGTCATATACCTAAAAAAAACACTTAGTGTAGCTTTAAAGAATGCTTTGTGAATTGTGTCTGACTACATAAACTACTAAGACTAATCTTACAAGTTAGTCATCAAATTGTTTACTTTAAGACTGTTGATAATAACATTTTTGAGTCAGTTACATTCAAAAAATGTCAATTTGATTTCAAAAAGTAAGATTGACTTCCCTTGACTAAATGTGGCTCATGTATTTTTCTAGAAAATGTAAAAAGTTTCAGTATTTTTATTAAAAAATAATGTATAATGCTGTTGTTATTTAACAAAAGATAATAAATTAGCTAATGAACCATGAGGAATCAGACAAAACCGACGCAGACCAATGTGGGATGGCCTCAAATGCACGGCATAGAACACAAAACAAAACATTTGCTCTGCTTCTCACTGATTGCTAATTGCTAATCTAACACTGCCAGACTAGTCCTGCCCTGTTTAAATGACCACAGAAAGTTGCACTCCGCCTCCATTCAGGCCTTTTGACGCTACACCACACTCTCTCGTGCTGAGGGTGGGTATTGTTTGGGTTTGACTAATGGCCGTGCAGCGGGGAGGGCCCGGTGTCTGCAGGAGTAGAGGACACTGAGGAGGTGATTGTGCAGCAGGCCTGTTGCACTGTGGATGTGCCAAAATCAGAGAACACTGTCCTCCTTTTATAGCGTCACTCCTTAGCGTGTGACCCACTGACACCATGACAGCTGCCCCCTCCCTCGCCCACCCAAACCACCAACAACTTCGCACAGCGGGTTCAACAGCACCGTAACATAAACAAAGCCATTTTGGGAAGGAAAAAAAATGGTGCCAAATTTGCATGGCATCATGTATAAATGGTTTACAGGTGATTTTACGTATGGACCCAGATATTTACAGCTCAACACAATAGTAAATTGTTTATCAAACTAAATTGAAATGTATTTTTATCACCATGACAAGCTAATTTAGCACATTTCAACAGTTTAGGTTTTTGGTTGCCAATATTTCACTTCATAAAACACATTGTGGTCGGCACAAATCATGTTTGTCCTTGTTGCCCAAGTGCATTATGGGTTACGTTTGCTTTGTTCGTGGTTTGAATGTGGGGCATCTCACACATATTCATGCTGGCAGCTGACTAATTTGGCCATTTTCTACTAAATGACAATCAAATTTGTGCCAAAATACTGTCCATTTTGATTGGACGCATGGACTCGGGAGGTCAGAGGTAGTGGGAAGTGTTTTCACCTTGTTTTTACTGTCCACCAGTTAAAATCAAACTTAACATGCCAGAAATGAATCATGTCCTTAGAATAAACAGTGTGGGATGAGTTATGAGTTTAAAACTTTACAAAATGAAGTTTGAGTAATAATAATGGCCTTAGCAAGCACTATGAACTCTAATGACATACAATATACAATGATGTGCATCTAAATGCATTTTAAGATCAAAAACTGCTGTGTTATTTTATGGACTAAAGACAGAGCAGAAGAAATCCAGGCTCATAAGGTCATGAATTGTGAGCTATGGGAAAAGACATCAAGTCTAATCACTGGATCTTTACACGTTGCTGTAAATGTTGCTACTGTAGCAGTCTGCTTATGTTATCTCAACCACAGATGACACAACTATGACCAACCTTTTGCAAACTCACACTACAAGACAGCTAGTCATGACACACATGGCTGTAATGATGCAAATATTAATTTAAGAAAACATATGGCCAGTAAGACTGTGGCAAAGTCATCAATATTTAATATATACACAAATATGCTTTATACAACCATGAATCCTGCACTTTGGTACCAAGTTGATGATATTAAAATAAAATGGAATAAAAAGATAAAACAAACTAAATAATAGGGCTGTCAAGCGATTAATCGCGATTAATCACATCCAAAATAAAAGTTTGTGTTTACATAATATATGTGGGTGCACTGTGTATAATTATTTTGTATATAAATACACACACATACATGTATGTTTAAGAAAAAAAATATTATTTATATGTAAAATATATATATATATATATATATATATATATATAAATCTATATACAGTATACATGAAAATATTTCTTAAACATAAACAAACATGTGTGTATATTTATTTATAAAAAATAATTATACACAGTGCACCCACATATTATGTAAACACAAACTTTTATTTTGGATGCGATTAATCGCGATTAATCATTTGACAGCCCTACTAAATAATAACCAAAGGTAAATAAAGACAAAATAAAACTAATAACATAAAAAGCACTGTCTGAGTGACCATGTATCAATACTAATATGTATCAAAAATTAGCTGATATATACATAAAACGACTGATACCATAGTGCATTGTGTAAAAGTATACAATACTTGATATTAATGCCAATAATTCAATCAAAACAAATGGTATTTCTTAATATATTCATGTTTATTTTTTTTAAATGACTGCTCAACAGCATTGTAGTTTCTGCTGTGATATTAAAAACCATTTATTGTGACCACATTAGCATATTTTCACATAGAGGTGTAAATGCGCAAATTAACTACACTGTACAATTCTGAATACACAATCACAGTGTTCGCAACACCCACAAAAAACAAACACAGATCAAACGGACACATCCCATTCCATCTCTGGTTGTGTTAATAGATCCACGTCCATTACCACACCTCAGTGTCTGGGCTATAGCTCCCTCAGAGCCAATAAAAGCATGCAAACACTGCTGACTCAAAGTTCAGCCATCAATAAAACGCTTTCTCCCTCCTGGGAAGTGTTTGGTTATTTCCTTCAGCAGCCCATTGCAGAAGAACGTCCGCCACAACTTTTCCTCTTTCATTAGCTCGCTCTCATCTGTTGTGCGATCGACTTCATTATGATAAACATGACTGCAAATCAAAGTGTTTTTTTCGTAATTCCACAATTACGATGTCATTTCTAAACTATCTACAATTATCCGTGGCAAATGCTTTGCCAAGCTAAACCTCGTGCCAGGATCAGAATGTGAAATGCTCCACTGATTCCGGCTGTGCAATGCTTTAAACTACAGGGGGAAAGGGGGCATAAAGAAAGACTTCAAATCCCATAACGGTAACTCCCGAGCTCATGGTGTTTCATGTTCCGCGGGCCTCGCTAGCGCACATTCCATCAGGATCGCATCATTGGGCAACGGCCATTCTCTGGCCCGCTTCCCTCCGCACACTGCAAGCATGCACTGAAATACAGGAGTTTGTGTGCTGAGCTTAACACTTTCGCTAACTTCACTCATTACTATGCCCACACCTACACATGCACGCATACAAACAAACATCTTTAGCATTGCTTTCATCTTAAAAGACTTATCAAGAAATATAGTCATAAAGTCAAGCATGACATGAAATGGAAATGCGCCTTCAGTGTGTCATCTGTGTGACCTTTCTACTCAGATATGTGCGTTCCCGGTGAACGCATTTGTGCTAACACAATTACACTCGGCTAATGAACAGAGTGGTGAGATAAAGCTGTCTGAATGCTAGCTTCATCCCAGCATCTCAATCTCCTTTAAAGGCTACATTTGCATCTTTAATAGAAATGAAATTCCTCATTAAACCAGCAAGCAGCTGGTGGCTCGTGGAGAAAGAAAGAGACCGAAAAGAGCAAAGAACAGATGTAAATCAAACTATTTGCACACTCTTGCCCATAGGCTAACCGCGGTGGTCTCATGCTAACAGATTAAAATGGCAATTGATTCCAATTCTACTTAACGATTCAGGGTTTGTTAATTCCATTAACTTTTTATTGCTGAAGAAGAATAGTCCTAATTACATAATTAAATATATTAAAAACTAAAGTAACACAATATTATGTTTATTAATATTAAATATTAAAAAGAGTAATATTTATACTCTACTTTTTTTTGGAAATAGGCTCATTTTACCACTTCCCCAGAGTTAAACAGTTGGGTTTTACCGTTTTCAAATCCATTCAGCCGATTTTCTGATCTCATTGAATTCCATAGTAGGAAATAAATATACTATGGAAGTCAATGAGACCAGAAACTGTCTGGTTACTGATATTCTTCTAAATATCCAAAAAATCAGCTGAATACATTCGAAAACGGTAAAACCAAACTGTTTAACTCTGGGGGAGTGGTAAAATGAGCCTATTTCCCCAAAAAAAGTGGAGTATCCCTTTAAATACCATTACAAAGGACCAATTATGTCCCTTTTCCACCAGAATGGTTCATATTCTGGTGCCTATTTTCGGCCTGGTAAACTGAAGCCTATTGCGAACTTGCCGCTTGTTTTCACAGATCTGAGGAATGAACTGTGACATAACACCTGACTTTGACCAGTCTAAAAAAAACATTGCTTGTCCCAGGGTTTAATGGAAGAGTAACGGAGGCAAGCTAGTAAGAGTGACCGGTTTGAATCCCGCTCGGAGGTTAGATTTGGTGCCATGACCCGGATGGGAGTGAGGCTATGAGGAGTGAGTGTAACAGAGGGAGAGTTAGTAAGAGATGTGCGTGTAAACTTCACTCCCCTGGCCTCAAGAGATGCACTGGCGACTGAAGCTAGAGACTGCAGTCTTTAGCGTCCTTGTTAGTTTGCCCGCCTCCGACGCTAGAGACGAGTCAAGTAGGACCTTTCTGTTTTGCTGCTCACAGTACCAGGAGTGATTCTATTGAATCAGCAGCTTGCATAAACTGCCTACACTCATCTGTCCTTTTCAGAGATCAATTGAGACTGAAACTGTTGATTCACCCGCTCTCTTTCACCCTGGGTCTCTCTTTATATTTCTCCACTCCCCGCTCCATTTGAAACCAGCAAGTTTTTAAGGGCCAAAGTTCAAACAATCTTTCTATCCTGGAAGACCCTTTTCTGCAGTGGAAATGCGCGGAACGGTTCGAGAACGGACTTGAGCGTAAAGCAACTCGTACCAAAAAGAAACAAATTGCTAAGTAATGCGTTAAAGTAAATCCAGTTTGTATCCAGCCTCTCATTGAGACTTCAGATGCCCCAACACCTGCGATGAGACGACTCAACGCCTGTGAAGAGATGACTCAACGCCAGCGATATGTCATGCCCTAAATTATTACATGATTAATGCCTGGTTCAGATTACACGATTTTTTATGTCCGTTACGTTTTTTGTCTGTTTTTGTATAGTCACTGTGTCAGATTACGCAATTTTGGCTCCTAAAACTTTGTGTCGTGGACAAGACACATGTCAGACTACACGTTACTTCCTGACCGGTCATCGCATGCCGTGTTTAACGGCGCGCGTGATGTCATCGAGAAGGCGATTAAAAGGCGACCGTTAAAAAAATTAAACATGCTAGTCTTTTTGTCGTGATGTGACGCATCGCAGACGCGATGTAGGTTGTCGCCCACTATGACACACTATACGAGATGATACGATCGAATCTTACGTCCCGACGCCCGTTGTCGTTTACGAATCCCCACGGCACCCTACGTCAAACGGATCGTGCCAAAATAGGGCTAAAATCGTGTAATCTGAACCAGGCATAACTAAACGTATTTTTCCATGTACATTTCTGAAATGCACTTTCTGTGAAGCTGCTTTGAAACAATATGTATTGTGAAAAGCACTATACAAATAAATTTGAATTAAATTGAATAAAAATGTAAAATGGATACAAATTGCCATGAGTATGTTTTAGATGTGTTGATTATTTATTATCAATGAGCACACATTCAATTCAGAAAGCTCATAACTCATTTATAGCAATTTGGTTTGCCATAACACTAGATATTTAAGTACAGTTCAAAAACTGCTCTGAATGTCACGAAAATCAGAGTCAAAACCAACCCTGCTCAGTTTTCAAACCTACTACAGCTATGAAAGAGCACCGCAAAGATTAAGCAGGGTGAAAGATGTCCCTTAAAGCTTATTATAGATCTTCTACAGAGAGAGTCTGTGGTTTATAATGCTTATAAATTTGGCCTGGAGAACGAGAAACTTGATCCTAAGTCAGCAATTAGGGCACCTTGTCCCGGGAGTGTCTGAGCCCTACAAAGGAGTTGATCAGTCAGAGTGTGACAATTATGATGAATAGCCTCAGTACGCCAGCTGTCCGATTGCTCCTTTGGCCATTAATATTACTCGCGGCTCTGCTGCAGCAAAAAGCCACTGAAGCTTTCGCTCACCCCTTTCTAGCTCTTTCAATTCAGGAATGTGTTGCCATGACAGTGACCGATGGCTCGGCAGCAGACGGGGAGCCCGCTCATCCCAGCCAAGGGTTGAGGTTGGTGTGAGAACGTGTCAGGGCCCCGCGGGCGAAGGATCAGAGACAGATCCACTGGAAAACTGGAAGCGTCTGTAGATGTGGTACTGATTAGTGGCGGGTGCGGGGGAGAGCTGCAGGTATTTCAGCTATGCTCAGCCTTTACCACAGGGGAATCCGGCTAGCGAGACCTACGAGCAAAATTGGGCAGTATGGGAGCGGGGAAAAGCAGAGGTGTCAAATGTGTGATTTCTAAAGTGTGAGACCTTCCTTTCTGGTTTAGCGTGAGCTGTAATTGCAAACACGTTTAGCCCTACAGAACGTGCTTAAGACAACAAGGCCTGCCAAAGGGGTGTCTGTTCGCGGAAGGTGCCCCGTTTTGAGCCCGACAGGCTGATGGGGCTCAAAAAGGGATGGCTTATGGATACATCTATGGTTTGATCAGGAAGTCGGGAAGAAAAACATCTACCGTGTCGAGGTTTGCTTTTCATGACAAGGCGAAACAAAATTTGGTCAAACAAAAACAACTTACTTCTGGAATCACTTAAAGCAGTTATGTGGATATGTGAAGGTCAGGATCTTCAACAAATTAAACGAACAAAGAAGACTTCACATTTACAACCATCATTTTCACTAACAATGGCTCCAAGAAATTCATTTTAGGATTAATCGAAACTGTTGTATCATTCCCCATTTAAAAGTATAGGAGAGCAAAGCATCTGCAGAAGCATAAAAGCAAAGTCCTATGCCAGATGATTAAGCGAAAAAAGAAATAAAAGACTGACTAGCCTATACAGTGCAACCACAAATGACCACGAACAAACAAAATATCAGTTACAGCACATCTGTGTGCAAGAGCATTACGAATGAGTCACATAACGAATGACTCACGGCTCTTATAAGTAAATCACCCGACATAATGAGTTCATAATATTCTTTCATAATAATGAGGGTTTCATGTAAGAAGAGGAATGTTTTTATAATTTATTTAAAAACTAAACAACAATATTAAATCAGGGTTCCCAGTCTTTTTTGTCAAACCACTAATATTTGCATGTAATATATAGATTATGATTAAATAAACTATTATAATATTTTCAAATAATTATTTAATGAATAGATTTAAAATGTAGTTATTAAAATGAATTCACATATTTAATGCAATATTAAATAAAATGTCAAATTTAATTTTAAATTGTAATTTATTAAATGATATTTAAACCCTTATATTTATAAATCTTGGTTCAAATTTTACATATCAAACTACAATTAAATTAAAATAGTTAGCACTAAATAACTGGATTCATTACTTTTTTTTGGATTCATTTGTAATCAAAAAAATCATTTTAATTCAGCATTGGGATTTTTATTTACAGTTTTAGAAAAATAACAATAATAAATGGATCCTCTTGACTAGATTTAGAGTCCACAGGGCGTTAACACTGTCAGTTTGTTTGAGTGTTTATTCGAGAGCTCTAGTGTATTTTCCCCTGAGGAGAGTTTGGACACTACCCCAGTCTGGTGGCCTATATAGCAGAAAAAGGGCCAGGCCATTGTTTCGTCCCTGTTTGCATTTCCCCCACCGCCAGTGCGACCGGCTCATCTGGACACGATTGAGAACTCAACAGGAAACGGGAAAGAATGGCACTGGAGTCTATAAAACTTTAAGAACTGTCTAAGGATGGCCAGTCTGCAAACACACGTGCACAAACACACACGTGTGCCTGGCAAACAAACCTGTCCTGAAGTCAATCAAATGAGTAAACAAGAGAGTGCTATCATTGAGGTAACACACACTGATATCAGTGGCAGACGACTGCTGAGCGGCCCTTATGTTAAAACGCTTGCACACAAACTCACATCCGATTTAATGCCAGCGGCACAGCTAAGGGTCGCCCCGCTCTGCTGATGGTCATTAAGGCACTGCACCGCCATCACTCACAGGGTCACATGAGCATGAGAATCGAGCTGGAAACAGCAATGTAGCAAGAGGCTAAAACAGACTAGTCTTATCTGAGCCAAGAGTGTGAAAGGGACAGTATCGTCGGCCGCTGTAAATACCAAACTCAAGAGGATCACACTCTCAATTATACAGCGAACCGGTGGCAGCCACAAAAGCAAGCCTGACGAAGACCACTGCTGGATTTTCATCGTCACACACACAAAACTGCAGCTGCCAAGGACGAGGAAGTAAAGCTAGCTATTAACCTGCTCTTCCTTCCTCTTGCCCTTCAATAAACAGCGCAACGTATGCCCTTTCAGACTCTTGTGTGTTGAAATTCACACCCACGTTCGTTTTTTGCCCATAAGAAATGGAGGTTTGGGATAGAAGCACATTTATAAGCAAAGCGATGGAGAAATATCTATATTGCATCGGGCCGCTCGCCAGCTTCTAGCACAACTCATTCTTCTCGCGATCATCTGGAGCGTTCTGCCGAGCCTTTATACCAAACAGCATCTGCTGCATCTCACAAAAGCCCTCATCCACTGAGAGATTTCGAGTTCTAACAGCTGCGGATGGGAAGAAAGATGTGCTTATGTCTCTGTCCTTGTGAATATGTAAAAACAGAGGTGTTTCAGTTTAAGCCTATAGAAAGGGCATGGTCACATTGACTTCACCTCGTTCTGGAGTCAAATACAGAGGGGAAGGGTGTGGAAAACTAAACTAAGGAATAGGGCTGGTATCAATATTATAACTGTTCATATTTAGGGTTTTTCATTTTAGTTGTGCTACGAATGACATGAATTATACCTCAAAAGCTATGAATTTCTTTCTTCTGCTGAACACAAAAGAAGATATTTTGAAGAATGTCTGTAACCAAAGAGCTGATGGGCCCCATAGTCTTCCATAATATTTTTTTCATACAAGTCATTGGGGCAACTGAGACCGATATATCGGCAGGCCGATATTAGGCATTTTCTAAAATAATGGTATCGGCAGTTATAATGGTCGATAAACGAATATTTAAAAAATCAAATAAAAACGGAACGGACGACACTATGTCATGAGTGTTGTCAAAAAGTGCAGGTAAAGGGATAAGCAAGCTGACATTGTAATTATAAGGTAGATTATAACTATAAGGCAATTAATTATTATTTTATTTGTCAGAACTTTAATATATTTTAATGCTCCTCTGTTCTGTTGTGACATTAGAAACAAGTTTCTTTTAAAAAAGCATTATCATATTATTTTAGTTAAAACTCATTAATAAATAACTAATGTTAGGGAAATCTGTTAATATTTTGTTGTGTGTTTCTGAAATAAAAAAAAAATAATAATATCGGCCGATATATCGGAATATCGGACTTTAAAACCAACAAATATTTGTATCGGTTTCGCCCTTCAAAATCCTTTATCGGTCTGGCTCTACTGCTGATTTCCCATACTCTTCAAAATATGTAATTTTGTGTTTAGCAGAAAACTTTGGGGAAAATTTGAAATGACATACTGTACAATATTCTTGTATTGCTTGATTTGATTTATGTGCTATTAAAATCTGGGGACATACTAAGGAAAGCTTTTTCCAAATCTCCCACATAACTGCATGATGAAATTAAGAAAAATTGAAAAATACAAAAAAATATATATTTTTCTTTCACATGAAATTCCAGATTATTAATCTTTGAATGTCTTATTCATGAAGCAACAGCAAAAAAAAAAAAACACACTGCCCATTTAAAAAGTGAAAATTACATAGAATAGCACAGAATAACCCACTTCTATCGAGCACCATATTGTGCATTCATCATGCGTTCACTGTTGAGTGCTTTATGGTGTCTAATCAGTCTAGAGACATGTATTTCTCTGCATAAATAAGTATACTTTTATGAACCTGTTTTCCAGCTAAAATCTGAATTTACTGGCAACAGGCTGTCAGTAAAGTTGGATCCATTGAAAAGCTCCTTTGGGAAGCAACAAGATGTGGCGAAGAAAACATCTTACAAACAGTGAATCGCACACCGCTCTAAACACACGTTAAATGCAGGTTGTCAGAAGAGGTGTAAAGGCTCACACCCCAACCCCATGTGGCTGAATGCCTACTAGTCATTCCATCAGAGTGACACTTTCAAATACGCACACATGATGTCGTCATCTCCCTCGCTCATTCAGATCGACGCACACCTTCCATAAGCAGCACAACACATTATCTCTCTCCTAACAGAGTCTCAGAGGAGATTTACTGGTGCATCCTGCACACGAAACACTCACACTGACCCACTAAGGCACGATGACACGCGTACAGTCCGTCCCCCCACGACACCTCCGGGCTCTGCAGTGAAGCATGTCAAGAGAATTCCATCTGGGGAGAGGAATGTGACCTCCGACCTCTGTTTATGACCCATCAAAGGGAAGCCTGCTCATTGGTCTGGCAGAGTAATCATTTCCAGATCGGGCCACTCAAAGAGAGTGTGTTCGAGAGGAGATTTTCCAGGGAGACAGAATGCCTGCAGCCGGCTATGTTAAAGGAATCAGGCCGCTGATGTTCAACAGAGCTCTACAGACAGGCCCATGTTCAAAATGCAATCTCTCAGAGAGAAAAGATTAAGAAAGAACGAAAGATATGGAAATATGGAAACTTTCTAGATATGGGAACTGTTTTGGGTATGGAAAATTATTGAAGTGACTACCATGAGCTGCATGAAATTCACATGAATTCCGGTCAGAAAACATCTGACCTGTATTGGATTTAGAAGCACATATGGAAGTGGCACAAATCGGAATTGAAAAGATCAGATTCAAAGTATTTATGCAGTTCACACTACATGAGAAAAACAGATCAGATCTGGGCTACATTTGCCAGCAGTCTGAACGTAATCTGACATACTGAAGTTGCATTCAGCAATGTGCAATAACTAGAGGTCGACCGATATGGTTTTTTTCACGCCGATACCGATACCGATCTTTTGAAATCCGGCTCGTCCGATGGCCGATTAATGATACCAATTTATTTTGGCCGATATTTGCTTGGTTTTTAACCTCTATTTGAGAGATAAATTGAAAAGAAATGATAATGACTTAACATATTTTCTCAACAAAAAGATTTTATCCTCTCAAAAAAATGTCCTGAAACAAATATTTTTGGTTTGTTTTGTTTGTTGGTGGACAAAGACAAATGGACATAACCTAATTATCACAAAAAAGGAGAAAAAAAATCTTTAAATGATTTAATTTTTCATATATATAAGATTTATATTTTATTTAATTTAACTTCTAACAATAACGGATTTCACAAGTAAATTGCTGTTGAACGACAAAAACCACCACCAGAAGGGAAAATAATATTTTACAAAAACTTTAAATGCACCAGAACGCACCGTCCGTCTGTTGTTCTTCAGACAACGGCATCCCGCTGTTGGACCTTTAACCATGTTTAATCCAGCTACTAACTAACGGTCAGTGTTGTGCCTGAACGCGTTCAATGAACGATAGTTCATGAACATGATAGTTCATGAACATGAACGTTCATATTTAGGTCTGCTGCTCACTCGCGTGCGTCAAACACGTGTTCCACGACAACACTAGGCTGCCCACAGATGTGCCCGCTAAATAATCGGCTTGATATACTTGGATATTGGCCGAAACCGATTATGTTAAAAAATGCCAAAAATCGGCAGATTAATCAGCTGACCGATTAATCGGTCTACCTCTAGCAATAACGCAACCGAAAGTCATTCATTTTTCGTAAGATTTTGACCAACCACTGGTGAAGCTGAGCTGAGTTTGTCAGTTTATGCAAATGAGCAGGGACAAAATTTGACATCTGGAGTCCAGATAAGCTTAAATGTAAAAACATTTACTAGCAATTGACTTTGCAACACTAACCATTGTAAACAGACCTTGAGAGAGAAACAAAAATGGCTGTCAAATACTAATATGGGAATATTCGTTTCAAATTCATCTCATTTTCCCTTGCCTCAATGAGGAGTTTTTAAAGTTCGATAATTTGGTGCTGTTGTTAGCATAATCACCTTCTTAAAAAGGAGACGGCCGTTCCTTGACTTGTTCGCTCTCAAACTGCTGGAAAAACATGATTAGCTGTTAGAAACATGATTAATGATTTCTGTTTCCCGAGCTGCTCCTCTGTCAGAAAGCATCATTATGGAATGAGAAGTATAGTGGGCTCCCAAGAAGTCGGCAGTGACAAGGAGGTCCCCCGTCAAAGACCCCCCGTGAGGTTAGAGGTCGAGGGGCAGCACGGATTAGGGAGACACGTCACCTCGCTTTGGGATTTCAATTAACCCTTTCACAGTCCTCCGTAACTCTGGCAACGGATAAGCCTGACACGACAGATCCAATGCGCTGGTTTCTCTCACCCGGATTAGACCTAATCCTGAATGAAAACCAACTCACAAAGCGGGCTCCAAATCAAACCCGCCTTTAGCCCAAAACCAGCCGAGCAAAGATCACCAGCAGCCAAAATTACAAAGCAAAGGTCCTGATCTATAATGCCAGAATGAACCACAAGCGAAAACAGTTGAGATTATGAGGTCAACTATCTAAATCCATTCTGGCAGTATTAAAGGTTGAACATTACCCAGAGAGATCAATACACGCCGTCTTTTAATGAGATATTAATTAAGAGGCGACTGAACACCAGGACCTTGACTTAACAAGCTCAATGCTCTTATTAAAACCAATTCAATATCATGAAATATTGCATCTATCAATCTATCAAGAGCAAGCTCTATCCATTTATTGATTTGCTGAAACAACTCCACGGAGCACCGTATTATAAACTACACCCTATCCGGCACGTACTATCCAGTTTCTGGATACACATTGAAAACGCACCTAGATGGCTACTGTTGACCTCTTGAAAGGACTTTTAGAGCATCTGTGGTCCTCGGAGAGGGACGTCCCCTTGGGCCCCATCACTTTTAGTCTTACTTACATGGCCAGTCTAGAGATCGTGCATTATTTAACTGGCTTCAGTACACAAACCACAACTGCCTGAGGAAGTGCTTCAGAGGCAGTATCCAAGGAAAGACGACGGCCAAATGAAATGAACCAGACAGTAAATAGTCTATTATTGAGTTCACACCGCTTATACCATAAGGAGGCATCACAAAGACCAAACCTGCTCAGACCACAATGAACCGAAAGGTGGGAAACGGGCCAAAATTTACTTATACACAGGCAAACTCTTATAAACACACGCGGCTATTCTTATTACTAACTTCACATTGCCTACAGCGAAGCTTTCAGAGTCACTTTCATCAGAAGGGGTAAATAAACACACGATTCAAACCAGACCTGAAGGGATACGTTGTGAGGGACGCCTTTGAATAAAGCAAAAAGAAATTTGGCTCCAAGATGCTGCCAGTCTGTGACTTCCATTATAAGAGCCCTAAAGCCCTTCTCGATACAAAACAGGCGAGCGAAAAGGAAAAACACAACGGCACCAGTTAATAATACCCTTAACAGCTGGTTTGGCATCAGTGAAAGCTACACTATGCTTAACATAATACATTGTGAGTGTAGTAAAAATGCTGTCCGGGATCAGTTGTAGGGGCCATAGAAAACTCCACAGAGGGTGGTGGTAAAGCTGTAGTCTGCAAGCAGATGGCAGATAGCATTGATCGGATCCAAGCCCCGATAAGGCTGAGGGATAGATGCGCTGTCCCGGAAACTACAAAGGAGAGGTGAGTGGAAAGGTCCCCCCCCACCCTGTCCCAAAAGAGAAATCCACACCACTGACTGGTATTGACGTACATTAACGGTCCCAGACGTTGTAATTTAAATCAAACAGCATGTATCGCTAATAACGCTAACTGATGTAATGTTCAATATGCATACGGGGGTCAGGGGCCAACCTAAGATGGGTGAAGGTTGCAAAAGCTCATTCGAGGGCCCTTGACACTTTCATTCACAATGGTATGTGGCCTGACAATGATGTCAAAGGTCACACTTGGTATTTCAAGCACTAGTCGAATAGTTGGACTCCAAGATCAAGACAAAAGGAAAATAGTTAATCAGACTGTGCTCTCTCCATCACAAACACATGACTTATCTATTCCTAGGCTAGAATATGGTGCCATCTTATATCATTAAATTATAAACTGCTGAATCATGTTTTCTGGAATGAGATACTCCATAGTCAAGCTTCATTGGTCACCGCAAAGCTTCTAATCGGCCTCATTTGACAGCAAAACAAGAAATAAAGTAGCTCAAACCAAAGGTAGGGATGGATTTTTTCCCTCCTAAACCAGTTGTTAGTTCTTTTATTTTGATGGGCGGTTGAAAAAAAAGAGGGCTGGAAAAACACAAGAAGAACGAGAGCTCATCATTGCTGTCCTGACATCATGAGTGGCACTGATCCTACACTGAGGTTCCCAGCTGAGACCTCTAGTCCTCCTCTGGACGACGGCCATGACAAACAAAACATGGCCTGACCCTTCAATCTCCAAACACTGCTCAAGCCAGAAAACTATTTATACACACACAATAACTCAGAAAAGGGAAATGATACTGAATTTGATGCTCTTTGCATTGCTAAAATACAACAGATTAGGCTGCTAATAAGACTGATCAAATATAAAATGGTAGCCTAATCTCTATTCCTGTCATATTCCTATGGCATGAAGTATCTAAATATCACATGCTTTCTCAGAGGGATAACCATCTGTCAGCCTTTGGCGCACACTTATATAAACGTACATACTAGAAGAAAAGTGAAGGGAGAAACAATTTTATTATCTCTTCCTCTGATCTGATACAGTCGGCTTCAAAACACTTCAGGCCTGACTGCCTTTATTGTGTTAGTTTGACGTCTCCACAGATTTGAGGTGCAGAAAGAGCTGATAATGGATTGGAAGAGTAAATTAAATAACTTGTGTTTTATGATAAACTCAATCAAAAAGATATCATTGTCTGTCCTAGAAAGTGATACTGAAGGAAAGTAAAAAGACAAGCAAGTAGCTAATGAGAATCTAAGAGCCGTCTATTCAAGAAAAGGAAAAATGAAACCGATAAACTGGCAGCTAAAGCTTATAAATATGAAGGAGAGATGCTTGTGGGCAAAATGATTCAGTTATTATTTAATCAACGTATAAGTTGAGGCTATAGAGGGTATAGAGATTCAAACGTCAAAAGTTTTGTTTTTTCTTTTAAGAAAACCTACTTCAAAAACATTAAAATATAACATTTTTGATTCATTGTCTCCTCCCAAGTACAATTCCAATATTTATTTTCTAAACTGTTGGGTAAACACAATTGGGGCACGTTGTCAACGGCACATTTTCCATACACCCATAAGCCTTCAAGACATTTACACACATTGACTATCCAAAATAAACCTACGTTAGGTAATAGATTCACTCACCTGTAATAAAAAGTGTGATAACTAGCCTCGGTCACTAAATGCAATTGTAGCAAGTGACTTGTGACGTAGTACTATAACGCTGCGCAGACGTTGGTTTGTGCGGGGAAAGGCGCCCAAACTGTCTCTGTCTGGCTGCACGCAGCGCCTCATATCATGTAGAGTGGGCACGGAGGTTTAATGCAGCCCACAGCCCACTCGACACCGGTAGAGGCTCGGGAGGAGGAGGCTGGCACTGACAAGCTCGAAGGTGAGGATGTCAGGGATATTTAAAACATCCGTCAATCACGGCAAAGGCCGAGTGCGCGGAGCATAACGACTCATAACGTTATTAATTCTGACATGGCGCACTTTGTTTCTCACAGGTGTCACAGAGGCGACCCGCTTTGACATAAAATTGGACATTTTATAACAGAAACTCTATCAAACTGGGCTACCAGTGACTCTTACTAGTGGATTGATCTTAATAAAAAAGTATATGACAAATATGCACGTTTTGTTGTAAACAGATCTTATTCAGTAAGCTAATGACACGTTTATTTTCATCTTAACACATTCTTGTTCGCTTAGCTATTTGATTGCCTGAGTAGACTACAGCATATAGAGGAATACATGGAATTTCCATACTAATAAACCATGTCGGCGCTACTTCAAGAATGGAAATGAAATGGCATCACTGTGATCCATCCGTTGTGCCCAAAGGGTAGCCTAAGTTGCCACTCTCAATAAACACGGAATATGAGTTTATATAAAACACGTAACTTTTGGACAGTCTTCTTATTTCCCCACAATAAAATCTTTCAGCCCGGTTACGAGTGATAATGCTGACTGAGACATTGAAGTCTCGAGTTTAAACGACCAAATTTCAATAGGCTGAATGTGTAGCCTTATGATTATTTACCGAGCTTTCTATACATAACCTTCACTTTCAAAGTAAACTATTCTCAGTCACAAAAACAAAAGCCATGTCGAACACTAGAAGGGTGCAGAGCAAGATCAAAACATTGACAAAAACGTAATATTTCGGCTCACTTACTGCAAGAAAACACGTACGAGTCTATTTTTCTCTTAAAATCATTAATAACAGCATCATGTTATAATAAAAATGAATGAACTCAATGAAGTATCATATCATTCATTCACAACATAAACCCTCCTTCGACTGTCAAACAGTTGCCCGCCAACCCAAAAAAAAAATAATACAGTCTAGATATAATATAGTCTATAATAAAAGCTATATAATCTGATATCTATATGTGAAGGCTATGCTGAGAGTAGGCTACATGCGTGACAAATTACAATTAGAAAATTATCTAATCTTATATTATATTTCTGCCTTTCTCGTGCAGCATAACTGTTGTAACCTACATCCAATGTTCCCGAATCCCCAGCTGAATCAGTCTTGGTGAGATTTTACAGACAGCCAACCCACATACTGTCACATTGACGCTGACAATCCAATAGCCAAATAACTGAACAATTAAGAGGCGTTGGGTTATATATTCAAACATAAAACATCCCTCACTATGCAGTTAATATTATCCCTAAAAGTGTGATGTGCAGAGGTAAACTGCGCTATCCAACAAATGCATCGTTCACATTCTGCATATTCCCAGAGAACGCCCCTGTACCCAAATAACCTGCTTGTTACTTATTTCAGTAAAGCAATTAAACCACAGGGAATCTGACCAAGTTAGTCCTCCACAACTGCCGTTCAATGCAAATATCAGCTTGTTTTATGCGTCAGTTAATAGACACCGAGGTGTCAAACCGCATATAAAATGTCCACATCGCACTCCTCGGCTGTTTCGACGCAATCATGTATCGATACATTCACAGTGAACGCCGAAGAAAACAGCGCGCGACACGCATCTGATCTCAAAAAAACTGCATTTCCCACCAAACAAACTGCATTGAAAAGTCTCGCCTGTGCGTAAAGAGCCGAGGTTACTTACTTGTGCTCTTGATACCTTGGTTTATTATCCTCGCCATGCTTAAAATCTCAAACTTGAGTACATTTTCTCGGCAGCAGTGTGTAAAGCTCCGCGTGCACTTTCCGAGTGTGAAGTCTCAGCACGGCATGAATGAGGAGGAATGCAGTCCGCGCGCCCTGGTCGAGACGCAGCCTCGTTTTGAGGCTCAGGGAACGCGCTGCCAGATACATATATCTCGCGTCGCGGCCAGGCGGCGACATTGAGCGCGCTCGAGCTGGTATTGGCGAAACCTACAGTCTAGTCTTGAATACCAGTCCGTTGCACCACCTGTCGATGTATCTAGGCACATTTATTACAATCACAGAGACGATGGCTTGTTTGTCTTTTGTGTATGCCAGCCAAGCCAAGCATTCAAAAGTAGAAGATGTGAATAAAAAAGCATTAGAGGAGTATTGTAACAGGGTAAAATTGAAAATAGCCTACTGTGGAAACAAAGACACCTACATCTTGGATGCCATTGAGGTAAGCTAAAACATAGCTATCAAAAATGAATTTCAAGGTGAACTATACCTTTAAGACATAATAAACAATCATTAAAAACAATACATAGACATATACTTATAAAGTATTATAAATCCTTAGATTACAATGAGGTTAGGTTTTTGTTTGACCAGTGGTAGACAAAGAACATCTCATGTTAGAATGTATTTGAACACCCACTGAGCTTTTACAATCCCATCATCCTACTGCACACATATATCCTCACAAAGAAACCAAAGCTTCTCTGATAAACACTGTGGATTTCTGATCAAACTTGCACACACACTGACAAATCCAGAGCTAGACTGAAGACGGTGCCTGAATACACAAACAAGGCTGTCAGAACAGTCAAAACTTCAACTTAAACTTCAGCTGAAATTCTACTCTACCTTTATTACATTTCGTTGCATTGTTGTTTTTTATGTAGATAGATACAGTTCTTCAGTGATGTGAGGCACATTCTGGTACATTGTCACTGGATGTATGCTTCAATCTATTCCCAACAAATAAGAGTGTCTATCCTTATTTTGTCCTTAAGATTCTGTTTGACCAAAAAGTGACAAGTTTACAAAAAAATCTACATACAGTGTATTGTGTTTGTGACAATATAATGGGCCAGTCATGTCAGCAAAACAAAGCACAGCGGAATCTGATGGGGTAAGAAAAATGACAGTCTGTGAGCATCGAGCTGAGGTGCTTTGAGTCTCAATTGTCCATTGATCTGCTACAGGTGAAGGAACTTTAAGGACTAAATGCAAATTTTCTGCTTTTTTGAAAACATATCGACTGATGGTCTTCCCACAAGAAAAAGTTTTGATAGTAGATGTAACATGAGAATGTTCATGTTGAGCTGGAATTCAAAGTTTGTTTCTGTCATTGAAATTCAACTATTCATTTTAATACATTTTTCATTCATTTTTTACTAGAGTAGTCTTGTTTGAAAGTTCTGAGATTTGGAAGTTTGAAGGTTTATAGGCCATAGCTAGCATCTTCAATGAATTTCACCAAATCAAACTGTATCTTCCAACTTGTTTGCAAAATGTTGTTCTCGTGAAATAGTCAGCTTTTTAACTTTTTGGTAATGTTTTTTTTTTTTTTTACTAATTTCTTTACGATTATCTGTACAACCCTTCATAGATGCTGTTTGTTGCATGCTGGTCTAATTGCGAATAGCATTGATTTTAGTTGTACCTGCCACTGTACATCAGAAAATAACAAACGTTCTTGTCAATTTTCAGTCAAACAACTGCTAAATTGGCAATCTTGGCCAGAATAAGCTACTGTATGCATCAGAGTTTAAACCAAGAGTCAAACGTTTGGCTTGCATGACTAATAATACCACCACAAAATGTACATCATCGAGTCGTGCTGCTCAAAACTATCTAGAAATCATTGCCTAATTCACAAGATATCATACTGAGAGAATGAGAGAAATTGAAGGGCTTCAACTTACAGACTGTCAAGAGTTACGGAGTTCAACAGACAGTAATTTGAACATGAGAAAGAGAGAACAGAGAGCTTCTACAGGTGATGGTCTAGAGTGAATGTGATTTCACCAAGTCCAACATGTTCCTGGATCTTTCCAATCAACCAATCAGATTTGATTTGACTAGTTTACAGTTTATTTCAAGTTTAGGCTTAGAAGGTGCTTCTACATCAATGTTCTTCCCTTTGATTTTAGGGATAAGTTTTCGGACAGGAACGTTGACCCCGGATCATGTCTTTCTTGGCAAAATCAAAGTGAACGTTGGTCAGGTGCTTCTAGAGCCAGGTGTAGTGGGATGACTCAGGTCATTCAGTCGTTGGCCTTGCATCTTAAAAAGAAAGTGCTCTGAATGTAAGTGTGCCGCTCATCCCTGGGGATGTTTGCAAGGTCACTGTTATTAGGAAAGTCTGACTTAGATTGATTAGGTCTAAAACTTTTCTCTCTAACTTCTGGAGTTTTGGGAAAGCATGTGATGGGTGCAGGGATATTAGTCTTTTTCTCTTTTGTGTATCCCCAACACATTCCCCTGCAAATGAATACAAGAATGCTCCCACTTCCCAGCCGTATCCATACATGTCCAGTATGTGGGCTGTAACAGAGCCTTCCCAGTCACCTATTCAAAGAGAAACATGACTTCGGAGGCCTGCTGCGATGGCTGTTGCTTTTGCAAACACACAGCTGTAAGTTGCCCTCTGCTCTCTGCCTCCAGTTTCCCGTCTCTAGTTCACGGTCGCAAATTTCTTCACAGGACATTGTTCCACCAAGAAGCAAAGACTTCCGTACAATACGAGACTGCTTGCAGGGCTCATGGCGTATCTCTCCTGGCCAGTGCCGCCTTGATGTCAGCCATGCATTTCTTTCACATCCACCGCAACACCCAATCATAATTAAAATCTTGTGTGGAAGCGGGAACAGGGGAAGCTAATTAGGGACAAACACTTTCTTTTTCTCCAGCACAAATCAAAAAGAAGAGAAAGGACCGGCTGCTTCTGCACCCCTGTGATGTGCGGCTGGGGCAAGTAGGAGGATCCGGCGGAAAGCGAGAGCATTTTGTCCTCTATTCTTTAACGCTTTTTTTTTTTTTGATCATGTGGACACACTTTTCCTTCTTTTCTCACACTGCAGTTCTGTATGTATTAGGTCTGTCGAACTCACTAAATGATTGGTGCGAGGACAGTAACGAGCAGAGAGCAAAGGAGCGTGGGCGTGGGGACACTGTCTGGTGTCTGCATCCAGAAATAAGCTTCATTTTGTTCCTCCCTGGCTGGGTAATTAAACGTTAGACTAAGTGTGTGTTTGTCTAATGGATGTATGTTACATTTAGGATGTACATGATGTCCATCTTTACATGTCTTGTATATAGCGGGAACGTTAAGTCATTATGTAAGAGATATATTTCTTATACGTATAAATAGCTGATTTTATATATTTTTTTGTTTCCTGCTCATCACATAAAAATCAATAATATTGATACGGAAGCCTGGAATAAAGCATGATATGCAACTTGAAGACATGCTGATGATGTTACAATAATATTCGAAGATAAGTCTCAAATTTAAATTGGTCAGCATGACCTCGCAATATGATCACACAGAGAGTGTGTGAATACACAGTGGCTGCATTCATACAGTCAGAGTTTGGGACTGACAACTGTAACTAAGTTTACTGATTACTAAGGCTACATTCACACTGTCGGTTTTTGGAATTGCATTTACTTACAGCCGTGAGTCTCAAAATGTCCTGTTCGAACAGCAACTTCATCCGAGTTCAACACGTCAAATCTTCATTAACCGACAACAGATTTTATCTGGTGGAGAGCAAAGCATTTGATTTCAGTCACATTGGATCAGAACATTCACAGTTTTTATCCACAATTCACAAATTACCCAGTTCCATCTGGTTGGAGGTCGGAGTCATCATGCCGGTATGGAGACGAGTTTGTTGAGGTGTCCATGAGGCCTTCACAGGGCTGAAAGAAGAAAATCATATACATCTAGGATGGCTTGAGGGTGAGTAAACTATGATCATGTTAATTTGGGGATGAATTATTCTTTTAAGGGTGTCTGAACTGAACTGTGTGAATATAATTGCCAACTGACTTTAAGCTCCATAACCATATTAACTAAGCTCGGCAACCTCAGATATCAGTTCATGACTTCTCATATTTGCCTACAAAACACAAGCGAATTTCAAACTTAAGCAGAGAATAAGACTACATATGCTTCTGCCAAAATGGTTGTAATTGCTTGCCCAGTCCTGCCCCCATAATTGGGCAGTGCATCACCCAAATGTCACTCCCTTAGTTTTAATTGCCTTTCACGGTATGCGTGCATCGCCTCCCTGACTAAATATTGCACCCTATACTGGTCCGTTCTGGCTGCCTTTAATGTTATGTATAAGACATTGTTGTCTAACATCCCAAGACACCAATTACTTGCCCATATCAGAGCGATCATTAGTCCCGACCGAAGTCAAAGACTGAGGCCTGACACGGTTAGTGTAAAGGGAGTCTCTCTCTCTCTCTCTTTGTGTCTCTTTCCCCCTCCTTCCCTCCTCCCAATCACTTTCATGTGCCAGACCCTGATCTTCTATTTGCGATTCATCACCGGGCCATGAAGCGTTCCGTGTCTGCAGGAGCTGGCCATCGCTTCCCGTTTCTCTCGGCCATCTATCGACGTAATGCATTGCTTCTTACTGTCACCACGGCAGCACTTACCAACACCCGTCCAATCAGCAACAACCTGGTATTGGTTTCTGACAAACGGAAATGAATTATTGAGTTGTGACAAAGACATTGTTATGCTACAAATATGGAGAGAAGAGGGCTGGATACATGAAGATTAATAACAGTTTAAGATGCACATACTCAGCAACAAACCATCAATCAAATCATCATCCCAGTTGGCTGTCAAACATTCGGCTCTATTAAATTATAGATTCGGGATTGAAGCGTGGGGTTTTTATATTTTAGTTTAGATCAACTGAGAACAACTGAATCTTCCGTGTTGTACTAAATCATTTTCCTAGCGAGGTGCCGGAACCTTCAACTTCCTGGCAACGCATTCAGACCTGTGACATCCCTTTGCTCCTCGCTCCTTCAGTAACAAAGGACTCTTACTCATAGGACTACTGTAAGACAAGATAAGAGAAGGTGTCCATGTTATCAATCCCAACATGCATCAGTGCAGTGGTGTAAATGAATGAGGAGAAAGGAGGGCTGGGAAAGCCCTGGGGGAGCACCCATCCTTGAAAGCAAGTGCGAGAGGAAGAGACAGGAACAGAAAGAGAGGGGGGTAAGAGGAACCGAGAGAGTCCCATTCCCTGTCAGATCTCACAACATTCTTTGTCCTTGCAGTAGTATGTGGTTATTTCTAGAAACTTTTTAAATAAGAATTTTTGGCGTGGAGGAGTGAAACTTCAGCCAAAGTGAAACTGCACTTTAGGCAACGAAATAAAGTGACATGGAGTACTCAGGTGATCATAAAATAACATGTTTCATGTTGGAGAGATGCTGACTAAGTGGAAGTGTGAGAGGATTTGACTGGTCATTCATTAGTAAAGCGAAAGTGGCTCACTTCATTCCTCAGCTGTGTTGAGGGTCCGTAGATCTAGTCCGTAGGGTCTAGTAGACATATTCATTGAACCGATACTAAAATGTGACGTGAAAACAATGCCGACTGCCGATTGGCCAGAGAGAATCCTCACCATTCACGGCATCATCATTGCACACGCCAGATGGAGTATCCAGAATAACCCCACCATTTTTAAATAGTTTGGCCAGAGAAAGTTACAACTTACGGCTATTTGATGCTTCCGAATGGCAACCCGGAATACGTCGTGGTCAAACGAAGAGGTGCAGACTTTCCTTTGTTTGGTTGCCGAAGAGAGCATCCAGCCAGAGCTTGATAGGGCAACGAGGAAAGAAAGGCATCGCTATGACGACTGGGTACTATTTGTGGCGGTACTGTCTGCAATGGAAAACGGCGCAAAAAACGTGCTGAGTCGAGGCAAGTTGAGTCGAGTTGAGCTGGTACTGGTAATGGAGTCTTCAGTTCCTCAGACTGGTTTCCTGAGAACAAAGACCATGGTAAACTCACATTTCAGAATTTTCAGTGATGTCTCAAACTCTGCCAAAACAGATTTCAATAATAATGTTTCTCATCATTGCTTCTCAGATATTTCCCCTGACAAAAAGACTCCTTTAATCTCACATGTGTCCCCTATAGAGGTTCAGAAAAGATCTTAATAATTCCTGAAACTGTACTGAAACGGAACATTTCTGATGATTCTCCTGAGAAAAAAAGACCCAAGAATTCTCTTATGTGTCTCTCAGAGTTTCAGAAGATATGTCAAACTGCGCCCAGATTTACCAAGATGGATTTCAATATTTATTTTTCTCATCTAATTTCCCCAAGTCTAAATCATCTATGCTATCCACATTCATTTTATTTCTCATTTTCTCATTCTTATCCTTCCTCTTTTTTCTATCTTCTCACTTTTAATGAATTAGGAGAACCCTCTCATGCAATGTTGGTATTTAAACGAAACATTCTATTAAGTTTCCTGAGCTATGAAAGAGCAACTCAATTTTCACCGTACATAAACGCATAAAAGCAGATCGCAAGAAGGTGTGAATTTCCTGTCTGCAATCTCTTCCTTAACTTACTGGCCTATCCATATCTCATATGTGTGCGTCTAATAGAGAAACTGAGGAGTGGATCTACAGTAGATGATTTGATGGAGGGCTTCAGTCAGGTGGCGACCCCCCCTCCCTCTTCTCAGCTGGGGAGACTGACGTTGATGCGAACAGCCTGATTTACTAGGTGTGCTGGCAGTTATCTAAATGCAAAGTGATGGCGTAATGGCAGTCACACTCTGTGTAAACGGCCGGAGAGGGCCCCGCTCCTCTCTCAGCCCCCACATGAGACCCCGCAGCAGGGCATTAGCCCAGCCAAATGTAGCAGAAGTGATATGATCAGACAAAATATGGGGATTATAGCCTGTCAAGGTTGAGGGAGGGAGAGAGGTGGGGTGACAGACAGTGTGGGATGATGGGAAAAAAATGGACGGCTCATGATGTATCTGCTGATAAGAATAGGACAGTTGGGAAAGAAGCAATTGAGGTGTTTGTTGACACTGAGAAACTGAGTGGACAAAAACAAACTCGGATGCATGTTGTGAAATAGTAAGCCATCCATTTAGAAGACAATTGTATTCTTACCTTACAAGGACAATCCCCTTGGAGCAATCTAGGATTTTTTTTTAAAAAAATATTAGTTTAAAAATCTGAAAAAATTGCCTTGTCATGTTTCTTCCTTAAAAATAAGATACATTTACTTGAGATATCAACATTTTTTAGATAATATAGCAACATGACATCACTTTCAAGTCAAGTGGCGTGATATCTATACGCATTTTGAGCTATCCCCATGTATGCATGTATGTACACGCCGTTAAATGTCCGAATGAAACGGAGCAAAGGAGCGATATTTTTTTTCATAGGATGGTAGGGGAAGACTCATAAATGGTATTAACCGCGGTTTTAACAGTGGCGGGTAGGTTTAGGGACGGGATTGGGTTAGGTCATATATTTATATATACAGTAATGTAACGTTAAGTCAGTGGCGTTCATTAACACGCTGAAAAGTGATTATGCATGTTGATAGCATGCCAAAATGGAAATACGAATTGGCCTGTTATACATACGCCATTTCATGAGATCAGTCTAAATATAGCTTGAATTATCCTTATTTTTCTTTTCAAAAATATTTTTTTTTTTACCAAATTTATTGATGGTTATGAGCCAATATTAAGATTTAAATATTGAAATAATATTTTTTTGTTTTGTTTACAGAAGCAGTTCACCAGAAAGTATTTCAGACATTATGTATTTTTAATTAAATTAAATTATCATTTTCATATACTAAGCTCATTGTGCTGTAATACATTATGGGATGTCAGAGATCTGCAGGACATTTGGTCTTTTCTGACAGAGAGGATTAATTAATTCATAGCTAGAGCCACACATCATTCTCAATGTGACAGAGCATAGTTCTCTCGTTCACTGTGTGAAGTTCGGCACGTTGCCTCAGTACAACATGTCTTGAGTTTGTTTTTTAGCAGTGGAAGGAACAGCAGCTTGAGATACTACAATCAAATGATCAGTGAGCATTAGAGGTATTTCAGACATCAAATGGGTCAGATATCAGACTGACACTATTTGCACATCCTGATTTTGTAGTTAGAGTTCATATTGTATGGAATATGTTCCTGGGACAACATCTTTTGTTGGTCCTGGAATAAAATTACTGTCTGAAAACGTAATCCTTACCATATACCAACCCTTAAACCCAACCCTACCCATAAGTTATCCCTATAATCAGAGGGAAATTATGTGAATAACACTGATGTATAAAATCAAACACTTAAACGAGGGCATGTCAAACAACCTGTCCATGTTGGCATTTGCCTAATTCGAGGTTTGCCTAATCCGAGATGTCAATTTTGAATGGACGGACAACCTTTGATATGTTTTCGACTCCCTTTTGAAATTAGATTTAAAAATCCTTTTTAAAGTTACCTGTTTATTTTGCTGTACTAAATGTCCTAAAAAGTTTTATGATTTAAATTTAACATGGTTTCTTCCAACAGTTTTGTTCTGATAGGGTTATGAACTGCGACCCAATTTCTAATGTTTTGGAAAGAGCTCAATAATCTATATTTTCCTGTGTACTTGAATGTTTCATTGTTTGTCATGTCTTTTTAACTACCGCCTGAATGACTCAGCAGAGACCAGGCAGCCTCGCTCATGTTGTGTTCTCTCTCTCTCTCTCTCTCTCTCTCTGTTCCCATGGCCTGTGAAGCATTTCAGTTCGTAGAAAGCCACATAAGGCTTCTTATTAACACCCATCCTCCGCTTCCCGACACATCAGCTCCTAAACGAGCCGCGCCATCGTGCACATTCCTGTAATTCATCTTCCCTTATTCGGCAGACCTTCTCTCTCACATTTTGTCTCTTCGATTTGCACGTTGAACACATCTTTCCTGCACCTTCCTTGAACAGGGTACAAAATAGGGCCTGAAAAATACTTACAATAACTACAAATATTCTTTCTCAAGAACATAATCCAAATATTAATTTAACTTCTATTTTATATTCAAAGAAAAATCATGATTGTTTTTGCAATCTTTGCCACCAAACTTGCTCAAAATTTTATTTTGGATCATTTTTAACCGCAAAAAGTTACGGACTGCACCTTTAAATAATATAGTAAAACTCAACAGGGGCTAGGTATTGAACCAAATATTTGCTTGTAGTCAAAAAATAAAATGTATAATTTTTCTCTTTCCAAAGTATTTTGTAACATTATAGCTTGGCAAATATTTGTAAAAATTAAGAAAAAATGGGATGAGATCACTTACTTAGAAACTTCCTTGATTCCTTACACTTCACGTGTTCACGATTTTAAGTAATTTTACAATTATTACTCAACAAGGTGGTGCACATAATGTAGGATATATATAAATAGTTTTTGGACAAATAAATTAATTGAACTTGCAAACTATAATTCAACAGTGTGTCAAAATTATGACATATGTCTCATGAAAAGAATGATTTGAGCCTTAAATGTTTGAAAAACGTAATGAGACCGAATAATACTGTATTCATGAAAAGTGCTTCTTGCCTTTTCCTTGTCACACTGCATCTCTTCCTGTTCCTCCCCCTTCCGCTCTCTTCATCTTTTCCATCTTTTTACTGGTAATCTGGCGTGCACTTTATTTATTATCGGCTGGTCATTAACCGCTTCCTCTCATCTTTTATTTTATTTTATAGTGCACACTCTTCACGCCCACTTTCATTTTACTCTCTCTCTCTTTGACATCCTCCCACGCAACACCTTTCATTTTCTTCTCTTTTCTTTCATTGTGGATGGACAGAGCAGGAGCAAGGTTACAGCGACAAAGGCCGTAAAGGTTTGTGCTCTGTGTTCACAATGACTAACATAAGCGTATGCCCACACTGAGTGTTTCAGTTTGGTAGTGATGGGGGATGCAATGGTGTCTGTGTGGGGTTATAGAGAGTTGTCCTGCCAGAGGGGAAGAGCAGTAACCTGTGTCTGTTAGCATTTCGCTTCACTTCTCCTCGTGTTAGCCTCACTCGACCTTCTCAAGCTGCCTTCACCTCCTCTCGAACCCATCACAGTGAAGAGAGGAAATATTGAGAAAAATATGTTGAAAACAAAGGACTTTTCCATTAGATGCGTCAATGTACGACAAATAACACTCAAATTTCTGCTGCTTGCAACCCATCTAGCAGAAATAAGTTTGAAGAACGTTTCGCTAATAAGTTATGAAAGCATTATTTGTGAATGTTGTCTCAACGGTCTGAAACAAGTAGTAACATTTAAAAATACATCCAAATAAACCGTTTTATAAAAACAATTCCATAAACGATCTATAAATAATGTTTTTTTGCTAACGTTTTTTTTTATATGAAATGGTTAGTTCCTGTCCTTGATTCTGATTAGTCTATAGTTGTGTTTTAATTCAGGTTCAAACACGGCTATGACCGCTTCACCCAACACCCTTAGCAACTTAAAGGGTAACTAAACCCCTGGTCAGAGCCTGACTCCACCCACTGGCAATATTTGAAAAATGCTGAAAAAGTGGGCAGACCCCAGCGGAGATAGAGGGGACGAGATAGATGCTAAAACACTCTATCCTGATCGTTTTCAATACTCGCAATTCCAACTCCTGACTCGCTACGGTGGTTTTGACAAAACAAGCTGGTTTTTATACTGCCAAAGGGCGTAGCTCGTACCAAGAGCGTGGTGAGCTGGAACTTGCGTAATATGTCACGAAGTGCGGAACATCCAATAGGAAAATTCAACTGCAGTAGCCACCGTTCAACCCGAAGAGATCACGTAGCCTAAGCGAGTATACCTCCATTTATAGTAGATTTAGCGTTTCCCTTCAGGTTAGTCCTATATTCGTAAAAAAAAAAAAAAAAAAAAAAAAAAAAATCAGCTGTATCTTGTCCTTTTAACAGGTATGGGGTTTTCCGTGCCCAGTCCTTTCAATATAAAAGTCTTCTCTTCTGACTGACTCACTCAGTTGTTGTCGCCATCTAATGGTGTAACAATGTAAATTCTGCTGCTGTTAACGGTCAGGGACTATTTTTTTCCAGCGGAAGGAAGGCTTTTAGTGATTTTACTTCATTAAAGTTGCATTTTTTGGCTTTAATATTTGTATTGTGTGGTAGCCGTTTTATAAAAGCAATAAGGTACTCAAGGCTAATGCTGTATCGTGAATAAGGCTATGTTTACACGGAAACGATTCTGAAGAGAAAACGCAAAAAAGTGGCGTTGCGTTATCACTTTTTATCCTGCGTTTAGACGAGCGTTTTGGGTGGAAAATCCGCGTACATATGATGATGCAAAAGTGTGTGAAATTTAATGTAGTATGCACTCCAGGCGGCTAGGAGTGCATACTGCAACAACACCAAGTCCGCGCTCCTGCGTACAACCTTCACTGTCAAGCAGACTTTTGCGTTTTTACCCTTTACACGGGAACGTGTAAAGTAATGCGCAAAGTTGTTTACGCATTACTTAAAGTTGAGCAGAAGTTGTTTAAATGCTGGGATTTTCAGTTTATCCTTCATTCGAACTTCTTTTGCCTCATTTAAAGGGATACTCCACTTTTTTTTTTTTTTTTGGAAATTAATTTTAATTAATTAATTAATTTTACTATTCTCCCAGAGTTAAACAGTTGGATTTTATCGTTTTCGAATCCATTCAGCCGATTTTCTAATATTTAGAAGAAAATCAGTAACTGGACAGTTTCTGGTCCCATTGACTTCCATAGTCTATATCTTTTTTCCTACTATGGAAGTCAATGGGACCAGAAACTGTCTGGTTACTGATATTCTTCTAAATATCAGAAAATCGGCTGAATGGATTCGAAAATGCTCAAACTCAACTGTTTAACTCTGAGGGAGTTGTAAAATGAGCCTATTTCCAAAAAAAGTGGAGTATCCCTTTAACTAACAGTAAAAATACGTTTCCATTAAATATGACACTTGAGCATGAATAACAATTAGTCTTTTTATATGTAACTAACATCCAGAATCTGTATTTGAAACAAATTAATAAGGATAAATAAATAATGATAATAAAAAAATGGGTTAGAATGAGTTTATATTATGTCCTGTGTTACAGCCGCTGTAAGTTAGTTTATTTCCCTGTTGTTGTAGTTTTAAACGGATGAATAAATCAAGCAATCAATGGCATCTGCAGATTTGAAGAGCACAAAATATAGTTCATTTGAGACATGAACATTGACAACCATAGAATTCTTCCTGGATGGTGAGTGACAAGGCAATCATATGCATTTCTCATTCACAAGCAATGCCTCGCTGGGTGTTATTAATTGAAATGCAATTGGCTGGAGAGAAAATGAGTCGGAAAGAGAGAACTGCTCCTATCAAGAGCACATCACAGCATACCAAATCCAGCCACTGTCTGAGCAAGACTGATACAAACAATGGCTCGCCTCCAAAAAGCAAGACTTTAGACGCACAGAGCACAAATTTGAATGAATGAGCGTAGAGGAGTGATTCATTTGAGCTTTGATTCCACGTCTGCGCAGAGTTCTGAACTGTGCAATCATGAACTGTGATTTCACAATTGTTGGCTCTCGCCACGGCGCAGGTTTATGTACTCCCAGAGTTCCCCAAGAGAGACAGAGATGGGGAGAGATAGAACGAGCTGAAACAACACTGCCACAGTTCATTAGCAGACACTTTTCTTGGTACAAAAAGGCCTGAAACTTAAATAACGAACTGATTTTTTGGTCAGTACAAGGTTTCCGAACAAATGCTCAGTACAAGGAGGCGTGTGACCTTCAGAAAAAGCACATTTGTCAAAAGCTCACTACGTCAAACTAAGTATTATATGAGCTGTTCTATGTTTGCAATCGTTGGAACTATGTTATCATAGATTGGAAAAGGCCTCAAAACAGTTTAACCCTTAAATGCATGAATGCTACAATCATTATTACATTCTGGTCTTTAGCGACCCGGATATCAAACACAGATGGCTCCCTAACTACAGTAATAGTATAAACCTCTCTTCATATTTTAATAATAGTTACAAAAGAACAAAATTAAGCATATTTCATTACCTTTTGAAAGTTTTGGAAGGGTTCAGTCTGAACAGATGCCATCTGAACACATTTCCCAGTACATTTAGCATCTTCCTCATATTCGCCATTTCAACCATATTCTCAAAACTATTGTTTTCAACATCTTCAAAATCAATATGTTGATCTCTGAGACCTTCTTCACAAGATCCACCATCAAGTGACAGTAACACTGATATTCGTGGGTGGAGAAGGCGCAGTGGATAAGACACATGCCTTTGGTGTGAGAGACCCGGGTTCGAATCCACTGTGAGACACCAATGTGTCCCTGAGCAAGACACTTAACCCCTAGTTTCTCCAGAGGCGTGCGATGTCTAACATATAGCAATTGTAAGTCGCTTTTGATAAAAGCGTCAGCTAAATGTGTAAATGAAAACGTAAATTTGAGCAGTAAATCGCAAGTTTTGCAGATGATACTCCCTATTACACTATAAACAATGCTGGGTTGTTTTAACCCAGAATTGGGTAAAATATGGACAAACCCAAATGTTGGCTTAAAGACCCGACTTCAACTTTCACTTTTAACTGTACATTTTTTAATAACATTTTTAACCCAAATTTGGGTTTGTCCATATTTGACCCAAATTTGAGTTGAAATAACCCAGCATTTTGGTTTTATGCCTGTGGTAAATATGAGCGAGGCATCTCGCCATCATTGTGAATCAGACATTGCCACCTTGAGGAATAAAGGTGGACCCATTCATTTGTTTTACAAAAAATAAATTCGAAAACATAAATTATTTTATAATTTTTTGTATATTGTTTATACACTAAAAATGCTGGGTTGTTTTAACCCAACTTTGGGTCATATATGGACAAACCCAAACATTGGGTTAAAAATGTAATTAAAAAAAGTTAACCCAATGGCTTGGTTTGTCCATATTTGATGCAAAGCTGGGATAAAACAACCCAGCAATTTTTAGAGTGTAATGAATAGATTGAGGAGTACTATGGAGGTTGATGTCTAATCTTTAAAAAATGAGGGGGAGGGTAGTAAATTATGTTCTGGGTCGCTAAAGGCCCGATGTGTTTGAGTTTAAGGGTTAAAATCTTGATTTCTACTGATAAAATAAAATATTGGACCAAACACTCAAAAAAAATAAAAAAAACCTTAACACAACGTCTATTTGCCTGTGGATATTAATTACGTTTGTTTTGGAACTTTACTCATCATCTTTGTGCCTTCTTCTTCAACAAATTGTGACATTAATAAAGAAAAGGTCCAAATATGACTTCTTGAGTGTCACAATTTATGAAATCACATTGGTTACGTATTTGGTATAAAAAAAAAACTTACGCTAGGTTGATTTAATGAAAGTCTTGGGACTCCACCGTATAGGCCTACAGTATTTTCGGATATGCGCCATCACTCTGACTGGCAGCAACCATAGCGTCCAAAAATGTGCCGTCCACTCCACATGTCAAGGGTCTTTCTGTCGGCTAGAGCAGAGACACGTCCCCCTTCAGAAAGCAAGTCTGTGCCCATCACCGCACGGTTCATCTGAGACTAGAAAAAAATCCCCAACAATCCACACATGCATAATGCATAGTGACTGCAGCACAATCTTGCAACGACTCAAAGGAGACTTCTGCCATTCACGCGGGAGGTCAGGTAATTCAGGGTTGGTGTGTCTATGGAAACATATTGCTGTTTTGTGTTTGCGAGTCTCTGGAGATTGCGGATTTCTTGAATTAAAGTTAGTGTAAGTAGCGCCGGCTTTGATTGCCTCATCTGAGGTCTTTTCACTCTTCTGCGTGTTTGTGCTGCATAAGCCACAATGATTTGAGATTTCACAAGGGCAATACGATTTCACAGATAAACCTATTTACAAACGTACTTATGATGCAAATGCGCGAGATTAGTTCAGACAGTTACCGCGGTTCTCCGGAAAGACGTTGCCTCGCCACTCTTCTCAGTCAATCCTTATTATACATCTATATTTACAGAGGCATTCAGCCACTGTTGAGTTTTCATTTGCTCAGTGGTTTTATTTGTTCATTCAAATACCGTTACATCTTGTGACGCTCCAAAGGCCTGATTCCATTACAGATAGCGTTTCACTACAGTCCTACAAATGGAGGTTATTGCAGCATTTTCACTTCAGAAAAAAAATCAAGGACCGTTTTCATGTTGAGTAAGCAGTATTTTGCTCATAGGAGTGCAAGTTCGAGTCCAGCACGTGTCATCTTTTGATTCTTTTTAGCTATAATTGCCAAAGAAAGAAAATGATCATGAGATGAAAAAGTATATATGAGCATTTGTTAGATATGTTTTTATTAGAGCTGTCAAACGATTAATCGCATTCCAAAATAAAAGTTTGTGTTTACATAATATATGTGGGTGCACTGTGTATAATTATTTTATATATATAAATACACACACGTGCTTGTATATATTTAAGAAATATTTTCATGTATATACTGTATATAGATTTATATATAATTTATATTATATATATAAATATTAATATTTTATATATAAATAATATTTTTTCTGAAATATACATGCATTTGTTTGTATTTATATATATACAAAATAATTATACACAGTGCACCCACACATGTAAACACAAACTTTTATTTTGGATGCGATTAATCGCGATTAATCATTTGACAGCCCTAGTTTTTATACAAAGTTTAACTTGATATTTCGCTTAAAACATTTGTGAATAAAGCAGCATTATCCAATGATTAAGAGAACAAATCTGTCACTTCCTGGGAAACTGGTGCAAAATATCTGTAATAAAATTGGAAATTGCTGCAATTGGAGGAGCCACTGTGGCTCTTTTTTTTTCTTTCTACGTTCGGATCCTGGTGTTTGGGAACGTAATCATGTGAGACAGGTCTGGGAGTGAATTAAACCAAATCATTTTTGATAACAGACTTTGGCTCAGGCATTTCAGAATGATCAAATCAACATTGAGATGCTGAGCAATGAAATTGGTCTGCCATAGTCAAGTTATCCAATCACATCCTCTTTTGAGGCAAAGTCACGCTGTTTTTTTTGTACATTTATAAATGTGTTTCATCCATAGTATATATGGATGTCTCTCAATTGAGCAAATACGCTTTTTATGCAGATTTTTAGAATTTATGCGCATCTTGGCATTCCCGTCTAGGGTTTTGAATGTGATATCCCAAAATTCGATGGATGGAATCATGGCTTATGTTGAAAACAGGTTGTGCTGCTTAAAGGAGTAGTTCACTTTTGCTGATAATTTATTCACCCCCATGTCATCCAAGATGTCCACGTCTTTCTTTCTTCAGTCGAAAAGAAATTAAGGTTTTTGATGAAAACATTCCAGGATTTTCTCCATATAATGGACTTCTATGGGAACCAAACGGTTCAAGGTCCAAATGAGAGTTTCAGTGCAGCTTCAAAGGGCTTTAAACGACACCAGACGATGAATAAGGATCTTATCCAGGACCCTTCGAGTCATGACTCGAAAAAAGATTTGTTCATTTTGATTAATGAATTTGAACAGGAGAGTCAAAACGCACATCACAGAACAGAGCAAGGCGAGCATTTGTGCTTATTAAACTTAAACTTTTTTATTTATTTTTTAAATGACCGATCACTTCGTCGCTATTCATCGTCTGGAATCGTTTAAAGTCCTTGAAGCTGCACTGAAACTCTCTTTTGGACCTTGAACCGTTTGGTTCCCATTGAAGTCCATTATATGGAGAAAATCCTGGAATGTTTTCATCAAAAACCTTAATTTCTTTTCGACTGAAAAAAGAATGACATGGACATCTTGGATGACATGGGGGTGAGTAAATTATCAGCTTTTTTTTTTTTTTTTTAAGTGAACTACTCCTTTAATAATTCCCTTAAAACCATGAACAAAAATCTTTTGCAACATTTTAAATGTCTTTAACATCAATTCAATTTTATTTAATTTATTTTTAAAGGAAAAATTCTGACCTCAAACTTTGAAACAGTACTATATATGAGATTTATGGATGAAAAACTAATGTATGCAAGACTTCGAGCCTATACATAAAACAATATAATCACAGAAATAAGTAGAGTCCGTCCTGAGCAGCAGAATCCTATGCTCTTCAGAACGAGTGGTTGTTCTTTATTAAGAAGAAACATGTAGTGTCTGGGCACCCATGTGTGAAATTCAATTCTTATCCTGAAATGGTGTTTTTATTAGAGCAGCACTATCACACAGGAATCAGCTCGGCTTTGCTCAGCAGAGAAGCACAGGGCGCTCACAGAGCCATTGGACTGTTCCTGTCGGTGCTTTAAACCATTCTGAGTCAAATCATACTAATAAGTATGCAGCTGTACAAGAAATGGTTCGGTTCAGATTTGCAAAGGCACCTGTGCTGTTCTTGAAAATGTATTTCAGGGTAATTCAGGTACAGCATTAAAGGGATAGTTCACCCAAAAATGAAAATGATGTCATCATTTTCTTCACCCTCAAGTTGTTCCAAAGTCAAACCGGTATGAATTTATTTCTTCTGCTAAACACAATAGAAGATATTTAAAAAAAATGTTGTTAATCAAACAATTGACGGTAGCCACTGACCTTTAAAATCCATTCAAGCATTCAGATTAATTGCTGACCCTACAAGTTTGATTAAACCATCAAAGTATGAGGAAAATTTGTTGAATATTTTAAATTATTTGGCAAAAAAAGGCAACTACAACAGGTTTTATCGTACTATCCACAATAAGTACGAAAAAATATAAATGTCATTGCATAAATGTCATTGTTTGGCAACAATGGTTTGATATTCTGTCCATGAACTTACATTGTGACAACATGCCCCAATACCAGGTCAACATGTGTTTACTCTGCGATAATGGTGCACATGTTCTATAGCTTGTTTGAAATTAATATGTTTGGAAGGTAAAATAGGCCGCGATTTTATTTGTCAGCTCAATTATCTGATAAAACATAAGCTTTTATCATTCCCAAATACTGCAGACTGACAATGTCATACTGTTCATGTGAGCATGGTCTGTTTCCTCTGGCTGGGAGGAAGAAAAGAAGGGGGAAAAAACGTCTGTTCAAGACTCCTCTGACAACTCTGCCCTTTTTCCACTGGAGGAGGAAGAGGAGGAGTAGGAGGACAGCAAACAGAAGATGACAGGAATCTGAAAGGCCTGTATTTATTATTTATTATCTGTATCTGCTCATGTGGGTCAAGGCTAGCCAGAGAGAAAAAGAGAAAAAAGAAAGAGAAAAAGAGAAAAATGCTATAGATCCAAAGGATAAGGTGGTCAAATTTTGTTGTTTTTTTATTTATGGGTCAACCAGACATTTTATATTTCTACAATATTGTTCACCGATCATGAAATGTTATTTTTTTATGACACTGATACAATGTGATACACTGATATCATTATAGTTATATAGAGTATTGTAGTTATTAAAGCTTATTAATTTTTGTTTTGACACTTTTTATTAGTTGCCTTTTTTTATGTCTACATATATTTGTCTACTAATTTGTCTTTTAGTTGTAGTTTTAGTTAATTTAGTGCATCAAGTTGAACAATAAATGAAAACGAGAAATGTTGATTTAGCAACAAGTTGAAATAAAAAGTAAAATAAAAGTTTATTTTAATTTTATTTCAAGTAACAAAAATGTTTGTTTTAGTTAACTATGATAACTCTAAAAACCGTATACAATTTTTTTTTTATATATATAAAGTAAATCATTAAAAATATAGTAAATATAAATATACACAATATTCCAAATATATTTTTGCTATATTTGTTGTGAGCGGAGATAAATGTGGTCACTCACATAATATATTAATAGTGTCTTTGTGATGCATTACGGGGGCGTAAGCAAGCAAACCGAAGCTTAGCTTTATCAAGTTCACCCTGAAATGAGAGGAACAGTAAGTGACCAAGGATTTAAGGACACCATCTGTGTGGAGCGAGCCCATCTTTAATACGCTGAAAGTGCTGATGGCGCAGCGCGAGAGGAAGAGAGACACTGATCAATAGGACAGATAGAGCCGGGCAGCTAATAAACAGTGAAGCCCAGGAGAATGAGGGCACGTAGAAAAGATCATTTGATTTGGCTGAAGGAAACCTTCATTTAAAGTTCCCATGAAACCAAAATCAGCTTTTTTTAGCTTTTAATATATTAATATTTTAGCCTTACAATTATCTACAAGCTAGTGTGCTCCAAAACAATGACAACATTTGCATTAGAAGATATAAGCTTAGTTACATCCCATCACTTCCGCCAATATAGATCAACAATTTTGATGATTTCACGCTGCACTTCATAAGTTTCCCTGTCCAATCAAATGCTCTCTAGAATCTAAAGTGTCCTGCCCCCTATATTATAAATCGACGCTGAAGCTGCAGTTAACATCTGTTATTTAACGATTCAGGCCAGTGTAAAGGCCTGTTCACACTGGGAAGAATTTCGCGTGCGATATTCGCCAACGTTTAACGCCTCATTGCTAAACAAAGGGTGCCAATGTGAGTGTGCACACCGACACGAAAAACGCCGCGCGTAAAAGCGTCACTTTTTAAAAAAATGCCTCGGGTTAATTTTTTTGGTTTGACGTGCCGCGTCAAAAACTATCCGGCCAATGAGATTGGCGCTTTTGCTCACGTGTCTAGAGCTTCTGAAGTTACAGTAAAACACAACTTGGGGGCGCTCAAACACAAAACGGTCTTGCCAAGCACACATACATAACGGCGAAGAAGATGAACGCCAAGTAGCATCTACACTGCCGGGAAGAAATAAGACGAGGAAGAAGCAAGGCAAGATGAACGTAGAGCTGGTGGTCTTGTTGGTGTCAGAACATAAACAACTATAAGACAAATGTGACAGCGACTTCAAAATAGGTCTATTTCTGTTTTACATCAAGCGCCATCTAATGTCAGGGAATTAATCGACATGTTCACTCGACTCATCGTCAGCGAAAATCGCTTGGGTGTGAACAAAAGAAACGCGTTGAAAAACGTATATGACAAAATATTTATATGACATAATACATATATGACAAAATATTTATAGTATAAATTTAGTCCACCAAAAACTGAGACAAAATCAATAAAGAGACCAATTAACGATGGGAAAAAGTGTATGAAATCACTATATGACATGTTTGATATTTGATTAAGTTGCTGCCATATAGAATTGGACAACAAATGAACAAGACACGACTGGGTATGACAACAACATAATGGTGTTTGGCTGCTACAGTATCCTAAAATTTGAGACGGTGGGGGAAAACCGTCTAAAGTCTGGAGATGTGGCCAGAGGAGCGTTGCTAAAAGCTCTTGCTTTTCAGGGCTTGTCAAACCTTTTCAGAATGGCAAAGATGGAAATACACATCCTGATGGAAAGCCACTGCCTCACATCACTCAGCTCCTCTGCAGAGTTCCTGCCACAACCTGGTGTGAACTCATTTCAGATGAGGTGGAGGATTAAGGCTGGTGATTTCCCTGCTGGAGGATCGTGGCTTCAGCCTGCCTGATTATGTGATTGGATGAGGGTTAATCTTAGCTGATTGGTTGAAGCCGGGGATTGGTGTCACAATGGACGGATGAATCTGAGCCTGGCTATAGAACCTCAAGTGTGTCACCAGAACAAGTCAGAGTGACATGAGACAGATAATGATGGATAAATAGCATAACCAACGCTATATTGAAAAATATAAAAGGCTAGAGGATTTGTGCACATTTACACTGTGTGCTAACTAAGTGTTAAAAGCTAGTCTGAGTAAACAAATCTAGAAATGTTATGTGCCACAGGATATTGGTTACTTAGTCTTTCCTCCTGCAGTAATCCAGGGAGTTCCCCTCTGTAAAATAATGTTTGTCGACTATTTCTTAGTGAACAACCAGGCAAAACACCCTAGCGACCACCAAATACCATAGCAACTGCCTAGCAACCACCTAAAACACCATGGGAACCACCTCAAATATAATAGTGACCCCCTTGCAACTACCAGAAGACCTTTAAACTACCACTCACCCTAATGACCACCTGAAAAGCCAACCAAAACTATGCAGAACATCATAATGAACTCTATAGCAACTACACCAATGACTCTACAACAACCACTTAACAAACCCTAATAACAACCCAAAAAGTCTAGCGACTGCATTTCACCCACTGTGTAACACAAATACTCTAGTAGCCTCCTTAGCAACCCCACAGAACACCTTAACAAACACCCAAAATACACAAGTGACCCCTAGCAACCACGAAAGGACACCCTAGCAACTACCACATAAATAAGTGACTCCCCAGCAACCATATTAAACACCCTAGCAACTGCCCTGAATACTCTAGCAGCTCCATAGCAATCACAGAGAACATCCTAGTGGCCACCACAAAACACCCCAGCAACTCCCTAGCAACTCCCTAGCAACCACCCAGAACACCTTATCTGGCAAACACCCTGAATACACAACACCCAAGCAACCACCCAGAACATCTTATCTGGCAAACACACTGAATACACAATACCTTAGCGACTCCCTGGCAACCAACCAGACCACCTTATCTGGCAACCACCCCGAATACACAATACCATGGAAACTCTCTAGCAACCACCCAGAACACCTTATCCCGCAAACACCCTGAATACACAATTATCTTCACACTCCCTAACAACCACCTTATCTGTCAACCACCCTGAATTCACAATACCCTAGAAACTCTCTAGCAACCACACAGAACAACATATCAGGCAAACACCCCGAATGCACAACACCCTAGCAACCACCCAGAACAACATATCAGGCAAACACCCCGAATGCACAACACCCTAGCAACCACCCAGAACAACATATCAGGCAAACACCCCGAATGCACAACACCCTAGCAACCACCCGGAACAACTTATCTGGCAAACACACTGAATACACAATACCTTAGCGACTCCCTAGCAACCACCCAGAACACCTTATCTGTCAACCACCCTGAATTCACAAAACCCTAGAAAATCTCTAGCAACCACCCAGAACACCATATCAGGCAAACACCCCGAATGCACTACACCCTAGCAACCACCCAGAACACCTTATCTGGCAAACACTCTGAATACACAATACCCTAGCAACTCCCTAATAACCACCCAGAAATCACAAAGAAACCCCTTACCATTGTCACGACTTTTGCACTACAAACGTTTTCATAATAAATTGTAAACATTTAGTCTAGTCTGTAATTTGTAAAGCAGCTGTTACACAGCCCTTATTGAAGTAATGAGCTGTGCCTCTATTTGCTGCTTCATCTGAGAGCAGTTAAAAAATGAACAGGTTCTTTTAACAGCTTGGCAAGGGTTTGCACTTAAATACCAGAGCGCACAAACACACATATGAATCGAGGAACTCAGAATGTGGAAAGGAACGAATCCACCAAAGAGCCAGGGACACCAGGCCAATGAAATCATTGCTGTCTGCTGTTATGTCCTGGCTGTCATGTCAAACTGTCATACTGATGATTTAACTCATCTACTTCTCGTGGATGTGTTCGAGTGTGGGTGTGCGCATGAACATCCATGCTATTCCCCACAGTGGTGCCTGAAAACTCGCCGCCTGCCTGTCAAATCAAATCCAATCTCAGCATTCCAGAACGGTAGAGTTGGGCTATGGAAAAAACACTTAATCCATTTACTGCAGTGTAACAGCATCTCATCCATCAGCTCCTAGCTGCCAATGGGAAGACTGCACCAATCCCAAGCCAGATTGAGGAAAAAAGGAGAGAGAGAGAGAGAGAGAGAGAGAGAGATCCATCTTGAGTATTGTAGCAACCTGCAGTTCTCAGGACACACCTGTACACACACTTGTACGTCGATGTGATCGATGGCTGCTGTGGTCCCGGCAAATTTTACCGTTCATCATACAAGGGGGACACGCCAGCACTAAGGCATTCACATCGAGTCGCCTTCGAACAATAATGGACACGCTTAATTACCTCATAGAGTCACATCAGAGAGCCTGCATATGTGCTAATTTATGCTCCAGTCCAATGTGGCTGACATCTACAATTCATTAAGGGCTATATTTACGAGGTCACCACTTCATGTAAGTCATCAAAAAATATGCGCAGTGTCAGAGATGTGGCATGGTGGGTAGTGCACACATGATCTCCATCGTTTTCTGTCAAAGGCTAATTATCCCACATGTATCCTAGTCATTCTGAGGTGAAGTCTGGAGATCAAAATACCTACAGTATATACATGCACACTACTGGACAAATGTTTGAAATAATTGTGATTTTAAAAAAATTTTTTGAAAGAAGTCTCTTATGCTCACCAAGGCTCCATTTATTCAATCTAGAATATGATAAAAGAGTTATGGAAGCTTGTTTCCGCCACTGAATTTGAAAATAAAATAAATAATTGTGACTTTTTATCTCACAATTCTGACTTTTTTTCTCACAATTGCGAGATAAAAAGTCAGAATTGCGTGATATAAAGTCGCAATTGCGAGTTATAAAGTCGCAATAGCGTGTTATAAAGTCAGAATTGCGAGATATAAAGTCAGAATTGCGTGATATAAAGTCAGAATTGTGAGATATAAAGTCAGAATTGCGTGATATAAAGTCAGATTTGCGTGATATAAAGTCAGAATTGGGTGATATAATCGCAATTCTGAGAAAAAAAGACTTTATCTCACAATTCTGACTTTTTTTTCCACAATTGCGAGTTTACATCTCATTATTCTGACTTTATAACACATAATTGCAAGTTTATATGTCGAAATTCTGACATCTTTTCTAAGAATTTAACAATTGTGACTTATCAGGCCAATTCTAAGGGGAAAAAAGACTAACTTTTTTCAGAATTGCGAGAAGTAAACTCGCAATTGTGAGAAAAAAAGTCAGAATTGTGCGATAAAAAGTCACAATTACCTTTTATATTTTTCATTCTATGGCGGAAACAAACTTCCATAAGACTCGTATTGTAAAATACGACTACGATTTAAAACAGTTGGTTTCTATTTTTTTCTTAGTTGGTTTGATATTTATTCCTGTGAAGCAAAGCTGAATTTTCAGCATCATTACTCCAGTCTTCAGTGTCACATGATCCTTCAGAAATCATTCTATTACACTGATTTGTTGCTTAAGAAACATAGTTTGTTGTCCATCCCCATTGGAGAGCAGCGCTGCATGAACATTCAGCCAAACATCTAACATGTTCCAAAAGAAAAAAAGAAAATCTTGCAAATTTGGCACATCATGAGGATTAATACATGACAGAATGTTCTTTTTTCAGAGAACAATCCTTGTAAAATGTAAAAGTGCATGTACAGCACAGAGTGGACGTTAGCGGGCAAAGTGGGGCATGGAAAACCAAACTCCACCTTTGATAATTCAGTTGGTGAGATGCAGCCATGCCTCTCTGCCAGAGAGGAATGCTAACAATTAGCCCCAGAGCTTGGCATGGATGTCTGGGGAGAGAGCCAGCAATTAGACCCAGGGAGAGGCATCTCAGCCAGGGGAGAGATCCAGTGATGAGGCCATGCGTTTGGCAAATGCATGGGAGAGAGTGCTACATTACTGCTTGATGTCACACGGTGGCTCAGGCCAGAGGGGCGGATACTGGCACATACTTTTATGCACTCGCACACACACCCAAAACAGCACAAATTCCAAACAGAAAAGCTAATTCACGGGCCAAAGCAGGACATCGGGGATGCGAATGTGTGTGCAAGAGACGGGGAGGTTAATAGAAAAGATTTGAATGTGGAGGGCATTCCCTTTCGAAAAATACGTTTATTCAAGTGTGCTATTGGTATACGTCTTTTAAACTAACTGTAGTGTACGAGCCCATTTTCACCCCAAGGCGTCATAAACGACACTTTTGCATCCAACGCCAAATGAGATGCTGATATATATATATGGGGCAGAAGGCGCCTCCTAGTGGTCTAACCCTAACCCTACCCCAGACCTAAACCTACCATAACCGAAGCGTCTCATTTGACGGTAAAGGGTACCATGTGCGTTGGATGTCTACACAAAAGTGTCGTATATGACGCCTTGGGATGAAAATGCGTTGAGTGTACATAGCGATTTACTTCAAATCTACTTCACTTTTTCCCTGCCATTGACTGAATTTTTTCAGCTATCAGTGTTTTCAATGTTAAGCCTCGCGTCGGGGGAAAAAGCTGCACTTGAACACACCGAAACTAGAGAACTACCAGGGGACTGTCAGCTTGAATGCGTTTTGTGTGTTAATGAGGCAACTGTCTATTTCTGCAGATATATTAATCTATATTCGTCATTCAAAAGGGAAACCGATACACAAACCATAAACAAAGCAGTGCGTGCTTACCGTTTTGAATATCAATCCTACCAAACACTTTCTTTATTCCACTCCGCTCCTATTAATATTGAAATATTCGCCAAGGAACACTCAGGTAAGATTACGTAACATTAGAAAAGCCTTCTATCTGTGCCGTTTCAACTTTTTTACTCACTGTTTTGATATTATTCTCGTGCACTGACTCGTTCACTAAGCTGAACAGCCAATCAGAGTTCCCTCTTTCATTGACGGCCCCTTGAATCGGCACAAAAAAACTCGTAAAACTACGTTAACCGAAAATACGAAAATGGTCCGACGATGCCCAACCATGCTTGGTGTGTCCTGTTTTTATACCGTAGGGGGCGCTATGACACATCTGAAAGTTTACAAAACCTCTGTATCAAAACACAGGTGAAACGAAGCAGAAACAAGCGATAGAAGATTGCTCACGCAAATGTAAACGCGATCATCAAAAATTAAATGTTATTAACAAGGTTCGGGAGGAGCAGGAGCAGATAATTAACCCAATTCGCACAAGTGGAGATCAATCAGTAATCAACTCAGGACAAGATAAATAACAGCAGAACCCACCTAAGTTCCATCTCCTCACTTCTAGTTCTCTTACCAAAAATATCATAGCAAAATATTAGTATACTTAAAGTGCAAAAATAATGTATAAATGTCGATAGTAAATTTTAAGTAGGATGTTATGTCCACTTAAAAAAAAAACTTACAAGTATACTTCCAGTAGCCTATAAAACTACTAAACTAGTACTTTACTGAGAGTATACTTCAAAGTGTGCATTCATAAACTACGAAATGTACAAGTATTTGGCTAGTAAACTATCAGTATACCTAAGTTAACTTGTATAGTTGCAGTAGACTCCAAATGAAAAACAACTAGTTATAAACTAGTTGTGTACTCAAAGTTTGCTACTTACAAGTATACTTCTAAACACTAAAAGTGGGCCAATTTAGTCAGTACTGAAACAGTACATTGATATTGGTATACTGATATAAAGTATAGTTAAAATATACTTGAAGTAAACTTAAAGTACTAAACTTAAGTACTTAATCAAATGAACTTGAAGTATACCTGAAGTTTAGTACACCTGGGAGCTCTCCTGCCTCGGGAAAATGGTATGACAAACCTTTCAGCATGAGTGCATGATGCCATCAGTGTCAACGTACTTGGCCGATCTCTTTCTCTCTCTCTCTCTCTCTCTCTCTGTCCCAGACTCTCTGAAAGCATAAAAAACGGAAGGAAGAGTTACTCAAAGTGACATGTCTGTCATTAATGTAAATTTTTCTCATCAGTGGCCGTAACTAACACAGACCATTGCACAAGGTCAGATTAAAAAGACAGCCCTTCCATTTGGGTGAAATATTACAACAACAGCGAAAGAGACAGTGCAGGGCTTCCGGCATCCATCCCGAACCATTTTCATATTTCAGTCGAATCTCATTACGTGACATTTGTCCCAAAAACTTCAGAAACATCCATGCTTCTTGAGCATCCCAACTGGAATATGAGACAATTTGAGGACTTGCCAATCGGAGCCCGGTTCTGCTTCCTGCTTCCTGCATAAGCTTAAAGTCAGCCTGAAAAACTCATACAAGGGTACATGGTGGCATCTATTTCACCAGAGACATCCAAGTCGAGTATGACTCATCTGTCTCTGTCAAAATGACAACAGAGGACCTGAAACTATATGCAAAAAATCCCAAACAGCAGCGCTGTGGAAGCTTGTCAACAAGATAGGCATGATTTAAAGTAGTTCAACCACAGTCAAGTTGCTCTTTTGAAAAAGTAGTGTTTGCTACTCAGCCAGCAAGAACAAAAAGTTGCCACAACGCTGAATTGAAATATATTTCATTTAGTAAAAGTCATTGTAGTATTTTGTATATTGCTACAAAACTCAAAACGAAAAGTGCAGCATCAATATCTGTGCAGAAATGACTCTGTGAATCATATTATTGAATCTGTGCATGAGCAAACTGATTGATTAAAGGAGTAGTTCACTTTTTAAAACCATGTCATCCAAGATGTCCATGTCTTTCTTTCTTCAGTCGAAAAGACATTTTTGATGAAAACATTACAGGATTCTCTCCATATAATGGACTTCAATGGGGACCAAACGGTTCAAGGTCCAAATGAGAGTTTCAGTGCAGCTTCAAATGGCTTTAAACGACACCAGACGATGAATAAGGGTCTTATCAAGCGAAACGATCAGTCATTTAAAAAAAAAAAAAAAAAAAGTTTAAGTTTTATAAGCACAAATGCTCGCCTTGCTCTGTTCTGTGATGAGCGTTCGTGACTCTCACGTCGAACTCGTTCATCAAAATGAACAAATCTTTTTCCGAGTCATGACTCGAAGGGTCCTAGATAAGACCCTTGTTCATCGTCTGGTGTCGTTTAAAGCCCTTTGAAGCTGCACTGAAACTCTCATTTGGACCTTGAACCGTTTGGTTCCCAATGAAGTCCATTATATGGTGAAAATCCTGGAATGTTTTCATCAAAAACTTCTTTTTGACTGAAGAAAGAAAGACATCTTGGGTGACATGGGGGTGAGTAAATTATCAGCAAAAGTTTTTTTTTTTTTTTTAATAAGTATTTTTATTAGGATTTTAAATTTTACAAAAAAGCAAAAGAAAACAAAATACATTTAGATGTATACAACTCAATGAATGATAATATCAGCAGAAACAACAGAATGAATAATTAGCAAAAGTTTTTTTAAAAGTGAACTGCTCCTTTAAGACTTCTCCAATACTTGATATAAATGAGTGGATAATTGAAAGTTCAACATAACAAAAAAATAACAATAATTGAAAAATAACTTAAAAAATGACAAATGTGTCACTTACAGTAGGTAACCACATTGTATTAGTACCTCAGTTCACTTGGCTGTAAACCAGCATGTGCAATTCAACATCATAGCAAAATATAGCAATACAAATATAGCAATTGTATCACATTTCACGGCCACCTGAAAAAAAAAAAATCGACAGTCGTGTCACTGTTTTATTTAGTCGCTCACCAAAACATATTGTTGAAACCAAGCAAACAGCCAAGAGACTTTTTCTTTTCGCGAGCAGCTGTTCATCAGTGCTTGGGAGTTGACTCAGTGGATAAGTAACTGTGCATTGGTTAATAAGCTTAATGGCTGAGCGTGTCACATCCTGACCAGCTCATGTGCGGAAGAGTGTGAGAGCACAAGCTACTTTATAACTGTAAGCCTTTTAATGCCACTTCACCACAATGGCTTCCTTTAGCGACCAGGATAAAAGCCAGCACGCTGTGTGAATGAGTAAACAGCTGAATATATCAAGATATGGACAGCCCCACTGTGGCATGTGTCTTTGTGCTGTTAGCAGCAGGGGACACGCGGGATGGATGTTTGGCTACCATGAGCTGAGACAAACGCATAACAAATGGGTGATGGGAAGAGAGAGACAGAGCAAAACTTACTTTGTTTTCCAACCATGCACATGGGTTTAAGGGAAGCTTCACGCTGCGAGACGCTTTCACGTCAGGGCATCAGCACACCCCCTCGGTCTCAACGCCACTTTGACCTCCAATTTTAGGACGATGCTAGACTGCGAGAAAGCAGGAAGTCTGCACAGTAAATGATAGAAAAAAATGCATGGTTATCATCGGCTGTTCTTCGAAAGGTCAGAAAGCAGTAGAAATTGTTTGAACTTTTGAGACACTTGACCTGCAAGTTAGCCGCTTCGCTCCGTAGAGCTCACTGGGGGAAAAAAGAAAAAAAATCCTAACAAGTATTTCTATCTATTTGTCCAGTAAAAATCAGTCAGATTTTTTTTAATGTTTTTGAACATTAACATAATCGAAAATACCATATGATTTTGAAATATTAATACCATTCAAAATAGCTGTTTTATATTTTAATATATTGAAAAATATCATGATTTTTCAGCATCATTAGGCTGTCAAGTCAAGTATATTTACATAGCGTTTTTCACAATATAGATTGCATCAAAGCAGCTTCAAAAGATAACAACAATGTTCGTTTCTTAGTGGAAAAACATCCACGTTTGGTAGAGCTGGTCATTACTGATTGGTTAATTAAGGGATAGTTCACTTTGAAATTAATTTTTAATGTTTTAGCTTACCTCAAGGGCATCCAAGATGTAGGTGTCTTTGTTTCCACAGTATTTTCAATTTTGATATTCTTAGGTCAAACCGTTCTTGTTTGTCAGTCATATAATGGAGGTCTATGGTCACCACCTCAAAGAGCATGCACAGATAAGTCCAAATTAAACATGATTTAATGACTCGTAAATGTAAGTACACATTGATGGCCTAAGACACGAAACGAGCAGTTTGTGTGAGAAAACGAGGTAAAAAAGAGGTAAAAATGATATAAATACTGTTCGTTTTCTCACACAAACCGTTCGTAAATCATGTTTAATTTGGACTTATCTGTGCATGCTCTTTGAGGTGGTGACCATAGACCTCCATTATATGACTGACAATAACGGTTTGACCTAAAAATATCAAAATTGAAAATACTGTGGAAACAAAGACACCTACTGTACATCTTGGATGCCCTTGAGGTAAGCTAAGAGATACCAAAAATTAATTTCAAAGTGAACTATCCCTTTAATTTGAATATCCCCAACTGAGCAAGCCAAAGGCAACAGTGGCAAGGAAGCGAAAAACTCCATCAAGTGACCTAATGGTGTCCTAAAACTCCATCAGGTGACCCAGTATCACATGATCCTTCAGAAATCATTCTAATATCAAGAAACATTGATGTAAATCGGGTGATGAAGGGGTGTGTGCTTGTTTGTGTGGGAATCTGTACAGTAGGGAACGCTAAGCTGAAAGAACGTGGCTAAAAGATTCCAACACCGATCAGTATGAGGGGGAATTACTCACAGATGCCAGACTGGGAGTGCAGTTCTGCCCTTCTGGTAACCCCACGACTCTGCCAAGAGCAGCTATAGGTCACCGTGTTCCAGCCAGAGACCTGGACTCAGGGGGAGAGAGACGCCGAGACACTGCAGTCCCCTACTCACCCGTTTAACCACCTGCCAACTCCAACACAGCTGCTGCATGACCAAACAAGAACTCACATTATTAGGTTCTTCAAAGAAAGCATCAACAGGGCCTGAAGGCAATAACAACACATGCATCACCATTTTGCTTTCGATAAACCTTCCTCCCCGCTGTTCTCCTCCGTGGGCTACCTTTGAGGAGCAAACTCAATGACGTGTGACCGGAGATGATGTGAGACAGTTTCTACAGTCAGCCCTCGGACATGGAGAGGGATTGTACCTATGGATTTTAGAGTTTTTCCTGGAGGAAAATTGTACTGCAATACTAAAAATAAATAAATAAAATTATTCAAAAATTATTTTCTTAATCAGTATTTTGTTTTCCAGTTAAAATATCTAGGCTATTAGAGTTTAATAAATCGTTAAGGCATGTTTTCAGAAAAACATCTGTAATAGATGTGTTTTCATAATGAGTCATTTTGTCTTGTTTTCCAGTTGAAATATATAAGCGTTTTAAAATTTAATAAGACAAATTAAGACTTGTTTTCTGAGAATGTAACTTAAATTGAGTTTACTTTTTGTTTTTATTTTTTTAATTTCTTATTTTAAGCATAAATCTAAAAAGTTTACACATGCAAAAGTAATAATTAAATTCGCTGAAAACAAGTCTTATTAAGGACAGGCTTGCAGATCAATTTAATTCATCTTGTTTTAAGGGGGTTTCAGTGGAATTGAAGACAAAAAATGGCGATTGAGGTAATACGTATTTAATATAATATGTCAGTATATGTCAAATAATATAGGTAAATATAATAAATTAATACACTCTAAAAATGCTGGGTTGTTTTAACCCAAATTTGGGTCAAATATGGACAAACCCAGCCATTGGGTTACATTTTTTTAATTACATTGTTAACCCAATGTTTGAGTTTGTCCATATTTGACCCACAATTGGGTTAAAACAACCCAGCATTTTTTAGAGTGTATAATATAATATAATATAATATAATATAATATAATATAATATAATATAAATATAAATATATTAAACAGGCTAATATAATAAATTAATACAATACAATAAAATAATTTGTAAGTCGCTTTGGATAATAGCTTCTGCAAAATGAATAAATGTAAATGCAAAATGCAATGTATCACATTTCAAATTACATTTATAAACCATCTGCACTGTAAAAAAAAAGTTAATTTACAGGTAAATCTCTGTTTTGTTTTGTTTTTTTACAGAATTTTGCCATTTTTTCATTACACAGTGAATACCTGTTATTTTACAGATTTTTGCTGTAATTTAAAGGTCTACTGTTATATTTACAGATAATTGCTTGTATTTTGGTTTTACATCAATTTTACTGTTTTTCAAAAAAAATTGTCAGTATTTTTACACACTGTAAAATTTTTTTTCAAGATTTGTTATCTAAACATTTTTTCTTTTGTTACATCAACTTAATTTATTTAGTTGAGATAACTTATTATTTCGAGTTTCTGATAATTAAATTAATCTCCTTCATTGTATTAACTCACTTTTTCCAGTTCAATCAACTTAGAATTTTAAGGCAACCAGCTGACTTACTTTTTAAAGTTAAACCAACAATATTTTTTTACAGTGCAGGTTTATGTGCAATTTTACAGTAAATATTAAGTAATATTTAACAGATTCTTTCTGTGCAATTAACAAAGAATAGAAGGAATAACTACAGAAATCAGCAGTCATTTAACATGTCGTCATTGAAGATCATTAAGCATGTGGATGTCAAAGTGAGTGTTAAGGTTAAATTAATGTATTGGTATACATTGGTATACAGTCTTTTAATCTTGTCTTGCAATTATAAAATCCTTATAGTCGTAAAGCAATAAAGTGTTGCAAATCTTTAAGACAGTATAATATTGTCTTGCAAATAGGCTACTCATTTGTATTATTATCCCCTAATTTCATGTTATGTCTTTTATGCATGCAAACCATCCCAGAAATCAATTGAGTTTGATTCTTTTGTTTCACTGAAGTTAAACCACATGCACATTCCATTGTTCTTGAAACCCAGATCTAACCTGTCCACCACGTGAAGACGCATATTAAGACGAGACCTGAATCATGTGATCGCCCCAGCATGCTGGGCATCCCCAGACCCTTTGATTATAGCGCGTGGAGAGACAGACAGGACTAATTGCTGCATATCCAGCCCCCCGTGCTGCACTCGTGCTGAGCTGTTCAATGCCACCCTGCACTAGTGCATTTCGGGATATCATTTCCACCGACTCCTACCTCTCCCAAATCCCATGACCGGAGGGTGATTTTAATAATACAACACAGATCGGTCAAACAGATCAAAAATCTCAACAAGGGTGGACAGCTGCCACACCGCACAATCCCACTACTACATCTCAGACACCGTCCTCGTTCGCCCCGCCTACTCCAGCGCCACGATTATCATGGAAATGATCCAGATGCGACCCTCACACCCTCGTCACGGCCATTAGCCGGTCGCGAGCCCTCGGAGAAGGAACCCTGGTGATTTGAGCGCCATTAAACTTGAACCAAAGCCATTGAACTTTGACCACCCATCGTCCTGGTCCCATCACAAGTCATTTGTATGTAATTAGCAGGAAAGGATGGTTGTGTTTGTCCAGGCTGGTCTGCACCATTGGATTCCCATTTAGCATCACATATAGTATAAGACTTTGATTTCAGCTTCTAAACCAGTGACTTTTTTTCAATGCAGAGCAAAAAAGAACTTATTTCAAGAATGTTTCGGCTGGTTTTGTCCATAGAAAAGAGTCCATAACAACACTGGACCAACATTGACAAGAGATTTTTCAAAATGTCTTCTTTTGTGCATCTCAGAAGAATGAATGTCATACAGGTTTGGAACGTCATGAGATAAATTGGGACTATAGACTGTTTTAGCTGTTTGGCTTACCAATAACTCTCTATCTGATTAGCCCAATGAGATCTGAAGGCAGTTCGTGGTATTTCTCGTGTTGTAATGTTCTCCTCTCTTCACTTCAGATGATTAATGCACTGACTTGTTTAGCCTGGCCGCAGGAACATGCTGAAAGGAACATCAATAAACATTTCCAGTGATCGATTGGCAGCATTTTCATGCAGATTACACAGTGAAATGTTAATCCATGTGTGTTGTGTATGATTGATCTCTAATGGAGGAATGACACCCACCTTTCATCTCTGAAGGCCTACAATGCCCAATTTTGGACTGGCATTTATGTCACTGGTTTGACGCTAGTCAAGTTGGTGGACCTGCTCAGCATGGCAAACCATGAACAAGGCCTCGATATCTCTCTTTCTCGCTCCCCCTCCCTCCTGATATTCTCCTGGTGAGAGAAGTACTGTGAAGCAGTTGTGCTCGTCACAGGCGAGTGGCTGCATTGTCTCTACCTCTATTACCATTCATCTCACTGCAATCCTCTCTGCTCTGCCCAAAACACAGCTTAGCGCTGTCCCTTCCACCGCGGCAGGGGGGCTACGCAAAGTGAGTCTCAGCCTCTTGAGCCTCGTCGAGCTTGAATAAGCATGGATAAGCCGAAGAGGCAGGCCGTGGACCACCTGGAGCAGCACACACTGCGCGTACACTCGGTGATGGAGGCTGGCTGGGAAAGGTGGATACGGTGTGTGGCTTACATGACAGCGTCAGACCAAGTTTATGCTCTGAACCTTGGTGGACAGGCACCTCAGAGGACAACCAGCCCTTCAGAATGGCCAGATGGACACTTTCGTCGGGCCAGATTGGGTATTTTCGGCACGAATCGCGGGTCTTCTTGTGAATATGATTCATCGCTGCAAAAAGAACAAAATGCCTTATTAAAGGAGTAGTTCACTTTTAAAAAAAAAAACTTTTGCTGATAATTTACTCACCCCCATGTCATCCAGGATGTCCATGTCTTATTTTCTTCAGTCGAAAAGAAATTAAGGTTTTTTGATGAAAACATTCCAGGATTTTTCTCCATATAATGGACTTCAATGGGAACCAAACGGTTCAAGGTCCAAAACACAGTTTCAGTGCAAACTGCAAACTGTTCAAAGGGCTTTAAACGATTTCAGATGATGAATAAGGGTCTTATCAAGCGAAACGATCACTCATTGAAAAAAAAAATAACAATGTTTAAGTTTTATAAGCTCAAATGGTCGCCTTGCTCTGTTCTGTGATGCGCGTTCGTGACTCTCCTATTCGAACTTGTTCATCAAAATGAACAAATCTTTTCCAGAGTCAACTCGTTCATTTCGTTCGTTGAATGAACCAAATGACACAAAAAAAAAGATTCATTCATTTTGATAAACGAGTTCGAATAGGAGTCACGAACGCGCATCACAGGACAGAGCCAGGCAAAATATGAATATTCATATACAATTACAGATAGACATATCATTATAGTGCCATATTATATATTTGTATTAGATATAAATATAATTTTACATTTTACACTTATACTTCATAATACTGATAAAGAAAATTATCTTTTGAGGCTTTTTTTGTGTGGCCAATGACAAAAAAGAATACCCAGTGAATCGCAGCAAACTCACAATCCTCTACCACTGACCTATAGTCTCACTCTCAAACTCTCATGCAAGTGAGGTTAAACATCATGAAATGGATTTGCAGAACAACGCAGCCCCGGTCAGCGTGAAAATAGATAAACAGTGTATTCAGATCAGTGACCAGTAGCATTGGTACCCCATAAATCCAGAATGTGTCTTGCTGGGCAAATGCATTGGGAGTGATGAGCTGTATGATTTAGTGCCACCCGCTCTGCTCTCTCTGTCTGTCTGAGCAGCGCACACAGACGCAGAGCTCTTTTCATAAGCCCGGCCGGATGACATGATTCATGGCTCTAGTCCCAGCTGTTCCAGGAGCAGCACAGACCAGCCACTGCTGGGTTTGCTGGTTTATTCATGCTGTCTGGCGTCGTAATGACAACCTGCAAACACTAGATCAAAACCTTCCTGACTGAATGTACATTTTAACACTTTACAGATTGATAGGGTTCGACATGGAATTGAATTAGGACCTATCTGTTCGTTTGTCTAATCGTTTGTCGTGGGGCCAGATTTCAAATGTACTGAATCCGCACCTGTGGCATATGAGAATACACTGGTTTAGTTGGTGTAGTGTGTCACATGATGATGGCCGAGCATATTGTGTAAAAAATAGCAGTTTGACCAAGGATGATACCACTATACAAGCATCTAAAACAACATATGTGCTGGTTATATAGTGTTTGAAATCAAATGAGCCTACAGCCAAAAGATATTCTGATCCCATTAGTCAATGGCTTTTGATTCATAGTCTATGGGACTTTTCAACCTGATCTAACGGTATACGGTATGTTACGAGGTGGCAATTTCGGTAAAGCTTCCTTTTACAGTCCAGTTACCCATGTAAATACTATGTACTTATTTTAGTAACTACAATTACTGGGTAATAACTAGTACTAACCCTGAACCTACCCCTAAAGCTACCCCTGTTCCATGTACTTACCTTATATTAGCCAGTACTTTCAAGGTAAGTACACTGTAAGTACCCTTTACTGTCCTGTAAAAGGAAGCATTACTGCAATTTCATATGAATTTACAGAATTGTTCAAAAAAATGCAAGCATGAAGGTCTGCCCATAAACATACACGTCACTGGGGTGAAAGCATAATGTATAACGTTCAAATGAGATACAATTTAGCCACAAAACGTAAAATAGTTACAAATTGGCATGAGATTCTGTTGGACTTTTCACCTGTTTTATAATCCATCCAATACTAACCACTATACTGACTGAGTTATAACACTCATTTCGTCAACAAAGTGCACAATATGAGGTATTATTATTTAAGTCTGTGATGTAAATGGTTTAATAATTGATTTAAAGTATGAGCTAGTAATGAGAAAACTGTATTTTTTGTGGATTACAATAATATCATTTCATTATACACTGTAACACTATCTAACTCTCTTTTTTTGGATCTACAACCATAACATATGAATAATTTCTCAAGAGTGGATCTCTGAGGCTCAGAGCTGTGTGAGAACCCTTTGTTAACCTCTTGGTATCTTGTCTACATAATTCACTATTCTATTGGGTTTCGTCTGTAAGTAGAAAACTGTGTCAACTGTGTCAAGACCGACAAAGCAAGGGGGAAGATCGTTTTATTAGCCTAGAAGACTTCCTAACCTCATTTAAAGATCTCCTGAGTCCAACCAAGCCCCTAAAAACTCTCTCAGTGTATGTTCACAGAAAAAAATTTAAAGCAACAGTTCGTTCAAAAACTGCAATTCCGTCATCATTTACTCACATTCATGTCGTTCCCGAATCAGTTTGATTTTCTTCTGTAGAGCACAAAACAAGAAACTCTAAAAAATGTACAGTACTGCTCGTTTTTTCCCCCGAATTCAGTCTAAGTGAATGGGATTTACAGTAATGATGCAAAAGGGTCACAAAATGGTCCATTTGACTGCACTATATTTCAAGTTGAAAAACTGCAGAACCGGTTCGGGACAATTCCTGAACAAATCAGAGAGACCCATTTTGTGAATTGATCAAATTTTCTGAATCATAAGAATGAATAGTGCAAAGTTTAGACATAGCTTTCTCACCATCACTCATAAATGCATATAGGAGACTTAAGGAAAGTTTTAAGATTAGTGAATAAAAACCAAAATTGTGTTTTCTCACAAAAAATGAATGACTTGGAATATAGTACATGAGTCATAAATATCCCTTTTATAGTGCTTTTGCATCCTTTTGGAACCTTAAAAGTGCAAATTCATTGTAACTGCATGGAAAAGAGTCTCAACATGTTCTGCAAAGGGGAAAAACTAGTTTCAGATGACATGAAGCTGAGTACATGATGACAAATGATTTTCCAGAACCTACAAAATCTTTACACGTTAATATTATAAATATCATTCAATTTTTTGTCAAAATGTATGCATTTCTTGAAAAAAAAAAACATCCAAAAATATTGAAAAGATACTCGTTGCACAGGCTGTTGTCTTCAGCTGAGTCACAGGAGAGATTCAAAGACATTGATTGGCTGCTTGATCTCCATCGCTCCTTCGTTTAATAAAAGGATCACGTCACTTTTGTTCCTAAGAGGTTGAACTAACACAGAGGTCATAATCAGGGTTGGCGGTCCGCAATGAAATCTCCCCATAAAAATATTCATATTCACAGCTTTATGTTACTCATTAGCTCTTGCCAGCAGTCAAGGGTAACTACTCACCGCTATATAAAACCTGCCTCTCCCAATCCTGGCATGCCTACAACAAACAAACAATAGAAAAAAAGTGACTCCATCCATAAATTAAAACAACAACAATGCTGAATGCCTGGTGGGATGCAAAGAAGTGATTGGCACACACTTAGGTAATTTTGTATTAGAGTTCTCCATTTACATAGCGCCAAGCAGTTGCATATTAATGTCAATTAATTATAAAGCTGCGATTTGCACTACATTAATAAACCACCCGTTTAATAGCTGGAAAATGTATCGCTATTTAGAGTCAGAGCTGGAATAGGTCATCTCAAACATATACGACATTCCTTTACCACCGCTTGAATAATGATATTCCTCTATCTATCTATCTATCTATCTATCTATCTATCTATCTATCTATCTATCTATCTATCTATCTATCTATCTATCTATCTATCTATCTATCTATCTATCTATCTATCTATCTATCTGCTTGCCCATCCATCCATCCATCCTACAATTTAAGTGCCTGCCCATCTCTCATCTATCAACTAACCCAACTATCTGCCCATCTATTCCTCCATCCATCCATCCATCCATCCATCCATCCATCCATCCATCCATCCATCCATCCATCCATCCATCCATCCATCCATCCATCCATCCATCCATCCATCTTACCTAACTGTTTACCTATCCAATTACCTAACTGTCTGCCTATCTATTCCTCCATCCATCCATCCATCAACTTACCTATTCCTCCATCCATCCATCCATCCATCCATCCATCCATCCATCCATCCATCCATCCATCCATCAAATTACCTAACTGTCTGCCTATCTATTCCTCCATCCATCCATCCATCCATCCATCCATCCATCCATCCATCCATCCATCCATCCATCCATCCATCCACATACCTATTCCTCCATCCAGCCATCCATCCATCCATCCATCCATCCATCCATCCAATTACCTAACTGTCTGCCTATCCATCCATCCATCCATCCATCAACTTACTTAATTGTCTGCCTGTCCATCCATCCATCCATCAACATACCTAACTGTCTGCCTGTCCATCCATCCATCCACTTACCTATTCCTCCATCCAGCCATCCATCCATCCATCCAATTACCTAACTGTCTGCCTATCCATCCATCCATCCATCCATCCATCCATCCATCAACATACCTAACTGTCTGCCTGTCCATCCATCCATCCATCCATCCATCCATCCATCCATCCATCCATCCATCCATCCATCCATCCATCCATCAACATACCTAACTGTCTGCCTATCTATTCCTCCATCCATCCATTCATCCTTCCTTCCAGGCTTTTAAAAACTTTTTTCAACTTTTATTCAAGGTTTTGACAACAAAGTTTGTCTCCCTGAACTGTCCTTTTCTTCTTGATTTCTGAACGAGTTTTGAATATGTGTCTTTAGCTATCAAAAAGAGTTGAGTCCTCTAAGCTCAGTTTAACACGTGTACCTCATTTAAATCTTTCAAAAAGTATTCCACAGATATTTACCCAGAAAGTCTGCAGATTCTGAGCATTCACCGTTCACCATGCACCATAGGTCATGCTTTTTTTTACTCCAACACTCCAAAAGGAAATATGTATTTTATGCAAATGGCATATTATAAAAGAGACAAAACCTTTGCATTTTCAATGCTTTAAAAATACATAGTGTCTTTTATGCTGGAAAGGTATTCTGTGGTCTGAAAAACCCACAGGGGCCGGATTTACACAACCCCGCTCTTCAATACGGTGACCTCTCTCACTATTGTCTGTGAGAACAAACAAAAGGCCTGGAGTCCCCTGCACACACTACCCATAAATCACTGAAACACTGAACGCAGGCTGAGCCTGAGAGCCAGACGGAGCCAAAGAACTATGGATACAAGACTGCCATCTATTGTTAGAGAGGAGAACATTGGATGAAACTAGGTATGAAGGTTACTTTTCAATTGCAAAGAAAATGTGCATGAGTCTGCACTTCTACAGTAAATTCTACAGCCCTTTATTTTCCAACTCCACTGAAGCCAAAACAGTTTCAGTAATATCGTCAGAGCAAAGCACAGCCAAAACTCACAGCAGAACCAGTTATAATACAAAATAGAGCAGGAGTTCTGCGGAAGTACAAGAGTGTTGCATTTAACACAGTCACACCTAAACACATGCTTGCAAACATCAGGCTGACTGTATACAAAGCTTTGTGAGATTTCTGCTACTTATTTTTGGCCTTTTCCTGCTTATATGTGAATGTAAAAGTATCGAGGTCAGAAAAAGATAGATTGGGAAAAGAGAAAAAGGGATTGGGAAATGTTATGAGCTGGATTCAAACTTGCATTGACCAAATAAGCGTCATAGCACAATATTTCAGAGCATGTGTTTGTATCCATAAAAAATCTCGATACTTAATTTGATCATTTATACCTCAATGTAAATGATTCCAAAAATAGAATAAAACAAATAATAATATTATATTATTAAAAACAGTCCCAACCTGTCAATGTTAGTATCAGATTTTATCCAACATCCAAAAGAGAAAAAGCAGACCATTCAATTTTTTGCATTGTGATATTTTTATGCAAATTATGTAGTTCTTCCCTAAAATTCCCACTCGATTTGGGCATTACAGCAGCGATAATTAATTTTTCACAATACAGAAATGAAAACTTTGGGGGGAAATGTTAATAATTGACTTTTTATCCTCTAAATTTTGTGCTGAAATGTTCTTTCTTGACAGGTTTCAACAGTTAATGTTCTAGTAGGGCAAAACACAGAAAAGCATGAGCTCAGAAAGCAAATATACACTCACCTAAAGGATTGTTAGGAACACCATACTAATACTGTGTTTGACCCCCTTTCGCCTCCAGAACTGCCTTAATTCTACGTGGCACTGATTCAACAAGGTGCTGAAAACATTCTTTAGAAATGTTGTCCCATATTATTAATAGGATAGCATCTTGCAGTTGATGGAGATTTGTGGGATGCACATCAATGGCACGAAGCTCCTGTTCCACCACATCCCAAAGATGCTCTATTGAGTTGATATCTGGTGACTGTGGGGGCCATTTTAGTACAGTAAGGGATGGACATGGTCAGAAACAATGCTCAGGTAGGCCGTGGCATTTAAACGATGCCCAATTGGGACTAAGGGGCCTAAAGTGTGCCAAGAAAACATCCCCCACACCATTTCACCACCACCACCAGCCTGCACAGTGGTAACAAGGCATGACGGATCCATGTTCTCATTCTGTTTACGCCAAGTTCTGACTCTACCATCTGAATGTCTCAGAAATCGAGGCTCATCAGGCCAGGCAACATTTTTCCAGTCTTCAACTCCCCAATTTCGGTGAGCCCTTGCAAATTTTAGCCTCTTTTTCCTATTTGTAGTGGAGATGAGTGGTACCCGGTGGGGTCTTCTGCTGTTGTAGCCCATCCGCCTCAAGGTTGTGCGTCTTGTGGCGTCACAAATGCTTTGATGAATACCTCGGTTGTAACGAGTGGTTATTTCAGTCAAAGTTGCTCTTCTATCAGCTTGAATCAGTCGGCCCATTCTTCACTGATCTCTAGCATCAACAAGGCCTTTTCGCCCACAGGACTGCTGCATACTGGATGTTTTTCCCTTTTCACACCATTCTTTGTAAACCCTAGAAATGGTTGTGCGTGAAAATCCCAGTAACTGAGCAGATTGTGAAATACTCAGACCGGCCCGTCTGGCACCAACAACCATGCCACGCTCAAAATTGCTTAAATCACCTTTATTTCCCATTCTGACATTCAGTTTGGAGTTCAGGAGATTGTCTTGACCAGGACCACACCCCCAAATGCATTGAAGCAACTGCCATGTGATTGGTTGATTAGATAATTGCATTAATAAGAAATTGAACAGGTGTTCCTAATAATCCTTTAGGTGGGTGTGTATGCTCTAACTTTCTTGAACATAGATCAACTCTCTTATTTTAGAGAGAGGAAAAGATACCAAAATAAGGAAACAGAATAGAGTAAGGTGCGTCGTTGCTGGAATCGGGGAGGGCTGGGCCGTGCTGGCAAGTTGAACAAAGATTATTGTTTTTATGTAAATATTTCCCATTTGTAAGAGAGCTCTAATTCAAGTTGTTCAGAGCATGACATAATAAAACAAAACAAACCATGAATTATTTGTGACTGTGCGCCTGTGTGGGCGAAAAAAGAAATGATGTAACAAACAATGGAGCTCCTGAAAGCTTTTATTTGGGAGGGATGAATCCCTGTCAGCTGTGACAGTACGGAGGAGTGAATCTGTCATTCACCTCAATGACAGCGTTCCCCAGACAGCGGCTTTCATCTGTGACGGCGTCACGGTTCGAGCTTTCCTTCAGGTCTGCCGCGCTAAACAAGTAAACAGAGCGCATGACCAGGCGACAGGGAATGATCTAGAAAACCAGGGTGCATGTTACCTGTTGCCTTCTATGGAACAAAGAAAGTCGTGCGGGGTTTGCACGACATCAGGGTGAGCAAATGAAGGATGAACGTGGGATTCTGTGCACCAGATCATTGTGAGGAACAGATCCAAGACATATAGGGGCCTGAATCCCTGCCCGGCCCCCCCGCCCACTGGTCGTACAGGAAGTGGTATGATAAAAATAATGAGTCTGGAAGCTGCTAGCAGGGATAATTACGCGGCAAAGAAAGGGAGATGACAATGCAGCTCGCCGCATTAAAGCCGCGATAAGAGGACGGCCTAATCCACAGGACTATGGAGGGATTAAGGTTGTGAGCTCCCCGTCTGGTCTCGAGATGAGAAGGTTAACCGGCCTGTCCTTTTTCACAGTCTCACTCTCTTCTCTGTCTCAATGTTCTCCAGCTCTGTAATTCCATTAGAAGGAGGGCAATCTCTTTATCCCGGGGAGCAATGGAGAAGGGGAATGCCACGCGGCTCACGAAGAGTATCCACGGACGTCGCTTTCGCCGAGTAATCTGATGAAAGCGGTGATAAAACACATTTGAACAGCCGATCGATTTCTCGCAGTCCACCCTGGCTAATGCATGTCAGCGACGGCTGTCAATGCATACAAATTAGATATTCATTATATTAATTACATATTCAAGAAGACAGAAAGACTTGAATCTATGACATGCAATGGCCCTTATTCATCGTCTGGTGTCCTTTAAAGCCCTTTGAAGCTGCACTGAAACTCTGAAACCGTTTGGTTCCCAATGAAGTCCATTATATGTTTTCATCAAAAAAACTTCATTTCTTTTCAACTGAAGAAAGAAAGACATGGACATCTTGGATGACATAGGAGTGCGTAAATTATCAGCAAAAGTTTTTTTTTTTTTAAAGTGAACTACTCCTTTAATGACCCTAAACTTCTGATCCATCCAAACGTGCATTTTATCTAATTACAGATGTTCTACATGGCTCATACTTTTTTTTTTTCAGATCACTTCTGAAATCTGAGACATATTTGAGCACATCTTGTTTCAATGTTTAGACAATGTTTAGGCAAACTCAACAGCCTCTCCCCTCCACTTGAAACACATTCAAAACCGAAATCTATCACACATGGACACATTGCCTTGTCTCTCATGACTCAAATAGCTCTTCGTATGAAATCCTCAGTGCAATGTTTTCCATTAGCTAATTTAATAAGGTCCCTTTGGAGTGTAAAGTACTCTCAACGAAACGGTGATAGTTAGTTTTGGAAATATTAGGCATTCATAATCAGACATTTCACACTGTTAATGGATAAAGTATATTTTGAATAAATAAGAAATAAATAATACAATTTCACCATTTAAGCTCCAAAAAGTATAAATGTATTTTTAAGATTTGTTATAGAAAGTCATACTGGTTTGTAACGAGTATATAACAGCATGAGTAAATGATGATGACAGAGCTTTCATTTTTGGATGTGATATTCCTTTAGGGGCTCAAACTTATAAGATTGAGGTGCTTTATCATGGGGCGGATTCATGGTTTGGATGACAGCCTTTTAATTTGCGCCGCCTGTAATCATAACTGGCTTGAGTTTATCATGATGTAATGACCTACACGATGGCCTTGATAGATAATGTGATTCATTCATTCTCTGCTTCCATCCTCTACTGCAGATTAACACAGAGAAAAGGCACAGAGGAGATGAGAGTATGATGAATAGATGAGATGAGAAAGACAGAATTTGATGGGGTCCTCAGTCCACCGAGAGTAGGTGTGACTAGGAATAAGCATAGCCCAGACTCAGGCAGTGGGCCGGACACACATACACACACACACAGATGAATGACAGAGGTACTTCACATGAGAGCCTACTGCTGTTGAAGTACCAGGTGAAGCATGTGTAACTGAGCTGTACGCCAGCACCCAGAAACAGACTGAATAAAGGTATGAAGAGAAAGGATGAGCTATATGAAATATCACGGACTGAACAAATCAGAAGATGAGAATGTCTAAACTACCATGATGAAAAAACGTGTGTAGGATGAAATTATATATATATATATATATATATATATATATATATATATATCTCGACTCACCAAGTAATGGACTCTACAAGACCCCTGAATGTGTCCTGTGGGATCTGACATCAAGACATTAGCAGCAGATCCTTCAAGTCCTGTAAGATATGAGGTGTGGATCGAACTTGTTGGTCCAGCACGTCCCACAGATGCTCAATTGGTTTGAGATCTTCAACATCAACATCTTCAACTCTTCATCATGTTCCTCAAACCATTCCTGAACATTGTCTGCAGTGTGTGGTGTGCATTATCCTGCTTAAAGAGGACACTTCCACCATGAAACACCATTGTCATGGTCTCAAATTTACATCCACTTGGGTTTCCCAGAAGAACATTGCCCAGAGCATCACATACCTTGCACCGGCTTGTCGTCGTCCCAGGTAAACTGCGGTCATGTACACGGCCATCCACGTGATGTAATAGAAAATGGGACTCATCGGACCAGGCGACCTTCTTCCACTCTTCCATGGTCCAGTGCTTCCACCAGTGGGCAGGGGTAATATGAAAGCTTAGATTTTACTGTAATTAATTAACTGAATTGTTGCATAAACATCAGACAGAAAAATTCAAGTCATCTAGATGACATCTGTGGCTTACAGACACTTCATATTGTTTCTTATACTGAAAGTATACTGTACCTGAAATCAAATTTCCAAATTATTGGAGGCAGTTAACCAATCAAACAGCAGCTGTCTGGAAACTGATCCGCCCTTACACATCTCCTCGCTGACCTGCACACAGCATCGAGCGACCTGTGAGAACATTGCTAATCATTCTGCTCCATTTAACCAGAATATTTGGCCCTGAACTAACAGTCCACAGTCCTCTGATTGGGCATGATGTTATTAAAAATGTACAGGAAAGGAAATCAGTGAGCCGTACATGTCGAACCAATAGGTCACATTTTGTGTCAGAAGTTTCAGTCTCTTGGGATATGGCAATGTTTAGTTTATTATACATTTAAAACAAGACAATGAGGTCACACTCATGACCTGTATGGTCTGACAACTAGAGTTGTGGTACAAGTTTGAGTCTGGCTTGCAACATATTCTGTTCTATAGATATATATATTTATATTCATTTTTATATTCATCAAATAATCTTGAAAAAAGCACTGTTAATAATAACATTGATGATAATCATTTATATATATATATATATATATATATACACACACACTATTAGAAGAAAAGGTTAAAAGGTTCTATCAGCGCTACGTATTTGGAACCACTAAAAGGTTCTATACAGAACCCTTCAGGGTTCTTTGTAACCAGGAAAAAGGTTCTATATGGAACCTTTTGGGTTGATTCATTATAATTTGTTTTGTCCTTTCCGGATTAAATATTTCATATTATTGACAAACACCAAGACCCTAAAATGTATTTATGAATGCATGTGAATGATCACAAAATTCCAGATATGGGGGTTAGAAAATGTATATATTTCTATAATTTTATGTAGTTAATCAATATCACACGAAGAGTGCCATTTCAGTTTTTCTCTTCCAAAAATCAGCATGATTAAAATGTGATATTAAGTTACTACAACAGTTTAATAAACAATAATTTAATTACAACTACAAAATGTTGCAGAATAATGTAATATATGAATGAAAAATAGCCTATAAAGAACCTTTGTGCCAAATGGGTACTTTCTAGTCATTATATAACCTTTTTTAGCATAAAAGGTGAACCCTATGCTTCATATATAGAACCCCAATGAACCCTTTTTTTCTAAGAGTGAGGAGTAATGATGCTGAAACTTCAGCTTTGCATCACAGGAATACATTATTTCAAAAAGTTATTTTAAATTGTAATAATCTTTCACAATATTTTTGCAGCCTTGGTGAACAAAAGAACAAAAACATTACAAAAAATTGATTCAGAAGGCAACATGATTTTTTTTCTGCGTACCTCTTAGAATAGCATCCACATCATCACTTTGCTATGATACTGTCTAGCTCACTAGGTTATGGAAAACCTATGAGTATCTCCAAAAAGATGATTATCTACCCTAGGAAAGACACATATTGACTAAAGTCTTATCAAACGAGGGTTGCCACAGGTTCAACATCTCTGTGCATTCATTACTCAAGTGATGTCGGAAGTAAACTACATCTGTGGAACAGCACGTTGATGCTGGTTGTCTAGATATCTAGCCTCAAGGCCTTTAGAAAAACCCTACGGGCGATTTTCTGTCTCTGCACAGCAAGAAGGCTCTGACAGATGTTTTCATTCATGTGAAGAGTTACCAGGATGTGCCGGGTCATTTTTTTCAGCAACTCTCGAGTGTTTGAAATGAGCTTTCCCAGTGCATGGATACACAGCCTCAAGCTGTTATAATACCAGTGCAAGGAACACTGGATTTCTAGTTGTCCTGCAGTGACTTTCAAGACAAATCCAGCCTTACATGTACAAAAATGAACTCTCGAGTCAGGATAAACCAAGCTGTGCTAATATCTCTTTGAGTTTAACAAGTGCAGTGTTTATTTAGCTTCGATTAGTTCTACCGGATGGCAGAGACAAATTCGTCATTGACAAAAGATAATAACAGTAATAAAAGAAAAATCGAATAACACAGTCTTCCATTGTGTCTAATTACTAAGCTTTTGATGGTTTCCTCCGAGTTTTGACAGTTTTATTAACAATGTCGGTCTTAAATTTTCAATAGACATATACCAGCTAGAAACCTGCTTCACCTGCTCTTTATAAACAGCGTTTCCACACTCACATGCCGTTCCAAACCTGTGATTTTTCTTCTGTGAAAAACAAATTCTTTAGTTCACTTTTGAAAAACTTTTGCTGATAATTTACTCACCGCCATGTCATCCAAGATGTCCATGTCTTTCTTTCTTCAGTCGAAAAGAAATGAAGGTTTTTGATGAAAACATTCCAGGATTTTTCAACATATAATGCACTTTACTGGTGACCAAACGGTTCAAGGTCCAAAAGACAGTTTCAGTGCATACTGCAAACTGTTCAAAGGGCTTTAAATGATTCCAGACGATGAATAAGGGTCTTATCAAGCGAAACGATTGCTCATTAAAAAAAGAAAAAATAAAGTTTATGTTTTTATAAGCTCAAATGGTCGCCTTGCTCTGTTCTGTGATGCACGTTCGTGACTCTCCTATTCGAACTCGTTCATCAAAATGAACGAATCTTTTTTCGAGTAATGTGGTTCATTCAACGAAAGAAATGAACGAATTGACTCGGAAAAAGATTAGTTCATTTTGATGAACGAGTTCGAACAGGAGAGTCACACAGAACAGCAAGGCGAGCATTGAGCTTATAAAACTTAAACTTAGTTTTTCTTTTGTTTGTTTTAAATGAGCGATTGTTTCGCTTGATTTGACCCTTATTCATCGTCTGGAATCGTTCAAAGCCCTTTGAACAGTTTGCAGTTTGCACTGAAACTGTCATTTGGACCTTGAAATGTTTGGTTACCAGTAAAGTGCATTGTATGGAGAAAAATCCTGGAACGTTTTCATCAAAAACCTTAATTTCTTTTCGACTGAAGAAAGAAAGACATGGACATCTTGGTTGGACATCATGGACTATCAATCTACTCCAAAGACAAATACGGCCCCCTTCCTTGCTCAGGCCCTGAGGCTTCAGCCCCACCTAGCCCTATTGTAAACGTGGCCCAGCCCAGTCACCATCAAAGCCAACACAGCTGCTAGAATTACTCCCAGGTTTGAAGTGGTCACGGAAGTGTCCATTAGATAATATCCCCGGATTGGACATTTGGACAACAGGCTTAGATATGTTATGTGGTCTGGCTGTGAGCCTGTGATTTCCGCATAATGCGGTGGGGTTTATGCCTGACCAAACCAACCAAAGTGGTTTTGTGGGTTGGTAGTGAGCTGTGGCCCATCTGTCAGACTATTTTGTGAAGTACTTCTAAGGGCTTCAGCGGAGCTCTGGTAATGGTCTAGCTGGCATTCCTCCCACTCTTTTCATTAAGGATAAGATGTTTGTTTTGCCCAGTTTGATTACAAACCGAGTTTCCAAATCCAGCTGCTTGTTTTGCTTATGAAATATGGTCTGACAAAATCAACGGATGTTGTGTGATGGAAATTCAATCTTTTTTCCCCCCAGTTATCAAGAATTGTTTTAATGCGTTTGACTCACAGAAACACAAACTGATAACAGAAGTGTTGGAAAGCCAGGGATGGATTTTGGACCGGGATCCAGTTCCTGCGGGTTTCAGAATGCCAAGGGCCTCCAATGGAATCCGACCACCACTCTAAAGTGAAAATATTGAATTAAATCAATTGCATAGAACTGTGAGCTGTAACGGTATGAAAGGAAAAACACAAAAGAAACTATTCGAGAGACCCACCAGGTCGCGTTGACTTCCTGTCATCCGAGGCCTTCCAATAAGCCTTCACGGTTCCACTTGAAATTAGTGGAGTGAGGTGGGTGTGGATGGCACAGGAAGGGAGGCCCAGTTTAAACGGGACGCAGTGGAGAAGAATGGGCTCTGTCAGCCCACAGCACGCTTTAATTAGGGTCTATTGTCGGCCGTGTTCCCCCGGTGAGGAGCCTCTGAAACGAAACAAGCAGAAAATGGGTTCAGGCAGTTGAAAGAGGCTGAGTAAAAGAGGAGCTGACTGTGTGGTGCTCAAACGGATCTCTTCGCCGCGCTAGGGCTAAGCACACATTTCAGGCGGAATCAAGCACCTACCTGAGATTTCATGGGTTGTTTCCGTCAGGTCGTATCGCTCGTGGCGTGTAAGTGCTTAACGTGAGGCCAGAGTTTGTGAGTGTATCAAACATGTTCTGTAGAGCACTTCAAATGCTGACTGCTCCTAGAAACAAGTGCAGCCGTGGGACAAGACAGTCAACACAAGAGTGAAAGATTACACTAAAACCTCAGGAGAAAATCTGGGATATATTTCGTCTTCTCTCGGAAGAAAAGAAAATATTGATTCCTCTCAAACTGTGATTATAAATATCCGACCAGGCATGAAACATGAATAAATAACCCTCAAAGTGTTGAACTAGGATGAAGAATCAGATCTAGAGGGAGTATTGATCATTTCCTTGTCATAATGAAAGATAAATACGTTGTATATTTAAAGATTACAGAGCGATTTATCAGTATTAAACGCTGCCAATTATAGGTTACCGCCACTCTCGACGAATCCGAGTTCAAAGCGGAAATCGACGTCGCTAAGTTTTGTCGCTAAGGTAAACACGAGAAGTGTATGGAAAGGTGGTAAAGAAAGGGGATCGGGCAGGTGTTCATTAAAACCACTTCCTGAGTCTGAGAAGAAGTGCGACAGCGTGTGTTCGTTTAAGAGGCGCTCTTGTGCTGAATAACACGCGCCTGTACGACAGCACGCGCTGTAATTGGGTATGACACGGGATCAATGCGGACACGTCAGGATGCAAAGATGTCATTTTCTAACCTGATGCTTTCAAGCACGTCTCCGCCGTTACTCAGGTGCCAGTTGCTGTGGAAACACAGTCCTTCCTCTCTTTTTTTTATATATTTTTATTAAGATGCAGCGGAGAACATTGAAGCTTTTTCTCCCCTCACAGCAGTGGCGGATTTCTTATTAAAAGATACAAGACGTGCAGTCACGCTAATTGAAACCTGCCTGTCAAACGTCCTATTACTTCGGGTGCCATAGGATGTCAACGTGGGACTGAATTCATTGCTTTCATAAAGTTCAGAATAAAGTTTCTAAGTTTAGTTTTGTAGTTCTACAAGCTGTAAACAAGCAAATATCTCAATCAATGTAGCCTAGTCTTATTTTATATTCTTAATCTCCGCTTTAGGCGTTATTTGTTATGGCAAATGTAGATATAGACTATAGTTTCTCTTCACTGACCCTAAACACATTTGTTATGGCAAATTTTTATATAGCCATGTAGAATGTTTTGTTAGGATATAGCCTAAACGAACACCACCACATGACTTCAACATCACCTCCACCATTATGCTTCTGACATCTCTTTTGATCTTTATTTAAAATCATCAAGTTGGAAAGTTTGAGTTAGATTATAGTCTGAAAGAGCTGATGTTTTATGTCCCAGACAACCTCTGTAGTCTCATTTAGCAAGCATCCCTTTCAAGACACATAAAAGCTTATAATGGAGTCTCACCAATGTTTCGTTTTTTTCAAATGTCATTCAATTGCAGTCAACATAAATGCTACAACAATAATAGAAAACTTTTACCATTGGTTAGGGGGAACTTCACTGAGCTTGAGCAACACAGGTGGAGGTGGGCAGGTTTAGGGGTGGGTTTAGAAATCAGGGGGTGGAGTTGGGTAGGTTTAGCGGTGGGTTTAGGGATCAGGGGGTGGAGCTGGGTAGGTTTACGGGTGGGTTTAGGGATCAGGGAGTGGAGCTGGGTAGGTTTACGGGTGGGTTTAGGGATCAGGGGGTGGAGCTGGGAAGGTTTAGGGATCAGGGAGTGGAGCTGGGTAGGTTTTGGGGTGGGTTTTGGGATCAGGGGGTGGAGCTGGGTAGGTTTAGGGGTGGGTTTAGGGATCAGGGGGTGGAGCTGGGTAGGTTTACGGGTGGGTTTTGGGATCAGGGGGTGGAGTTGGGAAGGTTTAGGGATCAGGGAGTGGAGCTGGGTAGGTTTTGGGGTGGGTTTTGGGATCAGGGGGTGGAGCTGGGTAGGTTTAGGGGTGGGTTTAGGGATCAGGGGGTGGAGCTGGGTAGGTTTAGGGGTGGGTTTAGGGATCAGGGGGTGGAGCTGGGTAGGTTTACGGGTGGGTTTTGGGATCAGGGGGACCTGGGTAGGTTTAAGGGTGGGTTTAGGGATCAGGGGGTGGAGTTGGGAAGGTTTAGGGATCAGGGAGTGGAGCTGGGTAGGTTTTGGGGTGGGTTTTGGGATCAGGGGGTGGAGCTGGGTAGGTTTAGGGGTGGGTTTAGGGATCAGGGGGTGGAGCTGGGTAGGTTTAGGGGTGGGTTTAGGGATCAGGGGGTGGAACTGGGTAGGTTTATGGGTGGGTTTAGGGATCGGGGTGGAGCTGGGTGGGTTTAGGGATCGGGGTGGAGCTGGGTAGGTTTAGGGGTGGGTTTTGGGATCAGGGGGTAAAGCTGGGTAGGTTTAGGGGTGGGTTTTGGGATCAGGGGGTGGAGCTGGGTAGGTTTAGGGGTGGGTTTAGGGATCAGGGGGTGGAGCTGGGTAGGTTTAGGGGTGGGTTTAGGATCAGGGGGTGGAGCTGGGTAGGTTTAGGGGTGGGTTTAGGGATCAGGGGGTGGAGCTGGGTAGGTTTAGGGGTGGGTTTAGGATCAGGGGGTGGAGCTGGGTAGGTTTAGGTATATGTAAGGTGGGAGGAGTTGAATCTGGATCCGACTCCTCCCCATGGATTTCATGTTCTACAGTGAGGACTATCTCCTCAGCTGTAGTTCAAAAACAAAACATTTTAGCACTAGATCTCTTATTTAAGAGCGAACTAAATAAATGCTCTGCTTGTTAACTGGGGATGTTTTATTTGTATTAGGTACATCAATGCCTCAATGTTTCCAAAAATGGTGGGTACATGAAGAAATCTGGTGGGGACGGGTACCCACCATCTCCATCAAAATCGACGCCTATGCTTGAATGGTCACAGCAGTTAATAATCAATTTCACTAGCATTAAAAGGCCATGAGGAAGTTTAGCAGAGCAAATAAAGCCACTGTAGCATGGTGATGAAGGCAATAAGAGGGGCATTACAAGCAAAGCCCACTTAACAGGCCCATCTGACGGGACCGCTTGGATTTCTTTGGAACAGGCAGGCACTGAAACTACCAACCTGTGAGTGTGACTTATTGCTTTGGGAACTAAAATGAGGCTCTTAGAGATGTAATCCTAACATATGGGTATCCAAATGCTAAGTTAATTTAGAATGAGAGCTGCAGTTGTCACCAATGCTTCATGGGGTGCTAGTACCTTTATGGTGAATTAACAGCTACTGAGCTTGATTTTTAACAGCAAAATACCATCTAAACAATCAGTACCACATATCAAATATTATTCTAGAGCAGTATTTACACTGCAATGTTTGAATGTTACTGCTTCTGCAAAGCCACCTTCTTGACAGCTGATAAAAAAATTAAGTTTCTCATTTTCATGCGGCTTTAATGTGGCATTTCATTTACCAAAGTCGCATCAGAACTGCTGATACTATAGTATAGGGCTGAAAGTGGGACAGAGCCGGTATTAGTACAGGTAATACTCTGTATTGCATCTCTACAGAAATGTTGGTGGCGGTGGAGAGTTTCTGTTTAAACTAATCTCAGAAAGATTTTTTCCCCTTAAGCACATTACGTATAGACTTTACTACATTATGAAAATGACTATATCATATACAGAGGTTTTCACATTTCGATTTGTCACTAAACTTAATAAATACTGAATAAACAGGGAACTAATGCATTTTAATCATTTAAAAAGTCAGTGTAACCTCATAAAAATATTTAATACTTTACTACTTTAAAACAAAACAAAATGTTACATATAACTTTTCACTACCAAAACTGCAGGCAATTATATATACTGTATATAAAAAAAACATATCAAATGTAAGTCTCTGCACTGTAAAAAAATCCAACTTATATTTTGTTTGACAAATTCTGTTTGTTCTGTTTTTAAAGTTAATTCAACTATATAGCGTGACAACATTTGTACAACTAATGACCCTAAGTTGAAAAAACGCAAAAAGTTCTCAAGTGTTTTTTTTTTACAGTGTAAGGTCATCAGAAAATTGACTTGCATAATAATTATGCACAGACTGTGTGTGGGTATGTGTATATATGCATGTGTGTATTGCACATATATATATAATGTGTATATATATATATATATATATATATATATATACACATACATTCATTTATATATATATATATATATATATATATATATATATATATATATATATATACACATACATTTATATATAGAGAGAGATTTGTGTGTGTATATATTATCGATACTCAAAAAGAATACAATACCCCCGACTAGCAAATACATATAATATATAAATACATATATTTGATATCTTCATATATTATCTATTCATATAATATCTTCAATATTACAATTTTCTTATTTTTAGATTTAAATTAGATTTTGAATTCTACTTTGAATGTGTTCTCAGACTTCTGGACCATACTGTAAGTAATAAGAGGAAATCCAGCAACAAAAGTCCAAGAATCTCAAGTTAGTCCTGAGTAAGAGTCGCGTCAAAATTTGCCATTCAATTCGTTGAAAAACTAAAAGCCTGTCAACTGTAACCAGTTGACAGTGTGAGACCTGTCCCCCTCCTCCAAAACAGCACAGCCTCAGCAGGGCTCCTGTGGGGGTATATTACGCCATTGTATGCCACAGGATCTCTCACTCTCACAGAAAGGAGATGAGTGAAAAGCAATAAAAAGGGACGGAAGAGAGCGAGGGCTGTTCCTCTCTAATTACTCTCATCTTTGCACAGTGAGGGGATCTAATAAAAGAGAGAGGGTGTCATGGTATTTGAAGATAAATGTCAGCTGTGAGTGCGTGTGCGAGCGTGAGAGTGTATGGTAATGTAATGTCAGCTAGGTGTGTTTATATATTTCTCTAAATCCGTGTTGTGCTGCGGCTCCAGTGCAGGAAGCCCATGTGCGCCAGTGCAGGTCGAGCCCTGGAGGAGGGAGAGCGGCACGGCGACGGCGCGCACAACATGATGGTAATAACAGCACGCTCGAAAACCTCAGCCAGCCGCTGTTTGCCCAAAGGGGGCGGCTGTTAGCACAATTCAAATGTCAGGGGCACATGCTCAGGAAGGACAGAGATTGAGCTGGGAGAGAGAGAGAGTGGATCAACAGAGACTGTGGGATGGACACTGAGGGAGATCCGAGGATAAAAATGGTATTCTTTCAGCTAGCACTGACAAAGGCAGCGTGTTCACTTGGTGATTAAATATGCTCAGTGCTGTTGCATATTTCAATGCAGATTCAATTTTGCCTCGTTTCAGAAAAATGTTCCGAATGATCAGAATTCAAAAGGGTGAAGAACTATATTTCTCACAAAAAATATTTTTTTTACTCTAATGCATATAGATGTATAAATACACTTACCTATAATGGTGGTAATAATGGTTTGAAAGTTGATTGCAGAGTTTCATTCACAGCATTTAAAAAAATAATAAATAAATAAATATGCGTGTGTGTGTGTATATACGTATGTATATATATGTTTATATATATGTTTATATATATATATATATATATACACAGTATGTATATATATATATATATATACACACACACACACACACACAATAAAATAAAAATATACACACACACAATAAAAAAAATCACTGGTAATAAAAAATAATACAAAATCCACTACAACCAAAAATAAAAAATCTTAAAATGAAAAAATAAATAAATAAATAAATAAAATTAAATAATAATAATAATACTATATTATTATTAGATGCTATTTATTATTATATTAATATTATATAATATTATTAATATATATATATATATATATATGAAGAGTTCAGATGCAAAAGCCTCTAAACGCCATTTGAAATTTTCTTCTAAAATGATCATTTTTATCAAGCTTGCATATTTAAGTTCAGTAATTTCACTTAAATGGCAATGAAGATTACCTATTAATTGTCATTCAAGTGAAATTATTGAACTTAAATATACAAGCTTGATAAAAATGGTCATTTTAGAAGAAAATTTCAAATGGCATTTAGAGGCTTTTGCATCTGAACTCTTCATATATATATATATATATATATATATATATATATTATTAATATATGAAGAGTTCAGATGCAAAAGCCTCTAAATGCCATTTTAAGTTTTCTTCTAAAATGACCATTTTTATCAAGCTTGTATATTTAAGTTCAGTAATTTTACTTAAATGACAATTAATAGGTAATCTTCATTACCATTTAAGTGAAATTACTGAACTTAAACATACAAGCTTGATAAAAATGATCATTTTGGAAGAAAATTTCAAATGGCACTTAGAGGCTTTTGCATCTGAACTCTTCATATATATATATATATATATATATTAATTGATGCTCAAAAATAATATAATATCCCCTACAAGTAAAATACAATTAATGAGAAGCCTACTGTTTTGTTCTTTAAAAGAGGATTTGCGTACATCAAAACAAAATCTAATTTATATATATATATATATATATATATATATATATATCCTATATACAGTATATAGAGAGAAGTTAATTCTATTCTACTTACAGGTCTAGATACAACCATTTTCTGCAAACGTACACTGACATTGTAACTTATTATTATACTATTATTATACTTATATAACTTATAACTAATTTTGTTTGCATGATCTAATTTTGTTGAGCTGATCAGTGCATATGTGACTGTGTGTCACTGTGTATCAAACTTGATATTGTTTTATCGAGTAAAATTATATTGCAATAATGAATGAATGAGCATATCAATCTAAGACGTGGCTGAATGTAATTTATGACCTTGTAGGTAAAATCTGAGGTTTTATGACTTTTTATGGCCTAAAATTCTTAATATTAAAGTTAACGACTTACATACATCAAGAGTCTTTCCCCCTGAAATTTAGAAATCTAAATTGGTGAATTTAGAAGAAATCTACAGATGCAAACAAATGGAGGATATAGTTTAAATGTGGATTTTGAAGCTTTTATTTGATGATGATGACGATGAGACAGTCCTCCCTCAAATATGAAACTAAGTCCATGCCAACTTCAGATGTATCAAATATATCCTTGATTGAAACTAGTAGCATAGAAAACATGCACATTATGGCATGGTTTCCTTTGCTGCTCTATAAACCTATAAATACCAGGAGACCATGGTTTCTGTGTGAACTGATTATTTTGTAGACATCTTTTGACGATGAAACAATTGCGCGAGTTTGAGGAAGATAAAATTAACTTTTTCATGTCTGTGAACATATCTGTGCATGTATAAGATCAGAAATCCTATTTCTTTAATGTGAGCAGTGTATGGTGCGCTGTCAGACCTCATTGGTGTATGATGGATCACTTATGTTAACCTTTGGCCCTTCCCTCGCTCCTGCTATCGCCTGCCATCTTGTCCTCTCCTCTCCTACACTTCTGCCGACTGTGTGATCGCTGTCTGAAGAGCCTGTGCTAGAGGTTTCTAGAGGACAAACATTTGCACATGTTAGCACCTTGTCTTATTACAAGCAGTTTATTTTTCTAAAGCGTAACTGTGTGTCAAAGTATTTCTGTTTAAAGATAAGTGGTGGGTGGTGCATCGGACTGGCTGTAAGAAGCACAGAACGGCCAGTGGTCATAAGCAATTTGTTTCAAGATTTGAAAAAATAAGTTTCAACACCCTCCTTTTACAGTTAAGAAAAGGTGAGTTTTGATTCAAACATCAGTTTCCCCAAAGCAAAGTATCCCCATTTGCCCTTCACACCAGCCACACATACTGTACACACACACACACACACACAGCCTCGGCTCGGCTGTATCCTTAACAAGGTATTTCCCAAGTCAATCCTGCTAGCATGGACTGAGAACCTTATTAGGCTTGACAGAGAGGTGTGTATATTCTGACACGGTGCGTGTGTGCGCATCTGAACCGATGTCGAGATGCAGTGTGTGTCAGCTGGATAATTGAGGGTTGTTTGTGTGTTGCCATCTCACCATAATTGCCTGAGCTCACATGGGAGACCCGGCCATGTCAAAAGCTACAAATTGAGCTAGATTGTCTGTGTGTGTGTATGACATCGAAACCTTGTCACTACTCGCAGATCAATCACATCTTCATCTCTCTTCCTTATGCGAATCATTTCAACCTATTTCAAAAATAGGTCGCATTCAATCACACCACAATATTTTATGCATTTTCAATGATATTCAGTTGGACTAAAGGCATAGTTCACCCAGAAATGAATATTCAATAATTATTTATTCTTATATTATATGACATAGCTTTTAAGTGTAAAAAAAAACCTATTTATTAAATAATTACATTTAATATAATTATATTATTAAATGTAATTATTATAAAATAATTACATTTAAAATTATTAAAATATTTATAAAATATTATTAAATTATAATTATTATGTAAATAATTATATTAAATATTCATTATATATCATAAAATATAATTAATATTAAATCATAATACATTATTAAAAAATTAAAACTAATAATCATTATCAATATTACTGTGAAAGTCCACTAGAGTAAGGTAGTTTTTCTGTAACTGTCCCTATAGTTTATTGATATTTATTATTGTAACTATTATTACATTATTATTATATTTAGGGCTGTGAAACGATTAATCGCGATTAATCGCATCCAAAATAAAAGTTTGTGTTTACATAATATATGTGTGAGTAGTGTGTATAATTATTTTGTATATATAAATACACACACATGCATGTAAACATTTAAGAAATATTTGCATGTATATACTTTATATATATATATATATATTCATACAAAATTAATATTATACATAAATATAAATATTTGATATGTTAATAAAACATTTTTCTTAAATATATACATGCATATGTGTGTATTTATATATACCAAATAATTATACATACTACACACACACATTATGTAAACACAAACTTTTATTTTGGATGCGATTAATCGCGATTAATCGTTTCCCAGCCCTAATTATAAAATCTATATTCAAAAAAAATCTAAAATCATTTTCAATATTTTAGAAGCTTTACAACAGTTGTTGTTCAGAAAAGAGATGCATAAAGACTCTCTTAATTGTCCTTTCGTGTCCAATAAAATTTAAAAAAATAAAATAAAAAATATGCCTTTGTACTATGTACTATGCCTTTAACGTCCAATTATTTTGATGAGGAACAAATCAGAAATAAATTCAGTAACAGATTAATTTAGGTTCAGGCTCTGATCTCAAGTTGGCCAAATTTGAAGGACAATAAAAGACAGAGACAGGACCAGCTTTGGGCAGTTATCAATTTATGAAGATATGTTTTTGCCGAAATACAATGCATAAATAAAATCCTGACAAATAAAAGCATCAGGATTTCCTGAGTGTACTCTTATAAAAATCAAGCCTTGCATTTCGGTGATCCCATTCTCTGCGCGGTTACAGATAATGGAATACTCATAGTGCCCTGTAATATGTAGCTTGTTCAGAACACTGGAGTGCGACTCCGAGCCCTGGGATCAGATGGTAATTGGATGGAGAGGCTTAAGAAGAAGCGTCCCGTGAAACCCAACATACAGATGAATGGGAGAGACGGGTAAAGGTGGCGCTGCTGCCGAGGTGAATGACTCTCTATCCGTGATTCACCAACAGATTCTGTTCAGAAAGGGTGGGAGAGACAAAAAAGGGAGGGAGACAATAAAGATCTTTAATAATCAACATCAAGACTTTAAATTAGAATTTATATGAATATTTAAAAGAATGATCTAGTCCGTCAATAAATACAACGCATTAGGGATGCTCCCTGATAGTCGGCCGGACTTGATTTGAAATGTAAATGGTAGCCTAACGTTACACGGCCGCTCGCTCTCTATCGATAACCTGGATAAAGCACACACATGGAAAGTCAAAGACAGTGTGAATACTATATTGAGTTGGTGAGTATCTCAGCATGCATTGTAGGTTATGTCTTAAGTGAACCTACCTTAAAAAAATGGAAAAGCACTGTTTCTTTTATTTTATATCTTTGTTCTACTATGTTTGTTCTAATATATTACTACACACACACACACACACACACACACATTTTTAAAATATAATATACATTTTATATTACATTGATAGGGCTGTCAAACGATTAATCGCGATTAATCACATCCAAAATAAAAGTTTGTGTTTACATAATATATGTGGGTGCACTGTGTATAATTATTTTAAATATATATATATATATATATATATAAATACACACATGCTTGTACACATTTAAGAAATATTTTCATTATATATAATTTATATATAATTTATATATAAATTATTATAATTTATATATAATTTATAATATATATAAATATAAACATTTTATATATAAATATTTTTTTTCTTAAATATACATGCATGTGTATGTAATTATATATATATATATATATATACAAAATAATTATACTCAAAAATAAAAGTTTGTGTTTACATAATATATGTGGGTGCACTGTGTATATATATATATATATATATATATATATATATATATATAAATACACAGACATGCTTGTATATATTTAAGAACTATTTTCATGTATATACTGTTTATAGATTTGAAGAGTTCAGATGCAAAAGCCTCTAAATGCCATTTGAAATTTTCTTCTTTAATGGTGATTTTTATCAAACTTGTATATTTAAGTTCAGTAATTTCACTTAAATAACAATTAATAGGTAATCTTCATTGCCATTTAAGTGAAATAACTGAACTTAAATATACAAGCTTGATAAAAATGATCATTTTAGAAGAAAATTTCAAATGGCACTTAGAGGCTTTTGCATCTGAACTCTTCATTTATATATAATTTATAATAAATATAAACATTTTATATATAAATAATATTTTTTTCTTAAATATACATGCATGTGTGTATTTATATATATATATATACAAAATAATTATACACAGTGCACCCACATATATTATGTAAACACAAACTTTTATTTTAGATGCGATTAATCGCGATTAATTGTTTGACAGCCCTAAACACATAAAAAAAGGACATTTTGTATTTTTATTTATTTATTTTGGAGCAGGAATGAGACGGAAATACACAACAGAATATTAAGGTTCGGCAAAATTTAAATTTGCTGAACCAAAATTTCAAAAATTTCTATAATAGAATAGAAAGCTTTAAAATCTACATATCTTAAGTAAAAGGCTAAAAATCACAAAAAAGCCTTCACTGTTCAATAAATACAAATACAAATCCACAAGGTGATGCTACCGCAGGGCTGAAACAAACCCCGGCCAAAAAACTATATTTGAGAGAGTTTACAGTAAAAAGCAAACAAAAAATAAATAAATAAAAAAATAAAAAATCAGTAGTCACTGCCATCACTGCCTGTGGGATTCAGGCCCACATGAGCGAGGGGGTGGACTACATTGCATGGGTAATCATCACCCACTAAAGGTCAGGGCCCTTAATTCCAGTCATTCAGAGGTGCTCCATACATTACAGCGGGTGTGTGCCAGAGAGGAGGGCAGCAGGAGATGGAGGGAGGACAGGGCATGAGAAGAGGAGGGAGATGAAGAGAGAAACAAAGAGAAACTGACAAAAGGGAGGACGTTGCAATGACATCACTCAGATTCAAAGGCAACCCACATAACTATTATTTCTGAATGCTGGCCTTGACCTCTGAAGCTTCTAAGCATACATGTAGGCAAAACGAAGATGCAGCAAATGAAGAGGGTGCGAGTTAATTAACGAAACCTGTCAGCGGCACCCAGGGCCATTTGAACATCAGAGGATTTTTCGCCTTTCAACCGAGAGGTACAAATCACCCTGGGTTAGGGAAGCTGCAACACTGACACCAATTATTGTGCATGGCCCTCAAAAGACTTAAACATTAAATTGGCTTTCTGTGAGGGGTTAAGAGTTTTTAGTAAAAGAAGAGATTGTGGAAGAGATCGCTTTAGCAAAGTATGTCTTTAAGTTTCTTCAACTATTGTAACTTTGGCCCTGTGGACTTTAAGAAAGTAAACTCACCGTTTCTCACCTCTCACAAGCTTAACTCTACTAACCATGCCCAACACTAAGCCCACAAGCATCTTTCATTGCAATTTCATGAAAATGTTCACTATAACGGCATTTTGAATTATGGATGCAGGCATTCTGAGATGAAAATTACCTTTTAAACACTCGTGGAAATAAAATGGAAACTTCCTTGGTTAATGTCATAGCTAATTTCTTATATGCCCTAAATACACAAAATTAAATATTTTCACATGCGTAATATAATTAAACTAAAACTGAAGTAAAATATTGTGTACAGATGTATAATTACCTTGATTACTGACAAAAAAGAAAGTTTTTATTGTAATTTATTAAAAAATAAAAATCAGTTCAACCCCTGAGACATAAAAACATGCATATACAGGCTACACAAAGGAAGATAGATATGTTTAATTCACTAAAGCGCACTCTCTATAAGTAACACAACAAAGAAACTGCACAGCGGTCGCCTTCCACAGCTTTTGCACACGGCCACTGTCAGCTCAGCAGGCTTGTATATGTTTCAGTCCCATATCGATTGGACTGTCTTCCCCTGTGGTCGAAAGCAGCCAAACCCAGTGTTTGTGCAGAGAATCAAATTCTGATAACCCTCTTGAGGACCTCCTGGATCAAAACAGGGAACTAACTGGTGGTGGAGGGGAGGCAGAACCAAGATTGTGGGATCTAGAGATAATTAAAATGGGCCCAACACTGAGACCTGAGGAACGCCGACCGCGCCAGTGTGGTGTATTGACCTGTGGTTGATAGCGGTGTGGTGAGGAGTGGGTGTCATAAGAGTGTGAACCTTTTCACAGATGAGAAATGTATAACACCGATAAGAAAGCTGATAGATCAATATCACAGCTCTGATGGATTTCTTACAATACATGGACAAATACTGCCAAGAGAGAAAGAGTGTGCGAGTATAAATGAGTCAAGAGAGAAAAATCGAGATTTTATTGGTGTGTGTGTGTGGGGGGGGGGGGGGGGGTAGTAGTATGATTCCACAAATGAACATTGTATAAATGTCCTAAAAATTAAGCATGATCAAAGTATACTATATATAGAGAACGATTCCTTTTTTTTTTCAAAATGTACAAAATCATATTGTATTAATCATTATTAGAGCCCGACCGATAAAGGATTTTGAGGGCCGATACCAATAAAAATATTTTTGGGTTTTAAAATCCGATATTCCTATATATATCGGCCGATATTTTTTTGTTAGTAAATATTGCTGGATTTCACACACGTGTAAAAGAAAAGCTAACTTTTCTGCACAAGATAAGTTTGATATTTTTTCTCTATGTCTAAATGTTCATTCCTCGCAAGTATAACTTTCATTTTACAATGCAGGGACAGTAACTAGAGATATGCTAGTTATAAATACAGTAATCATTACTTTATTTAGGCAGAAAAAGTTCATTGTTGTTTCCAAGCTCATTAATGTTAACGTTAGCGGTCTTCCACTGATGATAGTGGCATTAGCTAGCTTTGTGGTTAGCTAGTCTATAATGAGCCATAATTTAGCAATAGATAACATCATACTGCAAATTGTAAAACATACATTTTCAATATAACAGGCCAAGGAGAGATGATTGAAATGTGTTTTGTTCGTTTTTATTTTATTTTTTAAATATTCATTTATCGGCCATTATAACTGCCGATACCGATATTTTGGAAAATGCCTAATATCGGCCGGCCGATATATCGGTCTGGCTCTAATTATTATTATTAAATACAAAACCCAAAAGCAGAAAGTTGTTGCTGTTTGTTGGGGCATTGTGAACCTTTACAAACCTAAATGGCAAATCGGTTGTCTAACAAAGAAAGTGATGTAACCTACAGAAACAACAGGGCTGATGTTAGCCGCTAGTTTCTCATTTTCCTCTCTGAGGCCTTGTCCAAACTCCCCTCACCATTAAGGGCAGGGAGAAACAGCTGCTGTCACTACGACAGCAAACAAGAGACAAGCAGATGAAGAAGAACGATCAAACAAGACAAACAAACAAGGCCGAGAGGGAGCTTGACTCTGAACTGATGCATTCAGTACATGAGGGAGAAAAAAAAGGAAAGAAATCGCCAGCAGCGACAGCGAGTTGTGCTGATTTTAACTTCACCAACTTCTGATGTACTGCTCTCTGATCCGTCTGATCCTTTCATTTCGGGGCGTCAGATAAATCACAGTCACAGGCAATCAAATATGCGAGAGGAAGTACTCCACAACACATCTGGCATAAAGCACGTCCTGAATAAGGCATTTAATGAGCCTGATAAGAGCTGATCTACCTCTTTTTCACTTCACCTTTCATTAGGCAGGAAGTTTCATTGAGGTATGTAAATTTCTTTCTCCAAAAAGAGTCAACCTGGACAAAATGCTTTAAAGGCCTATTCAAACCGAATGTGAAACTGAAATGCTAAACAAATCACCAACAAAAAGGTCTATTCACACCAAGGGCAAAACGAATATTCATCAGATTACATTAAAACCATTGCTTTAGCAAAGTATGTCAAATGAACTAAAATCGAAAGCGCAATATGGCTTTGTGCCCTTATCAAATCGTAATAGACTGCTATTTGATTAAATAAGTATGTAGTCTGTTTGCGCTGCATGTTTCACGGCTCAGTTAACAGAGAATGAATGTAGTGAACTCCATCTTTTGCTCGAGTTTAGTGTCCATTTAGAAACGTAGTGGGCAGCAGTTACACATTTGCATAATTTTCAACAATTTGTGGGCAAATTATTACAGTTATTCACAAAATTTGTAACGAGAAGAGCTTGGAAACCTGTTTATACATAAACTGTAGTTTTACGCCACAATAAAAGCCCAACTTCAGTTTACATCAAAATAAAACCTCTAGGGTTTCTCTTGCAAGTGAAGAAATTAGGACAAAAAAGTATTGTAATTTTCCTTATGCCCAAGATTTCTGTTCTAAATCCTGTTCACAATGAACATTTGTTCTATACTTGGTGTGAATGGGCCTAAATGACTAAAGCTGATGCTAAAACAGACAATCTTCAGAACATGTGGAAGTCGGAAACATGCACTTTGTCTTTCAAACACAAGCACAATGTCAGTTACTTTCTTTCTCAAAGGTCAGGGGGTTTTGTGACCCCAAGCTCTCTAGCCACTACATCATGTCTAGTGTGACAGGACATTGTGAGGAGGAACCAAAATATGCAGGACCTCTGCCCTTTTCATCTCTGGACATAAAAGCTAGAAATGCCCTTTGCTCTAATAACATCATCATCATCCAAAAAAAAAAAAAAAAAAAAAACAGCACAGAAAACCCTCTTTCAAAATCTCCAAAAAATACATTGAGTTTATGACATTACTAGAGGAAACTCAAAATTAAATGCTTTGCCTCCTGCACTTATCCGATATCAATTAATTCAATACGCAATATCTATGGCACAAGAAGTATTATGAGTTCTGCTCAGTAATTTAATTAAATTTCCAATCATTTCAAACAGTGGACATTCACAAACCAAATAAGTTCCGTCATTTTTGTTCTATTTTACTAATTTACAGGGCAATTTCAGAGTGTTTAATAGCATTCTGTGGTGCATTCATTACATGTTCTAGAATAAAAATGGCATGTTGTATATCCTACACTCTAAAAAATGCTGGGTTGTTTTAACCCAATTTTGGGTAAAATATGGACAAACCCAGCCATTGGGTTAAAAAATGTAATTTAAAAATCTAACCCAATGGCTGGGTTTGTCTATATTTACCCAAAATTGGGTTAAACAACCCAGCATTTTTTAGAGTGTAAGTACACCTTTATCCTATAAAATACTAAATAATAAATATATTCCGTACACATGTGATTTACCTAGATATTCTCAAGCATGCTCTTTACTAGATGAGGGAAAGTCAACAAAAAACTAAAAAGCTGAAATCTGTTAGATTCTAAAAACCTTAGGGCATAAAAGAGCCCATAAATAAAGAAACACCTAAAGTTTATATTTATTTGGTAATTTGTATCATTATAATTTCAAATCAAATCAAATAAATTTTATTACGATAACACGAAAAGTGTGGTATAGATTTCAGCTTCCCCATCTGCTTTTGGTCTGGGTTGAATTGGAGATCCATCATATCAGACGCTTGACAAAGAACAAACTTCCTACGCCTGCTGTAGAAAGGAGGGGCGAGACAAGGGATACAAAATATCCCTGTACTAGTTGGATGATTGGATCGTTCACTTTTCACAAAACGTTTTTTTCAAACGAGAAGCCATTTCTTCCGTACGAATAGTCTGGAATACAATGAGCCTTTTCTGAAAACAAAAAAAAGCAAACCAAAAACCTATTTGTTGTACGTAAAGGAACCCACAATTTGGCTGCTCTCCTTGTGTCTGATGACAACCGTGAAAAAATAGATGTCTTTGAAGCTAGTCCGTGGAGGTACTTCAAACCTGCCTTTGTGGATGGAGTGATGGCCGGTCCAAACAGTATTTGCCGCTCCTCCTAACAGCTTCAATAGAATAAAATAGAGGAAAGAGCTTTTGGAGACCAGACAGACAAAGTGAACCGCCTTGTTCCGATGCCAAATGGGAAACAGCACGCAGATGCTTTCGGTGGTAACAAAGCAAGAAAGCCAGTCCTAATGCACTTTTATCACACCTGGGGTGTGTTGGGGGGGAGGAAAAGTCGACTGCAGTGTTGAGAAAAAAATAGAGATTCTATTGTTAAGTTGTCGAAGTTTTGAAGCTGCTTTTTAGCAGAACAATGTCTGTCCGGTGGATTATCAGTTATCAGAATGAATGCACAGAGGCGCAACTGCGGCTCCGCTACGGAAAGGTCACGTCAGCCATTGTGTTTCTGGCTCTTGGCCTCAGGTTCCCTGCTGACTGTGGTTTCGAGGGCTTTATGAGTATCTTCATAGGCCATGTGGCACGCCTGAGACAAAGTAAAGCCTTAAGAATAGCTCTGATATGCCGTCTGATAGTGCAAAGTGCAGACGATAGAAATGGCACGATTGGAGAGGGAAGCACAAAGCAAGACACAAGAGAAGAAGTACAGATTGAAAGATGAAAGGAGAATTACGGCTACAAAGAGCGGCGAGCCAAGCATGTAGTCAGCCTTCTTTTTTGGGGGGAGATTTGATCTTTTTGTATTACGAGAGCACCGTGTATTTCACATTTGGTTGTAATACCCTTCTACCGCAAAGGCAGCTCATGTAGGTGCAAATTAAATCTATTTTCGCAACAAAAGCCAAACAGCACACAAACTGCTGTGAAGATTTAACACAAAGATAAAATCCGTATCAAAGATTTTGATTTATGCAATTACACTGAAAGGGGTCTGAAGCTTTCAAACTTCAAAAAAAGGCCGGTACCAGAAAAGTATCATAAAAGTGCTCCATACAACTCCATACATGCTATTTACAAAGTCTTAAAATAGCTTTTAGTGAGGTACAGACTGAAATTTGGGTAGTTACCCATTGAAATTCTTTCTTTCACCCTTAACATTTTCATGGGATTTGTAAGAAAAAGAGGGGGTTTTTTTCTTCTTCAATGAATCATTTGATCCAGGTCTGAATGATTGGTTCACAAATCAGACTGAATCGGTTCTCAAACTCAACTCAATGGTCTGGTCACAGTGGTTAACCAATCATGAGAAGTTTAATCATTAAAACTACTTAGGTTTCACACCTACTGTATGTCTTCAGAACACTTGAAATAGCGATAAATATTTTTATGATGCTTTTGTGTCCACTTTCAAGCTTAAAGGGATAGTTCACACAGAAATTGAAATTTTGTCATCAATTGCTCCATTTGATAAATATGGATTTCTTTTATGTGGTGGTTTACGAAGTTTTGGTATAATGGACGTTTCAGTGGTCGGACAGAAACCTCTCAGGTCTCATTAATTATATACTGTGTATATTTGTGCTTTTCAAAGATGAGGGTAATTGATGCTCTAATTTTCATTGTTTGGGGGAACTAACCCTTTAAAATTTATAAAACCCCATTGATTATTGCATGGAGAAAAAATAACTGCACAAAAATAATTCACAGGTTTGGAATAACATGACTGCATTAATGACTTTTCGTTTTTTGGGGAACTATTCCTTTAAGTGTTGTTGATGACGTCAGTCTAAATTGTTTTGCTCTGACAAATCATGCCAATACGTATATGTATTAAATAAGAAATTCACTACCCCTTATCTTGTTCTAAATCAGTATAACTTTCTATGGACCCTATTGACTTTCATTAAAAAAAGAGACATTTTTCAAAACATCTTAATTGTGTTCCACAGAAGAAAGTAAGTTAGTTAAATGATGACAGAATACACATTTTTGGGTAAACTATACCTTTATGAAGTACACAGGATCAAATTTGATGTCATGTTGACATTTACCCACTGAAAGCACAGAGAACATCCACACTTCGGGTACTATGATAGAAAGAAATGGTAAAACAGAGAGTGAAATGAACCTTTTTGCTTTAGCGTATCCTCGATCATCAGGGGAAAGAAACAGAAATGTAGTCCTAATCCTTTTAGCTAACAGACAGCAGCCTGTAAAGCACAGCAGCTTCTAAAAGCCATTTGAGTGTTTCTTCAGCCTAGACTCACATGTTCAGCTAATCAACAACACCGCCACTTATCTTAGTTAGTTTCCCCAAGAGACGAAAGATTACATTGAATTTTAATGTACTCCTTCCTACAGCTTTGATAAAGGCGGGTGCCTTAAATGAATGAGAGTCGTATCAACTCCACGTGTCTATGTTGCATCTCCAAGGACAAAAACAGGTGTAATTGGGTCCCCACAGTACTGCACTTTTTAATGTAAAGGCTTTCAGAAATCACAAGACAACAGTCTCCGTCGTATGTAGGTGCAAATCAGTGTTTTCTAGTTCACCCAACCCACACACACACACACATTTCTATAGATGTGCAATAAAAATTAAATAAAGAAAAAGCCCCTCCATCCATTTCCCTCAAGGTCTTTCTCAGAGTGTCTGCGTGAAGCTTTTCGAGCCATTACCACAAACAAGATAATCCTCGCCATCTATTATATTGTGTAAATGTGCTGCTGGAACAATAAGTTTGTTCTGAACTCAAACCACTTTAGCGTGGCACTTTCGGAAAACTTTTTAAATCTGTGCCGCCAACAAACTCGCCATTATACTTGATGTTGTTTGCCAATGCGAGCTCTATTATTTCAGGACACAAAAGGAGGAGAGAAAGAGAAGCGGCTGCAAAAAAGAAAGATAATGGTGTTCGCTTTGATTGGTTCCTTCTAACACAGGCGGACCGAGGATCAATTCACTTTTTGAAAAGAGGGGAAGGTTGTTTACAACGGAGGACCTGCAGCAATATGAAAATGAAATCAATAATCCCACTGTGAAGAATGGATGGATGGATGGAGGCTCGAGGCGTCTGGTCTTACAAGAAAGAGGGGCAAAAAAAATAAGATAAAAATGAAAAGCAGAGATTGGGAATGATAAGCCTTGTCTCTGCCGTTGAGCACAGTCTGATATTTTTATTAGAAATGTGGAAGTTCATGCATGCGATTTGTTAAACAGGTTTCCCTTCATTAATTATTCAACTTCTAATTATTTATAAATCAAACCCAGGAAGGAAATGTAACAAAAGTAAACTCATTTGAATTCTTGAATGATGAAACTGAATACATAAAACTATTTATTAAATTAAAATTAATGAAACATGCTTCAACTATGGAAAAATGTACTAATCGCAATTTAATATTGAAACCAATTAACATACTCGTATTACTAATTATTTAGGCAAAATGTTAATGTACAAATATTATTTCCAATAATAATTCCAGAAATTTCCAATTGAAATAAAATAAGCGATGAATTCAAGACCAAACTTGATTTTCACCATTTCTACATCAATTGTTATATATTTGGCGCATTCATTGCGTAACACACACAAAAGGGAAAACTACCAGTCCAGGCTTAACTGTACGTTCACACCGCCGCTGACTTGAGCTTCCAAAGCGGACGGAAGTCATTCATTTTCAATCCATCGGCGTTGCGTTTTGGGCGTTTTGAGCATTAATCAGAAAGTTAAAAGAAGCTCAAATTTACGGTAATGAGCTGTGACGCGGTTCAGCGGCAAAACGCCAGCAGCCAATCGGAATATAGACGTCCTTTGCGCTGGATGATTCCGGAGAAACATACAATGTAAACTTTCGTTTCTACTAAAACATCAGTTCCGAGAAAATGGAAGAGAAGCTAATAATCGGCAATGCTGGATTGCCTACTGGTTTCCTATCAAATATGACTTGCCTTTGTTTGCTTATAGGGGCCGCATGAGCACAACGTTTATGTTAAATATTTACGAACGCTAATTTTAAAGCGGGAATGCAATCCTTTTGAAAAACAGAGTTATGACGGGTGATTAAAAGGTGGCTGAGCACAGATTCTCACATTCAGCAAGACTTTCGAGGAAGAAAAGGTCCAGAGGGACAGTGCTTCACTGAGGATATTGCAAATGTAACGATCTGACAAAACAACATCAAAATTGATGCTATATACTTCCTTAAATAATGTTCCTGGTCTTTTTGTGCATATCCAGCAGTGAAAATAATTCATGACATCATCATGGCCAACAACTATCTCTTTAACCCTTTCCCCGCCAGCATTTAAAAAAAAAAAGTTGTCAGCGACTGACAGCTTTTTTTTTTAAATAATTTTCACAAAATTTTCATGACCCCAAGAATATTTTGTTGTGTATGAATATCTGAACATGCAATATATCAAAAGAGAAAAAAGAGCCTCTGCTTTACAAAAACAGTTTTATTCCAGCTTAATGCATTTTTTAATTAATACTTGAATGTGTCTCATAAAAAAAGCAACATTTTGAGCAAAAAGCTGAGAAAACCACAGACTACATCCAGATCAGATGCTAAACGATGATCAAAACACAGTAGATCGAGTCCATCATTATGTTTTTGGTTTATATGTGGTTTAATATCGATGATCATGTTATTTTACATATGCTAATCCCTTGTTTCTGCTTCTTTTTCAACTGCGCCCCCTACCGTATAATAGTAAAAACACGGAAAGACGGAAATTTCCGTCAATGGTGGGGAGTTAAGAAATAGGTAATGCACATTTTTAGCTCATTATGACCTTAAGAGTCTCTTAAAAACAACATACAATATTCAATTATTCCTACATCATGAAAATAGTTCTGAAAAAAGTCAAATCATTAACCACTGGACATCTCCAAGCAACACTTTAGTGTTTAATTACTGAATGAATGAATCTGATGAGTAAATAACAATGATTCACTCATAAATTCTCGTAAAGATGTAACCTGCAGAAAAAGAAGCTTTAACTTTTGTTTCACACACACACAACAGTATATTAGCTCTTGGAACACTGCTCAGCAAGATAAATATAAGGACTGGAACGATCAGTTGCATAATTAGAATTTTAATCAGTCCCAACATTAAGAATGTAAATTATTCTCTGCAGTTCTCTGAGTCAGTGTACTTGTAAGTACAAACATGTATCTAGGGTGTTTTTCAGGGTTGATGACATTGGATAGTTCAATGATTTCAGCACAGACAATGATACAACTTCACTATCCTGACAAAACACTATTCTCATCTAAGTAGAAAGATATTCAAAGCGGTTGCCCGCCTAACCTTGACCCAGTCTCTCTACTTTACTTCTTAAGCTTTCCATTTACCTCGTTCTAGTTTCAGGTTGGTTTCATTGAAAGAGCTCACAGAGATCACGCACACAATAGAAACATCTCATTTTATTTGAAATGTCAGACCATTTTAACCCACCATTTATTTCAATGGTGGTGCTTGTATTGATGATTTGTTTGCGGACCCTTGAGTCAACGTCAGTTGTTGCATATCTTGCTACAACCAAATAAATAAGCCGTCAAGAAATACTCCAGTAGTACTTGATATGAGAACTCGCGCTAACACACACCCAGCTCTGGGTTGGCACAGCAGGGGTCGGGAGAAGGCTTGGAGCACCTGGCAGCCGGTTCCTTTCAGTCAATCGAATGAAAAGAGGTGCCATCTCTGAACCTCACGGGAGAAAAGCAGCAATACATTCTGTGATCTAACTCGTGTGTATGTGGTGATGGACGCTCGAGACAGGATGGGGTTGAAAGCGTGTTTGTGCAAATTTTTATATCTAGCTATACCTTTAGGGAAAAACCTGCTTAAAAATGCTCCCTGAAGTTAGCCAAATCTGATAGAGTCTGCTTTTGAGCAAAAATCACAACACAAAAGACAGGGTGCGGTAAATATAAGGCAAAGCAGCCTTGAGTGGCTTATTGCTTTAATAAAATAGAGGGAAAAGCAATTTGATTAAACAAACCAATGTTTAAATAATAAATGCATTATTATTATTATTATTATTATTATTAATTAAAACATTTAATTATTTACATTACATATTTTTATTACTAATAACTAAATAATTAGACATTTATATTTCAATAATATTACATTGCATTGTTTATATTTAATTTATTATATGTATTATTGATAATAAATTATTTATTTACATTACATATTTTATTACTAATAACTAAATAATTAGACATTTATATTTCAATAATATTACATTGTATTGTTTATATTTAATTTATTATATTTATTATTAATAATACATTATTTATATAATAATAATAACTACATTTCATAACTTAAAATGTAGTGTTGATAAATTACTCTTCACTATTATTATTAAACATGTTTTGGATTTAAATAACAACAATACTAACTAAATATTTAAACATTGATGTTCAAACATTTATTATACTATTTATTATTATTATTATTAATAAAACATGTAATTACTTACATTACATATTTTATTACTAATAACTAAATAATTAGACATTTAAATTTCAATAATACTACATTGCATTGTTTATATTTAATTAGTTATATTTATTATTAATAACAAATGATTTATATAATAATAATAATCATAATAATTACTACATTTCATAACTTAAAATGTAGTGTTGATTAATTACTCTTCATTATTATTATTAAACATGTTTAATTTAAATGACAACAATACTAACGAATTATTTAAACATTAATGTTCTAACATATACTATTTATTATTATTATTTAATAGAAATATTTATATTTTAATTTTATATTATATTTTTATTATTAAAAATCACAAGTAATAATAATCTTTAAAGTTGAATTATGGTATTTTATAAATTATAATAGAAAGAAAAAAAGTAGAATAAGTGATAAAAGTCTAAGGTAGAAGTCAACAATAAGTCTCAGACCTGATTAAGACAGATGTAGTAACTTGCAGTAAAAATGGTTTCATATGAAACTGTAAAACCGAGTAGAGCACAACACAAACTCTCTCACTCTCCTTATACTTTCACATTATTTATAGCATCTCAGAGCTGAGTGCTGATGTATTACTAGATGTGGACAGGCATTCAGAAACATCTGTTACAAGAGCACGCATTGGCCTGAACTATCACACTCACACATCAACACACACACACAGGGCATTAGCCCTTGAGCCTGCGGTAATGCTGATGGCAGAGCTGGGGCTTTGGGGGCAAATTTTACGCTGAGAAAAACAGCATTAAAAGTTTAAGGCAGCATCTCAAAAAGTTCAGCCTTGACACAACAGCCCCTGCCGCCCCACTGCATCAATCCGCCGTCTGACACGGAGGGCTAACTAGCCTATTCCCTTTCTCTTCCCCTCCATTTTTGTGTTTTTTTAACCCCTTACTCCTCCCATCCAATCTCTCCTTCAGCTATTGCCCACGAGCCCCTCTCTCTTCTTCCTCTGTGTTAAATGCAAGGGAGCTCAAAACATCAATCCCCATCAAAGTCGGTGCATCTGGCCCTGGCCGTAAATGAGCGCGAGATCCCGGCGCAGGGTGGAGCGTGCAGGATGGAGGAACAGGCCAATCTCAGAGTCATTATCCCAGACAATGCCCAGAGAAGCTTGGGTGCCCCCTCAGATGGAGAGAGTGGGTTCGCTTCCTCTCTCTATCTCCCTTCATTCCAGGGCATGCAGCCTTCCCAAAGTGAAGTATGTCAAGAGCAAGAGAGGGTTTCTCTAATAAGGGCTTCTATAGCTTCTAACTGCTATGATGAGAAGACTGGGCTCAAAATAGGAATGTGCAAAACTACATTTGACTAGCTGGTGGCTTGTCTGGTGACTAGTCGATAGTTAATGTAGAAGTGTAAAGTATTGCAAAAATAAATAATAATAATATATTTGAAATATTAGGGCTGGGCATTGACACAAATTTCACAATTCGATTCGATTTCGATTCACAAGCTTGATATTCGATACGATTCGATATTGATTATTTTGGATATCAGTTACAATAAATGGCAAATTTTCTCAAGGAAATCAAATCTCTTAACTAATGCTGTAAACTATGGGAGTCTAGTTGTAGCCTATAGGCTTCATTAGCCAAATATGAAGGTAATAATTAACTGTTTTGTAGCTATACAAACACTTTTATTTATTTTTATAATAAGATTATATGAAATATAAACATTTAAATGGTGGCTGTCATAAAAACTTGCCAGATTTATTCAAATATGCATTAAATATTGAAGCACATTAAAATTATAATGCATATGTAATATGATGTATATATTTAGCAAAATGCTCCTCTCTAGAGTTATTTTTTCTAGCTTACTAACGAGTTTATGTGGGTTTTCTGAGGTAAATATGACGATACATGATTGCAAGCTGTTTAACTGACGTCTTTCCACGGTTGAAACGCTGATTGAGCGAATCAATGTGACATGATACGGATTTCGATAAGTTGTACTTACCTTTTAACACACTTTCAGATGCTCATTCATGTTTATTTCGCGCTGTGACTGGTATTATTAAGCCGGAAGAGAGATCAGCGCTGCTGCTTCTCACGCCACAGCGCCAAAACGTTATTGATGTTTTTGAATTTCTAAAGAAAATGGACGTAATTTGAAAATTGAGACTTTGCTTCATTATCAATAGTAACAAAGGACAAAGATTATTGCGATTTTTTGGATGCGTGCAGCCGCGATACAATGTCCCATTCATTCAAATGAAACAGGACGACTAATCGATTCTTGAGATTAAAGAATCGACATCGGTTCGTAAAAATGAGAATCGATTAATATCGAGAAATTGATATTTATTACCCAGCCCTATTAAATATGTGTTTATTCCTGTGATGGCAAAGCTGAATGTTGTCAAATTATCCTTCAGAAAACATTATTTATTTGAAAATGAAACATTTTTTTTTTGTAAATGATAAATGTCTTTACTGTAACTTTTGATGCATCCCTGGTGAATAATACTTCTAAATTGAAATTAACAGTGATTTATATACTGTATATCTTTTTAATTTAGTCTAATTAAATGCAGCCTGATTATAACAAGGTTGACTGCGTTATATTTCACACCTCTAGCAAGCAACGTCTAATCTGACGGGTAACACAAGCCTGCTGCAAAGAACAATATTATCTAGAGGTGATTCCTCTAGCCGAGTGGAATGTAAACTGACGTGTCTATTGTTTAAAGGAATAATTAATGTAAAATAATTATTATTAAAAAAAATGATTCTTTAAATCACCCTCATGTTATTATACCTGTTTTTTTATTTCTCTGTAAACATAAAAGGATATTTTTTGTGCTTTTTTGCAAGTATTATACATAGGTTATTGTCACATGATACAAATACTGAACTGAAGTCATTAATCACTGAACTGAACACAAACGTGAATGATATTTAAGAGTTCGAGTTGAAAGGGAACATTTTCATTGAGCAACAACCTAAATTTATTTTATTTTTTATGAAAAATTACAACATTCTGCTGTTATACAAGGTTTGGAACAACATAAAGGTGAGGAAATTTTCAATTTTGGTTGAACTATACCTTTGGTCAACATGAAACACAGATTACAACTCACTTTTCTTCCTTAGCCCGACACATTTCTGATGTTGTTATAATGTTCACCTCTCTCAGTGGAAAGCCACATTAAAAGCCAATCTCTCTTTCCAGCAGATAGACATACAGTACAGTCTCGCCCCTGGCTCACAAAGTGAACAAATATCCCGAGGCTTTGTGCTCACTGAGAGCGATGTTCGATCCATTGATCTGGATTTTGTGTTTACCACCGCCTGCTTTTGTAGCAATAATGCTTACGTGAAAAATTGGACAAAGACACAGCATGCAACTGAGTGTCTGCATACTCACAAAATTGCCTCATCAAACTGCATTGAAAACCCCTTTTCTTTAAAATACTCAATTCAAAAACACTCAAGAAAAAAAAAACACCAGCCTAAACTTGTATTGAGTAGTAGTTCTGCAAAGTAACAGCAATTAAAAAAAAGAAAATCAACAGTCGACGTTCGCATTCAACAGTTACAATATAGCACGGATGAGTGGAGGTGAGGAGGGGAATGAGGAAGTGAGAGCGATAAGCCACCGGCAGCGCCATGAGAACCAGATCCACATCCTGGAACTGGGAGCCGTTGCCATAGCAGTGATTATCACACACTCCCTGAGTGCAGTGTGTACTAGTGAGCCAGCAGCCCATCCACACGCACTCTCTCTCTCATAGCGACCGAGGGTGTGATGGAGTGGAGCAATTACTCTACTGTTGCCTGGCTACAACTGAACATTAAAAGTAAAACTCCTGGAGAATTAACACCTTGAAAAGTACACCTTTACTGACAGCGCTGTAGCGAAGGACCAACACAACACGCTTAAACGATTGTAACGTCTGAGAAAAGGCCGGCGACTGGAACGCAGAATGTCATCGTTAATTCACCCTGATGTTTTTCCAAATCTGTAGGATTTTCCTTCTTATGTAGAACTGAAGACAATGAAGTATGTAAATGGTAAATATTTATATTGCGCTTTCACAGACCCAATGGCCACCAGAGTGCTTTACATATTGTCTCACATTCACCTATTCACACATTCATTCATACACTGACTGTGAAAATGTGAAAATGAAGATATTTTGAAGAACGTGTGGGTTGTTGTATGGGGTTGAGGGGAAAAAATACATTTTTCAAAATACCTTCTTTCTTGTTTCACAGAAGAAACGGAAGTCTTTCAGCTTTGGACCATCATGAGAGTTTTCATTTTAGGTTTAACTATACTTAAACTAAAACCACATATCTTGTTTATCAAGGTTTCTACCACCAATTAAAATTGATTTTCACGTTCCCATTTTGCACTCCTTCTATTTAAGGGACATTCCCACTGGCAGCAAAATATATCAACAAAATGACTAGAAAGTGGCTCTCTTTCAATGAGTTTTGATGATTTGAGGTCATTTGAGGTAACGAGCCACAGAAATGTTTGATGAGAGTTCAACTCTATGCAAATGCGCTGCAATGCAATGCGGATGCCAATGGGCATTTACATTTATATTTATGCATTTGGCAGAAAGAGACTCGCAGTGCATTCAAGGGATGAATTTCATCAGTTTTTGTGTCCCCAATCAATTAAATCTATGATCTTGGCATTTCTAGGGCCATGCTCTACCAACAGAGCTACAGGAATGCCTACTAGCAATGGAAGCAGGAGTCAAGTTCACATATCCCTCTGCTTGAAATCAAGTAGGACAGCTGATGGCAACCAACAGTATTGCAACTTGGTAACCTCAGCATGAACATCCCTTTAGTACCAAACAGGCTTTTAGTGTCACTGTACATTTTAAGACCAATTCACACTGCATCAAAAGAAGCCAACCAACGTGGACAGTAGGGCTGGGTAATAAAAATCGATTTCTTGAAATTAATAGATTCTCATTTTTACGAACCGATATCGATTCTTAATACTCAAGAATCGATTAGTCGTCCTGTTTCGTTTGAACGGCAAACACAAGAGCAGACCAACGCCAATAGATGCGACAGGGTAGCGTACAGATATTACAAAACCCGGTGAATTGTCTGTCGGTGGAGTGTGAATTGGCCAATTCTAGTGGGTTTCTTTCTAAATGTCCTCCTTTAAGTGAATCATACATCATAATACACATTTAATATTCATTAACAATATTCAAAGCCTTCAGTTTCGTAGGAGTTTAAACTCTAAATACATGTGAGCTAGTTTGTGTATATTGGTAGTAGTTCATAATACCCAGAACATTAGTTAAAAGGCATTCAAAAATTTATAAATATCATGCACAGTCATATTTCAATAAAATATTGATCTGTTAAGAATTACATTAACATACATTACACTTTTAAGTTGTTATAAAGTGCTAGTGATATATTTATATTTATTTGTTTATTAGGGCTGGGAAACGATTAATCGCGATTAATCGCATCCAAAATAAAAGTTTGTGTTTACATAATATATGTGTGTGTAGTGTGTATAATTATTTTGTATATATAAATACACACAGATGCATGTAAACATTTAAGAAATATTGCATGTATATACTTTATATATATATTTATACAAAATTAATATTATACATAAATATAAATATTTGATATATTAATAACTTTATTTTCTTAAATATATACATGCAAATGTGTGTATATATACAAAATAATTATACACACTACACACACATATATTATGTAAAAACAAACTTTTATTTTAAAAGCGATTAATCGTGATTAATCGTTTCACAGCCCAATTGTTTATATTTATATAAGATTGTTTTATATTTATTAATTTAATAAGCTTTTCAATGCATGCTTGTTGGACTGTGATATTTTAATGTTACAGTAAAAACCTCAGAGTTGAACTGAGGTCACAAATGCTTCTAAACAAAAACTTTCCCATCAAGTCCAGCTACATCTTTATGGTTTCTTACCTTCTTAGCCGCATTGATGCACTGCATGTACTCTTTGGCCAGGTCAGAACACTGAAGCGTCTGCTCGCGGTTTTCTCTATAGCAGTTCAGGATCTGTGATTGCAGGTTTGAACACACTGGCTCCACATTACGCGGCCTGTGGAAAAGGAATGAGAGGGAATCATGAGGGCAAAAGTGTCTAACTTGTGCAAAGGCAGAGGGATATTGTTCTACACATCCTGGCAGGATTGTGCATGCAGTGACAGTAAATATTTTATATGAAGCGCAACCAAAAAACAAACTCAGCGGTAAAATACAGTCGCATGACTCACACATTCCCTCCCACCCCCTTCCTCAATTTCGCTCTTCCTGTGGATGGTTTAGTAGAATGAATGAATGCAGGGAGACAGGTTAAACTGAATTACCGGCAGAGTGGATATTCATTAATAACACCAGTGTCAAGAGTGGCAGTGACTAGAACAACTATGATAAATAACCCAGCGAGCGGGAAGGAGGTGGAGGCAGGGAACAGACCCGACAAACTCCCCGGTACATCTGTACAGTAGACCCTGAAGGCAAAAAAAAAAAAAAAGAGCGGCAAATAACCTGTCATTCATCCTCACTTCAGACAAGCACCTTCACTCAAATTAATAACGCGAATCTGAACTTCCATTGTTGAAATGACGGCTAAATGACGGTTATTGACTCAAATAATGTATGCGGTGAGATCTGTGCAAGTATCGTTGCTAAAAAGCATAGTGAAATATGTGCTAAAAGCACAAAATGTAATACAATACAACTGAAGCCAAATTAGAGTTTATCAGGCTAATTGTCCTCAAATGCCAATCTGAAAGCCAGGCAAGCTATTGTTAAATTGAATTCAACTCAAATGTTGGATTTGGATAAATGTATGTGGTGTTTAAAACAAATTCCACACTAAGAAAATAAAATGGCAACCACAAAAGGAGGTTTTTATAAAGATATTCATCCAATCAAGCAAGTCGATCTGGCTGTCAAATTAACAAAAGATTGACTAGCTAGTACTCTAGTAAAAATTAAAAACTTTATATAACCAGATCAACAGCCAAACTGGCAATAGCTCAGCTATCTTATAGCAAACTAGCTATAATAAAAATATTAAAATTATTGACTCTGATAATGTATGTGATGTTCAAAACATACTCTAAAACAATAAAATAAAGCTGTATCCAAAGGAATTAACATTTTGCAAGTATCTTTGCTAAAAAGCATAAAGCAACAAAATTTAAGCTAAGAAATTGTTTTATTGTGGTCTACTCTACCCAATCAAGCTATCATACAAAAGGTCATTTAACTTTAATGTACGTGGCATTTAATATAAACTTAATCTAAAATAAAACAATAAAATTTACAATGATCTACCAAGGTGTTACACCACAAAAATTATTGATGGGCTTGACTGATAAAATGGGTATTGTACATGGAAAAGTTGTTCAAAGCATATCCTAAACCAACAAAACAGGGATTTATAGTGCAGTCTATCCACTCAAGCTAATAACTCTTGCCGTCAAGTTGACGAAAGCTCAGCTAGCCAGGTGTCATGTCGAATATCACTAAACTGATTAAGCAAAGTGAAGCCTTGCATCCACCTCCAGCTTCACCGTGACTGCGGCTTTCAGGCGATCGACTGACATCCTGCTTAATTGAAAGGCGATTTAAAGCCTCAATCTAGCTTAGGTTTCACTTGCAACTTCAATTAAATCATCAACGATTGCCATCACACTGACGTAGGTTGAGATACGCCAATCCATTGATCCCTTTTCAAGCAGGGTTGTACGTCTTATGGTCATTGGGGTAACCATATGTGGCCGAATAGAGAAGGAAATCGACTTGGAACATCTGCGCAACGTTAGAGGGCCACCACGTATCAGATCCCATATTTTTATCAGCCGCCGAAAGCGGGTTTTTGTTTTAATTACCCCGCGAAAGGAAGGAAGAACGACTAGTGTAGTCACATTCTTTGCTCTGGCAGATAAGAAACTCTCCTTTAATTTAAAATAAACTGCCTTCATCAGGAACGACAGAGGCTTCTGATAGAGCAGAGGGTTTATTAAAGCAGTCTGAAGCAGAAAATTGGCTTGCTCAAACCCAGGCTGAACTGAATTGAACCAAATTGAAGGTGAGGTCTTTAATAAAAATATTAGCCGAGCTGCTTACTAACCGCTCTGCTTTGAAGAGCAGAAGCCGTGCCTGTTTAAGGGACACTCGTTTCCTCATTTCACATCTGTAAATAAATAAAACAGCGTTTAAAGATTAAATGTTAATTAACAGAATTTGGTCTATTATTTGTAATCTCCTTAACGGAGCAGAGTGCTACAGAACAAAGCGCGACTTCAGAAACCTTTCCGAGAAGGAAACGCACAAAGCGTAATTCAAAAATATGGAAATGAAATGCAAAGGGAAAAAAAAGCAACTACAAAAGATTAAATTAGCTTAAAACACATTCTGTGTGTAGGAGCATGTGCTTGTAACTTGGAGAGACAAGCTCATTATTCTGATGCTAAGGAGCCGTGCGCTAGCTGAAAATTGCTAGATACCAAAAGACCGCGCGGAGGTTTAGCTTCCGCTCGCTCGTTAATTATTTCCAATCAGCTCTTGTTGATAAGAGAAAACAAGACTTTGGAATTACCGCACTACGGAAATCTCCGCGACTCCAACTCGGATTAGCGTCTGAATGCTTGAGAAACTGAGATAAACAAATAATAGCGAGTGGAGAACATAAAAAAAACACACAAAATCAAACTTGATGTAACACGAAGGCCACAAGGTTTTATCAGCCCGGAGTTCAGCTCGACATGTTTTCAGAATCGCGGGTCTAAAATTAACTAGATTAAAGGCGCCAATGCCTTGACCTCGCTCGAGCTCAGCTGGCAGATGAGAACCTCGTCTTATCTTGTCGACTCTCCTTCCAGGGGCTCGCTCGCACTCTGACAGCTTTTCAATTGACTGAACACGGGCTTCCTCCCCTCTCCTCCTTGACCGACCCCCATCCCCCAACCCCCACCCGTCCAATCTCACCTGTAGGGGCTGGTGTTTTATCGCAGCGATGGGCCCCACTTAAACCTGACAGGGTGAGAGGAGGATGGGAGGAAGAAAGAGATAAAGAGAGAGAGAGAGAAAAGAGGAGAGAAGAGCTCGGAGGGATCTGACAAAGCTGATAATTACTTCTGTAGGCAGGGTCCGCATTTGCTAGACCGGCGGGCCAGAGTTCTGCACCTCTCTACGGGGCAGCGGTCTCTGAAGTGCTGAGGAGTCACTTCTCTCGTCTCTAGTCAATCACCGGGCGGAGCTCAACAGTCACGCACACTTCCGTAACCTTCGGCCCGCCGCATGGAGACAGGTATAGAGAGGAGATGTTACTCTGGTGTGACAAGGTGAGGGGTTGTTGGGGTGCGGAAGCTGTCTGACATGTCCTCAAGACAGAAGGTCATAAAGCAGCAGTGTAGAGCTCTCTTCCTAAAAATCACACTACTTGAATCTAACTTTCAGAACACCTGGGTCCTTTAAAAATGTATGTGTATATCCACAGTGTGTGTAAAACTGTCAAATGATGACCATTCTTTAATTGACTTCACTGCATGATACGCCAATCAAATAATTGATTGTATTACATGAATGAATATTTGGTGACAAAAGCTCCCAAATGAAGTTCAAGAGACGTCACATTAATGCAGTGGTTCTCAAATGTTTTTTTGTCAGCACAACACCTAAGATGTTGTACTTGAAGTATCCTTGAAGAGATTTTAAGTTAATATTTCTATAATGGAAAACGTGCATGTTCACATTTACCTGATGCAATTATTATTAGTAGTAGTAGTACTGTTTAAAAAAAAAGATTTAGTTTTCATCTCACAAAACTCTGTTTGGTGAACCCTGGATTAATGTAACTAATGAAAAATAATAAATATTAGATTTTTTTGTGATACAGACATTATAAAATGGCTATTTTGTTGCATTATTAATTTGAATATTAACATGGACATTATTATTAATATCAATAAAGAGTGCATAATGCTAACATATGAATTTTTTAATATTAATATTAATATAAAAATGCTAAATATTTATATTGACATTAAAATGGAATATGTATGTGTGTGTATATATATATATATATATATATATATATATATATATATATGAAGAGTTCAGATGCAAAAGCCTCTAAATGCCATTTGAAATTTTCTTCTAAAATGATCATTTTTATCAAACTTGTATATTTAAGTTCAGTAATTTCACTTAAATCGCAATGAAGATTACCTATTAATTGTCATTTAAGTGAAATTACTGAACTTAAATATACAAGTTTGATAAAAATGGTCATTTTAGAAGAAAATTTCAAATGGCATTTAGAGGTTTTTGCATCTGAACTCTTCATATATATATATATGCTGCTAGCTTAAAGAAATGTCATGAAAACAATTTTAAAAATGCAGACAAAATAAAGAGACGGTGACTCATCATGGTCAAATAAAGTTCAAAGTTCTTCATTCATCTTAAATGAAGCGAAGATAGGAAGGTGAGAAAAGGCGGCCAAAAGATAAGCATCATCAGAATTCAAACCAGAAACCTCTGGCATGAGTGAAAAAAGTATTTTTTTTTTGTGAGAGAGAAAAAAATCCACTGCTGATTTTTAATTTTATTTGGGTTGCACAAGACTTCTGATTATGTGCTTTACTGTGGCTGCGCTAAAGCACGACTCATGACCCACAGTCTGGTCGTCCTACACTCCCACCCACCCTTCCAGCCAAGAGCTCCTCTAATGAGAGCCTTTCCTCTGAGAGACCGCAAACATCGCCCATAGCAAAAAACAACAACAAATGCCTGGCTAAGGCTATATAATTGGCTGCAACAGAGCAAGAAAGTTTACTAGGAAGGTAGACCAAGCATGACCAGATGCATTTCTTACTATTCTTGTTTGCTTCTTTTTCTTTGCTTTATTCTCTTAAAGAGATAGTTCAAAGATAAACACTATTTACTCAGACTATTTAACTCACCTTCATGTTGTTCCAAAACTACATGCTATTTTTTCTATGGAACGCAAAAATAAGTTGAGAACTTCCTGAATGAATCCATGTTTTTGAATGAAACAATTTAACGAGTCATGCAATGATACACACACTTATTGAGATAAATAATATATATAAAATGACCCCAGAAGGAAAAATCTAAGCTCGTCTGACATTTTTATCAGGCTCCTATGTTTGTTTAGGTTCAGTAATTTCACTTTAACAGTGAAATTAATGAAAAGGTTGTTAGTCGGTTATTGACATTTACATTTATACATTTAGCCGACGCTTTTATCCAAAGTGACTTACAATTGCTATTTATGTCAGAGATTGTACGCCTCTGGAGCAACTAGGGGTTAAGTGTCTTGCTCAGGGACACATTGGTGTCTCACAGTGGATTGGAACCCACACCACACCAAAGGCATGTGTCTTAACCATTGCACCATCACCACCCCCAAATGCCTTATTTTGCCTTATTGAAATGCCCTATTTTCAAAAAATTTCAAATTTTAGTGTCTTTTGGAGCAAAACCTTTTTACTTTCAAAACCATAAGTCCATCTTGTTCACTTTGTCATGGGTAGAATACAGCTGTTCTTTAAATCTAGGGTATGTCCGTTTCTGACAGTTACAGCTGCATATGAAACAGTGTTGTGTTTACATGCTACTCGCAAAATACTGGTCATTGCCACTGTAACGATTTTCTTTAGCATTAGAATGGGTAGAATGGGGTATTGACGAAGTTTCCAGTAACTGAAACTACCACAGGTTCATCAATTTCTTCATACTCCTCCATCTTGTTTAGGATGGATAAAAACTTGCAGCTCAACAATTGAAGGCAAGCTCAAACGAACAACATCGAAATCTTATGTTTCGATTTGTGTCTTCTGACTGGTTCTGTGAACCTTTGCAAATTGTAGCCTCTTTTTCCTATTTGTAGTGGAGATGAGTGGCACCCGGTGGGGTCTTCTGCTGTTGTAGCCCGTCTTCAAAGTTGTGCTTGCTGTGGCTTCACAAGTGCTTTTCTGCATACCTCGGTTGTAACGAGTGGTTATTTCAGTCAAAGTTGCTCTTCGATCTTCTATTTTGATCTTGGTGTGCAAAATGACCAGGATATTTCTGTGTGGGATTCATTCGCTTACAATAACCAACAACTACACGCAGTAAGGCTCAGCATTAACAAACACATTCAAACACAATCCACTCCTCTGCACTGCTAGTCTATATCCCTGATTGACAGGTCTAGCGGTTTCTTAACTGCCCTGTAGGCTCGGTAGTTCGCCTTGGCTGGATCGCAGTTCCTCAGCAGGCATTTTCAATTTAAGATATCAGATCCACCACACTCCTCGCTTGGGAACGGGGCAGGATGGCCGCGGGGCCGTGGCCGTCTCAAACTCCATGTGTTGGAAAGGCAAACGACAGAGGGACCCTGAACCGCTCGAGGCTTGAGAGGCGCATGAGGATTAAACGGCGGCCTTGTCATGCTCCAGAAGTCGGGGGTCTGGAGGCTGCTGTAACCTCGGGGATTAAAACATCAGCTCCACGCCGCTAGAACAGCAAAAATGCTTGCTAAAGCTCAATGAAATATAACTGCCAACAAGTGGATTGAACAGACTGAACAAACTGTACAAAGCTGGCGCAGAAATCTAGGAAAGAACAGATTTGCAATTTCTAATCTTTCAAATTCAAACGCAGCGTGGATATTAAAATTAATCTAATTTTTACTTTGTTCACGCACGTTCTTGGTCTTTTTGTGTGCAATTCATCAATGCATGTTTAAAATTAAAGGGGACCTATTATGCCCTTTGTCAAATTCTTTTTCCAGGGTGTACTAGAATAGGTTTTCATCCTTGAATGTTCAAAAATCATATTTTACATTATTTCAACACCTCTCTTCTCGAGTCTGTCTGTAACGCTCTATTTAGTTCTGGTATATATGAAGCTCCTCCTTCCGATAAGTATAATGTGCTCTGATTGGTTGGCTGGACCAATATGTTGTGATGGGTCAACCGATTTGTGGGTGTTTCGGAAATGTCATGTCCATAACAGTGAGTTTAAACATATTCGATACCACGGGAAAAAACACCATATAAACACCGCCATACAGATAATTTGTTCATTTGAATTTATTCATTAATTTGGCTTTATGTGACTGCCACTTATATAGATCAGCAGTGCATACACTTTTGGTGTGAGCCCAAAACCCACGAGAATGAGTAAAACATGCGCAATACAAAAAAAGCATAATAGGACCCCTTTAAAATTGTGAACCTCTGATTTTCTCAAAAAAAAAACAACAACAACAAAAAAAAACTGCAACAATCCATTTGACATAAACAAACTTCTTTGTGTTAACCTTTCAATTCCAGACATCTGGCTCTATTCTGTCACGAAACGTCCACTTTTTTCCTCTCGTTTCACGATCTCGTTACAAAAGTAAAAAGGGGTCCGAACACCAATTCATGTTGGCTTTAAAGAGATGACCTCAGTCTGCTTTCAGCTCGGCTGTTTTAGTAAAAGAACAAGGTCATACACTACCAACAAAGACACAAAAACTGAAGTATTCATGTACAGATGTTTTTCTGTGCTCTGATTGGCAGATGAGAAGTCCCTAGAGGGAAGCTCATTACCCAGGTGCCAACATCGTTTGTATAACCTCAAAGCACTCGCCTCTCTGCCATCTTTGCACCTAAGACTGGCACTTACCGACAGCTGGTACAAAACCTGTGAGACTCAAGAGGGACAGGAGAGGAAACAAGCTAACACAAACACTTACACACGTAAATCACGTACACTCGATCTGACGAACTGAGCTCAATGGCGTGTTGCCATGCTACACGATACCTCGCGCACTGGGACGGCCTTGCGAGATTATCGTTTCAAATCCCTCTTTAAATCTAGCACAAAGCATGCTGGGAGAGAATTAGTCACAAGCCATCTGCAGGTTTAACGGTCAAAAGTGTTATTTTTGTATTATCAAACAAAGTCAAGTTTAAGAGTCGTCTGGTGAATTCAGGATTTTAATGTTTTGAGTGATTGCCCTCCTTTGCCTAAAATTAGCTAAGGCACAAAAGATCCCACAGTGCTTTGTTCTGTGGGGGGTTCGGCTGAACAGCCATACATGTCAGAAGGGATCCAGAAGAAAAATGGCTTTCAAAAATATCCATAGAGCAAATTATTTTGATGTAAAATCCATAAAAAAATCGTATCTAAAAAGTGGATTCTCTGTAAAGACATCCGCCAATCGGTCACTGCTGTAATCATGGAATCGGAAATCGAACTTGAAAAAAAAAGTTGGATTCTACTTACAACTGCTAGCTAGCCAGTCCTAGTTAACAATGCTTTTTTAGCAAATTTGTTGTCGAGAAAATGACAAAACAATAAAAGGAGTATTAAACTATAATAGTTTCAGTTAGGCTATAGAAAAAAAAAAAGAAATCAGCCAATACTTTTCGGAAATTTCACATGTAAACTGTTGATGAATAATATATTGAAAGCTTAATTATTTCTTTTTTTTTAATCGCAAAGTACATTAATAAAGAAGAGCATCTACACTTGCTTGAGCAGAGGTAGTTTACATTTGCTATGTATTTAGAAGCACTTTATTGCTATGTATTTAGAAGCACAGGGCAAACATGTGATTATATTAGTCAATTGTGCAAAATCTGTAGGTTTTTGGAGCACAGATGGTACGGTATTAAAGGGATACTCCACTTTTTTTGGAAATGGGCTCATTTTACAACTCCCCCAGAGTTAAACAGTTGAGTTTTACCATTTTCAAATCCATTCAGACGATTTTCTGATATTTAGAAGAATATCAGTAACCAGACAGTTTCTGGTTTCACTGACTTCCATAGTAGGAAAAAATAAATACTATGGAAGTCAATGGGACCAGAAACTGTCTGGTTACTGAAATTCTTCTAAATATCAGAAAATCGGCTGAATGGATTCGAAAACGGTAAAACTTGACTGTTTAACTCTAGGGGAGTGATAAAATGAGCCTATTTCCAAAAAAGTGGAGTATCCCTTTAAAGCTATTATTAATAATTTTAAATAAAATATAAATGAGATATTATACACTACCGTTCTTCACTTACCGTTGGTAAGATTTCTTTCTTTTTTTAAAATTATCTAGTGCTCACAAATTCTGCATTTATTTGATGAAAAATACAATATAGTAATGAAATATTAGTTTAGATTTAAAACACAGATACCAATAATATGCCGTTTACACCTATGATGGCAAAGCTGGGATTTCAGAATTATTACTCCAGTCTTCAGTGTCACATGATCCTTTCAGAAATCATTCTAATATGCTGATTTTCTACTCAAGAATTATTTTGGTAACACTTTCTATGAAGACCATGCTTACAATGAATTATAACTCCATTTATAGCTCCATGCAAGCACATGAATGGCTTGACCCAGGGTTCCCCAAATGAACATTGCCCAAACCATCACATTCTCTCCACTGGCTAGTTATCATCCCACAGTGCATCCTGGTGCCATCACTTTCCAAGCTAAACATATAGACAGCCAGTTTTTGGTGAAAAAGAAAATGGGACTAGGACCAGGCGACCTTATTCCACTTCTCCAATGCCCAAGGCCTTGTTAGGATATGATTAACAATCAACAATGTACACCACTGTAAGTACAGTTTTTAGGGGTTTTGTAGCCTTTATTTAACCAGAAAATAACCTCACTGAGTTTAAATCTCTTTTACAGGACCTCGTCCTCCTGGCCAAGATAGGCTAAGGATGCAGAGTGAAACCTTTTTCAGTTTTTAACCATTACATTTTTTTGTCTGCCCCCCAAAAAAACAAACAAATGTGGTAATGATCTGATTTATCTTGGAGCTGGTAAGATTCGTTCAATGAATCTTCTGAAATGCCTATAGAGAAAACGAATAAGGAAAATACATTTCGAGAATGGCTGGAAACAGATAGAGACTGTGGCGAAGACAGAAGAAACATCGTGGGAAGGAAAGAGAGAGAGACGAGAAAAATTGTCAGCCTCAGTGAATGGCGAGCAGCTCTGGGCGGTGGTGGGGTCATGGTGAGCTACAAACAATCTGCATTAATTACAGCAGCTGGAGATTCACTCGAACCCAGAGAGAACAAAATGCATGCGTCTCCTGCATAGGAGGAAAGAAATTGGCTTTAATGAATCGCATGTGCAATTCAACTTCGCCAATTCCACACCCGGCTTCAGAGAGGTGAGAGAAAGACAGATAGCGACCACAACATGAAGTTGATAGCAAAGAATAATAATCGATGTTTGGGGGGAGGGGGGGCTCTTCGGATGCTGCGTTCACGTTAATGAGAATCTGGCATATTCGGTTCCTTCCACATGCACTTGCTTTCATTCTACTTGCCGAGAAGGGACAGAAATGACCTATCTCCATAGAAACCAGGCCATAATCCTTTGAAAGCACTGGAGCAAGGCTACGACGGTGTCTTGCTTTTGACCCCATCATCAATTATAGAGTATTTCAGGAAGTAAACTAGAGAACCGCAGAAAGGCTTACCTTGCCGGCAACATGATCATTAATTTAATGAAACATCTTCAAGGCACTAAAAAAAAAAGTCTCATCTCTATTCAGGAAAGTCAAGGTTATTATGAGGCTGTTATCAAGTGGAACAAAATAACCTTTTTTTTTTTCCTCAGGCGTGTTTGTTTAGTAAACGTCTGCATCAAATTTTTAAACTTGCAACCTTTAAAATAGGTTCTCTTTTCAGGCCACTTAACTAAAAAAAAAAAAAGATCTCTTTGAAGTCTTCTAATTTGGGTGACCAATTTTTCTAGCTAATCAAATAAAATAAAAAACAAATAGTTGCAAGAAGCTTTTGATCGTTCCTTCACGCTAAATCCTGCCCTGAACACAAGCAGATGTCGCAAACGCTCATTTTAATCTTAAAATATCTGCATTATAATTAAGTGACAATTTTGTAATCTCTTCTTACTTTATATTGGCTTCACTCCTTGTTGCAGCAGTGTGAAACTGTTCAGCGGACAACTTGAAGCGTTCCTTATTCTGCAACACATACAATGAAGACACTGATTATGAGATGAACCTTCATCTGAATATCTCAATCAACTGACTGCTAGAATGCAAATGGGGGATTATACAATGAACAAAGCTGACAGAAAAGTATAAAAACATAACGGGTTTTTTTTTTTTTTTTTAAATGATTGGTGATATTTGGTGTCCAAAAACTACAACTTCAATCAAAAATATAATAATTTCATATTGATTCCAAGCTTTTGCAGTGCAAATACTCTTAATAGGCCATTGGGAGAGAAAATCCATCTTGGTAAGACAATTATGGAACTTAAAATGAGTCACAACACTGAACACTCTTTTGTATGTTACTTTTCCCTTCTGCAAGGCAAAAAAACAAAATGAAAAGAGCCAAATGATGAGTGTATGAAGCTCCACTCTTCCCAAAATCTAAAGTATATAGAATTTGGAACCTTTAAATCCTGAATTATTTAAATTAATACTTTCCAGCTTTCTAATTCTACCTCTACCTCTTGCTGTAGAAGAATGTTTGGCTGTTTAAGCACTTACACTTAACATGTTAAGGGCTTTAATGAGGTGTTAGGCACCAGTTACACACAGGAAATGTGGGGACACCTTTATCAGATTGTGATGCCAAAAAAAATACAAAGCCATTTACAGAACCTGCAAGAAACCAAACAAATGTTATTTATTGTGCTCATCATTTTATTTTCCCCCTGATGTTCACTTATGTAACAAGGTTTTGTGCAGCAAAACAAAAAATAATTTAGTTACCTACGACCATTTTCCACACTCTCTCTCACTCTGATCCTTAGAATGAAACACTTCTTTTTAATGCTGTGCCATTGAAGGCAGCATGAAACAAAATGGACTATTCTTCTTTTTTTTTCGTGGAATATTGCAGCATTTATTATAAGAGATTTATCCGAGCACATCATTTTTATTTAAATGAATGTACCCTTATCATCTTTAATCAAAATAACCTACCTCCCTCTCTCTTGCTATGACATTTCTTCTTTTCTCTGATGACATGTTCACTGGCAAGAGGGTGGGACAACCTGTCACTCACATGAGATCGACCAATAGCAAATCATAGCCATCCAATGATCCAATCAATTCCCGATGGACAAAATCAAGTCCCGCCCTTATTTTTTCTCGTGAAGCGGCTTCTCCGAAACTTTCATGCCGAATTCAATATTATGTAAACGTTATCTAAACACACATTATCAAATGAGACAAAATTAAATTTACAGGCTTTCTCTAACAGTAAATCACCAGAAGCAAAAATATTTCTTCCAGCACTAGAGATTTTTCCAAATCAAACACTGGCAATTTTATTTTAAAATGAAGAAAAAAAACAAGACTTCCTGTTTCAAAAGAAAATACAAAAGCCTCCATTTCACTATGGGCGGGCCACATTTCTGAGCACCGTATAGGCATTTCTGACGTGTAAATGTGGGCGGTCATGCGGTAATGTACTCAGAAAAATGCTCTCCATCACCAGCAACATTATTGACTCAATCTCATTCTACGGGCTTGAAGCGGTAGAAAGTGTTAAATAGCATGTGGGTGGATCCTTTATCATATGCAAAATAAAGAGTGAAAACTGTTGAGTATGATGCAGTCTAGCAGGATTACCGACACACTGACCCAAATACATTTTCTGAATCCCTTTATCCTTTCAGGGAGCAATCCCTGACAGATCTTCAATTCAGGGTCATTTTCATGCCTGCAGGAAACACTTAATACTGTAAAACAAAACTAATCCTCAATAACAAGAGCTTTCCTGCCTGGGCCAGTGAGCTTAGGACCCTAATTCTGTAAATGAAAAACGCTTGCGTATAGATCTGAAGCAATTGTTGAGATTTACATGGGGTATTCGGATACTTCCAAAGCCTTTGACATTTTACATGTCATCATTGCAAGATAAAGACATCTGACCATCATCACAGCTGCAAAACAGCCATGGATTTACGTTAGAAATGAACAAGTGACTAAATGAGAACACGGAGAGGAAAGATCAGGGTTACCGAAATGAAAACTCCCTCTCGCATCCTCGCATGCATTAGCAGAGAGCGTCCCTTCCTGTAGCATCTCAGCAGGAAGGGATTTGTGCGTTATAATCACGCAGCTGGCACCTGCTTTGTCATTCTCCTCTTTGCCTGGCACTACCCATCAGTGACACCCTTGCCTTTCAGTCACAGCCGCAGCATTTCTAATCCAATCAGCATTTTAATCTGTATCGGGCAGCTATGCTTCACTGCAGGGTGCATTTGCTGCAAGACTTCCTCCTAAGGACGAGCACTTCCTGTGACAGACAGGGATCAGCACTGGGAAATATACAGAAACGAAACATTAAGTATCCATTATGACAGTAAACCATGTTAGTGTATATCAAAAAGAACCGTGGCATAGTTGTTAGTGCACTTTTTTAAGACTCTCTGGCTATGTATATACTGCAAAGATTGTGGAGGGTTTAGGTTTGAATCCTAAAAGCAAAAAACATTTTGTGGCACTTACACAGAATAAAGTACAAGGACCAGGCATTGCATCTGGGGCCACCACTAAACTTCTTTAAAACGTAATCCAGTGCATTGAATAAGTATTTACATAATCATCAGGGGCAATTCATGGAATAAAACGGCAGACCAATTGGATTACATCAATTAACTCATGTTTTACCTGACAGACTTCAATTCTATAGACTTTAGACAAACAGAATATGATAATCTTGTACACTCATATACAGTTACAAAAAATATATATTATGTATTAGAGAAGCACCAATGATTGGCCAACAATTGGTATCGGTTTGGATTATGTAACCCATATGGCGAGTCAGCATCGTCAACTTCATCTTTGCATCCTACACTGACTCGGAAAACAGTAGTTTATTAATAAATAATTAAAATGTATTAATAAATAAATACAAATTAAAATCTATTTGCTATTTTTTCCTGGCTTTTACCGGTGCTTTGCGGCAATCTTTATGTGTGCGCTTGAGTGAGGAACAGGCTTAAGCCAATGTATTAAAAGGCTTTAGTAATTAAATTAATATAAACGTGAGATTAGTCGACTAATGGCTTTAATGAACGAATACTAGTCGAATAGAATAATCTTTAGTCAGGGGCAGCCCTATTTTTTTATACAGTTACAATTTAATATACAAACAAGACAACTGTTTTGAACATTGAAAATAATAAGAAATGTTTCTTGAGGTTTCTCTGAAGGATTATTTGACACTGAAGACTGGAGTAATGACTGCTGAAAATTAAAATATACTAAAAAAGAAAATTTACATACATTTGGATACTTTCAAAGCCTTTAATACATTTTCCATGCCCTCATTTCAAGATGATATCTGACCATCACTATAGGTTTAGAAATGAACTGAAATAGAATGTTTTAATGTATTATTGATCAAATAAATGCAACCTTGGTGCGCATACAAGACTTCTTTCAAAAAAGATTGTGGGTAACACATTTTTATTCAAACAAATAAAAACAATGCAGGATCTGTTTGACTTTAACCACCCGCAAATATATAGGAGATGGTCTTCACTTAGAACAGCAAACACGGATATTATGTCAGAAAGGCCTCGTTTACATCTTAAAAGCCATGTCCAGATTTAGTTGTGGACAATTACATAACTGACTCAAAGATACGAAAACGTAATAAGGCTGAATAAGCAGATAGAACATAACCCAACGCTTTGTCAACCCATCAGAGTTTACTTTTTGCATTACCATACTGAGATGCAACACAGCAAAAACGTATGCAAAAAGTCCTGTTCTTGATTGTAATGCTGCTCCACCTCCCTGCTTCTCGCCATTACAGAGTCAACGAGCTATTACACCCCTGCAGCCCCTGACATCAGCATACACTCAACACAGCATGAAAAATGGAATTATGTATAATTCTGCTTAAGAATATTAAAACGGAAATTTTAAATACTTTGAAGAAAATTAATTTAGGATTTGGCAGTGCTGGTGCCCCAGTCCAAAGAGAGCCAGATATCTGCCGCTCTCGTCTCCGTCCAGGTGAAGCCTGCCGCGGTCGGTTAGGGAATTTCCAGAACGAGGGCTCGCGTTGACAGCACGTCAGCCCAGCTGCCAGTTTTTCAGGAGGATTATTATCTCGTACCCACACTCAAGTGCTTTGCAACTAGTGACAAGGGAGAAAAAGTGGGGGGGATGGGGGGAGGCTAAAGCGGCAGGGCAATAAAAAAAGAAAAATCTTGTCTCGAGAGTGCGAAGCAGCTAAGAGCGGGACGCAGACATGAGTAGAGAAGCTTTAGCGGGATTAGGGAGCGCCAGCGCTAATTCAAAATGGTGTCGGAATGCTGCTGTTTACAGCTTTCGCTTTCAGCTGTGCTAACTCACCGTCTTTGGCAGAATTTATGGATGTTAGGCGATTATGCGTGCCACCTTCAAAAAGAAGTGGGGGGGGGGGGATTGCCACATTTGCTGGGATAAAAGGCATTCGCCACTTGCGGCGTGGAGAACGTTCATGCGGTGGCTCGCCTGCGCTGCAGAGATAGACTTCTTCAGCCGCACCTGCCATCGACGGGAAACGGGTGAAGCGGGATGGATACGCCACACCTCTCAGAGGTCTGTCATGAAGATCCCCACCCCACCCCCCACCCCAAAAAAACCTCCTGCTGGGGTAACAGCAGTCTGAGCAGACATGCCAACTGCCTGCATTATCCCTCTCCTGTGGTCTGACTGTGTCACACGGCAAGTAAAGCCTTACTGCAAACACTCTGTGCGCCTTTTATTGCCAGCTTCTGATCCCTTTGGCAAACGGCGCTTCCTTGTAATGAGGTAAATATAAATACTGGGGCATCTGACACACTGGGTTGATCCTATTTGCTATTAGACAGAAGATAGCTCGTCTGTAACCTCAACGTGTGCGAGATAGCGAGTGTGTATGTTTGTGTGCACGTGTGTGTATAGATGGGAGGGGAGCTCCCGACGTAGAATGTTTATTTATGATGATCGCACAGTAATTAGCACTGGGTCGCTATTAATCCTCCCAGCCTGTGTCTGCCCTTAGCCAGCGACGGAGATTGACACAGCGCGGACCACCTCCTCATGCCTTGACGGAATAATTGTGGCATAAATTTGGTTAACCGCTTCCCTACCACCCATCTAAGAGACTAGGGTTGGGAGCGACCCAGAAGATGATTGGGAGAGGTCTGTGCACCCGATCAGAATGCGCGCTGACACGGAGTAAAGGCTTTATACTCGACGCATCCGCACGAACGCGGCAAAAATGGCAAGTTGGGTGCATAAGACCGTCAAGACAACGTTTCGCATGGCTGTGTAGAGCTTTTTTGCGACAACGCACGCGGCGCCGTTTTATTTTCAAATTGGGGATCGCACGTACTCTGTGTATGGGGAGCAGCGGTGCCGAGCGTGCATTATACAATCCTCCGCCATCGTCACGCGAACAATGAACGGTGATTCGTGCTGCACTGATTGCAACAGCAATTACGAGCAGAGCAGACTTTTACATTAGTTTATAATTGTTTATTATAAAAACAGCAAAACGACACTTTAGGCGAATGTGTACAGTATCGTGGAATATTCTATAGTAATCTCACCCTCATGCCCAGTCATGGCGATATCGCGAGATAGCTTTTCACGCAACGGGAAATCTTGTCATGTTTTAGTCTCGCGAGATCTCGTGGCACGAGATCTCGTCACACCCCTAGTCATTCACCATCGTTTTGAGGCTCACTTTTTTTAAAAGTATAGGTTCAGACACCGGTACCGTTTTAAAAGTATCGATTTGGCACCAGTATCGAAAAAAAAAAAAAAAAAAAACGATACCCAAACCTATAAGAGACTTTCCCAGATAAACAGTAGTTCTGAGGCACTCAAAAGGAAAATAAATATAAAAAGCCTTTATTAAACTTGGCTATCCATTAAAAACATATGCCAACATGTTTCGGCCACATTGGCCTTCTTTTTTGAATTTGCCCTGAAGAAGGCCAATGTGGCCGAAACATGTTGGCATATGTTTTTAATGGATAGCCAAGTTTAATAAAGGCTTTTTATATTTATTTTCCTTTTGAGTGCCTCAGAACTACTGTTTATCTGGGAAACATTCTTGATCTCCAAACTGAAGAGCACCAAAGGAACACACTTCGTAACACCCAAGTAGCACTCCTAGTAATTCATTTGTGGCTATAAGAGACTTTGTTGGACTTTGAATCAGGGATGTGCACGATTCAGATTTGAATTTAGAGTGCCTTTTACATTCAGTTTCTGAATTGAATTTGAAATGATGTACCGAATTGAAATTGGAATGTAAGGAAGTTCAGTTCAAATGAATTGAAATGCAAAGAAATGTATAACTCATTTTTAAGTAAGAAAAATAACTACAATCTAGACAGACAAACCGACAGAGAGTTAGAAATCTAGACAGATCAAAAGATAAACAGACAAACCAACAGAGAGATAGACAGCACAAGATTCATGACAGGTATGAAAGCAAGGCTGTAAGGGATAGACTTACCATATTTTCAATGTCATCTGCTGTAAAAAGCTGTATAAAGCTCTTAGTTTACTTATAATTTTCCACAGCTCTTGTTATCCAGAATTTTTTTTGTCTACTGAAATTTCTAGGAAAGATATTTTTGCATGGTTTCATCAGCAGAACAATACAAAAAAATACATAAAAAAACTGTACAACCCACTGAAGAGATGTATGTCTATGTCTATCCCTCACAGCCTCGCTCTGAATAAGGTCTATAGAAGGACATACAGACAGATAGAGTGATTATGGATATAACAAGAGTCATCAGATATCTATACAGACCAACAGATAGATAGACAGACTGCCCAGTAGATAGATAGACAGAAAGACAGACTCCAGGGGTTGAGTCACTATTTCCCAGAATGCATAGCAATATTTGAATTAAAATAAACTTTTGTGTACCAGAGTGTAAAATCGCTTCACTTCCCAGAATGCATTACCTGAGCATGTGCTCTAACTGCTACACCAAAGCTCCATATTCAATCAACAGTATTCACTTTATACCTTCCCATACAAGGACTAATGTCCAGTGAAATATTCGAAACGTAGATTTAATAGAATCGGACAAAATGGAAACCGGTGCTCGGAAGTGTATTATAAATCTGTCTCCGGCTCAAAATGAAACATGAATTAAGTCTGAAAGACAGTGGAGTGTAAATCTGCTGTGAGCGAACAACGTTAACTGTACACCGTGGAACAAATCCCCTCTTTTCAGAGACACAAGCGTTAAATTATCAGCCCGGCAAAGCCACCATGGATGTCGTCCCAGTGTTAATATTTCCCTTCGCAATCCTTTGTTTTCGCATCATAATGGAGCATGTACCAAAAACATTCATCTCCATCTCCTTCCCCTGAATCACTGGACCCAAAGTGAATAAACAAAAAGGCAATTCTTCAAGCCAGTGAGTGAGCAACCCTCTTAGTACAGCTTATATGAACAAAGCAAGAAGAGAAGAGAAGCTGAACAAAGTGAGGGAGTCAAATAGAGAGGAATTATCTCTCTAAAGCTGTCAAGGTGGCTGGGTTATTCTCTTGTTCTGAATACAGCATATGACAGAGAGAATACAAATATTGCATTTAATGGCATTTTCTTTAGTCACTGAATTTAAAACGACACCTCATATTATTATTAATGGAGGAACGGTCTTGCAAAATGTTTTGTTCCAAACACCGTATTCAACCAAATTTGTTTGACGACGTTAATATGCAACAACACTATGGGGTTGTTGTTGTTTTTTTGGACTGAGATTATACAAATAATAATTATTATACAAAACCAAATTCATTTAGTGTTAATATGCAACTAGGTTAGAAAGGAGACATTGTTTAAATATTGCAGTGCATTCAAATGTAAGGCTTTAAGACCTGCACAAATATAATTAATACTGTAAGCCCATTTAGAACAAACCAAAACAATTCAATATGTATTAAAAATGGTTTATGTACCAATGCATTAGAGCCCAACCGATAAAGGATTTTGAAGGCAGATACAGATACAAATATTTTTGGGTTTTAAAATCCGATATTACGATATATCGGCCGATATTTTTTTTTATTATTAAATATTGTTGGATTTCACACAGGTGTAAAAGAAAAGCTAAGTTTTCAACACAAGATACGTTTGATACTTTTTCTCTGTGTCTAAATGTTCACTCCTCACAAGTATAACTTACATTTTACAATGCAGCGACGGTAACTAGAGATATGCTAGTTAAAAATACAGTAATCATTACTTTATTTAGGCAGAAAAAGTTCATTGTTGTTTCCAAGCTCATTAATGTTAATGTTAGCGGTCTTCCACTGATGATAGTGGCATTAGCTAGCTTTGTGGTTAGCTAGTCTATAATGAGCCATAATTTAGCAATAGATAACATCATACTGCAAATTGTAAAACATACATTTTCAATATAACAGGCCAAGGAGAGATGATTAAAGCGTGTTTCGTCCGTTTTTATTTTTTTTTTTAAATATTCATTTATCGGCCATTATAACTGCCGATACCGATATTTTGGAAAATGCCTAATATCGGCCGGCCGATATATCGGTCTGGCTCTTCAATGTATCAATACAATAAGAGATTGAGCGATACTATATTTACTTTGACAATACAATAAAAATGTGCTTAAAGAAAGACAGATTCAATGTGCATTCTGGGAAAAAAGTTGACAAACCCTCTATGGACTCACTCAAGCTTGAGTCGCCATTGCTAGTAAATGTATTGTTTTGTTCGCCAGACTTTTTACATAGAATGCATAAATGGGATTTTTTTTTTGTATGAATATAATATAAAATATAAATTTCAAACATTGTAAGTTTGCTAGGATACTCGCCAAGACGAGCATTTTGACATAACTTAATGTGAAATTGTCTGTTCAAGCACAAGACATGAAAGAGAACTCCATTCAGTATACAGACAGTATTGACTCAGTATTGATGCTTGAAGGATGTGTTTCACAGCAGCCATAATTAGCAGAAGATGGCTGGTAACTGCTGTTGTGGTTAAAGTTTTCTATGCACAATTTGATTTGATGGGAGCCATGACACCGATTTCTTTCTCCCGATCCAATCAAGTTGGTGGATAAAATTAACACAAGCATGTAACAGCCACAAATGGAGGGAAAATAGCAGAGTAAAAATACAAAAGTTACAGTTAACTTAAAAGTACACAATTTTTAAACTACTAGTTTAAAAACTAACTAAAGTAGCTAAATTACAGTAACGTGGCTATTTGTAATTCGTTACTTCACACCTCGGTAAATAAAGTAACTCAACAATGTGAAAAAAAAATGCCTTTTTTATGGACAACCACTTCCATACAGCACGGCCACAGTTACACGATGGGCCATTTTCCTACGGCATGTTGGTAAAGAGGGGAAGCCAATCTCACTTTTTTTGCCTGCTGCATGCAGTCGATAAGACCTCAGAGAGAGCGTAGGAAAAAAATGGGGGAGGGAGTGCAAGAGAGAGTAAACGAATGAGGGGGGACTGAGGAAAATCACAAATCTTGGAGAGCGACTCTGACTTCATTTGCCAATAGCTGAATGGTTTTGAGGCTTTGGCTAAAGCACTTTCTGCACCATTGCCCCTTGCCGCGCCGAGCAAGCCCTTTCCATTTAACGTAACTTTATTCGTTTTTTTACACCAATGGGGGTTAATCAAGGTGTGAACTCAGCGGATAAAGGCAGTTGGTGTTGCTGCCCATCCAAATGGAGCCAATGCACTTCAGATTCCCACTTCAGTGCTGTTTGAACCATTATGATCTCTGTCCAGTCATTTACAAAGGATAGATGGCTGAAGGTAGGGCAGTGGAAAATGGTCCTGCTTGGGCATTATCTCTCTCTGAAAGTGACTGAACGTGGCAGTAGAGGATAACCTGTGCTTTCATCCTCAAATATTATGGCGTAACTAGAATTGTGTCCAAACAGACGCGTCTCGTCTGCGACGACTATAGCCATGCGTGAAGCGGAAAAACTGAAAACAGCGCGTAAACAAGTTCTTAACCACCCACTGATCCGGAATCTGCTTAAGCATACCTTTCCTTGAGGCTCCGCATCATAACTTTTACTTCTCGAAAATGTCAGGGATCAACGGTGGAAATTATATGGGAAGACAGAACTTAAAAGCCAGACATTTCAAAGCTTTTCCGAGAAATGGAATGGATGCCGTACCATGGTATTTGATAATTTACACGCTGAAACCATTAGTATCAGTGAACCATTTCTTCATCTAGCATGTATAAAAATGTCATGAAATTGGAAAGAACACCAATGATAAATTTTGTGGAACTGACAGGAAGACACCAACCTTCTTCTCTAGTTGTGTGATCTGTTCCTTGTAGAAAGCTTCCAGCGCCTTCAGCTCCGCCTCCTTATTCTCCAGCTGTTTCCCCTGCAAGGAAGTAAATGAGTTTACTCATCATTACATGAAAAAAATTATGTTTTGTATAGAAAAGAAAAATTGCATGTAACTTTTTTTTCAAATAAATAAACATTCTGTCAACAAAAAATAAAATATAATGCATTGAAAACATTACAAAGTTAATGCTTTTTCAAATATATATATATAAAAATGCTTATAAAAATACAAATTATTTTTAGGTTGCTCATTTTGACCAACTGCAAAATTTAAGAAACTTGTTGAATATTTTTATTTTTGTAAAGAATTAAATTTAAAAAATATAATTAAAAAAATAATATTAATAGTAGTAGAGAAAAAGCATTTAAAAATGTTAAAATACATTTTAACATTTCTTGTAAATAATAATAATTTAAAAAAAAACTACTGAAATTTTTTTTTAAAATATTTTGGTGAAGTCAGTTAAAATATTGTTAGCTACTAGCTAATGGGAAAAAAATTATTGTTGAGCCTAGAATCCATTGATGAACTTCTACCTTAGAAATAAATGTGATGCAAAACAAAAGTGACACACTGCCTAGACTCAGGCCCTGTGATCTAGTTGGTGATATTAATTTCAAAAAAACATTTTTTGAACCATAAGGCTTTTAAGCTCAGGACATTGAAAATACAACCGTCGTCATTGGAATTTCACCATTTGTTGGCATTTCTAGAAGATTCGTCAAGGTTTTCAGATTTCTGGGCACCGGATTAGCAAATGCTTTCGGCAACATATGTCCCGACTAGTACAAAACTGTTGACCAAACTCAAGAGAGACTGGACGTAGGACATCGCCACAGCGCAGCTTCGCTCAAACAGCATGGAGCAAAAGCTCTTAAAACCGTTCTGCCGACTCTGCCAGAGACTTTAGGAAATGGACAGCTGGTGTAAGATTTTCAGCCCTCGAAAAAATCTTTGAGGAGGATTTACAACACGGAGGGATTCCAAAAATAAACAGAAAGTGACTACGCAAGAGAACGACATTCACAATTTAACGGTGATTTCATCCATGCTTGTGACGCTCCAACAGGTGTGCGATAACTGAATGTGATCGGTGAGGTTGGCACAGATTATGCATGCACAAAGCGTGTGGGGGGGGATTGCCTGAGATGATATGAACTATTTATGAGCATGCAAACATCTGTGCTTTTGAAAAGCAATAGAAATGATAACCATCCACAACATTGAAGGATGTACAAGCACAAGCATACATACAAAAATGAGTTCAAAGCTGCAAAAAGAACAAGTGTTCTAACAATATTCGACAAGGGAGCGCGGAAAGCGACATGCTAGCACACATACGCTCAATCCCCCCTGTAATTAGCATCTCTCTCATTCCGTAACTATGTACGAGGCACGGATACATTAAGCCCAGCGGGATACGGCACTCACACTGTCGTGCTTCCTCACATAGACACATGCGCACGAGAGACGCCCCGTGGTGCTGACCGGGAGAGAGGCGCATCTACGGTAGGAGCCAGACAACAGTGCACAACAAAGCACAACCCCAAATTACGGGCATACATAATCACCCCCTTCCCTCTATCTCCTGTCTCGAGCGAGCAGTAAATCACCTCCATCAGCATGAGCATCATATGCAATTTTCTAGCTGGGTAGCTCCGAAAACCGCCACGGCGGCCGACACGGTTTGCATGCTCACAATCAGGGCTTAATGCATGAAAACCAAAACACCATGTTTAAATGAGGAGGGAACAAGACGTGAAGAGATAGGAAGAAAGAAAGAGAATGAGAGAAATGCGACAACGACTGCGGAATAGGCCGTGCTTACCCAGGCATCCAGTTCGGAGGCAGGCTTGAGAAAGAGAGAATGAGAGAGGAGGAAGAAGAAAACATCACTTAACACATAGCTAAAGAAAAACACTAAGGCCAGAGATGGGTCCTAAACATATCGACGAAGTGTGTTAGTTATTAGGTTTGAAGCGCATACTTCACTAATATATGGAAAAACAGTATGTGACAAAAGAATATATGTCCAAATTCACAGTATTTAGAAAGTAATAGTCAAAAAGTATCAGATGACCTACACTGTAAAAAAATATTGCTGGTTTAACGTAAAAATAATAAGTAACCTGGTTGCCTTAAAATTTTAAGTTCATTGAAATGGAAAAATTGAGTTAATACAAAGAAGGAGATTGATTTAATCACTAGACACTCAAAATATTATGTTTTCTGAACTACATAAATTACCTAAGTTGATTTGACAAAAGAAAAAAATGTTGTGATTACATATCATGAAAATATTTTTTACAGTTTACACTTCTGACAAGATTCTGAAGTGTGTTTACGATGGACACTTTACTATCCCGTGACGCCATGAGGAGGATTTGTGAATGGCAGTGAAGTCACGTAACTGACTCTGGTAGGTCACATGGCAAATGTACGTCCAGATTACACTCATCCTACACACTCATACTATAGAACATACTTTTTTAGCAGTCGTGAAGTAATTACTTACTCAAAACAAGTTCCTACTCAAGAGAGCATGCGGTTTTGGACGCAGCCTTAGGACTGGGTTGACAATTTCGATCAATATTCATTTTATTTTTAATGAACCGATATCAATTCTTATATGCCAATTATAAATCTTTAGTCTATGCAGTTTTCCATTGATGCATGAACATAAACATCATTTGTAGCTTTGTGCTTTGTTACTTTAGGTATGAAAAGTCTCAGTTTCTGTCTCAAATTCTGTTACTGATCTTAAGAAATTCAAACAATAAGGCCCTGGAATTAAGTCGATGTGTGTTTTGGTCGATGGGATAAGTACTAGTACTATACATCTACTGTCCACTTTTTGTACTTGACCAGTGAAATATCCAACATGAAATGGAGACTGTAAATGGCCAAGCATGAATCTCCTAGGGATCGTAATTGCAACTGTAAATTGGGTGCTAACAAATGTATAATGTAGTATGGAATCACTCCTCATTATATGAGCAGCAGCAGGGCGTTTCACACGTATTTAATGAACAGGAAGGAGAGGGTAATCTGGTCTGCTTGCTGAAGCCAAGTGCTCAACACTGCCAGAGCTCACATGGATCTTGATAAGGCGGACTTAAAACCAAGAGCTGAGCATCAGAGACCACCTAGAAATATGGTTCATTCAGCTCATGTTGGTCACAGAAATTCATTATTTAATAATCATCGATTTTCTATGACTATATTCCTTAGTATACTATATTTTCTAAAACCTTTTGAAGGCAATAGCATTTGGGGGACCGGAAAACATAAAACGGGATTCAAAGTGCACGTTTTTGAAAATAGTAGCATTATCGCCTCTGTAAACTACAAAAACGTGGATTTGACAAACCGTGTGAACAGGGATCGTTTCGATAGTGTTGTCGTCTGTATCTGAAAAACACGAAAGAAAATCTTTCCCATTTTTAACACATCGCAGTTGTGTAAACGTACCCTACGGTTGATGCGCTCGGTCAAGGGTAATTTCCATTTCCATCCTATTTTTAGTCTACAATGTTCCATTACATTTGGAATATTTGCATATTATAAAGCATTTGTTAATGTACAATATATTGCTGAAATGTTCTCAAGATGTTTTTACTACATATACAAAAAAAAAACATTTACTGCTTTCCTAAAATGGCTGAAATGATAAAACACACCATTGTTTAATAAATAATTCAATGTATTAATAACAATAAACACTTCTTCTGCCAAGTAATAGTTTGTCAGCCTATCTGTTGGCTATTAATATAAATTGGCACATTAATATAGATTTCAACTGATGTGCGGTCGGAGGCATGAATATATTGGCTATTGTTAAACATCTTTGATTGCAGCTCATCCAATAAGATTTTAGTGTCAGTCACATACATTTGAATAAAAAAGAAAAATGATCATTTATAAGCAGATTTTTATATAAAAAGGCATTTACAAAGCTACTAAAGTTGTTACCAGGATGCCGACAGACTAGACAGCCTAAAATAGCCGCTTGAGGACCTAAAAGTGACTCAACGACAACTCTTAGCTAAAGAATCAAGAGTTTGCTCCCCGCTGGTCTGATGATGGCAAACTCATCACTCAGTCTCAAAGAACTCGCAGAGCCTGTTGAGAGCCACACACACACATGCACGACACACACACACAGCTCCTGACTGCACACAAGCCTTGTCATTTCTTTATTTATCCTCTTTAAATTCTCTGTGGTGACAAAGCCAATCTGATGGGCGTGCTGCACTCATGTAACGCTCTGTTTGGGATCTGGAGCAGGCTGATAATACTCAGGCAAGCATGAATTACACTGATAAGTCTAGAAATGAGCCCTGCTCGGAGTTGGGTTTACCGTAAACAATGGTGCATGCGTGTGCGTTAGGCTGGAACACAGCACCCAGGCCAGGATAGATGCAAAGTGACAGGCCGTACGCTCAAGAAGAAGTGAAGAGACTGGAGGAATGATGAACTGAAGGCTGCTGAACAGATTACATTATGCATTTATTATTCTCAAACACACCTAAAGTTTCCTCATGAAGTTTGGAAAGAGTTGCTCTCTGGATCAAATAAGAGATGGATTTAAAAAAAAAAAACATATTTGACTAAACAATGAGACAGATTGCTTATAAAAATTAATCAGTGGGAAAAAGTTTTTTTATCAAAAAAAAAAAACATTAAATCACAAAAAAAAAAATCGTAGTGAGTCAAAAAGGTTGAGAACCACTGAAATATAGAATTTTAAGGTTCGCAGTTATAGTTAAAGTTTCAACATTTGGTGTTTCCCATTTATTAGTAATTACAGTATTATAATAGTATAAATATTAACACTGGCTCGATGAAGGTGCAATAATTCTCAATCATCGATATTATCAAACCAATCCAAGGCTGATGTAATTCAAGTCATGCATAACTGCTGTTTGCATCCCATGTTAGGTCTGTAATACGTGTTTACAATTGGAAGATTTGTTTAAAGCGTTTGATCAGCAAAACGTTGCTGTTTCTGCTACGTTTACGATTTGTGTGTGTGAATCCAATCTTTACGAGATGATCATCAGGTACAATGCCTCAAATAGAATATACTGCTTTCCTAAAACAGTTATTATATCAATATACTATATTGATTAGGAGTATTTTATACTTTGATTATTGTTGTGGGGTCAAAAAAAGTTGAGAACCAGAGCATTTTATAGCATCTACAGCAGAGTTCTCAATAATATTTAAAGTTTTAGCATTCAAAACTAAAATGTAACTTGGAAGTTAAAACGCTTCAATCTCACACCATGCTCGAAAACATAATTAAAACTGCTCGTTTCTATTTATTACCACCTCTGGTAATGATAATCCGCAATTAAATGCTCTCCCAGTATGAAACGTCCAGATAACGGTCTTGCCACACGGCTATTGATTAACCTGTGTCATATGAAAAACTGATTCGGGTTAATTTAATTTAATTTCAAGTTTTGGAGGCTATGCGATTGAAACTCGGTTGTCACGTATTCTCAGATCCGTCTCTCGCACACACACACACACACACTCACAGTGCATCTGTTGTGTCCTGCGGTGTGTGTTTATACTCCGTCATCCCCTCTAGGTTGGATGTGCTGCGTTGCCATCTGATATCTGGGCACAGCTTCCCTCCCGCTTTCCTCGTCTATTTACTCGTCTGCGTTTATTTAACACGTAGCTCCCGGCTAGGCAATAAATTAGCACTTAATATTCAAACTGACTACTCAGAGTGCATGCCGCTGTGGTCGTCTGGGGAGGAGAAGGAAGGGCCACTTGCTTCTCTCGTGCCATTGCAATGAATAATTTCTCTGCCGACGTTACGGCTCTTATCTGAGCCCGATCCGACCACCGTGCCTGCGAGAGCCAATGTCATTTTCGAGCAGGGTCTTGAACGTGATATTGATGACATGAGGGAAAAGAGATTAGAGCAACAAGACAAATCCAGAAGAACTATTTGACAGAGGGTCATGATTCGTTTGGCACCAGAGGGAGAGACACAGGAATCAGCCCAGAACGGTCAAGAGCTCATGAGGTATAAAACATTTATATGCTCATCTTCCTTTACTGAATGGCGGGTAAAGCGTTCAGATAGCAATCATAATCCTGATCGCTTTCAGGGGTCCTCTGCCCCTAAATGATATCGTTCCCCATCATGTTTCATTGTTGCACTTTTTTTTCTTCTTAAAATGCTCAAGGACATCTTTAAAAAGTTGTTGCCTAGCAATTAGCACATTCATATGGGAAATGTGGATTTGAGTCTAGTCCCAATTCTATCTTCTCTCTCTCTCCCAAAATAATTTGCTGTCCCCTTTCAAATTTTGAGGTCAAAAAATTACCAAAATAAGAGATCTCAAAATAACCGTATAATAAAGCGAGAGATGTGGGCTGGCGCATGTGGTGCAAAGTTTTTTTGGGAGTACCAAAAAGGGGGAAGTACAAAAACAAACTCTCTCTTTCAAACTAAATTGTTTAGTTGTATTAAAGGAGTTGTGGCCTAGTGGCTTACACATGTCTCAGACATGTTGAGCCTTGGTGCTCAAACGGGAAACACAGGTTTGAATGTAGCCAAAATGAATCTCTTGCCAGGAAAAAAAAGCCAGGAATTAAGAAAGGCCAAAAATCACATTTACAATTTTAAAATATAAACTAGCTTTCCTATTAAATTGCAAAATAAAAACTTTTAAAAGGCAGACGTGAGCTAGAGGTTAGCACATGTAGCGCAAACACATTTAGGTGCTCATTTTGGAAATTAAGGTTTAAATCCAGTTCAATTCTATTCCTCTTTTAAATCTTGCATTCAATAAGACTGTTCAAACTGTATGCAAAAGTGATGTGAATCCCATTTTTTTGGCTCATATGTGAAGGTGAAGCTAAGCAGGGCTGAGACTGGTTAGTACCTGGATGGGAGATTCCTGGGAAAATCAGGTTGCTGCTGGAAGAGGTGTTAGTGAGGCCAGCAGGGGGCGCTCACCCTGTGGTCTGCGTGGGTCCTAACGCCTCAGTGTAGTGACGGGGACATCATACTGTCAAAAGAGCACCGTCCTTCGAATGAGACATTAAAAAAGTCCTGACTCGCAGTGGTCATTAAAAATCCCAGGATGTCTTTTGAAAGAGTAGGGGTGTAACCCCGACATCCTGGCCAAATTTGCCTCCATCATGGCCTCCTAATCATGCCCATATACTGATCCTACTTTCCACCTGAGTAAGCTGGTGTTAGGTGGACGTTCTGGCGCAATATGGCTGCCGTCGCATCATCCAGGTGGATGGTGCACATTGGTGGAGGTTGAGGAGATTCCCCCCTTCCATATGTGAAGCGCTTTGAGTTCCTAGAAAAAAGCACTATATAAATGCAACAAATTATTATTAATTATTATGATGTTTTTGACTCTGACTAGGGTCACTACCATATGTGGTAACCAAATCAGATACAGGTTGGATGTTTTGCAATGCAACCTCAGTCTGAACAGAATTCATGCGACTTTTAGCGTTACTCTAGACCAACATTCGTCACAATTATGTGCTCAAGGGACTCTCTCCGAAAATTGTACATACCGGTAGTTCTTTGGACACTCGGTTAATATGGAAGAAAGCCGGTAGTCGGTACTAGTCAGTGGAGGGACAGGTATAAGGTCTAAGTATCACAGTGAAAGCTCTATAAAAGCAAAACAACAAAGCTTTTCCCTCATCTTCATCCTCCTCATCGCACAAATTCAAGGCTTCCGCGGCACATCAGCCATTTTTAGCTCCGTACTGGATGAAGTTTTTGTCTTGTTATTGTTCTTTGCGCATACGGGTCAGTTCAGGAACATGATCAATTCACACTCAAATCTGATACTGGCAACATTTAAAAAAAGTAATGTCTACAGACAAGCAATAAATAAATAAATAAATAAAATAATCTGAGAAATAAATAAGAATTGAGCACTAAGCCTTCCAGTGTGAACGTAGCTTTAAAATGACAAAAAAAAGGTCCAAAAACACAAACTTTCTCTTTTAAAATCAAATTTTCTAGTTCTACTTTGCTAGCCTTGAAAAGAAAAAAGGTTGAAGCCTAATGGCTAGCACATTTTTCAGATATGTTGAGCCTTGGGGATCACGCAGGAAACACTGGTGAATGCAACCGAAATGATTTGTCTCGTCCGTTCTCCTATTGATTTCATTGACAATAAAGTCTAAAAAACAGAAAAACTTTTCTATTAAACTGCTCATGTTAATGTTAAACAGGTGCTCACACAGAACATACTGGTTTGAATCTAGTCTTTGTTTTGTTCCAATTCAAATCTGCCTCTTGCTACAAATAATTAAACCATTTTGTAATTCACAAAAAGTGAAAAAAAGTTTCAAATAAATTCATACGGTTGTCATAAACACTGCCGTTTTGAGGTTGACATGGAAACAAGGAAATCATTCTCGACTGACACAAAGACGCTTACCAGAAAAACCTGTGACACACTCAAAAAAAAATAAAAGCCCTTCCGACAGAGTGATAAGTAAACACTTACAAACACAGAGACAACACAAGACCTAATCCTGCACCTAATTCCCTCTTATCCCAGACTCCTGCTCGAACAGCGACGCAAGAACGGAAGAAACTTCGAAGGGAGCACGGGATAAAATCTATCCACTCCACCTGCCTGCCGCGGGGCCCGCTGGCAATTACCTGAGCTCTGGCCTGGCTTGAGCTCAGAGAGCGCGGGAGTCTTAATGGCTTTGCATGCAGGAAGATGTCAGGCCTGAGATTACAATTACTGATAGGACTTTGCTACCAGAACGGCTCTCTTCTCTCTCTCCCGCCGCACCGGATTACTCACACTGAGCTTCTCTGATAAACTACACAGCAAGGGGAGATGAAAAGTAGGTAAATAAATAAACCAAGGAATGAATTGTTCACAAGGTGCGGCGTGTGCTTATTGTTATCTTGGGTTTGGGGGGAAATGTTGATGTCTGTGATGAGGTATGTTATGAGGTTGGGGTTTATACGCACATACCGTATATAATTTCAGCATATACACACACACATACATACTGTTTATGTGTGTTATTTATTTATATATATATTTTCTAGACTAGAAGTCCCATTTTTTAATCATCTGAAACGTGCTGCGACATAACATATACTGTTCTTAATGTCAAACACATAAAATTGTGGACAAACATACATATTTTTTTCCTACTATGGAAGTCAATGAGACCAGAAACTGTCTGGTTACTGATATTCTTCTAAATATCAGAAAATCGGCTGAATGGATTTGAAAACGGTAAAACTCAACTGTTTAACTCTGGGGGAGTGATAAAATGAGCCTATTTCCAAAAAAGTGGAGTATCCCTTTAAACATTATGCAAAGGAAAACTTCAATCGTGCAGCAGAAACATTTTGGTGAGAGAGACTGGCGAAAATGTGAAACGTTGCTCAATGAAACGAAGACCTAACCAGCTAATTGTGGACACAAAACCCATTGGCCTGAACTGGAGAAAGTTTACAGATGGCAGAGGTCTACATGCACAGTCACTTCACTATACACATGTTTGGAACATATGCACTTACTGCTAGATCATGGTTCTGATGCAATTCATTTTCATTTCAGAGATAAATATGACTACAATGAAGCTACCTATGTTAATAGTCTCATGTCCATCAAATCAACACCTGTCAGCTCAAAATCGGTCCTGCTTCCATTAGAACTACACTATGTTTTCTCATTTTAGGAGACAAAAACACTGACAGCTATTCCACATTTAAATACTGTAATGGTGTACCTGAAACACATTTTACAATAGTAATTAGCACTGAAGACCTCTTGGGCGTTCTATTGAGATTTGGCAGAAACGAAGACAAAGACATTGTGTTGAAGAGTTATTCCGCCATCTAGTGTCTAACAACTGAATTTACACCATTTTACTATATGGACTGCATTATCTTCAAAGAAAAGAAACCACAATGTATAGATGCCAAGAAAGTACTAGGGTAACACCAAAATACTGGTCAGGAGAATGTATAAATGTATAGATTACGATGATATCGTTCCATAAATCACTGCTCAACCTGATTATACTGAGCAACAGGAAGTGAGCCCCCACCGCCTCCGTTCACACGCAAGTGTGAAGCTTTGTGCGATGATGTCATACCATCGGCAGGTACACTCAAAAACATCTGACGCAAAATCAGATACGAGAGGTTGGAAAAGGATCAGAGTCCTTATCACAAAGAGATAAGCCAGGCATTAGAAGCACTCCGATTATTTTAGCATCTCTCATGCATAAGTAACAACTGAGCTAGAGGAGCAGGCGGGCAGCTCGGCGGCGAGCGTGAAGCGGTGTTAATGAGACCAGCTTTTTAATGGAACTGTGGAAAGAGAGTGCCAAATGCAAATGCAACTTATCACCTCTCCCCGCCAACAGGCCAGGGAAAGGCATTAATGTGTTTAAGAGCAGAGAAATTACCCACAATCCTCCCCCCACTCTCTCTCTCTCTCTCTAACCACCTCTCTCTATACATTATTTCGGATTAATCTTGTAAAGGCTTGTCATGTACCGTGAGAGCTCATGGAGGGCATCTGCACAGACCCTGGCAGATGGATGGAGGAAGTCAGGAAAGGGATGAACAGACAGTGAATGCATTTCACAGAAAGAGTGTTACTGTAGTCTGAGTGAGAGTGCAGGGGTGGAAGTGACATTTTAATATATTTGTGGCACCCTCGTTCTGTAAGACAATGTGTAAGCTTATATTTTACAAAGTGAAAACATCACAGATGCAAAGATATTCACACTGTGAGTGGGAAAATAAACATACAAATATAAAAAGGTGAGTGAAAAAGTAGGGCTAATTGAGTAATCTAGATTATTTTTCCGATTATTGAAATAATCTCACAATTACGCCAATCAAAGGGGATGAACAAACAGCATGACGAACTTAAAGGAGTAGTTCACTTTTAAAAAAAACTTTTACCGCCATGTCATCCAAGATTTTCTCCATATAATGGACTTCAATGGGAACCAAACGGTTCAAGGAGAAATGAGAGTTTCAGTGCAGCTTCAAAGGGCTTCACCACATGATGAATAAGGGTCTTATCAAGCGAAACAATCGCTCATTTCAAAAATAAATAAAAAAGTTTGTTTTATAAGCACAAATGCTCGCCTTGCTCTGTTCTGTGATGAGCATTTGTGACTCTCATTCATCAAAATGAACAAATCTTTTTTCGAGTCATGACTCGAAGGTCCTAGATACGACCCTTATCCATCGTCTGGTGTCGTTTAAAGCCCTTTGAAGCTGCACTGAAACTCTCATTTGAACCTTGAACTGTTTGGTTCCCATTGAAGTCCATTATATGGAGAAAATCCTGGAAAGTTTTCATCAAAAACCTTAATATCTTTTCGACTGAAGAAAGAAAGACATGGACATCTTGGATGACACAGGTGTGAGTAAATTATCAGCAAAAGTTTTTTTTAAAAGTGAACTACTCCATGGACAAACATGGAATCAAAACCAAGAAGGACGAGAAAGCCTGACTGGACAGAGGAACAGTGTTTACTGTTAGCCCAGTTAGTGGATGAACATGAGGCCGTCCTTAAAGGAAAATTCGGGATGAGTGTCAATCTATGTACTCTTATTAATGTGAGTCATCTATTGTCTGCAACACATTTCTTCATCTTTCTGCCATTTTCTCCTCAGCTAAAGACACTCTTAAGCCTCTTAAATGTCCTTGTCCATACTTAAGATGCTTTCTGAATCACTTTTTTCTTTACTAGGATTTTTTCTTTCATTTTAAGAGTTAACGCCTACATTTCTAAGAATTTTCTAAGGATTTTGTCACTAGGAGCTACTCTTTGTATTAAGATTCTTTATGAATACGGGCCCTGGGGTTGATCAATCATATCCTATAACTAATGACAACACTGCCTGCCATCACTCCTGGCACTCATTCCAAATTTCCAATAGACACCAAATCATGGTGTATTTATGCTGTCACACACTTCTAATATTTATTACGATAACGCTGTCATTTCAATATTTTAACATCCTTTTGCAAGAAACAGATAACAAGGGATCAATTCCTCAGATGGCTGAGCTGATATCTCACAATGACTCATGCCGTGTTTAACAAGAGAGGTCTCCAGCGATCAGGACATTATTGATAATCATGAATATTTAGAGGCGCAGACCTTGATGTTGCGCTCTGAAACGCACCAGCAGAACAGAGAGGAGTCGCCATGTCAGAGCTTCATTCTGATTAATGATAAGACTTCCCATTACATCTACATCACACAGAGCCACTGCATGCGGCTCACTTCTCAGCTGATGGGTCGCAGGTTTATTCTTTTAGGGCTATAAAGCCACGGAGAAAAGAAACAGTGCTAAATGGAAATAATAAGATGCCACTAACCGTAAAATAGTGCATTAGTAGAAAAGTGAAATAAATGTGCTTTTCAGCTTTAAAATAGCAGAAGAAAAACTGAAATAGCTTTTGTTCCTGAATATATTTGTTTGTTAAATAAAATTCATTGTTTCATTGTATAGAAGCAGAATGGACTTTCTGCTAAACATGTACAAGGTATTCTAAGGTCATAAATGTTTGGAACAACATGGAGAAGTAAATAAAGAAAGAATGTATCAATCTTTTAGAGAATGTTTACATTATTGTTCATAAATTTTGCTTTGGTCAGATGAAAAAAAAGTGTTTTGGCAGCAAACACTTAATATGGGTTTGGTGCACACAGGGATAAAAATGTATCCCATGTGTAAAATGAAATACTCTGCTGTTATCTTTCATGCTGTGAGCCTAATTCTCTCCCAGAGGTCCTGGACATCTTGTTCAGATACATGGCATCATGGATTCCATCAAATACCAACAGATAAAAAATCTAAACCTGACAGCCTGTGCTAGAAATCAAGTTTGGATCTTCCAACAGGACAGTGATCCAAAAACAAACATCAAAATCAAAACAAAAATGGGTCACTGAGCACAAAACCAAGCATCAGCATTGGCCATCCCAGTCCCAGACCTGGGGCCTCATTTATAAAACTGTGCATAGAATCCTTACTAAAAGTGTAAGTGCGTCATCCATACTGTGTGGAGTTCAGTATGAGATCCATACTAAACTCCACACAAACATCAAAATCTCAGCTGAGGGTTGGGGTGACATCCGGGTATGTTCACACATCCGCTAATAAGACACTGAGGTTCAGAGAGAGAGAGAGAGAGAGATGCTCAGGGATGAATAGGGGGATTGAGCTATAATTACCTTCAAAACCTACATCCACACACACACACGTCTACTCTTCAAAGCTTGAGCCCAGGGGAAGCTTTTCTATTAAGTGTCCAGAACATGTCAGAGCTCAGATAAGACACACCAACAAGACACGTACCACAGGATCCTCGGGTATGGGCTGACATGTATAACATCACACACACACACACACAGTTTTTCAGTCCAATGTCTGCTAGAACATGACACGTGTGATGCGTAACTCTTTGATAAGGTGGCCCCTCCAGGGGCCTAAGAATGAGGGACACAATCCCTAAAGGATTGTGAATAAGTGGAAGAGAATAAGTGAAAGACGGGACAAAGGGAAAAAAACTGAGTGGAATTCAAAGAAGCCAATTTCACCCGTGTCAAGAGAGCAGCTGTGTGTTTCTCAGACTGGGACTTGACCAGGTTAACATTCCTCGCCTGCAGGACTTAAAAGAAAAACCTTCAAACTGGAAAATGAAGGGAGATAAGAATACAAGTAATTAATTTCCCCATTTTTTTAAACTATATTTATTTGCTGTCTGAACTAGTCTGGCAATTTGAACGCAGATAAATGTTTGATAAAGCTAAGAAAACAATCAGCCCAAAAAAGCTAAATGTTAAAATGACAGAGATTGTACAAATCTAGAGTTAAGTTGCTTTTGGCATTTATAAAAACAGCTGCAACAGCAATTAAATAATTAAATCAATATATTCAGAGTTGTATAATATTTATTCAAAATAAAATGGCTGTTGCAATCTCAGATGTCCTTTTTTAGTCATTCGTCAATCAGAATTTAGCGTCTGTTTTAAAATGAGTGTTATTGAATGCTAATTTTTTTTAAACATATTATACCACAATACTTGAGCGATCATAAACAAATAGTTAAATCAGTGTTTTGATACGATTCATTCAAACGAACCATTTAAACTGATGCAACTAATCAAACATACAAAATCTAAAGCTGTTGCTAGTTTAAATGAGCTGTTAAAACATCCAGTCAAGGAAGGATTGTGAAAACTAAACTGATTACAGTCTATAGAAATCTTAGTGAATAGATAAAAAGTATACTGAAATCAATGCATATGCACGATATTGTTTAATTTAGTAAAACACTGTGAATATTCTATATATCACCCAGTCTTAGCATCAACTATACAGGTCAAAAGTTTGCCATTTTTAATCTTTTTTTTTTTTTTTAAGTCTCATATGCTCACCAAAGGCTGCATTTATTTGATAAAAACAGTAAAAACAGAAATATTGTGAAACATTACTCAAATCAAACTTTTGCATAATATATTAAAAATGTAATTTATTCCTATGTTGTCAAAGCAGAATTATCATCATTTCTACACTCTTTGGTGTCACATGATCCTTCAGAAATAATTCTAATGTGCTGATTTACGGCTCAAATTTTTATTATTATTATTTTTATTATTATTAATTTATTATTTTAATTTATTAATTTAAATTATTGACTTATTAATTTATTATTATTGTTGAAAATAGTTGTGCTGCTTAATATTTTTGTAGAAAAGGACTTTTTTCAGGAATTTTGTTTCAAAACAAAAACATATTTTATTACATTATAAATGTCTTTTCTGGTCACTTTTGATATAATGCATCCTTGAATTTCATTCAATTTTTTTTTTTACTTATTCCAAACTTTTGAAAAGTAGTACTAACAATAATTGAACAGTAAACCAGCTAATTTTACTAATACTCATTTTTTACTAGTACTGATTTTAAAAAGTATTATTATTTGTAAAAATATGGCATTACCATGGTACATGTACAAAAAGATATCACCATGGTGCCATGTCTAAAAAACACGATAATATGTTTGTAACCGAAATGCCCTGAAATTCAACTCTACACTACATCGTACGATGACTGAAAGAAAAATCCAACATTCTCTACAGTATTTACATTGCCTGTCTCCGGGTGCAGTGGAGTCAGAGTGTGTTTGCATGCACAGTTATACTTCTGTCCTGAAGTATTGTGCTGAAGTGTTTGTAGAAGAGTCTCACCAGCTGTTTGGCTTTCTCAGACTCCTGCCGCGTCTGTACTCGCTCTCTCTGCACCGCTCGAGTGATGTCCTGCCGGGCCGCCTCTCTCTCTTTGCGTGCGATCCGAGCCAACTCCTCCTGTATAATGGCCTGCTGCTGCTCATACCTGTGCAAGCACACACAGATTTATTTACATGCCTGTTGCCAAGCCATGATTCACTCACTGCTGTTCTTAAACCTACCACAGTGTTTCGCCCTTTGTTCTTGTGCTCGTTTCAACTATGATTCACACTTGGAGAACATCCAGGAAAAAGTGAGTCCCATTCAAATTTACAGTCTTATCTTTTAAGGGAACTAGAGTATTTTTAATACTCATATTTATGAGCTATTCTTTAGACATTCGTATATATTGTCAGATTAGAAGCATAATAAATGACAAATGGATACATTTATAAATAAATCAACGATTTGTTAAAATGCAAGTCGAGTGTTTTAAAATGTCAGCAACAGTTTTGGCATATAAACAACATTAAAAACTTGATTGATGCCACGCTTATTCATGCCAGACAGACAACCAAATATGATCTTCATAAAATCAAAAAGCTAGTAAATATATTTTCATGTACAAAGAGACTCATTTAAATTGATACATTATACCAATTTTAAAATGTTATTTGGAAAATATTTTGTCAATTTTGTCAATTTTTAAAATCCCTGTAAAGTCAAAATTTTCAAAGGACACCCTAGCAATCTCTTTGGGGTCCCTGCACCACTATTTGAACAAACAACTTAATTACTTCTTCCTGAGCTCCTCTTTAGTATCAGGAAAAGTCGTCTTGGTCTGTGGTTTTGGAGGTTCTGGGTCAGATGTGCTGGACGTTCGAGCCTGCTGACCTGCAAAGTTACAGAAAAACGAAAATAATTAATCGCTGACATGCATTACAAGTTTATTATCTCACTTATTGCATCTCGTAAGCACTCGGGCATGTAAACTGCCCCATTTTATGAACATGGAAAATCTTATGTCATACCTAGGTTCTCTTTATTGTTGACAGGTGGTCTTGGATCAGCACTGACATTCCTCATGCGCTGTAGGACGTCTTCAGACAGCTAAGAACATAAATATATACAAATTACTGAAGAACACACAAGTAAAATGAAGCATTGTTGTCATTGAGAACTCATAATTTAGGCTATTATCGTTCTGGTTTTTATTTATAGATTGACAAAAAGTAATGCACAGCAGTCGACAAACTGGAAGGGGAAAAACATAGATCTACTTTTAGTAATTTGTCGCTTATAAAGCTTAATTATTAATTATTGGGTATCCTTGCAGATTTTTAAACACACAAACATTAATACAGAATAATAATAACTCTACTAAATTGTTTTCACCTAATTTACTGCCCTAATCATGCAACCACTCATATCATAAGCTATATGATCTATTAAAGGTCTATATAGACCGAATTATACAGATCGAACTCAAAAGATTTCAGTCACACTTTCCAGAGCAAGCAATTATGTGGTCTAAGAGTATTAAAAGATTTCCCGCGCTTAACGTCCAGTCAGTAACGTTAACATACATACACCTGACCTGACCTTAGTTTCAATTACACTTCTGCACACCTGAGGACAAACTAGGTCAGTAAGATATCAGTCTTCACAGATACAACTTCACAACACAAGCAGGAAATAGTTTCTCGGTTTCAGACTCGGTTGTCATTAGCCAGAGCTGACAATATGAGGACTGATATTTACCGAATTTATCTATTAATGACTGACATCCGAAACAACATTGTGGCCATTTTCCTAAACGTGTCCCGTCCATTGAAGGACGTTCGGTTAACCCTGTAGCAAATTCACGCTAAAAAGTCCCACAAAACCAACCATAATCGTACATAACCCGAATAACTTGAAGGTAATAAATATCTGATGTTATTACCTTCACTCCACGCAGAATCCTCACCCTGTCATCCTCATCTAGGCCGAAAGAAACTCTCCTTGACGTGCTTTCTCCGGATCCCATCGCTTTATGTACAGCTTCGTTAATGGACCTTTCATAAAAGATAAACGAATTTATTCTCTAACTGAAATGAACACAATTTTTTAAGTAAATACGACGATATGTTTGACAGATTCACATCTTACCGTTTTTGTAGTGGCAGTTTGTAAGGCAGTATACTGAAACACTATTGGAGACTGGCTTTGGAATGAGCCAATGGAATCTCAGGATATTGCGGCGACTGGAGAAAGGGCTTCTGGGAGTTGTAGTCCATCAGACTCACTCAGTCCTTATTTACTTAAAAAAAAAACATTAGAGAGGTTTGATACGCTATTGTACTTATTTCACAGGTGTACTAAACAAAAAACATAAATTGTGAAAACAAGAAACCTACAGTTATCCATTAAACATTGAGTTAATTGAATGAAACTGTGCTCTAGTTGAATCTTCCATAAGTCAAGGATGGAGTGGTTTCTAGCATGAGGTTAAAGAAGTTTTAAAATAGTATACTGCTTTTTTATTACCTCTAACCATTTACAGTGACCATTTAAATGGATAAGATTTTCAAAAAAACCCTTCATAAACAATATTTGGATTAATATAAAATAATTTTGGCAAAAAAAAACAAACAAAAAAAACAATGAACTCCATGATCATAATCCACAGTGTTTGGCTATATTATAAATTTGATAGCAACTATGCATAATCCTTTCCACAACTCTATATAGGTTAAAATGTACTTATTACAATGTAAACTGCTCAAAAAAAGCATATGAAATAAGCTTTTTTTTAAGAACACCCACATAAGATGACTAATAATAAAGTTGGCTACTTGTACTATACTTGTGTAGTTAAATACAAGTCCAATTGATGATTCCTGCACAATAAATTGCTCAGTTTTTCTAAATTGAAAGTTGCTTCAGATAAAAGTGTGAAATGAGGTAATACTGTAATATTCATGCACTCAGAAAAAACATAACACGAATCAATGTTTTCTTTCAGGTATTGATTTATCCTCAAATGCCATCATACTCCTCACACAAGGCATCTTAAGCAAGTACTGTACATATAATAACATTCCCTGTTTAACAGACAAATCACAAGAAGAAATGTTTCTATGAAGCAAAAGACAGACGTAAATGACAGAAAGCTGCTCGCTGCTCACTTTAACTTTTGTGACGATGTGAACAGTAAGTGCACAGTAATCAATTTCCTTAACTATAATTATAGCGCAAATATTAATTATAAGACAGGATATTGAAAGAGGTCTGTCCATTTTCCAGAACCGATTTTCATTAAAGCACTTTTTTTCAAAGTGGCACTGATGCAGAATATTCCCAGCACTAACTGTAACGACCATGCATTTTCCCTTTAATTCAACAGCAGACTTATAATACAATGCCTCAGGTAATTACAGTGCCATCAAGGCATTTCCGTCTGATGGCTAAATGTCTGTCACAACATCATGCATTTAATTAAAGATTTCAAAGACCCCTTTTGCAGGAAAATGATTTGAGAATAATTTAAAATATGATTGTTAAACATGACACCATCATCACCATTAGACAGACAGCGCCACAGTAGGACTGTCCCAGAAAAAGTAAAGTGAGGCAGGAATGAAACCATGTGACAGCTTCAGTGGATAATGTTTGTGAATGCGGTACAGAAAATGGAGGTCTTGTGAACCATTATGATTGGCTGGGATTGCAAGGGGGCACGTCTAAGAGTCATTGACTGACATGTTCTCCACTTTGTTCTCTATATCAGCATCACCGCCCTGTTTCTTCTTCTTCCCTCCTTCCTGCTGTTTCTTCTGCTTCTTGGTTGCCTCCAGTTCAATAGGGGCTGGCTTCACAAACTTGATAATTTCTGTTAAACCTGAGTGAAGAAACCATAATATTGAGATTGACTGGAGACACAATTGGTTAGTACTTATCAGAGGAAATGTAACATACACTCATTGAACAGCTATCTAAAAGGTCCACTTATAGCTCACATATCCAGTTCTTTTGGTTGAAAAACAGATAACAGCGTGCAATAGAATTCTATTTCGCCTCTTCTCACACTTGAATGGTTTAAAATAGCTTGAATGTGTAAATTGTCAAGAATAAACAAGTGCAAATTATATACTTTCACTCTATACTAGGCAATTAATCCGTGAATCACAAGCGTGTCGCTGTCGAACCATGGGTCCTGGTCCATACGGATCATGACTCAACAACGATCCATTGCAACTCTACTTATGAATCTGTTATTTTTTTGGAAAATAAAAACATACAATGCAACCGGGATTATCCAATTAAATTACTTAGTTCCTTGTAGTCAATTGATTCTTTAATTCACAAAAATAGTGTCACCAATGTTGAATGATTCCCAAAAGAATCAGAATCAGATCCAGAATCGTTAAATTCCATATGATTTCCACCCTAACCTTTAACGACTAGGTTACGGCATCCCAAAACAAGTCTTTTCCATGCATGTAGAATAAGATTGAGGCAAACTGTTCTAACCTATTCATGTAAACAGATCCATACTCAGCGGTGCTCACCTGGAGGCATGAATGCCTTGAGAGGTTCTGGAACAATAACGCCTTCCTCTGTCTGGTAGTTCTCCAGGATAGCACATATAACGCGAGTAGTCGCACACATGGTGGCATTTAGCATGTGCACAAACTCAGCCTTTTAGAAAACAAACAATCACAATGGTCAATCAAACCTACCTCAAATTGTAAAAACAGATAGCCCAACATCATTCTTCAGTGGAGAATAGTGGAGTAGAACTGTACCTTGTCCATCATTTTCTTAGTCTGACCGTAGCGAATACGCAGGCGGCGAGCCTGGTAATCTGTGCAGTTTGAGCATGACACAAGCTCTCTAAAAGCCTGGGAGCCTGGGAACCAAGCCTCTAAATCCAACTTTTTACTAGCAGCGTGGTTCAGAGCACCTGTCAAACAAAAGCAAACAATTTATTTGAAGCTTTTTTTAGAGGAAGCTGATAAAAACTTTCAAGATTTTCCAACAAATGGTGGCTTATTAGTTCCATTGGTGCTTTCAATGGAAAAACTGGACAATGTGAACTAACCCGACACAATGTTGACGATGCGGTAGGGGATTCCTAACGACTTATAAAATTCTTCAGCTGTTCCAATCATCTCATCAAACATCTCCCAGGACTTGCCGTCATGAGGAGAGGCGTACACAAACTGCTCGATCTGGAAAGCATTGGAAAGATTTTGTATTCAGAGAGGTTGTTCTCCTAAATAATACCAGAATTATCTTCAAAATCTTTACTTACTGCAAAATTTAATAGAGGTCTATTCCTTGTTATGTAAGCAATAAGGTACGAGAGGCCGCTTCGCGTCATGCCTAACAACGCCCTTCAGCCGTTACTTATTCACAATACAGCACCTGCCTCGAGTACCTTATTGCTTTTATAAAATGGTTACCACACAATAAAATATTAATGTGTAAAAATATGTATTAGTGCAACTTTCATGAAGTAAAAATCACTAAAAGCCTTCCTTCCGCTAGAAAAAAATAGTCCCTGACCGTGAACAGCAACAACGTGTTCAATGTGTAATATGCAGGAAATGTGTAATATGCATGAAAGCTCAAATAAACAACACCGTAGGAACTGTAGTGTTGCGCAGTGATAAATAGAAGCGTTGGGTGAAGTGGTCATAGCCGTGTTTTATCGTGAATAAAGCACAGCTATTGACCATTCAGAATCAAGGACTGGAACTAACCCTTTTATAAGAAATAATAGTGATCTAAAATTAATATTTCACTGTTCATAGAATTGCCCGGACCTTCTCGAACTGATGGACCCTGAATATCCCGCGCGTGTCTCTGCCGTGAGAGCCCACTTCCTGTCTGAAGCAGGTGGAGAAGCCGGCATAGCGGATGGGGAGATCCTCTGGCTTCAGCCATTCATCTCTCAGGAAAGCTGCTATTGGCTGCTCCGATGTGGCAATCAAATACTTTTCGTCTACTGAACTGTCGTCGGACTTCTCGCTCCCCTTCCCGATCACCTAAACAAACACATTACATTAAAACCTTTGTTTCTGTAGATCAAGTTTTGTTAGTTGTATTAAGTGGTTCTAGCATGATGATGTCAACTTTTGTGCAACTAATGTATATATTGTATATGTATTGTAATGTATATCCCATATATATATATATATATATAGTATATACATTTTTATACAAAAAAAGGTCAAATAAAGTATTAAGCAATATAGGACAAACCTTATAGAGCTCTTCATCAAACTGGCTGAGCTGAGCGACCTCCTGCATGACTTCTTTCCTCATGAAGAAGGGTGTGTACAGCAGGTTGTAGTTCTTGCTGTACAGGATCCGCAGTGCATAGTTAATTAAAGCCTGCTCCAAGAAAACTAATGGCCCCTGAAATACAATACATAAGTACACCCATTTTAAAATGGGTGCCAAGTGCTTTTTGGCATGTTTCTTTTGAAGAACTAAGGTAAGATAAACATCAAAGATGCTTTGCTACAAGCAGAAATTGCAAGAGCTATTTGAGGTCTTTGTGCTGGTATTCCAGATTGAAAAGGTGGGCGGAGCATCCACATTGCTGGAGACATGAGAATGGGGGTAAATATTGTGCAACAAGGCAAAATGGTTACCACATGCTCAGAAGTGGTTTACACAAAAACAAAGCCATTGTCCTTCAGTTCCCTTCCTTGCACAGTTTGACAATCCACAAAAAAAAAAAAAAATAGGTTAAAGGGCAACAAACCTTTAGGAAGTATCCTCTGCTTCCAGCCACGACGGCTCCTTTTTCCCCTTCGTAACCATCCACCATGACAACCAGGTCCACGTGAGAATACTTCTTCTGCACTGTGCAGTCACCCCAGGTGCGTTCCACCTTATTATCAGCATCCTGAGAAAGAGAAACAACATTTTACCTTTATCTGCAGTTGAGTAAGTTAAGCAACAACATATACCACCATTTTTTGTATGGTGGTTGTGTCCACATACACATATTTATATGCAAACACCAAATAAAAGTGAATTTTGCATCCGATGCCGCCTTTAACCCCACTGAGAATCTTTGGGATGTGCTGGAGAAGACATAACACTGCGAAATGACAAGATGTAGGCGAGAAATTGATGCAACTTTGGATGGAAATCAATGTCTTTTCATTGCTGAGTTTACAGAAACGACGCCATGAAGAATGCATGCTGTAATTAAAGCAAAAAGCAGTCCAGCAAAATATTAGAGTGTGTGATTTTTATTTATTTTTAGGCCAGGCAATGTATTTGGTTTGCAGGACCTGCCTAGTGTACTCACCTCATCGTTGCTGATGGGCACAGAGGGATGCAGGAGGTTTCCGATCTCTCTCAGGAACTCAAAGCGCTCCGCCTCCAGCTTTAGACGATCACTGTCTGTCTTCTGCACCGCCTCGTCCACAAGTAACCGCACCTTCTTAATCTGAGTCACCGTGAGGTTCTGCCAGAGACAGAATGCAGAATTATTGCTCACAGATGGGTTGTGAATCATTGTTTGATGTACTTAGTCAAAGTTGAGAACAGTTGTGTACAATTTGTTTTTAGGATTCTTTGATGAACAGAGAGTCCAGATGGACAGCATTTATCTGAAATAAACATCTTTTGTAACATTATAAATGTCTTTAATGTAACTTTTGATCAAATTAATGCAATTTTGCTCAATAAAAGTGTTAATTTTTTTGATTCCTTTAAAAAAAAAAAAAAACTCACTGACCCCAAACTTCTGTACGGTAGTGTGTAATGTTACAAAAACTTTCTATTTAAGATAAATACTATTCTTTTTAACTTTCTATTCATCAAAAAATCCTGAAAAAAAAATTCCAACACTGAATGATTTCTTGAATAATAATAATAAATGCTTCTTGAGCAGCAAATCAGTATATTAGAATGATAATAATAGCTTGACTCACTGATAGTGTTTCTCCAACGAGGGCTTCCAGATTCTGAGCCTCTTCTGGAAGCGTGTCATCGTCACCAACTGGCTCTTTCTTCTGCAAAAACATCATACGACCGGCAAGCAGAATATTATTATTACTCAATGATAACAGATCAAAACAAATATATGACAGCTGTTTTACGTACCTTCATCTTTTCACCGATGGCTTTGCTGCACAGATTCTTGGCCTTGTTTAGGTTATCCGCCGTGAAGCGACCTGGAGGCATAAAAAAATTATAATTCTAACACAAATGCATATCATATATAATATTATAGCAATAGTAATCATCCTGTTTTGCAAATTATGCTAACATTTGAAATACATATGGTGACCACACCAAGCTTAAATATATTAAAAGTATAGACTTTTGGATGGATTTAAAGGAATAGGGAATTCAATTGTCAAACTGTTATAATATTTTCACTTCATGATGAAAGAACAGTATGGCACACAACATCACTGACAGTCAGCAGCTCCTCCTCTGTATTCACTCTGACATTGAGATTGCATCAGATTCAGCCGGGTGATGCTGCGACAGCTTTAACCAATGTATATTCATACCTCTCATCCTCGAATAACACCTGATATAAACTTATATTCGGCTAAATAACAGAAACATGTTTTATTAACTGAAGTAAACAATGTTAATCACACTATGACAGGCGGGTTAAGTATTAGCGTCAATGCTACATGCTAACCGGTAATGCAGGTTCTGCACGTTTCCACGCATTTTACATTAACTTTATTATTAAGTATAACACAGTCAGTGTATGTTTCCTCTCTTAAAGTCTTTAGGTTGATTAACAGATTTGTATACGTGTCACAAACTGTTCTCATTCACAGGCTGCCATGTGTTTCGTTAGCTGTAGCGTTAGCCGATACTCACATTTCCTCCATTCTGTATCCGCCTCGACCAGTTTATCCACCAGAGACACATCCTTAAACCGTTTCCTCTGGGTTTCCCGCACGATTTCAGGATCGCCACCTTTGTCGGTGCGAAACAGGTCTAAATCGAGCACCATGATGCCTGTGGACGCGGTGTGCAGTGCGGATGAATGGAGGAAAGGAATATGGAAAGTATGGAGAAATATGGATGGGAGGCGCTAGAGAGTCTGCTGTCATGCATATTCATTACTCATACTCAGCTCTGGCCAATTACAGAATGATACTACTGAGCTAATGAATATTAATTACTTTAAATCGACGGAGTCATGCGTAAGCTAATTCATACTCATGAGCCAACCTTCGTGAATTCAGTTAAATGCCTTTTTTAATATGTTTTACCTTTTATAAGTCATTGTTAATATTTTATTCTCCCAACTGGGATTTTTTCTTCTTCTTCTTGGTGGTGGTATACATTTTTTTTTAAAGTTTACAGGTTACTAGCACCAACACAGGCTACATTTCATCGAGACTTGAGAGTCAACATAAAACATTTTAAATTCGATGTAATTTGCATAATATAATGATATATAACATATTATAATGGTGGCATTCTTCAATAGAAACCGTTATTGTAACAAAAATGGCTTGCAAGTAACAATTTTTCTTATGGTCAGTTGGCTACGTAATGTTCAGGGTGATTTGTGTAGCTCGGTGATGTTTTGGTAATTTTCCTGTTCCCATTTCTCATGCAGAATTTCCATCTCTAGTTTAAAACATCTTAAACCAGGCCAGGAGGTCAGATTAGACCAGCAAACCATCTTAGACTGTTTTAAACTGTATTTATGTATCAATTTGAACTGTTCCAGGTTCTGCAGTTGTGCTTAGTATGTTCTTGTAATAATTTGATTATTGTTCTAATGGGATATTATGCCCATTTACTCTTTACTTGTAGGCCTATAGCTTAGTATAAATGATTTGCTACAAAATCATGCAGCCCAAAGTAAATTATTAAATTCTATATCGCCCATAAATATTACTGCACAATTCAATGTTTAAAAATAGCATCAGTTTTCTTTGTGCAACTCTGAAACGTCTTTGTTGGTGTTGCCAATTTTCTGAACAGCATTGGCAAGCTGTAACGAGATTTATTGGTGATGAAAATTATGATTATTTACTTTATCGTGGAAAATGGGTTTGAATTCCTTGACAATGATTCAAAAGCAAGAAAAACAATTGTATATAATAAATTTGATGTTGTTGCCAATGCTTGTTAAGTTTTATATTCGTAAATCAAAGCATTCTAACAGGGTCAGGTTGTACACCAAAGCAAAAAAATGTATATCAGTCGAATAAATTAGTGCTAGCTATTTACAAAAGCATTGGAAGTTTATTTGTAAAACATCATGCATTCATACATTTTCAGAAACATTTTATGTAAGAGTTTATAGCTTATATTCTAAAAACAGAGATGTTACCCAACACAACTCACTGGGACATATGTGTTTTTCTCCTGAATTTCCTTGCATTATAATAATAAAGATTATACATAATTAAAATATATATTTAAAAAAAAGCCTTGCATTATTATAATGTAAGACCAAGCAGACATTTAGGCAGTTTGTCAAAACAAAATATAGTAATTTCCCTTCATATTAGACAAAAACAGACTATTGCAAAAATAACTGATTAAAAAAAATAGCAAACAACATAATAAAGATTATTAAAAAATAACACTTCATGTAAACAAATGACACAATTTAAGGTCATTCACTACAATAAATCAAGAGTCCTTAAACATTTTCCATATATTTTTTAGAAAGATTACTGGGATTGCATGCAAATGGATATTCATTGTCACATGATGTTTATCATTCATGAAAATAAGCAGGAAATACACAAATAAGGCAAAATTAATACACATTTACATGAAAACAATCGTTCACAGCATTCAGGAACCTCACTGTACTTCCGTTCCCTCTCATTTGTTTTTCACAACAATCTAAAAAAAGGCCAATGCAATTTAGATAAAGTTGATTGTGCATGTCTATGCAAAACTCTTGTGAGTGCTGTTGGTGGATGCTATGTGGTTGCTAGGGTATTCTGTATGTTGTTATGTGGTTGCTAGGGTATTCTGGGTACCAAATGATTATCAGGTCTTCAAATATGGCTTTTTTATTACATTTTTCTACTCATGCTATTACTGCACTGGACTATTTGATATAAATATTTTTAAAAAATATGTATTTATTTTGATAGCCTACATTTGTAATTAAATGTATTCCCTGGCACTCTCTTCCAGACCCCAGTTTGAAAACCCCATGCGCTAGGAAATACCTAAATCATCTGCAAAGTGAATTTCATTCAATGTAAGTGTAATTTCGTAGCTCACACACACGCTTTATGTTAGGCTGCATCCAAAATCGCAAACTTTCCTACTATAACAGTAACAGTAGTGACAAAAGAAGTGTTTGAATTGACAGAACTAATAAAAGAAGGAAAAAAGTACACAGATGATCTACTACTACTGGCGAGATTGTGAAGTATGCATACGATGGACACTTTACAATCCCATGAGGTCACAATGAGATCATTTGTGAATGGCAGCATGAAGTGACGCAACTGAACTTGGTAGGTCACATGATGATGACAACATGGTGAGGCAGTAAATCCAGATTACATAAATACTACACCAACTCATACTATATAGAACATGCTTTTTTAGGGGCTGTGAAGTAATTACTTGTTCAAAAAAAATCGAGTATGCGATTTCGGATGCATCCTTATTCATATTTTTGATGTTGCATTAATTAGTTTGCCCACAAGATGGCAACACTGGCCTGGACCATCATTTCACAGCCAAGCCAGAAATGTAACAAAAACAGAACTAGAACAAAAAAATTATAATAATAATCGACATCCACACGTGCTGACGTGTGATTGTGTGAGGGGATTAAAGTTGCTTCCCAAATGATGCTCTACACACTATGCACTATGTACCCACCCATGTAGTGTATACATTTATAGGCTACTTTGAAAGGCTTCGTATGGCTATGAAAAAAATGTAAGTATACTTTAGGTTGTGTGAGTGCATTTATCGAAGCAGTTTATGAAATGATTGGATTTCCTACATGTTCCTCTTCAGTCGGCTCCTCAGAAAACTGTGCCTTGGCCTCCTGTATGGCCAGCTGTAGTGCCGCCCCAGCTGGGAGTTTACAGTACCCGCTTTCTAACATATCCTCCACCTGTAGGTAAACTCCAGGCTTCTGCAAAGCCACTCCGTGAAGATGGGAGAAGAGCAAAGGTAAGTCTTTAGTCAGGGTGTATCTTGAAGCGAGACCTAGTGATGCTGGGATATCAGACTCTTGTGAGTACTCAAATATGGCCACCATGAATTTGGAGAGGTCTTGACCCAACGCTTTGGCACGACACAGCTCCTCTCCGATCATGGAAACAGTAACTAAGGTGGTGTTCTCCAGCGGTTCCTCATCCTCAGACCGGTTCTGATGGAGACCTCGGGAGCAGATGACCAGCACAAAGTCACAATCCTTCATGTTCTTGCAGTGCCACCCCAAACTGCCCTCCTCCATAATGCGCAAGGCCTCCCACAAGTCTAAATGCACCTAAACAGAATTATAATAGAGATAATTAAGAGATAAGAGTTGAAATAATATTTTTTATTCATGGATACATTAAAAAAATACATTTTAATGTATTTTATTTGATCTATTTAAATAGATAGACATTTTAATTATTTAATTCATTTTTATTTATATTATTTGATACGTTTTTATAGACATACTGACGGCCAATGTGGGGATAATATTGTGTTTTTAGAACTGAAAGAACCAGTGTTTTTATTGTTAACTAAACCTAAAAACCGTTCCCGTTAGATGAAATAAAATATAAATATTAGCCGAAAACTTACAAAAAGTTGATGTAAACGAAAAAAATTATTAGTTATTTAGAAATATATAAAAATCTAAGAAAATGACTAAAAAACCAATAAAAATATAAAAATAAAAGCAAATTCAAAATATTAATAAATACTATAAGAATGCGTAAAAAATAGTAAAATAACATTGAAAAGGTGTTTCATTATTTACTTCTACTTTCATTTTATTACTAGTTCTTTTTTTGTGTTTGTGCTAATTTTTTTTTTTTTCAATGATACACTACATTCATGAAATGCTAATAATCTCAAACAAAATGTTTCATGTTTCCTTTAAAGATGGATGGGGAAACAAAATCTTAAAATAATACAAATATTCTCAGCATGCTTTGATTCAATCCTAATACACTTACTTGAGTCGCCATGTGCTTTTGCAAAAAAGCAGCCAGTTGCAACACGACTCTGACGTGGGCAGGACCATCGTTACTGGAATAGCAAATCAGAAGACGAGGGGGACGGGTGGGTTTGTCCAGCAAAACACACTGTCCTTCACACAGTTTTTTGTCATAGTACTGTTCGATGATTTCTGACAAATAGGACATAACAACACAATTGCCCATTAGTACAAAACAACACACATCTTTGGCTGTGACAAAAACAAAATGAATCCTAAACGATTACTCAGATCCTAGGGCAAAATTTGAAGTCTTTGATCACTAGTTTGACATCTTTGCAGACAGCCGATTAATGACCTTTACCCTCAGGCAAAATTGTGTCAGTCTCAGAAGATCTGACGCACGGTCCTGTAATGCGACTTCTCCCACGACAATCACCAATTCAACAAGTCACTGAACGCGTCACGGACTGATGATGTCAAACTTCTTGCATGCGTCTGTTTTTAGCGCGTCTTGACTGCCATTGGCTACAGTCTGACATCAATGACAACTGAGATCCTACAGTATGTGACATGGCTTAAATGGCGATCATGTCTCTGACAAGCAACAGTCGTAAAGGACTATTATAAGTCAATCACTGTGCACCCAGCTTTCATTGGCATTCTCAAAAACACCTTTTTAACTTCCCAAATTAATTTATAGCCCTACCTTTGAGAACAAAATACTCAACATGTATAAATAAAAAACAGAACACTAAGTGTCGCTTAGCAGTTTAATCACTGACCAGTACAATTACTTATTGATTGGTTATAAAACGCGAACCTGGTCTCATTTTGGAGTGGACTTTTTTCTTCAGTCTTTTCTTGTAGACAGCGATGAAAGTGAGCACTGCGGTAGCAGCAAGCAGGATTCCCACGGACAAGAGCACCATCAGTGAAGGGCTTTCTGTCAAGTGGGAGGTCGATAGCTCTGATCGTGAGAGGGAAAAATACCAAAACCGATTATCACTCTGAAGTCTTTGATAACGTAATTGTTTCATTGGGTGTTGCCTCTTTAAAAGTTGCCAGGCATGTTGCTCCACCTGCAGATGCTGTACACCCTAAAGACTAAACATTGTGCACATAACAAAAAGAAAATGTGTTTTGCCTTCAGTGTGTACAATAATCTCTACCATGAAAGTGAATGTGTGTTCTTTTTTGATTTGAAAGTTCAACTTTACCTTCAGAGCTATGTTTAACTACAACAACGAATGTTTTCCTGACTGCATCCACGACATCGGCAGCAATCTGGAGGGAAAAAAAACATCTGGGAATTCTAATATCTAGAATGTTATATCAAATATTTGTAGAAGCCTATTGGCAGGGACTTTTTAATGTGTCTGAATGGTTGTGTCCCTGATCTCTCATTCAATATTAAAGAAAGCTAAACAAACACGCACCCATTTAATCTGAAGAATGAAGACTCACCTGACAGGTGTAGTTTGTCCCTGCTTGGAGATTCTGCAAACGGTATGTGTGATGTGTCTTGTTGAGACTAAAATCCTAGACATCAGCAAACATTCTGATTTAATAGTTATCAGGTGAACGTTTGAGAAATTGTATTAATTTCATATTTATTGAAATTATCCATAAATAACATTGATTCATATTACACTTGATTAAATAACAACAGTATCTGTATTCTTAAGTCTGTATTATAGAAAGGAGTAGTTCACTTTTAAAATAAACTTTTGCTGATAATTTACTCACCCCCATGTCATCCAAGATGTCCATGTTTTTCTTTCTTCAGTCGAAAAGAAATTAAGGTTTTTGATGAAAACATTCCAGGATTTTCTCCATATAATTGACTTCAATGGGAACCAAACGGTTCAAGATCCAAATGAGAGTTTTAGTGTGGCTTCAAAGGGCTTTAAACGATTCCAGACGATGAATAAGGGTGTTATCTAGCGAAACGATCGGCCATTTAAAAAATAAAGTTTTATAAGCACAAATGCTCGCCTTGCTCTGTTCTGTGATGAGCGTTTGTGACTCTCCTGTTCAAACTCGTTCATCAAAATGAACAAATCTTTTTTCGAATCATGACTCGAAGAGTCCTAGATAAGACCCTTATTCATCGTCTGGTGTCGTTTAAAGCCCTTTGAAGCTGCACTAAAACTCTAATTTGGACCTTGAACCGTTTGGTTCCCATTGAAGTCCATTATATGTAAAAAATCCTAGAATGTTTTCATCAAAAACCTTAATTTCTTTTCGACTGAAGAAAGATTGACGTGGACATCTTGGATGACATGGGGGTGAGTAAATTATCAGCAAAAATTATTTTTTAAAAGTGAACTACTCCTTTAATGTTTTACATTTAAAATGTTTGTTTTTTTTAACCCACCGGTTTGATGCTTGTGTAATTTCGTAGCCCACCTCCGAAACATGATGAAAAATACTGACGGATCTCAAAGTTCTCAGGTGCAAGGTTAAAGGTCACATAAACATCCTGGTTCTCCTGGTGGACCTCGACGTATCTGGGATACCAGTCTATAATGAATAACATGACATGAGAATGAACACCATGTGCCATGATCAACAGGAACACAGAAGACACGTGATGGCCACAACACTCACCTTTCTCACACTCTTCAAGACCATTTTTTTCAGGACATGCTGAAAACACACATTGTGAAGTAGCATTTGTCAAATGATTCTCTTAATATGCAGTGGTCCAAGTTGTCAACATTGTGAATGACTATCAAACTAATTACATGGTTTGTTTTATATCAAAAGGGAAGTGCTTACTGCGTGTGAAAAACATTTTCTTCTCATAGAACTGCTCCCACCGCTCAGGGACGGGGAGTGCCATGACAGTCACGACATACTCCCTATCCAAAGACAGATTTGTGAAGGGATCTGAGTAATAGACCTGTGGAAACCATCAAGACAATAGATTACTTGATCTCATGACTTCAGGAACTAGTACATTTGAACTCAGTTATATAAGTAAAGAAACAGTAAGTTCTTAACAAGAAAAAAAAATATTGTTGGTTTAACTTAAAAAAGTAAGTAACCTGATTGCCTTAAAATTTTAAGTTGATTGAACTGGAAAAAGTGAGTTAATAAGATTAATTTAATCATCAGAAATAATAAGTTCTCAACTAAATAAATAATTTGAGTTGATTTTACAAAAGAAAAAATGTGATGACAAATCTTGAAAATATTTTTTACAGTGTAAAAGCCCTGTTTTGTTTTGTCTTATAGTTCAGAATAATATATTCTAGAATAAAATGACATTGGATGCTATCTAAGTTGTAGGTTTGTTTAACATACCCGATGGGCATGTGCAGGGGTGAGGGACAGATTACTACCCAGGAGAAAGAGCTGACATGATAACTGAGATCCACCAAGAGCCTGAAGGGTTACTTGAAATCCACGTAAGAATGCAATACCTGTGTGCATCATTAAAATATTAGACAGATACAGAGGGGACGATATATAGATTGAATGACACATAGGCATTGATAGAATTACAGACAGATGGATAGAACAACAGACAGACAGGTGGATGTATGGCTAGAACATGAAACGACAGACAAACAGAGAGACGATCATTACCATATTGGCTTGGGGTCCATGATACAGTAATGGTATCAAATGTTGGATCTTTATTGGCTTCAAACTCGATGTGAATATTTTGAGGTGGGTGAACATAATGCTGGCAGACCTCTGGGGTTTCCTGGCCTAGAAAATATTGACAAGGCCAAGGTACACAACCTAGCCGAGGAGAGGAGTTACCACACAGTTACACTAAATGAGCTCGTTATCTTACTGAGCTATTCGTACATGACATGAGGTACACTGTCAAAAGCTACTTTGAGATGGCAAAGTTAAAAAGATCCGAGAACAAGTGAAAGGCATTTGATTTACATGAGACAATAAGATTAAGAAAAATCCTAACATGCTAGTCTTTGAAAGCAGCTGAAAATGGAAAATCATACATATACAGATTACAGTTTGGTTCAAGGAAAGCTAAATATAAGTGATTCCTGGAACTGCTGTGAACAATTACAATACAAAACAGCTTGTCTTGTTTTGTGAAATTACCAGAACAACTTAATCCAACAAAACAAGCGAGAGTAATTATCCTACATCACGCAACAAGAATTAACAATTAAAAATGTCAGTCACACTTTCAACACTGATCGCTGTGAAAGGCTATTTCAAAACCATTTCATATGTTATCATTTAGCGATGCAGTGGATGGATTACAAAACGTACTTTTACTGGCCGTGTAAAGCATGCAAAGTCATGCCAGATTGTTTGATGAGCCTTTTCACACTAAGCCATCATCCTGAGAAATGTAAAACTCATTGCCAGTTGAGTTGTTTACACACTGATCATTAACTGTGCTCACAGTCATGTTTGTCCAATTCATCTACAAGTTTACATTAAAATGAATCTCACTGGCTGAAAGCAATCCCTTTACTCCGACTTAGTGACCTACTCCTATGAAGCTTTATTTCATTAACTCCTTGAAAGTTTACAATGACCATTGGGTTTTGGCAGAGCTATGTTGTGTGTCTTTATAGGTCTATAGGGGGGTGCTGGACATATACAATAAAATTGACTTACTTCCAAACGGGCTGGAGGAGGGAATACTGGGAGATATTTGCACATCGTCTGCTGTGATTCTGCAGTATTCACATCTTGGGTCTCCCTGAAAATACACATAGTCCACTTTATTAAAAAAAAAAAAAAATAGGGAAAATATGAAATATTACAGATTCTGCACCATTTCTACACTGTAAAAAATCTTTTCATGATTAGTAATCACAACATTTTTTCTTTTGTCAAATCAACTTAAATAATTTGTTAAGTTCAGATAACATATAATTTTGAGTTTCTGATGATTAAATCATTCTCCTTCATTGTATTAACTCACTTTTTCCATTTCAATGAACTTTAAGGCAACCAGGTTACTTACTTTTTTAAGTTAAGCCAACAATATTTTTTTTACAGTGTAGGCAACTAATCAAATGTGTAACACTGACCTTGTAAATTCCACAAGATTCTACACTGTAAAAAATATTATTGTTTTAACTTAAAAAAGTAAGTAACCTGGTTGCAATAAAATTTTAAGTTGATTGAACTGGAAAAAGTGAGTTAATACAATGAAGGAGATTCCTTTAATCATCAGAAACTCAAAATAATAAGTTATCTCAACTAAATAAATAATTTAAGTTGATTTTACAAAAGAAAAAATGTGATAACAAATCTTGAAAATATTTTTTTTATTTTTTATATATGCAAACATGACGATTTGGGGTTGAGAAACAACCCAAACAATTACAACCCTAGTTATTTATTTGATACAGTGGCTAAATTACCAAGAAATAAACTTCTGAAATTTCCAGCACAGCAGTAATGACTTTATGATCTTTTTTGCTTACAAGACTGATTATATTAGAGATAAACTTTGCAACCATCTCCTACAGTATTGCATAAGGCAATGCTTTGTAGTCTCCCTGAGGAAAAATTCCATTCATGTCTTGCAGAGAATTGTCTAAACTTGTTAAATCATCTAAAACAACAACATGTATATTAGACCCTATACTGATTAAGCTCCTGAAAGAAATGCTTCCAGAGGTAATAAATCCTCTTCTGAAGATCATCAATTCCTTTTTGTCACTAGGATATGTATCGAAAACTTTTAAGCTCGCTGTTATTAAACCTCTTATTAAAACAAAGCAACTTGATTCTAGAGAATAGGTCAATTACATGCCAATCTCAGATCTACCCTTTTTGTCAAAGATACTAGTAAATGTAGTATCCTCACAATTATGTTCCTTTTTAGAAAGAAATGGTATCTACAAGGATTTCCAGTCAGGATTTAGACCGTACCATAGTACTGAGACTGCTCTCTGAGTTACAAATTATTTGCTTTTATCATCCGATCGTGGTTGTATCTCTCATTTTCTCTATTAGTGTTACTCGATCTTAGTGCTGCATTTGATTCCATCGACCACAATATTCTTTTAAATAGACTTGAATATTAAGTTGGCATTAGTGGAATTACATTAGCATGGTGTAAATCATACTTATCTGACTTTTATCAGTTTGTAGCAGTAGATGAAGAGATGTTTTATCGATCAAAAGTTCAGTATGGAGTACCACAAGGCTCAGTACTAGGACTGTTGCTGTTCTCTCTGTACATGCTACCCTTGGGAGATATCATTAGGAAGCATGGGATTAGTTTTCACTATTATGTCGATGATACTCAGCTCTATATCTCTTTGTGCCCCAATGAAACATGCCAATTCAAGAAATTTAATGGAATGGACAGCTGATATAACAATTTGGATGACTATTAATTTTCTATTACTTAATTCTGAGTTTCTAATAATTGGACCAAAAACATCAGCACGTACTAACCAAGGAAACTGCCCTGTCCCAAAATTTTGGTCAGTTAATAAAACCTAGAATATCAAAATCGGCTGCTGGCGGCAGATCGTTTTCCTATTTAGCACCTAAACTCTGGAACAGTCTCCCTAACATTGCCCGGGAAGCAGACACACTCTTGTCAGTCTAAATCTAGACTTTGAATCTACATCATAAGTAGAATGGCATCTACAATGATGGCGTCTATCTGCTTATTTCAACGTTTACTGTAATCAGCCATCAGTATTCAGATCAGATGGTGGACCTGAGCCTAGACATGACAACAACGCATGATTTAGTCAGCCGGATTTTGGTTCCTTGCCACTGTCGCCTTTTTTCACTTACTTAAGATGGACTGTGACTTTTTTTTTCTTACTTAAGATGGAGTGTGATGCTATTTTCTTCTGGAAACAAACTTTGTTGTGTTATTTTCCTGTTATCTCCGTTAAGCTGCTTTCAAACTAATCGCAATATAAATAAATGTGACGACTTAGACGTACAAATACCATGATTCATGCTATAATCAAACTAAATAAAGCAGACAGATACTGCAAAAAACAAAACAACTCAAATGATAATCATGTACCTGACCTGAAGCAACCAGAAAAACCAGATATAGTGAAAAAGCAAAAAATATTGAAGCACGAGAGAGAAACATAGGAGCAAAAAGAAAAGACCCAGATTAAGATCAGTCCGTGATAATGAATGTGACGAATGAATGAAAGAGAAATCGCTCGATGAACACCCACATGCACACTTTGCGACGATCCAGCATACTTATATGAATTTCAGTAATGACAGTATTGGCAAAAAACAACATTTAATGAATTTGATTCATTTGATGAGTGACATAGAAATCATACACTTCTTACCTTTTTAAAAAAATCCTAAACCCTTATTTCCAGGTGCAAATTAGATTATGCAATCCAGATTTTCAGTTGGGTCTCATTGGAGAATTTTGAGTTTAAACTTTTTTTAATTTACATAATTAATTTAATCCTTTGCGAAATTAATAAAAGCAGTACCGCTTATTCCTTAAATGTTGTTACATCCGACTGGAAAAGTAAAAGTATGAAGTCTTACCAAGCGGATGCAATCAAGCGTGCAACTCTGAGGTCTGTAAGATTCACCATGGGCGCCGAGGGATAAACTGACCAGCAGGAGCAGATCCAGGGTCAGTGTGGGTGGCCACATCCCACTCCCTTTACCAGCCTGAAGGACACTGAGAACCGTCTTCAAACCCCAACACGGCTATGTCCTCAACGCAGATAAGCCAGGTCTCTTGAAGAACTAAAGATCACTAGAGTGAAAGCAGAGGGGGTGGAACGGAAGAAGGGAGGAGGTAGGCAAAGGGTTGGGAATGAAAACAACAGCAGTTGAGGGAGTGGTGGCCTGGGGGGGAAGCTGTCAAAATCCATCTGCTGCACCACCAGGTATGCTTAACCTGATTTACTGCTTGAAGCTGCGCTTTTGGCTTAAATGTGCAAATGGAATAATGACCACCACACCACTCACATCACCACATATTCCTGCAGGACGAACCAGCCAATGTCCAAAAATAACTTTCCGCATCTGTGAAAACAGTTTTTGTTCCCCTAAATGCCGTTCCAGGAAAAACACCACGAGAGATTTATAGCCTGTGGTTTTTACGTGACTTTTTATACCTTGTGTTGATTTTCAATGGGGACGTTTCATTACAGAAGACTACAAATATGTCAAAACTTGAACAACAACAACCTTTTAAAAAGCGCCCGTAGTAGCGATCGAGTGACCATAAAATGATTCAACAGGAAAACACACAAACGGTACATAAACGGGGAGTTTATTTTTAAATATGATTCAAGAGATGATTGAAACACTCAACGGACTCTATTTACAATCAAGAAGGCAAACAACAGACGCGTTAACAAAAAGACGTGTCGGGTTACTTTTGTGCAAGATCCGACTACGAGCGTTTGCCTCGGTTTAGACCTCATGTTCACCTATATACAATGAAAACGTGGGTGCAAACAGGTATAGGTATTCAGAAATGCTACGCAAGATAAAGCCTGATGTCAATCAAACCAACAAAACATTAAGATGGTTCAGGAACTCTCTTGTACGTCTCGTGGATGTGGCATCTCACCGAATCTGAAAATCAATGCAAAACAGTCTGTAAACATTTCATGTAGAGTACAGAAAGCCCGTTTAGCTATTCCTGGAACACATTAGTTTTGGTTAGGACCGTGTCATCATGATCAAATACGTCAAGATCACAGAACTTCTTTTATATGGTTCTACTTCTACACATGTGGCTGCAGTAAATTTCACTCAACTCGACTTTCAACATAAGGTCTTTAGTGGAAGATATACTCACTGTGTATTTGTCCCACTTTTTTTCGGGGTCATAAGGCTCCCAACGGCTGGCAGGGAAGATGTGTTTGTTTTTTTCATACCAGCTCCTCAGCACCACTTTTCCTGCATGAGACTGGACAAAGAACCACAAACAGCTTTAAATTCAGCCGAAGCTTTATAAAAACTGACGGGCTACCATGTGGTTTCAATAGTTTTATGAGTCAATGTGCATGTTCACCAAGAAACATTGTGTTTCCAAGTTTCCATGTTGCTACAACTAGGAAAAATGTGTCACTGGGTGTTCAAGGTTTGTGGCACGACACTTCATAATAACTTAAAAAAACACTTAAAACACTTAAAAAAAAACATATCCTGGAGCACATATGCTAATTTGCTTCCCTTTATGAGAATCATATCTAATTTTACATCCACCTTCCCCAAAACATCACATTTACATGCAGGTCTCTTCCTGGTTCTTGCCCAGAATATAGACCAGACATTATGCTGACATTATTACCTCATCTTTCTCAACTGTGGCATCGTTCACCAGCCGAATGTCCTCATGCACATCAAAATTGAAAAGGGGCCCTGAAGAAAAAGAGGAAAGTCTCAATTCAGCACCAAAAACCACGATACAACATGAAAATAACAGGCTAAATATAATCAGTTTTATCTTTATATTATAAAATATCAGAGGACAGTCATGTGAAATACAGAAGCCACATTGAAACCTGTTAAACTAAAGGTGGTAAGAAGGAACTTACCACTTTTGCCTCTTGCCTTGGTCACGATGAAATCATAGAAACTGTGGTGCTGAAAGAAAATCGGTCAACTATAAAAACTGATTTATTACCACCTGTCTTTGCAATGAGGTAAAGACTTCCTGAAATGCCCTTAAAACATTGTAAAGCTGTTTACGTTGTAAAACATGTAAATGTTCCTGTCACAAAACCTGAAATTTAGGCGATGTACATTCTTGTACAGAAGAAAAGTGCATTGTAAACAATGACAAATCTCGCAATGATTTACAAGAGACCTAATTGGTCTTAACAATGAGGTGCTTTGTAAGTATTGACATTTACAGTTTTGTTTGGGGGAAACTTTACTCACATGTGGGATTATCAAATCCTCTTTAATGTACATTAGATGCTCCACTCCTGCTGATCTGAGGGACACAAACAGGGTTTATTATTATCTCACTTAAGACAAAAAACCCTCTTGATTTTGTCCATTGAGCTTTCATTTAACACAAGCACACTTAAAATTTACATTCATCATTGATATTACTCAATTCTGAAGAAAACTAACATACAGCAGGTGACAATGAATGCATTCACCTCAGCTCACTGAAATCTTTTCTCAAAACTTCCAGGGCCCTTTGGAGAAACTGCTGAATTGTGTTGCCTTTCTTCATCTACATGGGCACACACACACACATTATAGTGTACTAAACTGAGTTGAGCACATTTTTACAGTACAGAACATGTAACATCTTGTGCATGTCGTTTCCTTAAACTAGATAATCTGATAACCTGTTCTGTACCTTGACAGTTTTTCGATGCCCTGAGCCATCCCAGTAGCTGAAAGTAATTTCAATTTCTTCACCTAAAAAAAGAAAAGAGAAAAAAAAACAGGTTGAAGCACAGGTCTGTAATATCTAATGATCAAAATATGACTAGACGAGTTGAAATGAATAAAGCAATAAGTCAACAGCTTCAACTACACTCTTGGCCAGGTTCAGAGATAGCAAACAAAAGGTAATCCCCATAACAGCATATGGTGATCTTCAAATCTTACTTTTGATCTTCTCTTGTTTTCTTTCCCACTCCTGCCGGAGTTCCTCTCTTAAACGATTCTCTTCTTCCTGAAACGCACATTTTACTCACAATTACACATCTATACAGCTTTCTGGTACATTTTTCCGAAATAAACAGTTTTTTTTAACAACATACAGACAGGGACTACAAGCCACAAAACTTGTGGAGCCTTTAAAACTGTTCTTTAAAAAAAAAATGGAAAGCATTTTTAAGGGCATATCAAAGAAGCTCACAAATACTGAAGATTTGGCTTATATATATATATCTTATAACCTTGACAGACTACCTTAAAAAGTGTTATTGAAAGTATCTGTAAGCTGTTAACATACATTTGTAACTTGCAAACTGGCCAATTTCCTGCTAGAATGAAAGTCGCAAAAGTGATTCATCTGTTTAAGGCAGAAGATAAGCATCTCTTTACAAACTACAGGCCTGTTTCCCTTTTCGGGGTGGTAATGGCACAGTGGATAAAACGCATGCCTTTGGTGTGAGAGATTCGGGTTTAAATGCACTGTGAGACACCAATGTGTCCCTGAGCAAGATACTTAACCCCTAGATGCTCCAGAGGCGTGCAACCTCTGACATATATAGCAATTGCAAGACCCTTTGGATAAAAGCGTCAGCAAAATTAATAAATGTAAATGTAAGTGAAATAACTAATGCTGTCTTGTGGACAATAAAAAAAAAAAATATATATATATATATATACACACACACACACACACACACACATACTGCTAATTCCTCTCAAGGATCATCTATCATCTATCCATCTGTTCTGTTTTTTTAATTTCTGAAAACAAGCCAAAGCTTTTCAATAAAACAGTTGATGCATAAACGACATATATAGTTCATATATTCACAGGATAAATGCAAACAAGACCTTCGTGACAAAGTACATGTTATCTGTCAGATCTAAGGATCTTAACAGTCGGCACGCCTCATTGAAAACTGACTGGCGATTAGCCAAAGTAGAAAAAACAATCACAACAAAACCATAATTCTTGTGACAGTTGACAAATTTGGTATGCAGCTTTGTGAATAAGCTCAGGCTGATGTCTCACTGTGCAAAACACTGCCCAGAGGACGCTTGTGTTAAAGATGCAGTAAGCGATTTTTGAAAAAAGCTGTTGAAAAGTGGATCGGACCAAGCACCCAAACACACTTGTTGCCAATAGCAGTAAGGGGCGCACTATTTTTAGGTCAAATCGTCTGTCTGTCAGTCATATAATGGCGGTCTATAGTCACCACCTCAAAGAGCATGCATAGAGAAGTCCAAATTGATTGTATTTAAATTAATAAAAAGTACAGACTGTCACAGAATATCATATCATAACTGCTATTTATAATCCTACTTTTGATACATTATTTCAAGAAATCCAATACAAACAGAAATCAATTAGCCTACTAGAGAAACGTAATGTCGGAACGGGATCTGAGCAGGATTTGTTTTACCGGTGAGCGTTTTGTGAGTGGAGTGTTTGCTTGCTTTTTTTTAAATACCTCTCTGTCTCTATCTGGCAGGAAACTGGTGTCCACATCTGGATTTTTCCCTAGTTTTTTCTTTTTTACAGGTATGCCTGTTAAAGACAATGACAAAAAAAAAATTCAAATTTTATTAGTGTTAAAACAAATAATCCACTAAAAAATGTATAAAAAAAAAAACAAAACGAAATGAATGAAATCAATCTATTAAACTTACAGTGAATCACTATCAAATGCACTTTAACGAAGTAGTACAACTTCAAAATGCTGGTTAGAAATAAGGTATATAATTATTATGTGCTGGTTTTAATCTATGCAGTAATGTGTAGAAATTTGCTCCACTTCTGTGTAAAAAAAAAAAATACTAAAAATAAATAATAATAAAAAAAATAAAAATAATAATAAAAATAAAAATAAATTAAAAATAACAATACAAAAATAAAATAATAATAATAAACTAAAGTAAAATGTCATACATATCTCCTCCTCAATTTCCTCTTCCTCCTCTTCTTCCTCCTCGTCCTCCTCCTCTCCTTCTTCCGGATTGAAGGATAAACTGGCAATCTTCCTTTTCTGCTCTTCCTTTCTTTTCTTCTCCTTCTGCTTCTCCAGTTTCCTACAAGAAGAGACCAAACATGAAGCTTTAAAATCAAACTTCACACAGAATTTAAAAGAAAAAAGAAACAAAGAAAAGTAGGATGCCTGGAGGGCACAATGCAAGGATCTACAAAAACAGCCTTAAAATGATTTCATTCATTCATATTGAGAAAAAGACACCAAGCAGGAGAGAAGCAAAGTTCAAATAACCGAAAAGGCCTTACAGCTGTAGCTCTTTTGACTGCTCCTTCTTGGCAAGCTGTTTCTCTCGTTCTTTGACCAGAGCTTCCTGCTTCGCTTTCATGTCATTAAGAGTCACCAGACCTGCAGAGAACAACATCCTTCACTCACAAAGTGATTAAGTATGCTTAAATTAAATACTTCTGAAGGAGGTTGTACATTATGGATAAGGTTGCCAAAGTCTTATGACAATCTAATAATAATCAAATGACAGCATTAGTCATGACACAAATCTCTAACACTCCTGAATAACTACAAGAAAAAAAAAACATTACCGACTTATTTCAGATCCACAACAAGCCCTTGGATTTTTAATGCTCACTTACCAACAGTGCTGGACTTAAGCTCTTGCTCCACAGCGTCATAATGAGCGGAGAACTTTTTATCAATGTTGGACTTCACCATGTTGTCCTAGAAAGGAGAAGGTGAAGTTCAGTTAGGGGAGATGTTTTACATAAAGTATGAGCAGTGTAGATTTATTTGAGCTGCATAAAGACTGATGTAATAATCGTATATAACAATTTTCTACAATCATTATAGTTATACGATGCTTAAAGACCAGAAGTTTAAATACTGTGCTCCCCAAATAGTATGTTTTATCATTTCAACCTTGCTTGAAGGGTTTGTTTTAAAAATGTTTCTTTAAAACAAATGATATTTTGCTTGTATGGCATGACATACTTTAATCATAGGATTAAAAAAGAAATAGTGTCCAAAGGGTGTCCAAGTGGCCCACAACAAAGTGAACATATATGAATATAATTTTACACGCACATGATTTCTACTGAAATCATGTGTGTGTGCAATATATATATATATATATATATATATATATATATATATATATATATTATAATATAGAGATAGATAGATAGATAGATAGATAGATAGATAGATAGATAGATAGATAGATAGATAGATAGATAGATAGATAGATAGATAGGTAGATAGATACCACACTAATTACGTTTTCGTGTAAATCTATACTGTCTAACATGGTAAATAAGCATAACCATGATATTCTGGGTTTAAAAAGATGTAATACTATATTATATAAATGGATACTATATACACATTCCACACTTTTGAGCTTGCATCTATTTATTGGAGGCATATAGTGAGGACAGGTTGAATGGCCAGTGTGTTTATTTGTTTGTGTTTGTTATTCGGTTTCGGGCTCACTTGCCTCTGCTATCTTCTGCTTCAGCTGTTCGAGCTGTTCTCGCTCTCTTTCTCTCTTCTTCATGAGCTGCATCGCTCTCCCCGCTTCACTCGCCGCTCCTTTATACTGCGCCATTGCGACTCTTCCACAAGACACTCAGAAAAAGAAATGAAAATAATGAAAAAGCGAGACTACAACTGAACTAAGTGAATAAACAAACGAGAAACTTCTCGACGAAAACACAAGCGGTTGTGGGTAATTTAACGCAGGACTGCTTCCGGTTAATGCGTGAACAAACTGCATTCCAAAGTAAAAGTCCTTGCCTAAATACATTCATAAAATTCATTTATTATTATCAATGCATTATTATTATTTGTATTGCTGTTGATGATAACAATTATGATTTCATGTTCATACTAAAAGATATATATTTATTTTTTGTGTACAAATCACTTTTCAAATAGTATTTTACATAGAAATGCATATATAAACAAATTAGGTTGATTTGAAAATTCCCAAAAAAAACTAATATGTCATTGGTTTTTATTTAGATTGTTTTATTAAATCAAGATTTTTAGTTTCTGTCTTCAGATAAACCTTTATGCAACCCGTGAACATGGGCGGACACTTTAAACAAAAGCCCGTGTTTAGAACTAGTGATTCTGCAATCGATTCTTAGCCCTGGATTTAATGAGGGGAGATTTTGGATGGAGATGAAGGCGATGGTGTCCTGTGCCGGGCTTTTTCTTCTATTTGCGTGGCTTTCTCCAAGCCATGCCCTTTATTTCCACATCGGAGAGACGGAGAAGAAATGTTTTATAGAAGAAATACCCGATGAAACAATGGTGATCGGTACGTCCATTGTCAAATCGGCTCTCTGTGATCGGTTAGCTTTGTCGGTTAGCTGATTCATCCATCTGGATTTATCAGTAGAAACATTCACCTTTTGTTTTATTTATTACACTCAACCTGAAGACAGCTGATATGAAATCAGATTTTAGGTATGGATGTGATTATCTGCATACATGTGACCAAATGAAACAGGATTTTGAGTAGATCAGCATGATCAAGGATGTGGCAGGTGCAGGATCCTGCTTGGGTACCTGAGAAACAGGTGCAACCAGTTCCTTTCTGCCAGCAGCTACAGCCTGGATTTATCCCTTGTTTATAGTAATCAGAAATAACAGTTATGATGACAGGAGACAATGCATGCATATTTGATCTATAATAGCCATACTGCATAATGGATAATAATAAGATCCTGTTCCTTTTATAATTATGTTTTAATTTGTGATAAAAATAATCACTGTGTTAGGTTTTATTTGTGTTTTTTTTTCTTTCAGGAAGATACAGGACACAGCTGTGGGACAAACAGGCTGGCTCTTTTCTCCCGTCCACCCCTGGATTAGGCATGCATGTGGAAATCAAGGATCCTGAGACAAATGTAGCCTGTCTTTGGTTATACTTTACATTTCAAACATGCCTGATATATAACAATTACAGATGCATGTTTACTTCTGTGAAATCACATTCTCTCATTGTTTATTTCAGATCATTCTGTCCCGTCAGTATGGATCAGATGGTCGTTTCACCTTCACGTCCCACACACCAGGCGAGCATCAGATCTGCCTTCACTCCAACTCCACCAAGATGGCACTGTTTGCTGGAGGAAAACTGGTACAATTGTTAAACTTATGGAGCAGAAGATGAATATTGAGATCAGTTTAAGTGCTGAACACAAAAGAAGATATTTTTGATGAATGTCGGTAACCAGAAAGTTGATTCCATTGCCTTCCATAGTTGTTTTTTTTTCTTAATACTATGGAAGTCAATGGGGTCCATATCAACTGTTTGGTTACTTTCTTTTGTGTTCAGCAGAAGAAAGAAATGCTTACAGGCTTGGAACAACTTTAGGGTGAAATAAACCATATTTATTCATATATTGTCATTTTACTTATTCATTTTAAGTAATAAACTGTCTAATATGCAATCTCTATATTTAATACATTACACCAAGTAATATTTATGTCAAACATATTGTTATTTTTGTATTATTTATATACTTTTATAGTATTTATAAATATTTTGTCATTTTAACTAATCATTTTGAGTAATAAGCTGTCCAATATGCAGTTTCTATATTTAATAAATTACATCCAGTACAATTAGTCAAATACAGTGTTATTTTAGTATTATTTATACCATTTATTCATATCAAAACTCATAATTTTGAGTAATAAGCTGTCCAATATGCAGTTTCTATAGTTAATTACATCCAGTAAAATTACTCAAATAGAGTTATTTTAGTATTATTTATGCTATTATAGTATTTGTTCATTTTTGACTTCTTAATTAATATTTTTGAGTAATAAGCTGCCCAAGATGCAGTTTCTATATTTAATAAATTACATCCTGTAATATTTGTCAAATACAGTGTTATTTTAGTATTATCTACATACTATTATAGTATATCATTCATATTTTTAAATCTTAATGAATGGTTTTGAGTAATGAGCTGTCCAATGTGCAGTCTCTATATTTAATAAATTACATCTGGTAATATTTTTATGACAAATGCAGTGTTATTTTAGTGTTATTTACATACTATGTGTGCTTTTTTATTACTATGGTATATTATAGTTTTGTTTTTTAAACATTTCAAATTTAGCTTTATTTTTTTATTTACATTTCAGTTATTTTAGTATTTCAGTTATTATTTTATATTCGTTCAGTTCTAAATTTTGTTTTAGTTTTTCCATCTAATATTATTTGATTTAAGTTAAGAAACTGATTTTGAATAGTTTTACTTAATAACAACACTGGTCAAATACAATATAAATATGGATCGTTTTCAAGTTTTGAGATTACTTCTAGTGAACATTACCATGAAACCATGCTGTCTTACAGAGAGTCCACTTGGAGATTCAGGTTGGTGAGCACACCAACAACTACCCCGAGATCGCAGCCAAAGACAAACTGAGCGAGCTGCAGCTGAGGGTCCGACAGCTCCTGGATCAGGTGGAACAGATCCAGAAAGAGCAGAACTACCAGCGGGTGAGTTTGAGCTGCAGAAACTAGTTTTGGGGGCAGTTGCTTTAGTAGTGTGTTGAATAGTAGTGAGGCCAAAACTAAACAGAGCGTTACAGAAAGGCTGAGAAGAGAGGTGCTGCAACAATGTCAAACATGTGAAAATTGTGTTTTTTTAACATTCAAGCATGAAAACCTGATAGTAGACCCCAAAAACAAAGTCAAAGACTTTGTAAAAGGGTATAATATGACTAAATATAACTATAATAATATCTCAATTATACCAAAATAACACTGGTATCTAGTTGTCAATGTTAAATCATACAGTATCCATATAGGTTTGTATTGCACTCACAAGAAGTTGTGTTTCCATAGTATCGTGAGGAGCGTTTCCGTATGACAAGCGAGAGCACAAACCAGCGCGTTCTCTGGTGGTCTATCGCTCAGACCATCATCCTCATCATCACTGGCATCTGGCAAATGAGACATCTCAAGAGCTTCTTCGAGGCCAAAAAGCTGGTGTGAAAAGCAGAGAGCATTTCAAAGACACTAACCCATTTATTGCCATTGGGTTTCTCAAGCATGGAAATACTCAGTGCTTCATTTCAATGCTTTCTTTTTAAACTCAGTTCGGTTCAACATTGATTTCGGCAGAGCTTTGAATTAAGTCTTAAACATGCAGAATATTAACAACCCTTAATTCTGCTCTATCCCTGATACCCATTTATCATCGATTAATTAATCATAAATGTCTAGAATGGTGTTCAAATTACAAAAGAGTGTGATGTGAAAATGTTAAAGTGATGATTATGGGTGCATGGAAACTACTGTTGAGTGTAAGGCTGCATTACTGATAAATGTGAGTAATCAAGCCAGCTAATCATTTAAGCATTTTTAATATGTATATATTGAGGTGTATTGAAGATTTTGGTAAACTTGTGGCTTTATTTTCATGTTCTATCTGCTCTAAACACCCTCAAACTGGTTTTGTTCATGATCTTGAGAGGAAATGGTTCAAACAAATTGATTGTATCTTGCATAGTAGCAGTTTAGACCAAACATAAAATCCATATTTTAGGGATTTTCTTTCTTTTAGAGACTTAAATGTGATTTTTGTTGTTGTACTTCTTCTAAGTCGTCCGTTTCATGGTTTATTTATTTACCGCATTGACCAATATATTGATACATATAATTAACGTAGCTACAATGAGCAGGAATGTCTGTAATTTAATGAAAACTTTTGGTTTTCTGGGTTCTTATTCGATTTTAAGACTATATGTTGTTTATAGGGTATTTGGACATTTTTGTACTGGCTTCTTACAAGTACCTATTTCTAAAAACGCTGGTTTGCATGACACACAATGGCAAAATCCTCTGTGTAATGTGAAAAATTGAAGGTTATTTAACGCAAGTGTCATTCAAGCTTTGTAATAAATGATTTATCTGTGCACACAGTGTGCATGCACATACTTGACTGTATGCTTGGTACTCAGTTAAAAAACATTGTTTACATGCATTCATAAACATTGTCTTTGTTTGTATTTTAGTTGGGTTGAAAATGTTTTTCGAATTAAAGGTTTTAAATTGACAAATATGTTCGGTCTTCATGAACGAGTGGCATAATGCATTTCACATATGATAGGATAATATTTTTTATATATAAATATACATTTAAAATGTATGTGTCAGCAAGATTTTTTAAACTAAATACTTTTATTCAGCAAGGATGCATTAATTTGATCAAACATGACTAAATGCATTTGTAACGTTACAAAAGATTTCCGTTTTTAAAAATAAGTGCTGTCCATTTTAATTTTCTTTATATCAAAGGATCACGACCATTCTTGTTTATCACCGTTTGTACAAAAGCATTAAGCAGCACCACCGTTTTCAACATTGATAAGAATAAGAAATATTTCTTGAGCAGCAAATCAGCATATGACTCGATTTCTGAAGGATCATGACACAAGTAAATGGTTATAAAGTGTCATAATATTATTTTTACTGTATTTTTGATCAAATAAATGCAGCCTTGGTGAGTGACTTACATAAAAGAACAAAAAAATCTAAAGTTATGCTATACAAACCATTTAATTTTCTCTTATTTTATTGCTCAACTCACCTAAATCAATGAAATATCTACAATTCAACTATCTACTGACAAGATACAATATGTCACACTTATCAGAAAAAAAAGGATGCTATAATTTCTGTTTTGGCTTTTCACAACTGACCACAAACAATAAACCCATTAGTTTGACACGATGTATTAATCCAAAATTTCAAAATTAAAAATTATGCGATTATCCTCTATACACGAATCTAAGAATCAGAACAATCTCTCTCTTGCATAGTAAATTGCCTTAAACCCTCAGCGTCTTCAAAACTCCATAAAACAGTCCGTCTCTGCACCCGATCTCATTGCACATTTCTATGTTCTGAACTGAAACCAATCTGGCTGTGGATCAGTGCTAAATTCAACACCAGTGTTTAGGGTGACATGACTTACTACATGAATAACATAACACTACGCACGCACACGGCAGTCCCGACACATCCCACTGACAGCTTTCACAGCAACAAGTGAATACAGAAGCAATCCCATAAATGTGCTATTCATATTTACATTTATGATTTCGAACAAAACAAACCGACACACTATAAAATATACCTACACACTATTAGGAACAAAAATATATCCTACTGTTTTAATTGGATGTTAAAATGACTTACAACTGATAATGTCTAATCTGACTGAAATAATACTTCACAACTACAATTGGCACAACAAAACTGAGCATGTGCTGACCCTGTATCTGCTAAAAATAACCGCAAAACCAACGCTAAGAATTTGACAAAGGGGTGGAGGACACTTCTAGAGATCTTTAGATAATAAAAACGCCTTCAGGAAGTAAATTTAGTATTCCAGTTATTAAATTGCACCTCTTTTGCCACAGAAGACCAGGTCAGCAGCATTAGTTAAGACATATTAAAGGCCCTTGACTGGTGAATGGTGAGCCCAGTCATTGGGGAAAAAGCCCAAGAGGTCCCACGTTTAGTTCAGTAACCTTCTCGCCGCATCATTCAATGGTCCGTGACGGTGAGCCGGTCCATTTTCTTGGCTGCTTCCTCGCATACGACCTTTGGCTTTTTCTCTGGACTGGGGCTCGGGGTGTTGGGGTATTCTCTAGTGCCGAAAATAGTGCTGCCGACACGTATGTTGGTGGAGCCCACCTCGATCTAAATGGAGAAACATTTCAAATGGATATTAAATTGATGAAAAACAATTGCAATAAAGTTATGTGCCCCATTATGCTATTTTAATGGATCATAATTTTGTTTCGGAAGTGTCCTACTGTAAGTTTACATCCATTTAAATTAATTAAAAAAAACACTTTCTCATAATATACATTGCACATCACCTCATTTCTCACAGTGTCTAAAACAGTGCAATAAAGATCTGTCTTTAAAGGATTTTATTTTTCTCCAAATAATAAGACTTCATTGGGCACCAAACGGTTCATGAACGATTAACGAATCTTTTTTTTCCCGAGTCATTTGGTTCATTGAACAAACGAAATGACTCTAAAAAAGATTTGTTAATTTTGATGAACGAGTTCGAACAGGAGAGTCACGAACGCACATCAAAGAACAGAGCAAGGCGAGCATTTGTGCTTATAAAACTTAAACTTTTTTATTTATTTTTTTTAAATGAGTGATCATTTCACTTGATCAGACCCTTATTCATCATCTGGAATCGTTTAAAGCTCTTTGAACAGAACTGAAACGGAACTTTGCTCTGAAACAGAACTTTGCACTGAAACCGTCTTTTGAACCTTGAACCGTTTGGTTCCCATTGAAGTCCATTATATGGAGAAAAATCCTGGAATGTTTTGAAAGAAAGCAACACTTACCGCATGTTCAAAGTCATTAGACATGCCCATACTGAGTTCAACCTGCTCTACTGGGATCTTCAGACTCTCACAAACATCAGCACGATGTTTCAACAGCATCTACATTCAACATACACATTCATTTACATTTTGCATACCATGTATGCAGCTAAATTGTGTTTCGTAAGTTGATTTTGCTGATAAACTTCATAAGACACAATTTTTTTGCAAAGAAATTAACACTCTCATTCAATGGTAATAAAGGGACAATAAAGTCCATTTCAAATACACGTGGTACTTTTTATTCAGCTTTCTATTCATCAAAGGATTCATATTTTCAACATTGATGAAAAAATATGTCTTGAGCACCAAATCAGGATATTAAAATGATTTCTAAAGCAAAATGTGACACTGAACCTGGGGGAATAATGCTGAAAATTCAGCTTTGCTGTCACATAAATAAGTTACATTTTAAAATACATAAAAACAGATTTGAAAATATAATAATATTTCACAATATTACTGTTTTTACTGTATTGTTGATCAAATAAATGCAGCCTTGGTGAGGAGAAGAGACTTTTGAATGGTACACTCTTAAAAATAAAGTTTACAAAAAGTGTTTTTTGCAGTAATGCCATAAAATAACCATTTTTAGGTTTCCTTTAGATGGTAAAGATTCTTCATGAAACCTTGTTTTTAAGAGTGTAGTGCGTGTTTAAAAGTATGTGAGATCTGACGCACCTGGAAGTCGGGGTTGGGGCCTTCACTGAGGTCGTAACCGTACCGGCCGATCGTCATGAGCCCGGCGAAGTCAAGAGCAGAACACTGAGATACGGCATGTTTTACCAAGTTTACAGTCTCCTCAGGTGGCAGGCCATGTTTACCTGATAAAACACGTCCAAGAGAGACCATCATGCTGAGGTTTCAGAAAAACAGTTATCTGATACACTGAGAAAATTTTGCATAATAATTGTGTGTTTTTGTAAGACATGCGCCCACTGTGACACTGCAACTATCATCCTGTCCCAAAGCGAATTATCAAACAACATCTGAACTTTTGATGTCGGGTTTTTTTGACAACATCCCATAACAAATCTGGATCCCATTATGATGCTCCCAACTGTGAATCTCTAAATTTGACAAACAAAGAGCATCTAATAAAATGCAAAGCATCTCAAGATGTGACTTCATGACATATAAACACATTTGCTAGTGTATTTTAATAATGAATATGAAAGTTGCTTGAGTGACATTTAAAAAGATGAAAATGTATGAGATCTGACACTTAAAATTCTTGATTAAATCATTATATGTAGGCTAAATACTGCATGCATATTTCTATAAGAGAGTTTTTAACATTTTCAGAGCTGATGTTAATAGGAAACAATTATTTAGGTGGAGAACACTCACTTTCCTCTCCGCTGGTGTTGATCTGAATCATAATCTTCAACCTATGTGTATTGGCAGATCTCATTTTTTGCCACGAGCTGTTGACTTTTTCAGCCAGCTTCACAGAGTCGATCGTCTCCACCATATACAGGTTTGGGACTCCTGTGATTGAAAAACAAATAACCTATAAATGTCTGATGCAATCACTACGAATTAAGTGTAAATCTAGGCTGAAAATGATACTCATATTTTTAAGTCAAGCTAAATGCAAATTAAAGTTGGCTTTAGTAGAGTTGCTTTGCTCACCCAAGAGTTTGTTGACATTATTTTTTTGCAGATGACCGATAAAATGCCATTTTATTTCAGGACATGACATGACAACCTACAAAGAAGTTTTAGATTGATCATGACATATGATCAAAAACAACTAAACAAATACATTCAGATTTGCCTGACTACATACCTGGGGATGGGAAGCTTTCTCCACAAGTTCATTTACCTACAGAAAAGGGGATATTTCATATGAACAAATTGGCAAATGCAGTCGTGCATGCATAATTAATTATTTACTCACATAATTCTCTCCAAAGTTTCGTTGTCCATGTTTGTAAGCCTCCACCACCATCTCCGGTGGTTTAGTCTTACTAACTGCAACTAGCCGAGGGGCTATGCATGGTAACGTCTGGAATAAAAATGTAAAATACTGTCATTTTTTTTTTTAAATAACAGAGCAGTATCGGAAATAATTGTATTAAGGGGCAATATTTGCCCCATTGGTTGGGGATTTAAAAAGAAAGGATGGTATCCATGTATGTCAAATGCTTTGAATGAATAAATAGTTACAATATGAAAAATAAATGCTCTGCTAAAATGGCATTAAATATTTAAATAATTATATAGGTCTACAGCATTATAAAATTGAATATATTCAATGTTAATTAAGGATTATTTTTTTAATATATACAAAAATGAATATTTTTTTGCAGAAGTACTATTGTAAAATGTTAAAATAGTTCATTAATTTTTTTGAGTTAATTACACACAGAATTATAGACTCAAAAATACAGAATTTGCTTAAATAAACATGGTAACTTATGTTAATACAATAATCTACAACTTTCACTCAACTGTTCATCATTATGATTTTGATCCTAATTTAACCATCAACCACCACCATGTGACTTAAAATACGCATGTGTCAATGTATTTGCTCCTTGTGTATGCAGTGACATTTGTGATGTAAGGACGTAATATAATGTTACACACATTAAAGTGCATGTAATTGAGGCGTATGCGTGTCATACAGATTTCATTTGCTGGAGCGTGACTGCTTGAGGAATTTCATGCAACATTCATTCATTCTCACACACACAAAATGTCCTTCTCCTTGGAAAGAAGTTACACGCTAGTCTAATGTTAAACTGTCATTCTGAACACTCTGCAATACGTTTACATAATATTGGGTCAAAAATTAATAAGTTATTCCCAACATAATTAGCTGTCAATCATTTCTCGTTACTATATGGAGCTCGGGTGTGTAAAGGTTGAACAGATTACATAACCGCAATAACAAACAACACGAGGAGCACGAGTAGATACTATGATTTTATGGTTTTCCAAAAGGATATTGTTGTTTCATGTCTTGCTGACAAGAAACCGATGAAAACTGACCTTCGGACGACGGGAAACCGCTTGATTCACCCGGTCCACCACCGCCTGCAATTTCTTCCCAACCTCCTCCGACATCACTACTCTCCACATAGCCTCAATGCGCGAACATACCATATAACAGCCATGTGACGTCAAAGGACTATTCCGGTCAACATTTCTACAAAATAAAAGTCCTGCTGAGACACCATAGAAAATAATAGTAAATATTTTATATGTTAGATTCTAACGCGTACAACATTTGCACAATCATATGCAAGGCAGCTCATTTTTAAACATTTTTTTTTTCATTTATTAGACTTTTTTAAGGGCTTAATTTTTTTTTAACTGATGTTCTTACATTATTTCTATCCTATCCTGTCCTATGATGGTCAACAAAAATACATAGCTAGATTAGACAATGGAATCATTTAAGCTAATTTCTTTAAGTTCTCAGTTTGACAATTGTTTATACCATTTGACCTCTAAAAAATAATATTGAATATTATTGAATGGCTTCAAAAGCATAAGGTTACTGAGACGGTGAAAAAAAGCTGACACTGAATATTACACCAATCAAATATAAATACAAAGGGATAATCAAATTGTAGTCCATTTATTCACAAAAATGTTTTATGAATTGTGTATATAAATTTCAACAGACACCAAGGCAATTTACAAAAACAAAAAAAGGATGTTTATATAAAACAGAAAATTTTAACAACCAAGGATTTCTGCATTATTAATCAGTCTTTGTTGTAAACTGACATGAGAAACCCATTTTGATATTTGCTGGCTGGATGCAAGAAAAACAAAAAAAACAAAAAAAAAAAAAAAAAACAGAGAGGCAGGGAAAATCTGTCTTCTTCCTCATACTCGTTCAAGAGCCTCCAACATGATTATACTGTTTCCTCTGATTACCTAAAGAAACACCAAAACAGGAGATCATTCATCAGTGCACAGGTAAGAACACTTAAGCTGAAGTTACTGGAACAAAGAAAGAAATCTGAAAACCAGCAGTGTGATATATTTAAAATCCATGATAAATGTAAATATAACAATAGGACTAAAAAGTAAAACCTAAAAATTAGAGCAGTGGAACATGATGACCCATGGCATGGATGCTGAGTTTGTTGTCATGGTTCTTTAAGGTTTTTTTTTTTTTTCATTTTTGATCATATCTATATGACTCAGCAAGTTATGTTTCCAAAATGAGTTCTGTAATAGATCGTGTTAATGTACGTACCACCATCCCTATGGTGTTCATTTGTCCTCCTGAAGCCATTTCTATAGTGTCATCAACGACCAGATTCATGAAGGGATCAAATCCACGCAAGATGCCCTGAACATGACGGCCACCGTTGAGCTTCACTGGAAGTGTACACAAAAACATCATCTCCACATTTGAATAAAAGCCATTAGACAGTGATTCTGAACACAGATATTGTGTAGTTTAATACATAGATAATGTAATGGATAACAAAAGAAGCATTATAAGACACTCACGCGAAAGCTTCTTGTCCATAAATCTAGAAAGGAAAGAACAAAACAAATATTGTATTTAAACCATAATACAAAACTATAGATACAATAACAATACACTACAGATACCGGACAATATATCTGTGCATTAAATTACAATAATGCTGTTTTCGAAAATAACGTAGACACACTGGATAAAACCATAGAATAACGCAGTGCTAAAATCTAGCGTGCTTTCTAAGACAATTATGATTCCATTCAACCAAAGACTTGAAATACTTACTTCTTCAGCTCAGGTGGATGTGCTTTGCTCATGTTTATTTAGTTAGAGCTACTACTTTTGCGAAAGAAAAACGTTTGAAACACGTTTCATTCGGCGGATAAAAGAATGCCTGAAATACAGGAAGTGTCGTACGAGGTCGCGGGGTTTTCTAGACCAGTCACCGCGCGCGACATCGCCCCTACTGTAGCGGAGGATGAACTTCAATAACATTACAGCCGATTTTTAACGCTGTCTTTATTTTGAACTATTACAAAAATAATTATAACAACTACCAAACGTTTTTAAACAGTTTATTCAAAATCAATTTGTGACGAGGTACATTTTCTGAAAAATAAACCATCACACATCTTGGCTTGGGACAAAGCAGGTGATACAGGAGGTAGCTGCTAGTAAACACAAACAGAGATTAATGTAGAGAACTAAATTCAATCTCCCTCCAATCTATATTTATAATTAAAGATTTGAGAAAAAAAATATATAGAGATTTCTCATCATGTAAAATGTGAGCCATAAAGTGGACTTGATTCAGTGTTTAAAGACGAAAAAACAAAAACAATGGTCTGTGCAAAAAAAAAAAAAAAATACATTGGCAAAAAACACTGCGGCCCATTTGCTGTCAGGAACAAAAAAAGTTATAAGTGTTACATAAAGCAAATGAAGATTAAGAACCCCTGACAAAGAAATTAAACAAAACTGCAGTAAAATGAGCTTTTTCCTTAGCATTATCCATCTAATGATATATTAGATGACAGAGAGAAAATAATTAAGTTATAGGCTACTTGCAATATTTGGTCCGATAGCATAAAATATCATGCATCTAAAACAGGTTAATATCTTTAATGTAATTCTACACCATAACATGTTAGACTATGCACAACGTTCAGCAGCAAACCTCTGACTTATATTTTGATATATTTTGAATATGAAATGTTACAAGAATAAAGCTTACTTTGCTTCCTTGACTAAACACAAACGTAGAATGCAATATAATAAAACAGGCCGCAAAACTTCAGTAGACAAATCTCAGATATCATGTCCCCCAACTTGATAGGAGGACACAACAAGGACATTCATTTAACTGATTTTATGTTTCGGCAAAGGCACTGGCCATTTAGAAAACAGAAGTGCTGTATGCGCCAAAAAAATAATCTAATATTCTCACAGTAAAATAATGGATATATGTCTTCAATGTCTGTGTGAAAGTATGAGAGAAAAAAAAAGTATCCTAGCGCAGAATCCCATCATATGTTGCAAGTAGAAGTGGTTTTAATTGAGTACCCGTATCTGACAAAATAATAAAGGCTTGTCATTATTATCGAAGGCCTCTGTTATTTGTCAGGCAGTTTGGCTCAATGTAGCAGGAGTGAGTTATCCTGTTACAACACTATACCTCAAGAACAACAGAAATCAAAATCTGTACAATACTGATAATGTATGTACCCAAATCAAACATGCCTGATAATTCCTGATAGCCTGATTTCCCTTAAAGGGATACTCCACTTTTTTTGGAAATAGGCTCATTTTACAACTCCCCGAGAGTTAAACTGTTGGGTTTTACCGTTTTCGAATTCAGCCGATTTTCTGATTTAGAAGAAAATATGTAACCGGACAGTTTCTGGTCTCATTGACTTCCATAGTAGGAAACTATGGAAAAATATAATATGGAAGTCAATGAGACCAGAAACTGTCTGGTTACTGATATTCTTCTAAATATCAGAAAATCAGCTGAATGAATTCGAAAATGGTAAAACCCAACAGTTTAACTCTCGGGGAGTTGTAAAATGACCCTATTTCCAAAAAAAAGTGGAGTATCCCTTTAAAGAGACAGTACACCCACATATGAAAATCCTGTCATCAATTACTCAACCACAAACATATTTTGAAGAATGTTGGTGAATAAACAACTTTGGTTCCCAATGACTTCTACTGTATATACAAAAAAACAATGGAGGTCGATGGGAAACCAAAACTGTCTGGTTATCAACATTTCTTTTTGTGTGTGTGTGTGTTAAGCAGCAGATTTGGATCAACATGAGGGTGAGTAAATGATGACAGAATTTCCATCATTAGGTGGACTATCCCTTTAAAAGGACCAGCTCACCCAATAATTAAAACTTTGTAATCATTTATTCACCTTCATGAAATAAAAAAAACATATTCTTTTAGCTTTTTACTTGAAATGCACACCTGCAATAAAAAAAAACACTTATTTTCAATAGAGAAAAATATGAAGGTGAGAAAAATGCTTTTCCTTTTCTCTCTCTCTCTTTCAGTCATCACTGAATTCATCTTGATTTTCACGTATCAGATGTTTCTGGCAGTGCTCTAGAAAAGTGTCCAGGGCTACGAAGGCCTCGGCACATGGCACACAGTGATAGACTTTCTTTTCACAATCTTCTGGAACCTGCGAGAGGGGAATCCCACCTGCACACACACTACAACACCTGCACGGGTCGGCTGGCTGATGAACTCCTTCAGGCACGTCCTCGTGGACTTCCTCGTGGATTTCCTCATGAGCAAATAGAGCAGCTTTAGAGCTAAAGACCTGATCGCAAGACGTACAAGGATACTCGCCATCCTCGTCTTCATCCTGCTCATTCCGTTCCTCTTCCTTTTGCTTGGTTTCCGTCAGAGGGGGTAGATTTTTGGTCCTCGGTCTACCTCTCCTTGGTCGATTTTCTTGGGAAGGTCCCTTCGGGTCACGCCCAGCTGCGTCAGCATGGGGAGAGGCGCAGCGTTTGAAATGCGCATAGCGCGTCAGATGGTGCAGGAACACTTTCCCGCAGCGAAGGCACGGATACGTCTCACCTTTCCGCCTTCGCCTGGGAGCTTTCTCGGAGCTCTCCTTTCTCAGAGCTTTCTCCTTTATTTCGCGACGGTGTTCCTCTTTCCTGTGCCGGTGGAGCATTGATGTCTTAGGGAAGGATTGGTCACAGGAACGGCATGGAAACAAATTACTTGAGTGGACTTTCTTCTTCCTCCCGATGCGCCGGTGTTCCTCTTTCCTGTGTTGGATGAGCAGTGATGCTTTAGGAAACGACTTGTCACAGGAACGGCATGGGAATGTCGTCATTGTCCTGCGTTTCGTGTGTGCGGGGGAAAAGCGCATGTGGCAGGTGAGTCCAGCAACAGTACGGAACGTTTTGGAACACACAGTGCAAGCAGAAAGAGACGGAGACGGTGGCGAGGGTTTGAGAGGTTTTACGGGCTGGCAGCTTCCGGCCTGCTGGTGGCGCAACAGCTCTTGCTTGTGGCTGAAGGCTTGTCCGCATGGGGCGCACGCGTAGGGGCTGCTGTTTTGGCTGATGGGATCTTCCAGGACTGAAGGTTTGCTCCCGCAGGAAGGGCACGGAGAACCCCTCATAGGTTTCCCTCTGCACGTCTGGCACATAGAGGAGGAACCAGGGCACTTGTGTAGCTGCAAACTAGAGAACAAAGCAAACCTTTGGCCACAGCGTTGACAGCAATGGAGCTTTTGCAGGGCAAGGTCTTTTTCCTGGTTATGCACAAGGTCGTTCAGGTCAGAGAATTCACGGCCGCAGTCCTTGCGGATGGAGGAAGACGTCTGAGGTTTTGGTTTATACTCCATGCAAGTGATCAATTGAGCCAGTTTGGATAAAGTGTCTGACATGGGTTTGGACTTAGTGGATAACTGGTCCCCTTTTGCCCCATTCCAGTTGCGGTGTACGGAATCCATATTCCTGTGTGAAAATAAAAATAAAAATAAAGTGAACTACTGGCATTCAGTCATAAATCTTTTAATTCCCATTTTATTTTATTTTTTACATTTTTTTTGGTGTGTGTTTTTGGTGTGAATTCATTTAATTAAAAAAAAAAAAAAAAAAAATATATATATATATATATATATATATATATATATATATATATATATATATATATATATATATATATATTAATATATATATATATATATATATATATATATATATATATATATATTGTGAAGATTAAATTAATTTTATTCAGCAAAGATGTAATATATTAATTAAAATAAACCGTCATGTACAATCGAACATAATATTTATATTTCAAATTAATTCTGTTCAAATAACTTCCTATTCATCAGAGAATCCTGAATAAACATATCAGTTTCCACCAAAATATAAATGAGCAAAATCTACATTCAGAGATAATAATACGAGCCATTATTAATAATTGAGCACCAATAATAATTGATAGTAACTGAGGACCAAATCAGCATATGATTTCTGAAGGATCATGTGACACTGAAGACTGGAGCAATGGTTGCTGGAATAAATTAGTATACGTTAGTATAAGTTTTTAAATTGCATTGCAAGAACAAGTTTACAACTGACAAGGAAAAAACGATCAAAATAGTGATACAAACGGATATGCTTAGCCATATAATGTAGACACTTAGGAAATGGAGCGTTAAAGCAACACTGACACAGGAAGAGTTTAACGTTACTAGCTGTCTTGCTACGCTGCTGACATACAAACTCACCCTCTCGAGGACTTTGTATCACTCAAAATGTTTTTCTCGCCCCTCTGTGTGGACATAATAGCAGAGGTTTTTACGTCCATCAACGCAAAATGAACGAAGTTTTGAGGTTAGACACAAACGGACTTTCAGTTCAACTACCATGCACTTCTACCGAACTAGTTCAGGCAGTTTTAAGAACTACAACTCCCGTCATCCCATATGAACGATTTTCACATGCGCTAATGCGATTTATTATCACCTCTTTAATAAAATAAATTCAATATGACCCAAGGAATTACTTTCTTATAACAATTTAGAAATGGCTTACACCTTTGATTATAAATTATTATAAGTGCATTTATCAAGTGCTCAACAGTGCATGTATTACCTAAAATTATAAAAATCGTTTTTGTTATTTTAAATATTTTTAATTATAATATGAATATAAATACAAATACAAGCATGTTTAAAAACTTAAAACTACTAAAACTGAAATAAAAAAGTGCCAAAAAAGCACATAACAAATGGACTAAAACAGAAACTAATATTAAAATAAAACATAAAAATACAAAACTAATTAAAAAATTAATAAACACTATAATACATTTGTAAGTTTTAAGGAGTAACTTTTAAAAATAATAAATCTAATAAGAACGCAAATAGCAGACGTTTATTATGAAATAACATCGTCCCCTTGTGAGTTGGAATGAAATGACACCCCCTTTTTATTACGGTTATTAATATCAATTCGTAAATGTCATGGGTTTTTATCTACACATATCATTAATAAATACTACAATAGTCTATAATTTTAAGTAACAGTTCTATTTTTTATGAATGTGAAGAAAAATGCAAGCAGCAGACTTTTATTATGAAATGTGTTCAAACCGCACAACATCGTCCCCTGGTGATTTGGAATGAAACTACAACCCTTATTTATAACGATTATTAATATCTGTTCGTCAATGTCATGGGTTTTTTAATACATAGATAATTTATTAACATGATTTAAACAGAACTCACCAGTTTAGAGTTGAAATCATAATATTTTTGTTTTTATGTGACATTTTGTCCTCCTCCGGTCCAGTTGGCGGCAGCTGCACCTGTCCGCACAGTCATAACGTTACATCAGAACAGTGTGTTCCACACACACCGGCAGCTTATGAAGGCTTCACCGGTTTAACCTCAATCGGTTTCGGGGGGATCGCAGGAGAAAGGACTATTGTTTCAGTAGATGATTATCTTGAAGTCGAAACATGATACTTGCAACCAGCGCTCAGCGGGGATTTGGTCACTAAAAAGACAACTAAACTAGGGATGACAGCGCGCGTTTGTTTATTACTGTGTTAATCGGGTTATTTCAAGATTAGTCGGCATAATTTTACACTCATATAGGAAAGGTCACGCTATTTTATTGATGGCCGTGTCAGGAGGCGCCCGGCGGATCCCGATGGGTGTTCGGACATTCAGTGAGTTTCTGGAAATAGCGACTGTTGGTCCGTGTCGCTCCAGCAGCCCGTTTAGATGCAGAGAGAGAATACAGCAGTGGTCCATCAGGTAAAATACCACACGCATTTTTTTCTAAATTATAGAACATATTTTATAAACATATACAAATATTATATACACACCACAAAATAGGCTTTTATTGAACCATTGGCGTGTCACATCTCTGAACAAAACGAGATGGGAAACACCTCCCCCACAAAATTACCATGGTAACATTTCCGATAAAATTGTTAGCTGCTAACCTAGTTGTTGCCGCAGAATCGTAATTATGTTGAGACGTTAGTATAAAAAGCTTTATTTATTTTAATGGTGAACATTTTACCCCTATTTTACACTACTGTATGTGTGGCCTGTGTTTCAGAACTTTAATAACTAAAGTTACTTTTATAATCAAAACACTGTGAGAACTTATTTGCCATGATTATTAAAATAATAAAGAATAAATAAAATGACAAAGAGTCTTAAATAAATTAATTCTTATACTTTTTATTCTTACCATGGTTGCGTAATGTGACTGCAAATAAAACATTTTGAAGCATGGTTTGTGGACATGTGTCATCATATCATAATAGTATAAACAAGGTTTGACGTTAACTTTTATTTTTCAAAGTTACTAGCCACTCAAACATTTCACAGTTTTGACATCGATACCATGGGGGAAAACTGCCATATTATATCATAGTTTGGCAGCAGGTATATTAGGCTGCTGTCACTTTAAGACCTGACACACAGAGCCATTATACTGTTACACGTTATATTTCTCAACTGTTTACGTTTACTTAAAACAAGGACAGCATTTTGATATTAGTTTGTGTGTGTATCTGACTGTTTAAGCGCAATAAGCAGTGAAAAAGAACAAATTTTACTAGTGAAAATTCATTTTAAAGTACTTGATATTGAATTGAATTGAATTGCAAGTCGAAATCGAATTGAATTGTGAAATTTGTGTCAATACCCAGCCCAAGTATCTTGTATCCATTTGGCGGAAAATGAGTATTGAAAGCGTTTCAGATATTTCAATATCTATTATTGGACAACACTACATTGCACTTAGTTTATTTTTTCAGATGCCTTTGTAAAAGATTATAATTGAAAATGTATTTATTACCCTCCAAGTGGCCAGTAACACAATCTTGTGTCTCATTTGTCGTCTTTGTCAGACACCTGTCCTCCTGTGGGATCCTGATGACTCGATACCCTCGCACACTCTGTCTCTCTGAAGTGGATTTGACTCCTACTCCTCACAGGAGATCTTTCATCAGCCTCACTAAAAAGAGAAAAGAGTATTCAGAGAGGAGAATACTAGGGTAAGTTGACCTTTACCCTTCCCTAACTAGGTCCAGTATCTGATCCTGAACAATAACCCCTTCTTCTTATTATTTTATGAAGGATGAAGGCAAGCTTTTGTGGTGTTATATTGATCTTGTGGAGGCAGCTGTAAACATAGATCTAATACAGTCAGGGACATAAATACATAATTTAAATAGTTCTACCAATTTTCATCTGTGTTTATTGTGTGTATTAAATTTAGTGTTATTTACAGCATTTTTAATATTTTTAATCAGTTTTATTTAAATATTTTCTTTTTTTTTTTTGACTATCCCTTTAATTTTGAAATTGGAAAGATTTACCTGTGTTTTGGTCTTTAGGTTCTCGATGCAAGAAATGTATGATGTGGTAGCCAATGTGGATGAGTATAAACACTTTGTACCATGGTGTAAAAAGTCCCAAACCATCATGAAAAGGGCCGGTCACGCCAAAGCCCAGCTGGAGGTGGGCTTCCCTCCGGTCGTTGAACGATACACTTCTATGATTAGCCACGTCCGTCCACATCTCGTCAAAGTAAGTCATCGTGTGTGTGCCATCACTGAAACGCAAAGTAAGAATTCATCACTAATTATATTTCATCCCATTTCAGGCGGTGTGTTCGGATGGTAAACTCTTCAATCACTTAGAGACGATATGGCGGTTTAGTCCTGGCATTCCTGGCTATCCTCGCACGTGTACTGTAGACTTCTCTGTAAGTACCAATTACAAACGTTTGCATCCATCGCTAAGCTCCACCCTAGAAATCCACCATACTAAGCTTATTGTTACTAGGTCTGACAAGCTTGTCAAAAAAAGTTGTTGTTATGGTAATGCGTGTGAAATTTTTAAAACACGCTTGAAGCAGTCGACCAATTACAACACACTGTACCCCTAGTATTTATTAATATTTTGAACGAGTTATTATTATATTTTAAGTCCTTTATAATAATTATAATTTAGTTTGTTTGGTAAGTTTTATTCGTTTTTTTTTTTTTTTTTTTATGTTTTTTAGTTTTAGTAATTTTCATACTTTAAAGGGATAGTTCACTTTGAAATTAATTTTTGGTATGTTTTAGCTTACCTCAAGGGCATCCAAGATGTAGGTGTCCTTGTTTCCACTGTATTTTCAATTTTGATATTTTTAGGTCAAACCGATCTTGTCTGTCAGTCATATAATGGAGGTCTATGGTCACCACCTCAAAGAGCATGCACAGAGAAGTCCGAATTAAACAGGATTTAATGACTCGCAAATATAAGTACACATTGATGGCCTAAGACACGAAACGAGAGGTTTCTGTGAGAAAGTGAACAGTATTTATATCGTTTTTTCCTCTTGTAAACACAAGAGTTTTTACAACAGTTTTAACTCTTGTACTTGTGGTTACAAGAGGAAAAAACAATATAAATACTGTTTATTTTCACACAGAAACCACTCGTTTCGTGTCTTAGGCCATCAATCTGTGCTAACATTTGCGAGTCATTAAATCATGTTTAATTTGGACTTCTCTGTGCATGCTCTTTGAGGTGGTGACCATAGACCTCCATTATATGACTGATAGACAAGAACTTTATAAATGCAGCTAAACCAAAATAAAATAAGTTCAAATGATTTTTTTGTTTCGTTTATTTCTACATTTTCAAACATTTCACAATAGTTTTAGTTAACAATAACACTGGTGGACGGCAACAGTTTCTAGGGTGGGAGTGTTCAGTGATGTTTGTTAGGAAGTAAAGTTAAACCTACCATGTGTGTAAATGTTTCCCTGCATCTCCAGATCTCGTTCGAGTTCCGTTCACTGCTGCATTCTCAGTTAGCGACGGTGTTTTTCGACGAGGTGGTGAAGCAGATGGTGGCCGCGTTTGAGCGGAGAGCGTGTAAACTGTACGGGCCCGAGACGAGGATACCCCGTGAGCTCATGTGTCACGAGATCCATCAAACGTGAGGTGCACCATCACACTGGACTCATCTGGAACTCGCAAAACTCTTTAGATGGTTATCACATGACAAATCACATCACTAGATTACATTGGGATGGTATGATGGATACCATTTACCTATAGATGACATTTCAGTTCATTTGAGGTTTTTTGCTTTTTGACTGTGAATGAAGATGAATTGACTGCTGCAGATTTAAAAGTTGAGGAGCAAACACTCGAACGTTATGTTATGGTTTCATCTCGTTTACATATTCTTTCTTGTTATGGGTGTGTTGGGGCCAAATCTGAAGAACTTATCACTGAAACTGAAAGGGATATTTTAGGTGAAATCTCGATCGCATGCTGTTGATTACCACAGAACATAATTTCGGTTTGCTCCTCCGTTTTTAAAAACAAACAATAAAACACAGCACAACCATTGTTTACTTGCCTCACTGAAAATGCACAGCTTTGACGCATTTTATGCTTTTTAAGTCAATAGTATTTTCCGTGGTAATCGACCGCATGGGAAAGGCACGGATTAACCCGGAATATTCCTGCTTATAGCTAGATATGAATATAGTGAGAATTTAAAATGCTTTAGGGCTGTCAAACGATTAATCGCATCCAATAAAATTTTGTGTCTACGTAATATATGTGCACTGTGTATAATTATTTTTTATATATAAATACACACACATGCTTGCATATATTTAAGAAATATTTTCATGTATATACTGTATATAGATTTATATATATAATTTATGTTATGTATAAATATAAATATTTTATATATAAATAATATATTTTTCTTAAATATACATGCATGTGTGTGTATTTATATGTATATATACACATAATTATACAAAGTGCACCCACATTAATTATGTAACAAACTTTTATTTTGGATGCGATTAATCGTTTGATTTGAACGCGCTTGCAATGAGTTACTTGACTTTCACACTGCACTGAGTTTATTATATTCATCTCAAGAAGTCGCACTCGAGGTTTGAGACTTCAATCGCAACTGTAAATATAACAAACATAAGTTATACAGTTAGAGTGACATCAAATATTTCTCCTACCTAAGTATTTATCCTTATAGACAACAGACAAACTTATTTATAGAAGTAGTGTATTGGAATGAAGGTGAATTTCGAATTATATTTAGCATGCTAACTCAGGGCTTTGGAGAAATCCAAATGAAAGAAATGTAAGAAGACAGCCTTTTGTTCCCTAATAGTGATCCCAGTTTGTGCCTGTTCATGTAGATTGTGCCATTTTCTTTGTTTTGTTGCAACATTAATGTCTGTTTAAACACTACTTTATTCATTTGTTGTGACTTCTTCGAAAAGATACTGTATGAGCTGGAAAGTAAAACAGTTTATTTTGAACGGTTATTTTATGAGATTTTATTTTGAGCCATTTCAATGCCTTATCTAAATGTTCATGGCATGTATAAATGACTTCAAATAACGACGCTGATTATCAAACACCCATCTAAGAGTCTTCCATGGAAATAACTTAGGCTGTGAAATGATTAATCGAGATTAATCGCATCCAAAATGAAAGTTTGTGTTTACGTAATATATGTGTGTAGTGTGTATAATTATTTTGTATAGATAAATATATTTAAGACACACATATATTATGTAAACACAAACTTTTATTTTGGATGCGATTAATCGTTTCACAGCCCTAACAATAACGTCACCATCAGTAGATTCCTTGGGTGTATCATTAAAAAAAGATCTTGTTAAATGTCTGTTAAGTGAGAATGTTTGGTTGAACAACTGTGAATAACAACCAAAGAGATTATCAGTGCTTCATAAGAGCAAGAAGAGCACAGAAGAGTTTTAGGAACAAAATTGTTATTGTGTGAACCTTAATTGTTGTCAGTATTATAATCTTGCACAAGCTTTCATTTTAATTTGCGATTCTATAAATTTATTTCAAAACCTATCATTTGCGTGTGTGTTTTAATTGAACTGCTTGAAAACAGGTTGATTTGAAAGCATATGCATTGACCCTTTTGTTTTCTTTCTTGCTTCTAAGTTGTTGCACATTGCTAGCTCACCTTTAAGGACAACGGTGTCCGTGCTGAGGAGATACTGGAGTACTTGTGAAAACATGACAGTGGTGAACACCAGGGAAGCTGGCTGTGGAGGTTGAGGAAATCTGAGTAAGGTGGTGGCATCTGGGTCATGTATTTATAACAGCGTGAGAGACTAGTGGAGTTTCTTATTCATGCTGCCTTGTTGACCTGAGGATCTTTACACAGAATTCACCATTAAAACTGAACTTGAATTAACCAATCCACTAACTCTTTCCTCGTCAGCAATATATCAAAAGCAAAACAGTTTTGAGGTTAATTGATGTAATTTTGTGTCTCTGGTAATTAGTGATCTAATCTTGATATCTTCAATTCAATAAGTAAATATCCATAAGCCTGTGTACAAGTCATTGAATCATTTTTCTTTCAGATAAAACTCTTACAGGGATTCTGCTTCGTCATCGGTTATTCAATTGTTCAACTAAATTGTTAAAATAAAATTAAATAGAATAGTTGATTTAGTATTTGACATGAATTCCACTTTCAGAATTATATCAAGTCATGTATACATGTTTATATCTTGTACATGTTTATATCTTTCAACTTATCTTTTTTTTGTGCTATAACAACTCTTTTATATATATGAACTTGAAAAAATATTATAAAAATATATAAATGTATATAATATATATACTATATAATATAAACTATATATATATATATATATATAAACTTGAAAAAATAATATAAAAATATATAAATGTATAATATATTATACATATATATACTATATAATATAAACTATATAATATATATAAACTAAAACTATAAAAATATATATCTATATAAATAATATAAATAAATATAATAAATAAATAAATATTGGATTTTGGACAAACTTTGGATTATGGACAGCTGAATGGTAGAATGTGATCAAATTTGATCAATATCAGAATCTTGAGCATATAATGGACTTTGAAAGTGAAAGCGTTTCATGTTGAAAAAAAAAATCCTCAAGGGGTTTGTTAAAAACATTTATTGGTTTTCCTTTTTTTGTCAAGTTTTCCCATTTTTTCTTTTGTTCACCTAAGCTTCTTTTTCCCAATCAATCCAGACTTTGAACCCCAATCTCTTGTTCCCCTCCCCATTTTTCCCTTGTGGATCCGACTTCAACCAATTCTCTCCATCTTCACATACTTCATTATTTAAATTAACCAGGCGGAGCATAACCCAATCCCCTACATCATAACGAAAACAGTCACACTGGAACAGGGCACGGCAAACCAGACAAATATTTTCACGCTGGGGTTATACGCAGAGAAAATGATGATGGGGAGGGGGAAAGTGCCATTGGAGTGCTTGTGGACCGACTAGCCTAAATAGCTGCTAGATTATCCAAAAACAACCTGAGAGCAAGCGTGCAAGACAGCAGGACCTGACCAGAGGTCAGACCAGATGTAAAAGGGTTTTAGATTCTATTAAAGGTATAGTTTATTTAAAATAAAGGGTTAAAGGAGTCATTATAGATGGCTATGGTTAGAAGTTGAATAGTGGTGAGACTTGATATGCAGTTCATACAATCAAACTATATTTACATGAATAAATAAAACCACAAGTTATGTATAACTACACAAAATGACAGCTTTTCTCTTTATACAAGACATCGTTCTTCAAAACACTGAGAAACTAAAACAGGTAAAAAGGTAGCAGGTTTTGAAAGCTCTCGGATAAATGTACAAATTCGACTTGCTCTCAAGTTGGTACATGAATCACCTGCGACTACAATAACTTGTGTAAAAGACACAAATCAAAGCCAATATGTCCACTGATTAAATAAAGGGGAAGGGAAGGGGAGAGATTGGAAGGACTGGTTAGTTTAAATAAAAAGGGCACCACGTGTGCTTCCAAACAAACATACAGGAAGATGAAGACGATTGGTTGAAGTCAGAGAGCAATACTAGAGATAACTTAAAGGGGCAGTACCCTTTTAAACAAATATACAAGCTTCCCAAGTTGAACTGAACTCATAGAATCAATTCTATTGAGAGGACCGTTTTGCTGCCATGGAGTGCTCTTACGAGGACAAACGTGATGTTGGCTATATAAACGCATTGTCAAACTTCATTGAATTATCGGACTGGCTCAGAGAAGGGATTTGATTTGTTTCCTCGTACAAACAGGCTCAAGTGATCTCGGGGAGGATAAAAATACAAGACTAAAACTAAATAGTTGGTGTGACAGCTGAGGATAAAGGGTTTATTTACATACCAGGTGAACAAACTCTTCTTAACTAGTATTTAATAGTCATTCTTTAATTTAAATAGGAGAGTGATTTCTGGGAAGATATCTTACTCTCGGCTGTGTTTTTGGACGATAACACGGCTGGCTCACCTCACTACATCCATAGCTGCGTCATTCAAGCTGGTCATACGGTCTGGAAATTCGGCGTTAAATGCGGGAAAACTGGAGAGGAGTGACCACAAGCGATGGCTGTGTAATGAGTCTACACATTTCCTGTGAAAATATAGCTGTAAATGTGGTTTTGGGAATGAAGGACTAATAAGAGTGTAAATGGGGTGTGTAATCTTGACGCTATATATTAATAAAGGCCCTTTTTAGATTAAATTTAAAAGTGTACTGTCTCTTTGAATCCCTTAGCCCGGAGGCTTGTTTCTAATAGTTTAAGCTCCTCCCCTTCCTGTTCTCACTGATCTCCGGTGGCATGGTCTCTACCTCTCTAGCCTGATTTGGCCCCAACTAGAGAAATGAGTCCATCCGTGCTCATGGACTTGGGGCGCTCCAGAGGGAAGCCAAGCGCTCTGCTCCACACCAGCTGGGCGAGGACGCCCAAAGCCCGGGATACGCCGAACAACACAGTGTAATAGTTCATCTCAGTCATGCCATAATACTGCAAAACACAAGAGTACAAATATAAGAGGATTTCAGAGCAAACTGAAAAATAGACGTAAACTGTAAAAATAGAAAAGGGCCAAAAAAAGGATGCATATAAATTTATTTAATTATTTAAATTTATTATTATTATTATATTATTTGTTTAAAGTGTATACAAAAATTAAATACATTATATATATATATATATAGATGTATTTTAGTTATATATTGTATGGATATATTATACAACACAATTAGTTATATATTGTGGGGATATATACATAGACATATATATGCATGCATATTTATGCCTGTATGTATATATCCCCACGATATATAATTAAAATTGTGTTGTATTAAAATAATTTAACCCTATTTTTGCGGTGGAAATAGCCTAAAATCACCATATATGGTTATTTTAGGCTATTTCCACCGCAAAAAATAGGGTTAAATGATTAAATAATTAATAACACACACACACAAAAAATCCATACAGAAAGGTAAGATAGATATAGAAGACAATTTAAAGGCACTTGACAAAAATGATACAGACCTGCACTAAAATGCCACGAATCATCTTTATTTAAAAAAAAAAAAAAAAAAAAAAAAAATCACATTTATATTTATTATCGGCTGATTTTTTGTGTCTTACTTGCAACAGGACTCCACTGTGAGCGTCTACATTGGGCCAGGGGTTCTTGGCCTTGCCCTGCTCCAGAAGCACATTGGGTACGATCTTGTAGAGTTGAGCTACCAGCTTGAACATGGGGTCGTTGGGAAGGTGCTTGAGGGCAAACTCGCGTTGGCAGGTGTAGCGGGGATCTGTCTTCCTCAGCACAGCGTGGCCATAGCCCGGCACCACCTAAATAATGACATGAGCAAGAGAACAATCAGTGTGAATAATCATCCATTATACTTCAGGGACTTTCACAACCCCATCTTTTGTATGTTCAAGCATTTCCATTTGAAACAGTAAGTATATCAAAGGCACTCACTCGGCCTGATTTGAGTGTGTTCCAAATGTAATCTCTCATTTTCTCATCCGACACCTCACCCCCGAGCTCCTTCTGCAGGGCTGTCAGCCACACCAGCACCTCCTACAGGACAGAGGAGATGCATGAATGAAATTCAAAGTATTGGTTAGTATTTCAGAACCGCAACATGATCCAGATTAAGGCTCAAACCTGATTGGCCAGTCCGTGCAGGGGTCCAGCCAGGCCATTCATAGCAGCACTGAAGGAGAGGTAGGGGTCAGATAGGGCACTGCCGACCAGGTGACTAGTGTGTGCGCTGACGTTTCCACCCTCATGGTCACTGGAGAGAAAAAGAAGCACACAAGGATTGTAGTTTAAACTAGACTGTAGACTGGCAAACTAACACAACCACATGGCCGCAGGTTATGGAACAAATTGCAGTCATCTACCAAAACAGCGTCCACAGTTTTTGAGTTTAGATGTCTTTTAAAAACCTATTTGTACTCTTGTGCTTTTAATGTTTTGTGAATGTTCATTTTGGGGATGGACCTAGATATTTCTTGTGCAGCACTTCAACCAATGTTGTTTTAAACGTGCTTTATAAATGAATAAAACTTGAAACTTAAACATGAGGGCAGACTTGATATATTTAAATATTCTATGCAGAAGTCATTCCCATTTTACTACCCACTTCTTTCCAAGTGATTACACTAGTAAGTTGGGTGTTTCCTTGCTTACTGAACAATGCGTGTAGAGTCTAAAGTCACCGGCCAGTGGGAGATTATTTAGATCAATAAACTTTTTATTGACCTTTTTTTTTAAACGCCACACAATCACTTTTCAAAATCTAAAGTTCATGAGGTGTGTCAGTTTAATGCAATAAACGGTTATTAGAGAATTTAACAGATGTTTTAGGGATTTTATTGGATTTCAAATACAATATTTATTAGTAGATTTTGCTTAATATTAATTCAAATAGTTTATTACCCAAAGCTTTGTACATCATTTACATTCTTTTATTCAGAAATAAAAGTAACAACTGCTTTTGCTAGCGTAGATTGCATGTCTCACCAGTCTAAAGTCCCATTGAACACTGCTGTGTATTAAACATCTTATCTTGATTAATCTGTCAGTTATTAATTCGTCCACTAATCAGATAGCACCAAATCTTGATCAATGATCGTTGCTGCCCTAGAAAAAAACATTACTTGACGCTGTTTAGCATGTTCCTGCAGAGGAAGGTAGGTTCACATCATTTTCAGTGTCAGATTGTGGATGTTTTTCCTTTTAAGAGCCAATTTACAGTATTGTACTTCTGCTATTGATGTTTAACGGCATGAATGATCCATTCTGGTAATAGACATCAGGACATCAGGTCTCCACTGGAAATAAAAGTGTTTCTCAAAAAGCTTGATAGAGAACACTAGAGAGGTTTTCTGAGGACAATCACAAAAGTTAAAAGTCCAAGCTGACCTCATTCCTTATGACTCCCTCTAACCTAACAGTGGAGGAGGAGTTTATGACGAATGTGTCTGAGTTTGTAGGTCATCACCTGTGAATGGTGAGGTACAGCCTCATGAGTTCTGTGAACTGTGGCTCGGTGTAGCCCAGCATGTTGGTGAAGTTGTGTGACCAGTCCAGGTTGGAGTCGATGGCGCCGATGCTGCTGCCTTCACGGTACAAGTTGCGGTAGATCTTGGCCGCCACACAGGGGAGCTTGGCGATCAAGTCCATTGAGTCTTCATACACAAACTACACAGAAGTGGTGTGAATGTGTCAGTTGCATTAGACAGCAAATAAATATCTTAGTCAAAAGTCATTTTAGTCTTATCATCAGGTTTATCTTTACACACTTAAAATTTCTAGAACAAATATTTCCAACGACTCACCTCCCAGTACTTGGCCTTGTTAACTCCCTCAGAGTAAGCGCGGGCAAAACTGCTCTCACTGTTCAGAGCCGTGATGGCGGCACTGAACTGAGACATTGGGTGCAGGTTGGTGGGGAAGTTGTCGAGCATGGTAACCACGTGAGAGGGAAGAGCCGCGCGCTTAGCCCACTCCTTGGACAACCAACTCACCTTGAGGAAACAGAGAGGAAAAAGTTACTACATGGAGATAACACACATATACACATAACTAGAAGCTCAAGAAAATAAACATAATCACTTACAAAACCAAAGAAACAAGTCGAAACTAGTTTTAAAAAGAATCTCAAATGAGTGTTTCATCAACAAAATAATTTTGGTAATTAATTATGTAAATGGGATAATTTGTGTTTTGTCTGAATCCTACACACCTTATTGGGTTTTATTTTATGATAAATATAGACCGACTGTACATTTTCCTTTATGTTAATATTAGGGGCTTTTGCACCAGGTTGTTCTGGGAACTTGTAATTAAATGTTCCCCTAGGGCCACTTAATTATGTTAGGGGAATTTTCCTGGTTGCATTCGCACTGCCAACAGGAACTCTGAAGTGATGTAAGCCGCACTTGTTGTGGTGACTTATTTTGACTGCGCTGAGAACGGCAGAGCCTGAGCACACAGCGCTTCCATTCTCAGTCTTCATTAGTTATGATTTAACAGTCCTATATAATACATTATTAGACAGAACTGTTACACAAAGAAAGTAGACAGTATATGAAAAAGTATTAGCGTTCGCCGTGCAGTTGATGCCCAATGTCGCTAGCTGGGCAGAAATACATAATCATGGTTCGCTTGGTCCACCCAAAGTTGCATTGGATGTTCTCATTAGCATAAAGGTTGAGAGGTCCTTCTAATCACTGTTTTCCATGTTCGTAGAGTTTGTTTATGGAGTAAATATATAGACCATTTTGCAAGATGTAAACAAAAGTGGTCCAGAAGCACTTCCTGTTTCAGTTTTTTAATTCTACATAAAAGCTGGGATAAAATACAACCAACAGAACATATAAAACTGAATCAAAAATATAAACAAACATCTTTAATATTTTTTTCTTTACATGTGAAATAAAGAAAACAGTTACAAACTGAAACAGGAAGTGTTTCTGGACCAGTGTTGTTTACATCTTGCAAAATGGTCTATAGGCTATAAACTGTTTACACAGGATTTTTTTAATGGTGCATTCAGCCAATTAGCATAGGTAGTTTATTGCACTGGATTAGACCACTGGTAGTTTGGTGCACTGGTTTAGACCCTACTCTGAATTAGGAGCTAATTAAAGTTTCCCTAAAAGGAGTCCCTAGAAATAAAATCGTTCCTAGTTAGTACGGAGTGAACATGCCAAAAACCAGGCCATTAATTATAGGAACTACGATATGGTTCCTGCGGTGCAAAAGCCCCCTATTAAGATCTACACAAAGTGTTCTGGAACAAAACTTTGTTTCTCAATAGATATTTCCTCTATTGCGCCCTGAATTTCTGTAACAGGTAACCTGCAGTGAATATGAAAATGAATGAATTCCTCCTCACCTGCTCCTCAGTGGGCACCTGTCCTGTGATCAGCAGCCAGAACAGACCCTCTGGCAGCGGCTCCTCTCCGCCTGAAGCTTTGGGCAACAGCTGCTGACATTCTGGAATGCTGTAACCACGGAAACGGATGCCCTAAAGACGCGATCGATAAACACAGGGAGGGCATCAGTACGTTTGACTGAATAAAGTAAACAAGGAGAACTGGTGCTTCAAACTCTGACAGGGGTCAGTAGGATAAATACTAACCCAATGTATATATTTATTCAAGGAATCATGGTGCAACTATCTATTTTTAGGTGCAAATAATGATCTTCTACTATGACATCATTCATGTCATGGCAAATAATGATCTTCTACTATGTACATTTTCAAAACCTGAAATGCCTATTGTACACGTCAATGATAAATGCATATTGGTGGCTTAATTTTATGTGAAACAGAAACTTTTAGTCTGTTTTGAATAATAATACTAAAATATTAAGTATAACTGAACAATAAAATTATATTCAAATAATAAAAAATATGAATAGTAATAAATGCTATTGTATTGCTACTAAGACATTAATATTATAGTTATAAAATAAATATAAGCTGGTTAAACCTTCATTTGACAAGCACATGACTCGTGTGTGTGTGTGTGTGTGTGTGCTCACCTCATCAGGGTCGAGCACAGAGGTCTCGTACACTAAACCCTTCATGCCTCTCATTCCTCCATAAACCTGTTGAACAGAAACAGCACTCAAACATTCCTGAGATACTTCTATCACCCTTTTGTGATGCTTTCCAGTGCACTATCTCACTTCTCTGCCCTAAATTGCCCTCTGGGTCATATTTTTGAATAATTATACCCAATGGATGCAGTTTAATCTGCAATGTAGAATAACTGGCAGTGAGACAAACACCACATGACTCAGCTGAAAGAGCAGCAGCACTCACACCATAGCCTGAGGGTCCTTGAGAAAACAGTTGTCCAATCAGAGGGCAAAAAACTATTACTGTGTTTGTGGGGGTGTGCAACACCACATCATGTGAGACAGAACTGGTCAGGCATGTTAGGTAACGTTTGCTCATGTCATCAGTCAGACGAAACAGAGCCTGGCTGAGTAAGGCGTAATATATCCTAAATTTAAGCCAATGACTCCTAACTAGTTAATCAGATAGAAAGAATACAATATTAGTAATTGTATTAATAAACAATTGATTTACTTCACTAATAAAATTACCATCTTCAGAATTATTAATGATAATCCTCAATGATATCCAGTAAAATACGAGTAACCAGGAAACATTTCTGATTTGTCTAGTTAAAGGGGTATTTGAGTCTTTTAAACATTAATTTAAGCAATAAAATACGAAATATCACAATTAAAGTGTTATGTTTACAATACTGCACAGCCTTATTGCCTTTTACATACTTTTTTTGAAACTATTCTAAGCATAAAGAACAATCCTGCTGCTAAAAATGAATCTCTGATATGTAAACAGTGTGGGTGGTGTTGAAGTGAATAACTGTATCAGTGTTGTGATTGTTAACAAAAAACTATTAAAAATAGTTTTTTAAAATTGATGATATTAAAAATTGAGACTATTTTTTTATGTTGAACATTGAACAATGTTGCCTAGGCAAGTAACTGAAATAAAATGAGTTTAAGTACTAAAATGACTAGCCTAAGTACTATGAAAACCTTACAGACAGTAATGGTAGTGCAGTGATGTTTCTCTCACCATGTCCACCGTTATCTGACCGATTGGAGTTTTGCCATGCTGCTGTTTGAAGTTTTTGATCCTGCTCTGTTCTTTAGGGATGAGGTCTGCCAAGACATCTTTTAAATTCTGCATAAGTTCAAGGGAAAAAAAGTCAGTTTAGTTAGAGAATCTAGCACAAACAGATTTAATAACTGTCTAACATGTGATGTAAAGGACAAATTGCTTTTGAGGTTCAAAAGAAGTATACAAAGACATTTGATAGTGACTCAACCTTTCAAAAGCAAGGCTGTGATCTAATCTCAGTAAGTGTAATTAACATCTGAAGTCTGGTTCTGGCTGGGATGAAATTATGCAGATACGTACCGTGGATGCGCTGACATTTCTGGCAGCCACAACAACGCATGCAGCATTCTGGAAGAGAAAAGAAAATACAGACTTTGATGAAAGATGAAAAGCAGGGTAAGTTCATCATCACAACCAGGGTTAACAGAGAGATTTCACCACAGAAGGTCTGCTGACAGCTGCAAGGCAGGTGACTTTAGATACACAATGCAAAACGTGTCAGTTGCCAAGGCACTCCTATTTATTTGGACTCAAATTATAAAGCTTCTTATTATCCAAGCTAATTTTATTACAGAATTCCTTCAGGAAGAATAACGAGTTTTTCCTGTATGGCCCATCCCTTTCCTACATCAAGACACATCCTTAATTTCTATATATAGCATAAGATTAAGAGCCCTGTCTGATCGACAAACAGCAGGACTGGAGATAAACTGCCACTGCAGAATGACTCAAGCATGGACGTAAAGCCGGGTCGGATTGGCAAGGCATGTGGGGAGACGATTCTCCTAACAGAATATAGTTATCATTAATTCTCTACACACACAGGCAGTTTTACAGCATTTAGCTGTGGGGTGTGAAATTGAAAATATGTTTAACGTAAAAAAAAGGTAATTTACCTCTGATTTTTAGCTAATATTAAGAAATCAACTAACAACCAAATACAATATGTCAGCAAGTATTACATAGAGAAGCAGTGCTCACATTTTCTTCAGCAAATTTAAAAACAGTGACGCACCGATAAAATTCTGGCAGATACTGATAAGCTAATACTTATTTTGACGGTATGGCATGGCCAAAATCTGATAAATTTACACTTAATCGTTTAAAAAGTAATCCAAAAATCGACTTACAAATTAGGAGTAAATTAATAAAATTGTATACTAGCATTTTGTCAAAATAAATTCTACATAAAACACTAAAAATCTATCATTTTAAGTGCTAAAAGTGACATTGTACAGTATGAAAAAATGGATGTTCCTTCTAAGATTTGCAAAAGATTACATTTAATGGTGTTATTGACTAGGATTTGCATTTTTAATGATAAAAGCACTAGCATCAACCAATTTAAATGTAAAAATAGTAAATGAGCATGCACAATCAAATAACTAATATTGACACACATGGAAACTCTACCCTTGTATTATGCCCTTGAATCTATTATCGATGTGCATAGAAATGCTGTGAAAAAAAGCTTAAGTTAATTATTTTCTATCAGTCTTCTATCACTTATAACAGGGCTGCACTGTACTGGTTTGCTTTCACCTGAAGGGTCAGATTAAGACTGGGCGATTGAGCTGGATTACACAGGGAATGACTGCAAAGCCAATACTTCCTACACCGTGAGCCTCCTGACTGCAATGCACTGACAAAGTCAGTGCGCCGACATCAGACACCTGTCACTCTGTCTGCACTATAGCTAAAGATTTCTCTTCTTCAGGCTGACACACCTTGCATGACATACAGTAGCTATGTGACCAGAAAAGCATTCAAATCAGGTTCAAAACTAATTAATGGGTGGCCTTTATTGTTGTTGAGAAGAAACTGCTTGTCTCTGACCTGAAGTCTATGGCCGTGTAATCTGTGGGAAAGGTGAGGCTACCGGCAGCTGTTAGTTTGACCCCAGTGCCACGAGGAGGGCGATTACATAAGCCTCTGTATTCTGTACAGTAGTAGCGGAATTCCTAAATGAACACGATTCTGTTGTCTATTAAATATTTGACGGAGAGAGTAGCGAGCTCACATTAGGTATGAAACAGCTTCACAAACTGTATTTTCAACCATGTTACAAACATGCAAATTATCACAGAGGCACTGGTATTAAAGTTTATAGTTTGGATATAAACACCATCTACGGTAGGGAATCTATTGATTAAATTAGAGTAAATCACATTTTGAAAGGAACTTGATGCTTCAAATTCAAAGGTGGCGTCAAGTGACTTAAAACATTTATTTGAATCATTGAATCCCATTGAATCATTCATTCAAGAGATTTGTGTTAAAAAAAAAAAAGCCAGTAATTAAATAAGTGAAGTCTTTAGGAGTGAGTCATTGAATCATCCATTCAATTTGTTCATTAAATAAAAAAAAAAAATAAATAATAATAATAACAATCGATGTTATTTATTTCAACATGACGAAATGTTAGAATATGTTATTCTAATGATGGACAGAGGAAAATCTGACTGTCCTTCAACAAGGACAACTCAAATGTAAAAAAATTAATGCAAAACTACAAATCCTATGGTGCAATGTATGCTATATAACAATAACCCTTGGCAATAGCATCAAGGTAAGGACCACGTCACAAATGCGGCAAAGTGCATTTGCAAAGGGATACTGGCCAGCTGGCAATCTTAGACATCTCTTTGACTTTTGACTCATTTCCTATTGCGACTACTGAAGCACAGACTAGTCTACGGAGCCAGCCTATATGCAGAACAGACACAAGGGTTGGCGTGTTACTGTTACCAGGGATCACTAATACCATATGGAGGAAATCCTGCACAGACAAAGGACTCTTTGTGAGTTTTCTTTAGGAAGGGAAAATGTATAAAAGATTGACAGGTTATACTCTATTGACTTCCAAAAGCCCTTTGTGCTTTGTTTAGTTAAAAACACCTTGTTTTTCTATACTCAAAGCAGATGACAGGCGGACAGAGCTGTGTCAGACAGGTCAGACGTGCTGAAGTAGTTGTCCACCATCTGAATACTTTATCAGGAACAGCTCTTTATGGTACCACTGCATAGAAATCCATTCAAATAGCTTAGGAAATCTCCCAAAAGGGTCATTTAAGTCAATTACTTAAAGTGTTTTCAATGCAGACAAATATGGTCTAGGTCTGAAGTGAAGAAGGTTCAACACATGACCAATAAAAAAGAAAAATTATGTAAGTACAGTACAGAAATGCACCTTGGCCACTCTTATGAACTGACAATCAGCAGATTACATAAATGTAATACACTGCAGACGAGAAGGCAGATAAACTTTGGCGTACACAGGTCACCTATGGGTGTAAACGGAGGGTTAACCGTGAATGACAAGAGCACAGTGACCTATATTACTATAAAGTCATCCCGACTGAGACAGTATATGGATAAGTGCAGGTTTCTTTAGGTTACGTATAAGTGACACGTTTTCCACTCCTTTTTTCCCATCACAATCTCGATATGACGTGACTTTGGCTTGTGACTTCGGAAATCACAGAACTTGAAAGAATGGCAAAAAAAAGCCTAAACTGGTTTTTAGCCTAAACTGAAACTACTCGTGCACATTTTTCACATTACGCAAATTCTATAATGTCGCAAGGTTTTAGAAACTAGATCATGGGTTTTCAAACTGGGGTATGTATGTATATGTCTATGTCTATTATAGTACTGCTCTAGTGAGTGGGTGAAACCTTGATATGTAGTAGACAATGCAGAAACCCTACATAACCTCTTAACAACCCTATTATGGTGTAATTATGATGATCAAACAACTCCAAAAACTATTGAAACCATTAAAATATTAATAAATTAATGACAATCCTGAAGGTCAAGTCAGCCACAGAGAAAAACTAGAAGACTGACCGGTCTCAGACTACAGCTAAACAGGTTCAGATCGAAGATGTCAAAGTAACTGTTCAATTATAGTAACAATAGATCAACTGAAACTGGTTACAGTGTTTAATATCATGTGAAAGCACGTGAACTAAGTTACACAACTGGGTTTCAGAATAGCGTGAACATCAGAAAACCAAATATAACGGGTTTATTTGTTATGTATATCTTTATATACCTACATGAAACCATTCTTAAAAAACCTCTTTATATTGGCTGTGCCTCAATTTTGACAGCTTGCTTGAAGTGCGCTTAAGTACAAACACAATTTTAAACGTCTGATAACATTTTTTTTCAAAGCCTAGCCTATGTAGTCAAGCACAATTTGTGGTGAAGGACAGACGAAAATTTAAATATAGAATTATAAGGGGGAAAAACATAAACAGAATGTGTCACTTTCATGCATAAAATGACCGAAAGTAGATCGATATGGTTTATTATTACTGGCTGTCTGTCAATACGGTGATATATGCTAAGCTAAGCTAGCCTAACCAGGTAGCAGCCTGTGTTTCCCTCACTTAAGTTAAAATAAAACTTTCCTACCTTTGAACTGAGGAGCCTTGGGGCTAGTCTGCTGATAGAGAGGAAGGACATTGTTCTTTTATGTGTGTATAAATATTACAAGTGGTTCTTAATCGACCCCTGCTTGAAGGTGCCCCTCTCGCTACCGTGCTCGCGGTGAAGGTTGAAAAAGGAACTCGAGGGCCTGTTGTAGGCGCGGTTTGAGTCAGCTAGGTCCTGGTGAGGATGGAACCGCGAGACCGTTCTGATTGGTTGAAAAGGAGAAAGCTGATTTTGATTGGCGACAAGTCTCATCGCTTTTTCATTTGATTGGCTCAAGGATAGAACGCTCATACATTATTCAGACATATACGGTCAGTTGTAGGTTGTTCTTTAAACTGCCTGTCTAGAAATAGAATGACAGATATGCTCATGTAAAGTCATGTGTAGTTTCTTTGTTAATTTTGTAAATGTAAGGGCACCTTGAATACACAAATAGAGAACGTATCTCCAAAATGGCGTTAACAATATTCAATAAAGGTTTGAATTATGTCAATATCAGCTGCTAGTCTGACGTGAATGACATTTCTTTCTTTAATTACTTGAAACTACATGTACACAAAGATTTCAGACTTTATTGGAAAAGGGTCATTAGATACAAATATATAGATACAGAGGCTCAAGGACGTTCATTTTCAGACTTCATGCTGCCTGTAACATTGTCATTGCTCTGGTAGGAAGGATTTTCTTGGACCTGGCTACAACACAACAGAACATTCTGAGATATGTTACTTGCTTAGTTGCATCACAATGTCAACACACAGAACTTACAAGGTTTCTACATATACATTTCAGCAATACATGAAGGTCACAAAAAATAGGTTTAATAAAATAATTTTTTGATTGGTGAAGAGAAGGTTGACGACTGATGTCTTGTGTTCTATGACTAGAAACTTTAAAATATTTAAAATAGTTTGGGTTTTTTCTCATAATCGTTATCATCATTAGTTTATGGTGTTTAAAAAATATTATGTCAGCTGAGTGAACTTCTGACTTCTCAAACCTGCATATATCGATAAAGACTACTGTTTGGGGTCAGTGCGATTTTTTTAATGTTTTTGGAAAAAACATTTGACATGCTGATTTCAACATGGAACATTTCTTATTATTGATGTTGAAAATTTGTGGAAACCATGATCATTTTTTTAATAATTCTTTGATGAATAAAGAAAGTTAAAAAGAACCGTATTAATTTGAAACAGATGCATCCTTGCTGAATAAAAGTATTAACTTCTTTAATAATATCTTACTGACCCCAAAGCTATGGTAGTGTATAAAGCATATATGCAAATACATGCTTTTATTTCAGACATAATTCAGTACCATAGTGCATATAAAAGTACTCTGTCATTGCCAACCAATAATTTATACCATGGTACCACCACAGGATATTTTTTTTCACAAATATAAATAAAGAAACAACATTTTTTTTTCCTAAATGCATAAACTGGCACATTCAAAACTGCAACATAAGTCAGTACCAAAAGGTTTGGTCACAGAGTATTTGGCACATTTGATCTGTAAACATAAAATCTGCATATGCATGACAATGGCAACGGAAGTTGTGTTTGCTTGCCAGCTAAAATATAGAAAACCTACTCTCGGAGTGAAACTGCACACAGCAGGGATTGACGTATATGAAGAGATATGATGTATGCTGGAGAGCTTATGAGGCTTCTGTAAACAGCAGCATGCAGTGTGATTCATTGATTTTGTACCCTTACAAGGACAGCATGTGTACTTATACCGCAATGCTTTGGAAATGTTTAAAACTTGCTGTCTGAGCACACTGTGCGCTTTGGTTTTTGCACACTGTATGCAATTTCTACATTTTTATCATTGTGTTTGGCACAGATATTATGAAAGAGTCAGAGTATACAGCACCATGCAGCCGATTTGTCATGCATATAAAGAACCAGGTTCAAATAACATGTTGCAGTTTACATTCAATCAAATTTTCCACAGTATAGGCTAGACCAAAACACTGGCCAATTACAGCCAATAACAATGTCTGTTTGGCTGATTAACAGATGTTCGCTTTGGTCAATGAATTGGAAACAACTTGTGAATTCTAAATATTGTTTAACGGGCAATAATTTCATGTCAGCAATCTCATTTGCAGTCATTACTGTAGTATGCTATCAGCATTATCATCCACCCTTCGTTTATAGATTTTAGCATTGTCTATAATGAAAAACCCATATCAGTTCAGTGTTATTTTAGTACTCTTTATGTAGTATTATAGTATTTAATATTTTGTATTTGGTTTTATTTTTATATGTTCAGCTTTAATTTAAGTTTAAGTTTTAATAATTGAACTAATTAAATGTTTTAGTACTTCAGTACAACTTACTATACTAAGTTGCCAACACAACATTTATAATTTTCGTTTTGAGTTCTAATATTTAAAGTAGTTCACTTTTAAAAAAAAATTGCTGATAATTTACTCACCCCCATGTCATCCAAGATGTCTACGTCTTTCTTTCTTCTGTCGAAAAGAAATTAAGGTTTTTGATGAAAACTTTCCAGGATTTTCTCCATATAATGGACTTCAATGGGAACCAAATGGTTCAAGGTCCAAATGAAAGTTTCAGTGCAGCTTCAAAGGCATTAAACGACACCAGACGATGAATAAGGGTCTTATCAAGGACCCTTCAAGTCTTGACATGAACGAGTCTGAACAGGAGAGTCACAAACGCACATCACAGAACAGAGCAAGGCGAGCATTTGTGCTTATAAAACTTAAACTTTTTTATTTATTTTTGAAAAGACCAATCGTTTTGCTAGCTAAGACCCTCATTCATCGTCTGGTGTCGTTTAAAGCCCTTTGAAGCTGCACTGAAACTCTCATTTGGACCTTGAACCATTTGGTTCCCATTGAAGTCCATTATATGGAGAAAATCCTGGAAAGTTTTCATTAAAAACCTTCATTTCTTAACCATTTTTGTTCCCATTGAAGTCCATTATATGGAGAAAATCCTGGGATGTTTTCATCAAAAACCTTAATTTCTTTTCGACTGAAAAAAGAAAGACATGGACATCTTGGATGACATGGGGGTGACTAAATTATCAGCACAAGTTTTTTTTTTTTTAAAGTGAACTACTCCTTTAAATTGTACTGATTTCAGCTATAGCTTAACTTTAGCTTTCAATTAACAAAATGACTTTTAATAGTATTAGTAAAACAATAACAACACTGTATCCATTGACTACTAGTATAGTATTTCCAACTTCATTTTCCATGCTGGACAAAACATTAGTTCTCTCTCTCAACACAAGGTGTCGCTACAACATCAAGGCTGATCAACATGCCTAGTATGGAGCATCTTTTACCCATTTTATACATAAACTGACTAAAGATGTTGATTGACATTATACTGTGTGTGATTTACTTGAAAACTGTTTGAACCAGAGCAGTTGTGTTTCATCTTCCTGGACACACGAGAGACATACGGTTGCAGTCTGAAAAAAGAAAGAAAAAAAAAAAAAAACATCCCAAAGTTGAGTTTGTGGTGAATAGCTGCTGGATTTGGTCCTATTGATCTCCATTTTGATCCCTTTTCCTTTGGTGAAAAAAATGCAACCTGAAGTTAGTCACCGTAACGGGCACCTTTGAGGACCGAGAGAGGACACAGAGATCACTCTTCCTCCTCGTCCTCCTCCTCTTCCTCCTCTGTGATGAGGAAGGGGTCGTATTTGAGGCAGTTGTGGAGGTACTGAAGGAGGGAGCGGTGCAGGTGTTGATTGCTACGCTCTTCTCTTAAGGTGTGGCCTTCATCTGGGTACAGCTGAAGGGTGTAGTTGGCCTCTACCTTCACCAGACGACTCAACAACTCGGCGCTGTGTTGGAAATGTACCCGCGCTAAACACACACAAACAAGTCAGATATTACTTAAAATCCACAAATGATGTATCTGATTTTAAATTTCAGTATTTTGTAAGCTAACCATCTGCAGTCCCATGTATGAGGAGGAAGTTTTCGTCTTTCAGCGTATTGATGTTGTCCAACAAAGACGCAGTCTGCAAAGACACAACAGAAATGTGTGACTTTAGATTTTATGTTGGTATCACAATCACTATATAAAAAAGGTAATTGTAGTTTCATTTTTCCCAAATGGAACTTTATATCCAATTTTGGGTATAAATTACTGTGATGTTATATAACAAATTGACTTTAAATTAAAACATTTTGACTGTTTATGTAAGTGTAACCCTATTCGAAAAGAAATGTTTTTGATGAAAACATTCCAGGATTTTTCTCCATATAATGGACTTCAATGGGAACCAAACGGTTCAAGGTCCAAAAGACAGTTTCAGTGCAAACTGTAAACTGTTCAAAGAGCTTTAAACTATTCCAGACGATGAATAAGGGTCTTATCAAGAGAAAAGATCACTCATTAACAAAAAAACAAAACAAAGTTTAAGTATTATAAGCTCAAATGGTCACCTTGCTCTGTTAGGGTTAGGGTTAGGGTGTGATGCGCGTTGGTGACTCTCCTGTTCGAACTCGTTTATCAAAATGAACTAATCTTTTTTCGTGTCATTTGGTTCATTCAACGAACGAAATGAACGAGTTGACTCGGGAAAAGATTTGTTCATTTTGATGAACGAGTTTGAGAGGAGAGTCACCAACGCGCATCACACCCTAACCCTAACAGAGCAAGGCGACCATTTGAGCTTATAAAACTTAAACTTTGTTATTATTTTTTTTAAATGAGCGATCATTTCGCTTGATAAGACCCTTATTCATCGTCTAGAATCGTTTAAAGCCCTTTGAACAGTTTGCAGTTTGAAACTGAAACTGTCTTTTGAACCTTGAACCATTTGGTTCCCATTGAAGTCCATTATATGGAGAAAAATCCTGGAATGTTTTCATCAAAACCTTAATTTCTTTTCGACTGAAGAAAGAATGACATGGACATCTTGGATGACATGGGGGTGAGTAAATTATCAGCAAAAGTTTTTTTTTTTTTTAAAGTGAACAACACAATTACCTTTTTTATAATTATTTTTTATTCTGGAGAGCAAATAAGCATCTATAACATAACGCTACATAATGAATGACAAAGTTATTAATACGAAAAGCCCACAGTGTATGAGTGTTCCTCTTTAGTCGGAAGGCCTAGATATCTCTCTGAGAAGGCAGCACCTGAAAAACAAGGTTGAATCCATTTTCACACATAAATCTGAAATTAAACTGTAGTGCACTACAGATTCTACCATTTATCAAATGTAAAAAAGTAGTACTAGGACACTTTGATATATACCATGGGACTGAACGATTACCATATCACAGGTATTGTGAAGTACTCAAGGCACTTAATTCAAAGAATGTCCAGAAAAACTGTTCTTCCATAGTGCTGTTTTTGCTAGTGTATGGAGCTGGAACTCACTATAAAGCTTGAAGTCTGTGATGGGAGCCATGACAGCGGCACATTTGAACATCTGATCGGTTGCAGTTAACATCTTCAAACCTAAATAGCCACCGAATCCCTGTGAGGACAAATGAAGGCTGATGTCAGAGCTCTGCAACTGAAGACTGAATTCAAAGTACATATCCTAAGTGAGAATATGATGCAAGTCTACAAAGGGATTCAATTGCTTAGAAGATGTGTATTAAAGCAATAGGCCTTGAGAGGCCTTTAGATTGGTTTGACCACTTTTAAGTGCATTATGCAACACCGAAACCCCATTAACCACTAAAAAGAAACGTAATGCTGTAAAAAAAAAGTTTATTTGTTTTTAAACACCAATTTTCAAAAAAAAAAAAAATACAAAATGTGGGTGGAGCTTAATGCAGTACTAGAATGTCAGGGGTGTTTGCCAGGGCATTGCTATGCAGTTGCTAAGGTGTTTTGAGTGTTTTTAATACATTGCTAAGGTGCTATAAAGCTAATTAGCCTAACTGTAGGCTGTTTACAGTTGCCAACATGCAAAAAATCAGCTATTTATTCAAATGCTCATCCAATCAGACGTTAGAGCTTGCACTCAACATATATTTTACCTTTCCATAAACAGCAATTCTTCTCCCGTCAATGTACGGCAGCTGCATTAACCATCTGTTATGAAACATGCAAATTTTTAGGTGCCATTAAGCAGTTATGATAAATGGCTGGTCTTTTAAAAGCAGCCAATGTATTAACTCTGCAGAGACATACACATCGCCTTGAGCAAGAAGTAGGTTCAATTAAATTAGCCAAGCAAGCGTTCAACAAAATATGGAAGAAAACCCAGCCTCAGCTTTAGCGCATAAAGCTTTTCCTAATCAGATATTTTTGTGGCGTAATGTGCAAAAATGAGTTTTCTATTACAGGTATTACTCTTAGTAACTGATAAGAGAGAATGACTCACTCCACGACTCCAAGCTTGTCTTTAATGCGGAAGGAGCCCAGTTTACGAGGGTCCAGGACGCTGCTTTTCTGTCCCTGTGAGGCCCGGCTTTTGCCGTCGATCCAGGCCAGCGCCACTCCATGCAGGCTGGACAAAACCTCCGGCCAGCCCAGGGTAAACTCCTCTGTTACCGACTCCCCGCCAGGAATACTGTCACTAGAGGTGCAGAGAACAATAGATGGATGGAGGTGTTGTAGATTAAAAAGACATTAACACTTGCTGAACACTTCTTGCATCTCAATCAAGCATGTGCATAATTGCTTATTAATAACGCAGCATTCATAAATCATGTAGCGTAACTAACTACGGTGAGGGAGAGTCTTAACTAGATTTGCATTTCCACAAGGAGATATAGCTGCTTGCAAGGCAGCAAAAAAGTTATATATGCATAAATTAGAGCTGCTTTGTCACTGTCAAGCATATATATATTTTTTAAATGCAACACTGGCTTATTATTACTTAGCAGTATATGGTACAGTATACAGTATAATGGCCAATATTTGGTATTAGTGAGCCCAAAACAAAAAATTTCCCATCGGGACAACAAAGTATACCTAACCTATTTAAAAAATAGTAAGTAAAACAGTAAGCATTAGCACAGCATGGACGTTTTAAAAAGTAGCATGCTACATTCTTGTTACATTCCCCTATAACATTGTGATTTTAACTACTATTATTATTTCTTTTAATTTTTTACTTAAAAAAAAAACTAGCATACATAACTTCTGGTTCATCCATCACACTAGAAATGTAAGGTGCATGCATTGTGGGATAATTTGTGACAAAATACAATTCAGTATGCAAATATATTTTATTAAAAGGAGCATAATTATGATTTTTATGCTTTCGAAAAAAAAACAGTACGTTTGTTAATTGTAATTACTATGGAAGTTCGTACCTCAGAATAATAATTAAAAAAAATGTTTCTATGGCTTAATTTATCAAAATTGTGACATTTTTGTCCTAGTCACAAATTTATTTGTCATGTTTATTACTTTTAATCTCAAATTAAATTAAGTTAAAATATATATATTTTTATCACAACTTTGACTTTTGTTCAGCAAGGATATTTTAAATTTAAGTGACAGTGAAAAAAATCCAGAAAAAAAAATCACAGTTACAACAAAAATATTAAAGGGATAGTTCACCCAAAAAATTTAATTCTGCAATCATTTACTTTATCAATCATTATTATCAATTTACATTTCAAATATATATTTAAATAGAAAACAGTTATTTTAAATTGTAATAATATTTCCCACTATTGCTGTTTTTACTGTATCTGTGATCAAATAAATGCAGCCTTGGTAAGCATAAGAGAGTCTACTTTCAATAGCATTTAAAATACCTTTTATATAAGGTCTTACTTTTTATTTTAAAGCAGAAACAGGCTTTCATACAAAATAAAGCAGCCTTACTAACAATATCACACAGGTGCTGGTGAAATGCGGGGAGACACTTACATGATAATAAGGAGAGGGTGCAGGTTTCCCTCGTACCCAGGGGGCAGGGACATCTTCAGATCTATGTCTGTAATTATTAGCAAAGGCAGTTAAAATAGAACAAATGGCTTTTTTTACTGTACCAAGCTGCGAGAAAGACTTGATGCTGTCTCATAAATATTCTAACCACTGGCAAATAAGCTCCCAGGAGCCTGTTGGGTTTAACAGACTCTCAGTAACACACACACACACATGTGCCCAAACAAACACAGTCAGGGGACCTGATGCAAAAAGCACGAGCAATTTATGTACAGAGATGTGTACATGTGCAAACCTCATCATACAAGCAAGAACACACACGCAAACAAGCCACAATGGGCTTCCCCTAAAGATGCTGTGAGGATCCAATTAGCAAAACCGGAACAATTACCTGATTGATTCTTAAATCTAGTTGGCTTTGTAAAAGGTTGAGATCAATTTATGCTGAAAGGAGGAATGTAATCAATTACTTAAGAAATCTTTTTACCGCTGTTGTCGGAGGAAAGCGTCTGGAAAACGGTCTCAGAGAGCCTCTTGGTTTCAAGAGACATAGCGAGGAGGCTGTTGTCTTCCACCAGCATGTAACCTGTAAATGCAGCGTATAAACTTAATATTTTTAGCTTAAAACCATTAGGAAGTCGATTACAATTTAATTTAACATTCATGTTCATAGTAAAACAACATCCTGAATTTCCCAACCCTAAGTATGAACAATAATAATACTTGCCTTAAAAGTGGAAAAATGTTCACTAGGGTGCATTTATAAAAAAAAATATTTGTCGACTTTTTGGACACAATTTTATTAGTAATCAAACTCTTTCTTTCCTACAGCCACACATGTCTGACTAAATCACAGCTTGTAATGAGGAAAGTATTAATTCTACTCACTGGATGGATCACTTGTGCTGTGAATGGTCACCTTTGGGACACCTGGGCCTGTAAAAGTATGACAGAGATGAGACATGTGCATCTTTATTCATCCGCCTAAATGTGTGTTTGAGAGAGTCAGTGACCTTACCCAAGCAATAGAGGATAAAGTGAGTCTGATTGTGGCTGAAGTCCGCTTTGAAGAAGCTGCATCGCTCAAACAGGTTGCAAGTCAGACACTGGCGATGAAACACTCCTCCAAGCTCCACACTAGTCAACAAGCATGCATTGCATTATTTTACAACCGTCAACCTCTGCTAAAAGTGTTCTGGGTTTGTACAACGATTATTATACAACTTACAAAATGTTTATCATAAACTAACCAGAATGTGCCCTACCTAAATTTACAGCCAGAAGATGCTACAATTAATGACAATCACACTTTAAATGGCTTTTTCTTCAGTACAAAAATGAACACTGTCATAATTTACACTTTATAAACCTGTCTGACCTTCTTCTTTGAAACCAAAATGAAACATTTTTAACCCTCTGGTTGTGCTCTGGTCATTTTGAGTTGGTGTGGATTTTATTTTCCCCAAAAATGCCAGTCATTTTTAACACATTGGACTAAAACTTACTGAATTTGCTCACACAGGGTATATCAACTTCTCCAAAAAAAATTATATGATCACTTGTGTGCATGTTTTTTCAAAAATGACGACCTACAAATAATTTTGTTATGCTATGTTATTGCCAAAAAATAGATACAATCTTTTTATCAGCTTGTTTTCTTTCAATTAGGACAGGCTTTGCATTTCTTTTTTTGGAACTGATTTTTTGGCACTGATCTGAGCATTTGCACCTCTGTTTTTTTTGGGGGGGTTTTTTTGCGAAAAAAGCCTACATTCAATCAGTTCCAAAAAGAATTCCAAAACCTGTTCTAATTAAAAGAAAACAAGAATATTTCATCATAAAATAGTAGGTCTGTCATACGATTAATCGTGATTAATCGCATCCAAAATAAAAGTTTGTGTTTACATAATATATGTGGGTGCACTGTGTATAATTATTTTATATATATAAAATAATTATAGAAATAATTTCATGTATATACTGTATATAGATTTATATATAATTTATATTATATATAAATATAAATATTTTAAATAATTTTAATAAATAATAAAATAATTTATAAATATAAATATATTATTTTAAATATGCATGCATGTGTGTGTAAAAATTCATATATATATATATATATATATATATACACAAAATAATTATACACAGTGCACCCACATATATTATATAAACACAAACTTTTATTTTGGATGCGATTAATCGCGATTAATCATTAGACAGCCCTGTAAAATAGCATAATGGGACAGTATTTTTGACTGGGAACACCAAATTAGGTAAATGCACAATGCACAAGAGTTAATGATATTCATGCTGCTCTTTTCCATAAAGTGAAAGCATATATTGACCAGGATTGCCAAATTCATTACATTTACATTTATATTTATTCATTTAGCTGACGCTTTTATCCAAAGAGACTTACAATTGCTATATATGTCAGAGGTCGCACGCCTCTGGAGCAACTATAGGTTAAGTGTCTTGCTCATGGACACATTGGTGTCTCACACCAAAGGCGTGTGTCTCATCCACTGCGCCATCACCACCCCATAAATTCAGGAAGCGTAATGAACACTAAACTCTTTAAAGTTAACTTTAAATGTCTTTACTATCCCTTTTTGATAAATTGAATGCATCCTTGATAAAAAAAAAAAAATCGTAAAGACTTTTGAAACGATAACGTACATTTTTGGTTAAACTATCCCTATAACTTCCAGTACGTGAAACACACACGCTGTGATGCTGAGCAAGTTTTCCATTATCCACTCGCGATAAGCCCAATGCTAGACCTTTGCACTTTCGCCATATATTGCTCGGATAGTCGCAATAAAAAAATCTATGAGAAATTGTGGCCCATGGAGAGCAAGTGAGAGGCTTAAAGCATTAATCAAAGGTTAGAGAACACAGTTTAAATCTTTGTAAGGCGCAGCACCTCCCCCTCTGCCCGTCTCCCTTTCAACCTTCTCTATCTCTCTCTCCCTCTTGCTCTCTAAGCTGCCGTTTCTGTTAAATGAATTAGCTGGCCTTCTTGCCTGGAGCTCACTAGAGGAAAAAAAAAACCCTATTGGATTTTCACGAATGTCCCCGAAAATCCATCTCAGATTCATTTCGATGTAAACTGGAAGGTTTTAATTGATTACAGCACAAATCATCGATGAACACACATACTGAGAAACTGGACCGTCAATACGCATAAAGAATATCAACATGTAATGATGATATGGAGGTCCAAAACCCACAAACATATTAGGAAATTAAACATCTCACAACACAACAGGGTGTGCAAATGCTGTCAGACTGATTTAGATGCAAATGCGCAGCACAGCATGAGAGGTCCTAGACATTGATGATAAAATACTCAATTACAGCTTAAAAGACGTATCGTTTGGGACAGAACCCACCTGTATAAGTGTCTACTCTGCTGCGACTCTTCCGTGCTCAGAAAATAGCTACAGGGGGAAAACACATTAAGGGAATTTTAAAAGGAGTTGCTATGTAGTCAGTCATTTATCCTTTAATAATAGAGTCTACTTCCACATATTGCCTTCTTTCAGCCGCATGCTAAGTAGGATTGCATCTGTTACACATGCAAAGTAGGGAAGGCAGTGACATGCATTCATTTCTGTCAGGACCAGATTAATTGTAAGTCATTGATTTAAAGGCCCAAACTTTCATTTGAGCTATAGATCTGACTATTTATAAATATTCATGCATTGAAAAGATCAAAAAGTATTTTTTTTTCTGGGATGGTGATTCAAGAGGGTTTGCTTTATGTGGCTGCAATTAGAGAACAAAGCCGGGAGAAAATGACAGAGTCATTACAGTCAATTCAACATTCAATTACTGTATTCATTTTAATTAAGTGCCATCTATGCTGATTCAGTGGGATAAATGGGATTGCTGGGCATAAATAATTCTATAATTGCTCTTATTAGGTAGTTTGTTTGACTATGAGATGCTTTACGACACAGTCTTGAGGCTTTTGAGTCTAAATGGTTTGCTCATAAAATTCGATCTGTCATACATTTTATCGTTCTCCTCGCCAAGAGCGCACAGCGAGGTTACGTCCCAGTTCCCTGACGTTAGAAAGCGAGGAGATACAGAAGGAGTGGAAGCCTGAAGATCAAGAAAGAGAAAGAGATAGATAAAGCTCATGCAAGGTCTAAAGGGAAGACGGGTTATAATGGAAAGCAGTGGACAGGAAGACGAGGATACGTTAGACAATGTGAAATATTCAATCTTTAGAAAAAGTTATATAATAATGTACTGTATATGAAGAGTTCAGATGCAAAAGCCTCTAAATGCCATTTGAAATTTTCTTCTAAAATGACCATTTTTATCAAACTTGTATATTTAAGTTCAGTAATTTCACTTAAATGACAATTAATAGGTAATCTTCATTGCCATTTAAGTGAAATTACTGAACTTAAATATACAAGCTTGATAAAAATGAAATGATTTGCATCTGAACTCTTCATATGTTCACTTATTTTCAGATTTTATAAACACCAATGAGCCAAAACACCTGCCTAATATGCTGTTGGTCCTCCACGTGCTGCCAAATCTGATCAAGACATGAACTCTACAAGACCCCTGAAGGTGTCCTGTGGGATCTGACATCAAGACATTAGCAGCAGATCCTTCAAGTCCTGTCGGATATGAGGTGGAGCCACTGTGGATCGAACTTGTTGGTCTAGCACATCCCACAGATGCTCAATTGGGAATTTGGAGGCCAGTGATGCATATGCCCAGACCTTCAACTCTTCACCATGTTCCTCAAACCATTCCTGAAAAATGTGTGCAGTATCAAGGGGTGTAACTGGTCTCAATGTTTAGAAGGTGGCACGTGTGAAATTTTTGTTCACATGAATGGCTTGACCCAGGGTTTCCCAGCAGAACATTGCCCAGAGCATCACACCGGCTTGTTGCATCCCTCCACCGGCTTGTCGTCGTCCCACAGTGCATCCTGGTGCCATCACCTCCTCAGGTAAACGGCGCTCATGTACACGGCCATCCATGTGATGTACAGTAAAAGAAAACAGGACTAAGACAGACCAGATGACCTTCTTCCACTCTTCCACGGTCCAGTTCCGACACTCACATGTGGATGGTAGTGGATGGGTTATCATAGACATTATAAGCTACTACTACTCTAGTACAACGCACTTGTAGACCTTCTAGACAGGCTGGCCTTCGTTGCCCTTGTGCATCAGTTAGCCTTGGGCATTCAACATCCAGTAGATAGTTTGTTGGTAAATTCTCACCACTGAACTGGGAGAAACTCGCAAGCCTTTGTGATTCAGAGATACTCTGACCCAGTCGCCTTGCCATAACAATTTGGCTCTTGTCCAAGTTCCTCAGATCTTAATTCCTGCCCATTTCTTCTGCATCCAACATGTTAATTACAAGAACTGATTGTTTGTGTACAATCCAATCTACCCAGACCTTAATATGTAGCCTTGTTATGAGAAGATTAACAGAATTTGCATCATCCGTGACTGGTCATAATGTTTTGGCTCATGAGTATTTATATATTATATGTATAGATAAAGCTTATATTAGGTTTAAAGAGAAGGCAGGGAATAATTGAAAGCAGTGAACAGGAAGATAAAGAATATACAGTATATATTAGGGCTGTCAAACGATTAATCGCGATTAATCGCCTCCAAAATAAAAGTTTGTATTTACATAATATATGTGGGTGCACTGTGTATAATTATTTTATATATATATATAAAAACACACATGCATGTTTATTTAAGAGAAAAAATATTATTTATATATAAAATATTTATATTTATATATAATATAAATTATATATAAATCTATATACAGAATATACATGAAAATATTTCTTAAATATATACAAGCATGTGTGTGTAGTTATATATATAAAATAATTATACACAGTGCACCCACATATATTATGTAAACACAAACTTTTATTTTGGATGCGATTAATCGCGATTAATCCTTTTGACAGCCCTAGTATATATATATATATATATATATATATATATATATATGCGTGTGTGTGTGTGTGTATATATGAAGAGTTCAGATGCAAAAGCCTCTAAATGCCATTTGAAATTTTCTTCTAAAATGACCATTTTTATTAAGCTTGTATATTTAAATTCAGTAATTTCACTTAAATTGCAATGAAGATTACCTATTAATTGTCATTTAAGTGAAATTACTGAACTTAAATATACAAGCTTGATAAAAATTATCATTTTAGAAGAAAATTTCAAATGGCACTTAGAGGCTTTTGCATCTGAACTCTTCATATATATATATATATATATATATATATATAAACCAATATATTTTTATGCTATAAATTTGTAAATGACTTCAAATAAAGAATAAAAAAAATGTAAATTAACATAACTATTCATTCAAATGAAAGTCTAACAGTTAAAATGAGAGAAAGACTTTACAATACACAGGGGTTCAACATCACTCCCACTTGCCATAAAAAGTCACATTCACGTTTGGTACTTTAGGTTTCTAATCACGAAGTTTATAACTGCATCTAATTTCATTGCGCATAGCATGAGTATGAAATCATTCCACACACAGACCTGAGCGGGGAGACTGGCGATGTGGAGGAACTCCCCACGGGCCCCTTGCTTGGCAGGCAGAATGAGGTAAAACAGGGAACCATCTGCCGTGAACAATGGCTCCTCCTGTAGGACAAGCCACCATCAATATACATTCCTCCAACAGATCAATGAGAGCCGACACCATTTTGATGCAATTCTTGCCAAGGTGCATGAGGCTTTTAGGAAGCAAAGACCTGAACCTGAGAACAAGAGAGAGGGGCCGAACTCACCTGCCGCTGGTTGTTGTGCCAAAAGTCCATCGCCATTTGGTGCTTCTAAAGATTAAAGATGTTTTAAAAGGATTAGACATGTTATATATTAGAAGTAAAATATGTTTTTTAAATCATTTGTTCTCTGCTGCCTGCCAGGGAGAGTTGTACATCAAAACAAACTCCACCGCTAACGCAGAGTTTCAGTCAATCCATCATTTTCACTGGCGTCACATTAAGGAAGCGCATGTTTCATTTTTATCTGCAGTTTAGATTTGCTGTCTGCAACAACTAGAGTTCCACATCAATTCCATTTGGCTGTTCTACATTTTGACTTTATTCAAGAATTAAGTTACATACTAATTTCCTCTATTTTTACTAGGGCTGGGAAACGATTAATCGCGATCAATCGCATCCAAAATAAAAGTTTGTGTTTACATAATATATGTGTGTGTAGTGTGTATAATTATTTTGTAAATATAAATACACACATATGCATGTATATATTTAAGAAAAATGTGTTATTAATAAATCAAATATTTGTTTTTATGTATAATATTAATTTTGTATAAATATATATAAAGTATATACATGAAAACATTTCTTAAATGTTTACATGCATGTGTGTGTATTTATATATACAAAATATTTATATACACTACACACACATATAATATGTAAACACAAACTTTTATTTTGGATGCGATTAATCGCGATTAATCATTTCCCAGCCCTAATTTTTACATTTAGGTTGCTGTTATCTAACACTTAAAGTTAATTTTAAAAACAGATTTATCCTAAAGGGAGTTGAGTATGACTTGTTTACATGGATTTGTGAAATCTCTATATAAAATGAATGGGAAAATACACTATCACTTACATTTTTACACTATCATTAAAAAAGGTTGCGGTTTCAGTCGAATTTTTTTTTTTTTTTTTTTTTTAAAGAAAAGAAATGTATACTTTTATTCAGCAAGGGCCCATTAATTTGATCAAAAGTGACAGTAAAACCATTTACAATGTTACAAAATTAATATATTCATATAAATATTTGGTATTTAATATTTAATATTTCAAATAAATGCTATTCTTTTGAACTTTCTGTTCATTAAAGAATCCTGAAAACAAATGCACATGGTTTCCACAAAAATATTTAACAGTAACTGTTTCCAACATTAATAATAATTTAAAAAAAAACTGTTTAATGAGTAAATCAGCATATTAGAATGATTTTTGAAGGATCATGTGACACTGAAGACTGGAGTAATGATGCTGAAAATCCACCATTGACATCACAGGAATAAATTACATTTTAAAATATATTAAAACATAAACAAAACAGTTGTAATAATATTGCACAATATTACTGTTTTTACTGCATAAATGCAGCCCTTTCAAAAACATATTTTTCAATATATATTTTTTGTATGTAATACTATAACATTGTTTATATATAAGATTTGATTGCTTAAATATTTGTATATAATTGAATATGAAGTAGTTTGCATGGAGATTAATTTAAGCTAAAATCACCGCTCAACAAGCTCAGAGCTTCATGGTATTGAGACGTTAATACACATTATTGTTAAAAATCAATTTCTCCATGGAGATAATAAATGGGATTTTTACTTCCAGAGCCAAACAGTTTAACTTTAACAGTAGTAATTGTCATACATTTCAACACAGCTTCCAATTATAAAACCCTGTTGACGGATTTATCAACACAGAACACACCGGGTGTAGAAATCAAACAAGGACTGCACATCCCTGTCAGACGCAGACATTCCTGTGCGCATGCATTCAATCACTCGGACATAAAAAGGGAATGACCTTTAGGCATTAAGACAGGCTGCGCATTAATATTCAGGCTTAAAAGTAAAGCTGAGTTAGTCTTTCACGCCTCCAGAAGGAAATTAGGCTGAGCTGGCAGAAGAGAAGCAAGCGATTCTCTGTATGTTCTGAGCAGAATAAAGGATGAGAGCAAGATCGATGGATAGTTTGAGAGTAAAGAGACCCAGTGGGGAACAGTGGATGAGCTGGAAACCCCTCACCTCTGAGCAGGCTCCTGTCGTGGCCTCACACACACACAGCACGGACTGGTTCTGGACACGGTTCAACCAGCGCACAGTCAGACGGGTGCTGCTTATCCAGCTCACCATAGAGATGTAGCTATCTCTAGAGAAAGAGAGAGAGAGTAGAGTGCATTCAGAATCACCACTTTATCCATTATGTCGGTAACACTTTAAAGGGATATTCCACTTTTTTTGGAAATAGGCTCATTTCACAACTCCCCCAGTGTTAAACAGTCGAGTTTTACCGTTTTTGAATCCATTAAGACGATTTTCTGATATTTAGAAGAACATCAATAACCAGACAGTTTCTGGTCTCATTGACTTCCATAGTATATACTGTATTTTTTTCCTACTATGGAAGTCAATGAGACCAGAGACTGTCTGGTTACTGATATTCTTCTAAATATCAGAAAATCGTCTCAGTGGATTTGAAAACGGTAAAACTTAACTGTTTAACTCTGGGGGAGTGGTAAAATGAGCCTATTTCCAAAAAAAGCGGAGTATTCCTTTAAAATAAGGTCTTATTTCTTAACATCAGTTAATGCATTAACACATAGGACTTTGATACTAAAAATGTAATTGTGGAAATTAAATTGAATTGAACAGTACTTTTACAGCATTTATTAATCTTAACGTTAATGTTAAGTAATTCTAATAAACGGATCATAATTGTTTTACTATTTTTTTAATGCTCATCACTTGCAAATTAAAGTTTAAATAGGATAAATGTATCTTCTCCCATAGAGGTAATGTTCCATGCATTGCTAAAATGACAATACCACATAGGCCTAAATTAATTATAAATTACAAAATACTTAATTTAATACAATATTATGGAGCCCGAGCCTCTCAAACGGACATGGTGATGGAAAAAATATGAGATGGTACTTAAAATAGCTTGAATGTAACTACACCCTTGCCTCGTTTAGTATACTCAGTTGTATGAATATGCTAATTAGCCTGTTAACTCGTTAATAATCACGTTGACATGAATTTTTAAGGTAGTGTGTGACGTCAGAAACAGTGTTTTCAAACCGCAATTTTGAGACTGTCTTTGGGTCACTGGAGTTTTAAGGAGAAAATACCCAGCTATGGTGCCGACTTATGAATTTGCACATGGTTTGTCTTAAAGCATAATAAAAACACCACATAGACATATAAACAACATTAAAAGCTTGATTTTCACCAAAGCTTTATGTATAGAATGAAGATTAATTTTCCAGCAGGACAAAGACTCAAAGAAACCACAGCAAAAATGATGAAGAATGGCTTAAATATACAGAAGGATGGTATTCTGGAGCGGCACAGCTCGAGCCAAAGCTTGAATCCAATTGAAAATCAGCAGTAAGACCTGAAATTGCTGTCCACCGGCATTCCCCATCTAATCTGGCAGAGCAGGAGCATATTTGCTCTGAGGAATGGCCAATAATTCCACAATCTAAATGCGGAAAGTTCACACTGACAAACCTAGGATGATGGAGGCTGTACTTTTTGGACTATAGGGGTTGGGGAAAACACCCAAAAAATTCATATAAAAGTAACTTACTAAAGACAACAAGTTATCACAAGAAATATAATAAAAATCTTCAGTGAGTAACATCAAACCACTCCATTAAAACCAATAATCCATTGCACGATGTTGCCTCAGGGCAACAACCCCCTTTTCTTTGGTTTGCAGTAAAGTAATTCCTTCATTATTATCACTTTTATTGCCATTTTAAATGCATTATGCATTCAAAATGGCAATAAAAGTGTTAATATTGAAGGAATTACTTTGAATAAACTGCTTTGTAACACTACATCCATTTTCAAGTCTTATTCTGGCAGTATGTACAGATGGAGAACAATTGTTCACCCATTAAAACACATTTACATTTGTTAGAGAGTAAACTTTACATTTTAAACATCATCATGAAGAACCTTTTAAATGTGTTTGTTGCCTAAGCAACACTGTGCGACAGAAACAGATTTTAGCATCATGCATAAAAGATTTAGTTTAATAAAATAGACAGTCAAGACACATTTTTCCATGCTTTTAAAAGGATATTAAAAATGAACAGCTCTGTATCCACAGCCTGTGCACTGCATATGTTGCACGTTCGAAATTACGGACACGTTAATGAAAGATAAACTTCACCTGCTGTTCTGGGAGTCTGGAGGAATCATCTCTAATGTGTGAGCTGGACCGTATAAATTCACCACAAACAGACTGGCTGATGGGATTCTGGAACCTGCCTGTACAGAGCAATGCTTTTAACATTATCAAATTAAAGACAAAATGCTCTCGCAAACGGTGCAAACGCTTGCATTTGTGATATCTGATTCATTTTGAGGTTATTTTGTCATATAAAAGACATTAGTATGCTGCATTTCAAACTGCTTTTACCTTTGGATAGGGGTAGAGGACGTTCGAAGGGTAGACCCCACCCAGGAAGTGATGTATCTCCATAAAAGGAGTGGCTGAGTTGTTAATGGACAGATACGCCAGGCGTGCACCGTCTTTGGCCCACCAGAACGCAGGATACTTCAGCAATATCTCCTCTAAAGTTGAATAAGGTAAGGGAGAGAAATGAAATTTTGATGAGGCAAATTAACCCTCACACATATCATCATAGACCTACGCTTATGATCATACATCTCATTGTGTATTTATAAGGCCAAATGAGATAATAATCTCTTCATGAATATTGGAATGTCTTCAAGGGATTGTTAAAATTGACTCAAAGCACACACAGAATTGAGGTGATCCATTATGGACCGAAAGAGGGTTTTGAAGGGGACGACTCATCCAAAATCACTGACCCTCATAAGTCCAATCAGACAGCCCATTAACCACCATTCCATTTCTGCCCGTGGCTGTCAGACGCATCGCCTTGCTAGACACATCTGGCTTGTAGTAGATGTCATTCTCAAAGATATAGACCTGTGATCAACAAAGAGACACAATAGATCAAGTCATAATCCAACACTCTAAAAAATAAGGTTCCAAAAGTTTGGGTTTTTTTTCACAGTGATGCCATAGAAGAACCATTTTGGGTTCCACAAAGAACCTTTCAGTGAAACATCTTAGAGTGAGGAACATTTTAATAATCTAAATAAACTCTTTCCACTTTAAAGAACCAATGGAAAGATTACATGGACGTTAGAGGTTCCTCATGAAACCATCAACGCCTATAAAGATCCTTAATTATTACATAAAATCTATAATGTTATTAAAGATCTTAAAACATAAGATCTTTAATGTTATGGGCATTGCTAAAATAATACTATGGTGTCTACAAAAATAAAGCATGTCTATAATTTTCTTTTATTTATTACAAGGACAGTGCATATTAACATGACAAGTCAAAATATGCCAGAGTTAGCCAAAGGCTAGTTTTCATCTGCAGTCCCAGGCCAGATGTACAATAGGCAACCTAAAAATACAAAGTAAATACAACAATATAAATCAAACCTTACAAAACACAACAAACACATACAAAAAATAAAAAAATAAAAATAAAAAAAAAATAAAAAATTGACTTTAACATTTCATTTTACTGATAAAATAATCAAAAAAATTGCAATACATTTAATTAATATCATGACAAATAATATCAACTGATGACTTTTTTTCTTGACTAGTTATTTGATTAGACTGTCAATTTATAAATAACATTTTAAATATAATAAAACAACATTCACAAAAATAAGCTTTTTGTTTAAGATGACTTAACTCTCTGAATTAAAGCTACACTGTGTGATTTTTACCCCCATCTAGCGGTGTAAAGATATATGACCATCCAGTGAATATTAGTTTCTGTTCCTCTCGATTCCGATTTCGTTTTAACTCCTACGGTGGGCAATGTAGTCCAAGATTAACATGGCTTCCAGTTCGACCTCGTCCATGAGTGTTAACCAAAACGTAAACGCGAAAGGCGAAGCTTGAATTAACGGGTATGTCCCTCTTTGGCTAATGTACTTTCAAGATGGAGGGTCAACATGGCGACCGACATTAGAACCCCTTACCCGTATGTATTTTCAATGGCATATTATACACTCACGAGAATACTTTATTACTTGAACGAAGTAAATATACATTAATGAACACATATTTTTGAAAGAACTAAGTGTTTTTAGCTAAGAATAAACTAACAGAGTTACACAGTGTAGCTTTAAAGGAATTCTATCATGACAACTGGAATTCATGTGAGTAATTCATGACTTAAAATTCAATCTTGGGTGAAAAGGTTTAACTATCCTCACCAACTGGTTCCCTTGAGGTCCCCACGCTGCATACTGAAGTACTGACGTATCCTCCTCTGATGGGGTGAGGTCCATAATCTCCCTAAAATGTGCAGACAAAAACACACACACGCATAGATTGAACTATTACATCACAGACATTTGAAGCACTACACAGCACAAATTCATCTGGTTCTGGGTCATTTTTTGAGTGCTTGAAAGGGCTCGTAAAAACAGCACGATGCAGATGCAGAGTTAATACGAAATGAAAGTGAAGTATACAAAGAGGCAGGGGTCTGGACATGCAATGAAACCACAGCTAAGGTTAAATGATGGGTGAATTCTGCCAAAAAAAACAAGCAAATGGGCTTCAAGACATTCTTTTAGGTTTCACTGCTCTTTCACAACCACAAGCAAGAATCTCAGGCTTTTATCAACAGACGGAACATAGCAAATCCCTGTCAGGGCATTCAGTAAAATTGCAGGTTAGTGAAAAAAAACAATCCATCCAGCAGAGACCTGTCAACATCAGAACAAATAGTACCTTTTCTATACTTTTATGTAATCAATGCCAAACGCAGAGGGACCTGTGGACTGGTTTTTGGTTGTGCACATGCCCAGTACAGGCCATGCAGGGAGGAACCTCTGTCTCTACCTACCCGCTGGCCACTGTGTAGATTGCAAAGGATGCTGTGAAGGACTGTGAGAATACCTGGAAAGGGGCAGAGGACATGGTGGATCCCTAAATTGCACACACACACTATGTACGGAATTGCACGCTATTTCAGTGTTTATTTGTGTGTGAGTGTATTATAATTTTCGGTTATGCATGAATTTTCAGGATTATAGGATTATATTGCTGCCAAAATGTGCAGTATAAGAACTATCAAACAAAGAATGCATTCAACTTGACCGCCAATTTCCAGTTTTATGAGTAAACCAAAAGTAATATTAATCACAATATTTAAATTTTTAAACTTTTAACTTTTTAAAGTTTGTGGGCATGACTTTAATGTTTAAAGTCTTTTATGCTCACCATGGCTGCATTTATTTGATAGGGTGGAAAACAGTAATATTGTAAAATATTATTGTAATTTGACTATATTTTAAAATGTAATGTATTCCTTTGATGAATTTTCAGCACAATTACTCCAGTCTTCAGTGACACATTATCCTTCTGAAATATAAGCTGGTTTTCTACAGCATGCTAGTATCCCATTCTGAACATAGCACATGCTTGTGCACACGCTTCTTGCGCAGTTCTTGCAGCTCATAATATCTTTCATTCTCTCACTGCATGACGGCACAACTATGGGTGGTTAATGAATCATTTAAATTCATTTCAATTTCAAGCTTCATTCAGCGGATTCAATTGAGAAGCATCATGAGCATTCGAAGCAATTCTTTAGAAAGCAATTTATTTTATTTCACAATCAGTGTCCGGAAGGCCTCCAAATTGGTTTGACTCTTATGAGAACGGTACATCACATGTATGGGGTCAAATAGACAGAATGATAGCGGCACACGCCCCATCTCTGTCAATGTAATCATTGGGGTCAATATCCCTCCAAAAAAAAAAAAAAAAAACTCCACTTGCATAACAAATTCACAGCTTGAAACTCACTCCAGTGGATTTGCATGAAATCAATAGAAGTGTCCTTTGGGCCTCGAAAGACAATTGCGCATTTTGTCAGTACAGCAGGACGGTTTATTGCAATGCATTTGGATATATGAAGATAAGTATATTGATCAGTTAGGTCTGTAATGATTTGTGTAAAATTAGAAATTAAATCAGTGCAGAACGCAGTGTGGCGACAAGCTTCAAACTGCACTCGTTTCCCAAAAGCCTAATAGGATTGAAAGTCATGCCCGGCACCGCAAGCTAAAAACAGATTAGCCGACTGTTGCACTGTCTGGCACTGTTTAAAAGTGATGCTAAACAATTATTTCATTAAAAAATGAAGGTTTGAGGTCAGTAGGATAAGATATTTCTTTTGAAAGGCATTACGATGTTTATTTAGCAAGGACACATTAAATATATCAAATATGGCAGTTAAAATGTTATTTAAAAAAGTTTTATTTAAAAAAAAATGCTTTACTTTTTAACTATTCATCAATGAATCCTGAATAAAAATGTATCAGATTCCACAAAAATATTAAGCAGCAACTGTTTGCAACATAGATGTTTCTTGAGCATCAAATCGGCGTGTTTAAATGATTTCTGAAGGATCATGTGACACTGAAGACAGGAGTAATGATGCTGAACATTCAGCTTTGACATCACTGGGATAAATGACATTTTAAAATATATTATAAACCATAAACAACAGTTATTTTAAATTGTAATAATATATTGCTGTTTTACATTTTTGATCAAAAAGAAGAGACTTATTTCTGAAATATATATAAAATAATATTGCTGTCCCCAAACTTTTGAACAGTGCTGTATCTCAATATTAAAAAGACAGACACAAGTATTTGTGTGCATGAGTACAATATCAAAGTGTCCAGTGTTAAGTTTGAGCACATTTTCTCTGAGCTGTGTGTGTGTGTGTGTGTGTGATTCCCGCTGAGCCATAAATCCTCTTTTTGCAAAGAATCGCAAAATTTATATCCATACGGCAAACAGTGGAAGAAATATTGCTAATGTGGGAATTTGTATGGTTGTGACATTGTCGTAGTAATTGCACAAATTTGCTCAATAATACTGAATGCGGCACTGAAGCCCACACAATTCTCAGTGCCAAAAGTGCAAGATCTGCCCTAGTTTGCCTTCCCGCCTGCCTTTTTTCATTATTCTCTTCTCAGTGTTGATTCTCACTGTAAAATCTTTGAATTCATGTTCATCACAACATTTCCTCCGCAGGGCTTTAAGTCTGAGGTTGCTCTGGTTCATAATACGTGCCTCTTTATTTCTGAATCCCTGTAGACATTTTAGCTTTTTTCCACTAACTCTGACTGCCTTAAGCACTGTGCCTTAAAAGGGATAGTCCACAATCACATATAAACACCTTGCAGCTGAGATTTGTTATAGAGTATATTGATTCAGGTGAGTATATGTAGTTAGTAAGTAAAGTATTCAACTTTTAATGTATCACTAGGCAAAAAAAAAGAAGCAAATCGGTCATGTACAACTTAAAAGAAATTCTGAAGTCCAAGCTTTGTGTGAGAAACAAACCAAAATGCATAATTCCCCCTCCAGTGAGCTGTTAACCCCAGTGACTTGATCACTGAATCAGTTGTGTACAGTTTAACTTGAGAATCAAATCAGTCTTGAACGAATCATTCAGGGCTGAATTTCCCAAAAAGCATCGCAAACCCAAGTATATCTTAGAGACTATCGGAGCCAAAAGTTTCTATTACTATCTACTTAGGCTTACAACGCTTTTGGAAAACAGTTTTGTGAACCATACACTTTAAAAAATGCTGGGTTGTTTCAACCCAAATTTGGGTCAAATATGGACAAACCCATGTGTTGGGTTAAAAATGCAATTAAAAAATGCAATTTTTTGCAATTAAAAAAATGCAAAAATGCAATTAAAAATGCAATTAAAAAAAATTGAAATTACATTTTTAACCCAACATTTGGGTTTGTCCATATTTTACCCAAATTTGGGTTCAAACAACCCAGCATTGTTTAGTGTGTCAACTAATGTATTGAGAAGTTTTGACTCAAAATTGTTCATGAATCAGATGTTTGCTACGTGTTTAATGAACTCTTATGAAAGTGCATCAATTTGTTTAGTGAATAATGACAAACATTTTGGTCTGTTCCACACACAGACTTGTGTATGAGACATATGAACAATACTTCTGGGATGCTTTTGTGTCATTTCAGTTGAGTTCAAAAGCCTTCTTTTGTGTTCTGAAGAAGAAAAACGTCATACAGGTTTGGATTTGGAATGATATGAAGGTGAGTAAATGACAGATATCTTGATTTTGGATGAATTATCCCTTTACATTTGACATCCTTTTACCACCCTCAGCATTCTCTTTAACTCTGTGCCTGTGCCTTTTGATTTGGCTCATCCCTCATGCTGTCTTTCTCAGTTTCTATTTCACTCTCTCAATATACATTTCGCTTGCACCCTCATTTTCTTTGTGGCACTCGCCTTCCTTCCCTTCTGCTTTTTCCCTTTTCCATTTTCTTCCTTCCCTAGCAATTTCACCTCACTATTCTGGTGTCCCCTTTTATATTTTCGTATCTCTCTCTTTCCCTTATCTCCCAGTTTCCAATCTCTCTGCACACATCCAATTCATTCCGTCTCTATGATTGATTTCGATTGGATGGCGTGATCTAAGGGCGACTGCAGATCACATCGTTTTTATCCTCTTCTTCTTCAGTCCCCGAATCCCCCCCCCCCCCCCCCCCCCACTCAGTTCAGTTGCTTGAGCCGTAAACTGCCTCAGTCAGCACATAATCTCTAGAGATAGAGGGAAAAAGGGGGGAGAGAGATCAAGGAAAAGAGATAGCAATTGTGACTAGAGGAGGTGGAGAACTAACAGATAAATCCCTTGTTTCCCTGCAGATGTGACCACACAGATTGGCTTTGTTTATCCTGTGAGACAGGAATGTGTCCAATATCAGAAGAAAGAAAGAAATGTAGAAAATCCTTTTGCATTGTGACAATTTTCTCATGATAATTGTAGTGTTAGTCCAAATGAAGTGCTTGTAAATGTACAGACTGTCTTTCCACTGGCAGCAACACATCATAACATGACATAACATAACATAACATAAAACATAACATAACATAACAACACATAACATAAAACATAACATAACATAACATAAAATATAACATAAAACATAACATAAAACAACATAACATAAAGCATAACATAACATAAAACATAACCTAAAACAACATAACATAAAACATAATGTAACATAACACATAACATAAAACATAACATAATATAGGGCTGTCAAACGCATCCAAAATAAAAGTTTGTGTTTACATAATATATGTGGGTGCACTGTGTATAATTATTTTGTACATATATAAATACACACACATGCATGTATATTTAAGAAAAAAACATTATTTATGTATAAAATATTTATATTTAAATATAATATAAATTATATATAAATTTATATACAGCATATACATGAAAATATTTCTTAAATATATACAAGCATGTGTGTATTTATATATATAAAATAATTATACACAGTGCACCCACATATATTATGTAAACACAAACTTTTATTTTGGATGCGATTAATCGCGATTAATCGTTTGACAGCCCTAAACATAACATATAACAACATAACATAACATAAAACATATAACATAACATAAAACATAACACATAACATAAAACATAACATAAAACATAACATAAAACATAACACATAACATAACACATAACATAAAACAACATAACATAAAACATAACATAACATATAATATAACATATAACATAACATAAAACATAACACATAACATAAAACATAACATTTAACATAACACATAACATAAAACATAACATAACATAAAACATAACACATAACATAACACATAACATAAAACATAACATAACATAACATAAAACATAACATAACATACAGTCATTAAATTAATCTCAATGCAAACCATAATAATAGTGCTAAAATAGGCTCTACCTATTAGTTTATTTATGCAGAAATAGTTTCTTATTTTGGGGTGAAATGCGATGTGGACACCACATCCACCACTTGTCACAAGCTTTGACACAACTGCATGATACAGAACACATTTAAATGAGCAACAAAAAACAATATTCACAAGAGACGTAGAGAGAGAGACAGAAAAACAGAGAGAGAGAGAGAGAGAGAGAGAGAGAGAATGAGTGCAACTCACGAGAGAGTAAGTACTGTCCGTGTTTTCACTCATTGCCTGTGTTTTCCTATTTTTCTTCTTCTCTATAACTCGTTGTCACAGCCCTCGTCTGCACCAGTCTGTCTCGTCTTCAGCACTACACTACCCAGGATCCTCTTGCTTCCCTTCATGAACTCACTCCCTCATCAACCACCTGTTCCTCGTCTATTCATCGTCTTCACCTGTTTGCACCTCATTATGTTTGATTTCTCTGTGTATTTAGCCTCCTCTGTTCCAGTCTGTCTTTGTCGGTCGATGTAAACGCATGTTTGTTGTTAGCCCGTGTGGCCCTGTACTCCTGTCTTCTTGCCTGTTTATGATTAAAAAGTAGTCTTTATCCGCTACTCCGGTCTCCTCGTGCTCCTTGCCGGAACCACACCCGGTGACAGATCGACCGACCTCAAAGAGAAGTAAGATGGACCTTCCAGCAGTAGCCCTCCTCTGTCTGGAACAGGAAAACCGCTCCCTGGAGTCCCATACCAGGGATTTTCTGGAGCTGGCGTGCCTCACACACTATTCGGACCGCTCGCTGTGTGATTTCTACATCGCCAGCCTCAGCGAGCGGTCCCGGGCACGCCTCCCAGGGAACGGTCCAGAAGAGACTTTAGCCGCCTGTGTGGAGTGGGTGCTGGTGTGCTGTGAATCTCCATTCACGGTGGAGGAAGTCACCAGCACCACTCCAAAGCCTGAACCTTCCTCATCGCTGGTCCCGTCCAGCCCTCCTGAGCCCGAACTTTCCTCATCGCTGGTCCCGTCCAGCCCTCCTGAGCCCGAAGCCTCCTCATCGCTGGTCCCGTCCAGCCCTCCTGAGCCCGAACTCTCCTCATCGCTGGTCCCGTCCAGCCCTCCTGAGCCCGAACTCTCCTCATCGCTGGTCCCGTCCAGCCCTCCTGAGCCCGAACCCTCCTCATCGCTGGTCCCGTCCAGCCCTCCTGAGCTCGACCTCTCCTCATCGCTGGTCCCATCCAGCCCTCCTGAGCCCGAACCCTCCTCATCGCTGGTCCCGTCCAGCCAGCCAGAGCCCGAGACCGTCCAGCCAGAGCCCGAGACCGTCCAGCCAGAGCCCGAGACCGTCCAGCCAGAGCCCGCGACCGTCCAGCCAGAGCCCGAGACCGTCCAGCCTGCGCCCGAGACCGTCCAGCCTGAGCCCGGGACCGTCCAGCCTGCGCAAGAGACCGTCCAGCCAGCGCCCGCGACCGTCCAGCCAGAGCCCGAGACCATCCAGCCTGAGCCCGAGACCGTCCAGCCAGAGCCCGAGACCGTCCAGCCTGAGCCCGAGACCGTCCAGCCTGAGCCCGAGACCGTCCAGCCAGAGCCCGAGACCGTCCAGCCAGAGCCCGAGACCGTCCAGCCAGAGCCCGAGACCGTCCAGCCAGAGCCCGAGACCGTCCAGCCTGAGCCCGAGACCGTCCAGCCAGAGCCCGAGACCGTCCAGCCAGAGCCCGAGACCGTCCAGCCAGAGCCCGAGACCGTCCAGCCAGAGCCCGAGACCGTCCAACTAGAACCCGTGACCTGGATCCCACCCAGCCTCCCTCTCCCGCCTCCTCTCATCAGTCATCCGTCTGTGTTCCCGTCTGCCTGCTTCCCCGACCCAGCCTGGTCACTGGATCCCCGGTTCACGCCTCACTCCTCCTCCACCTGGACACTTCCTCGGCCCCCGGTCCCATCGGCTTCCCCCTGGCTCTTACCTCCCTCAGTTCCTCCATGGTCCCTCAGTCCACCAGCTCGACCAGGCTCCCTCGCCCCTCCGGATTCCCTTCGCTCCCTCGCCATCCTCCCTTCACCTCTGGACTTCCATCCTCTGCCTTCGTCCCGTCATTCCACCCCCCCGGTTCAGTCGGACTCCTCACTCCCTCCAGTCACCCGTCAGCCCTCACTCCCCTTGGCCTCACCGTGTCCCTCTGTACCCCTGTCGTCACTTCAGTCACCTGAGCCTGCGGTGTCCCCATGGTCCCTCGGTCCCTCCTCAGCACCCGATGTCGTCAGTCCCTCTGCTTCACCCTGGTCTCCTCTCCCATCTGCTCCGCCCCTGTCAGTCGGCCCCCTGGTGGCGTTAGCCAAGCTTCCATCGCCGCCACCAGGGGTCCTCCCTCCATCTGCTCCGCCCTGGTCTCATCCTCCATCTGCTCTCCCCTGGTCGCATCCTCAACCTGCTCTGCCCTGGTCTCACTCTCAGCCTGCTCTGCCCTGGTCTCGCTGTCAGCCTGCTCCGCCGTGGCCGCCTGAGGGGTCTTCTCCGCCGTGGCCGCCTGAGGGGTCTTCTCCACCGTGGCCGCCTGAAGGGTCTTCTCCACCGTGGCTGCCTGGAGGGTCTTCACCACCGTGGCCACGCCTTCAACCTGCTCGGCCACGCCTTCAGCCTGCTCCGCCCTGGCCACGCCTTCAGCCTGCTCCGCCCTGGCCACGCCCTACCCTGCCCTCAGTTCTTCCCCCCTCCTTCCTCTGTGCTACGGCGTGAGGTCACGCCTTCCGGGAGGGGGGAGTTCTGTCACAGCCCTCGTCTGCACCAGTCTGTCTCGTCTTCAGCACTACACTACCCAGGATCCTCTTGCTTCCCTTCATGAACTCACTCCCTCATCAACCACCTGTTCCTCGTCTATTCATCGTCTTCACCTGTTTGCACCTCATTATGTTTGATTTCTCTGTGTATTTAGCCTCCTCTGTTCCAGTCTGTCTTTGTCGGTCGATGTAAACGCATGTTTGTTGTTAGCCCGTGTGGCCCTGTACTCCTGTCTTCTTGCCTGTTTATGATTAAAAAGTAGTCTTTATCCGCTACTCCGGTCTCCTCGTGCTCCTTGCCGGAACCACACCCGGTGACACTCGTGTCTATGCCCTGCTTATTCGTTCTCTTTTGAGAAGAAAGAGCGCTGCTGCAGAAATGATTATTTTCTGAAGCGGAGGTTCGGCAGGGGGATAAGAACTACAGATTGCCGTGGTTACTCAGACAAATAGCCTACAAGTTGTTTATTCTCAGCCTGTTTCTAAAACCTGCTGTAATTACAAAGGCTTGCCCCAGTGTGATGCTCATTACAATTCAGTGCCAAACAGCTCCTCTCCTCTGTTTCCATCTCTCCCTCTGCCTGTCAGTATCCCTTCTTCTTTCTTTCTTTCTTTACACCCGAGCTCCTCTGCGTTTGAATATTCTATTCCGTCCACGTTTGCTGTTGATCGTAGCAGTGTTCATAGTTGAACATGCTGCAGAAATTATGGATGAAGTAAGTGAGCTAAAAGAGTTTCCTTCAGTCTAATAGATAAAAGATGAGGTTCACTTAATTACGAACACAAAAATGCTTGTACCATCATGACTAATAAAATCCAAGCTTTTTATTTTAAGGTATCTGTTTGTAATGATTTTTAAAAACACAAAACATTATTGAGATATCTTCTTCAAAGTAATCACAATATAATTATCGTTTCATAGCAGTTCATGTAATCTCGTAAAAAAGATAGCTTCTGGTTGTTATGTGTGTCCTGTGTTTCCCCCGTTCTTTGTGTATTTGGTTCAGTCCTGTTCCCATTTTCCCGCTCATCATTACTGTTCAGTTGCGATTTCATTAACCTGTGTCTAGTTAATTTGCCAAGCTTTGCCTTGTTTCCCCAATCTGTTCTATGTGTATTTAAACCCTGTGTTCTCCCTCACTCCTGGTCGGTTATCGTTTGTGTATGGAGTGATAATGTTGAATTTTAAGGGTTTTTCCATTAAGAACCATTATATTCATCCTCCTTTGTCTTCATGGTATTTCCACAAACCTGAACACTGGTATTAACTGTGACATTTAAAGGACATTATTTGTCATATTTACATACAATAGGCAACCTCACATACATCATAAAGCGATTTTGCCAATAAAATTCCTTTGTGGTCCAACTGGGATATGATTTTGTGTGGGATAAACAGCAAGACAACAGCTGTCTAATTCAGTTGGCTAGATGGTTAAAATGGTTTGTACAGCACATTTATTAAAAACAATAGACGAGAGAGGCCTCAACTATGATATAAAACCTTGTGTGATGTAATGGCACAGCATAATAATCTGTGGAAGCAATAAAAAAAATAATTTTCTCTTACACACAGGTAATGTGGAAATGAGACCACTGCTTCTTGGTGTTTTCTGCTCATTACTCACATGGTGGATATTATACGCCATCAGGATGAACCTCTTATCAGCTGAAACCTGGAACTTCATGGACTTCAGGTCCTAAAACGGGAACCCAGAAATAACTTTAATGATCTTCAAACATATTAACATATACATCTATGGCATTCAAGTCTATTACCACAAACACAATTTTTAGAAATGTTTATTATATTAAAAAACTATCATTTGAGGCTTATATTTTTGTTTCTAATGTTTATTTTGTCACAATGCCTTACTCTATAATTGTCCATTGAAAGAGTATTATCCCGATTTTAGTTTGTTTTAGAAATTTTCTGTTAGGAAACCATGGCTGTGTGTGAAAACTTAGGCAGCGTGTTGCCTCGCTAAATTATCAGGAAATGACTTTGTAGGCAGCATTTGCGCACTAAGGTACCTCACGAAACTGATTTCGGACAGACTTGTGAGGCAGCGTAACAGTTTAATAGAGCTGTATGCAAGATTGTGGCCAAAACTGGTACTGCAATCACTTTCAAATTAGGGTGTATCCCCCCCTTCCCCCATGACTCGAGGTTGCCAGATATGCTGCAGGTTCCAGCAGGAATATAGGCTGCTACAAGAAGCTTCCAATTGCAAGTGATGAGCTACACAGTGAGTTTTTTCTGTTCATTATTTATTTCTGACTTTGTAACAAAGTATTTCGGATTCATATCGAGTTTTTTGGGGTTTCGCAACGTTAGAATTTTTGTATCTGATTCCGACATGTTTGTAGCTGCAGCTGTGGTAACTAGAGAAGAGCTGGCAACCCAAATGCCGCAACACTACTGAGTCCGTGATTGGTAGATCGGTGGAGGGTGACGCATCAGAACAAAACACAACATGACAACATCAACATCAGTCAAGGGCTGTGACTTCACTTTGGGGAAAGTTAAGCAAATTTTTAAGTTTGGTTTTCTGTTTTTGAGGCAGGAGTGGGAGTATGGGCGGCTCCACCTCATGAACACTGCGCAGACTCAGGCTCCAAATGATGTATTCGGTTTATGGTGGAAATCAACAAAATGGCATGGAGAAAACTTGAATTCGTCCTTTTAAAACACCCAAATTCTGCAAAACATGAATGCAGAAAGTGTATCGTGGCTAAGAAATGTGTATTGTTGGGGCATAAAGCCAATGTGATAAGTGTAACGGTGTTGACTTAACGGGGTAGAGGGTTTAGAGGAAAAGTATCTGCCATCTCAACAACATTCCATTGAGCGTCTAAGGCAATGACCCATATATGATTCTCAGTGTAACCCAGCTGCAGCGTTCAAAGGGTGGCCCTGCTGAAACAGTCTCTTTGATGACACATGCTGCAAGATCAACTGAGGAGAAGTGCAGAAAGGGGGAATAAAAGACAAAGCATTAACTATTAGAGCTTTGGAAGCCGAAACACTATTTGCTCTCCCTCTCTCTCTCTTTGTTCATTTTTTGGCATTCTGATTCTTTCTTCAAAGACATCCATCTACCAGTCCATACACTCTCGCTATGGAGTGACCCACTAGTCAGGTTCCATAAGAATGGAGCTAATGGAGTTGTACGTCTTGTCCTGCTCACATGCCTCAAGGGGGTTGTAGTTCTCCAGAGAGCTGCTTTACGCTGGTGGTTTGAGACGAAGACAGGGCTGTATGTGTGTCTTTGCATGGCCTTTATGTGCTGCTCTCTTCTATGTGAATGCATGCGTGTGTAAGTATACACTCACCAGGGTGCTATTATCCAATAGTGTGGTGGTTAGATTTGTGCTGAGATTGTGGATTAAAACATGACCCTCCTGGGTGCAAAACGACACCTCGTTCTCTGTAAAACATGAAAATTAACATTCAATAGCTCAGCTCAAGCCTGGCCTGCACTTAGACTGCATCCTAATAAGAACATGCACTTCTCTGGTGATGGGAAAGTCTTCACTGAAATGACTAAAAGTGAGAATAACGACATATTATATATATATATATATATATATATATATATATATATATATATATATTAGGACTATCAAACGATTAATTGCGATTAATCGCATCCAAAATAAAAGTTTGTGTTTACATAATATATGTGGGTGTACTGTGTATAATTATTTTATATATATATATATATATATATATATATATATACACACATGCATCTATATATTTAAGAAAAAAATATTATTTATATATAAAATATTTATATTTATTTATAATATAAATTGTATATAAATCTATATTCAGTATATATGAAAATATTTCTTAAATATATACAAGCATGTGTGTGTATTTATATATTTACAAAATAATTATACACTGTTCACCCACATATATCATGTAAATACAAACTTTTATTTTGGACGCGATTAATCGTTTGACAGCCCTAATATATATATATATATATATTGAATTTTGATAATAATTAGAAATGTGAAATGTTTCTTCACCACCAGCTCAGCATTGATGATTGAGGAATGATTTCAGATGGATCATGTGACACTGAAGACTGGAGTAATGATGCTGAAAATTCAGTGTTGCCGTCACAGAATAAACAATAAAAAAGGTATTAAAACTCTATATGCTGCGCATCAGTTACAGGCTTTGTATTGTGACTATGTTTGACTGTATGGTCCCTGTAAAATAAATGAATAAATAAATAAATAAAATAAATCTTATTAAGAATGTTTGAACTGTAGAGTCCATACTTTTTAAAAGAATCCCAGTATTTTTGAGGAACTCAACCTATAAGTAACTTTCTTACTATAAGTCAAACAGCATATCAAAATGGGGTAGGAGTATTTTAAAATCCAAATATTACACATGTCATTTTTAACTTAGATTCATATAGAGTTAACTTCTGCAACTCTTCTGCAAAAATGTGATAGTGTCAATGTGTCTGGGCCAATACTAGCCCTACAGACACCTTTATAATACAATTTTCAATGTATTCTGATTTGGGATGCACTCATATTAATTGTGCATGCTATCTATTGAAGAGTGAATAGAAATGCAGCCTGATGAATGCCACTTTTATTGAAAAGTAAATCGAACATTTTAACTATTAGCAGAAAAACACATCCAGTCTCCCATTACATTTCAAGACACTGAATCGTTGCACTCCAGGAGCTCTAAATGTCCACATAGATCAAATAAATGAACCTAAAACATTCCCTTAAACACTGTTTGTGAAATATAATGACGTTTTTACCATTTAGCCACGTCGCACATGGGTCGTGAACTCTGAAATCCTCGCTCTCTAGGTTCTCCAGAGTGAGACGAGACAGCCGCAGGAGGTGAGACTCGTCTGAAATACAAGATCAGGCAGTCAGTTAAGAACAACCACAACTCCTGAGGACAAATCATGTCGATTAGAAAAATCCACAGGAATGTCTAATAAAATCATTTTGATGCTACTTATGCAAATGCAGTTGGCTGGTGGGAAAAAAATAATTAATCCAAGATGTCCATGTCTGTCTTTCTTCAGTCGAAAAGAAATTAAGTTTTTTGATGAAAACATTCCAGGATTTTTCTCCATATAATGGACTTCAGTGGGAACCAAATGGTTCAAGGTCCAAAAGACACTTTCAGTACAAACTGCAAACTGTTCAAAGAGCTTTAAACGATTACAACTTAAACTTTGGATTATTTTTTTAATGAGCGATCGTTTCGCTTGATAAGACCCTTATTCATCATCTGGAATCATTTAAAGCCCTTTGAACAGTTTGCAGTTTGGACTGAAACTGTCTTTTGGACCTTGAACTGTTTGGTTCCCATTAAAGTCCATTATATGGAGAAAAATGCTCGAATGTTTTCATCAAAAACCTTAATTTCTTTTCGACCGAAGAAAGAATGACATGGACATCTTGGATGACATGGGGGTGAGTAAATTATCAGCAAAAGTTTTTTCAAAATGAACTACTCTATACATCTCCTAATTGAACTGAAGCTTAATCTAAACCCTGTCTGTGAAACCAGGCCATATTGTTTTAGTTCAAAATCCAATTGGTTTTATTTGCCGAATATGACCTTTAAAAAAACACATAGATTCTGTTATGCTGTGATTTAGAACATGTTGAGAACAAAATTTAGAACAAAATGAACGCGCCAAGCACCAAAAGTGGGTAAAACTTGGATTTGGCCATTTGGACTCAGCCGACAATATAACTGAAACTCTTCCATAACCCAACATAGCAGATCACTGAACATAACTGTCCCTTTTCTCATCTTCCACAACAATAATTACACATAATTTCAACATTTATCCCTATCCCATCTACCCCCAAAAAAATCTCAATGAATGCCAACAAAGAAAAATCTTGTAGGTACTATAGTGGCAATGCACACGGATTAAACAAAGTTCTGTTATAGAAATGTATGTTATTTTGCACCCAAACAAAACAACATTTTAAGAGCTAACCTGAGCATACAGCAAAAATCTATTCTGAGTGTTGCTTGCTTTGTTTCCGCTTGCCTTTTCCTATTTTTTTTTGTGAATGGATGTCTTATATATGAGCTCGCTCACATAAAACCCTCTATAATCTTCTGTTGTGTTTCCCATCTCTCGTTCTTCCCTTATTATAGCTGATCTCACATCTCTCTTCCTTTAACCTTGATTCACCACCTCATTGAATTTATATTCATTTACTCCTTCGGTCTCCAACTTACCGGGGGTGAGGAGAAAAATTGAGAGGGTGACCAGAGACATGACCCCCAGGATGACCACCATGGCGATACCAATTCCCTTCCAATTTCGAGGAGGTCCTCCCGAGCTGCCATGGTCCTGCTCAAAAAATAAAATAAAAGTAACTGCATTAACTTTCCTCCCCTCATACACACAGTCTCCCCACCGCTGAGGGAGAATGTATTAGTGCTGCCTCATTTGCACTGCCTCAGAGCAGGGATTTCATGTGAGACGTGTGTATCAGTGCAGCAACCCTCCGGGGGAGAACGAAAGGACTTCTCTCTGACAGAAATCTGTGTCATTTAGAACAATCCTTCATAAAGACGGCAAGGAAAGAATTCCTCGAGTGAAAAATGAGAAGCTAATTGAGTCTCAGATTTCTGTTGTGTCTTAATTTCCACCGAATGGTGCCTCATTTCACCTTTTTAATGGGGCTTACATATGATAAAGTGTGTGTGTGTCATTTTACACGATGTTTGGAAGCTTGCAGAGACGCGTTCTCGACTGTTTTTCGAAGCCGAATCTACAGCAACAAAGCAATACGGATGAGACGAGCCAGAGAAACAGTATATTAGATGTGTTTTCAGCTCCCAGAATGCCTCTGCGACAGCCAAGGCTGAAGCAAAAAGCTTTAGCGGTGACGGGCAGGCTGGGACGATTACGAGACCATCAGTCATGATCAGGAACAATAAACAGCCACTTCAAGGCTAGTGGAAAATCACTGCTGGTGGCAAACAGGGGAGGACCGCAGTGTAAGTGTTTACTCATTGACTGTCCATAAAACTTAGTCTTCATTATCTCTGTGTCTTATGTTTGTGGTTTCAGAGGGAGAAGTTAAGTCACCTCTTCTCACCTTCCCTCGGGGGTAGAGGTGAATGAGAGATTGTGTTAGTACAGAGGGGGGACAAACTCATATCTTCACCAGCTGGCAGTATCTAACCTCAGCCGTCTCAGGACAAAAAGAGCAGCACAAGAGCCGACTGCCTGCTATAACTCACCTAAACACTTTCTGACTGGCTGGTAGTGCTCTATGCACCATCTCAGTAAGCTGATGTGAAGGTTTTTGTTGTTGATGTTGTTGAGTCCTGACAATAAATTTAATAAAATTGGATTAAAACTGCAAAATAAATATTTATTTTCCAAGATGATGACTAATAATATTAAATAATATTAGAGCCCGACCGATAAAGGATTTTGAAGGCCGATAGCGATACAAATAGTTTTGTGTTTTAAAATCCGATATATCGGCCGATATTTTATTTATTTATTTATTTAAACTGGACATGATAGTCACAAATTTTGTCATGCTTATTTGAGTTTAGAGAACTGATGGGGATGTTCTTTTAATTGTTATTCAAGCAATGTATGTATCGTGACCAACTCAACGAGTGTTGCCAACAGGAACGGTGTAGAGTGCCCTCTGGTGGACAAACTATACAACTCCAACACTCATGACATGGTTCAAGCGTGTTTCGTCCGTTTTAATTTTATTGTTGAAATATTCATTTATCGGCCATTATAACTGCCGATGCCGATAGTTTGGAAAATAATATCGGTTTGCCGATATATCGGTCTGGCTCTAAATAATATATATTAAAGACATTGAATAATAGTCTGGATTTTTTTATTATTATTATTTGATGAGTTTATTGAACCTTTACACAAAATCTGTTATTGTTGAGAATCATATTTGATACATTAGGCTTTTATGGCTCATAACACTCTCCTATTCATTTAAATCCACAATGTAATATCAAAGTTAGCATTTTAATCAACAGTATATTTTTTTCTAACCTTTTATCATATGTCTTGAAGTATCGCAATAATATCGTATCGCGAGATGTATCGAATCGTGACATGAGAGTATCGTTACACCCCTAGTATTTAGCGTACACTGTGCAGTATGCAGTAAGCAGCATGTTACTAATAGTATGTCTGGAAACTATTTCATTTGCAATTCTGATGGAGACAAAAATACAGTTTCTGCCAATTTTAATAAGAAAGGGCAGACAATCATAAATATTTCCAAACATACACACATGGAAATTAGCAGTTATATTTCTGTGGCCTAAATTCACAGGCTTAGAAAATTTAATTAGAGCCTCAGAGTTCTTGGATACTGTTCATTGTTGTTAAACAAAAAGATAACTTCAAAAAGCTTCAGAGGTTGCCAGCATGGATTCTAGCCAGCAGCTCATTATTAATAGATCTTACTGAAGCTTCACACAATTAAAACAGCTGCTGATAGTGTCTGATAAATCTATCTGCACTCAGCAACCGAGAGGATAAAACAGAATCAAAACACAATTGGCTCTCTTTTCAGATTCTACAGATATATAACACTTGCACTTCAAAAGCTAATTTCCTTACATCAAGCTCATTCAGATTCAATTCAAGCCCCCTGAACTTCATTATCAAGAGACACAATATAGGCTATTAACAGATCAGAACAAATGATAATGTCTGCTGCACTGAAATAATCATTTTATAAATAATTTTTACTTGGTTTCCATAAAAGCTTCAGAGTTAATAAGATTTTTTTTAAGAAAATTATTATTTTAGTACTCAAGGAGGCATTTCTGTACAAAAATTAAAATGCTGAAAAAAAAAAACAAATCACAGTTTCCACAAAAATAGTACGCAGCACAACCGTTTTCAACATTGATCATAATAAAAGATGTTTCTTGAGCAACAAATCCGCATATTAGTATGATTTTTGAAGGAATTACATTGTCAAATATATTAACAGTTATTTTAAATTGTAATAATATTTCACAAATTACAGTTTTACTGTATTTTACTGTATTATATATATGCAGTTTCTTGTTAAATGGCTTAAATAGGTCATGCATACACAAATAGGGCACAATAAGCAAGCTATCATTTAGTAGTCTATGGGCCAGATTTACTAAACAGCACGAGAGCGCAATTACAAAAAAAAATGCAGATATGAGTGAAAAGTTCTGTGCGTGATCTACTGCCAACGAGCAAATTAAAGAATACAGACATTGATTGATTAACAGAAGTTACTCCTCCACCTGTGAGCAACGTCACTTTGTTGAAACAATGTGGTTCAAACGACAACATGGTTCGCAAAACAGTCATGACTAGCTGGTTAGTTTCACGTTTCACGAACGATTCATCGTATATGGTCGTTAATCAGTGAGTTACATTGGTGTACGGGAAACGCACCTCAGATCAAGAGATTTAACGATTCTGATAGCCATTGTGAAAAGAGAGGTGACAAATAGAGCCATGCAGTAAAAGTGAAAGCAGCTGGCCTGCAAAAACCTTGGCACGGTTGTCAAAGTGACACATTTTCAGCCGGGCAGAGTCCCAAGTAGACAGATTTCTCATTGTATTCCACTCAAGCGCTCAGTTCACAGAGCAGCTCCTCTACAAAGCTGTCAGTCACATATATTGTGCCACTCCTGCAATGCAGAAAGCAAGGCTCCGCGTGGGCGAAAAATCTCATTAACGATGCTCCTGTGCTATAGGAGGTAGAGAAACATGTTTCGAGGTTTGATAAATGTACATCACATTTCGAAAGATCTACCTCACCTCAGAGCAATCAGAGGAGATCGATACAAAGGGAAGTGAGGGGAAATAATTAATATGAGAGCGGGGAGCTAATGTGAGTGTTCTGAGAGACATACAAAAACCTATGCTGAGCCGTGAACCGAGATCCTTTGGGATTACATGTGGCCCAATATGGGTTTGCTAATGGGGAGTAGAGACCAAAGCGGCTGGCTACCTATACACAATGCTTCTATAGCATGATGTACACCAAATTGCTTAAAATGAAATGCTTATTTTACTTACTATATACTCAATTTAAAGAAAACACATTTTAGTATCCATTATAATACCTTGAGAAAACTAAAGCAATCCCAATCTCAATAGCAGAAGGTCCACTGGAACATGTCCTCTGGAAGAACCCAGTATTAATATTGAAATTGATTAGGGGAAATTGTGTCCTGATTTCAATGAATTTCATACGTTTAAAATCCCTCGAAAAAATCTTGTTTTGTTATAATAAAACACTTGCTTTCAAAAATGGCCATGGATAGGTATTACAAATGGATCTGTCACCTTGCTTTGCCTTGCTTTGCCTTGCCTTGCATGCAGTGACAGGGAAGGGGAGAGGCGAGGATCTAAGTTCAGCTGTTTTTATTAAGAAAATACAATGAAAAGCAGGTATGCAGATGCCAAAAATCCAAACTAAAGAAACAGAAAGACACTGAAAGAAACATACATCACAACAAGGCAGAAGACAATCCAAGCAAAACACAAATCCAAACAGAAAAGCAATAGTCTTACCAGCGGAATGTAAAGACACAAACTAACTCGAAATATCAGAAAAACACAAAACAGGAGAAAAACTGGAAACACAGAGCAATGAATAACAAAAAATGAGTACATCAACAAAACAGCAATCATTGGACAAGACAATCAACACAGGAAACACTGGGGTAGCCCTCAGGGTGTCTTGGAGGAGTGAGGTGCTGCAACATCTAGCAACTGAAGTGCCTCAGGACCACTTCTCTTCTCCATCCACAAGACATTGGAAAGCCATGTTTCTGAATGACAGATACTATCCCTGCTATGCTGATGACTCACAACTATACCTCTCATTCCAAACAGATGATCCGACGGTAGCTTCTTGCATCTCAGCCTGTCTGACAAACATTTGTGACTGGATGAAGGACCATCACCTTCAACTTATCCTTGAAAAGACAGAACTGCTTCTGATCTCAGCCAACCCAACACTTCCTCACAACTTCTGCATGCAGCTAGGTTCATCATACATAATTCATTTTAGGACAGCCGGGAACCTCAAAGTTGTGATTGACAATCAGCTACACTTTACAGACAGCATTGCTAGAATGCCCCTGACATGCAGATTTGCCTTGGATGATCAGGCCCTTCCTGAGCGTGCTACACAACTCATTCCCCAAGATTTTGTTCAATTCAGACTGGACTAATGCTCTCTTGTGGGCATGAATGGACAAACCTCTGCAACTGATCTAGAATGCAGCAGTGATAGTGCTCTTTAACGAGCAGAAGAGAGCGCATGTCACATCTCTCTTCATCAATTTGCAGTGGTTGCCAATTGCACCTTGCATCAAATTCTGGGCACTGATGTTTGCCTAAAGAATGACCACTGTCTCTGCACCCCCATACCTAAACTCACTATTTCAGACTTATGTGGTTTCCAGAATCTTGCGTTCTGCAAGTGAACGGCACCATTTGGTGCCATCCCAAAGTCAAAATCACTTTCTTTACATGGGACTCAACTCAACCCAAGAAGCAGAAACAGCTAAAGATGCAACTTTTTCATCAACACCTGACCTGTTAATACTAACACTTCATATTCTGATATATTTCTAGTCCAATTATATTTATTTTATTTAAAAAAAAAAAAACTTGCTACGTGTGCTGTGCTCTGCAAACTGGGACTTGTCACAGGAATACACCTAACTGATGTCTTAGAGACTCAATTTACTTATGGTTGCCATTCTGTAAAACATTAAATGAAGCAACAGCACAATTTTTCACTTAGCTCTCTTGGGATTCTACACGCATCTGTGGGGACCGAGTAATTTATAAATGAGACTCATGGGAACTTCTGAACTGCAGTGTTTGGCCATGATGAAAAATCACAGGACTTTATTTCACAGTATGTGCACTAATTGTACTTACGTGTAAGAAAGTACTGGGTAATATAAGGTAACTAAATGGGGTATGGTAAGTTCAGGGTTAGTACCTTATTATCCAGTTATTGCAATTACTATAATAATATAGTGTAGCATATCTGGACAGCGTCAGGGCGACCCGGAAACTCAAGTAGGGCACCTAATTGCTCTCACTGACAAAACAAACAGCTATAAACTTGAACGCGTGAGCCTCAAACAGATTATAATCCATTGTATTTAAGTGTCCATTGTCAACGTGTATCCCCTTTACAGAGAATTTTCTTTCCCTATATTTCAGCCAGAATCGCTACAACATGGGGAACAAGACAGTAAAATAAAGAGCTACCAAAATCACTTTGAGCCAAAGTGCTGTTAAGCAAACTGCCTTAATCTTCAGTCTGCCTTAGACTTTCAAACCCCTTTGAGGGCAAACAAATGATCTGCAATTGAGTGATATCAGCTATGGTTGGTAAATAGATGCATAAGAAATGAATATTGACAAATTCATTACACCGAACTGAAGCCACACCATGTCTAATTGCGATGACTGATGCTAACTAAATAGATAGAGCCATAACTTATGAGCCATCAAATGAGCCCCTAAATTGTTATTTTCTTAATGTGCTCGCTATTGTCCAGCTGGTCTGGTCAGACCCAAGGTTGAACAGTGCATTGCATTGTATTGTATTTTTTTGTGTCGTATGCATGATGTCCTCCCATGAAGTGCTTTGCGACTGTGCCGCAAACCCAATTGCCCCACTGGGAGAACAAAATTATCTACTACTCCTATTGATAAACAATGAGCGTTAAATTGCTAAAGGTGTTTAAAAGCATTACAGACACATTTATGTAGTGTGATGGCCGCAATAGCAGCCACACATGTAAACTTCAACTCACGGTGGTAGCTTTCATTTGTTTTGAGCACATATTGTACAAAATAAATAACTGGACAAAATACACATACTTTAGTTTTAAAAAACAGCTTTATTAGGGTCTTATCAAGCGAAACGATCGCTCATTTAAAAAAAAAAAACAACGAAGTTAAAGTTTTATAAGCGCAAATGGTCGCCTTGCTCTGTTCTGTGATGCGCGTTCGTGACTCTCCTGTTCGAACTCGTTCATCAAAATGAATGAATCTTTTTTCGTGTCATTTGGTTCATTCAACGAATGAAAAGAACGAATTGACTCGGAAAAAGATTCGTTCATTTTGATGAACGAGTTCGAACAGGAGAGTCATGAACATGCATCACAGAACAGAGCAAGGCGACCATTTGAGCTTATAAAACTTAAATTTCGTTTTTTTTGTTGTTGTTGTTTTTTAAATGAGCGATCGTTTCACTTGATAAGACCCTTATTCATCGTCTGGAATCGTTTAAAGCCCTTTGAACAATTTGCAGTTTGCACTGAAACTGTCTTTTGGACCTTGAACCGTTAGGTTCCCACTGAAGTCCATTATATGGAGAAAAATCCTGGAATGTTTTCATCAAAAACCTTAATTTCTTTTCGACTGAAAAAAGAAAGACATGGACATCTTGGATGGCATGGGGGTGACTAAATTATCAGCAAAAGTTTTTAATTTTTTTTTAAGTGAACTACTCCTTTAATGGTCAGTGGCTTGTTGTGTTTGCACCAAAGAGCCACATAGTTTACACTGCTCGGGAGAATCAACTAGTTGCCTGTGCACATTTACTGAGATAGGAGGTATTTTAACATAAAAATAACAATTAACAGCATTCAAGATTAAATGGAAAAATTCTGACATAGTGTATACTAACCAACAAAACAGATCAGCTGTAAATTCATAATGACCTGCTCTTGATGTGAGTTCAACGGATTGGTGCCAAACATACGGTGAACTCCATATGCTCCGCTTCCGTAACATTATCCAAACTGCGAGCACTATTCCAGGACAGCCTACATACTGTAACCCCCAGTGTGCAACTTCGTGACACCAGCAAATGTAGCGTAACATGATTTTTCCTCTAAATTTCATCATTTGAATATCGAATTCTTTCAGTTTTTCATAGTTTTAATGCCTGTTGTTGATATCGAGTTACAGCATGTTTCTCTATTGCTCTCACAGAAGCTGTCACGGGCAGTATGGGAAGCGTATCATAACACGAGGAGGTGGAGAGAAGGCACCTTCAGACCTTTTATTATCCATCCACAGTCTAGCTCTGCGTTCAGAGTCATGACAGTGTTGGCAGTGCCTCCTCTGTGTGCTCCCTTAGCCGTCATAAAGTCTTACCACCCTCCTTCATTTTTCAAACAACCCACAGGTCCTCAGCTTCACAAAGGACACTGTGGATGGAGCATGACAGCCCCCGCAACACTGTCTCCCTCATTCTAGCTACAGACAGGAAAACAACTCAGAGATGATTTTCATGCCACTGAGTGAATCATGTCAAATGTATTTTAATCAAATAAATTTATATATAAAATATTTTAATTATTTTAATATTATAATATTTATAAATTATATATAAATCCATATACAGAATATAAATGAAAATATTTCTTAAATATATACAAGCATGTGTGTGTATTTATATATCTAAAATAATTACACACAGTGCCCCCACATATATTATGTAAACACAAACTTTTATTTTGGATGCGATTAATCGCGATTAATCGTTTTGCTTTTGACAGCCCTAATATATATATATATATATATATATATATATATGATGACAATGTGGGGCTGGCTTGATTTTATACACAAAAAGTGGATTGGATGGTGAAAATTGGTGTTACCAAGCAGATCTGAGCAAATGTTGCTAAAATAATAACTAAACATTATCTATGTATTTCGCCGAAAAAGGAGAAAGTATTTTAACATTGACAGAAAATTACACACTCTTAGAAGAAAAGGCACTATATAGAACCTTAAAAGGTTCTAAAGCGCTACGTATTTGGAACCCCAAAAATGCAATGCATGATTGATCACAAAATTCAAGATATGGGGGTTAAAAATTCTACAACTACAATCAATATCACACGAAGAGTGCCATTTCAGTTTTTATCCTTAAAAAATCAGCATGATTAAAATGGGATTTTAAGTTATTACAACAGTTTAATCAACAATTTAATTACAACCGTAAAACGTTGCAGAATAATGTAATATATGAATGAATAATAGCCTATAAATAACCTTTGTGTCAAAAGGGTTCTTTCTTGTCATTATCATCATTTTTTTTGCATAAAAGGTCCTTTGCAGTTGAGTAAAGAACCCTATGCTACATATAGAACCCTTTTTTCTAAGTGTGCACACTTCACCTTTAAGTTACTTTAATTCATTTAACTCAGTACTTGTTTAGATGATTACATTTTCAGCCCTATAATGTGAAGTGTGACCCAATCCTCATTAAAGACAATTAAATGATTTAGAGAAGTCATCACAGAATACAAGTGAGTGTTGCACTAGGACTCGGTGACAGGGCTCTACATTATGCTTTTACTGTGGTAATGAGGGGAAGCTAATTCCCACAATTCATTTTGAAAGATTTCACTCTGCATGCAAATTGTCTGACTAATCACTGCAATTTAAGCACCAACCTCAGAATACAAATATAAATGGGCATGAGATGTTTTCTAATATAGTCACATTTGTTGATCGCAATATATATACATTACGCTCTTGAGTGTTTTGCTCATTCCCTGAGTTGTCTTTTTTCATCGTTTTATAGTTTTGTTAAAAAATAAAACTATAAAAATGAACAATACAAAAGTTCTGACATCAGCAACATGGACGTTTTGGAGATGAATCATTTACAGCTGTCAGGCAGGCAATACTGTCTAAGAAAAATGACTCGCATTGAATTGGCATCTGGTTAATGAGAAGACACTAAGCCTTAGATATTAGACATATAATGCTTTATTAATGATCTTTCAAGCTAACAGAAAGCCCACTCAATCATGATCAGTCTAGGGGTAACTGTCAGAGTATCTGCCTAAAGCGGATAGCATAAAGTCAGCACAAATCATGGTTTTCCTGAGGCGGTAATGAGATGCATTGGTTCTACTGTGGTTTAGGATATGAAATATTACCATCAGAAAACAAATCTGCATTCTGAATAAATAAAATCTAACTGGAGGTGTCTGCGGTCATATACTTTCACAGATATACAGTACGCTACCTATGAGGAAACTTGCCTATATTAATTTTCTGAAGACTGCTAAAGCCTCCTAAATAGTAGGACCAGAAAAAAGAGCAAGGACCAAATTATAGCTGCATTAGAAAGCCGCACTAATCTCCAGCCAACTCTGGCTGTTTGATCCAAAACCTCCTGAATACTGAACGCTTGCTGTGAAACAGCTCCTAGTGAATGGAGGAAAAGCAGAGGAAAACGCTTGAAATGTTGTTAGGTTGTTATGCAGTTCAAATCAATGATACAAAGTACTGTTACATAATTAATAAGCTTCCTGCACAGAATCATTCACGTTAACATTTCAAGCAAGTAAGAAAGTGGTCACTGTCTCAGGAGACCTTCCTCCTGTCAATGATCTAAGAGGAAAAAGAACTCTAAATATCATTTCCTCACGTATCTCAAAATGGTTTATAGGATTTTTTTGATGGATAACACTTTCTAAATGGATCAATGGATTTTGCTTTACATAAAGTTTTAATACGTATTGTTTGATGCACTAGATTCAGTTTTATTTTAGTTTCATTATGATACTATTATTGGTTTTCATTAATATTTTGAATTAAAGATTCTATTTTTTAATTTTCCGGTTTTTAATTTTTGTTAAAGGTTTAGTCATTTGTAAGTTTTTGACATTTTTATTTTTATTTTATTTTTATATATATATTAGGGCTGGGCAACGATTAATAGCGATTAATCGCATCCAAAATAAAAGTTTGTGTTTACATAATACATGTGGGTGCTCTGTGTATAATTATTTTGTATATAAAAATTCACACACATGCATGTGTATATTTAAGAAAAATGTGTTATTAATATATAAAATAGTAATATTTATATTTAATATAAATTATGTATAAATATTATATATTATATATTTCTTAAATATATACATGCATGTGTGTATTATATATACATATACATATAGTACACATATATATATAATGTATTATACAGTACATATATTATGTGCTATGTTTTAAGCTATTTAGCCCACGTAATAATAACATGTTTCTTAATTTTTGTTTTAATTTTAGTTTTAGTACATTAAGTTAAATTAAATGAAAATAAGAAATTTTCCCTTGGTTCTTGCTTATTTGATTTTATTTCAGTTAACATTCATTTTATTCAAGTAACTAAACTTTTTTTATGGTTTTGGTTTTAGTTTATATATTAATATTTAATATATAAACTAAAACCAATAGTAAAACCAATATAAAACCAATTAATATATAATATTTGTTTATATATTAACACAATAAAAATAAAAGTCCTGACTAGATTTGTACAACTTTTTCTTTTGCCACCACAATACTAGGTTAATTGCCAAGGGTGTTGCTATTTGGTTGCTAAAGATTGCTTTCTTGACAACATACTATTATATTATATTATAAATATTTGGGACAAAACAACTTATTTCCGAGCTACATTGCAAAATGTAGCCTGCAATACTCATTCCAGTGCACTGGATGAGACAGATCTTTTCTTGCTTAGGTCAGCAAGCATATGTTGATCTGACATGAGGGGAGAGTCATCTCAAACCTTCCTGTCATGTCGATAAAATCATTTCCTGTCACTCATCATTTAGATGACAAACCATCATTTTAAAGGTCATTTTGAACTTGACCAATTCAAGAACCTGAATAGTACTTTTGTAAATATGTTTGAAATCCTTTCACTGACTTTATAAAATCTTTGTTTGTCTTTTGTTGTTTGATTAACATTAATGACACCAGCAGGTATTAGGCTGCTGTCACTATAGGAGCTGCATGGATCCAATATACTGTTACACACACATTTTATTTTTTAACTGTTTACGTTCACTTAATGTTTACATGAATATTAACCAAGACAAGCGCGTTGTATGATTTGGCCATATAAGCTGCAGAAGAGAAGATTCAGGAGCGGAAAATTCAGGATCGCTCGATGTTCGAGAGGTCGGTGCAAGTACTAAATTCTTTCCGCGCCACATAGCTCTTTTGACCATGTTTGGGGCAAATATGGACAAACCCAACAATTGGGTTAAACATTTTTATTTCAAAATTTAATCCAAAGGCTTGTAGTTTTACATATTCGATCCAAACAGGATTGAAAGAACCCAGCATTTTTTTAGTGTGCTGCAATATTTCGATAATTTTGATATATTGTGCGGCCCTGCTAATTGCACATTGAATTTCATCAGTGCCGTAGTTACAGGAATGGTGCAGAATATTAGTTTTCAGATGTGAAGGGGGAAATACAATGCAAAAGAAACTAATTACTCTGGTGTCTTATCGGCTGGAAACAGAGCAGTATGCGCAGTCCCACTCACTCTAGATCCGTAATAAAATGTTTTATGGAGACATAATAGATTTATATAGAAACTGCACATTGCATGTTACATGACATCTGTTAACTTGCATTTGGCATAAGAGTATTGCCAGTCGTTGTGAACCTAGACTTAACTGCTGTTTTGACTTGTTTTTCTACCCCTTTTTATTCTCAAACACAAATGCAGAAACAACCATAAAATTTTATCACAGTGACACTTCTGACATGTCAGCAGTTCTCTGGCTGTTTACTGCCAATCATTCTACACATGAAGGTTGCTTTTATGGTCAAGGCACCAGTCAGAAGATATGCAAATGAGGTGGCGACTACAAAGTTGTCTTATGTTTCAGTTAAAGATGCATGATATTAGTCATCTGCAACTATCGATGAGAAACACTGCTCCTTCACACTCTCTTACACTTACAACCTTCCAGGCTCTTACGCAAACATTTTAGAAAGATGTGCCATTCGCTATGTTAACAAAGGTGATCATCTTTATCAGTTAAGCATGATTTACTGTGCAAACATTGACTAGGCAAGGAGATACAAATCTGTATTTGAAGGGGATGTGACAATAATATATTTATATGGGTGAAACCTGTCAAGAACATTTCCAAGTTCCAAATGGGGGACTATGGATGAAAAATAGCCTTTGGCTAAATCCAGTACAATACATGAAATGGAAATTTAATGTTAAAATCCATTTATATATAAATATAGAAAAAAGTCATATTTCACCCCAAAGTCAAAGGAAAACAAAGAATACTTCTGGATTTTAAAATAAGGCGAATATCAACTTGTCATATACTAACTTTGATATCTTGTGCTTAACTTTGCTTAACAATGCAAAACAACCCATACAGTAATAAAGAGGTCATCTCTGTTTTGATGTTTTCTCAGACACACAAAATGGCGTTTTGCAAACACTTTACTTTGGCAGACTAAGTTTTTTAAATATTTCATAAAAAGACAGGACTATTTTAAAATAAATTATATTTGACAAGATATTTGCGAGATATTTTAACCCAATTTTGGTTCAAATATGGACAAACTCAAACATTGAGTTAAAAATGTCATTTAAAAGTAAACCAATGGCTGGGTTTGTCCATATTTGACCCAAAATTGGGTTAGTAAAACAACCCAGCATTTTTTAGAGTGTATAATTCCTATTGCCAAACTACCATTTCCTTACTTTTTTTAGCTGTTTAATGTGATTTGCAACCGCATAGCAAAAAAAATGTAGCCTAATTTAAACCTTACAAATAATATTAAAATTACTTTTAAACGTTTTTGTCATAGTGTATTCCAGTAATTTATGTATGCACATAATATACATGTTCGTCAATGAACCATATTTAGATATTTGTGTAGGCTTTGATTGATAACTTGCCTCATTTCAGTTTCTTGAAAAAGATCGCGGCTCTGAGGTAAACGTCCAGCAGCTCTTGCCATCTTCACAGCGAATTTACACCAGTTCAAGTCTTCGTTTGCGCTACACATTTCGAACTCAGATATTAAAATCTTAACGTAGAAGTTCAAACGACAGCCTGATATTAAACTCTGTCGAAAAATCCATAACGTTACTTCTATTAATCAATGAGTCACGGGAAAGCACTGCAGTAGTAACCGGTATGACGGACCGAAACCGACAGAGGGATACGGACAGACAGTTTCTCTGAAAGTATGAATGAAAACCGAGTCGAATCAACGTGACCAACGCCTGTGCAGAACAAGCAGGTGTTTAATGTACTTTGACGGATAAATGAGTTGAAACCTGCTTATATACAGTTTATAAACAGGATATGAAAGGGTCGTGTGCACATATTTGTATTCTCTCGCACGTGCACGCGCTCCTTCGCTGCGGCTCTAGTTCACACAGATGTGTAAAAAATAAAAATACACAAAAAAACAGCATCAAAACGCATTTTATCCTCAGCCTGCGTTTAGCCTTTGTTCATGCAAAAGATAAAACATGCTGTTTAGCTTTACCAGCTCTGTTGTCATGTTCTGCTGTGTGGTGGCAATCATGTTTGCAGGATTCAGCAGCGATCTCCTGATGCAGTTCACTGCTCTTCCAGCACTTGAAAGCCTTGTTTGAGTTGGTGTGTTGCTGCAAGTTGCACTGCACACCCCACTAGCGGATCTATTTGATATGATGGTGTAAAGTTGGTCCTCTCTCTCTCTCTCTCTCTCTCTCTCTCTCTCTCTCTCTCTCTCTCTCTCTCTCTCTCTCTCTCTCTCTCTCTCTCTCTCTCTTCCACACACAGTTACAGTAGGATATTAATCAAGACAACACGTTGCTTTTTCTGGCTTCAGCCCCTTTTTCGACTTGAGCGATCAGTCACACTGAACACTTGATGAACATTGATCAGTGAGCTCACTGAGCTGATAGATAGATAGATAGATAGATAGATAGATAGATAGATAGATAGATAGATAGATAGATAGATAGATAGATAGATAGATAGATAGATAGATAGATAGATAGATAGATAGATAGATAGATAGATAGATAGATAGATAGATAGATAGATAGATAGATAGATAGATAGATATGGTGCATGGATTGGCTACATCATATGAGAGAGAGCAGGTAGAAACATGTCACCGTACTATTTATAGGGAATAGGCATAAATGATAAAATATGTATGCATCAACAGAAAGGAAATATTAATTAATTAATTTATGTAATTAATTTATGTTTGGCCTACTTAAATTCCCAGCATGAAAAGCAGCCCAGGACAGGGGTTTTCAATATTTTATGCCATGGACCCCCAAATATGATCCTCCTCATGCAAGGCATCCCCATCCTAAAAAATAAAAGGCAGCTTATTTTTTTTTCATGGCCCGATTTACACTGTTGAGATTAATATGGTAAATATGTGTGAAATATTATTTTAGTTATGTAACATCATTACATTTCTTTTTTCACTCAGAATAATGGTTGCTGTATTGTTTTTTTGGGTTTTTTTATTTATTTAAAACAAATTAGGTTGTTTATCAATTTAATTATTTTTCTTTGTATTAAATGTACTTGGTTGGTTAGTTTTAGCTATTAGCTATTATTTGGGCTATTTTAAAGTTTATACACTTGCTGAATCTCTGAACTTTTACACAAATACCTAATTGCTACTCCTGGGCGGTGAAGTCATTCGCCCATATTTCATACTTGCACCAACACTGATATTTTCTGAAATCTGGTCTTATTATTTTATTTCTGTTGTTGTAGCCGACATTATTAAACATTTTTTCTAGGTTTAAATAACAGAACCAAACAAAATACTCAAGGAAGAGGCAGCATTTGAAGTTAATAGTTTTATAATTCATTTTTATTAATATTATTGTAGTTTATTAAGTGAAAGAGATTGCATGTCCAATAAAGCAATTCTAGGCCTACATATTTAAATTATTATAGTTTGTTGGTGGAGACCTGAGAAGAAAGAAGGTAAAAGGAACAGCAGACCAAAAGAAACAAAAAAAACAAACATAGCACAGCCAGCCTTTTTACAGTCTACGTACTGCGTCAACGCGCTTACGTCACCACGCCCGAACGGTGATGATTGGCTGGCGGGTGAATTTGAAAACGCAACCCCTTTAGACGAACGTTAACAACACATCCGGGTAAACTTGGTTGGACAAACCGGTGCTTTGCTGTTGTCCCTGGAAAAAATACATATATGTTCATATAATCTTACGTTACATCGTTTACACACAAGGCTGGGCGTCTACAACAGTACGTAAGTTATATTATTAACGTTACATGACAAACCAGTGTTTGTTTGTTACTAATAACAAGCCGCTTAGAAAACACATGCTAGTGTTTTACTGTAACGTTAACGGCAAGTTACTTCTATTGTTCACCATTGAACATAATATTGTGATTTAAACGTGTTTGGACTGTCGTTGTTTACGGTTGGACTTTCATCATCCTAGCAAAAACAAGGTTAATACTATTTTATTAATATTGTTATAGTCTGGTAAGTTACACTTATGAATTTTTATAAGATAGTTAAATTGCTATTTTGTCACTTTATACACTTTCACTATTTCAGTTTGAAACTACTTCTTTTATTCTATTATTACGTTTCTTATGCAGATACATAATATCAATATTCATTATTGGCCACGCCTATAATATTTTGAATGACCGAAAAGCCACAGATGTCCAAACAGTGGAATGTGTGATCTCGAGATATTAACAATAATCTTATATCAACTTATTTTTAATTAAATCTTGCAAGTTGTCTGAAATGGTGCACTGTTAAAATATTTTTTCTGCAATGCAGGAGGACATGGAGACTGCTGTGATCAATCTTCACGGTGTTTTTGAAAGCCTGCGGGCACAAGCTGAAGTTCTCAATGAAAGCATTGAGCCCCGTAAGTACTGGCTGGCTGTGTTGAATATTTAAAATAAAATGCATGCATGCATACTGTAGTACAATGTCTCAATCTCTCCTTCTAAATATTCACTGCTGTTCTTTGTCTCATTGTCAGAGTTCATTCAGATGGCCCTGAACTTTGAGGACAGTCGTCGTAAATGGCTGAGACTCGAGCATGAGCTAAATGCATGTAAGGAGGTGCTTACCAAAGCCGAGACAGAGCGAGGAGCATTGGAGGTCAAACTCAAACATGCCCGCAACCAAGTAGATGTGGAGATCCGTCGGAGACAGAAAGCCGAGTCCGACTGTGCAAAACTGGTTTGTAGGCCTCTGTTTGCATGGTACTTCTGCTGTAGACATGTTCTCTGAATTTAAGCTCAAACCAGACATTCCTTTTTATTCCTTTGCAGGACCGTCAGATCCAGCTCATCCGGGAGCTGTTGGTGACTGAAGGCTCCAGTAACAGTATCCAGTTAAATGAGGAGCAGCGCTCCGCTCTGGCCTTTCTAAATGCCCGTTCCCAGAATGCCACAAACCTCAACACTAGTCGACGGTAAGAGAAAAGCTACCCATTTTACTTCTGTAACATGATGCTGTCTGATTTTCATTACTTTTGTAATATTGTGTTAGGTCTTTTGTATTGAGGCGTCCCTTTCAATGAACTTTTCAGTTAAACTGCATCGGGATCGGCAGTATAACATAAATCATAAACCCTGTCATTTGTATTTGTCATTTAAAGTCAGCATTAAATGAAAATAAATGTATGACTACTGTGTCCTTTGAGGCACGGCAGAAACATAGGATGCTGTTATGCTTGGCTTTGTTCCATGCTGTTGTCTCTGCTGTTTCAAAATATGTCTCTGTTATATTGTCATTTTCTCCTCATCTGACACTTTGCAACAACTCAACCTTGTTTCTGCAGTGGCTTTTACCATGTTTCCTTTAACAATGACTTTAATGTGGCCTGAGAAAGTCTCACAAACCATGTGAAATCCAATCAAAGCAGTTGGATTGAAACGGATTTCCAGAAATCATAGCTTATATCGTGTTTTTTGCTAAACCTGATCAGATTTGCACTAAAATCAGATTTGGACTGACAGTCTGTCCTACAAAAGACCCGATAATCCATTATATTCGGCTGTATGTCACAATACGGAATAAATAATCTGTCGCTACTTCATCGCAACTTTAACACCATGAATTTGTGTAAAGTTACTTTGAAGCAATGTGTAAAGTGTTAAACAAATACTTGGGCTTGTTCAAAATGCTTAAAGTGCTTTAAAGTTGCAACAGTCATTGCATACTTTGCATGTGCTGCACTTAATCAATTTGTACCATTTTGTTTTAGCTATTAGTAAAGAAAATTTTATTTCTGTACCTTTTTTTAAGGGCTCCCACTCTTTCACGATAATTTGGCCTGTTTAGTACATCTGGCCCTTAGAATTGGAAAGAGAATAAAGATATTGATTAAGTGAGATCTCTGGTTATACTCTTTGAAAAGCGGTGCTTTAAGTCCTTGAAAGCCCTGGAATTTAATTTTACAATATCTTTACGAACCCTGAAATAAGATAATTTGAAGCTGGATATTACAGAAATTTGTCAGGCAGGATATAATTGAATCATAAAAAGTATTGTTTTTTTTTTCAGCTTGAGTGACTGAAAATGTATTTATAAAACATTTTTAATGTACTGTATCTTTAAGGATTTAAGTAAATGACCTAAAATACAGAAGAATTGCTTCGGTTTTTATGATTTGAATGTTTTCTTTTACTGCTGTAACTTTCATTTGGTCTCTCCTAGACTGACCACCATTGATGAATCGGCGTCTATCTTGTCTGACATCAGCTATGATAAAACTGATGATTCTTTGGTATGTCATTTTCCTGAATATTAAAAATATTAAGTTTATATGTATTCCTCTCTCAAACTTGACACAGAGAAAGAAATTTTGTTAGACTGGCTCATCCTTTATTGATTTAATTTGCCTTTTCTTTAAATAAAGGACTGGGACTCTTCTGCAATCAGGACCGTTCGTCTCAAGAAACGACAAAAGAGAGTAAGCTTCCAAATAAATTCGCATTTAATCAAAACCCTTCCGAATTTCAAGCAATATCTTATTTAATCTCTCTCAATGCAGCGCTCCTCCCGAAACCACACAGAAGGCCCGCCTGCTGGTGCCAAGAGGTCCCGTTCCACCGGCCGAACCTCTGAGAAAGTAAGAGCTGGTTACATAAGCACAAGACTGACTGTTTAATATTGGAGAAAGACTCTTCAGTATAAAAGCTCCCTGCTGGGCTTTGCTTTAGTCATTAGAGGTATAATGTTTCCACGGTTCTCCTCAGTCCCTACAACCCATTGAAGTATGACTATTGGAAGATTTTATCTCCTCTTAACATCGTAAAAGCCAAGTCAACAAGCTATTCCCGGGTTGATGTTTATGTCCAGATTATACTGTCCCTATTTTAGGTGAATAGTTAGTTAGAAATTCTTTGACAATTAATTAATTTGAGTTCTCTTTTATCAGGGTAATGAGTCTCTGGTGGCTAAGACCACCGTGACGGTGCCCGCTGATGGCGGACCCATTGAGGCTGTCACCACAGTGGAGTCTGTTCCTTACTGGACCAGGAGCCGCAGAAAGACTGGTAAGCTAAATTTATTATTGTCATTCGTGAGAGTGCAAGTGCAGAGCAAGAGAATATTTGCATGAGTCATTGATTAAATGATTCTTGCTATTGATTGAATAATAATGTGCAGGCTGCTGTATTATAAATAAGATCCGCAGTGAGTCATGATGTGTGTTGCCGTATCATAAATATGCTTTGTTTTATTGAACAGGGTCAAAGATTAATTTTTTTAATAATTCATTATGTGGTTTGCAGGACTCTGGGGTGTTTTAAATTGACCCTTGTTGAGTCTTCAGCCTGATACTCTTATTTATTTATTAGGGTTTTTTTTTTTTTTTTCATGAGGTCTGTTTTGTATGGGCTTTTTTCTTGGTCATTTCTCACACCCCAAGCCTTTGCGTTTCTGTTTAAGTATTCTGCAGCAGTTAGCAGTGCTTCTCTCTGCTTTTGTTCTTCAGCTGTTCAGGAGTGGGACACTGCTGACACCGACTCTGTTCAGTCTATGGATGTGTTCAAGCATCCCAGCCAGCCCAATGGAGAGAACAGGGCAGAGCCCAGCACTCCCCAGGGCAACGGAGGTGTCCGTCTGCATGAGTTTGTCTCCAAAACGGTAGGATATAAATCTTTCCGAGATGCGAAGATGTACTTGATGCATTGCTCTTGAGTCCCAACCGTAGAGGGTTGTTTACTTTTTGATCATATTTTAAATTATTCATCCATGTATGCGTTTTAAATTTGACTTTGTAAATTAATCAAAATGATAACTAGACCTTCCCAGTGAAACGACTTCTCTCTAGTGACGTATGCTGGACTTTTCCATTCATTCAGGCCTTTTAAGTGCCAACTCTTTTATAATCAACTTCAAGCTTGCATTCAGCTCTGCCTTCATCCAAATGGATGGAACTAAGACCCCTCCCAACATTTTTCCCATCTTTCTTACGACCATTGGTTTTACTATGTTTAGAAAAGATCTTTCACAACTTTCATTATATTGTGAGTGACTAACGTGGATGATACACAAGCTGCTTTTTTTGAGCAATGTTGCTTAGGTGCTTTCCTATTGAGAATGGGCAACAAATTTCCATCTGGATACTTTAGATCATGGCGTCATAGATCATTAGGTCGTGGGCCCCGTGTCTCACCTGGTTGCCCGTTGATGGCAACATTGCTCAAAAAGTTGTCCTGTGTATCATCACCTTAAGGGTGTACACTACTACACAAGGTGATCTGAACTGTGCTGGAGCATGTTTGACCCCCAAAGTCTGGTTTGTTTGTCTTTTGCCATTATCATAGTAAAAAGTGAAACACCTGGCTGTATTTTATCTAAAATGTCCACCCCATTTAAAACTGACACAAAACTATGTAATTTCCCATTTTAATCAGTGAAGTTGTCTAGATAGGTTAGCAGTGGCCTGTGTTTATAGTCCTTACAGCTCATATTTACCTGGCCTTTTTTTTTTTTTAGGTGATCAAACCAGAGTCCTGTGTGCCATGTGGTAAGAGGATCAAATTTGGGAAGATCTCTCTAAAGTGCAGGGATTGCCGTGTTGTGTCCCACCCCGAATGCCGTGAGCGCTGCCCTCTACCCTGCATTCCAAGCATGACTGGGACTCCAGTCAAAAGTGAAGAGGTGACAAATCTATATGAAGCTTGAATTTTCTCCCTCTTTTCCATTCTGATATTTCAAGTTTTAAACCAAGTGGCTGTGTTGTACTCTTCATTAAACATATCAATCTGGTGTGATTTTTCGATAGGGCACCCTTGCAAGCTATGTGTCCTCCACCTCTCCCATGATTCCTTCACTTGTGGTGCACTGCGTTAATGAGATTGAGCAGAGAGGCCTACATGAGGTAAACTGATAAAGATGCTGGATTCAGTCTAGAAAACTAGAAAACAAGACCAATATGTTCTGAAAACGTGCGTATCTCTTCGGCAGACTGGTCTTTACCGGGTGTCTGGCTCTGATCGAGCGGTCAAGGACCTGAAAGAGAAGTTTCATCGTGGGAAAACCGTTCCCTTGCTCAGCAAGGTGGACGATATCCATGTCATCACAGGCCTCCTCAAGGACTTCCTGAGGAGCCTCAAAGAACCCCTGCTAACCTTCCGCCTCAACCGTGCCTTCATGGATGCTGCTGGTTAGTGTTGATGTATGAATGTACACACTAGCCTTCAAATTTTAGTGTTGGTACGAGGGGTTGGCAAAAAAACCATCTGATTGATACTGAGCCCTAGTTGGTTCAATTGATACTGAGCCTTAGTTGGTATGATATATTTTTTTTATTTTACAAGTCTCATGCTCACCAAGACTGCATTTATTTGATCAAAAATAGTAACATTGTGAAAGATAGAATTAAAATAAGAAGTTATTTACTATTAAGTGACATGTATTCCTGTGATGCTAAGCTGAACTTTCAGTATCATTACCCCAGTCTTCAGTGTCACATGATCCTTCAGAAATCATTCAAATATGCTGATTTGCTTCTAAAACATTTATTTTAAATGGGTTCAGTTATCAACAGTTGTGCTGCTTAATAATTTTTTTATTCATATATAGAGAGTTTAAAAGAAAACTACTTGATCGATTGAATGTGTCCTTGCTGAATAATAGAATGAATTACTTACCTTAAAAATCTCATCTCACTGACACAAAATGTTGATCCGTGGTGTACTTGGGAAGATGGACGTGTTAATATTAGTACACTCAATAGTAACCATTCACTCTGTTCTCATAGAGCTGTCTGATGATGACAACAGCATTGCCTTAATATATCAGAACATCAGTGATCTTCCACAGCCCAACAGAGACACTCTGGCCTTCCTCATGATTCACTTGCAGAGGTAGGCCTAAACGTCATACACAATTTCTGATTCTACTGTCTGGTTTATTCCCTGTACCATTTGCAAATACTATTGAATTATTAAAGTTAACTCTAACATTTGTTGCTTTAAATGAATATTTCACGTTCAAAGCAATTTGATCAGTTTGTTAAAATCTGGGGCATTTAGGGGGCAATTACCCTGGTGTAAAAGCAGAAATATGAAGCCTGTATTTAAGCATTACCTTGAACTTTGCTTTTAGTGTGATGGTCATACTCCTGACATAGTGTTGCATTACTGCTGTAAATGCTCTATCTAGCATCCTGTTGAGAAAAAAAAGGTTTAATCTGAACATTTGTATTATTGTGGTTACCAGATATTATGGTATCAATTCTGGAAACACTTTTTAAAATTACTTTCCAAATGTTTTGTAGTTTCCCTGTTTTCTAACAGCAATTGCGTACAATGTAACATGGAGCTAAATAAGGAACTACCTTGCAGTCCATTTACAGTTCAATAAAAGTGTCATTGCATGGTTTTGATGTATTCACTCCATTTATACCAAATTAAAAAGCTATTACACATCTTTTTTTTTTAATTATTATTATAATTTGTTTAATTTTCCTCAGTTAAGTACCGCTATCAATCCAGTTTAATTTGGTTCATTCTTGTAAACGACATTAAATCCCAGCACTTCTCTCGGAAGGCATTTTTTTAGGCTGTGAGACTTCATATTTAACTTGGGTATTATTTCTCATCATTAGAGTGGCCCAGAGCACAGATACAAAGATGGACGGCACTAATCTGGCTCGTGTATTTGGACCTACAATTGTGGGTCATGCCGTGCCCGATCCAGAGCCAATGACCATCCTGCAAGACACAAAACGACAACCAAAAGTAAGTGCTCATGGCTAAAGGTCCCCACTTTTCTTTTCCCCATTGAGTCTAGTTTGTAAATGTGTTTTAGACCAGTTTTTCATCAAGCTCTTTTCTCTCTCAGGTGGTTGAGCGTCTCCTCAGTCTGCCTGTGGAGTACTGGAGTCAGTTTATGATTGGCAACAACGACCAAGCTCACAATCACATGATCATTGAGAACGCCAATGTCCACGCAACGCCTGATCAGAAAAGTATGAATTTCACATCCAAACATTTAACAAAATAGTGATAGTCTATAACAACATGCTTTCTTTGTACTCTAGCAAGTATGTTTGGGCCCGTGACGACTCCTGACCAGCAGATGAGCAAGACCCCATCGTCCAGCTCACTCTCCCAACGCATGAAGAACGCAACTCTCAACGCAATCACACCAAAGTATGTTTGAACCTAAGTGGGTTTTATAGTAGTATATGACACAGGTGTTTGAATATTTGTTAGCTTACCATTACGAGCATCCGTTCTCATTTCAGGTTTGCTAGCAGGAGCAGAGCTCCAGGCAGCGTCTCTCGCCAGGGGAACTTCTTCGCCTCGCCTCTCCTGAAGTAACCCTGAAGCAGTTCAGCTCTTCATGGATAAGTTTTTCTTTTCTTTGGGAAACAGCTGCAATATATTACATCGTCCTACTAGCGTATTGTATGTCTGGTTTGTCCATCAATTCAAACCATTTTAACGCTACACTCGTTATCTTACCTCTTTTTTAGTTTTCTTGTAACATTTGTGTTTTAGTCACTTTTAAATGTACTATTAACATCCTCACAACCAAAGCGATGGGCTGATATAAGCACTTCCATCAGTCACTGAATCCTCATACAATAACAGAATCTGCATCAGTTTGGGAGTTCTTTATAAAGATACCTGAACTTGATTGTAGCATCTAGTACAGCTAGGGGCTTATGCAGGATTTGTATAGCATAATCTGCGATTGTAACTTTGTATATTCTAATTTTATGCTTTACATTGAACGACTATGCTTTACTTTAATTCTCAATCTCTTGGAGGGTTCAAGGATGTAGTGACAGATTTTTCTATATAGTGTAAACTGTTTTTAAACAGTCCAGGTTAAATTTCACAGCCAGTAGGTATAATACAGAATTTGTGTTAAAATGATGCTACTGATGATGTTTTGAATTTGTTTAAATTATCCATTTGTGGTTTTTGAAATGCATTGCGTTTATAGAGGGATTCAGGACAGTAAGAAAAATATAAGAAAATTGAATGCTATTTGCATGCAAAAACATTAATGGTTGTTGTGATGGGCATTTTAGTTTTCATAAACGAACATGGCCAGAATTATTTCAGAATTTCTCAATGGCATTGATTTGTCTATATGCAGTTTATTTAATTGTATATCGTATTTAAAGTATAAGCAAAAAAGGTGCCCTCTGGGAGAATTGACTTATTTTGAAGCATCTAATACTCCTATAGTATAAAGACTTGGACTGATTAGATGCTTTTCATTGTATGCAATTAATCATTTCTTTTAGTGGTACAGTGTGTCTGGAGCAGTAGTTGTGTGCATTGCTAATCTGTCAATTTTTCATTGTTTTCAAAGAGCAACTGTTTATTATGTTGAACATTTGAGTTGATTTATCAATTCGAGTTGCGTTTCAATTTGAGTGGTGTGACATTTTGTAAGACTTGTACTGTTTGTAAAATACATTCATTTATTGCCAGTCCATTGTGCCTTTTTTTGTAAAAAACAACAACACTGCATTGGGGTTTAGAGTTAAAAGTGGTGGGATGTAAATGTTCCCATTTAAAATGCATACAAAATCACTGAGGCAACAAAGCGTGCCAGAATGTTAGAAGACTGGGTAGTTGAATCAATGGAAAAAGTATTGGTGGATTTCTTGAAGAAAGGAAAGTCTAGGACTGATGTTTTTTTTTTTTAGTTTTACTCTCACTTTGGTGACTATCACCAAAGTGTACTATGGTGTACTATCATACATTCACATAAGCTTTCATTTGTCATGAGCAAGTGCTGTAAATATGCTTTATTCTCCTTTAAACTTGGGGAAGGGCCATAGGAGGGGAGTGTTCTTGACGTAGTCCTGGAAAGCCGGGTCTGATCCCCATTTCTTCATAGCTTGCTTCTCAAGGATGGGGATCCCACTAACATGTCTCAGTAAGAACCAGACAAAGAGCGGAGAAACCGCACTGAGGTATTGAGGTCCCCTCATGACGGAGGAAGCGGACAGGAACAGCCCTGACCATTGCAGGATCTCCCCCAGGTAGTTTGGATGTCTGCTGTATGCCCACAGTCCATGACGAATAAACTTTCCCTGCAAATACATGCAAGCTCATAAGATTAATGCCTTTGCCCCATGACATTAATTAAAATGTCACTCGCAAATTAGCAGGATTTCTTTAAGTAAGTGTAATTTCTGCATTACTGCCCCAAATGCATACAGTTGGTTATGCCAATAGAGCTGTTGCAGGCTAACTCCCCCTGTCTTCCATTGACTACTGAACTAGGGAGCTGATTGAGACGTACCCTAGCTGTTTCATGCTGCCCTTGTTTGCCATTGGTTGGACAAACAGATGGTTCACATTTAGTTGTTTTTTTGTATATTTAGCCCATATAAAAAATATGCCATTCTTCTCGAACCCTCTTGTATTCCTCACTTAGGGCTCACATTTCCTCAATGGTTAAAACAGACGGAAGACAATAAATGTAAATATTCTAAAGAAATTAGTGTATGATATTTTGTTTCAATAATATTTATTCTTTTATATTTCCTGGCACTAGACACAAAAAAATCATATGTAATACCAGTATGTAACCACTAGATGCCTGCATAGCTAATATATAGGGCTGTGTTTTTCCCAGTTGCTAATAAGAATAATTTCAGACGTTATTTTATTATGTTTTGCATTTGGATATATATTTAGACATTCTCAAAGACTATTTGTAGATTGCACCCCCCAAAAACTGTTCAAGTCTACATTTTTTTTGTGTATTCTCATGACAAGTGCCACAAAAGTCACCAAGATTTGTAATTCCGATAATGTAAAAAACATATTTTCTTTTGGTTCATTATGACCAAAGACAACCAGAGGGTTAAGAACAACCAGTTTGATCCAGTTTGTGATCTGTCAAGAGTGCAGCTCTCATAAAACTGTAGTTATGTTAAAATTAATTTTTATGATATGAATTATATGATTTACATATCATTAGCTTTCGCAACTGAGTAGTCTTATCAGCCTATTATCATCAGTGCAAGTTATTACTCACAGCATTATCTGGATCACTCTTAAAATTCCACTTCTGCTGGTCGGCAATGGCCTCTGTAGCAAAACCCAGCCCCCATATTCCCCAACCGATGTAGTCACGTGGGCCAAGGGGCTGGTCTCTTCTCTCAGTGTTTAGAATTAGGGTGGGCAAGAGGGTAACAAATACCCACAGAGCTGGAAAGAAGGAGAAAAAACATGTTTCAATCTATTACTCAGTCTAGTACTCTTCTGGGTTTAGTAGAATGACTTTTTAGAGTTACTTTCCTAGTTTTTGTGTGTGTGTGTGTGTGTGTGTGTGTGTGTGTGTGTGTGTGTGTGTGACATTATTGTGATGTTTAAAGATTGGACAAGTATGGCTACTGCAGCCACCAATTAACAGTAACTATGAAATTATAAATAATGTAAAAGAACTGATGCAAAATAATTTACATCCACTTATTTGACTCAGAATAGAATAGAGATATAGGCTGGAATAGATTAAATGATTTATCAACATTATGTGATGGACAGTAAAGAATAGGTGCAAAACTTCTCCTTATGTGATTCATAATATAATATAATTACTTTTATAGTTGTCTCTTTTTGTTGTAATAACGGTTGGAGACGTATGGCCAACTTCAGCCATCAATTAGCAGTAACTGTGCAAATAATCAATAGCCTTAGCTGAAATACCTTGCATGGTCCAGTACACAAAGAATGTCCCAGGGCTGTCTCTGACATTGTTAAACCTCCGGTCTTGTCCTTCCTTTAAGATTCTAAGAAAGAGAAATGTCCCAAGTCTGCAGGACAAGGCCCAATCAGTTACTTATTGACTTATTAACCAGACTTTAATAGATACTTTAATACAACATGAAGCTGGACTGACTTCACTTTTATTAACGCTGTTAAAGCAACCAGACTCCAATCTAATCTATCTATCTATCTATATACCCATCTATCTTACCTCAGTCCCCAGGCAGTGACAAGTCCAGTTTGTACGTTCTGTCTAAGGTGTCCATGTCCGCCCCATACACGACTCAGATGAGCCAGCAATATATAGGTACCAGATCCTACAAAACAACAAAATGAATTTGTGGTTAAACCGATAAGGCATTCAATTTCCCTCCAGAAATGGGCAGAGCAGCCAGTCACCTGTGTCCGTCCATTTTAAAAAGTGAGGCGTGTTCACTGAATATCTTACCAATGAACATAGAGACAATTGGTAGCAAAGTTCAAGGATTCTCAAGAGCACACTTCTCAAAGAGAAAGAAAGAGGGAATAGCACTCAGGAACCTGGGTTTGAAAGACTGAAATGGTTGGATAATTTTTGTACTCCATTAAAAAGAAATGCATATGGAATGTTGACAGGTAAGTAGAAGCTAATGTTTTTATTGTTGTTTTTATGTAGAAAATAAGAATTTGCATTAGCCAATTAGAACATTAGCTAATGTTCTCTTCTCATTGATCACTTTCTATATGTAATGAATAAAATTATAATCTGTATAACTGTCAAAATTATTAATAAATGCGATATAAAACATTATTATTATACTTATATAATATATGTATACTTTTGTGTTGAGAATTATGATAGTATGTGTGATAATGTATTTTAAAATCTATACATAAGTTTAAAATGTATGTTTTAGTGTTAATTTAACTGATTTTCGCGGTCTATGCATACGTTTTAATTTATAAAAAGTAAAATAGCATATATTATTGCACATTAAGTTATTTATATAAAAGATCACATCTCCGAGTTAACGTCGTTTTTTTCTTCCATCCGTTTTGGACAAGTCCCGCCTCTAGCTGAATGATTGACAGTGACGTATCCATACTTTGGCCAATCAAGCGACGACTACTCTTAACAGTAATGTGTCTGATTGGTAAAAAGACGGCTTGTCGAAATAAGGGTGGGGGAAATCATGCGCTTTCAGTAAGCTGGTTTAAGATCGTGTTTTGTGGGTGGAGACGTATTTATGGTGGTTTCACAACACTTCATTGTAGTTTAGATAACCACCGTCTCGTAATACATTTTGATAACAACCTATTTTTCCACGATAAACAAGTAAAAACAAGTTGCGACGCAACGAAACACATACAACACACACATACGAAATACCATAGGTATGTGTGTGCAATCTGTGCATACTAATGCATACACAGATTAATCAGTCAATATTATATTACTATATCAAGATCGTGATTACTAAGTTACGCCTTTTGGATAAATCATTTACCTGCCAAGTCGTAAAACTTTTCAGTTTTGAGAGTAGACGCTAGTCCCCATCCGACCCACTGAACGGCCAGGTCGATGGCTGCACATTTAGCCAGCGTGCTTCCCATGATCATCTCAAGCTGGTTCAGAAGAAGCACTGTTTCAAACTTGAGCTCAGACATGCAACCCTACAGAAAAAATACGGCAGAGCAAAGTTCATAACATATACACTTGGAGGAGGAGTGGCCAATGCTGATTCTGTAAGAACGGTGCCTTATGGGAACTGTAGTTTGAGAATATCTATTATGATTTTTATGTATTAGGTATTGCTTGAATACATTAGAATATGATAGAATAGAAATATCCATAATGAACCCATAGCCTAGAACAGAACACAATAAAAAACAATAGACATGCAAAATTTTACTTCCACTTATTTGATTCAGAATAGAATAGAAGAACAAGTTGAATGTCTGAATAGGTCCAAATAGGTCCAAAACTGACAAACTTCTAAATAGGCTATCTCTTTTATTAGGCTACATTTAGCAATTTTTACAAAATAGATTGTTTCTAAGCAGCTTCACAGTAATAAACAGGAAAATAATGGTGTTAAAGTTGCAAAATTCATTCATCTTCAACTTCAATTTTAGTGAAGCAGCTCTAAAGAAGATAATAGTGTCATTATTCAGCTCAGTTCAATAAAACATAATATAATTTCAGTGTTCTGACTAGTCGGCCCTTACATCAAATACCCATTCACAATGAAATATGACTCAGGGGACTCCAAACAAAGTGCTCAACTCACAACCTGAAAGATAAGAAATTTATGACTTATGACTGTAAAAAAAGCGAACAAGAGAAGGTGTGTTTAGGCTCAGACAGAATACAGGCGAAGGACACCAAGTCAACTGTCTTTTGCTATTAAAAAAAAAAAATTCCTTTTATTCTCCAGGGTTGGCCATTTAATTTGAAGGGCTATTGAAACAATATTCCAGATTGAATACAAGTGAAGAACATGGCAGAAAGCAAGGCCAGCATCAGCTCGAAAGGAGGGGCCAATGTGCTTGCTAAACAGGTGCAGAAAAAATTCAGCCGGGCACAAGAGAAGGTACGTGGCTGGAATCATAAAACACAATAGAGTTAAGAGAGCCAGTGTGCTTTCCAATGCTTTCAGCCTTCCTGTTTGAGAGCGCAGAAACTTTAGTGTTATCTTGATCCAGTAATCGATTCAGTCACATGACATGGGAGTAGCTGGCACAAGTTGCTTTATCTACTCAATAAGAACCAATGCAAACATGGAGCTTCCTTCTCTGCTTAACAGTGTCCTTTAGCCAAGGCTGACCAATTCACCATTTACTTTTCTGTTTTCACCTGTTAAACCCTTCATATCTTGTCATCTCAAAACTGATTGTTGGTGAAGTCAGATCAATCGGTCTTAGGATCTTTGTCAGTGTGCGCTTATGAATATTTGAAGGATCAGGTGTAACATCCATTGCAAACCTGGCAGTATACTTGGAGAATACCCTTGTCTGGTGTTTGTAGGCACGTTGTAAAATGTGATCCCTTTGCAGGTTTTGCAGAGACTTGGCAAATCTGAGGAGACCAAAGATGAGCACTTTGAGCAGTGTGTGATGAACCTCCAATTTCAACAGGTAGATTACATCTACAGTCTCCAAAGTAATAGCTTTGAAGATCAAAAGTTGACCTAATTTTTCCTTGTGGTTTCTATTGCAGAGCGATGGATACAGAATATACAAGGACCTTAAAGCGTACCTCAACGCTGTCACAGGTTGGCTCTTGACTATGAGACTTGTGCAGGAGATTATCTTACACAGGACTACTGACATGTTTTATTGTGATTGATGTTTAACAGTAATGAAGGATGCTTCAGGCCGACTGTTTCAGTCCTTGTTTGATGCATATGACGATAAATGGGATGGTGTAGAAGATCTTGGGGAAGTTGTGGAGGTAAGTGTCAGAGATCACACTGGAAGACAAAAATTCTGTAGAAAAACTGATATTGTTGGTTTAACTTAAAAAATGAAGTAACCTGGTTGCCTTAAAAATTTAAGTTCATTGAAATGGAAAAATTGAGTTAATACACTGGATTTAATCATCAGAAACTCAAAATATTATGTTATCTGAACCTCATTAATTATTTAAGTTGATTTGATAAAAGAAAAAAAAATGTGATAACAAATCGTGAACATATTTTTTTCTAAAGTGTAGGCCTACATTTCTGGCAGGATATTGTCAGTTAAAGGGAAAATTAACCCAAAAATAAAAATGCTGTTATTAATTACCCACCCTCATGTCGTTCCAAACCCGTAATACTTTCGTTCATCTTTGGAACAGCTACGCAATTGATACTTTGACGCTTCAAAAAGTTCATTAAAAGAATGGATGAATTGAGCGGTTTAGTCCAAATTTTCCGAAGAGACGTGATCGCTTTATATGATGAACATGCATTTATGCTTTTATTATAAATGTGGCTCTCTGTGTTCCAAAGGGAGAAGAGCTTCTCTGGAAAGATTATGAGTCCAAGCTGCGTGATCAGGCATTAATCACTATGGAGTCTTACATGAGCCAGTTTCCAGACGTCAGGGTAAAAACTAAAAACGGCTGCCTGACATATTGACGCATACATCTCGCACAAAGCTCTCAATATATATATATATATTTTTTAAACGAGCAGTTTCGTCTGTCAACTATTTTTCTTCATGATTCAGGAAAGAGTGGCCAAGCGAAACAGGAAACTCGTAGACTATGATTCTGCACGTCATCACCTGGCAGGGATGCAGAATGCTAAAAAGAAGGATGATATCAAAATTGGAAAGGTAGGCCCATTTTATGACTTTGTTTGTAACCTTACAAATAAGTTCTAACCTTACAATCGTGTTCATTACCACCAAAGACATGATTTATAAAGACCAGATGTATGGGACTTTCCTTTGTGCTGTTGTTTTTAAGGCAGAGGATGAGATGAATGCAGCCAAGGTGATATTTGAGGACATGAACAGGGAGCTGAAGATGGAGCTGCCTATTCTATTTGACACGTGAGTTGTTTTTATAGTGCACAGATGCAACTTGTTCAAATGTTAATAAAGATTTTGAATGGGTATAATTTTTATTAATTGTATGGTTTCACTTTATTTTACAGTACACGCACTTTCTGTATGTGTACTTACCAAAGAAAGTACTTGTTATAAGTTCAGGGTCATTATTACCTAGTTATTGTATAATATACATGGGGATTGTAATGTAAAGTATTACCGCCTGCTCAATTTATGGTCAGTAAAGCCTATGTATAGATATATCAATTCATTTTAGATGAGAAAAATTAATGATTTTTTTTTTTTTTACATCTACAAACTGAAACCTGGCCAATATTATTTGTTCTGCATTCTATAGTCGTATTGGTTGCTATGTCACAGTCTTCCAAGCCATTTGCAACCTCAGAGACACCTTCTACAAGGAAATTACCAAGGTAAACCAAAAAGTAATAAATACTGCTTGAATCAATGAATCTTCTCATGATCTGCAACAACTTTTTTTCCCCTTAGAACAACGAGGTTCTACAGACTGTAATGAAAGAGCTGTGCGGCCAACATCCAGACAAGAGCTTTGTCGTGAAGAATTTGAACCGGTATAAGGCTTAATAGGCTCTTTTTCTCTATATATTTTTAAACAAGTTAAATATCAGTAAGACTTTAGCTGTCAAATATAGTACTAATGACTCTCTTTGTTTCATTTTAAGCTCAGGTTCCTTGAAAAGAAGGTCATTTCGAGATACGTTGTCTCCCAGATCACTTAAAAGCTTTTATGATATGCACAAGGGTTATAGCCCCAGGGACTCTCTCAGGTAAAATCATCATTTCAATCTCTCTCTTTGCCTTGCAGATTTAAAACGTTGGGAACTAATGCCATCTGCTGGTGAATGTGCATGATTAGTTACATAAAGAAGAGTTACAAAATGTATTTTTAAATCAAAAGTCAAATTACACAAATACTTGTTTACTAGCAGCTAGCAATACAATATCATTTGGCTAAAATAATAATGTAGTACTTTTTTTGTACCTTTCTCATTATTGCAGAATTAATGTTTTGTGGCTCATAATAGTTTACCTATATAGACAGTTAAACTACATTACCTACATTCAGGTATTTATTAGTTAAAAATAATCTTGTAAAAAAACGGTAAACTACTGGCTGTGGTTGCCAGCATCATACCGTAAAAATACGGCATGTTATTGTATTTGAAATTAACAGCTAAATACCGTATTGTCAGCTAGAGTATAAAACTTTAATTTAACAGCTATATGCTCTAATACGAAAAACGGTAATACACCGTATTTTTACGGTATGATGCTGGCAACCACATGCCAGTCCTTTACCGTTTTTTTTACAGGATTATTTTTTACCCATTTAGCATGTTTTCACCAAAAAAGGTGTGTATCTTTTTACCTGGGCAATAACAATGTAAATTGTTTAAAATCTTTTGCCAAAACTTTATATTGACTTATGACAACTAGCCACGGTCTACCTGTGTATAGATTTTCAGCATGTATGACTGCTGGCAAAACATAATTGAATAGGATATCTGTTTTCAAGATGCAAACCAACATGATTCTCCATACAGGAGAGGCAACTCATCCAGTTTTAGGTCTGACAAACCAGCATATGGGTTATACAGCCCCAGCCCTCTACCCATTTATGACAACGTCTCTGGTACAAAAGATGCACAAGGAGGCCCTATAAGATTAGACGATACAGAGGAAGAGCCACAGGTGGATGGCACCAGCACCTCTGAAGATAAACCAGTGGTAGAAGACAAGAAAACCGGAAAGAAAGAGTCCTCGCAAGCCTCAAGTCAAGATGGACGGGGGGATACGCCAAATGAGGAGGAGTCAAATGAGGAGGACAGTGATGAGAGTCCCGCCGAATGCTCCAAGATCAAAGATCAAAAATCATCTGAGAAGGTGGAGAATGATGGGCCTTCTGGTGTGGAGAATGGAATAGCTCGTGACCCTAAATCAGATATGGAAGAAACTGATGTGAGTTCTGTAACCCTAAACATATGTACTCCATTCTGAATGTAGCCATTATATTCATTCCTCAAAGAAATATAACAATGTAACTCAAAAAGAGGTGTGATTTTTATTTATCTGACCTGTTTCAAGGCTCTAAATAAGGGTGACCATCTGTCAGGAGAGGTGAAGGAAGGAACGAAAACAGAAGCCCCTAAATAGCAGGCAAAAGGTCAGCAAAATTTGAGAGCACTTACATCTCACACACATGTTGTGAATATGTGTTACATTTAATCCATATGAGCAAATGGCTTGATGTGCATTTCGTTTCAAATTTATTTGTTTACAGAAAACACACGTTGTTTGTTGGAAATACACTGGAATTGGACAGCAAATTCACAACATGAGGATTTCCAAATGCTGACTTCCATCACCAAAAATTCCATCCCTGATCTTTTGAGATATGTTTTTTTTTTCAGAGAAATGTTTAAATTCTGGGGTTTAATTCAAGTACAGTTTCTTTTAGAATATAATAACTTTCCTGTTTTGTCTTTTATCCTTCACATGTGGTGTTCATTCTTATGGATTTTAATGTTTTTAGATATAACTCTTTACATGACATCCATTTATTGAATCGACAAATGATCACAGGAAACAATGGAAATGTTTATAATGTACTACTTGACAATCAACCCAAAACTTTTACTAAAAATTAACTTACCACTCGCCTATTGTTTTTATTTTTGTTTGTTTTACTCAAGCAATTAAACTAATGATCCAAATAAATCATCGTTCTTTATTCAGAGCTTAGTCAAGCATGTTGGTGTGGTTGTGTTGGTTAATATTAGTCATTTCGTGGAATGCGACCATTGTTTGAATCTTCAGGGGAGCGCGGGTAGGAGGAAACGCTTGTGAACGCGCACAAACTCACCTCGTTTCTGTGAATCGGTTCTTTTGAACTGTTTGTTTCAAAGAACCTGTTTATAAACGAGTCAACGGTTCTTTTACTTCGTGTCGCAATTACGTCACCTGGTCGCATGTTACGCACCATGTAGTAGTTTATTGAGTTATATATTATTACGTTTTATTAGTGAGGATTTTAAAACCACTTTCAGCTATGGTAGGCTATTAGAAAACTGCATATTTTCATATTAGAAACGGAACATATTTTTCATTTACATTTGGCCTAAACTACTAAAATTCATTTAATCACAAAAATGTTTATGCATGTTTTAATAAATAATACCACTAAACAAATAGCAACCAGTTCCAACGTTACGGACATTTTACAGTCTATGCTGTTTAACCGAATTCGGTTAAATGAGTCAGTTATGGTTATTGACTCGAAACAAGCTCAGAAAAGATTCGACTCAAGAGAATGATTCGTTCAAAATCAAGCATTGCTTGGTGAGCATGTGGTGTGTTTACGCTGTTCTACTTTTAAAAGAACGCAGTGAATCTACTTTTCATCATTGTTCACTCTGGAGTTTAACTTTTATCACCGTGATCGCCATCTTTAGCTGAAAAGTAGTTCATCCGCGACTTTGACATTCAAGCACTCAGGTAAGTTTTATTTTGTTCCTGTTGGAGTGAACGTAGATCTGACGGTCTCAAATGGCTGAACAGCTGTTCAATTATTTGTAAGAGTTTTACAGCTTTTTAAAGTTATCTTTCACCCTGACCGAGGGGGTTTCCGACTACCATCGATACAACAACAATCAGTTTTAGATTGCATCTACAAACACAATGTTTATTTGAGTATTTGGCGACCCCAGTAACGTTACTACTAGCTTGTGTTTACTGTGCCTAAGTTCCATTAAAAATAAGCGTCGTGTGTCTCTGAACCCTACAAGATTTGTAACAAGGAAAGATAAATTTAAAATTATTTTCGGAAGTGAGACATGTGACTGCTGCCACAGCATTTATTTATAAGAGAAGGTCGGTTCCATAAAATGGGTGATATTGTGTACATTTAACGTTATAAATGTGTCTGTGTAAATATGGGATAAATAATGAAGAGATAATTCACGTAATTCAACTTTTAATGTTTGTTTATTAGGCCTAGACATTTTCCTAACTACATCTGAAAATGTTTTTTTGACTTTACTCATTGTCTCCACCCTTTTGTTTCCAACTTTTACACACACACACACACACACACACACACACACACACACACTCGTTGTTTTCAAGTTTTATAGGGACTTTCCATAGATATATTGATTTTTATACTGTACAACCTGTATATATCTCCTTACACTAACCCGACTCCTAAACCTACCAATCACAGAAAACTGAATTTTTATATTAAAAAAAAATTCCTCATGGGGACCAAAAAATGTCCTCACAAGGATTTCGGATATTGCCATCTTTATGGGGACGTTTTGCTCCCACAATGTAGCTAGGGTTTACCAGGCCACACACACCGGTTTCATTGTGGTGAATAAAGACATAATTGTGGCATAATTGTGACAGCATAAACAATGTATCTGAAAAATCACTATCAAACGAGAAAAGGCACATGTTACCTGTGATGTGTAGTATTTTGAAAAATGGGTGTATTTGAAAGCACTTTGACCCAAAAAGTCTCTCACTTCAGTCAGTGTCAGTAGACCGTAATGTACAGGTTGTTGAGTAATGCGTCTGTCTCACAACCCAGTGATGTTTGTCCACATGTAATATAAATGAGGTTAACTCAATAAGTCATATGACTCTTTCACAGTCACAGGTAATACTAAAAATGTGTTGACACAAGTCTTTATTTTGCTCCCCATAGGTGTCCCTTCCAATACAAGTATGACTTCCACCATGACTAGCATTGTACATAGTGGTAAGTTGTGCTCCTTTGTCTTCTAATATAAAGAGCAAACTATAATAAGTTTCCCTCACAGGCTTTGGGTGTGTCACTCAACAGTCAAACAATGTATCCGAACAGTATAATAGCCTAGTGCAACATAATCTGTCTTGGCACCAACACAATTTATTTAACATATACTTATTACGTAATACATGTACACTTTTCAGTCCTGGCCTTATTAAGTGTAGGTGTAGCACTGAAGCATCAAATAAAATCTACGCACAGTTAATGCCTAACATCATGCCATGATATTTTTTTTTCTCCTAATCTGATTACTCCTCAACAATGCTGATCATGTTCTCCAGCTGAAATGGTTGTAATTCCACGTTTTAGTGCATGTAATCTTGACATACTGGTTTTGTGTCGTCTTCAGCGTTTTTGTTTTTTTCACAGTGACAGATGTTGCCGCAAATACTACAGCTGCTACACCACAAACAGACTCGACTGTAATAGGAGGTAAATGTCAGCCAGGCTATCAGTCTAGTTTATACATCAGTGCAGATCATGATATTAGACTACTAAACCCACTGAATTAGATTGTGTTGGACACTCCAGGAAAGCTTTTGTTGGGACAGTTTCAGATTTGCAAGGTATTGTGCAATGATTATATATATATATATATATATATATATATATATATATAAAAGCATAATTTCTCCAGTCTTCAGTGTCACCTGATCCTTCAGAAATCATTTCTAATATGCTGATTTGCTGCTTAAGAAACATTTCTTATATTATGCTGTTATGCTGCTTAATATTATTGTGGAAATCGTGACACTTTTTCTTAGGATTCTTTGTTGAAAAAAGTAAAAAAAGAAAAGAAAAAAAAAACAATAGAAAACAAAAAACATTGAAATATAAAAGTTTTGTAACATTATAAATGACTTTACTGTCACTTTAGATCAATTGAATGCATCCTTCTGAAATAAAAGGGTAAAAATGACATTCATAAAGTTTACATTCAATAACTGAATTTTGTTCATTTTGAATCTGACTAATTTTGCACTTAGATATGCATACATCCATTTATATTCACTGTATTGACTTCAGGTCAGGTCGGATTGTGTGAATAATGCTTCATTTTATCATATGACTTACGAATATGTCATACAAATAGTTTGTTTATTATGTCATATGAAACAGATGAAGTTTGATTTGTAAATTCGGGAAAAACGCTGTGTGCTTTTAGTTATCTTTATGCCTTTTAGATAATAATAATAATAATAATAATAAAATTTATTATTTTTAATGGGGGCTTTTTTCACTTGTTTTTGAATAGTAATAAATCTTCATTTGATCTATTGTCCATTGACAGATGTCTAAAATGTGTTTTTTTGTTTTCTTCTAGTGGTAATTGCCCTGATCCTGATGACCCTCGCTCTCTGTGGATTCCTGTTGTACCGATACCTGTGCCACAGTAAGGGTGTTTACAGAACCGCAGGTGAGCCGGCACCAGGAGTAGACCCAGAACAGGTCTATAATGACACTGTCACAGACAACAAGAAGGAATACTTCATCTGAACTGCTTAGCATCAGAGGGATTCAACCAGTGATCTGGCTAAAAAATGCATGGATTGCTCCAGACATCTAAATAGTCAATGTAGAGAGGTTTATATGCAAGGACATATGGGACATAAGCCACTAGCCTGTGCTGTGAGGAAGAGTGCTTTGTTGAATGGATACTGTTTAAGTTTGAGTTCAGTTTGAGCCAGAAGTAAAAGGAGCTGTTTATTCATGATGTCAATAAGCTCACCATCGATTTTGGTATGGTAAAGTTACTCTCAGTTACTGGGACAATCTTTTTTTGTTATAAAATTATGTACATAGTTTATAGTCCAATCCAAACTATGTATTCGCTACTTCAGCAGCAGAAATGACACAGTTCATATGCATGAGTTATATTATCAGGTATTATTAGAAGTCTGCTTACATAAGTGGTAAATGCTAAACATTAGAGGCACAGTACAAACTTGATTTTGAGTCACAAGTCACTTAGTGTTCATTTGTGGCTTTACAAATTTCCTTTTTCTCTTTGACCATTTAGCCTGGCTTTTTATTATTTATTAATGGCAGCATTTTTAGATTTTTTTATGTTTTATAATTCAAGTTGTACAAAGCCATGCTGTAATGGTGCCAAATATAATTATCTTTTTCATTATTTGTAAAACAGACAGATGCTGATCATAATGTCAAACACATATGATACTGTATATTTTTCTGTGCAGGGTTACATTTTTATCTTAAGAAAATGAATGTAATTTACATTGGATTTTGAGTGTTTTTTTTAATTGCACTATCAATACGTTATTGTGTTTATTGAAGATAAGTGGCTAGTTCAAATTTGCTAGTAAAACTTCATTTAATTTATCTACAAGACATCCATGCAACTATTTAAGCCTCTGAATTGTAATTTATATCAATAATCAATTTCCATGATCTATATCCGGTCTTGCTTTGGATTGAATGTGAATTTCAAGAGATTGAACATTTAGTTGTGATCTAGAGATAAACCTTCACATAAACCAGTCAGCAGGCAAAAATTTCCACACCAAACGGTGAAAGACATATTACAACACAGATGTTCAAAATTCAAAATAGCTTTTATTCTAAATTTTGTTTTATACTTAAGGTTTAGTATAAAAAAAGTTAAGTGCACCACATTTTTCACTGGAGATCATTTTGTCATGTAGCAAACTAGGAAGGACCTCGGTTCCATGATGCTGCAGTATGCATCCATTATAACCCATCACAATTATTTTATATTATATATATAGAAAAAAAAAATTAAAAGGGTTCCCTGAACTGTAGTGCCCACAAACACGTATACCATCCGTGACTGTCATGGTATTGAGGCTCAAGATAAGCAGTGTATCCGCTACATTGCATACACAAACACACGGTGGCACATGCCAAGATAAAATGCTGCGCTAAAATTGAAACAGATAAGAGTTCTGAAGACTTTGCCCTCATGTTTTTGTTTTTTTTTGCCTTATGTTATTTTCATAGCAAAGTAAAAATAAATGAGATGGGATTTGAATATGTAATAAAAAGTCAGGTTGGGAATAACCAGGTCCGAAGTTTCAAACTAAAATAACCTACATGAGAAGTCACAGAAAATTATATAAATGGTGCTAAGGCAATGCCAGCATACATGGCATGTTTTTTTTGTTTTTTTAAAAAGTCATCAGAATTTTTTGCTTTTTCTTTATTTGCAGATAGAAAATCTACCTTAATGTTTTTTTATTCAGATGGGCAAAGCCTTTAGAACTATAGTGTCGGATACCCAGTGATGCACCTGATACACATAAAGCCTAAAAAGTAGCCCCATTTGCCAAGCTATCATGAAATTCCCTATTTTTTTTTTTTCATTTTTTTTAACCAATCAGAAAACATATATGGTATAATGACAAAAAATACCAGTGAATGTATGGAGAATAAACTCAAGTGAGCATTTGTAAGCATTTCACCTCCATTATCTAGCAAAAAAGCAGCATTTTAAATTACAGTCGCATATAATACAGGTAACTGCTACAGAATTGTAGTGTCAAGCAGACTTTTGAAGGGCATTCCAGCACTGCTGGGAGTAGAAATGAGGATTTAGCAATTAAATAAATTACAAGAGCAAAAAGTGGTGGAGACAACTGCTGGTGTAACTCAGTGAGGTTTTCCTTTTATGTCGGGAAAAACATTTTAAGTCACGTTACAGATGTGAGGAAAACTGTAATCCCTTGTGAAACATTAACAATTTCTCAGCCGAACATAAGCCGTTGTGTATGCTACTACGTATTACTGTGCTGCTTGGAAAAATCATCAATGCAGCAACAAGCGTATCTGATGCTGTTTTCGTATCTAAAAGCATATGTACAAAAGAAATCGGCAAAAACAGTTCAGAATTGGTTGACAGTGCACATAAATTAGTCTTGTAGTACTTCTAAAAAATGTTAACAATGATAACTTTTTATTAAGAACAAAATGACTGAAAAGTGCATGCAGAAACATCAAGATGCAACTAGGAAACATTTATATATTTTTCGACACAACCCCCCTACAAAATGCAGTCACAGCAGTGGTGTGCTCCACCTGGTGCGTGACACCGGCAAAGCAATCACCGTCATCTAAATATGATATGTTTACTTATTTCAGTATGAATCTGAGTGCAGATGTACTTTGACAGAAGAAGACTTACAAAAAGCAAAAAGCTTTTAGTGCATTCTAGTCCAGATCTTTGGTACAAGCAGCTCCCCACAAACAAACAAAATGCTTGATGTGCCAAACAATTTTAAATACTGAAAATAAATCGTCTCTTGATTAAGCCCCGACCATTGTAAACAACTTTACCTTTGTGGAAAATGCTAAAGAGGTTTGTGAAGAAGCACATAGAGCTGGAACACACAAAACACACTCTAAACGGCTATATGTACAGCTCTGGGTATCCGACATAGGAGGGAAAATATTGAAAAAAACAAAAAGTCTGACTTTTATTTGTCTTGTTCGCTCTCTCTTTTACTGCATTTAGGTTCATTCTCATGTAAATTCCTTTACTTTTAAATAATGGTGCAGTTTTGGCACCTGATAATATTTATATACGCTTGCCCAAAGGTACAATACGCCACCGCTGTTTGAATTTGTAAACACACTTTCTCTTTAATTTCGAGCGCCTACATCCACGTTTGACAAATCTGACGAGACCTTAATAATGCTAGGAATGAAAGGCTTAGATGAGCGTACTATTCAAAGAGAACGTTTCAAGTGCATAGCTACTTTACACGGCTTGGTAGTTCTCTTGGCATGATCTCCGGCTCAAGAAAACAACCAAAAACTAGAAAATGTACTAGAAAATGAAGTCGTAAGAGGTACGCCAGTGGCAATAAAGGTAAAAATGACCTGGTTTTCACCTTAAAAGTTGTCTTAGCCAACCAATAATTATGATGGATGACATATGATCACTAGAAGTTCTTACAATCTTACAAATATCATGCACTTTTGAAAGCGGGTTTAATCGTGAATACGCAATAACTGCGTTTTGACACAGTTGTATCAACAGCGGAGTATTGTACCTTGAGTAAGGGGCTCTAAAATATTACATTCCATTAGATTAAATCAGTATTGTGGCTTAGCCAAGCAGCCCCAAGGGAGGCAGGCGTGGGAGAACAGGTAAAGGGAACCAGGGAGAGGGAAAGGAGGGCTTCGGTCCAGGCCCAGGGTGATGTTTACTGTTACCAGATGGTGTAACCGCCGCTGGAGCCGCCCATGAAAAAGTTGCCCTTGCGTTGTGTCATCACGACATTTGCACCTTGCATGGCCGCCATCTGAGCAGCGTTAGGGAGGTGACCAGGAGGTGGAGGCTTAAATGTAAAGGCAAATATGTTAACTAAGTACATTTTAAGGGCACAGAACATTTAGTAAGTTGTAATTTATAGGATCTGAGAAAAGACTGAACCTACAGGGAATTTCAAATCAACTTCCTTGAACTAAGTGGTTCTCTCGTGGACAAAAGAGTACATGCAAAAAAGTCAGGAGGGAAAAAACTGAGAGAAACTGGCGTTCTGTCAGTTCTGCACAACTTCCCAAATCAAAATGCTCTTGTGCGCAGGTAAGAAAGCTGTTGCCAGTGTTTCGTTTTTACCATAATGCTGTTTAAAGAGTGGACATAGTTTGATACTATTTATTATGTATAAATGGATATTACTTCCTGGCTAAGGTAATACTCACAGGAATGGAAGCACTGGTGCCAGGCCCGAAGCGAGCTCCAGCATCAAATCCACCTTCCATCATGACGGTAGAGCCAGGAGGGTACATGGGTCCCATTTGATAATAAGCCATTGGGACACCGGAGGCCATGGCCCCCATTGGCACAGTCTGAGCATGCATGGGCATGTACATCTGAGTACCAGGGTATGCTGAGGTCATTTGGGCCATCTGTCCAGGGGCTGGGGGAGGAGCCATATACCTGGGCTGATAAACCTGTGGAATGAAAAAACCCTAAAATGTTATTTGAATGATTTTTGTATGGGATAATACAATTTATAAAAAAAATAAAAAATATATTTTTTTTAAATGTGCCACACTTGAAGCCATTTTAAAATGCAGATAAACACTAATCTGTTATCGCATAGCTAGTCCATAAATAAAAAGATATGATTAATAAAATGACAATAATAATTATTTAATTGAACATTAGTATCTTTTATTATTTCACTTCTGATGCAGTTTTGTAAAAGAAAAAAAAGGCTTTTTAATAAGGTCAAACTCAATCAATTCACTGAGATTAATGGCCTGTTTTGGCTTATTGCTTCATTTTTCTCAACGTCAAGTTATTTGTTTTAAATCTAGCATACTGGCTAGACTATCTCTTTCTTTTGGGACTATATTAGTGATCATCACACCAATGCACAATGTCGTTCTGTTCATTAATAAGCACGCACTGCAGTTCGGTCATCTGACGCTTTAAATGCCTGAGGTCTTTAAAGCAAGATGGATTCTGATTGGTTATTGTCAATGTTTTTATCATTCATCGGCTGGAAAAATTGTTGTGAAAGTCATTACTCTGAGCCGTTGCCGTTTAGTTGTGATGTGGACTCAACTATACTTTTACATTTAGAATGATTTTTAAAACTATATCTCTTTCATCCTTGGTGTGAACGGGCCTTAATTCATCACTTGAAATGCAATGTCTGTCCGAGTGGTGGCACTTGCATCACAACAGATGATTCATCAAAAGCAATTTCCAGATGTTATGCATTTTCTAAGAAAAGGAATTCCTTTTCTTAGAAAATTAAAATGCAGACATTGCATTTTAAGATTCCTTAAGGAATCTTTAGCATGCAGTCTTGAGTAAGGGAATGTGGATTCTTCAGTGTTAAAGGCATCATCTGTGGAACGCGTAGGACCTTAAAATGTTCGTCCAATCATTGCATTCAGTCTGCATGCAATGGTTGTCCTACCGGCCTGACAACGCATGTATTTCCATACCTCCGTCCTCACACGTCATCATCGTGTTTCATGCTATGCAGAGTTGTAGACAGTCACATAGCGCCAAAAACAAACAGCAGCCGCCTTTAATAGTTCCTCCTAAACCAAAACAACCAGCTTATGTGTTCACGCCATCACTACTGTAATTTAAAAGGGCTTTAAAAACCTGTGACGTTATACTTTGAGAGGTTTGCGCGTTTCAATGGCAACATCAACACCGAAATGAATCTGCAGCAGTCGGGTGATACAGGTGAGTGCTCTTTATGTTGTTCATGTTCATTATTATTGTAATGTTATGTGCTTTGAGACAGGATGTTGTGCCATCTCTCGTCTTGTGATGCTTTGCAAACTCTGCTGTGTGCGTTCGTGTGTTTTGGAGGGTGGGATCTCATGCTTTCAAAGCTAATTTGCTATTGCCAGCCATTCCGAAAATGTCCTACGCTACCTTTAAACTCATTTAAAAATATGTTGCCAACTAATATAATACTTGATTAGCGCACATTGTTCTAAAGGGTATTTCCTACTCCTTTTATAAAATAATGAGATATTACACATTCACGTGACCAGACAGAGAGTAACTAGTACTGGTAACCTCAGAGTATGGGGGAGGGGCATCTGGATATGGAGACACCTGAGCAGGGACTTGCATAGCAGGCGGGTAAACGGATGCTGTGCTCTGCTGAGGGTAAACAGCTTGTTGTGGATATGAACCTGCATGGACACAAAGCAGAAAAACAGTCAAATCAATAACACGACAGAATCCTATGTTAATTTACTGCAAAGAGAGTAATATTAGGGTTATGTACTAAGAATATTGACCAAAAGAAACCAGTCAGCGGTTTACTTTAAAGTCACTCTTGCTTTTTCATGGAATATTGCAATATTTATTATAAATAGTTTATCATTTTTTTATTCATGTGCCCTTATAATCTTTAATCAAAATAATATCTCTGCAACCACATCTCTTCTCTGATTATGATGTGTTTACTGGCGTGAGGGCAGGACAACCTGTCACTCACATGAGATCGACCAATAGTCCAATAGTCCAAAAGTCCTGCCCTCCATTTTTTTCTTGTTCGAGAAGCTGTTTTTCACTTGAATATGTGCCACAATAGGGAAGAAAAGACTATTGTAACTTCTGTTTCATGCTGATTTTAAACCTGGTCATGAAATGTGCATTAATAAATTAATTTAAAAAGAATAAAAAAATTTTTAAATAAAATAAATTAGAATTTTTGTATTGTATACATAATAGCACATTAAAATATAATACAATATACACAGATTAAAATGACAACGACAATAGAAAAACTTAACTGACAGCTAAATTACAATAGGCCTATGTTATATAGCAATGTGCATATGTAAAAATGAAAACGTGAATAGAAAAATAAAAGGCAAATAGGCCCGTCTTAACTGACAGCTAAATTACAATGCAAAAAATAAGACAAACTGTTCTTAATACCACGGTATATTGATGAAGCACATGTACGTTTTATTACTTAATGATTAAACGGAGGTTGTGGACGTCTCGTTCTCTTAATGAGGTCACCTTTCCAATCACGTCATCGCGCTGTAGCAGCGAAGCTAGTTAACATTACCCTTTAGCCGTTTTCATTCCAAAACATTAGCCAGTCCTCTGACATCTGACATTCTTACATAAAATATTACAGTTTCCGCCATGAGGTTGTCAATCATAGATGTTTTTGGCGCATAATCCATAAGTGTTCAGTATGTAAAGTCGTTTGTTATGTAAGTCGGTTATGAAGGCTAACTCCATTGGTAGTTGCTAGGAAGCAGCTAAGCAAAATAGCAGAAGAGCGGAGTTGATCGCGTATTTACCTTTGTTGTTCATTGTTCTTCACTGTAGATAAAATATTCTAGGGGACGAGAATTTCAACAGACCGAATTCTGCGTTTATTTGACAATAAATGTTAGGGTTACTCAAAGTTCCTCGTCTTTCTTGCTCGTTACTTCCTTGTTTTCGTCGGGCTTTCCTTTGAGTATATTTGTGTTGGGAGGGGCTACGTCATGCCAGCGTCAGTTTTTGGACGCCACTCCCTGTTAAAGAGAAATACATGACTCACATTATGTCGAAAATGAAAGTGTTCGTAAGCCCCACTTTATACAATAAAAGTAAATGTAATACTAAGTTATATATACATTATGAATTATATTATGTTACGTTGCTTATTTATATGTATATGTGTTATAGTTGCATAAGTAGGGCAGGATTTATCTCAAAGGGAAGTTGTCAAAAGGGTATCTAAGTAATGATTGGTATTCGAGTGAAAAGTCCAGTTATCTGTTTTCTCTAGCAGTGGTTTTATGTTGTTTTCAAATTCAAAGGCATGGTTCAAATATATATATATATTGTAATAGCTGTTGGGTAAACAAGTAAGCATAATAAAATGACACTAGCATATTCAGTCAAGAGTCAATGATATTATGAAGATAGATTTTAACTGAAAGGTTGGACTGTGATTTCAGGTTAAAGGTAGGCCTATTATTCATAAATGTAAAGCAAGGGCAAGTTTTATGTGTAATTTATTCATTAGTTTTTGTTTTCCATTAACACTTTTCTGAAAAGCCAAAAAATAAAATAAAAATAAAGGTTCTTTATTGGCATTTATGGTTCCATGAAGTTGCTTTGACATCCATGGAACTTTTTCACTGCACAAAAGCTTCGGGAAAGGGCTCTTTGGATTACCATGAAAGCCACTAAATCTAAATACTTTTCAGACATCACTGTCATAGACAATGACATAGACATTCTGTTATAAATCCCTCTGTTGATTTTCACTGTTGGTGAGCCAGTTATCGATTGTGAACATTTTCTCAGCTACTAAACTATAAAATATGATATCAGACAGCTTATTGTCCAGATTGAGGTCCCTCTCTCCCTCCCTAAAAAACAAAAAAAAAAAAAAACACTCTATTTTCTAAAAGAATTTGAACCAAGAATTGAGAATTTAACCATGTCCATGGCCAAGCAGAGCAGAGGTTTCATTAAGATCTTTTAAGTTAATTGCAATATTCAACTCAATAAATTACAAATTAGACTTTGAATAGTTATGGTAATCCAAATTCTGCACCTGTCATTTTTATATTTGGCTGCTCACCCCTTGTATAATCTAAATATACATTTACACCCCTTGTCGGACCTGCATCTGAAATAAGACAGGGCAGGGCTTTGTTAAGGACGGTTTGATTATCACTTTTGATTGCCTTTTAACTGCAATATACATTTTTATTTTATATTAGATTTATATCTGCTCTCTGATAGTTGAGGCCTGCATTGGATGTGAACCTAATTACAGATTCGTCTGTATTCAGCAATCCCAGTTTCCCTTTGAGCTCCATGGCAATATGCTGCTAATGCATGCAAATGGAAGTGTTTGCCAGCTGGCTTGGCAACGGTGGAAAGACACGGAGTGTGTGCAAGGTTGTTCATACAAAAAAAAAAAAAAATACATATACAAAATAAAAAAATAAAAAAGAATATGCCTAAATCAATTAGAATCAGTATGATTTAGATTTTTTGGCATTAAAAAAAAGAAGCCCATTAAAATGCAACGTTTCAACTTGAATGTATCTAGTGGTTTGCATAGAGCTTTCTCACAGATTCATACAATCCCTGAAATCTTCTTGGGTTGTAGCCAAACTCTTTTTCTTTAGAATTCTATTTCTTTATTCAGTTGTTTCTGTTCCTCATTTGAAAGTCACTTTGGATAAATGGCACCATAGAGCAAGTTTGAATAATTGTTAATAACAACTTAATTGTCTGTTTTGTTTATTTATTTAGGGTTAAATCATTTCCTTTAAATCATTAAAAAAGCTAAAAACTGCACAGATGTAGAATGACATGAATATTAATATAAGCATGATAAAGTGATTATTATTGTTATAAACAAAATTAATTAATAATATTAAGTTGATCCCGTTACTATTAGTAATAATATTATTAAATAATAGTAGTAATGTTTACCATTAGAGCATAACCTCATAATATAGTGATATTATAATTTTTCGTGCAGTGCAGTGAACTGCAGTAACACGGTGTACTGTCTCTTTAAGACGGCCATCACTCCAGTTCTGTCGAGCCAGCGCCATTTTTTCAATGCAAGACTCGGCCTGCATAAATTATGTTCATGACGTAGTGCAAAAGAGCAAATTTGTGTTAATTTTTAGCCACTTTTCTGCAGATAAGGGGTTACCTTGGCTATTAAGGTGCACTTGCTTCACCGGCACCACAGTTAACGCAAAGACGTCATTAAATATTTAGTTAAAAAGAGGAGCAGCGTTTTCCCGAGCCTCCTTATCAATGCAAATAGCTCTTTTGTGTGCATTCGTAGCGCGCGTCGGGAGCTGTGAGATGAATTTTTAATTATGCATATTTAAAAGAAACTGTGGCAAAGCTTGCCGAAGGAGGAGAAATAAAGGAAATATCCCACCTTTCAGCGGGTAAGTCGTGAATTTGATCACAGCTTGCACGCATTTTCGCACAACGCTATACCAAGTCGCGGTTTCGAAATGAGTTTTTGGTTAATATGCAATGGTCTTAATTAGCATAATTTATATATTTATGATAAAGAGAAAGGAAATACTTCAAATGCCGTCCCGAGTCATGGCATATTGGCATGTGAGGAGTGTGATCAGTAGATGAAGTGTGTGTCCCATAGGGAGAGTTTTATTATTGCGTTGTGAATGTGTTGGGAAGGCTGCACTAGTACCTCACACAGGCCTGCTTGATGTGTAAATGCGCAATACTTACATAATGCTCTATTGTTTTTAGGATAATTACATGCGTAAAATTATAATGCAAGAAATCTTATAATGCACTTGCACAGTGATGGCATTGGAACATGCTCAGTCTTTTTTGTTCATTGAAATAATGTAATTTTCTATTTTTTTACTGTTACATTTTACTATGAGGTGACTTGCTTTCAAAAATTTTAAGTTGACAACCTTGAGAGAGCGCGTCATAGACGTGACGTTACTAACATGACTACGTCATGATTATCTGGTATCAAGTTTTACCATGGTAATCGTAGTTCCCGCCAAAATAGTTGCTATACTTATCGTGATTACTTTAACATTCATATGTCATGTAATTGAAACAATGAAGTGTCATTTTGATGGCTAATCAACTTATTAATAATATCTATATAAGCTATGGTATTATAGCTGAAACTGTACCAAAGTGATTTTTTTGAAGGGTGTGCTGATGGTCACCATCATATTTTAAACTTAAAATATATATAACCTAAGTATTCATATATTGCAATAACCTAGTAGTTTTGAGACAACTAAAAATAAACAGCCCCATTGTGATATATTTAAAAAAGTATTATATATTTATATATCATATAAATGGGACACTTGTAGATTATTTATCAATTTAGTTCTTCCTTCTCTGTAACTTAATAATTGAATAAACATTTTTCTTCCATATTGTGATTGAAGTATTTCTGATTGAAATGTGATATTTGTCAGATTTAATTGTACTAAGTCACATTTTTGTACCTCTGTAACTTAATATTTAAAATCCAAATGTTCTTTATTTATAATGTAAAAAGTATTTCTGATTGAAATGTGATTTTTGTCAGATTTAGTTGTTCTAAGTCACATTTTTGTACCTCTATAACTTAATATTTAAAATCCAAATGTTCTTTATTTATAATGTAAAAAGTATTTCTGATTGAAATGTGATATTTGTCAGATTTAGTTGTACAAAGTCACATTTTTGTTCTTTTATAACATATATTTTCTTCCATAATGTGAAGGATTTCTGATTGAAATTGTGTGTTCAGTGACCAAAAAAAATGAAGGACAGGACTTGATTTTATCCAGAAATTCTCTGAATCATAAAAAGTGGTTGTAGAGGAGGTTTTTATGAAAAGGAAATTTGTTTTGGTTACCGAGCAAGTTATTACGTTTTGGAATAACATGCTGAATCATTCGCAATAAGACCAGGAATGTGTATTAAGAAGGTAAATGGGGTCAATTGCTATGTCATTGTGACTTTAATCTTTGACAGTCTGCATCTAGTGCTGTCAAGCATCCTTAGTGACTAGTATTTTTGTCTCCAGCTGCGACCGCGGAGCTGGTAACATCCCCTTCATCCACAATGCAGATTCATTGATCTCCTCAGAACTTAGACGTCATCATGGAAACTGAGGATCTCCCTGAAAACAATGCGCCTCTCACAGTCAATGAACAGGTATTCGTTTCTTACATGAGCTTACCTTAACATTTCATCACATGTCCATAACTTAAGCCCCATGCGTGTGAGTGTTCACTCTACGTTCACAGCGCAAGCAATTCTCTTCTGGTGGTGAGGCATTTGCAGAAAGCATTGCTTATGCTAGTTTTTGGGTAGATGCTCTTTCCCGTTTGCTGTACTCATCTCACTGTCTTTGTTGTTTGTTTGTCCTAATGTGTGCTTGGCATCTCTGTTCTCTTTAGTCATTCACTGTCTGACCGCAGAAGTGTTTTCTCAGCTTTTAGGTTCCTGCACTTTGAAATTCCCAGCACAAGACGACCAGGTACGCACCCTCTCCTGCCTCCGCACTGCTCTCTGCGTGGCACTGTCCTGAGCTGAGCTGAGCTGAGCTTCCCTCCATGCGTTTGCTCCTGTGATGTTTCTCTGATCTCGACTGAAACATGATCGTCAAATATTCTTAATAAAATGCTTGATCAAACTTTTCAAAACAATTAAGCTGAGCAAAAGCTTGAAAAAGTCTTCATGCTATTTTATGTTATAATACACTACCGTTTAAAAGTTTGGAGTCGGGAAGATTTCCAGAGAAGTCTCTTAAGGCTCAAGCCGTCAGTCAGCCGTCCCAGATTTGTCTCTACTTGGACATAGTCGCCGCACCATCAGTGTGAGAGAGAGCTCTGATAAGATGAAAGTGAGCAAAGAAGTTAAGACACGACTGAGAGAGAATTCTGTTATAATTTTACGTCGTCTTACCTCAGGATTTCAATGTGCTGTGTTAATGTGTTACAATCAGCCACCTGGAATGAAGAAAATTATTAGCATGATTAATATTCAAAATGTTAAGTAAGCTCTGCTTTGTATGTCTCAGTTTGTATATCTGCAGTCCTTGTTTCGGTTTCCCTTTTTGAATGATGAATATAGACTATTGATACCTCCATATATAGACCATTTCACAAGATGTAAACAACACTGGTCCAGAAACACTTCCTGTTTCATTTTGTAACTGTTTTCTTTATTTCACATGTAAAGAAAACATCTTAAAGATGTTTAAGTTCTTGATTCAGTTTTATTTGTTCTGTTGGTCCCAGCTTTTATGTAGTGTTAAAAAACTGAAACCGGAAGTGGTTCTGGACCAGTGTTGTTTACATCTTGCAAAATGGACAGTTATTTCCTTACACGAAGGCGTAGAACGCATGTGCTAGTTGACAGTCGCCTTTAGTTTTAGTGGTGTGTTCAAGCGCAGATTTTTTGGCTGACGTGAGGTAACCGTCAGTTCAGTTTTTTTTTAATTTCCTTCAAACAAACAAAAAGTGTACTGCCTCCAAACTTTTGAACAGTAGTCAAAGACAGCAGAATTCTCACGTTGACATTAGAGTTCACGTGTTTCATGGGCTCCTGTTAACATATTAAAACATTCCCTGCTGCTTTCTTTCCTGATTAGCTTTTTTCTTCAAGCTATTGAGCTTATTGTATAGCTGTTAAGTGCATTTGAAGTAGAGATGGGCGAAATTGTACAGAAATTACGTTTATATGCCTTTATTCAATAAATGAACCCAATAATGACATTTAATCATGTATGCACTAATATAACACTGCATTTTGAAGAAAAGTAATAGTTGCTTCTCGTTTATTAATCCAGTCAATTTGTTGATGAAAACAGTGATTAAAATGAAGAGACAATTTATGCAAAACGAAATTCACCCAAAGGAGAACTCTGGTGCAAAATGAACCTTTGGTCTAATAAAACATCGAGACCTAGTCAACCGTTTTCTGAGATTTGTTTTCATGATAATCGAATGTAAAGAGTTTTATCTCTAAAAACTGTTTAGCATATAATGCTAGCAATGGGGGCATTGACTAAGTAAAAAGAAATTGCTAGTTTATACCACTAACAAGGCTCAAAATAGCCCCACAGTAACATAATGAGAGACCATACATGCAAAACGAAGCATTGAGAACTTTGTAAGTGTACAGACCGTTTAATAAGAAGATACTTTATAAAGATAGTTCACTTCGTGTATACAGACAGGAGCCATCTTAGAAAATAGTCTCGATAAGTGATCCCCGAACACCGTTCATACAGTTCAGCTCACTCAGCACGTCGTTCATGGTTTGACTTGTCGAGACTGTTTTCCAAAGATGGCTCCTGTCTGTATACGCGAAGTGATCTGTCTTCATAAAGTATCTTCTTATTAAACGGTCTGTGCACTTACAAAGTTTTCAATGCTTCGTTTTGCATGTAGGGACCCTCATTATGTTACTGTGTTAGTGTGGGGCTATTTTGAACCTTCAATATTCAATATATCGCCCAGCTCTAGTTTCAACAGTTTCATGCTCTTTTGCTCAGCAAACCTTGTCAGTATTTTAATAAAATGTCTGTGAGCTCAGAATACACACACAGGTGTAAACTCATCCATAACAGACCATGGCGCATTTTCATCGTCACCACTGCCCCCGTTACCCCTTAAAGGAGAGCATTTATAACCTGTTAAACCCCTTCCTCCAGGTCATTGTCATGTCAGGTCAGGAGACCATCCGTGTATTGGAGGTGGAAGTGGATACAGCCTTGTCTTCCTCAGGGGCTGATGGGAAGTTGGAGTCAGGAGGCGAGGAGGGCGCTAGTCAGACCCTGGATGCAGCCGAGGAGGGTCCGTTGGACAGTCCAGTAACCACAAGCACGACTACAGCTGGTGAGGCTGAAAAAATTGACTGATATAAATAGCCACATTAGTTTGGTATCACAGCAACCAGGTAATCCAAAGCCACCACCATCAAAGAAGCATATAGGGACAGATTTACTTAACAGGGCGAATTAGTGTGAGAGCGCAATTTCACAAAGGAACAGATGGGAGTAGAAAGTTCTGCGCATGATCGCCTTTTCAAACAGTAACATATTTTCCGCTGTCGCAAACCTCAACTGTGCAGTGCACATGCGTTGGTGGAACCAGACGGTAGGCTTAAATGTTTCCCGGCTTGACTATTAAAAGCAGACGATTGGCTTTCCAGCTGGAGGGGTGGGACATGTGCATTCAACTGCCATCTTTGGTGTTACAAGCTTTCACCATATAGTTGTATTAAGGATTGAAGAAGTGGCATGTCTCTATATAAATAGTCTCTGTTCTCGCTGATTCTCGCTTCTCACGAGACTTCTATTTCCAACTTACCGGAACGTTAGTCCTCATGTTGCAAGGTTGGTTTTCCGCCTGGGGATGCTGGGGGGAGCGGAGAAAGTCACCATTCTCTCCAAAACAGGTTATTGAAACATTAAAATGATTTCTGATTTTAAAATGATTGCCAAGTGCCCCTTTAAATGCTCTCCTCCTATAATTATTGCTTCCAAAAGGCAGCCTCCAAATGCAGATACAGGAAGGTCAGCTGCAAAAATGCCCCATCCACGCCTTATCAATGCAAATTTTTCAATGGGTTTCTTCAATAAATCCTGACAGTTGTTTTTTTTTTTGCCAAAAATGGTTTTGAGCTGATGCAAGCTGTTAGTAAATCTGTCCCTAAGAGTCATAATAGTAACAATTGCATGGTTTGAAAAAGACACAACTGTTCATTATGTTTCCTATGCATGGAAAAATCAATCTAAAATAAATCATTTCAGCAAACCTAACTGATATGTTTGCATGTAGTGTCTGTGGAGGTCTCAGCACCTGCAGTCCAGACCGTGGTCTCCACGGCCCCCATCAGTTTGTCTCAGGCCCAGCCGCAGACCAGCATACCCATCACTGTACAGGCCTGCCCACAGGTGAAGGATATTTTTGCCGTTTAAAATACCGAGGGCCACTTTCAATGTCATTTTTGCTCCAAGCCCTTGATAAAAGACTCGTGGATGTTCATATCATGACATTTCTAACTATTTTAATGAACATTTCCAAGTGATCTGAGCCAATTTTGTTGTTTTTAGATACGTTTTTCCATTTGATATCATTTATTTCAATAAACACAACTGATTTTTAATAGTTTTTTAAAAGCGAAAATGTCTGTAAATGTCAAAACAAACATTTGAAAATCCTGAGAATAATTCAATCTGTTTGCCTTTACCCTGCCAGGTCCTGACTCAGGATGGCTTGGCCTCTCTGATGACGGGCATGTTTGCCCAGCAGGGTTCTCTGGGTCAGCCCCTGCTCATTCCTTTAAGTATGGCAGGGTCTGTGGGTGGTCAGGGTGGTCTGGCAGTGCTCACCTTACCCACCGCCACTGTCGCCACCATCCCTGGTCTCACGGCTGTCAGCCCAGCCGGAGGACTCCTCAAACTGCCGTTTGCTGGACTGCAAGGTATATTTTGTATACTCATTATGTGCAAAGCATCACGGAAAAAGTCCATATTTTACATTCTTTTGGGATGAGATTGTTTACAATGTGTTTATATGAAATGGTGTTTTTGTCCAGACCAGAATAATGACAATTTTAATGGTACAAGGTGTTTTACTGAGCAAACAAACTCTTCTTTTTGAATAGTTTTGATTGTTACAACAGCCTGTTTTCTTTTTCCAGCTGCTACTATGTTGAACTCTGTCCAGACGCAGCTGCAGGCACCTGCGCAGGCGGTCCTGCACCCCCAGGTGTCTGCACTGCAGTCCATGCAAGCGGCCCTGCAGCCAGCGCAGACCACGCCAGCCACCACCGCCACCGCATCTGTCGTGCAGAAGGCGTCAGAGCCTAGTGTCTCTGTCGCAACACTTCAGACTGCAGGCCTGTCCATCAACCCTGCTATTGTAAGTAGGGAAATACTTTGGGTATTCTATTCAAGTCAAGAACGATTTTTGCAAATTTAGAACGATTCGATTCAAGACGATTCTAAAATTCTATGCGATTCGATTCTGGTTTTTTTTTTTTTTAGCCTTCAATTACTAAAAAATATTTGTGATAAATTTTTATATAATCGGCAGTTTTTTTTCCAGATTAGCGCAGCCTCTCTGGGAGCTCAGCCTCAGTTCATCAGCTCTCTCACTACAACTCCCATCTTCACCAGCGCCATGTCAAATGTGGCCGGACTCACAAGTCAACTCATCACCAACGCACAGGGCCAGGTTAGTCCTACATTTAAATGTTCAGTATAGTTCACAGTATACTCTTACACAATGAACATTTTTACTTACCAGTCTCATTAGTTTCATACCTGTGTTTTAGGTGATTGGAACCCTTCCTCTGCTGGTCAACCCTGCATCACTGGCTGGAGCTGCGGCAGCCTCTGCGTTACCTGCTCAAGGCCTGCAGGTCCAGACCATGTCCCCGCAGCTGATTTTGAACTCCCAGGGCCAGATCATTGCTACGATAGGGAACAGTCCAACAGCGGTCGCCCAGTCCGCAGCCTCCGTCCTCCCCAAATCCACTGTGCCCTTGACGCTCACCAAAACCACCACGCAGGTACTATAGTGCCAGCCACTATGGCTTTTCATTGGCCTATAAATGATAATAAACATTTTGTGTAGTATGTGTGCCATTTTTGTACTTTCTAAGCATTAGTATATTTATTTATTTAATTGGATGAGTAAGAAACCACTCAGAATAGTGATTCCCTTGCATGCCAAGGCTCATTGGAAAACGTCAAACTTAAAACAACAAAAGCTTTTATTCCGGTTGACAAAAATTAAGAATACAAGAGCAAATTTTATATTAATAAAGACAATACTATGAGCTCTTTATCACATGATTGGTAAACTCTCAGACATGAGTCCCTTGAGACACTTTTAGACTTGTGGAAGCATATTAAAATAGCATGGTTGCATCAGCAAATGGAGTTTTATCTCAAGTTTGCTTTTATTAGCAATATTGATTAGGTTTAGTTTAGGTGGTACGTTGTTTTCATATGCAATAGAGCAAACTGTACACGCTTTGAAAGTGTCACAAAACAAGCAAGAAGCAACATAATATCTTTTTCCAGAACTTTCGCCTCAGGCACGCTTTTCCAATGAGCTGAATGCCCTAGCATCTATTTAGCAATGCCTTCCACCCAGAGCACCCTACAAATTAATAGCAATGAACTCAGAATACCTTAGAAATTTCCTTGCAATGCCATGGCAAAATCAGGGGGTGAGTTTTGCACATTTGCTGTAGATCATTTGAAATATTTGTTAAATGATTGTCATATTTGTTGATTGGCTGTAATTTTTTCTGTAGGGTCCTATTGGAAAAGTGGCCCCATCTAAAGTCATCATTGCTCCCCAGCCACAAGTGGTGAAATCAGTCACATCCCTCACCTCTACCGGTGCCGTCGCCTGTGGAGACGTGCCTACCGTGGGGCAGCTTGTCAGCAGTAGGTTTATATTTTACTGGAAGAATATTTTTATCGTTTATGTTTGCAATATTGCATTGACAACCTTCTTCAGTCACATAATTGAATAGGAGCAATTGTTTAAGGTTGTTTAGATCAGATTTCAGTTTTGAAAAATGATGTTCCAGTGACTCATGGGTAAATTACTCATGTTGTTTATGATCTGGACAGCATCCAGAAGTCCTAATTCAATTTTTTGTTTTCGTTAGAGCCACAGTCTGCTGTGAATGAAGAAGAGGCCATTAATCTGGAGGAGATTCGGGAGTTTGCCAAGAATTTTAAGATTCGACGGCTCTCTCTGGGCTTGACACAGACTCAAGTTGGCCAGGCTCTCACTGCTACAGAGGGTCCTGCCTACAGCCAGTCAGCCATCTGCAGGTTATTCTCTTTCATATCTTCTCTTTGTTTCTTTACGTGTCTTAGAGGTCGGCACAGAAATGATTGAACCACTTCTGATCTGTTTGTTGGATAAATGTGATGCGATAACCCACCACATGGTGAAATTGGACAGATTAGAGGTTTTGAGACCATAATAAAGCTGGGTTCAAGCCCTTTCCAAATCTGTTTTTATTTCTTTTATGGTTTGTCTGTAACAAAAGTTGTGGTTATCTGAAATCGGCTGATTGCTATTTTCAGAAATGGAATTTCGAGAAAAAAACGTTTTAATTAACGGTCACGTCCTGCTAGCGGGACGACTGGCGCTCCTTTTTTTATTGTCATTTTTTCATATCACATATTTTAGTAATCATCATAGACTAGGTATCATTCGAAATCTTACAAACTCAAAATTCAACCTGTGAAAAAATTAAAATTTTTCAATTTGAAAATTGAAAACTTTCCGTTTTGAAATTGGACGATTGAGAGGCGAGCTAGATCTTTTAAGCGAGCAGCTTCAAACTCTGTTGTTCTCTTGTGCTCCGAGAACACACAACACGATAACGCTGGATAAAAATAAATAACTAAAATCTTGCGGGATGTTGTAGTTCACCCAGGACTGGACTTTATTCTGTTATGTGGTTTATTTTGATAGCCGACGGGTTTTCCCAGATCGCATCACAAATAGTGCCATAACAAAAGAGGGGGAAAAAGAGTAACATACTGGGTTCTTCTTTATATTTACACTGTATAAAATTATATAATGTTTTGCAGTCAACTTTAAGCTATGTAATTGTTTATCTCATTTCGTTATATACAATTATTTAAGTTTCATTTATATAAATGACTTTTTACCAGGGCTGTCAAACGATTAATCGCGATTAATCGCATCCAAAATAAAAGTTTGTGTTTACATAATATATGTGGGTGCACTGTGTATAATTATTTTATATATATATAAATACACAAACATGCTTGTATATATTTAAGAAATATTTTCATGTATATACTGTAAATAGATTTATATTATATATAAATTGAAATATTTTATATATAAATAATTTTTTTTTCTTAAATATACATGCATGTGTGTGTATTTATATATACACAAAATAATTATACACAGTGCACCCACATATATTATGTAAACACAAATTTTTATTTTGGATGCGATTAATCGTTTGACAGCCCTACTTTTTACATTCTATATAAAGTCTGTAATCAAAAATAAGTGTTGGAAAGATTCACTTTTCACTCCAGTATCTTGTGTGTTGACGCATTGCCTCTTGTTTACAGATTTGAGAAGCTTGACATCACTCCTAAAAGTGCCCAGAAGCTGAAGCCTGTGCTGGAGCGCTGGCTGGCCGAGGCCGAGCTCTGGAATCAGAAAGGTCAGCAGAACTTAATGGAGTTTGTGGGCGGAGAACCCTCCAAGAAGCGCAAACGGAGAACGAGCTTCACGCCGCAGGCCATTGAGGTCCTCAACACTTACTTTGAGAAAAACTCGCTTCCGACTGGCCAAGAGATTACAGAGATCGCAAAGGAGCTGAATTACGACCGAGAGGTGGTTCGGGTCTGGTTTTGCAACCGTCGACAGACTCTTAAAAATACAAGCAAGATCAACGTGTTTCAGGCCCAGTAGGACAATGACGTATCTCTTAAAAAGCAACAGAAGAACTTTTTGGACGTTGATGATGCATTGGTGCTAGTTGCAAAATGACTGAAATAACTGATTTGCTGTTGTGATGAAGCCAGCGGCACTCGAATTGTGTGCGGTCTTAGCATAGTATCAAACATACTCTTTCTGTTGTTTTTTGTTTCTGTTATACTGCATGCAGAGTGACCTTTTGCCATGCCATCGCACTTTTCAGTGCTAAATGGCTTTCGAACTATTTAAAATATGGACGAAGCTACAAGATCCAGTCGTTGCTGTTTTTAAAAATAAGCACTTCATTAATACGAAATAGAAATTTTGCAAAATATGCTTTCATTTAGTTTTTTTTCTTTTTATTTTTCAGAAACTAACAATATTTTTGACCCTTAAAATTGTTTTTCGCTGTAGCAATCGCAGCTATGGCTTTCATATAGTACATTTAAGAGGCTATTTAATAATTTGACTGATATTTTATTATTATTCATGTGTTCATGTAGTTTTGCTGTAAGCTGTGTGATTGTACAATGCCTGAGACAGATAATTGTTTTTTTTTTTTTGGTTATCTTAAACCTTCCAAAAAGGTCCATCTAAGAGGGTGTATTCAGGTTTTTATTTCAGTTTTCATGAGTACAGTGATTACCCTGTCTTTGTGCTTAAATACTGTAGATGTGGTTGAGTCAAGTGGACAATCATAATTCTCTGAATCAGAAAGCATGCCCTGCTTTTATGTGGCTAAATCCAATTTTTCCATTTCAGCGATCATTGTAATTTCATATGCCAGAGAATTGTATGATTTCAACTGTTTTAAATAGAAAACTAACTATATAAAAGATTACAATGACTGATTTACTCTAACATGTCCTATGGATTTGACTGTTTTTGTCATAATATTAGGAAATGATATTGAAGACAATTTCATCTATACATATATGAGGCACTTAAACAACTGAAACAATTGAAAGTTTTTTTTTATTGTTCGAGCCATCAAAAAAAAAATTACAAAATATTACTATCACAAATGCAATTTATCATTACTGAATTTGAATTGTGCTCTTATTTGTACTCCCATATTCACAGGTGATATGAATATTTTCCCATTTAGTAAAACAGCCCAGACAGAAGTGTGTTGTTACATGTTTCACATGTTTGTTCTAAGCATAAAGCTATATTGTTCTTATGGACCTTCAATATTTATCTGGATTCTTATCTTGATTGGTACAATACCATACATTTACATTTTAATGTTGTGAAGAAGGAATCGTATTAGACAATGTTTTAACAAATGCTATAAACATAGACTAAACATGTAAAAAGGCAGTATCTGTTCAGCATTTTAATCTGTGCAGAACTTATCGTTTTTAAATTATGTCTAAATGCATTTACAGATTATAAACAATGGTATGGTACTCCATTAACTATATTTATTTTGTATCAATTGTAATGTTTGGTATTAACTTGTTATTTGAATAAATTAACGCTAAACCGATTTGTTTTGTTTGAGTTTCATATCTTGGTAAATGCCTTTTGACATCTTGCCAATCATGACCGTTTTCCTCGTACTTGGACTACAAAGTTCAGAAATGATTTCTCAGAGCATATACACATTATTTATTGTAATTATTTTACAAATACCATTGATAGAAAGCATGATAATTGTAATGATAATAATGCAGCAATCTATGGTATTATTTATAGTCTGTGGCCTTAAAATAGCATGGTTATTTGTTACTATGCAAAAAATACAAAATTGCCATTCCCATGGTTATAATATTTTCTACCAAAATGTCACAATGCTTATTATCCTTCCCTAAAGTCATAGTAAGTGTATGAAGCTTTCCAAATGGTTTGTTTTTTATAGGTTGATTTAACAACTTCTGTATTTTGAGCCAAAACATTTAGGTACTTTTTTGTTTATACTTTTAATAGACCTTATTCATTGCAGCGCCATGACAGGTGTGAATTAAAGCGAGGCTGTGTTTTCAATGGCATCTGTGTATAAAGCTCATATCACTTATTATTTTCCACAGCTCATGTTGTCTTGAGTTTTTTTCTCTACTGATTTTTTTAAAGATATTTTGTTGTGTTTGGTCACATCAGTAACCATATAAAAACACTTAAGAGTACAATACACTGAATGTATTTCAAATCAAAGATGGAGATGCCATTAATAAAGTCTATCAACTAGCAAAGTGATATTTTCTTTTTCCAGAAAAAGTCCACAGGGTTTCTTTCTAGTTCCTAGCCGAATGTTTTATCATTATAAAATGTCTTTTCTTATCTATTGTACTTACTTTTTAAATACCACTTTATTAAATGGTTTGTTTCGTGTTTGTACTATATTCCTTCATTATAAATTTCGATTAGAAAACTATGGTAGAACGGCCATGTATACTATGTTGCAATGCGCCTCCAGGGCGATTGAGGCCGCTAATGCTCTTGAGCCGTTCGATGTTCCAGCCCTTACTGAGGGAGAGTACTGCGGATATTACGGCAATTTCTACAGAGTAGAAGAGATAAACAAACATGTTATATTATACATAAGACATTTATTCAAACACAACTCAACCTGATAAATTATCTTCGAATTGTTAGCAGCGTCGTCACTCTTTAGAGCGACCGTTGAAGGAAATTAATCTGTCTTCTTTCGAGCAAATCGAAGTTGTCTTGCCAAAAGAAGGACGGTCATGGGTGGGAAAATGGCGTGAAACGATGAGCTTTACTACATTCTTTATCTGACTGCTGTCAGAGGTAATTTACACGCTTACAATGCCATATATGATACAGCAAACATTTTATTATTTACAATATGTTTATACGAAGCGTTTTCCCCGCCAACTGACTTGTTTAATGTAATATGTGTTCGTTATGTGTAGGATTTGTTAGTAACTTAACGTTTCTTCTGAATTTAACGTTAGTCATTTTGGGGATTTGTGTTGAAATATTCTGTCTTAAGCTTTATATTTGATCTTTTAATATTAAATAATACAAAAGATTTTTCTTGAACTTGAAAACAGCTTATTTTTTCGGTTCAGAATGATTTTTTTAAAACCATAATACAACTTAATATAATATGACCCACGTAATCCATTTCCCCCCTCTGTTTCCTTAGACAGGCGTCTGTGATCATCCCTAAACCCAAAGGGAGACTGTCAGGACTGTGATTCATTTGTTCCTTAGTTCACTTGAATCGGAGGTCTAAAGTCATGGCTTGGGCTCTAAAACTACCTCTGGCCGATGAGGTGATTGAGTCTGGTCTGGTCCAGGACTTTGATGCCAGTCTGTCAGGGATCGGGCAAGAACTTGGAGCTGGTGCATACAGCATGAGGTGAGTTTGTTTAGGGATGCTTAGATTGTTTCTGGTGTCCTCCTGAGACCTGTATGGTTTGATAAACTTTTTGTTGAATTGAAGCTCTTTAAAATACTGTATATTCTGTTATGTGTTTCTATCATATTCAGGAGTGTTTAATCTATTTTACTTGCCAACAACTTCTCTGTTCACGTCACTCCGGGCTGTTTAAAATGTCATGATGAACGCGTCTGACCTTCTGTAAAGGTCTAAAAATATCTTGTGTTCTCTTATGAGCAGAAAATTAACCATTTAGAAAACTACAGGTCTATTTGTGGCGAGGTTATCGTGTGTATGCTTTGATGAGGTGTTTTATCCCACATTTGGGGTTTCAGTTGTTTTTTTACCATGGAGACTGAGACAAACTGACAAATCACATGTAAAATAAAAGTAGAATTTTGTTTCTATGGTTAAAGTAAAAAGGTTTTTTGATTTATATGATTAAAGTAAAATGGATTGCCCTGTTGAGAGGTAGAAAAATTCACCATCTAGCCTCATGATCTGGTCTCCAGGTTACGAAATAGCAGTCTGCTATAAACCAGATGTTCCAGTCCTGCTCTACCATCTGTGCCATCTCTTAGATATTTGAATAGCATTACAAATGTGCTTCTTGGGCTTGTCTAAATCTATAAATTTGTTAATTTTTCCTCCCTTTCTCTCTTGTTTTTTAGTGATGTGCTAGCTCTCCCCATCTTTAAGCAGGAGGAGTCAAATTTACCTCCAGAAAGCGACAATAAGATCCTTCCCTTCCAGTACGTACTGTGTGCCGCCACCTCTCCTGCTGTCAAGCTACATGATGAGACACTCACCTACCTCAATCAAGGTCTGTTCAGCAACATTTGCTGAAGAATGTCAGAAATTTTCGGCTTTAGGTTGTCAATATAAATCTGTCAATACACAGAACTTATAAAATTCTAAAAGTAGTTTATAAAAACATACAAATTAAAAGATTATAGAGCTAGTTCCTCTGGAGACTTGGAAAATACATACTGTTGAAAAAATTTGGGTTCAGTAAGATTTTTTTTTTGTAACACTTTACAGTAAGTTCAATCAGTTAATGTTAGTTAAATCATTAAATAACAGTGAGTAATGCATTTGTTACAGAATTGATTAATCTTTAATTAAACTGTTCTGTTTAAGTCAAATTATTTATTTGTTATTTATTTCATGCATGATATGTAAGAGCTTCCAACCTTAAATTATGACCCTATGTTACCATAAACTGTGCGGAGGGAAGCATAAAAAGCAGAGTAACAAGAGATGTGACCTGGTTTTACTGGTATTACTATAAACTTTTTCCCATCGGCTGCAGGGCAGTCTTATGAGATTCGAATGCTGGACAATCGGAAAATTGGAGAGCTTCCTGAGATAAATGGGAAAATGGTAAAGGTGAGGATTTGCTGTCTGTTCTTTCTTATCCCCCATAATTCATGCTTCCCACATACAGGATTAGACTCGCATCTAGGCTGGATCTCATTAGCTGTTGAAAATCCAAGTGTTCAGGTTAATCTCTCTGTATTAAATCAGAAGAGGACCTTATGAATCATATGTTTCTTGTGAATATCTGTGGTTGATCTCAACTGTTATTTTTCGTGTGGTTACTCCCTGCAGAGTATTATCCGTGTCGTGTTTCACGACCGCCGGCTTCAGTACACTGAACACCAGCAGCTAGAGGGCTGGCGCTGGAATAGACCGGGAGACAGAATCCTTGATTTAGGTAAATACTGTAACCGATGACTTCACAGAAAGTGAAAGATAAGATTATAACCACTTCCAAGTGAGCTAATAATAAACAGATTGTGAGTAATTGTCACTCAATTACCAATATCAGTGTTGTGGATGATTAGGAATTTATTATACATTAATAAGATGCTTGCACTGAAATCCACAGATATCCCAATGTCGGTAGGGGTGGTCGATCCCAGGGCAAACCCTACACAGCTCAACACTGTGGAGTTCCTCTGGGACCCCTCGAAAAGGACCTCTGTGTTTATTCAGGTATCATAGACTGCTTTTGCTGACCTCAAGAACAACTCTCCCAGACACTGTCAGTGGAGCCTTAAAAATCCAAAGATGAGGTTTGATCTGTGTCTTTTTTTATTTTATTTAGCCATCCATACACAACCAATGTAACTTGAACTTCCTTATTAGAATGGACTTTAACCATCTTAAAGGGATAGTTCACAAATTCACCCTCATGATATTCCAAACCTGCATGACTTTCTTTCTTTCTGTGGAACACAAAAGTAGATATTTTGAGGAACTTGTCAGCAGTTTATAAACATACAATGGAAGTTTGTGTGGTCCAAAGCAACACTGCATCTAATTGACTTTAATTGTATGCTGTGGACAATTTTCAAATATGTTTTTTCAATATTAGTCACTGTTACTCATTATTTTCCTGCATGTTTAGGTCCATTGTATCAGCACAGAGTTCACCATGCGTAAGCATGGAGGAGAGAAGGGAGTGCCGTTCCGTGTTCAAATCGACACTTTCAAGGAGAACGAGGCCGGGGAGTACACTGAGCACCAGCACTCCGCCAGCTGCCAAATCAAAGTTTTTAAGGTGGGCTGAGGCCTGGGCTGATAAACAATGTTACAATGTGACACCAGTGCAGCTTCTTTTTTGTATAACCTTACAACCGAAGCAGGATCTTCCTTAAAAGATCAATGCAAATACTTGGTATTTTTTGTGTTTAGCCTAAAGGTGCTGACAGAAAGCAGAAAACAGACCGAGAAAAAATGGAGAAACGAGCACCGCAGGAAAAGGAGAAATACCAGCCTTCATATGAAACCACAATTCTCACTGAGGTGAGTATCTGCTATCTTGGAAAGCATAGGTTTTCATGAATATTTAAATAAAAAAATAAAAATTGTCTCTCTAATATTACAGATTTTAATGTAATATTATAATATGTATTCATGAAATTAATCATTGAATTTGTCTCTAATAGCTAGAGATAAATTAATACACTCAGCAGCAATTTCACATTTACATTTAATCATTTAGCTGACGCTTTTATCCAAAGTGACTTACAATTGCTATATATGTCAGAGGTCGCATGCCTCTGGAGCAACTAGGGGTTAAGAGTCTTGCTTAGGGACACAGTGGATTCGAACCTGGGTCTCTCACATGTGTCTTATCCACTGCGCCATCACCACCCCATTTTGGGTGTACCAATTTTATTTGGTACTAATATGTAGCAACTACGTGATTCTATCATGTCAATATGGGCCAAAATCTCTGAGGAATGTTTCCAGCAACTTGTCGAGTTTTTGCCATGAAGAATTAAGGCAGTTCCGAAGGGGCGTGGGAATCACCAAAGACCCCCACAATACAATGTCATTGCAGTTTTTTAATATGTTGTGATGTGCTGACTATTACAATAACTTATTGAAATTCATTACCTTTTTCCAACTGCAAATGTCTCCAAAGAAAAAATGTCCACATGTTATTATAATTTATAATAAGATAAGGTTATTAATATGTTCATTTTACATCTTTATACCCATTTCATTCATCCCTTTCTTCATTCAATATTTTCATGATATTGTTTTTTTTTTGTGTGTATATCCAGTGCTCTCCATGGCCTGAGGCTACATATGTCAACAACTCACCATCACCAGGGTTCAATAGCTCCCACAACAGCTTCTCTGTGAATGAAGGGTAGGAAACATTGATTGTCATTTTTTGAGCTTTATAAATATTCCTTGGTCAATTTAGACAACTTGTATAGAAAATGTATTTCTTATAAACCATTTTACTTCAGTAATATGACATAACTGAGCAACAAAGGATACTGAATTAAAAAAAGAACAATTTATTATATATATAAGTCCAAGGAGACATTCGTCTTCCTTGTAATAACATGCATTGATTTACTTTAATGTGTGGCCGTCTAATGGCTTATGTTTTTGTCTTGCAGAAATGGTTCACCCAATCACCAGCCAGAGCCTGTCGTACAGTTAGCAGATGTGAGTGTGTATCTGTTCTCTTCACCCATCTACTCTCATGTGTGAGATCCACTGCTCTCAATAGCACAATGTAACATTCATTAAACGTTACTAGTGACATTCTGTCTACATATGTTCATTGAGATATGATAGGCAAACTGTGTAGCACTTTGACTGAGACTTAGTCTTTGATTGTTTCATCCCAGTGTTCTCTTGTGTGTTTCTTCTCTTACATTTCTGCATACCACATGCTCTCATTCGAATGATATATTATGATTGAACAAGCATTAATTCATAACTGATCATACTATCTAGTCAAGTAGTTGAGCTGTTTTGGGAATGGAATGATCAATAGCTTATCTTCAGTATAGTGTGTGTGTGTGTGTGTGTGGCATGCTCCATGCTTCCATGTACATTTTAATAATGTCAGGAGAACTGCAATAGTGCCTCAAAAAACCCTTTGTTTTTATTCATATTATTGCAGCTGCTATTATCAGCCCTGCATAATGCTTTTTTGTGTGTTTCTTTTGCATGTTCATTAGCACATTTCATAGAATGTATTGGCATTTGTAGCTTTTTTTTTTAAATTAATTTATTATTAGTTATTATATTAATTATATTATTAATTATTATATTAGGAGTGGGCAGCATGACCAAAATCTAGATTTTGTGCTGGAAATTTTATATTTACATGGATTTATGAACCATGACATGACATTATTTAACCGTTGGACAGTATATATATATATATATATATATATATATATATATATATATATATATGTCATATTGCCCAGCCCAAATCTATCTATATATCTATAAAAAATATATATACACTGCTGTTTGGCTTGGGGTTAGGTTAAGATCTTACTTAGGGTAAGATTTTTTATTTTTTAAGAAATTAATACATTTATTCAGCAAGGATGCAATACATTGATCAAAAGTGCTGGTAAATACATTTATAATATTACAAAGGATTTTTATATCTTTCTTTTCATCAAAGAATCTTGACAAAAAAAATATTGTGGTTTCCACAAAATGTTTAAGCAGCTTAACTGTTTTCAACATTTGTTTCTTGAGCAGCAAATAGCATATTAGAATGATTTCTTAAGGATCATGTGACAGTGAAGCCTGGAGCAATTATCTTGAAAATTCAGCTTTACATTACAGGAATAAATACTTTTAAAATATATATAGAAATTTTTATAACTTCTACTGTATTTTTGATGAAATAAATGCATTCTTGGCGAAAATAAGAGACTTCTTAAAAAAAAAAATCTTGCCTACCCCAAATTTGTGAACAGTAGTGTGTGTATATATATTTATATATATAGGCACCAAATTTGATGTAAATGTACTTGTACAGGTTGATCTGTACAATCAATAATTGATTGGTTTGATTTGATTGTTGTAGCTAATAGACTTTTAAAATGACTCCATTACATAATTTTTGCATTTGTTTTTGCGCTGATGTTATGTGAGGTTTTAGCCCATTGTTTTTTTGTTTCGTTCGTAACATATAAGCCCCGTTAGTCAACACATAGTTCCTCATAACAAGATAATAACACTCCAGACAAATCTGAGATTTTAAAACTGAGAGACCGTTCTGCCTTACAGTTGTCGTGCCACCTACTTACAAGAGACAGTGAAAGCAATCAGGTACTTGAATTTATTTGCTTATATGAATATGTTGAAATGTTTATTTGCCAAAGGGAAAACATGGTTGTGTTCAAACTAGGATTTTAAGTTACTAAATCTGTTGATGGACTCGTATAGAAGAACATTTGAAGTGGGTTCAACTAAGGCCCGACAGTTTAAGGGGGTGTGTCTGACTTCAGTGGAGAGATTGTTCAATGGAAAAACAGACTAATTATGATCAGATTATGGTCAGTGTGCTAAGGCCTATTTTGTCCTTTCTCTTTGCCCCCGAACAAACAGAATCTGTTGCCCACGGCAACGCCACAGGAAGCACAGCAGTGGCTCCATAGAAACCGTTTTTCGCCATTCTGCCGTCTCTTCTCAAACTTCTCGGGTAAAGGGACGATCGGGCTTACATAAGTGTGCATCACATTCCATACAGCTCTCACATCAGGCTTTGCTCACTCAGCAACCATACAGTGCCACACCGGTCTTTACATCACTCTCATTCAGATAACACATGCTCTCCAATCTCATTCTCTCATCATAATGTGTTCAGAAAATGCAATATGCCTCTTTATTCCATATTAAATTAGTATAGTATGAAAAATCCTAGTGTGAATGTGTCAACTGTCCCTTGACATCCCTCAGGTGCCGATCTGCTAAAACTGACCCGAGAGGATGTCATCCAGATCTGTGGGCCTGCTGATGGCATTCGACTATTTAATGCACTCAAAGGGCGGTAAGTGTCTGTTATCTGTGTATATCTATATGTACACTACACTCTTTTGGTCAACAAGACTGCATTTATTCAACCCTCTGGTACTCTTTGGTCATTTTTGACTAAAACATTTTGTTTTTTACTTCGTCGGAATGGTATGAAACTTGGTTAAGATTTTGGCACTTGCTATGTGAACAAACACACACACAAAATCATTGACATGATTCAAAAAAGTTAAATGATCCTGGGAAAAAAAGTTACATATGTACTCCTCTTGGTGGGAAAGGAATTTTATCTAGTGGGGACGTTTGGCACTGTGCCCATACGAAATCTTACTAAAAGCTAATTTTAGTCAAATTTGGAACACAACTTCTTTAGATTTATGGCTTTTTCTTGACGTTTTAGAGTAAAATGTGTTTTGGAAAATATTTGTTTCATATAAAAATGTAAAATATATTTTTGTACTTTTTTTTTTTTAAACAAACTTAAACTTTCATAACTTTAAGTTCACTTTTTTCTTTTCTTTTTCACTTTAGCAATAATTTGCCAAGTGTCTTCTTTAAAAAGAGACCAATTTTTAGTCTGTGCTCCAAAACATTCAATATTTATGACAGTTTAAATTGGAAATTTCATTTTCAGGTCTATGCTCAGAAAGTTGTTAACAGATAAAAAAAATGGATTATATCTACTACATAAATATCATTTGATAACATGAAATGCTCAAAAATATAAAATATGAATTAAAAAAACATTATTGAACTACAATATATTACATTTTATTTTATTGAAAATAAATGCTTAATATTTTTTCTGGATTCTTTGACCAGAAAGCATTTATTAGCACTAAAACAATTCCTGTAACGATGTCTTTACTGTCACTTTTAATAAATTTTATTAATTTTTTTGGAATAAAAACATTAATCCCTCTGTTTTTTTTGTTTTTTTTTTACTACAAACGCTTGAACAGTACTCTATTTCTGCGTTCAGTTTCCATGTTTTGGTTTTTCCAGGGCTGTTAATATTTACATATTATTATGAACCAACAATTATATATTAACCGTGTATTTATATTCTTGTACAGGGTAGTCCGTCCACGGCTTACCATCTATGTGTGCCAGGAGTCCCAACAGGGTCGTGAACAGCATCAGAAACATGAGAATGGAGACGGGACTAGTAACACTTTTTTTGGTGAGTTTGACATTAACTAGATAGAAAAACATATCTAGACATAGATAAATGAATTCTATTTTGTGACATAGAAAAGGAAGTCAAATAACCAGAGAAAAAATATAGGGTCAGTATTTATTTCATGTTGTCAGGTGTTTTTCCATATTTTTGGTAGCTCGTTATCCTATCTTATTTGAATGTGTTTGCTTTTCTTTTTTTCTCTATGCAGCGATTTGTTGATTAGGGTCTCATGTTTCTTTACCCCCATCTTAGTGTATCATGCTATCTATCTGGAGGAGTTAACAGCTGTGGAACTGACAGAGAAGTTGGCTCAGCTCTTCAGCATCTCTCCACGCCAGATCAGTCAGATCTTCAAGCAGGGACCCACTGGCATCCATGTGTTAGTCAGTGATGAGGTATGAATGGCCTCTACAGGCTTTCTTTTTCTACACTTTTGTTTAGTTTTCCTTGCACCAACCTGAGCTCAATATAGAAACTCTTCCTCTTCACTTTAGAAGCATGGCATTGATCACTTCCCTGTTGACATTAACCCTATTGCTACTTAATAGAGGGCAAGCTTAAAGCTGTTTTCACGCTTTGTTTCGATTGTTTGGTCCGAAGATGCATTGCAAGAGCTGCTCGCCAAAGGCCGTTTCTGCAGAGCTTGCGAATCTGCTGCTGTGCTTGCAGTGCTTCAGTCGTCATCAATCCATCATCGATAGCAGTTCATTTCCACAAATAAGAGCAGATTGCTTTCACACCAATTGTGCGCCACACTGGAGTGCTCATGTACCGTATGCACCCAAATTTGCTAAATTGTTCATGCTGACCAAACACACTAAGGTTTGTGCCAAAAGCTCTAGTATGTACTGCAACCCACTTAATGTGACATATTTCCAAATTATATTCAGAAATGAACAAGAAAAGGATCCAGGAATTTATTTAAATTGTATTATTAATTAAAAAAGTGGGTGTTGCATACTAGAATTGAGCCTGGAGTTTGGATGATGGGATTGAAAAATAAGAAGGCATGGTGGGTTAAAAAATGAAAACCAGTTCAACATTCTTATAACATGCACAATAAGACCAAGATGGTGTTTGAGGTCTGTTTTGAAGAGTTGAAAATTGGCACAAAATGAAAATTCACAATTTTGTAAAGGCATGTTATCTCCACATTCATCCATCCATGTTTCTTTTTTTGAGCTCATAATGTTTAATCAAAATGTCAATCTTGGAGGTGAAAACAACAGACTTCTCTCTCTCTCCCCTCTACATTCATTCTTAAAGTGCCACGCCCACTACTCAAAATCCAATCAACAACCATTGCCTAGAATAATCGTACGTCCAATTATGGAAAAAAAGATCTTTCACTACTTCAGTTTCATCGCAACTTTAATTACGCAAGATCTCTTATCCTCTCTTTTTCTGACCTAATCTTTGTTCTCATTCAAACAGATGATTCAGAACTTTCAAGATGAGATGTGTTTTGTCCTGGACACAATGAAAGGTATGAGCAAGCCAAAACCAAGTTTTAACCCACATATCTTTGTTTCCAGGTAACCAGGTTTTATAACTTTCACTCTGTCAATTTAATTTTCAGCTGAAACAAACGATGGCTATCACATCATTTTGAAGTGAAAACAAAGGATAAAGGGGGGGAGCGAAGTGTCCCCTTATGTTTTTCTTAAGATTCAGCCCACAGCCCATTCCCTGCACACTTTCTGGACCTTACTGAAGATCGCTTTGCTTGGAATAGTAATGGAGACGATCATGGGAAAAGGGAAAAAAGGCACCTGACCCATTTTGAAACCCTCACTGTTGTTGTCTATGGTGTGCGTGCTGCCTTTTTCAACCTCTTCCCATTTACAAAAAATGAAATTTCGCAAAGAACATATAGAATTTCTATTTTATTACCTTTCTTTGCATCAGTTTGTTTTGTTGCTTTTTTTAAAGGCTGAAAAAAATAGGTTTTGTCTAATGTAATTATGTACTAAGGCCGTACCGGCTCAAACAGAGAATGGCTGGCGTTAAATACAGTGTTATTTGGTGTTGACTGCCTGGATGTTATTCTATGAGTATTTTAGCTGCATATGCTAGAACTCCATGTGAAGTGCAGTCCACGTCTCAATGGATACATGTTTTATAAACAACACTGTAAAAATGCAAAGTTATGTCATAGACGGAGACTGAGATTCCCAAGGACGCTTATGAAATTGCATCAATTCATGATGAACGTTGTCGTCAGTACTGTCACCTGTGGAAAAATGGTTTATCGTATGATCTTGACACGATCGCAGAATGAAATTCGATCGATAATGCCACCCTTCCTTTAATTGACTGAAGCAGTGCTGCACAAATCGCTGATGTTCCTCAAGTTAAATGTTGATTATTATTTTTTTAAGGCTTGTTCAGGTGACTCTTAATGACTGTTGGGCATGATATTAGGTTCTGTAGCTTTGATCCCTGACGATTCTTCAGTTGATGCTGCATTATGCACGTTATTTTACAGGCAGGAGATGAACGGCAGCAGTGGGCATTATATAAATATATGTCTTATTTTATTTTTTTAACATTGTGCTTAACACCCCTCTCCACTTTTGTTTCTTCGTTCTTGTTACATATATTAGAATAGTTTTTACAAATTTCCAACTTGCCAGAGAATTATTTTACAGTATGAAAAGAGAGCTCTTGATTTACTTTCTTTTTGTTTCCTTTTGGATATGACCACTGATTTACTAATCTTGCAGGTGGGGTAAAGGGGAGAAATATTGCACTGCATGAGAAAAGGTAGCCATGGTTAGTGCCAGACGCAAGCCAGACCAAGATGGTAAAAAGATGTGAGGTGTTGTCTGTGACCCTTTACCATGTCATTGCAATGATTAAAATTTCCTTGAATCAAGCGGTTTGGTTTTGCATCCTCCCATTAGTTTTTTTTTTTTTTTTTTTTTTTTTAATCACACAATGCTTAACAGAATAGAGACTCTATAGCTAAAACCACTGCTAGGAATTTATGGGCATTTATAAGATGAGCATGGCTTTAAAAGACATTGGTTACCAGGGTGAATTACACTAAAATATATCTCGTAACATTTCACTTCAAAATAAATAGAAACAATTTATATTTTCTTTTCTGTATTTCATAAAGAAAAATTAATTAAAAAAATATTCAATTATTTTTTTGACAGTAAAACAGAAAAAATAACCACAGTATTATGTAAATTTGTATAAATGCAGAACAACAACTGCCAAAATGTCCCTCAAAATATTAAAACAGTGATTTAATAAGCTAAATAATTTTATTTTTTTCTTTTATTTTGAGTTTGTGGCTGAAATATGAACCCGGCGTGTTCTAAACACACTGATATTCACCCACCTATATTTGTATATTTTTCATACATTTTTCAATAGCAGTCTCATGCTAATAGTGCTTGACTAGTTGAGAACGACCCCACTTAGTTTCCATGGAAACCGAACTGTCAAAAAAAAAAAAGAAAGAAAGAAAACGAAGCGAATACTACAAAATGGGCCCAGCTGGACTAGCTTTGAGACAAAATATCCCTTTAATTTTTTTACACGCCTTGTGTCCAAATAAAACCGCCCAGAGAAACAATATCCGTTTTCTTGTCGAGGAAGAGAACGGACATTCCAAAGCTAACAATAGGCTCTTTAGAACTACGTTTCCCGACAGCCTCTACGCCGGCACGTCGTTGACGTCACAATAAGTATATATGGGTCCCGTGCGGCATTCCTTACTCTATTGTTACATTGTAACAAACCGGGGCAGAAGAGAGGCCCATAGGGTCCTCGGGCCGACAGATACTACACATCATTTTTTGTTTTTTCTTTCATTCGAGGTGGAAATATAACGTTGCGATTTGTCTAAACATAGCGCAGAACACAACCACCTATCCGGAGGGAAAAAAACCCCGAAGCTCGGCTCTATTTGGTCTTTTTGAATGCTGGCATTTTAAAGGATCACCTAGAGATTTTATCTGGATGTATTGGATGCATCCACGCCGGAATTTTACATTTCTAGTGAATGAGGTTCTTGTCTGTCTTCGTCTGCCCCGGTTTTAATCTTTACAGAGCTTGATTGCAACGTTAAATGCTCGCATAGGCTTCTTGAAACACAGACCCCCATTAGACCATGTCAAGACTAATGTCCATTGTTTACGATGCTTAATTTTTCGTGAATAAACTGCTATTTCCTCATTGGTCTGGCCATTTCGATGGGCTGAAGTCGCTTTTGTCTGTCATTTTGTAACCTTGTGGAAGTCTAAAGCTGAAATAGGCTCTAAATCCCCCCCAAAAAAGAGAACCATCCAAATAAAGGAAGCACGGAACGAGCGACAGCTTCGCCGGTTTAAAGGCTCTCTATTTCTGCCCAAGGTAAGTCTATGAGAGAGGTTTTGTGTTTCACTTTTGCCCGTCTTTTCCCTTGCAGCCAAGCCTACGAAGAAAAACGAGGAAAATGGGTTGATCATTGGACCGGTTGCAAAACAGCATGCCATTTTCTGCTCTGTCATAATACCTTCTGTCTGTCTTTTCCAGTAAAAAATAATAAATCATAGGACAGATAATTATGTGATGTGTCATCTCAGTCAGATTGGGTCACTATGGCAAGTTGTTTTAACATTTAGGCCTATCCCTTTAAACTGTCTATGTTTTACTAGCACTTAATATATACTAGTAGTATTACTAGTATTGTTTCATACTCTTTATCTACCACTAGCAATAATAATACAGGGCTGGTAAGAATTTTTGCCATTTTGTTCCATAGAAAAATGTGGTTCAGATGTTAACTATTTACCCCAGACTAGTGATCTAAAAGATGTGTTGATGGTACCTATTAATTCAGTAGGCCTACTCCTTTCTAAATTACTAGTATCTATACCAGATTATTTGTTTATACCTTGTACTATACCTAGTATTTGTTTGACATGCTACTAGTACCTATCCCAATTGTTACTAGTGACGTTTCTTATCTGACACTAGTTACATTGCTTTTGCCAAGTCAACTTCTAGTAAAATTCAGAACTAGTAGGATTGAGCTAGAATTAATCGTAATACACACTACATGTCTAATTAGGTTCTACATGTAATAGATGCTAACTATGTGGTTATGTGTTAGTACAGTTAGCATATGAACTATACCACAGTCTGATGCAGTCATATTTCACAAAAAAAGTGCTCATATTGCTGGACGTTTACATGTTTTGTAATATATATTTTGTTACTACAATTAATTACTTAAATAACTATCGTAACATGGAAAATGTAGTGTAAAGTGTTATGTCATATAATAAATCTTCCACTTTCTGTACTGGTAGACCTCTTTAAAAAACCCAGCTGCTGTGTGTGCATTGAAGTGGTGCATGGAGGCATTCACAGAATGGGAATAATGTTTGCATTTTAAGAAACTGCAGTGTCACCCGCAGAGTTTGTAAGACGTGACGTTTATGTGTCATCTCTAGGATGGGCTATTTTAGTGCAGAACAGTCAAACAGATTGGTGTGTAGTCAGTGCTGTAAGTTGATTATTCATGCTTTCTGTCCACCTCAAATAGGCCACAGGATGTGTGTTAGAAGCTCTGCAAACATATTTTAGCTTTGCAGTTGCATCCCTTATTTTAAATGACCTGTGCTGCATTCAGAAACTAGTTAGTTTGCCTAAACCCACCTTTCCTTAAGTTACTGGCATCATACGCCAATGCTATTTGAAATGAATTTTCTTTTTTTGCAGAGATGGAGGTATGGCATTGAAATTATTACCGCATATCTCCCTGCGGACATCTCTGGGATATGCAAACCATGCATGCCTGTGCATGATGTCCGTTTGTCACTTATTTGATGTGCAATGGGTTACACAGTTGCTGGATGATGTCTAGTGCTCCCATTTTTCTCCATGGCACAGTGGAGTGCTTTTAAAAGCCTCTTTCCACTTGCCAGTGATCATAACTCACAAATTGAGAACTAATTACTCCTTTACATCTAAAACTAAGCACCGAAATTAACATTTTGAATATTGGCTGATAAATCTAAATCCAAATTTGGATCTCATTCGGGAGCCTGATTACAAGTCTTACCATTAAAAGCCATGTCTCAAAATTCTAATATTCTCATTATCTTATGTAGACTATATGACAGATTTGTGCTGTTCATGTTGCAGTTAACTGTATTTTCCTTTTTTTGAAGTGTTTTCAATCATATTTTATGCAATTAAAAAAGAAATGTGGTGGACAGTGCACATCTGAAGTGTCTCAGCTGAAGGATATCCATTATTTGATTTGATATATTGGTCAAATCTTATTATCGGGCCGATAACGATAACATCAAAAATGAACATATCGGCCAATGCCGATATATCATGCACCCCCATCTAAAACTGTGTTTTACAGTGATGTAACCTGGGTTTAGCCCATTTGTTACAGTTTGTTGCATATCTGACTAGAGCCCGACCGATCAAGGATTTTGAAGGCCTATACCGATACAAATATTTTTAATATACGGTGTAGAGTGCCCTCTGGTGGACAATCTATACAACTCCAACACTAATGACATGGTTCAAGCGTGTTTAGTCCGTTTTTTATTTATTTTTGAAATATTCATTTATCGCCCATTATAACTGCCGATACCGATAGTTTGGAAAATGCCTAATATCGGGCGATAATATCGGTCTACCGATATATCGGTCTGGCTTTATATCTGACTAGTTTTAATACCTGATGTAGAATCAATAGTAAGTCTTGGGTTGCAAGATCAATGCTTTTCAAATGAATATTATTGGATTAATATTGCCATCCTTGTACCATCCAGCTCAGCTGTTTATTTATTCATTTAAGGTTTAAATGCATATAATCTACCTAAACATCTCAAGCAATTTATGAATCAGGCAAATGGTGATAATTGACTCTTCTATGCACATTTGGTGCCATTGCAAAGCCTTGCTTTGTCACCATTTGCCTGCATATGGTTTTAATGCTTTACCCAATTTGTATGTTAAAACATATGCTTTTAAGACACTGAGTGGACATGATGGAGTCTTACTGGTGTATGTGTGACTGAGTTTGGCTTTGAGTCTGAAGAGAAATCTTGGCATGCTTCATTGAATACACAATAATTGGCAGACATACTGCATTATTTGCTAGCAGCTTACTTGTAGATCACCACAGATTTTCTGTGCATTTTACTGCATCACCACGGTAGCATTAATTATAAAAGCAACACATGAAAGGGGGGAAACAAGAAATGCTAAACGAGCAAAAATGGACTCGTTTAGCATTTCTTGTTTCTATGGATACGGTTCATTCATGAGCAGCGCACTGTCTAACACTGATGCATAAAGCAGCATATATTCAATCCTGTTGTTTGTTGCAGCTGTTTTTGATGTTTCAAGGTCTTAACGCATTATTTACCAGCGATAAGGTGGCAGATGTTGGCACGTACTTGATCTTGTATGTGAATTCAAGGCTACCAGGCCTGATTATCAGATTACATTATAAAAATGATTCACATGCCCAAGCTGAGTCAGGCTAATGTTATTTCCTTCATAATCAAAATGAATAAAACTAATCCAGTTTTTATGGATTTCACAAATCTGTGTGGGATTAAATCCATTAGGCTGTGAGTTTAATTGTCAGTCCTAATTCTTAAGTCATATTTTTCCCCCTTCACATGGAAAAAGCTGACCTTCCTTCAAAGCCACCGCCAAACTGTTCTCATTCAACCCAGTAAAAAGCCACCGACTGTTTAAAAATAGTGTTTAATCATGAAGAAAATCAGGCATGGAGCCGCTCAAAGCAGTTGTATTACACAGCTCCCTCGGGCTAAGGAGGTGGTCTGATCAAACGTCCCGACTCGGCCTTGTGTGACCTCACTGGTTTGACTGAACTGGTTTTGTTATCAGCTTGCAAAGGCTTGTTGTTCGTAAGGTTCTATCGGTTTTAATGGAAGTGAAAAGACCCAAAACTTGGATGCAGTTTTTCCATGGCTATTGCTTTAAACCGGTTACCATGGTGATGTTTGCTGGCTTCATGATTTTTAAGCAGGACTTTCATACTGGATGGAGAAAGAGAAAGCCAAGGATTAGGTAGCAAAAGAGGTGATGTTGCATAAGCTACTAGACTGTTATATGCTGCCTTTTTTGGTTGCATTGTATTTTACTTGAAAACAGGGAACAATAGGTCATCATTGGTATCATAATCACAGTACGTTTTCAACATCTAAATATACAATATCACACTTTATTCAATGGTGTATGTACATTACCCATTTTTCCCAAAACTTGTTACATTTTTTAAAATGTCTCTCTCCATACAATATGTTTAATTTATAATTCCTAGCCCCTGGTCCCTTGTTGGAGGGTCTACAAGCAACAATATTCATCATCTGCTATCATCAGTCTGTTCTGTTGTGACAATAAAAGAAAAAAGTGTCTTTTTAAAATGCATTATCATATTATTTTAGTTAAAACTCGTAAATAACTACAAATAACTAATGTTAGGGAACTCTGTTAATGTTTTGTTGCGCGTTTCTGAAATAAAATAAAAATATTGGCCGATATTTTAGAATTTAAATGAGAAAAAGTGCATCGAAAAGTTGCCGCTCTTTGCTTTTATACATATCCGACTCTTTTGTCATGTTTGAATTTTGCTAGCAATAGACTGTCAGTCTGTCTGACAAAGCTTGTACCTTTCTGCAATGCCTCCAGACGCAGTGTTTCCATGGAGACAGTGTCATCTCGCGGCCTGAAGCGCAGATTTGAGGAGGTGGACAGCGGCTCGCCGTGTTCCACACCCAAAGATTCAGATGATGACATCTCCAGCAGTGACAGCGCTGACAGCTGCGACAGTCTCAATGCTCCCTCCAGCTCTCTAACACGTAAGAACACACAAGTTAGCCTTATGACTTCATTACTATAGCAACAACCTGAATATAAGTTTTGAAAGAGCTCAAACTATTTCAATGCGTTTTGTTTTGTTTTGTTCTTCGCCCCTGAGCTTCTTTCGGACATCATTTGCACTATTTGCATTTTGGCACAATATTGTCATTTAAGGAGGCATAGCTATATATAGACCCTAACATTATTGTTTACACTTTCTCTTTATTTTGTTTCTGTAGCCCCCTCCATTCTCAGACGACACAAAGTGTCTTTAGGTCGTAAGCAGGTACGCTTTGATGCGGTGACGGTCTACTACTTCTCCAGAAGGCAGGGCTTTACCAGTGTGCCCAGTCAGGGTGGCAGCTCCCTGGGCATGGCGCGCCATCACTGCGCTATACGACATTACACCCTTGGCGAGTTTGCACGAGAACAAGAGAGCAGCCACAAGCATGTGCTACGTCAACACCTACGCCAAGAAAAGCTCAATGCTCGCAAGTTAAAGGTTAGTTGTGTGTGGTTGTAGCTCCTGTTGCTCATACACGATTCTGCTTTTGCAGTAGGGCATTTTAAGAACTCTTTTACCTGACTTTTCCCAGCTGACACGGAATGGAACTGTAGATTGTCCTGAAGCGGAGTTGCTTACCCTGGACGACATTTCCGATGAGGATCTGGACGTTGAGAGTGTGGAGGTGGACGATTGCTTCTTCCTGCAGCCTCTTCCTACCAAGCGGCGCCGGGCACTATTGAGGGCCTCAGGTATTGCCCGTATAGATGCCAGAGAAAAGGCTGATCTGCGTGCCATACGTTTGTCCCGGGAGGAGTGTGGTTGCGACTGCCGCTTCTACTGTGATCCTCGGCACTGCGGCTGTAGCCAGGCTGGAATTAAGTGCCAGGTAGGGCACTTGGTAGTCTCGAAAGTACTTTTTACTATTAAGTAGTGTCCACTTAGCCCAATGTTGTACCTTCCTGCTCCTGGAGGTCCACCCTACTGCAGAATTTAACTCCAGTACACCTGCCGGAAAGTTTCTAGTGAGCTTTAGGACCTTGTTTAACTGGGGCTGGAGCTAAACTCTGCTGGAAGGTGCCCCTCTTGGAATTGGATTGGAAACCCCTGATTTGGACTATTAGCCTTTTCAAATAAAAGGCTATCATTTAATATCAGAAAAAAATCATGCTCTTTCTCTTCCTTGTTCCAAAGGTGGATCGGATGTCCTTCCCATGTGGCTGCACCCGTGATGGTTGTGGTAACACCGCCGGCCGCATTGAGTTCAACCCTCTTCGTGTGCGTACCCATTATCTCCACACTGTCATGAAACTCGACCTGGAAAAGAGAATCCTGTTGGGTGTTAGGTCTGGAGAAGACTGTGGGGAAGTGACCGAGTTAGTCTCCTCGCCCTCTCTGTCTCTTTCTCCCTTGGACTCGGATGTGGAAAGCCAAAGTGTTCAAGAGGAGCAGTGCGACAGCCTGGAGCGCGAGAACGAAACGGCCGTGCTTCACCTACAAAGTGCGGAGGAACGAGAAAGGAGGCTGGAACAAGAGGAGCAGCAGGTCGAGGAAGAGCAGAACGCCGACCCAACCCTTTGCCTCCTGCAGGGTGCCCTGTCCAGTCAGGCTGGGATGGCGGGCATGGAAGGTGTTGAGGGAGTCCTTCTAGAGGGGCCTTTTCCTGAAGGTGCCACCCTGTTGTGTATTACAGAAAACCATCCAGATGAACAGACCCAGCAGAGGTTGCTCAAAGACCCTTCCTCTGTCCTCTACTATCAGGTAGGCCACGTAGAGACGGCAGCCTTTGAGACGCTCCCAGCTAAAGTAGAAGAGGCGGTGAGGGAAGGTGATGATCTAGAGACGAAGGGCGTTCAGCAAAAACAAGAAACCTGCGGGCAGGATTCGGCCAAGAGCTTGTCTGTCGAAGTACCTCCACCTTTCGAGGATGGTGGCGAAGAACATCTTTATCCAGAACAGGCCTCAAATGACGGGGAATGCCTCGAGACGTGCCTGGCACTGGATGAAAAGGCAGTACAACTTCCTCCAGAAGTGTAGAGCCCATCACCTCTGCAGATGTTTTGCACAAGTTAGTCATTGAATTCAAAGAGAGCCTACTCCACACAGTGCGATATCTTACAATTCTGCATAATGTTATTCAATGTTAATGAAACATGTTACCTTCATGGGTTTGTATCCATTTTAGCTGGAGATAAGCATGTACTGTGTTTGAAGTAGGTTGTCTGTGGTAAAAATGAGTAATTGAAAACAAAAAAATAGAATAATTTATTTAAGAAAAAAATGAAAAAAAGAAACTCAAGAGGAGCAGAGATCCTGATCTGACAAGTGTTGTTTTTTCCAATATGGTATCGGTTTATTACTTGATACTGGTGGGGAAATGTGGCCTTTATGTCGAGGAGCAAGCATTTTCAGGATTATCCAGCGGCTTCTTATGGCCTTCTAGTTTGTATAGATTCCAATAGCACACCCCGACAACTAATTGGCACTGACCAGAGGGTATATACTAACGTTAAGTTCATGTTTCGTCAGAATTACTGCAGTTATGAAATAACTCTGAGCTGTTCATATACTCTGACTAAGTTCTATAGCAATGCTCATAACGCCAAAATGTATCCAATGCATCCTTTGTTGCTTATGACAGAAAAATCTCTTCATTAACTTGGAATGGAATGCACTTGGAAGAGTTTTAATCAAATTCCAAACTTAGTTCCCAAAGTTCCTCATTAAAACAATGGGTTTTAATGCTCAGAATTCTCTAGTTATGGTAATTCTGCCAGGGCGTGAATGCAACATTAGTAATATGCATATGGCTAATGCTAACACAGTGCTAATGCTAAGAGAAGGGGTTGCTATTTTTTGATGAGGCTGCTGTTTGTAGCATCCTTCCTGTGAATAGACCCAACAATCCTGGAAATACTTGGTTTTCATGTACTGTACAAGTGTTTTGCTAAGAGCTAGCATGAAGATGAGTGATAAAGCTGCTTGTTCTCTGTATGCACGTTGAAAACTTGATTCGTTTGAACTTGCTGACGGGGATCAGGAGGATAAATGAATGTGCAAGCCATTTGCACAGCAGTTCTTTACTGAATTATCGTAGTCTTGACCTTACACCATTTGAAGCTGTAGCCTATCGTCCCAGTTCGTGGACATTTATTTATTTACCATCGCTTTGTATTGTGAGGGCGAGGACAATGTGTTTAATGTTTGAGTACTGTCACACCTACAATCAACTTTTTTTTTTTTTTTTTTTCATTTTTCAGGAGTGAATGAGATCGTACACATTTATTGCACATCAAGCCTTTAAAGATTACAGGAATGAGATTCTAGCTGTAATTTTACTTCAGGTAGAAAGTAAAAATATTGAGTTCTATGTATGGGTGAATATCATAAAACCATCTCCAGGTCACATTTTACTCGAAAATCTAAATAATAAATAAAAACAAGACATTTTACATAACTAAAAAAAAGCCTTTTTTAGAATCATAAAGATTTTTTGTGACAGTTCAGCACATTTTCACTCCAAATTCCATTACTGTAGTGCATCCACGTTTTATTTTTATTTCGTTTATTACTCTCAAATGGTGAATCTCATACTTTAATATAGTAATCGAATTACTTTACAGTAATGAGATGTTTGGATGCAAATGTGATAATGCCAAAAAATCTTAATGGTCTTAAAATTGGCACTGAAATATGACTCATGACATGATATGTTCAACCTTTAAACCAAGTACTCAAAATCTAAGATCATCTTATACATCATGTAAACCGTGTACTGTATGACAAGTCAAGGAAGACTTTGAGGTCTATACTGTAATGTTGACTTACACATGTTGACTCAGTTTGTCAAATTAGGCCACAGTTTTATATAGTCCTGGTTTTATATAGTCCTGGAACATTACAAGTTTGATTTATTATAATTTTCTGTCAACAGTGCACATTATTTTAAACGTCCAAACCCTCATTTTAACCCTGTGAAGACCATCCTCCTCATCCTTTTTACCCTTGCTGTGCTTCCCTTTTGCATTTTTAGTGTCCGTCCCTCCCACATACCTCTTGTTTTAGAATATGAATAATGTCGATGAAGATTTTACCTAGATGCTTTCGGTTATAGTTGTTTTAGTTCACTCCTGTTTAATGATAGTTAAAGACAAAGTAATAATTTGAATGGTTATATGAAAAGAAAAAAATGGTGTCTTCAAATAGTATAATGAGTTCTGTGATGTTGCTAAATTATTTAAAGAAACCCAAGAAAAATGGTCATTTTACCGTATGTATCTGCGTGTATGTGTTTGTATGTGTGCCAGAAAGATTCTTGCTGAGTGATGAACCAATGTTTGTGAGTGCAGTATGGGTTCTTCATATTTCAAAAGGTGCTCTTATGTTAGTTCTCTCACATTCATAGTAACACTAGCCTATATGTAGAGAGAGAAAAAAAGAAATGTTAAAAATCCACATATTGTTGGTTGTAAATGCAAAATGTTGCTGTTATCTCTCTGCTTCTTATTTACTCACTCTTACATGTCATGGGTAAAGGAGGATGCTTTATTATGTGATTACATTAGCTAAAATGGAGCATGTGAGGCTAATAATGAAATTGTTAGCATGGTTGCTCCCTCATATGACTTAGCATTGTAAAGCTCCAAGCATTAAGCTTGATTAAAACCTAAACCTGCAATAATTATGAGTTTTGCAAATGACCAATCAAACAAGAAGGATTTTTGTTTTGTTTTATACTGTTGCTGTTTATAAAATGTTTTTTTCTTACTTTATTTTTGCCTTGTTGTATGTTAGCATGTCGTTTCGTCTCAGTTTATTGAATTATCTTAATGTACTGGCTCTCTTTTTTTTGTGGGTTTGCCAACATACATTCCTACACTCAAATGAGTTTTGTCTGTATTGTCTGAACTAGAAACTGACGTATCCTTAAAAATGGTGGCATAGGGGCCTGCTATTGACCAAAACATGGTAGATGGAAGTCAGTCTTCGTTTTTGTTCATGTTTTTGACATTTGAACATTCTCCAGTCTAGTGGTCTAAAACCTAATGGCTTTAAAAAGGAGGGTTGAACGTTGCACATGCTAATGTACCTGTAACTAAAATGCTAAGCATCTTTTTTTTGTCAGATATATTTTTTTTGTTTTCCTCCTTTTTTAAGTACTCAGATTAGAGACCACTACTGTAACTGAAAACTAACTTACATTTTGTGTGTGTGTGTGTGTGTGTTAGAGGTGCTTTATTAATAAGGCTGAATGGATTTGAATTCTACACTGTATGAGTGACTTACGCTAACTGTTGCCTACAGAGGAGACAAAACATACAAAGTTTTATATGAAAATGTGAGTGAAATAAAATCTAAAATGAAGTAAACAACTGTTGTCCATCTTCAATGTGAAAGCTTATGCTGAGTTGCATGAAATCTAAATTATAAGTAATTATACGGGTATAACATAGCCTGTTATCTTTTCAAGAATGCAGTATCAGTACAAACTGACAACTGACGTGTCACGTGCCCCAGGTGTGTTCCATTCGACCGTCAGTGGACTGCGAAGTGGACTTCAGAGTATTTCGCCATCTTGAGATTCCAATCCGAAGGGAACGAACATGTTCAGTTCGAAGGGCACTGCAAACGCCATAGGGAATAAGGGAACATCGATACATCACTTCACAGGAAGTCAGCAGTGAACAAGTTGTGTAGGGACCCTGTCGAATGGAACGCACCTGTTTCACATTCACCACAGTATACGGTAGGCTATATAATTTTTATATTTGAGGCTATTAAATTTAAAACATTAGTGAAAACAATATTCAACACATTTTTATCGCAAATCTGAGTCAACTCCTACTTACACATGTTGAAAGACAATGATTTGAGGGAACGAGTTTCTTCAGATGTTGGGGAATTCAATTAGCATTTAGCATTAGCACAAAGCTTTCCGTTCCACTAGAGGGTGACACTATCCCATGAATGGGGCAAATCCAAGCAAATGTTTAGTTAGCTTGCTTCCATCCATGGAAACCTGCCGTTTTTTCTCTCTTTCTCAGACATAAACTTTATGCTGCATGAGGGGGATGAAATTTTCTGTCTTGTTCACTTGCCCTTGTTCTTTGCTACTGAACCAAAAACAATCCACAGTAGGCTAGATATGAAAAATCTATGTGCAGATCAACTCCAGACTAGTTAAAAAAGTTAATTTATTTTAGTAATTCAATTTAAAAGGTGAAACTAATATATTATATAGACACACTACATGCAAAGTTAGATATTTCAAGCCTTTCTTTGTTATGATTTTGATGATTATGGCTTACATCTTATGAAAACCCCAAATTCAAAATTAGAATATTGTGAAATGTTTTCATAGCTAAGCCATAATATATCTCACTTTGCATGTAATGAGTCTATATAATATTACTATATATAATAATAAAGTTGAATTACTGAAATAAATGAACTTTTGCAAGATTTGGGGTGAATTTACTCTTTCCTATGTATGAGACAAACACCTTATTGTTTGCAGTCATATTCAGTGTATTCACACACGCCGACTGTCTAAGCAGCCTGTCTTTCAGCTTTCTTACTTTTAGTCATTTATCACGTTAACGTTCACACATCACACAGAACTGTTTTTGGTTAGAGAATGTGATAATGATGATAACACCACTGACATGCTGTGAAACCATGCAGGGCTTTCAATAAACACATAAACGTCTCCAATGTTTCACACAGTCATTCAGAATGAAAGAGGAAGGGATGGCCTGAGGAAAGTTCCTGACATCCTGTTGAAGAATTGCATCTGGGGAAAGACAAGTGCTGCATATAGCAAAAGCATTGTACCCTAAGCCTAAGTAGATAGAATCATCACCATCCATAGTCTCTATGATAAACTTAGCTCACGGTGCTTTTGAGAAATGAAGCCCAGGGTTATGTTCAAATTGTTTTAATTGTGTCATTTAATTTTAGCAAAGGTAGTCATTAAGCCAGTGTCCTTTAATCATACAAATTTAATTTATGTCTGTATTTTATCTGCTTTTAGAACGGCTAATACAATTGCAACCATCTTTTCAACATCACTTCATCATGCCTTGCCTGGAGAACAATGAAATGTTCCTGTATCCCCTGAATGGGAGGAAACAGCTTGGTGGGTACAGTGACCAAATGCCTCTTTGTCTGCATTCTCTTCCTGTATGCTTTAGCAGTGGAAAATATTGCTGCACAAAGCCTAAAATGTTGAATGTGTCCCCAGCTACTGATAAGCCTGTTTGCTTTTCACTTATGATTTTGTTGGATAAAAAAAACAAAACATCTGTATTTGAATGACACATACATCTATATATTAAACACTGGCTCAATTATGCTCTTTTTTGCAAAAAAATTATAGCCATGAAAATTTCCAGTCAGGATTCAGGACCTATCATAGCACAGAAAGTGTGCTCGTTAAGTTTTCAAATGACTTCTGACCAAGACTGTATCTAAATACTAGTTTTTGTTGATCTTAGTGCTGCGTTCGTCATTACAGATTGCGGCAAACTATTAGTTCGCAAAATTACACTGGTATTTAGGACAGGCATTTCGGTTTAGATTGTCTCTGTTACCATTTTGTTTATTTATCAAAGTTAGACAGTAAAAAGAAACATCAGTAAATTATGGAGTGCCACAGGGGTCTGTTTTAGGCCCTCTGCTATAACTGAGTTTCATTTTGAAGGAATACAAGGAAATTCTTACCTATGATTTTTGAAGCTTTATTTCTATCTATAAAATATACATATTTTGCTGCATGCATGACAAATGTCAGCATCACAGGATCTGAGCAATAATCAGAACGCATTAAGGGAGATTTGTCAGTCATCCATCACTTCCCGTCTCGGCTTCGCCATTGTGTCGTGCTTCCAAAAGCCGGAAGAGCCAAAGGAATGCAGATAGCGTAAGAACCAATGACTTTGCAATACAATGTAATGGTAAGGAAATGCCAAAGTGTTGACATGTATTTGCTGAATAACAAGACTTGTCCTTGTCTGATCACATTTACAGAAAAAAAGGATTTGACTGTGATCCTTGAAATTTTCGAGTTCCTTTTTCAATTTTTTATTATTAATATAATTCGATTTTTTTATGGTTTTGTTGTCTGTGACGTTACTGTTCGTCTTTTTTTGCCTTTCGCATTTGGAGTGAGCCAGTCCATATAGCAACAAATTGCCGAGAAGGACAAAGTCAGGTGACGAGTCAAAAGAAGCACAGACTGATGATACCCTTACCACCTCATAGCGCTTTGGTGACCACTGAACTTGTGATCGATAATTCATTTTTAGCTTGTCAAGTCACTCTAATTGCAGATAGGCCTGCATCTTCAAAGAACAAGTCCAAATGGTTAGAGACGACCAACTGTTTTAAAGCTTTCCAAGTACAGCCATGGAACAGCAATGCATGTACACCCACCTAAAGGATTGAGGAACACCTGTTCAATTTCTCATTAATACAATTATCTAATCAACATTAAAAAACAAATGCCTTGTTGATGCTAGAGGTCAGAGGAGAATGGGCTGACTGATTCAAGCTGATAGAAGAGCAACTTTGACTGAAATAACCACTCGTTACAACCGAGGTAATCAGCAAAGCATTTGTGAAGCTACAACACGCACAACCGTTAGAGCTTCCGAAAGTCTGATGATCCACAATGATTTCCTTCATAACTGCAACAATCCGAGGGAATTCTATACCTCTTACAAAGGGAATGATACATTGACTCCAGTCAGTGCACTCCAACATCCACGTTCAGAATTAGATTTAACACCTCCCTCTGGAACACAGTGAATGGAGGAAAACTTAACATGTGAGGAGAGAAGTAAAGCTGTAAAAATGTGACTCAAGAATGATGGAAAGGTACTTTTTGCCATTTTATGCACTTGTAAAATGAATGAGCAAATTGAGAACTTGGCAGAAAGAGGCTGGCTGACAAATGGAAAGTTTCGTGCAGAAAAATACTTGTTGGTGATTTTCCTGTTTAGTTTTAAATATAAAACTATAGCTTCTCTAGTGTTAAGCATGTGTCCTTATTTCAATGACGAGAAATGGTTTTTAATAGCTTCATTCATTTTTATTTTTAGTTAAGGATGGCAAAACTGGCTAAAGCGAGAATCATTGTTACAATTGCTCATACTTTGCATAGTAAACATACCATAGTAAACTTCATCATGTGTCGCACTTTAAGTGCTTCAGATGTGATTGATAACTCAAATCATGACATGTAGCCTATTGAGAAGAAGTGATCAGACTTTTAACTTTTATTTTAGCCCAGCCCAACGCACATGGCAGCCTTTAGCGTCAATATGAGATGCAGATGTATATGGGCCAGAAGGCGCCTCCTAGTGGTCTAACCCTAACCCTACCCCAGACCTAAACCTAACATAACAGGAGCGTGTTATATTGCCGCATGTGCGTTGGATGTATACGCAAAAGCGTCAGTATATGACGCCTTGGAATGAGAATGCGTTATACCTGGCAGATAGCATTAAAGAGGGTCTTAAGCCATATTTAGAGACAAAATATTATAGATTTAGGTACTTGTTCTTTAACCAATTAATAACCACCTAACCATCCAGAAATCCCTAGCAACCTCATAGCAACATGCTATCAACCCACATAGTTTATAAAACCACCTAAAACATAGCCTATAGCGTCATAGCCAGAGTTTGCACACACATTATCATTATCTATTTTACAAATTAGTTTGGCTGTCATGATTTAAGTTTGCAGTCACATCAAGCACCGCCTTATGTCACACTATTGTTTTAATCTCTGACAAGAGAACATTTCTAAAATGACTAAATAAACAGATTTTAAGCCTCAAGATTAATTTGTATATAACTTGATAAGGTGCATGCCTTTTCCCATTCAGTGTTTTCTTGAGTAACTTAAAGTTTCATTCACAGGCAACGGAAACAATGTTCCAGTGAAGTAACATAGGACCAACAAAGGAAAAAACACAAAGGCTACCATGACAGCTGGAAAAATATCGGTGAGTGGAGACATTTGTGCTGTACTTTGCAATGAACTGTGCTATAGTGACTCATTTTATAAACAGTTTAGCTGCTAACAACCACTTGTTGCTTTGTCGGTATACTTGTGGTTATAGCAACATATTAACTCTATAGCACATTGTAGTAAATTAAAAATTGCTTGAACTTAGTTCCTCTCAGTTTCTTAAATAGACTATAATTAAATCACACCTAAAACCTCTAACTAAATTGAGAGTGTATTATTGTGCTAAAATATTGCCTCAGCAACTTAAGGCAGCTGTGAACGGAAGTTGTGGTTAGTTACATTTCCCTTTCTAAAGAAGATTTTAGCAACAGCAGATATTGTCCTGCTGTACTTCCTCATTTTGTAGGCAGGGGGAGATCTATGAATCACACGATCATGATCCACCCATATGATGTAAATTATGGATGACTCGGAGCAGTAAACCCTCTGAATGCCATGTCACAGAATGAGTTTCTGTCATATTTTTGACAAAAATATGCACATCAAATCCCAATATACAATTGTTTGAAGACAACTGATGTTATAGTATACACATTAAAATTTTCTGAGCCCTATGATGTTTGTAAGTTTCAGTAACAGAGGTACGAGAACCATACGAAATCAATTATGTAATATATTTGCAGGCGCACTGCCGTCGTGCAGGAAAATAAGAAAGGAACTTAACAAGAACAGAACATGACAACATAGCCAATCCTTTCCAAGAGGATCCAGAAAACAGCTGCACATCAGCTGAATAAGTTTCCTCTTTAAGAAAAATATGCCTATTGGAGTCATAATCTATTATTGAACAAATAAGTTTAAAATTCATCTAAAATGAAGCACATTTTCTTCCAAATACAAATTATTGTAATGCAAAAAAAAAAAAAAAAAATAGGCCTACCATATTATAATTTGTAGAAAATAATATCATTTTTTTATTAAGTGAATACATAATTGCATTATTAAATCCCCATATTATTTGTTTTAGCTACTGCATTTATGCTGATGTAAAAATAAAAGGTGATTTTAATAATATATATATATATATATATATATATATATATATATATATATATTTGTAAGTAATTCTCAATGTAGTACAGTAAAAAAAATAAAATCACCTTTTATTTTATTTAAAATCACCTTTTTATTTATAAAATCACCTTGAATGAACATTTTGCTTGTCATAAAGATAAATGAATCCCTTAATGGACATACAGTATAATACATCTTCTAAATAATACATACATGATCTGGTTTCATCAAATCTCGCAGACAATAGAGTGCAACAGTTGGTGTCCTGAAGTAAAAACTGCATTCATTTTCTCCATAGAGAAGACTTTAAAGTTTATTAATCAATCCTATTTGCTTTTGTTGAACCCATCAGCCCACATTTTTTAATTTTTTTTTGAACAGTGGAAAAACTACATTACCCATGATGCTGTGCAAAAATTACACCAATCAGAGTCGGAAAAAAGCTGAAGTGCCAGAAGCTCTTTAGCTCCGCCTACTCGCATTGTGAAAAGCACTGTGAAAAATGTATTATGTTGATATGTAATCGTTAGGTTTAGGGGCGGGGTCAAGGGTAGGTCATTCGGAGAACTCGTAAAATGTGTACGATTTAGCAAAAATCATACTAATTCGTACGAGTGAGGTCATATGAATTTGTACGAATTAGCCGCAGTGTAAATTCTTGTGTCAATTATACCTTGCTGGGAAGAGGCCTTCTATCGAATCCATTTCTCACTGGTAGGAAAAAAAATGTTGCCTCACATATCCATTTTCATCTTTATTCCCTGCCATCTCGTTCTTTGTAGTTTTTCACGAGTCTCAGTGCTCCCCATTGTTCTGACAACACTGATGTGTAAACACTCGTGGCGATGGAGTGCCTTTTGAAAACAATACGGCTGTAATCTCCTCCAAATAGTTTTTACATTACCTAACAAATGACATCTTCACTTCCAAAGGAAAACAAAGAAGGTTGCACATTAAATTACACGTTAAAGGAAAATTTTTCTACACACATTTTTCATGAAAAGCCAATTATTTTTTACATAAACCCCTTTTAAAGTGGCTCTCATGAGACATATCAGGGTCAACTCACTCTGCTGTAGATCCCCAAACACAGGAGGGATGTGCTGACATCATGCAGATGAATGATGAGAGAGGTATGTAATTAGCTGGAGTATGGTGTAAGTCTTTATGGTGTGAGGGAGACCTCACAAGACCCTCCCTAGCTGTGACTTGAAATCAAACTTTACCTTATATACTTCTTAATGCAAGTTCCTTGTCTTAATGTACAGTTTGTCATGTTGTCATCTCTTGAGCTGCCCTCACCAGAAATAATGCACTTCAGTTAAAACAGTAATTCAATGCCAGAGAAAGTTGAAATGTTACGACAATAATATCAAATATATAGCGATGAATTAGAGAAAAAAAGGTCATGATGGATTTGAGGGTGATCTTTCACCAAAATAAGTTGGAAAAGCCTCCTCAAAAGTGGGCGTTTGAGATGTTTCACACTGGAGGGAAAAAAGGATTTATTTGAGGAAAAAAAGAAGAAGCTGGAAACAGTTTTGACTCAGAAATTGATAGTAAAAATTAACAATATTTACTAAGTAAAGGCAACACACAATTCTTGGTGGCCATAGAAATCCCCAAGTTATGTTACTTACTCTTTGTTTGTAAATAAAAAAATGCTTTAATTTTAATGCTAATACTTATCTTTGTTTACTTCACTGTAAAAAACAGATGCTGTCTTAATTTGTTTTACCTAATACAATCAACTTGGTTGTTTAAGTAACTTCAACTTAAATTACATCAAATTGACTTAAAAAGGAGTTTAATCTTGTTTAAAAAATGCTTAACTTATTTTGATATAGTTAAAGCAATGTAAAAACGTAATAAATAAATTTTTTACAGTGTTTATGTTTTTTATAGCCTTATACTAATTATTTGTGAAGCATTAATAATGTGCATTAAAAAAATTTAAAAAAAGATTAATAAACATTAAAAAATTAAACATTTTTAATTTAATAAAACATTAAAAAATTTAATACCTTAATCACTATAACCATCTAAATTTGACAATATAATGTTTAATGCTTTGATTAATCAGTTCTCCCGTTCATGACCCTGCGATGCAAAGCTCTTCATCCACTGAAATGACTTCATGACCAAAGAAAAACAACAACACTTTAGATATTGTCAAATTTCCATATACGTACAAATATGTAAGAATAAATAAATAATACCTACAAATACTAATAAGATGAGTTCTGAAACTTTTCTGGCCTATACCACCCACTTTTCATTGTCCAATCTGTATATAATAAAATACCTTTCTACATACAAAAATATGTCAATTAACGAAAATGGATTTTGAATGCCACGTCTTGTTGACTTTAAAAACATTTAAGGTTACGACTCATTAGCTAAAGGCAAAGAATTACGATTAACTTTTGGCAGCAATGTCAAAGAAACTCACTGAACTCTTTTCCTGCGCTGATCTCCCAGCGTTCCTCTGCTATCCGAGACGTGTCCTGCCGCAGGTGTGACCCTGTTTTCGGCAGAAACGTTTTGCATCATTGTCATGAGAGGACATCTGTTGCCTCTTCAGTGTACACATCAAATTAGCTCAACACTCTTGTATTTACAGGACCTGAGTGCATCTGTGCACAGGGGCCTCGCCCGACATGAATTTTGCACGGTGATGTCAGCGGAAAACCGTGGTGTTGCTGAAAGGAGGTTTTGGGGGGTGAAGTGACATCATCTCATTAATGCTTTGGCCATGAAATCATTTCAGTGCATGAAAAGATTTGGGGTCACACAGAAAGGGAGTGTTGAGAATTTGTCCATTGAAGGGAGAGATAGATATGGGTAAAGGGAATGCTGGGATGGAGACTGCGGTGCCTGTTGATCCGTTAATCTCGTCTTTTAACGTCTATCATCATGCTGATGTCGGTCTATCAGGCCTTGATCATTCTGTATGGGAGAAGACAAATTAGGAGTGAGAGTTTGTGGGAGTAAGGACGTGTTCATGAGAAGACGCTATCGTGAGAAAGTAAGGGCTTTTATTTTAGATTAAGGGCAGATTTGATTTTCTCAGGGTTGCTAAAGGCCTTCACAACATCAGAGTGAGCGTGGCCAGTTTGGGTGTAAAGGGTGATGACTGCAGCTTGTCATTTCTGAATTTCTTGTCTGACCACATGAGCAAGTTTATCTGACATGTGATACGTTCTAGATTAGAAGATGGATTCTAAGTCGCTGAAGGGTTACTAGATACTGTTATTGAGTGATTTAAGATGTTAATGGTTTTAAATCAACATCTAAAGGGGGTAAAGATGGACAGACAGAGATACAAATAGAGCAAGAGGTCACCACCGAGTCACACAGGAGCTGCTCAGTGATGCAATACACAAATGCTTCCTTTAAACTAGATAGTAGATCAGAGAAAAAATTAAAAAAATACTTTTTTTAGACAAAATACATGTTTACACTAGATATATCTTTGGTGAACTGATCACAAGTGGACAGCAAAAGGTGTAAAATCCAAAATATCTGTGATCACTCAAACCAAATTTGGAGATGTAAGAGAAGCATGACCTGAAAGACCTTAAATACATAATCCGATATAAATTTCAAACTGGTTGAGTACAGCTTTAAAGGGATACTCCACTTTTTTTGGAAATAGGCTTATTTTACCACTCCCCCAGAGTTAAACAGTTGAGTTTTACCATTTTCAAATCCATCAATATCAGTATCCAGACAGTTTCTGGTCTCACTGACTTCCATAGTAGGAAAAAATATACTATGGTAGTCAATGATACCAGAAACTGTCTGGTTACTGATATTCTTCTAAATATAAAAAATTCGACTGCATACATTTGAAAACGGTGAAACTCAACTGTTTAACTCTGGGGGAGTGGTAAAATGAGCATATTTCCCCCCAAAAAAGTGGAGTATCCCTTTAAAAGAAAATGTGAAATGAAAAATGTGGAAACGTGCATACATGCACAATACTTTTGACATTTTGATATCACAGATCCCCTTGCAAGAGTCTCCTTTTTAATTTAAATGGCAATTTATTTTCAACAATGGAGACTAATTTATACTAACAAAAATTAGTCTCTAGTAAACCCATTGTTGAACAAACCCCTACATAGATCACGTGAAACATGCACATTCAAAGTTACTCTCTAAAATTTGCTGGGTTGTCTTAACCCAACTTTGGGTAAAATATGGACAAACCCAAACGTTGGGTTAAAAATGTAATTAAAAAATTCAACCCAATGGCTGGGTTTGTCCATATGTGACCCAAAGTTGGTTTAAAACAACCCAGCAAATTTTAGAGTGTAAGTTAATACAGATAGTCGACTAAAATAGCATTCTATCCAAAACGTCTCATATGTGAAGAGATTAAAATTAAAATTGCATATTTGTAAAGAACGGCTCTCTTCCTATGTTTTATTTTTAAGAGCTCAGAAGCTTGACGAAATCTGATCATGTCATCACAGGAGACACAAGATGCCTGTTAATACCAGGTCTAAACAGCAATTTGACTCTCCTGACAACTACTGATCGAATTACCTGTGACGAATGTTTATACCCAGGCTAAAACATCAACAGTGTAAGTTGCAGAGATAGAGAATGAGTTTGGGAGAGAGATGAAGAATGATTTACTACAAAATGACTCCTCAAGAGGCCCATTCACACGAGTCACATGAAATCATTGGAAGCAGAGCAGGATCATGCTGAGGGATGGGGTATAGAAGGGTAATTCAGGGTGAAAGGACTGTTTCCTGTGTGCCTCAGAGAGAGAAATCAAGTCTTTGGGGTCAAGAGAAACAAGAGGCTCAAGAAAGAGAAGGAAAACACACGTTTTTTTGTTGGGGGGTAATAAGGAAGTGGTTTCCCTAGGATCGGAGATACAGAGGATGCACATTTCCCCTCTTCATGGCAACTGTGTTTCCTGGAATAAAAGAAAATGATTCCAACAACTGGATATATTTGGTTTGCTTGCTAAGAATTTGTGCATTAAGTAAGAGCACAAAAAAGCATCAAACATATTTTTATGTCTTATGGTTAAATCTAGTGCCATTGTTTTCTTGAGTGCACACTTGATTTTCACACTCTCAAAAAGGAGCTCGTAAATTTCGCACCCTGGGTGACAACAGGTCTTTGTTGGTTTTCTCACAAGGACACCTGTTGTGTTTAGTTTGGCAGTGTTATCCGGGGGTGTTGATTCTGCTGTGGGGTTCCTGAGTCCGAGTGAATGGATTGGGAAGGGAAAGGCGGAGCTTAATTGGCAAAGGGGGTTGTGACTGTAATACTTCTGCCAGAAAATAGGTATAGTTTACTATATTTCCAACTGAGAATGTTATAGTTACGTTTGCTTAGTACCATAAAACTGGTAACTAAAAAAAACATCAAATTATATTATGTATTTTTACTAAATTGAGTAAAAACGCTGACGCTTTTGACCATACGTCAACATCCGAGGTTTTAGGGTACCCTTTAACGTCAGTTAGATGACGCTATCTAATCCTAACCCTACCCCAGAACTAAACCTACTCGCATCATCTAACTGACGCTAAAGGGTACCCTAAAACGTCGGATGTTGACGTATGGTAAAAAGCGTCACTTAGATGACGTCTTGCGATGAGAATGTGTTGATTTAAACAGGCAAATGCGTAAAAGTCTATGATTGGATCATTATTGCAGTGATTATTATGTTTCTAGCATGTTCTATGTTTGGCAACAGTTCTTCTAACCCTAATTGATGGAGTGTGTGTTGCTTTTCATTTCTTAAACATTGTGGGAACACGCATCATGGCCACATTGCATGATGACAAAGCCAAGATTCATCTGGCTCAAATTGGGAGGGAGCATGAAGAATGATTTTTACAAATGAATTTGCAGCAGACTTTAAGTTCATTGAAAGTGCTGGAGGAGACTTTACAGAGTGCTGGACTCTTGCATTGTCATTACAAGATCTTGACCACTATCATAAAGAAAAAAAACTATCATGGAAGATGTCATTTTCACGCAGGATATGTTTTTGTTTTCCATATTTCGCCCCCAAGTGTGAAAATTCAGATCGGCTTGAGGCTGTTGAAAATTATATGTAACTTACAGCGTAATGCAAATAATCTCAGAACAGAAAGAAGTGCACCGACCATAAGACCAGCGTGCTTTCCTAGCTTATGTATCTTTAATTGAATTCAGAGTAGAGGAAGTGTCGTGTTAAACGCATTCAGATGTGAACAGATTTACAGCTAAAGTCTGTACAACATCCAGCGAAAGGACAGGACAGCCACTGCTTCCGGTCTCTAATGTGTTGAATTGTACAGTACCTCTCTGGTTCCTCAGTGGACGTTACATCCCAGCAGGAGACACTAACCAGGTTACCGATGGGAAAACAATCCCAGCATGAGCCCGACAGGTGACCGTGGGTCCTGAGGGAAGACGGGGTGTCATAATACCCCATGACAAAGCTTAGCTTACAGGGAACCCCAGCCTGTAATTAATTAGAGTTTGTGATGAGCTCATAATGTTATTTATAGGGTCTCCCCGGGACAGGGGGCTTGCAGAGGGAGATCATGTTATGTTCTTTGAGAATAAAGGACATCTGGGCTGTATGCCTTGAGAGTGTGCTGCGAAACATAATTTCACCACAACTATGATGAATGTTTGTAGTCGTGGGAATGCAAATGGACTCTATCCCGAGCCGAAGCATATATGTGGACTGTATGTTTGTGCAAAAAGGCACGCCAGTGTCCTTGGCTAACTTTTATAAACCAATGAGGCCATCCATCCATCAATCTACTGTAAATAACATTCCTCAAATCCTCGAATTAAAACGCTCTGGTAATTACCGAAGAATCCACTCCGCTTTACGATCGTGGATAACCTCCCTTCGTCGCTGCACATAAATCAGAGGACACAGAAATCCCCATATCAGCAAATGTTCTGCATGAGTGAGACCTCATCAGGATCGGTTCTTCATTTCATCACGGACTGTTATTTGTCTTGTAATGCTGTCCTGGTGTAGTCGTAAAACTTAGACGGGTACAGAGTAGGAGATTCCGACAAGCACGGCTGGAATTTGGGGTCAGTGCACCGCCGCTCACCGTGACCGTGATTTACTGCCGTCTTGATTTAGGATAAAGCACCACCAGCCCCCCAAACTCATTTCTCTCCTTTGCATTGCATCACTTGTCATCTGTGCCCACCTGGCCGGATGGTTAAACGTTGACCCTCGTGTCTTCCTGAGAGATGTATCTCTCCCTGCGCTTCCTCTCAATGGTGGGATTTCACGGTGCTAGGCTGCCCAGGGTACTAGTTTATCTCGCTCTCCCAAACTAGGCCTGACAAAACGAATTCCTGAGGACATCAGAGGAAAGTGTCGAATCGCTGCAGATTTACGCTATACTCCCATGCTGGCTGGCTTCCAGAGGAACTGATAAAACAATTTCAATGGCAACCCAATCTTGCCTACAGGATCCAGCTCAGAGGGATGGACAGGAAGTGCTTTTAGCCACCATAAATTCTCAGTCGGTAATTCGAGCTGACTTGAGATTTTAGGGTTTGTTCCTGATTAGTTAGTGGCCTTCAATAGTACAGTATGCGTCCAGACCATCTGAAGCACATGTTCTTCTCCATCTAAATAAAGGAAACTCACTCAGCATGTCATCCAAAATATCCATGTCTTTCTTTCTTCAGTCGAACTGAAATTAAAGTTTTTGATGAAAACATTCCAGGATTTTTCTCCATTTAATGGACTTCAATGGGAACCAAAAGATTCAAGTTCCAAAAGACAGTTTCAGTGCAAACTGCAAACTGTTCAAAGGGCTTTAAACGATTTCAGACGATGAAAAAGGATCTTATCAAGCAAAATGATCACTCATTTAAAAAAAACTGAAACTGTCTTTTGGACCTTGAACCGTTTGGTTTCCATTAAAGTCCATTATATGGAGAAAAATCATGGAATGTTTTCATCAAAAACCTTAACTTCCTTGTTCGATTGAAGAAAGAATGACATGAATATCTTGGATGACATGGGGGTGAGTAAATTATCAGCAATTTAAAAAAAAAAAAAAAAAAAGTGAAGTACTCCTTTAATAGTTCAGAAGTGTTAATGGAAGACCCGTGTGGTGTTTGTCATGGCTGGAAAGTAGATGGTCTTTCTCGTTTCCTTCCCACCCGTCTCCATCAACAGCTGAGGTGGCACAGAGCCTGAATAGTCCACACTAAATCTAAGGATCCTCAATTTACACGTTTTAATAGGAGAAGTGGTGTTCTCACACAGCCAATGATGGCAGGTGGACACCCAAACTATGTCAAATTAATTTCCGGTATGAATTCGTTAGCTGCGTGAGAAGATGGAAATAGGCGGGTAAGTTGTAAAGAAAATGTTGGCAATGTTTAGTCTTCATGAGCAATCCCATGTGATGATATTTGCTATGGTCAACATAATTGGTTATGGTTATAGTAGATGAGAGGAAATAAAATGCACAGTATAAATCTGTGTAAGATGAGCACAACACACACACATACACCAAAAAGGCACTCTAATTCCACAGAGCTTGACTGAAGGCATGTAGGGTTCATTTAATGAATAATTCCCTCAGGGTTACTTCCAGTGTGTCTGCCCCTCATGATGAGGGGTTTCCTGGGGAGTGAGAGGCCATAGGTTTCTCTTTAATGTCTAGTCACACTTATTTCTGTAAACAGGTAAATCAACGATCTGCTTTAATTGCAAAAGGTCTGAAATGTGGCAGTGAAAAAAAGTTGAAATGGCCCAGACAATTAAAATATTTAACAATTAAAATGCCTTCATTCAAGCTCTGTAGGATGGAATTAGAGGTGTGTGTTGTGCTCATCTTATCAGTTATACTGTACTATTGTCTCGCAGTTCATTTCATCTCATCAACTTAAATTTAAATGTTCTGTGGTAAAAAAAAAATCCACATTTGATAAGACAAAAAAGTTAGTACCTGGGTTCAACAGTAACAATTCAGGCAACTCACGCTTCCTTTCGTTATCCCGGTCTTCGCATTTTTAAAAATAGAAGAAAAAAAAACATAGTGAATGAATTGACAAAGAACCATTATTGTCATTTAGACATAGCAGGTGACGGGCCTTAACCATCTTGAGGGCACTGAGTTTTAATGGCTCCAGAAACTCATGCTGGGATAATGAGGGTGGAATGGCTCGCTGTCTCTACTCAGCATGGATGCTCTCAGGCTGGACAAGATGTGTGGAAATTACTGGTGCTGGAGTCAAACAAGAAAATGAGGAATTTCAATAATAAAATGTAATTAAATATTAATTCTAAACAGCCACCAGAAAAGTCTTTAAAGTCCATGGTGGCATTTGAGGAATGTTGATTAAAATGTTCACAGCACTAAATTCAGTCATACCGCTGGGAATAACAAGAACAGATTTTTAATGCATATTCTGGCTTTTAAGTGAAACAGTTTTTGCAACCTTAGATTTCCAAACTTCATGGGAAATCTAAGGTCATGACTTTGACTATTTAGATCAAATCTCAAACTAGGACTTCCAGGATTTCTGTTTTGTCAGCCTGATTATCGTTTCCTTACTAATAACAGTACTGTTTGCATTAAGATGTTTTTTTTAAAAAAATGTTTAATTGACTTTTTATTAAAATGGAAGCAGGAACTGAGCTCCCATGAACTGCAATTGTGTAACCTTGGTCACCCAGATGTGTCGAATGGCCCTTCAGGATAAGATAAGCCCAAAAAGCATGTGTTTGGCCATTTATCTTTGGCAAGCTACGTTGTGTCCACTTCACTTAATCTAGAGCACATTCTTTAAGGCTCTTTCAAACTGTGGGTTAGTCCTCTTGAGGTCATCAGGCTTATGAACTTCTCTTCAGGGTCAAAACAGGTCAAAATGCCATCATCTTGATGACATTTCATTATTGCCATGTTGATAACTGATGCTTGAACACTGTAAAATCTAACAGTTGTTCTTACTTAGACTTTAACTTTACTTAAATGTCCAATAATTTGTTGAATTTACTTAAACAATTTAGTAATCTGTACTGTTTGCATGCTACACTCTTAGAAGAAATGGTTCTTAGAACCAGAAATGGTTCCATCCCCCGCTTCATATATGGAACTCCAAAATGGTTCTAAATAGAAAATTTCCTAAATCTTACCAATATTTGTGTTAAGTGTTCCCTTTGGTTCTATTAATTTTAGACTATTATGCAAAATTTATAAGATAATAATAAGATTCTAAAGTTGAATTGACTTCTGGGTCAATCACCTGTCCTAATGTTTCATATGGTGCTCTGATGGATTTAAATCATGCCTAATGTCTAGACTCTGTAATGGGATGTTAGTTTGCAAAAGCTATGAGGGTGAAGACAGATATTAACTGTCTAGTACCTATATGTTTATCTAATAGTTTTTCACAAAACATTCCACTATGACTCCAGACATTAGAGAGAAAACAGAAAGAAAACACATTTCCTCTTCTCCTGCACTTTTTCATTCAAGTCTAGTACATCAGTTTGCATGTTTTGTGTGAGAAGACAGATACATATGTGACATGCTCAAGCCTGTGACCTTACCAGAGCACAGATGCAGATGACATCTAGGCCTATTCCCAACGTAGTGCTTTGACCTTGCGCCGTCGTCAGCACACAAACAAGTTGTGGTGCACCGTGACCTGCACACATATAAAACACAATAAATTACCACAGAGTTCAGAAGAGATCAGTGTGGTTTTCCAGTACACAGAGACAAGGCAGGTCACTCTGCACCCCACAAATTTAACATAAAAAAAATAGTTCCTTGAACTATTGGCGGAAGTACAATATTAGGAATAAGGAATGATTTTAGTTCTAGGAACTCCTTTTGGAGGAACTAATTTAGCTCTTACTTCTGAGTAGGGTCTAAACCAGAACTATCCACCTTATTCTGCTCTAAACAATGTGCGCTGCCATGACAATGACTCCGGTTGCCAACTTCCAGTTCGAATCTGGAATACTCCAAGCAAATTAGGCTGGTTAGCCCTTTGACTCCTGTCCACCTCTGTTTTCAAAGATCTATATATTTCTCAGGCCTGTGAGGCAAGTAGGCTACGTTATATGCGGAGTTTCGGTTAATTTATGAAACCATATGTACTCGATAAACTAACTCTACAAATAGAAAACAGTTATAGATGGGCCTATCAACTTTTACGCTAAGGAAAAAATCCAACGCAACTTTGATCAGACCGAGCGAAACATGTATTTCTGCTCAGCTAACGACATCTGGACATCAACCACATGGCATACGCTAATATGCTAATATACTATTATAGTTCTATCTAGATGTTATTAGATAGAACTATATCACTTAGAACGTATTATAGTTCTGTCTAATATGTTATTACATATTGGAAAGGACTGTTAGACAGATCGTAAACTAATGAACACGGAGAATGCAAGCACTGTGTGCTCTGGCTGGCGTTCTCAGCGCCATCAAAATAAAGGTCCACTGCGCCATCAAAATAAAAGTTACAACAACAAGAACGCCTTACATCACTTCAGAGTTCCTATTGGCGGTTGCGAATCCAACCAGGAAAATGTTCCTAGGGGAATCATCCTGGTGGCTATTAAGTTTCCAGAACTACCTGGCGCGAAAGGCCCTTTTGTGAATGATGGCGTTTCACGTCCATAACCTTTCTGGAGGTTCTTTGTACATAGATTCCATGTGAGCCTGATCACTGCTGGCCTAAATGCCTTTGCATAATGAATAATGGAGGTAAAACTGATATAATTGAATTACTTCTAAGAAATAAATATAAAAACTGTAAAAGAACTCAGTTGGGAACAGGTGGGGTCTGTTTGGAATTTAGTTAAATTTGCGGTGGAGAATAGCAAGGGAGGAGAACTCATTTCTTAATTTTACAGACATAAACTTTGTCATAAAATGTTAGTGTCTGTTCTCCAACAGTTTTCCAAGGCACTGCCATGACTGAAGAGAATTTCCCAGAGGGTTAAGTCTCACAGAAATGCAAGGCCTCATTATATTAGACCTGGACATCCTCCGAGGGATGTGAGCATTTAAGCTGACATTCACACCCTCCCTGAATTTGTGAAAGAGGCTGTGGCATTCACATGTTCTCACGTAAGAAAACATTGTTTTTTTCATTCACAGAGACATTGGACAGATTGACTTGGTCAGTGCTTCCTCATTATCATATGACCTCAGCAGACATACTCAGACAGACAGCAAGCAGATCCTATCTCTTCCAGACACATACACACTTTGTCAGCCTCGTTTTTCTCAACACTCATTCCCAGGAGCAATGTCTCACAGTCGTTTCTGTAGGAGACCCATCACCAGAATGAACATGTGGACACTGCATTATTCTGAGTGTGTGTGTGTGTGTGAGAGAGAGAGTAACTCACCAGTTTCCTCCATCAATAGGAGTCTGTCTCCAGCATGGGGAGGTGGTGATGGCTTGGGCAGTAGGGTTGTAGCGTCACTCACCAGAAAGATTGTGGGAACTCTTTTTTTCTTTTTCCCTGCAGTTGAGTCGGTCATTGTAAAGCAAGCTAAATCGGGTCTCGTGCCGACTCCCCAGGTAAGGGTCTCATTAACTCAGCTGGAAACTCGAGAACAAGACTCGAGAATTACTCAAGAACAATATGACTTTGCTCAGGTTTACACAATGGAAAAGACATACCCACCCCTAACCAGTCAGTTCAGGGTTATGCTCCCTCCCCAAACAGGTTCTGATTACATGCTCTTGCTCAATGTTTAGCAGTGGGACAGAGCTTTAACAACTTAATGGCATGCATGGACCTCTTAATGGGGTAATTTAAGGATAATGTAGCAATCGGACTATTTCAGCCATGTAGCCACTGTTCCCCTACTCACCTATCCTTATGTCACCCCTCCTTAATTCATATCAAAGAAACATGTGTTCAGGACACACCTGGAGAACAGTAGGGCTTAGATAAAGCACACCTGTGGAATCCAACATCTTCACCTGCTGGGAGAGACTCAGGAGCAGCTACCCTCCAATTCCCCTTTCTTTCGATCGGTCCCGATACAAAAAAAGAAAGAAAGCATTCATTCAACTCTTAAAAAGGAGTTTTAATAAAGAACTATTGCTGGTGGTGTGGGTGGAAATCATCTGGGTTTAAGGGTGGTGTTGTAATGTAAACATTCTCCATAGCAATGGTCCTAACTACATAAAAAGTGAAGGGCGAGATTCAGCTTAGAGTACTAAGAGCTTCTTATCAAACGAATGGGGACATCTCGATATTCCAGTGCATGGTTTCGCAAACCCATGCGCAATGTGTTTTCAATCAAAAGCTCCTATTTCCCGTTCTCCTTTTCAGCAAGTTGCTGAAGTAGAAGTGAGAATCTGCCTCCGTCTTGTATGGTTTTTGTTTCATTTGTCTTATTTTTTCTTGCCTATCTTAAGATTTGGCTCATGTTGCATTCCTTAAGTTTTTGGGACTCTTCCCACATTCAGTTCTTAAGATGTGAACGAGTCCTGCACACACTTTCTTAGCTCCTCCAGGCAGCGACTACATTCAAAGGTGTAGGATCCAATGCAAATAATAAGAAATAACAACTAGGTGACCTAATCCTCCCCACCGTTGCGTTCTCCAGCCTTCCCTGCGTTAATTCTGTAGCAGTCAGCACTGAGTGCACCACAACTGAGAGAGATGGAAGCAATTAGGGCCGTAGGAAATCACGGAACATTTTAAAAGACCGAGCTCTCAAACGGTGGGATCAAAGCAACTCGGTCTTGTGCCTGCCAAACCATTGATCAACCGTTTGAGACTCTGTGACACATGTGAGATGGGAGGTGATGTGAACTTGAGCATGGATGAGAGGATAGATTGCTTTACTGTGGTGTGATCTGCTGTTTGGGTGGGGAACCATAAATGCCAGATGATATTACAGATGATGGAAGAACCTAAAAGACATGAATTCGAAGACTTAATGTAGATGTTATTGGAGGACAAACTCTACTCTGAGCTGAACAGGACAAAGGCGTACCTAGTTCTTGTGGTTGCCTTTAGTGACATCAGTAATCCTGGCTGGCCACCAGGTTTATAAACTCCCTGATTCACATCTCCCCAAGTCCCTGAGTTATTGTTGCAATGAGCTTTACATCATGCATCATATCTCTCTCTGTAAAATTCTTCCCTATCTTTTAATGTGTCCAATACTGTTCACGTCATAAATGAGTACTCTGGGCCTTCCCAAAATCCCCAGCCTCAGCTCAGGGTCTACAGCCAGAACATGGACAGGATGGGTTAGCCAAGAGTGTGTGAACGTGTACTCTCACCTCACAGATTCCAGCTTAGCAACCAGCTTGCTTACACACCAAACTTCCAGCTCACTCACACGTTCCGAGCTCCGGCCAAGAGTCTAAATATTCTGTTGGGAAAAAAGGGAGGGTGGTGTGTGTAACTGTAGGGGGCTGGGAGGCTTCAATTGGTGGACGAGACCGAAACAGGCGGGGTCTGAGCAATGACGGATCTCGTGGCAGTGTGAACCGCCCCAAGGGGCGCTATGCCAAATCGTTAATGTAAGCCAGACCTCTGGCAAATGGGGGAGCATGACTTTTCACAGCAGAGGAAAAGAAATGAAGGATATACATAGAGGAGAGGGGAATAGTAATATGGGGTTCCTCATGCTTGCCATTTCTGAGTGGAAATCACATGCTCTAAAAGGTCATATGGAAAGAGATCTTTACCCTAACGTTTATTTCTCTACCTAATCCAAAGTTTTCCCAGACAATGTCACAGTCTCCCGGCTCTTTCATGATTGGAACATTTGAACATTTGGGAGGGAAATATGAGGTTGGTGGGATGTAGATAGGATGGCAGCCAAGTCCACTCTCTCATGAAGTGGGACCTTACATGATGTTCTGCTGTCAGGCTCAGACATTTCACAGTTTGAGAGCTATTTAAATCTTATCTGCCAACGTGCAGAGGTGACCGTGTCAAAGTTGAAATGAAGGGAAGTGGGTTCACAGCGTACTGGCCTAAAGTAGTCATACTCAGGACAAGGAACGGACGCAGTATGTGAGAGGCAAGCAGTGGGTGTGTAAAAATTTCAAGCCGTAAATCATATGATTCATAATCATTTGTTTGTGACTCATATTTCCCAAGACGTTTCAGGGGATGGTACCCCTCTCACTCCGAACTAGGCCTGAACTATTATAGTCAGCTGTCATACGAGATAAAGCACAGCATTCAGCTTCCAAACAACTTCATGTGATCCTGTCTGAATGGCTCCAGTTACCCAGCCCTGTTATCAGCAGATCTGGGATTGCTTTCCTTTTCTGCCATTACGATCATGTCAGAACAGACCCCACATCACCTTCTCTGGTAATATTAGCTCTTTTGTGTTGTTGGGGGGGGATGATGCTACCATAGGATCACTTGATACTAGCGGTCAGGAATTATATAGATAAGCTGAGAACCATGTCTGTGTTCTGTTTGAACCTCACACTCATTGCGGTCATCATTAAGTGCACTTGAATCAGCGGTCTAATAGCCACAGACCTCTGGGTAATATTCAGCCTAGTGTTTCTGAGAACACAGATGGCCATACAAGGTGTTGTCTTGGTCGGTTTAGCGTAAACCGTCAGATGCTAGCGTGTTTCCTGATGAAGGACGACGAGCTGATTCACTCGTAAGAATAGATGTCTCACATCCTGTGCTCAAAAGCAAAGAGATTATCTGTTTGCACTAGACTTTTTATAGTAAGGTTATGTTTGGCAATTAAATGATACAATAATGATCCTTCAAAATGGATTACACATTCAGAATGCAGTGAGTTTACAATAATTTCAAAACAAACACTCACAAAACTGCGCATGTAAACAGTCGTAAAGCATATAAACCTCTTTTATAGTCTGTCAAGGTTTACATGCTAAAGGAAAAATGCAATATCTAATACAAAAACAGCTCTCTCACCTAAGCAAATAATCTTAAAATATCTTTCGTACTACATTAAAAAGTGCTCTTGTTCTTACTCAGTTTATATATTGGAACCCATGTTACACATTGGCCTTTGTTAGGCCTAAATATACTGAGAAAGTCTACTATTTGTTCTTTGTTCATGGTTTCTGCTTTTATAATCTTCCATACAAGGAATTAAGATAAAGATTTGAGGAGTTGTCTTCTTTTCTGCTATGACTGTATGTATCTTCAGGTTTATTTGTCTTCTAATTAGGTGTGATTATCTCTAAAGTAACTGTGATGTATTCTCACTGGCTACCAACTGGTCTTGTTTATTCTAAATCTGTTATATCAAATAAACTTAAAGAGAGCATTTAAGGTGAACCGGTCCTCTGTGAAAGCATTGATGATTTCAGCAGGGTTTTTTGTTCCAACATTGTGAATTAAAATAGCAAACAAGCTAACCTGCACTCTCAGAAAAAAAGGTACAAAAGCTGTCACTGGGGCGGTACCTTTTCAAAAGGTACACTTTTGTACCTAAAAGGTACTTTTTTGTACCTAAAGGGTGCATATTGGTACTTTCATGGTACATATTTGTACCATTAAGGTACCAAAATGCACCCTACAAGTGTACCTTTTGAAAAGGTACCGGCCCAGTGACAGCTTTTGTACCTTTTTTTCTGAGAGTGTGCAGATCTGTTGGTTGGTCTCTTGGTCTTCTTGGGTGTTTTAGTGCAGCAGAAAACACTAAAAAGACTAAATTAGAGAAGCACATACCACAGTGTTAAAGAAACAACACAGATTGGGTTCACTAGTCTATCTCTCAGCAGGGAAAGCAACTGTCTCTTCATTTTCCAGCTGCCTGTCAGTGTGCTAAACATCAGAATGTTTGTTTTGTTTTTACGTGACATACCATGCATTTCCTCTCTCCGATCTGCCACAAACAATCTGACTTTTCTCAGTCAGTCCTTCTTCTGGGAAACATGAAGATGAGCAGATGAGATTCTCACAGTAGCAGATGTTTGCATGCATCTCAGAGTCCCGTGTGGTGTCAGACTCCCTGTGGCAATCCACTGAGCAAGGCGTGTGTCATGAGAAATGGTCAGCAAACATTGTGGAAAGGAAATATGCCTAAAAGAGGGTGATTGTTTAAATATAATATTAGAGTAGCTTTCAAATGACTGAAACACATTAGTTTATGAACAGGCAGCCATAAACAAGCTTCACCCCATGCTGCTCAATACAGTACATCATGTACCATAATTTTCAAAGGTTTCATTGTAAGTGCTGGTGATGCATCACACTCTCCACAAAATCCCAAAACACAGCAACATTCCTTTCCACAATTGCAGGAAGTGATGTTCCTGTAACAACACATATAGTCCGGATTGAACGCCATAAATGGTGCACACACAATGTCCCAACGGGAAACTAATGGTACGTTTACACGATAGCGATGTACTAAAAACGGAAAGTTTTGGGTACATTCGACTCCATTGTCAAAACAATCCCTGTTAACACTGAAATGACAAATAAATTGTATTATTTTGACAAATAATTGTTGTATTATTCATGCCAGGCCAGTAGTTGGCAATGTCACATTGTAAAGAGAAACTAACCGCCAACTAAACACGTAATAAGCATGCATATGACGTCACTGTTTAAACTAATTCACGTTGTTAGAGTCTACACTGAGATGATAACGGTATCGTTTTCAAATGCTTCGCACTTTGAAAAACGTTTTCAAAAGTTTGTTTTCAGGCCCAAAAACGCTGTTGTCGTGTAAATGAACCTTTTTTGTTGAAAACGGTCCCTTATTCAGCAAATCTTTCTTGGTCAACCAGCCTTACCAGAAAGAATTTGTTGGTTAATAATGCTGGTCCACCAGCTTGATCAGCACTAAACCAACGCTATCTCACGACCAATTCGTACAAATTTGTACGAGTGATTAAAATGTGGCTAATTCATAAGAATTCATACGATCTCACTCGTACGAATTTGTACGATTTGTCTAAACCCACGTGATGGGTAAGTTTAGGGGCGGGGTCAGGGGTAGCTCATTCGTATGAATTCATACGATTTGGCCAACTCTTAAAATATGTACGATTTAGCAAACTAATTACTAATTACTACAAACTACTAATAGCGTACTAATTCGTACGAGTGAGGTTGTACGAATTGTTACGAATTAGCCACCTCGTAAAATTCGTACGAATTGCCATGATATCGGGTTGACTAAACCAGTGCTTACTAGCATAAACCAGCTTGGACCAGCACAAGGTCCTTCAAATCCAATGTTTTTGTATGTTCTATACATACAAGAAGCTGTTATGTACAGCTTTTCCATCACAGGAATAAATGAAATTTTAAAATATATTCCAATATTAAACAGGTATTTTAAAATCTATTGATATTTCTCAATATTGCTGTTTTTACTATATTTTTTATTTTAAAAATGCAGCCTTGGTGAGCAAGTATCTTCTTTCGCAAACAAAATTTTCTGAACTTCTTTCAAAATGTAATTATTTGTTTAATTATCAAAATTTTTGTGTTGTGTAAATAATCTAAATAATTGTTGGTTTGTCAGTATCAACAATTATCGGGCAATTATGTTGACAATTATACTATAAATTGCATGCTGAATATGGGAACTTCACAACAGGTGGAGATGCCACGACAAATGCAAAATGGACTGGAAATATTAAGGGTCGTAATATCTCAAATTACCAGCTCAACTCCAACGGTCAGCATGCCTTGGACTTCTCCATTAAAAGAAACACCTCACCCCTGCCACAAGGTTGTTTGTGAAGACAACTGTGGTTTATTTTCACAGAAACCTGACCCTGCAAAAGTAAAGAAAGAGTAAACCATGCTTCATCAGTCCTGGATTTAGAGTTTTAAAAGAGCCACTCCAAAGTGACTCAGTTGAACTGTCTAACTGAATAAACAGTCCTCTCCACCCAGATATACAAATATTGTAATCACATTCACAACCTTTATACCATCTATATAAGGTACTCTTCTGTATGTCACCTTATTTTTTCTGGAGAGTTGTATTGTTAGGATAGTCTTATAAGGAAGATCCTGTCATATTCTGTGTGTCAGAGAGTGTGTTACAGGACTATTAGAAAATGCAGTGAGTCACTCCAGAGAACACTGTGTTTCATTGCAGTTGGGCTGTGATGCTCCAGACTATGCTGACCTTTTTATGTGAGTGCCAATGATCGAGCTCACCAAAAATGGCAGAACCATGACTGCACAGGATCAGGAACAAGTAGGCCTATAGTATGAGATCAAATACAGAGCATTAAAGAATGCTTCAGAGTCAGTTTACCCAACACACAGATGATTTTTCGATTTAAACCCGAAATATCACAGATTTTTTTTTGTTTCAATCTTAAATTATGAAGATCAATGTTTAAAAATATGAGTTATACAAATAAAAAAAGAAGCTTAGTTCATGGTTTCATGTTCACGATACTGTTTGAAAATGATTTAGATAAAGTTTTACACAAATATGATTATCTAAGTTTCTACCACAACAAAGAATTTTCCTAATAATAAAGTTTTATTCAACATTTTAAGTCTATGGTCCAAGGAAATAGGATCATTGAGAGCTTTAGATTAAATTTGAGATGTCATGTGTGAAGAAAACAAAGAAACAAATCACTTGTGAACAGAATATTTATATTGTGCGTAATTTCCAATCACTCCAGTTTCATTTGAAAAATTATGCAAAAATTGTGATATTGCTTCACCCAAAAATGAAAATTCTGTCAGCTTTTACTTATCTTCAAGTTTTTCCAAACCTGTATGAATTTCTTTCTTCTGCTGAACACAAAATATGATATTTTGAAGAATATGGGTAACCAAACAGTTGAGGGGCCCCATTGGCTTCCATAGTATTTTTGTTTCCATACTATGGGCCAATCAACTGTTTTTCATACAGGTTTGAAACAACTTGAGGATGAGTAAATTATGACAGAATTTTCATTTTTGGGCGAATTATCCCTTCAGAAGACAGCCATTTAATTAAAAAAATCCTTGAAAAGTAATTTCCATCCATATCATGTTGTGAAAGTGACTCATGGCAATTTTTCATAGTATTTTGAGTATCTTTATGTGTTAAAAATCATTTAGTTGGACCTAATCGTAAAACGATGCCTCCATAATTGCCGTTTTCAATCTGAGGACTGGCAATTAATTGAGTGTGGAAAGATTTATGGACTCCAGCAAGCAATACATTTGAGCATAATGCTTCTATGTTTAGAAGTCCATGAATGTGGAATAACTGCACTTGTGATCTGTTTATTTATGTGTGCATGAGTATGTGTGTCGGGGTTCAAGATAGAGGGAAAAGAGTTCCCCTGTGGGATCCCCCTAAAAGCCTGATTTACTGCCTGTCTGTTCTGTGCTCAAGAGCCCTGGACGCACACACACCAACGCAAACACATTTACCCATACTCTATTTTTTCCCCCATTGGGCCTCAATCCTGCCCCCGACTTGGTTTAACCCAATGAGAAAACACAGGAGGTCAGAGGGCTCTAAGAGACCAATGGACAGAGTATAAGTAAATACTAAACTGCACGCTTGCATAGTAGAAGAACGTCAGCGGAGCCATGGAAATACCGTTTGGAAAATGAATAAATGTAAATATCACAAAACAGGTTTAAGATAATACAAATATGCTTGTTTTGTTTCATTCAAACGAACCCTGTTTAAAGCAAGAATTTGGAAAATGCCAACTATGTCATTAAGTGTTTGACTCAATTGCACAAATTCAAAGGAGCTCATTAGCAAGTGACCAGAGATCGTTATAAGATTAACAGAGACTTTACAGGACAAATGTTCTCATCTTTAGCTTAAAGACTCAACAACTCAAAAAGTGATCGACCACACACAACTCTTAACAATAAAAACAGAACGAATGTTGGGTAAACAGTCTATTTTAAATATACTTAACTACCTTAGTGGTATATTTCAGAATTGAGTATCTTTTTTTATCACACAAATAGAAATAAAGTAAATACTATTACTGCTTAAAAGTTTGGGGTCTCTATAAATTTTGTAATGTTTATAAATGAATACTCACTAAGGCATTTTTTAACCAAAACACAGTAAAAGCAGCAGTACTGTGATATATGTATTTATGGTCTATAGCGGTAGACCCATCACAACAGACTAGGCCGTCTGACCAATCAGGGCAGAGCAGGCTTACGGAAAGGAGTCGTTTAGAGAGACTGTGCAGTTACTGTATGTTAAAAATATATTTTTTGACCTTGGATGGATGACCTCCAAAGCAAAAATAAGTTTGGACTTGGCCCAGTAAGCAACCACCTGGACGCCCTAGCAACTGCATAGCAACACCCTGGCTTAGTGATGGAGAGTTTTCCCTCCGTTTTCTTCAAAATATCTTAAAAGTATCTCAATTTTATGAATGTGAATCTCGTTTTGTGAACAAGAAACAGTTTTTCAGTCCTTTTACTTGTTCGTGATAAAGTTTAGCATGTGTTGCTCTGATCTCTGTTTTTTGATGTTTAGTTTGTGTTGCTTGGATCTCCTTCAGATTCTCTGAGTAACTTGCTCCAGAACTACATTTCTCTTCAAAGGCTCATTAGAATTATGTCCTCCTGGAGAAACATTGCAGACTCCATAAATTCTCACACTGTGTAATTTCATTACTCTGGTCTAAAAGTACAGAAGGTCACCGGAATCCCTGTTGTTTTCTTACTGGTGATGGGTATGGTATTAACACGGTCTCGTATGTTTCATTGGTACTTGGAGAACATAATTCATGATAAGTCATTTGAGAAACCAAGATATGGAGAAAATCAGAGCTGGCTTCTTAAGTAATTTTTTTCATTTCTAACAAAATATTTCCCCGCCAAGTGTTGTTATTGCATTACCTCAGTACATTACAGGCTAGGGCAGTGGCTCTCAACTGGCTTTGCTTTAGGATTTACATTTTAAATTGAACAGAATTGAAATCAAAATTGCATATCATGCTAAAGAAAAACAAAATGTCACCCCACAACATGCCAAATCACTAACAACGTTTACTAGCCGATGGAACAAACACTGGGCCAATGTTGGTAACATTTATTTTATTATTTTTCCTACTATGGAAGTCAATGACCATCAACTGTCTGGTTCTCAACAATCTTTATTGTTTGAGTTCAACAGAAGAAAGAAACTTGTACAGGTTTACCACAACTTGAGCGTGAGTAAGTGATGACAACACTTTTTTAGTGACACTTCGTTTTTGGGTGAACTATCCCATTAAATCCATCAATTAATAAATAAATGGATAGGTCTTTTCATATATTTTTATTAAATGGTTAGTTGGATTTTTTCCCTGCTGTCTGCCACACACACTCTCAGAAAAAGGTAAAAATGCTGTCACTGGGGCTGTATCCTTTAAAAAGATACACTTTTGTACCTAAAGGCTGCATATTGGTACCTTAATGGTACATATTACCACCTAAAATGTACATATTAGCACCTGAAATGTATATATTAGTACCTAAAATGTACATATTAGCACCTAAAATGTACATATTAGTACCTAAAATGTACATATTAGCACCTGAAATGTACAGATTGGCACCTGAAATGTACATATTAGGACCTAAAATGTACATATTAGCACGTAAAATGTACCTAAAATGTACATATTAGCATATGAAATGTACATATTCACACCTAAAATGTACATATTAGCACCTGAAATGGACATATTAGCACCTAAAATGGACAAAAGTTTACCTTTTGAAAAGGTAGCCACAATGACAGCTTTTGTAGCTTAGTGTAGGAAACATAACTTTAATTGGATTAATTTCACCTCATCCAAGTTTATTTTATGGAAGACAGAGGATAATATTGTAAAGTCCATGTGGGGGCATTTGTCCCAAGAGTTGGGGTCAAGTTCAGAAGTTGTAAATTTAGAAACCTGTAGTGTTTACATGCGGTTGACCCCTTGTCTTAAAGTACTCTTACTCTCATCTGTTGTGTCTAAAGTTTCACTGTGCTATTTTCTTTTCCAAACACAGGCTGGCTCCACAGGAATCCGCTCAAAGACGACACCTAAGATAGTATTGTTCCCAAACCTTCTTTAAAGAGCCACAAAATGGTTCACGACGCGTGCTTGTGTTTAATGCACATCCGCTAGGATCCCACACTGAGACATGAGGCGTAGTATTCTGCTCTGAACTCCAGCTCAGAGTTCGCCAGACAACTAATGAGCCACATAAACATCCCACCATGCCAGTTACAATGCACTTATGTTGCCTTAGCATATCAGTTGTCATTCATGCAAATACTATTCTTTTCGATTTCATGTTAGGTGATGAAAATGGCTACATTTTAGATGCAACCTCATGAAAGTATTGATTAAGATTTTACCATCATTTTGAGCAGGTCACCCATGTTTATAGGGATCACATAAAATGTGTGACATCACTTCACAGAAGAGGTAGGAGGTTGGACAGAGTCAGCAGCAGAGCGGGTATGCTGACAGAAAGTGTAAAAAGATCTATGTGAGGGCCTTCAGGGTCACCTAAAATCCACAAGACAGCAGAGGTGAGAGGGTGAGCATGTTTAGAGCAAACATTTAAGTTAACGTCAGCTTAACATAAACCTAACAATCAGACTCCATAGACATTATCATGAGTGCTTTCCTGATGCAAAGTCTTTTCCAAAACGTTGTTAGTTCACTTACCTTGTGCAATGCAGTCTGGGATTGTATTCCATCACAAAGGATATGCTGACTTAAAAGAATGTATCTTGGAAGGCAGCATATGTATCTTAAAGTCCCCCTGTGGTGAAAATCCAGCTTTTAATGTTGTTTATATGTCCTATTTGGCGTTTTTAATATGCTTTAAGACAAACCATGTGCAAATTTATGAGACTGCTCCTTTAAATATGACTCGGGTCAGTCCTTAACTAATTTTATTGTACATCAGATCACTTTAAGTAACTTTAAAGTTGAATTATTCTGGTTTGGGGTTCGTTGAGATATTGATCGTCACAAAAACTCTATAATTATAAAGATCGAGTCAATTTCACTCTGCTTCCAATGAGAACTGTCCCACTAGCCAAAATCCCATTCCTTAAACTTGCATCCATCAGCTAACTCACAATTTAACAGGTTGTCTGCAGCTATCAGCAACATCAGCTCCCAAAACTTCCTCCCTTTCATAGTAAAAATGGTAAAGAAGCCCAGGATGAGGGAAAGACATTCCACAGAGTCTTTATACGTGAGAGAGGCAATAAGTTGAAGTAGCAGGAAGTGAAGGCAGGTCTTTACGTTATAGAGGCATTTCCTGTCTGAGTGATGCATATCAGTTTTCTGAAGTTAGGTGAAGGGCTGTGTGACAGAGAGGGAGAAGGAAAAAGAGAGCACACTTGATTGTGTATTTAGATGCTGATAAGAGATTGAGAGATTAAGGCGTTCTGCCAACACAAATGTGAACAACTTCACTCTCTCAGAAAAAAAAAAAGAAAGAGCCTCTTGTTATAACATCAAATCACAACCACATAAGAGTAATCGAGTGTGGTAGTATAAAAGGGTCTTGGTTTCTTTGCTTTTGATGTTTAAAATATCTGAACAGAAGGGATTTTCTGTCTCTTTCACTTTTTTTCCTTTACAAAAACTAATAAATACTTAAATTATAAATGCATGGAATGTTCAGGGTTTAATACTTGTCGAAAAAAACATAAAATCCTTTAAAAAAGAAAAAATATACTCAATTGCATTTACAGTAATGCATTTATATGGAAATCTATGGGGCAATAAATTGCTCTTGGATACAATAACTTACTAAATTACTAATACATTATTTTCCTACATTTTTACAACCCGAACTTCAGAAAATTTTATAAACGCACTCATCCATAAATAAATATATATATTTTCTGACAAAATGAAAAGAAAAATGGACAAATTGACTTTAAATAAGCACATTTTTGTTTGCTTTAAAACAGACAGGCTTACTGAGGGGTGAATAAAAATTATTGTTTGTGGTGCTTAATTTATTAATTTAACTTAGAAAATCCCTTCATAAATTAAATGAATGCATATATTTAATCTATATGACATACATCCGATCAACAATTGAAACTAAACATCTCAATGTTAAATGACCTAGCAGTTATGCATTAAATCCATGAAATGAACCACACATGATTTTGGCACCATGTGATTTTGAATGTCATAACTGTGTGTACATCCATAAATGCAAATGAGTATGAGTAGCTACAATATTTATATGCTCTGTCTTAAAACAGCTCCCCAGCTGTTTGGAGTACAGCATGCGCCACTCACACTATTTTTGTTGTGCTCACTATTGGTTGCCATGGCAGCATTTGTCAGTATGAATGTCCCCCACCTAGAAATTTGTCCTAGTTTAAGAAATATACAAGGTATTGGGCCACAATGGAAAAAAAGTACTCGATTTTGAAGTGGAATCAATTCGTTCACAATAAATCTTAACCTAATGTTGTTGTTTCACTGGAAACTTTAGTTTTTTTTTAGTTTTCTTTTTTTTTATTTGTTACATAAAAATCATGTGATATCCAAACCTTAAGAGATGGTCTGAGACACAGACATTTTGTAGTGTCTAAACTCAAAGACTACTTGAATGTTGTCTAGACTCCAGTCATGCATGACAAACCTCTTGACTCAGAAGAACCAAGGACAGCAAATTTCCACAAGTCACTTAGCTACCAAATAGTGATCCATCACTTTCTGACATACTCCCAGATCTTTAAATATACCCGTGGCATGCTGAAAAATCAAAGGCATTGGTTCACTCAAAATAAATTATTTCATTATTTATTTACATTCATGTCATTTAAAACATGTACCACTTTCTTTCATCCATGGAAATTTGCATCTCCCATATAATGAAAGTGCATGGGGGCTGACAAGCTCTCAAAATAACAAAAAGCATATCATACGATACGACTCAACATTAAAAATCTTCTGAAGCCACCTCTGTTAGAGGAACGGATTGAAATTTAAGTTTAATCTAGTTGCGTTAAATCCTGCTTGACTGGCCTGTGGTCCCCATTGACTTGCATTGTGCTTGGACATTCTGCTATAAATTTTGTGTTCATCAAAAGAAAGAAAGCCATCGTGGATTGCAAACAATTACATTTTTGGGTAAACTATGCCTTTAAGTCATCACACCCTGTGAAAAAAGAGCACATGTGTTCAAAGCAGCCTATTTGTGTTCTAGCTATTGCTGGAGGGCTTTGGGAAAAAAGGCAGCATACCAACCTCGCATATGTAGCTACCATTGTTAATGCCCCTTCATGTATGACAACATCCAAGCAATATCCTACAGACATAACACCCCTTTGCAGAGCCCATGAAAAGAAAAACTGACCCACATCCAGTCCCATTACCTAATCTTTTCCTGTTATTCTAACTCAATATTGGATAGCTGATCTGGACAAAGGCCTCTCATACCATGGGTTTAAAATGACTCCTTTACATTACCAATACTACTTTCCTTTTGCATTTACTCTGGCTGCTTTCATTTGTGGTGTGATTTGTGAAATGAACACCATGCATTCTGTTTATGTTGCCCGGTGTTCAGGTGCACAACTGATTTGATATGTTTAGTGTCAAGAATTAGGCTAGAGTCTCTCATAGCGAGGATAACTGGAGGGCCGAAGCACAACGGCAGACAGCCTAATTATCTAAACATAAAGGAATTTTTAATGAAACATTAAAAAAACTTTACAAATTTTAATAAAGTGTTATTTTTTGAAACCACATCTGTATTTATGTTGATAACTCAAAGTTTTGTGCATGATCGGATGGAAAGAGATTCATTGATTCAGTGAGTTGACTCTCGTGAACGAACTGTTTAGATTCGTTATTTTAAAGTTCTTTGAGTTGACGAATCGAGCATCGTTGGAGGAAATGGACAATTATTTCTTGAAATACAGATTATTGCAGCAACTGAGTTTGTGCAAGAGGAATAAGTTGTTTGAAAGTGTTGCGGTCCGACAGCTGTGAAGCTCCCCCTTCACACCCTACTTTCCCAAATAGAAATCTTCTCACGGCGAGTTCCCTGTAGCCATACAGCCAAATTTGGCTCCCCATTTCAATCCCTTGGGCAGAGGCTGAATCAACTTAAACAACATTCTAATTCCAGTCTATGGAGTGGCTTTTTACAGCTCGCGAAATTTCCCAGCTCCGTGTGTCCTGAGTGTGTCAGATCTATAAATGGGGATTGCTCAGTGTACGCTTGTGTATCATCTCTCCAAATTAAAACAGATTCACATGCGGAATTTCTAGGCTATTTCTTCAATACTTCTGTGATGGCTTAAGAAGCTTTTATCAGCGTCTCGATGCCGAGAAGGTTCATGATGAAGGCAACAAGTTTGGAGATCGTTTTTTGGGGAGGATTAACGGACTTTGAAAGCAGCTCTTTCGTTGTTTAAAGGGTTAATCATTTATTTAGCTATCTTTGACAACTATGCAGAGAGTCCTTCAAGTGGACAGATGAACTGCTGAACATGTCACAAATCCAAGTTTTCTGCGTTTTTCCTTAGGTTATATTAGGCTATTCTTTTTATTTAATTTTAAAAATATTTTTAATTTATTTTTTTTATATATTTTAATGGACATGATTTTATCAGTAATTCTACATTATAAAATAGGCTAGAAGTATTTTTTTTTTTACAAAACCAAATAGGCTATAATTAAAAAAAGATCAGCTTTTGCTAAATGCATTTATTTTGAGAAATGAGCCCTAAAAAGTTCGTAACGTTTGTATTTGTGTCTTGTTGCCATCCTGCTGCTTTTGCAATGTAGTTCCCCTCATTTGATGAAGTTATCAATCTCAATATTGTAGCGCTCTATTTCCCCACTTTGTGAATTGTGCTCTTAGCTCCACCTCTATGGGAGTTTGTCACGACTGGAAGAACTGAACCTCCTCCTCCTAATACCCCTTCAATTAAGCTTGAGGGAGGACGCAGAAAGGAGAGAAGGGGACAGATAGACGGAGGCGCGTTTAGAGCGCTTGGAAAAATAAGGATCAAGCTGATACACTTCACCGAGGCATGAGATTCGCGTGAGCCAGCATCTTCAGGAGGATTTCGTTCAAGTGCCCCCTTTTGTTCTGAAAGAAGTTTAATAAAGAAGTGGACTGTGACATAACGATTACAATGGGCTCCAAAAGGCATCGTTCAAAGATTTCAGCGTCTTCACACAACCCGAAATGCTCTCCAATGGGACTTTCACTCTTGATTCTTCTACCTTTGTCTGTTGCCTTCAACTTGGATGTGGAGAACCCATCGGTGTATAACGGACCCAACGGTAGTTACTTCGGGTACTCGGTGGACTTTTATATGACTGGGTCAAGGTAGGTTTCCCTTTTTTGATTTAACTTATTGAGGCTTGGCGAGCATTCAAAGAAAATAACAACTAGACCAAGTTCATTGACCATTGCCCACCCTAGAGCTGTTTAATGTACGAAATGTGGGCTACTACCATTTAAAAGCTAATTGATAACTTTAAATGTCAAACATCACTGTTTATAGGTGTTTTTTCCTCCCTGATATTGCTGTACACCCTGATATCACTGTTTGTATGTTTTTTTTTCACTCATATGCACTTGTATCTTACTTTTACCTTGAATGAGAATTAGAAATTATAATGTAGTGACACATTTGTGTCCTCAGAACAGAGTGTTTTACCACAGTATGAAGTAAAATACCATAGTATGAAGGGTTATTGTCATTCAAATCCAAGAAAGGTAGCCTACTGTCTTATCAGTGATGAAAAAGACTAGGCTTTCAACCAATGGTCCCTGAATGTAGCCTATAGACATAGTATGTCATAGATGGGCATTTTTAACAGCTAATTGATTTCTAACATTCTAACCAATGTTTTTTATGATATATTTATTATAGTAATGTTAGCTAATGTGAACAAGATTTGCGTTTTTTCAATGCTCATTTGGTCTCTGGGTTGGCTGAGAGTTTGGGTTGGTGGTCTAGGTCTGTAAAGGTTGAAACCAACCATTGTCCTAAATTTTACCTAGTTCATTCATTGATTCGATGTATTTCTCTTTCATCGTGTACTATAGTCCTTTAGAGCTCAGTGTTAACACTGACCAGTCCAGGGGCAATGAAACCAGGGGTATCCCCCAACTGTTGTTTACAATCCCAACCCTGTTTTTGCACTGCCATTTACATCAAAGCACATCACCACAGTTGGGGAGCGACGGTCCTAAAAGTGTGGTTTAGTGTTTGTGTAGTGCAAGCCTGAAGTGTTTGTGCAAGTTTACATGTGAGCGGATGACAACACATGTATCTGTCAGTGGCATCGCTGGTGGTTTTTCTATTTATAGGGCTTCACTAGTGGTTATTATGATGAAGTCACAGTAAGGTACCAGCTCTTATCAAGAGTTATACAAAGATTGCCCCCCATAATTATCCCTGATTGCATGTGTTATGGTCACTTAAAGTCTGCATAATCTAGGATGAGAATCTCCAACCATTCAAAGATGACCTTTGCTAGATTATGTGGGGAAAGCCAAAAGTTAAACATCTCTGATCTGTAGTCATCCGCTAGGTGTTCGTTTTAAACTTTTAGTGATGTAGATAAGTCACAACTCACTTTTAGAGTTTCAAAGACAAGTTTGAAGTGATGCTTCAGTTCATTACTTAGCTAAAATCCTTCTAAACTTCTGATTCTGGGTGAGATCTTTCATGTTAAAGGAATAGTTATTAAAATTCTGTAATTTACTCATGTTGGCAAAAATATGTATGACTTTTATTTCTTCAGTAGAACACAAAATAAGATATTTCGAAGACTGTTTTTGTCCATATGTTAACCTGAAGGTGTCCAAAAATAAAATTGGGCCCCATTAACTTTTAATATATGGAAAGGACAGACATTTTTCATATATATTTTTGAAGGAAATGAAGCCATGCAGGTATGAAATACTATAAATGACAGATTTTTAAAAAAAAGTGTTGATAAACCATCCCTTAAGGGTTTACTGATTGCTAATATTACCCTAGAAGCTAGTATGAGGTAGAAGTTGCTTTTATATGGACCCCCAAATACCGGCAGTCTGCTTTCGGCACAATTTTGAATGGAGAATTTTGTTGAATGGAGCAGCAGTAATCGTAAATATAATCTAGCTGTGATCGAAAGACCATATGATTACCTTCAACCCTTAGATATTATCTTGGCATATGAGGTGATAAATCCAAGGGGAAATCACAGGGTATGCTATGAGGGATGCCATTCAATCACACTGCTGATCTGTTGGGTTTCCCTGCCCTTTGGCTGTACTACTCTCTTTTCAAGATGTAGACAGCTGCGCGGCACTGTTCGGAGGTATGATTGCAGTAATAATTAACTCGCTCATGCCCTGACTAGAACACGCCACAATCAGCCATCTCCATCTGTGTTTGTCTGCTGGACTGTGTCTGGCCGTGCACAGCTGTAGAGGGGCTTTAGTCAGAGTGGGCTCATGCTGGCTCTGGTTTCTCGGGGGCGTTATTTTCAGGGAGTCCTTTCCTTTCTTCTAACATTGCTCACCTTCTCTAAAGCAGACCCTCCAGCTTTTTTAGTCTGGCATAGGCTGTCTGTCTGGCATAGATGAATTTCAGAAGCAGCAGATGATTTAGAGCATGACGCATGGTTGAATGAGTCAGAGGAGTGTGTGTGCACCTATAAGCGTGTGGCTCTCTGATGATGTAATTCGGCATGATATTTAAACTCCTCTCCCTCTATTTCAGTCTAATACCCTAGACTGCACCCCCCCCCCCCACTCCTATATGCAGTATATTGGCCTCTTTCTTATGAACTGTGAAGTCATGGCAAGAGGCAGCTCTCTCAGCAATGACTTCATCTGAACTTTTCACTCCCGAGATGTCGTTGTGGAGGAGGATGGATGGGCCTCAAAGTGGAGGCTGAGTGAAGGGGTGAAAGAATGCACAATATCAAGAGTTTTCTTCCCAGACGTTTGATAAAATGTGTATTTCTAAGTTTTCCGGTGCTGTATGTGATAGATAGTTGACTAGTCGGGGTATTGAAATTGGGTCGAAATTGGGGTTGGGGTCGTCTATAGGGTATTGAAATTGACTAACTGATCCAGATTTTTTATTTTTAAGCTTACATTTTTACCAGGTCAAAATGTTATAAGTCATATTATTTTATCTAATTAAAAGCACCACTGCTATCAAATGCTTTTTTTCTCACAAATTCTCCAAATTCACTAATACAAGACAATTAGTCTTCAGATAGTCTATGCAGTAAGAATTATTTCATTGCATTTCTATTCCATTTAGTTTATTTATTTGTTGAATTTGCAACAGTTAGCCAGCCTATTGAATGGCTGCATTTATTGATTTCATTATTTGTTCTAGGGGTTAGTGTATGTAAACATGTAGACGATCATCTTTGACCCATGATTCAATCCTTTTGTCTTCCAGCTAATTCTGAACATAAGAACATGTCCTTTATGGAAAACCTCATTAGAAACAGCTCGTTTCCCAAAAGCATTGTAAGCTTAAACAGATTGGTGCCAAATGCATGGTTTCTACAATCTATTTAGACCAACAATGTTTTGGGAAACGCAGTCCTGTAGTTCATCCATATTATTGTGGGTTTCAAAAAGTAGTGGTTTGATAAACGTGTATAAAAAAGCTTGTCTACAGCTTTGTCTAAAAAAAAGAATCTGGTGTCAGGAATAAACTTTCTGTCTTGCGTGTTCTCTCTCAATCTCTTGCTCTCTATATCTTCCTTTATGACAAAACATTCACTCCTCGCCTTGTCCTCAGACTCCCATTTAGTCTGGCCTCAAAGGGGCATGTATAGGTCTAAGGAGAATAGCACTCCTTGGCACGCACTAATAGAATTAGCTAGTGTGCAGACCACCACAGAGAACTGCCCGAGGACAGGGTTCACGATCTTGGTGTCGGGGGGCTCTACAGCTATATACATGGAAGAGAAATTTATGGTTCTTGAACGTTGACAGAAGAACAGCACTGGTCCTGTGCTGGGGCCTCCTCCGGATGGTCTGGTATAGAAACCTAATTTGTCCTGAAGAATTGTGACTCGATGTTAAAAGTCCCAGTTATTCACTAAATTTGAGCTGAATTGAAATATCTTCTAGTTGATTATCGCAACAAGTGTCTCCTTGTATATGTTCTCATCAGAGATCCGACTGTTTCTATGTCAGTGAAGTTAACTCTTCTACCAACATAAATAGGGATGTGCACCACATTCCTCAGTCTCTCTTTACCTTTGGATAAGAAGATGATCCTCTGTACTGTGAAAGGGCAAAGATCAGGGTCTGGATGTAGGTTTGGATGTCAGAAAACTAAATAGCTTTATTTGAAATGTTTATATTGCAGAAACAATAGAAACCGAATACCTCTGTTCCTGCTGGGATTTGCGTGGCTCCGGATGATTTTTTTTTAGAGAATAATGAGTTACTATGCATAAATTCCTTTTGTGTTTATGATGTTCAAAAAGATGTTTTTGGTGTTTGATGATTGTTGGCGAGCGGTTGAGGCTTGCGGTTGAATCCAAGGAGCTGGACTGTCTGCATTAGCAGCCAAAGCCAACAAATTTACAGCCACAATGGCAGGAATATTTCTGTAAAAACATAAAAAAAACTTTCTCACCTGCCTCAGTGTATTTTATTACCCGAAGATTCACAAAGTTGAGGTTTACCAAGTTGCGTTGGGTAGCAAAACCACAGGGTTTTCTCTGATAGCGAGAAAAAAAAAGAAAGAAAGTAAGTGGATGAATTATAAAAAATAATAATATTAAGAATATGCCTAAGTGCAATTCTCTAAAAAAAAATTCTAAAGTCCTGATTGTATACCATCTTATTTGTATATAGAACGGCATATTGGAACTGCAAGATGGTTGGGCAGTGATATAGAGTACAGTTGGTCATCATTCTCACAAAGTTTACCCTCACTAAGAAGGTCATTGATAGATCAATATTTACCTCAGACCTTGAGCTCAGTTTGCCTTTGCTAAATACAGCGGACCCACTTTAGCTAAACCAGGGTTTCGTCTGCTGTTTATCATTTCTACTCTTCCTCCTTGGATTAGGCTGTCTGTTGTCCATAGTCTTGCATCCAGCTGGAGATGGGTGTGTGTACGTTGGCTGCCAAGCTATTCTTCACCCAGGTTCTCCCTACGACGACTAGTGTTTTCCATGGAGTCGGTACAATAGAGGCCTTTGTGCATCGGTTGAAAGGTTTGCTGTTTTCAGTAGCAAAACTTTTCCATGTGACTTAAATCTCTATTTATTTATTCATGTTTTGGGCTCGTTTGCTTCATGATAAAGCCTTGTTTAGCTCTTTTGGCTTCGTGACATTTGGCTCTGATGGCGGTGTCAATCACATTGGCCTGTTGTAAAATTATAGTCCTCTATTTTGCAGGTTAATGGGTGCAACCTTAGCTGATTGGGACTGTGAGTTAGGTTGTCTTTACCAATGGCAAGTTGTCTGCTTTTTATGACCTCGTCGGACCTGGCAGGCTCATATAATAGGCTCTTGTGTGCAATGGTGTACATGTGCCCTGGTGGAAAAACAGGCATGTGTTCGATCACGGTAGAACAAATGCCCCAGTCAACTTTGCAGACGTTTAGGCATTGGGCTCCACAATAGCATGGGGTTACCACCTGGAGTACTGCAGACCTCCATTATTCCTGATGTGCATTTTGGGTCGGTCATTATCATCTTGATCTGTTCTGTTCTGGTTTACCAGGCCCCTGCTGGGCTGGCAACGACAATGAATGTCCAATCATCCGGCACTTAGATGGCCGGTTTATTGCCTGCAGGATTACAAACAAAGGACGTGAGGCATAGCATGCAAAGGTGAGCGATTGATGCTAATTGTTTGATGCTACTCTTTTCAAGTGTGAAGATGGGACTCCATGCTGAGAAAGCTCCCATGGAGGTGTCGACGGCCAACAGTTGCAACTCGCTATGGGATGTTTTTTGGTCTGTGCGAATGTGTGAATTATAGCTCTTTGGGGGCTGGGGTTACAATTTGGTATCAAGAGATTTAAGAGGTAAAACCACACTCTGTGTTTATGTAAATGTCATGGGGTGCTTTAAATGTTGTCGTGTCACATACAAAATGATGTGGCGTGCCATTGAATGACAAGGCTTGTGCATGATTTGACTGTTTTCTCCTAAAAGAAGTGTAGTTTGTTCTGTGATAACTTTTGTTCATTGTTAATGTGGGGATATCAAATCCCTGCTTAAAATCAGCTTAATACCTGCATCCGAAGTCACATCCCTATTAAATAGTAGGTGAAAAACATTGTTTAAAAGGAGTAGTATGTTTGAATTTAGTAGACGAAAAGTACCTGGATGACCTACTGCTTTCCCCAAGATTCTGAACTGCATATCCGATGGATACTTTACCTTTACCTACGATGTAGGTCACATGACAATGATAACACGGTGAATGTAGTACGTTCAGATAACTTTCTGGTTTCATAGCTAGTACATTAATTAGCATAGCAGGTAGTGCCTGTAGGGCTGTTTTTCAGATTTTTTTTTTCAGATTCAATGTTATTAGATGCGAGTTGAACATATTTTAACTCGAACACCATCTTTTTAGAATAGTGTTTCATGGGTTAGACAGTGCAAAAGATGCAAGAAACACGTTCGCAAACAATAGCACAATGGAATACAAAAACCTGTAAAGAACTAGGCCTACTATATGTTTGACATTTCATGTTTGCATGATGACTGGCTGAAAGGTGCTGTTATTTTCTGTTTTACAAAACATTTGCTTTTAATAATAACCTCTTACTGGTGAGATTTATTGCTAATACTTTTTGGCTTAGAAATATAGGTATGTATAGGATATGGTTTAGATAAGTTTGTACAATATTTCCCTTTATATTTCATGCATATTTACTGTAAGATATTAAACAAAATCTAACAAAGTTTTTGTTTTACATTTACACCATGTCGATCACTTCAGGTGTGGTGCACTTGGAATTAAATTTGTTGAAAGATAATGTTACTTGAATCATATTGTAGTTATGATTTCAAGTTGACAAGTTAAACATAATCGAAATCGTGAATCGTTTTTTGCCATATCGCCAAGGACTAATATCAGGTAATGCAGAGCTGCCTCTTTTGCGAGTCAAGCCAAGTGCCCTATCTGTCTGACCTCTCCACACCTGGTATATTATGTTCATTTGAACCATATCTTCTGAGAGGAAATGTTTTTGTGGTGACATTTAAAATCTGCCTGTGTAAAACTGGGTGGAGCGTTTATCAGATCAACAGTCACGGGCATGTGTGCAGATTTAACGGTTATTCCAGAGACCAGCACAACACTTCAGCAGACTTTGCATGTGAGCACTTTTTTTTACAAGGCCGTGATGTTTTACTGTTGGAACTGTAGATGGTTGTCGCATCTTGAATGCATTTTGCACATTTTCAAACAGTTTGACCATGAATTAATTTACATCAACAGTCTGAGTGCGTTTCACTTTCTTGCATTAGATCACGTGAGGCGGTTTCATTTTTGTGTTAATGTAAGATTTAGTGACCGCTTTCTGTTGTCTTCCTCCATTACTATGCAGTTCTCCTCAGGGCTCTTGGCGCGTCAGCTGTGTGAGTGAGCTGTCGTCCTTCAGTGCCAGCTGACCCAGCGGTCACTGCTTTGCTCATCATCTTTGGGCCACGGCTCCCAGACAGCAGGATAGAGCACGTGCAGATCAGGTCTACCGAGCAGACGGGGCTTCTTCGGCCCACTTTTATCTGTCTCATTATTAGCCGCTTCCATCGCAACCGCTTAGCTGCTTAACGATCCAGAGACAGGCTGGCATCCCAGTTAAAGCTCGCTGGCGTCGCACAAAGAGCAAAAGACCCAAAAATGAACCGTCGGGGCCTTGAATTTCACTTTGGCTTTTCTTTGATTTTGAGAATGTTAGTTCATTGAGATCATTGGGATGCAAGAGTTGCAACAGTGTATGCTTTGTTTTGGATCCATTCCACATCTTCTGTGAGGACGTGGCATGCTATCACTGTAACCGTTTTTGCTAATAACAACATGCCTCTGAATTGCCTGATAATTGTTCGACTTTGTTTGCATAGATTTTCAGAAATGTTTCAAAGGCCACAAACTGCAATCAGTTAATATACATCTGTTTGGCACGGGAAAAGTGGTATAATCACAAATAAATGTACTTACAGAAGTCTGATGGTAATGAATTGTTTTTGGCTCACATTTTGAGTTGCAGTTAGCTTGATTTATTTTGTTTTTTTTATTAAGTTTAGGGGTGAAAAACCCTCTTAAGCTCACCAAGGCTGCATTTATTTGAATACAATTCAGCAAAAAGAGTAATATTGTGAAATATTATTACATTTAAAGTCATTTATTTAAAATGTATAAATTTTTATTTATGTCACTGTGATGACAAAGCTGAATTTTTAGTATCAATACTCCAGTCTTCAGTGTCACATGATCCTTCAGAAATCATTCTAATATTCTGATTTGTTAAAGCTGTAGTCCTTAGCTTTTATCGGGTTATAAAGTATTCATGGACCGTGGTTTGACTGGTCGAGACTGTTTTCCAAAGATGGCTCCTGCCTATACACTAGTGGACTGTCTTTATAAAGTATCTTCTTATTAAACTCTCTGTACACTTACAAAGTTGCTTCGGTTTGCATGTAGGGACCCTCTCATTATGTTACCGTGTTAGTGTGAGGCTATTTTGAACCTTGTTAGTGGTATTAACTAGCGGTTTTATTTTCATTACTCTTTGCCCTATATACTAGCGTTATACGCTAAACCGTTTTTAGAGATAAAACTCTTTACATTTGATTATCATGAAAACAAATCTCAGAGAACGGCCGACTAGGTACCAATGTGCAATTAGACCAAAGGTTCATTTTGCACCAGAGTTGTCCTTTAAAGTATTAAAAAATCCTACTGACCCCAAACTTTTTGGAACTGTGTACATACTCTAAAAAATGCTGGGTTGTTTCTACCTAAATTTGGGTCAAATATGGACAAACCCAAATGTTGGGTTAAAAATGTAATTTATCATTTTAACCCAACTTCAACTTTCACTTTCAGCTGTAATTTTTTTTTTATTACATTTTTACCCCAACATTTGGGTTTGTCCATATTTGACCCAAATTTGGGTTGAAACAACCAAGCATTTTTTAGAGTGTAACTTCTAATGTTGTATAGAAAGTTTCCCAGAAAAGTTCCCTATTTCTGGATTTTTTTTGCACTTTTAACACATGCAGATTTCTGTGCCATTCACAAGGGTGGCAGACCACGGATTTGTGTGTTTTGTCTGATTGCGATTTTCTTGCACCTTCATTAGCAACCAGTGTGGTTTCTTGGCAAGCTCAAGCTTTTATAACAGCATTCAAGTGACATAAGCTAAACAGCTGGGTGATGATAATGAAGTGAGAAATGGCTGGGAGAATGTTTTAAGCAGAAGAAGTTGGAAATTAAGGCATTTGCCATCTAATGGCCTCTAACCATTCATGCCATTAGTTTTGCCCTATCAGCGTCTTTCACCCAGTATTTTCTTGCCACAACTTAAGTAGATGACATGTGGCACGCCAATTTATTTTTATAGCTTTAATTCTGGTCTGATTACCAAACCTCAAAAGTGATGGGTTAAATGTTAAGACGTACTTTGCCTCAGTGGTGAGTATCTCTAGCAAGCTTAGCATTTTAGTGGTAACACATTCAAGCCTGATTTTCAGACTAACTCAATTAGATTAATTAGAGCCACACTAAGAATGGAGTTTGCGTCTTGGTTAGAGTCAGCGGTTGTCTGTTTTGGAGATACCACAAAGGGTGTTAATGTTGCTTTTACTCTTAAAAATCAATTTAAAATCAAGCTAACTCTATTTACTTAATGCATGTTCCTCGCATTATTTAGTGAATGATTCTTTGGTGTTTCGCTTCTAAATGCCTTTCAAAAAAATCTGTTTCAAAGTGATTTTTGTGTCCTAATGAAAGTGAAATGGGCCCAAAACAAAATCATTGATGGTCAGAAACAAATTTCGAAATATAGTCTTTTGTGTTCTGTTGAAGAAAGAAAGCCATGCAGGTTTGCAATATCATGAGTGTGAGTAAATGGTGACAGAATTGTCAGTTTTGGCTGAAATATCCTTTTAAGACAACAGCCTCCAAAGACAATAACCTGACCTACGAAATAATTCTGAACTACTACAGATGCTAATAACAGTTAAAGCCAAATTTGTTCTCCATATAACTGCACTGAAACAACATTCTGTTGTTCTCGTACAAGGCCAGATTGTTTTAATTAAAGTGAGCTTCACTTTGGCAATCTCTCTGCTGGAAGGCCTCCTGAAGTCTTTCTCATTTTATGTGGAGCCGTTACAAAAAGCTAGCATCTAAGCCAAGAGCAATCTGGCTCTTATCATTATGCTAATGTTAACCCAACGTTTAAGCATTCAGTGCATGGAGAAAAGAAGGAAATTTAGGAGAGACGAGATCCCCCCCGTAAGATAAGCCCCCATTACATGCTAATTGTTTCTTATTTACAGTTCTTTCAGATCATTATCAAAATGGTCCGGTTTAGGCTACATTAGTTTGAGTGTTAGGCGGAAGACACAGTTATTTCCACTTGTTGATGAAAGCAATTTTGTTTCTAAAATTCCTTTTATATGTGTTTGTTGGTGAGTTTTGTATATTATAATTTTACATCAATTAAAGTGGCATGTTTGACTGTATGATTAGGTCTTAATGTACCGGACATAATGTGAGCCATGCTTTTTGTTTTGCAAGTGAACTGCGGTTATCATGCTTAAACAGCAACCTTGTTTCTAGTTTTTGTACTGGTTTTGCATTGCTTGGAAACTACCAATGGCATTCAAGGTAAAACTCAACTATAGTGAGACTGAACTTGTGCAATTCATCATAAGAAAAGTGGAACGTTTGAAGCTTTACTGTAACTGTACACTTGTGTGCAGTCAGCCAAAGCGGTAGTGTAAGTGTACAGCATTCCAGGAACTCGAGGAAAAGAGTGAAAGTGCTTGGGAAAGTTAGTGGATTTGCAGCTGTTAGACGCACTTCACATGCATCATAGCAACATAACATTTCATCACTAGTGCACTTGAGTTCATTCATAGTGTGCTTGGGTTCATATGAGGTGGTGGATAAGCCTGTTCTGTTCACATTTTAGTTTTAGGCATCCCTAAAGTATTATTGATGATATCTAGAGTAGGAATATTGCAAGATGTATCGCTTAATTATGAATTCCCTGGAGAAAGCCATCGTGGGAATCTGGGATTGACATTACACCTCAACTAGTGCTCTGTAACACCTCTGGGACACTCCCTCTGTCCATACACACATATGGTGGAAAAACTGGATACTCTCTCCAAGCCGGAAGAGGTCTTTGTTTTGGTTTCCCCTTTATAAAAACACATGGAACGTCTGCTTTTTTTAATGTGTGTGTTTGTGCTCCGCTTGTAGTGGCCTTGAAATCTGGTGTGACCCTAACAAACATTTCCACATTTAATGTCCTGCCTATTTATCCGTCAGTCAATTGTTCAGGCCTTTTCCTTTTTGTCTGGTATTCCTCTCAGTGCAGGATTTGGAAACTCTCCATGAATCCAAAGGCATAGCAAAAACAAAAAGTCAATTTCCAAATATTTTTAATCACCTTTTATTTTTATATTTGAAGAGGTCAGATGCAAAAGCCTCTAAGTGCCATTTAAAATTTTCTTCTAAAATGATCATTTTTATCAAGCTTGTATATTTAAGCTCAGTAATTTCATTTAAATGGCAATGAAGATTGCCTATTAATTGTCATTTAAGTAAAATTACTGAAATTAAATATACAAGCTTGATAAAAATGGTCATTTTAGAAGAAAATTTCAAATGGCATTTAGAGGCTTTTGCATCTGAACTCTTCATTTACAGGATTCATTTTTATTTAATTAGTAATATGTGTTATTTTCATAGCAATGCTTGTCTTAGTTGTGCCGTTTTGTAAAGCTATTTGTTTCAAATACTTGCCAAGTGTTTTTTTTAGTCAATGTATTTTTCAATATACATTTATTTCCAGTTTTCAATTAACAACAATGATTTTTAAGAGTTTTTTCAAGAGCCACAAATTGTCATATATTTCCATAGTACAGGATGGCCATGAAGCTATAGACCTTGATGATGATGTACTCAACTTTGTTCAACTCTTTGACATTGTTTTTTTTGTAAATAACAGCTGAGAAAATCCAGCCCTCTCATTTACGATGCGGTCAACTCTTTGTCTCTTGTTTGCACTGCTGTTTTTGACCTAAATGGTCATCTGGTCCTACCTATATAACTCTATCTCGACAGTCCATCTAAAGTGGGCTTGAGTCTCCGTGGCTGACCGGAGGGTTTTCTGAATACAGCCTTTGTAAGGAAGTCCTCTGTTCCGCGTCACTGAGACCGGCCCAGGGGGCAGGAAAGGGTGTTCTCTTCCTGTACCTTGACCCCCCCCCCTCCCCCCCAGAGATGCCCTCAGTGCCCTCTCACAAACACCTCCACCACACCCCCCATCTCTCAATGGACTGGCCTTAATGACAGGAAAGATGATAGTAAGTTTACAGACAATGAGGTCATGGCGGCACTGCACCAATCCATGCCGGCTCTTGGAAAATTAGACACAGATTAAAAGAGCAGGGACTGTGGGAGTGGCTCTCTAACTGTTGGGTACTTTTCAGAGAGCTTGTTTCAAATGTCAAATCTCAAGATGCCATGTGTTATTACCTTTCTAAATGATCATTCTTATAGTTTTTCACTCAAAGAATGGGTGGGAAAAATTCCATAGATTTACAATACCGTTCAAAAGACTGTTAACCAAGATTTCACTCAAAATGCTGGGTTGTTTTAACCCAACTTTGGGTCAAATATGTACAAACCCAGACATTGGGTTAAAAATGTATTTCAATGTAACTCAATGGTTGGGTTTGTCCATATTTGACCCAAAGTGGGTTAAAGCAACCCAGCAATTTTTAAAGAGATAGATTTTATCCAAAAATACAATAAAAACAGGGATTATTGACATTGTATTACAATTTAAATGAGTCTTTTCCATTTTAATAGATTTTAAATGTAATTTATTCCTGTGACGGCAAAGCTGAATTTTCAGCGTCAGTACTCCAGTCTTCAGTGTCAGTGCCAGTCTTCATCATGCTAATTATGATGATGCTCAAGATGTTGAAAACAGTTTGCTTAATATTTTTGTATCATTTGAATTTAATGAATCCTTGCTGAATAAAAGAATACATTTTAGGATTTTTTTATTGACTCCAAACTTTTAAATGGTAGTGTACATAAAGGGAGGGAATTTAGCCATATTTAGAGACCAGAATATCATACAGGCATACAACCACCTTGCAACCACATGGCATCCTGCTAAAGACCAATCAGAACACCTTAGAAACCACATAGCAATGTCCTGGGCTGGCACATTTTCTTCAGAGAATGTAAAAAATGCAGTTTTAAACGGATGTTCCGCCTTCTTTCTCTCGTCCTGTTCAACTACAATTGTTTATTCTCTCTGTTGAGAAGTTTGTTTAGTTTGTTCAAGTTTTAACATGTACATTAATTAGAGAACATGCTTTTAGTGTGTGGCTGTGTGTTGTCTGTATGTGTTCAAATATTTGCAGCTGGTGTGTTTATAATAACCCAGGGGGAAAAACAGCTGTGAGCAGAGCTAACTCGACTTTAGCAGGCTTGGCTCTTGTTTTCTCATTGACTTATTACCCAGTGGGACTGGTGTGTGTGTGGTTGTGTTTTGGTGGTCACATGTCGAAAAACAGGTTATTAACCATTGCGTAGGGCCACTCTGTTACATCATTTCTCTCTGTATGGTAGGAGACAGTCCATTTCCTCAAAGATTATATTTTAATTTTAAAGGGATAGTTCACCCAAAAATTTTAATTTTCAATGACTTGTTGAATTCTGTTTGGTTCAGTATAGATCTTCAACTTAAAGGGATACTCCACTTTTTTGGAAATAGGCTTATTTTACAACTCCCCCAGAGTTAAATAGTTGGGTTTCACCGTTTTCGAATCCATCAAGCCGATTTATCTGATATTTAGAAGAATATGAGTAACCAGACAGTTTCTGGTCTCATTGACTTCCATAGTATATTTTTTTTTTTCCTACGATGGTAGTCAATGAGCCCAGAAACTGTCTGGTTACTGCTATTCTTCTAAATATCATAAAATCGGCTGAATGGATTAGAAAACGGTAAAACTTAAACGTTTAACACTGAGGGAGTTGTAAAATGAGCCTATTTCCCAAAAAGTGGAGTATCCCTTTAAACAAGCTACTGTTATAAAATGGCTTCTCAACCCTGATGTTTTACATAGAAGCATTGTTTCTTTACAGCTCTGATGTTTGAATCCAAACCTTTTGACAAATTGTCTCATAGACGTTTTGTGAATTGGAACACTGTTGTACTTCCCTCTTATAAATATTCATCATAATCTTATTAGCATGCTAACCATCTTCCTTCATCTTTTTTTCCCTTCTTGAACAGTGTGAGTATTATAGTTGGAGCACCCAAAGCCAACACCAGTCAGCCCAACATCAGAGAAGGAGGATCAGTCTTCTACTGTCCGTGGAGCCTCAGCCAATCACAATGCAGCAGCATAGAGTTCGACAGACAGGGTAAGTCTCACTAACCAGTCGCTGTGCTCCATTTAAACAATGAAACCTTTTAAACACCAATATTACACATGTGATTTGGGTGTAGATTGATTTAAATGCACCAAATTGAATTTTTAGTGAAATATTGGTGCATCACTAGAATACACACTATGGTTTTGTTCCTCAAATCAAGTTTTTTAAGCTTGCGCAGCTAAATTAGCACACAATGTCTACTCCTAATTGTTTACCGTAACTTAAAGTGTATCCAGTATTTTGACTTAAGTTTCTACATCCTCCCCAAAACAATCCCAGCGTTGATTGATATCTGCTCTTTTCATTATGTGGCTTCCTCAAAGCTTGCAACGTTTTGGGTTGCCTTTCTTTGTGTAGACTTTGCTTTGAGAGGGTGATGGAAGATGGGATATAGAGGAAGAGAAGGCAGACAAGTGCTCGAGCAGACTTCCTGATGTATTTGCAGGCTCAGATTTTCTTAAAATATTTGATTTTCTCAACATGGAAGGCAGAACATGATAGCTAGAAACTGCATAATGGGTAAATAGAGATGGGTTTATGTAATTTGTTTCTGGAAGTCATGTATTCACATCTAGAGCAAAAATATATCTGGAATGGTGTCACATGACTGGTACAGGAAGAAAACAACGTTCAAATTGGAAATATTCAATCTTTATATGAACTATTTTGTGGCTGTCTTGTTAGTGCCTGCATCTTGACATTGCTCGCATTGTTGGTCATTGATCTACTTACCATGCCAGAATAATTTCTGTTGTGGCGGTGACGTAAAACATAAAAAATGCATTCAGATTTCTGTGCACTACAGCAGCCGAGAAAAAGAATATGCAGAGACCACAACAAGCACTCTATCAATTGTGAATTGTCTCTCTTGAATCAGACCGAGTCTTAAGAAGTGATCCAAGTTGCTGAGTATGTAGAACACATGTCAAGGGACAATGAAGTGTTCACAATCTCAGTGAGAGACTCTTGGCTTTCTTCCTGCGGAATCAGTCTCCTCTGAACATTCGAGCTGTGATTTACTGCGTATTACTCAAGCACGGACAAATGTTCCAGCGAAAACTTTTTACAGACTTATTCTCTCGTGATGCACTGCATATGCCAGCGACGTCGTCATATAGCAGATTTCGCTATGTAGGGCTGCAAGCATGCTGTGAGTCATGTAAAACGTCATGCTCTTCTTTTTATTACGTTTGACTTTAATTAAAAGATAATTTTGTTTTGGTTGAACTCGATAGCCTGGCAGAAGAGCGTAATTGAGTTACGCTAATACCCCGTGACGTGTGATGCATGGCAGGGGCTGGTTTAGCTTTGGAGGTTAATGCTTATCCAATGATCATTCAATTAGATGTCAATACTTCCTGACAGATCCGAAATGGTTGATGTTTTGACAAGTGGTTTTTATGCAATTTTCTTTAGTCTCAGCAATAACCTGATATAAAGAATGACAATAACCATCTTTTTGATCACCCTTGGTTCCGCAAGTAATTTCCCCTTTTTTATTCTATTTGATTATGTTTTACTATTATTATTAGCAAATATATAATTGCTTAAGAGGTTGTTAGGCCTTTCTTGCCTCAGAAGTTAGGAGACTAGGTTAATTTTCCCTTTATTTTTCCTGTTTTGTTTTGGTTTGTTTTCCTAATTTATTTATTCCCCCCCCCCCCCCCTCCCCCCATTATTATTATCATTTTTACAGTTGAAAGCATATGTCATTGTTTAAGAGTTCATGTTAGGTCTTTCTGTGTTTATATGTTATGACTGTTGTAACAGTCTACCCATTTAGTTCACGGCCATTTAGTCACTGCAAATACCGTATATCAAATAAAGATCTCACCACTTAAATCAGGGCTTGACCCTGCGGCCACTGATGCGTCATTGTGAACCTCTCGTGGGCCACTTAGAAAAGCTATAGTACTGTACTTCCTCCTGCCTAACATCCCTCAGTCAGAGAGAGTATTAGCATATGTCTTCAGATCTGACCTCTTTCCTCTTCCTCCCTGATAAGAAAATAACAGAGAATAATGAGAATACGAGAAAAGAGAGTGGGTGGGAATCAGAGGAGAGCGAATCATTTCCCTGTCTCTCGGCGTCTCCCTAGAGACACTTGATGTGATGACTGAATTTAGCCATGTGGCTCGTGCCTTCCGCTACCCCTTCCTGACCCTCCCTTTCTCTTACACAGATCTTAGATACTCCACTAATGGGGTGGTTCTCTCATCGCTGAAAGAGAGAGGTGTGTGTGTGACCTCCTCACCTCCACGATCCCACGAGAGAGTCGGCCGGGTCATCTTGGCCTGGCTCCAGGATCTGAGAGCACTCATAGGATTAGCAATCGGGGGAATTTTGATTAAAATGGCTGTATATCACAGCAGAGGTGTCTCCTAAGGTGCCTTAATTGTTGGAAAACTTCCTCTTTAATCCTCTAGGTTACATCAGAATTCGTCTCATGTTACCAGAGTAAAGTCGGGTCTAAATTGCAGATTATTCCGGCCAAGAACCACCCACTCAGACATGTTGAAGTTTCACTTTTTATGTGACATTTAAGATGAAATTGGATTTAACCTTGAGCAAAACAAAATGTCTGGTTTAAATTCTACAATTGAAACGCTTGAATATCTGTCAAAGATTCAGTTCAATGAATCATGAACCAAATTCAGTTACTAAGGGCCCTTTCAAACCTACCTTGTTTGGTTCGGACTTTTCAGTTTGGTTCGAATCAAAATTATAGGTGTGAAACCTCCCCCGGACCATGGTCCAGACCGGTCCAGATGAAATTTGGTCCGACAAAAGAGGTAGTCTCGGTCTGGATCAAACTGAAAAAAGGTTTGGTCCATTTAGATTTCGTTTACTATCAGTTTTATGATTGTAAACAAAATCTAGACTATATTTAGTCTTCACTCGAGTTAAGTGAAGCCACCCAATTAGATTAGAGCTTGCAATTTCGGGGAAAAATGCCTAGATTCAATCTCCAACTGCTGCAAGATATCTTGGTCTAGGGGTATGATTCTTGCTTTAGGGTGCGAGAGGTCCCAGGTTCAAATCCCGGACGAGCCCCCATTTGTCACGGCCGGCTCACAAGCCGCGACAAAGTAGGAAATGACACGTAAGATTGAATGCAAAAGGAATAACATGTATTAAAGTAAAAATAAGAAAATATATAAAAACAAAAACAAGACAATAACTAAAGCAACAAATTAATGGCACGAGGGGAGAGCACGCCCGTCACGACTGAAGGGAGCTGCTTTTATTTGCCGGCATCAGCTCTAACACAGGTGAACACCATCAATCCATCATGACGTCACTCACTCCAACTCCAACCTACAAAACAAGTGACAAAGACAACCAAAACGACATAATATGACCCAGACTTGGGTCGTAACATTCTACGATATCTTGCATCCAAGTCTTAAATAATCATGGTCGTCGTCCTGACACAAATCTCATCCAGTTTTAGGTAGTCCTCCCCTAACTGTAACCAAACAACACCATTTTCTCCACTTTCCCCACTGAGCTTTATCTTCCCACCTCACCCATGATGTGGAAAGTGAGATAATTGTTAGTTTTGCCGGTCCGCTTCCATTGGCGTTGATTGATTGTCGTCCCACAAACTGTCCTCCCCAACTGCGCACCAGGAAGACACGGCGTCTTCCATATACCGTGTCTTGGAGCGCCCTACACACACTTGAGTTTTCAGTTGTTAGGAATCTCACAGGGGCAGGGCTGCTGGTTTTCTTTACTTTGGCAGTGAGAGAGGGGGAAAGACGGAGAGGAAAAGAAAGAGAAAACCATCACCCTGGAGGTGACCATAAGGCATATATCCTCTAATGTTATTAGAGGACTCTAATCCCCTCTGCTTTGCTACTGGGGTACCAAACATCCTCGAGAGAAGGAAACAAAAGATCTCTGGGGAAAAGGAGGCGTGTATGTGTGTGTATATCTGGGTTAAGGGGTGGTTTGGAAAGGAATAGGACAATTCTACAGAGATGACAAGTGGAGGGAGATAAAGAAACCATACAAGATAGTAAAAGAATGAGTGGGAGTTGGTGACTTAAACAGAGAAAATAATGAAGTGGAATTCCTAGAAAGGGATGAGAAACTTTGAGAAAGGGAAGAGGAAGGTGAGGGGTGCTATGAACTGAGAGAGTGTGTGTGTGTTTGTATCTGTAGGAGTGTATCTGACAGATAGCTTGAGCTCCTGTTTTGCTTGGATGAGGATTCCTGGCACTTTCCTCGCTCAGAATGAGACAGTCTCTTTAGACCGTAAAATTGGGTCTTACCAATTGGATGAATCTTGCAAAGCAATGTTTGGGTAATATTTCACCCTAGAATTGAAATAGATTTTTTGCATAAATATTTTATCAGGCCTATTTTAGTACCATTGTTACTTTTGTATTATGACAATTGACAATTGTTTCTTGGACTTTTTTCCCCATTACTGTTTTATGATAAAATCTAATGATGATGACTACTTATGAAAATAATATTTTGGCTAATTTAATTATAGACTTTTGACTATATAATTTCCTGTTCTTCTTTTGATTTGGGGTTGCACTATGATCCAGACATTTCTTGACAGTTTTCACAATATTAACCCACACAACTTGAGCTCCTGTTTTGTTTGGATGAAGGTTCCTGGCACAGTTTCTTCTCTCCGAATGAGACCAGCCCTTCTTCAGAGCCAGCTGAGAATTGTGTTACCACCAGTTGTACCTTTCACTCATTTCTCTTCTTCCTCAAGATCTCATTCCCCCTTCCCCTGCATCACACCACAGAACCCTGTTGCATCATGCTTGTAATTATGGTGCAACTTGAGAAATGTCTGTGGCCCAGTTCAGTTTGGCAGTCAGGGATGGGAACGGAGTGTTTTGAAGACGTTTGGATGTTCTGGCCTAGTGGCAGTTGAACCTGAGCTCTGATGGTCTTGGTCTAGTGATCTTATTGTTGATCTCCCCTCTCCTCATATTGGTCAGGACATGTCACCTTTGTTTTGATTTCAGCCCATATGTGACCATCTGTCTTTTCTCTTTCTTGTGCCTCCTTTATGATATGACCTTTAACCTCAGAGGACACCTGAGCCTGCTTTGTACAGTCTGTTCTTTTTTTTCACCTTGGACTTTTCATTTTATTCTAGTTCTTAATGCACTTAAAATCAACATGGAACTACATTCACAACACATTTAACAGCGATGCGACATTACTGAGTGTAACAGAATTGTGAAATGTGATTTGATATTCATAGTTAATATTTATTCTTGCCCATTATTACTATTATTATTATAATACCACATTATACTTTATAAAGGCAATTAATGATGGATTGTGCACAATAACAACATTCACATTTATTACATTTGCGTTCTATTACATCCTTTCATTCTATTGTTCATAAGTGGTATCATCATCATATACAATATATTAATATGTATATTTCTATAATTCTTTTTTTCTTGCTGTAGGAGATCTAAACGTGACTGTAAATGGAACAACTGTGCATCAAGGAGAGTTCAAATCCCATCAGTGGTTTGGAGCAACAGTACGAGTGCATGAAGATAGTGTGCTGGTAAGATCTTTTTACTTCTGTTTTTGACTGTGCGAAAAATAGTCAGTATAATATTCAGTTTGGACTCATTAAAAAAAATAAATTACATTGCCATTACATTACACATTACATTGCCTTCGATCACATATTCTAGAAGAAATAATGGTTGGTGAATCAAGTCTAAAAATGCTCCTAAATTGTGTAAGTTTCAAATTATAAACCGATCAGATCCAGCTCTATTTATTCCTTAATTCCTTTGTTTTCTTTCTAAATTCGAACTTTGTCTGGTGGACAATGCAGGATTACTGTCTGTAACATCAAAGCCCAGGTGCTGTTCTTCATGGATTATCAAACCGTGACCTGGATTTATGGTCATGGTTGCTTTACTCCAGAACTACTGTTGACCTCTCTTACGCCCGTTTCACACATACTCCGTTTGCAGTGCGTATGCGGTCCGTATTTTTTTCCGTACCCATGTTAACAGGTCAGAGCTTTCACACTGCACGCGGATGCAGTCCGTCGATCCGTTCCAGTTGCGGTGCGTATACAGCAGTGCAGAGATCGTTTCCGTACCGAGTCTATTTCTGCTGTGCTGCAAACGCAGAAATAAAGTGACAGCGCACTATTCGTGGTCAAAATGAACTCAGATTGCCCTCGAAATGTAGTAGTTTCACCATAAATGCATTTAATTCAATAAAATGTAGTAATCTCTCCATAAATTGTTTCATATTTTTACTTTAAGACATCTTAATATATAAGTAATGCATGGAATTGTATGCATTCGTTGTTTAAAGTGTTTAAACGAGCATGCGTCCATTCAAGTTTATAAAAGAGAATCGCAAAGCCATGGCAAAACTTTTATTTTAATAAAAGTTGCTGCATATGGTGAACATATTTTGATTACCAAAAAACCAGGACACATGGCCCAGAAAACAAATGATACTCGAATTTTACTCAAAGATGCCTTATTAATTTCAATAGGCCCTACAATTATAGGCTATGCCCCCTCTGTGGATAGAAAATTGTTATATTAAGACACAAATTCAGATAGCCCAGGCTTCTCAGAGGATACTCAACATGTTTTATTATGACAGGTTTAAAAAATAATGAATGAAATAATGATTAAAAAATAATGTCTCTTCTGTATTAGAAAAAATAAATATATAGCTAAATATTAATTAACTAAAAGAAATACCTTCAAATTGAACAAAAATACCTCTCACAAACGTACAAAAACGAACTAGTTTTCTTCCTCTTTATCCTGTTTTTCTTCCTCATCCTCCTTGTTTGCTCATCTCCTATATTTTGCTCTAAAGCTGATCTTTCCCAGCGTTTTTTTTTTTTTTTTTTGAAAACCAGGACATCACTTTATAAAAAACGGCCAGGACAGGACGTCAAAACAGGACATGGATAACAGGATTGTTGGTCACTGGTCACTCTATTGCTGCATAACTTCTGATTTTGAAATAAAAATTGCGAGTGTTTGTGGTACAGCTCACGCACTGCAAACGCAGCATATGTGAAAGCACTTTAGCGCGTGCGGCTCCTGTACCGGATACGCACCGCAACACTCACCGCATACGCACTGCAAACGGAGTATGTGTGAAACGGGCGTTAGTCTCTTCTCTGCACTCAGCTAGCATGTGGGTTTTGTGTTTATAGAGTTGACCTTTTAACTTCTAGCATTATCCATTCCATAGGCTTGTGCCCCCCTTTACTCATGGAGAACCATGGCGGACATACCTCGTGCTGATACTACTGGCTCATGTTTTCTGGCCGTCGAAAACTTCACCAAGTTTGTGGAATATGCTCCGTGTCGCACAGGTGGGCTTGAAGGCAGCGATGATTTGTTAAGGCACTGTCCAATAGAAGTTGTTTTGAAGTGAGAGTACCATAACTTGTTGTCCGTTGCAGAATTTCATGGAAGAAAAGGACAAGGCTACTGTCAAGGGGGATTCAGTGCTGATTTTACTCAGGTGAGACATTGTTAGAACTGAATAGAACAGATTTCAAAATGTAATGCATATCTGCTGTTTTCCACTTCTGATCTGACTTGGATACTGTTGCTATGTTACAGGAAGGAAAGGTGGTGCTTGGAGGACCAGGCAGTTACTTCTGGCAAGGTTTGGCTTTCAAAATTTAGAAACTAGTCTTTTTAAAGCTTATCAGTATGTGGCATTTATGTTAAGTATGGTATGACCACTTTAATTGAAAAATTTGGGGTCGGTAAGATTTTTTTTTTTTCATGGAAGGGATAAAAAGATAAAATCTTTATATCCAGGAAAGGATGCAGTAAATCAAAGGTGGCAGACCAAACGGATTTGATGTAATTTCGAACAAAATCAGGCCAAAACTAGCTTCGGTTGGAGTTTGTTTTGGGAGTTCACTTTCTGGCAATGTTTGGTATGGCTGGTAAACACCTTTGTACTACCATTGGTCCGTGGCGATTATGTAATGTGCATGTGTGCACGGATGTTCCGTCGCCTTTCACTTGGAAATCTTTTCTGGTTCATAAAGGGAAACTCCACTTTTTTTGGAAATAGGCTCATTTTACAACTCCCCCAAAGTTAAACAGTTGAGTTTTACCATTTTCAAATCCATTTAGCCGATTTTCTGATATTTAGAAGAATATCAGTAACCAGACAGTTTCTGGTCTCATTGACTACCATATTGTATGTTTTTTCCTACTACGGTAGTCAATGAGACCAGAAACGGTCTGGTTACTGATATTCTTCTAAATATTAGAAAATCGGCTGAATGGATTCAAAAACGGTAAAACTCTGGGGGAGTTGTAAAATGAGCCTATTTCCAAAAAAAGTGGAGTATCGGACATTCGTGAGTAAAAACATGAACACACTGGAGTAATAAATGAACGTTATTTGACTTTACTAGAGTGCCGAATTGCAGGGCTCATCCATGCTATGTTCAGATGCTGTTCTTATGCTTTATTTTATTTTCTCCTCTCAAAATGTGAATATTTACATTTATTATTTGAATCGACTGTGACCTTTAGCTCAATGCAAGTGCAATTAAAAGATCAATTTCTCCTTACAAACTCTAGGCCAATTGATCACCGCAGTTAAACAAGAAATCGTCAAGGCCTATTACCCGGGATACTTCTTGACCTCAGTGGATGGACAGATTCAGACCAAACAGAAAAAAGAGATCTCATTTGATGACAACTACATGGGTACGTCTTTCTATCCCCCTTTTATTAGCTGTAGAGTTGTTTTTATTATTGCCTTATCACAGAGTGTTTCCTTTTTGTCACCACCGACATTTTCTTTTTCTTTTTTCTGCCTTCATTGGTTTAACAGGTTACTCATTGGCTGTGGGCGAGTTCAGTGGTGATGATGATGAAGGTGAGTGTCGTAACTCTAAAAAATAAAACCTCTACATCATAGTGGCGTGCTCAATTAGGTTACAGTTTCACTAGCTTATTTTGGTGTCGTTTTTAATTTACCTATTAAAAATGGAAATAGAATGACAGTGTTTTACCACAGATCATGATTTAACATCATCATCTGCTGTTTGAATAACCATAGACAGAAGCATTAAATTGGAGCACTTTATGTCAAACCATTAAAAGGAAGTGTTATGATTATACCCTATTATATTCATTTCACTTAAACAAACTTGAAAACAGAGCACTTGGAGTGGCTCTGATCACCAGAATTCTCTGAGTTCCTGAGGAACCAACAGATTTCCATGTTTCCACTACTAAATCTTTCTCTTTTTCCTCCTTTTTTTTTGGCGTGCCTGCTCTCAGACTTTGTGACTGGAGTTCCCAGGGGAGTCAGACTCCATGGACAGGTGAGAAGAAGCAGTAACGTTATCAACTGTGAGATTTAGCCAGAGAACTTTTTGTTCAGATTGGGGATTACAGCAACTTTTCAGTGTGATACATGTCACAAAATCCCTTACACATTCCCTAAATTAACCCAGAGATTCATATGATGGTACTTAATGGAACAAAAATGATAGTGTGTTGCTTTTTTTTCCATCAGGTTTCCATTCTCAATGGCTCTCTGGATTTGCTGAAGACTTTTATTGGAGAGCAGGTAAATTCAATCCCGTTTATTTAATTTCCACCATGACAAACAGTAAACAAGATCAACATTTGGATTGTAGTAGTATTAAACTTTTGGTACATACCATATTCCACACTGACTAAGGTGAAATATGCATTGGTGCATTGATGATTAAACAGACAAAATTATCAGAGAGACTTGGTTACTGGATTGTGGCCTTGTTACTAACCGATATTTCCAAATCTAGTTTCTAATTTGTTATATTGGCTTTTGTGGTGCAATGCTTCTAATTTATGACGGCAGCTATTTTTGAACGTGGCATTTAAACATCATCCCACCATGATATTCAAACTGCTGCACACTGATGATATAAGCAAAAATAATTTCCTTTAACAAGTCTCTTTAAACTGGGCTAGAGTGCTCTGTGGTAAGCAGTAAAGGACGGATTATGTGAGGCGAGAGCTTACGGGCAATTTTCCTAAACTAGCGCCACAGTTTTGCAAATGGAAATTGTTGGAGGCCTTTAACTGCTCTGATTGCCTCAGCTGAGTAAATACAATCAAAAAGCATTTGTGTGTGTGCCCACCTCAGGGGGCTTGAAAAAGAGCCACATCTGAATCATCAAAGAGCTCTCTTCATGTACTCACACCACAAACTGGAGTTAATGGCAGTGTATGCCTAAGGCGAAAATGTGACCTTCATAAGATCCTACATGTTGTTTGCATGTCCAGTGTAAAAATGACTTGTATCTATGATGATTCATATCAATTACAGTTTTTAGATTTTAATTCACCCCAAATTTTTCAGATGGGTTCCTACTATGGCTACTCGGTGGCTGTTACTGACATCAACAATGACGGGTAGGTAATCATAACCAGATTTATACAAGAATGTGCCACAGAAATGGTATCAGTGTTTAAGTCTGTGATTCGTATCACCTTCAGAATGACAGACCTGCTGGTTGGCGCTCCCATGTTCATGGTTCGTGACTCTGATGGGAGGTTAGAGGAGTTGGGTCGGGTCTACGTATACTTGCAGAATGGACCTCTGGATCTCACACCTCAGCTACCTCACCTCACCGGCACACAGACGTTTGGCCGGTTTGGCAGCTCCATTACCCCTCTTGGAGATCTCAACCAAGATGGTTACAATGGTGAGAGATTTGCCCAGATTTTTGCATTTGTTTATCTTCCGGTCTTTAACCATATCGGTTATCGGCCGATATTGGAGTTTCTTTATCGGTTTTGGTTGTTATTAGGTTTATATCGAACAATATTTCATTGTGCATGCTCATTTGTCTAACGTTTACATTTAGATTACCTTTGTAGTCATGGAACACTCATTTAAGTTTGTAAAATGTAATATTTAGCAAATCTCAAAATGAATATCATTCATATTGTACATTATAATGTTATGATGCCTAAATTTACTTAAAGAATTTTAATATCTGCCGTTTATCGGTAAAAATAATTCATAAATATGAATATATATATATATATATATATATTTTTTTTTTTTTTTAATTTACAAAATTATATAGAATTTAAAATCTGTCACTTATTGGTTAATTTAAAATAATTATACATTTTTTGTGTGTGTTTCATTTTTAACTTTAGACAAAATAATATACGAATTTAACATCTGTCATTTATCGCATGTTGCTTTTAGTTTTTTTGTGTTCAATTTTTAATTTATTTAGAGAATATTATTATAATATTGCATTTTAAAATCTGTAATTTATCAGTTCATTTCAAATTATTATTATTTTTTTAGACACAATTATATAGAATTTTAATGTCTGTCATTTATCTGTTCAATTAAAATGATTACTTTCAAAACTAAAACAATAAAAACGATTTTTTTAGACAAAATAAAATGGAATTTTAATATCTGTTGTTTATCACTTCTTGGATTGACCAGAAATGTCCCCTAATTCTGCAATCTGCTCTTAACAGATGTGGCCATCAGCTGTCCGTTTGGTGGGGAAAATAAACAAGGATTGGTGCTCATCTATAACGGACATGCTGGAGGACTCAGGGAAAAGCCCTCTCAGGTGATCGCTGGCCAATGGGCTTCTGCCGCACCGTCAGCTCTACCTGCAAGTTTTGGTTACGCCCTTCGTGGAGGCAAAGACCTGGATAACAATGGCTACCCTGGTGAGAAAGCTATGTCTGTTGAGCTACCGTAGCCACCACCATTACTTTTGAAATCTAGTCTGATATCATGTTTTTGTTGTTTGCAGATCTCATTGTTGGTGCATTTGGTCAGGACACAGCCTTTCTTTACCGGTCAGTCAAAGACATTTTTACAAGTCACAAGTCAGTTTCAACAAAAATTAAGCAGCACAACAGTTTTCAACATTGATGATTGTGAGAAATGTTTCTTGAGCTCCAAATCAGGATATAAGAATGATTTCTGAAGGATCATGCGACACTGAAGACTGGCGAAATGATGCTAAAAATGTAGCTTTGCATCAGAATATACTGAAATAGAAATAGTTATTTTAAATTGTCATAATATTTCACAATTTAATTGTTTTTAATGTATTTATGATCAAATAAACTCCTCTGTGAGGAGAAGACACTACTGCGATAAACCTTTGAAGGGTAGCCTACCTATGGAAAGCTATTTCAATTGCAATCATAAAACTGTTTAAAATGCTAAATACTGATGATATGTCATTTCCAGGTCTCGTCCTATTGTGAACACCAGTGCCACCTTGACTGTCTACCCAACTATGATTAATCCTGAGGAGAAAGTTTGCCCCATAAGCCGTGGGAACGAGACCCTCTACGTGTCCTGGTATGTCCACCATCTTGTTTCGGACACAATTTGTTGTATTCCTGGTCCAATGCAGTAAATAGGATTTGGATAATAAAGCCTGAGCATTCAACAAGCAATAACATGGTACAAGATCATGATCTTTCACATTTAACATCAGTTAAGCAGCATTGAAGTGCACTTATGTAGGAATTTAACAAATCTAATTTAGTAAATGAAGGTTACTTCATTACGTCCACAGTTGGGCTTTGTGTGTCCGCCCGGCCGAGCATATGGAAAGGTGTAGTTATGTTGTCTGCAGATGCTTTTCCAAATGGTTTGGACACGCTATGCTGGTTGAGAACGAGCCAGGAAGGTCCATTACGTGCGTTTTTGAAATATACATCCAGTCTGTGGAGTGAAAGGAAACTCCACAGGGCTGGCCTCCATCTGACGTAAAATGTCTGTGTCTCCGCCTGTTCTGTTTTATACAGGGAAAGTTTGTATACGTTGTATATGTCTTGATTATAAGTCGTTGCCTAGACACATAGGCTTTTGGGAGAATTTAGAGAGAGAGAGAGAGAGAGAGAGAGAGGTCTAGCAGCGGCTTTGAATGAGATATTGTTAAGTGGTGGAACAGCTGGGAAACATCAGGACGCACTGAGCTACACACACACACACACACACACAGATGTATGCTGAGGCTTAGAAACACACATGGGAACACATTGTGTTTATTGCACAGGTCAGAAGTAGCCCGGATTGTGATTTTTTTTTTTTCTTTTCTTCTTTTACTCTTCCCCTTCTGTATCTTTTTTCTTTTGTGTTCTTTGTTTTGTATCTCCTTTTTATTCTTATATATTTATTATTTTATCTACTCCTTTTTCTCTCTTATTTTGTGAAACTTGTCTTTTAAACCTTTTCAGTCCTTTTTAAAAAGGTTTTCATGTCGTTCATTTTTAAAATATTTTTCTTTCTTGCTTGCTTTCAGTTACCACCATCATTTATTACTCTCAAATAGACGGATACTTTGCTATTAACTTAATTAGATAGTCATCTATTCTTCAAAAGTTTGGGGTCAGTTTCTTTTAAATTAATACTTTTATTTAGCAAGGATGTATTTAATTTATCAAAAGTAGTACTAAAGACGTTTTTAATATTATAAAAGGTTTCTATTTCAAATAAATAATGTCTATGCATCAAAGAATCCTGACAAAAATGTATCACGGTTTCCTCAAAAATATTAAGCGGCACAATAAATATTAATATTTCTTGAGCACCAAATCAGCATATTAGAATGATTTCTGGATCATGGACAGTTATTTAAAATGTTTATAATATTTCACTATATTATCGTTTTTTAACTGTATTTTTGATCAATTAAATGCACACTTAGTGAGCATAAGTGACTTTTTTTCAAAAACCATCAAAAATTGTACCGACCCCAGACTTTTGAAAGGTACATTGCATCAGTTAAATCCCCTTTCCTTCCTTCCTTTCCTCAGGCTGCCAAGCCATTTTGCCTGAGAAAACGATAAAAGCAAATATTTCACAGCCAAAGCGATGCAACCAATGTGTTTCTAATGCCTCATTGTAATAAGTCCACTTCATCTCTCATCATTTGTCTGCTGTGATTCTTACAGTGTCAACCTGAGCTTTTGCCTAACAGCCAATGGGAAGCACCTACCAAATGATCTCGGTAAGCCACATCTGCTCCCGTTCACATACCTATAGGATCCTCTTTACAAAGTTATCTTAAATAATATTCCTTTTTAGATAAGCAACCACCTGCAACACCCAAGCATTGCATCGGAAAGTTATTCTAGGTTTAATTTCTCCACAACCTAAAATGTTTTTGTTTTTTTGCAGAGCTTTGCTTAATATTTCTGTTTCCCATCCATCCATAAGCCTTTCTTTGTCCATATGCAACCTTCACAATGTATTTATTCAGTAATGGCTTCCCTCTATATGGAAGGCATTTTATGCCAATGTTGAATAAATCAATTAAATTAAATTAAATTAAAACCAGAATAACAATTTTATTATGGAAAACTGTATGCACAATATGTGACAAAATTGAAAATGAAATGGTTTAATTTTCATTTTAATGTTCACTGTGACAATGCATCATCATGCTGTCGAATCACCATTTGGATTTTATTTTTCAGTTTGATAAGGATGATGTATTGTCACCTTAAAACTCATTTAATTAAATTTTCTGTTTTGCATGCAATTTTCTATAATGAAATGGTTAATCTGGTTTTAGTTTTCATTCTTATCATTTCATTTATTATTATTATTTTTTTAATTGGCAGAAAATGCCTTCCATAACTCTATTCCCCCTGTGCTAATGATACCACCATATGCCCTGGTGTTAGTGGCCTAGACTATGTGTGAAGAATAACACCTACTACACACACTCAGATAACAGAGCACAGGTGCCCAACATACATCTAAATGGCATGCACATTCCTTCATGCCCATCAAAAGCATTATGGCTTTTCTTTTCAGGTTTTGGATGATGATAAAACCTAAACGTTTGGGAGAACTTTCCACTCTTGCCAAAGTTCTGATCTGACCAATCGGCTTTGAGATTTAGTGCCGTGTCAGCATGGTGCCGTCCTGCACCTGTGTGCGGACCAGAAGACTTCTAAATATATCTGTTAATGGGTCTGTGTTGTAGAGTTTAACATTGAAGTTCAGCTGGACCGTCTGAAGCAGCAGCAGAAGGGGGCCGTACGGAGAGCTCTGTTCTTAGACACCCATCTCCCCGCTCAGATGAGGACCATGACTGTGCCAAATGGAGGCAGAATCTGTAGCGACACTAAGATCTACTTGCGGGTGAGTTTTCATCCACAAAACTTTGTAAACCGGGAGATTAATGGTATTACTAGAAATATAATAATACATTTATGTCATGTTTCGGTTTGATACACGATACTGATCTCACGATAAACAACTTAAAGGGATAGTTCACCCAAAAATGAAAATTCCGTCATGATTTTACTCACCCTCTATTGCTAATCTATTAAATTTAGGCATGTAATCATGTCCTAATGTGGCATTCAGAAGACATTTGTTGATTAATGTACATTTTATAAGCAAGGGGATTGTGAGCCAATGAGAATTAAGAGTAGGCGGGGTTTAACCAATGGAAATTTGAACATAGTACAAGATAAGTGTTTAAAGTGAAGATAAGTAAGATAAGTGCGGCAACACACAAAAAAAAATGCAGCGAGGGATTAAGAGTGTCATTTCATCCTGCATTCGTACCTTTCTCACAAACTCCCACTCTGTTTTCCTCGGAGTGTAGGATGAGAAGGACTTCAGGGATAAGTTGTCTCCCATCTTCGTTGCGCTCAACTTCAGCCTGAACCCTCAATCCGCGGCAGACAGACACGGTCTGCGGCCCATCCTCAACTACCAGACGGCGGAGCTCATCGAACAGAAAGTACGTACATATCCCACAATGCTTTGCAGGAGTAAGCCGAGATATTGCATGGTGTGGTGTGTTCTTCTCCCCTTTCATGATGAGATTGTCAAAACATACATCTGGGATGTTCTCCAAATTGTCTGGAAAGCCGTTTGAGAGCCGGAGGAAACGTGTAGCCTGTAGAGCGGAGAACTTTTCACTGTCCCACCAGGAGAAGCTCACTGGGCATTGTGGAAACTCCACCGTAGAGGTGTTTGTGTGTATAAAGGGTTAATAGTTTTCTGTTTTTTTCCGGGCGGGTCCTCACAGGCCATATGCCGTCTGTTTAGGTTTAACGTTTTGGGTGGCAGTTTTCTCTCGGTAGTCATTGAGGCTGTGCCGAACACATGGGCCGCTGTGTTTTTGCATATGGTCAATCTAATCAGAGGTCTTGGAAACATTGCACATGGAGCGAACTTCTGAAACCGCTTATTCGGGCCAAGTGGAAGCTCTTTCATTCATGATAAATGAGTTTATCCATGATTATCGAAAGGAAAATTCTTGTTCATTTGTTCATATGATTTAAAATAAATAAATAAACAAACTGTTAATCTATTTTCAAATTAAAATTTGATTACACTTAAAAATATCATTTTGTAATAATTTATTTTTAATTATAATTATTATTATTAGGAGTACTATTAAGAATATTACACTATTATTATGAATATTACATATGTTTAACATAAAAAAATACTGTGAAAATGAAAGTGTGTGTGTGTATATATATATATATATGCGTGCGTGTGTGTGTGTATATGAATACTATATATAAATAAATAGTACTCTCTATATATATATATATATATATATATGTGTGTGTATGTGTGTGTTTGTTTATGTGTATGTTTTTTTTTTATATTTTTATAAATATTTACAATATTTATACTCTAATATATAAAAATATATAAATATATGTATATAAAAATATATTTCGTTAACAACAATATTATTAATATAAATTATGAATTATAATTACTCTAAAACATTGTGGGTATTTATATAATAATTACATTTATACAACATAATAAAATACTTTATTAAATAATATTTCTTCCTAATAAAAAGTAAGAGATTATGCCACACTTTAAAGGCTTTTCTTTTCAAGAATTAATGGAATAAATTAATAGACCTGACAAAAAGCTTATATGTGTTTTTTATTTGCATGGGACTATTAATGTGAGGCTCCATATTCGTCTCGCCTTTTGATGAGAGATGTTTTGGGCCTCCTTTGATAAATGTTGTGAGTGATCTCGCTTGGCGCCCTCCAGTTTGCTGACCCAATCATGCTGTTTGCAGACCTTGACACTTCCGTAAACACTTGACGGTGGTTTTGGCTGAGGGTCAGCTTGGACATATGCACATGAGACCTCCTCTTGTATCTTCTCTTGGGCTTCTAATTGTTTGGTTGCTTTAGTGAACCCAAACAACCCACTCCAGGAGGTTCGGAGTTGTGGAAAGGAGTGGGTTGTAATTAGAGCTCAGCGATTGCTGATTACAGGGAAGCCACTTTGCCCTTTCTAATCTCCCATTCTATTTTTTTATCCTCATCGTCATGTTGCGTCATCCTCGCACATGTTGGACATACGGCATCAGGTGGAAGCAATTAGCCGTGGCACGACTTTCCCCTTTTCTCCATGTTTTCATTCATTCATTCATAAATTGTAAATGGATATGGATTCTCTCTCATTAATGTGTGTGTGCTTTATGCGATATATTTGTGTGTGTGGTGAGAGTTGGGTGGTGTCGCCTGCAGCTAGCGTGCGGTTTAGGGGTGGCACTGGCAGCCTCTGATGTGGATGTTGGTGGTAGATAGAACCGAACCGCCATAGCTTTTTATTCCTTTAAATGAGCTCTATACATTATTGAAGCCAATACACATCTGCTCTTCAGCCCAGAATTCATTCAGCATTATTTACTATTCTAAAAATTGTTATTTCGGGCGGCTGAGAAGTGATGTTTACCAATGCAAATGGTCATACTTATAGTTATATTATGTTTTAGACGGCACAATCCTCTGACAATTACACTGTAGTGCGCTAATACTTAACCCAGCTGAACTGCTGTTTACAAATATTTTATTATGAGTACTTTGCTTGGATTTTTGAAAATAGCTGCAGTTGTTTGACATTCAGGGGTTGTAAAGGTTTATTGGATTTTTTTTTTCTTGTGAAGTACACAAAGATTGTTAATTTCATTATTGGTTACACAAATTGTATTAATTGCCTGTTTGAATGTTATCGGAGTCATTCTGTGTTCGATGATGGATTTTTTTTTGTAATTGCAATAATAAACAAAATAATTAATAATAAACAAAAATAAAAGCTTACAATTGTTCTGAATTTGCATAGATCTGCCGGGCAGGGTTGCCATGTCAGCTGTTTTTCCGCGGAATTAGTCTACTTTTAAACTTGTCGCAAGTTGATTATTGTTATTTTTTTTAAAGGTTTATTTGAATGCTTGTATTGAGCATTCTAACATCTATTTTACATTCTATCCATGATACAACTGTGCTAGATGATGAGTTAAGTGAGTAAGGACACTGATAGGGAGCTCTTTTATGAAAACAGACTTAACTTTTAACAGACTTAAAACAGCATTTGATTACTGCTATATAGTGATTTTCAAGTTGAATTGTGTATAATGCATACATCAACTGTAAAATATGCTTTCTAGGTATGGGAGTGGCATATTTTGAGTTTTGATATTTGGGGATGGGACATTGGGCTCGTTTTGGGCTACACTTTGATTAAACTTTGGCCTAGTTTTGGGGAGTAGACCTGGCAACCCTGCTGCCTTGTTTCATTCTGGTTGCCCAATATTCATCATCCAAACAATTTCTGAAAGACCAAAGACATTACAAAAGTAAAATAGATTGCAAATTGACAATACAATATTCTCTCTCTGACATTGAGTAACTTACCTTTACTTTTTTTCTGGCTTCTGCTCTAGACCCAGATTTTATTGGACTGTGGAGAGGACAACATTTGCGTCCCTGACCTGAAACTCTCCGTGCACGGGTAAGATGATTAGCAAGAAATGCAAAAAAGAAAAGAAATAAAGGCCTGGGGTTTAGTTTGCTTACGCATATAACAATATTAAGCTTGAGAAATGAGTAATTGCTATTCCAACTACTGTTTAGATGAGATATTTAGATTAAATATAAGTGATGAGTCACAGCTTTTAGAAAGTCTCAGTAATGGATAGAGTTTTCCCAGGTGAGAATAGTGACACACACAAGCACAGATACACACTGACTTCATGGAAGAACAGGAAGGAAGGCTAAGCAACAGGTGCTGGGATTGGCTGACCTAGCGTAATTTGGGGCTTGGAAATCTCCACAGCCCCCTTTTCCCTTGATTTGATTTGTTGATTCGTGAAATCTGTGGGTATTTTCTGTCTTTTATACACCGATTTGTTTGCACATGCTGTTATTCTTCGACCGCAAAAATGCGCCTTACCAAAAACATTACAGTTTTGTTGCATTTGTCTCAGGTCACATACAGTATTTATGATACTGCGCAGGGCATTAATTCTCTCCGCAGAGTGATTTGGATTATCTTAACATTCAACAAGCAGAGGGAATAATACGAATTGGTGATTCCCTGGAGCGGTTATTCTTTAGGAGAAAACGTGAAACTACATCTCGACAGCTTCCCAGAGAATGCCTGGGACAACATGGCTTTTCTTTAGTACCACTCTCAGCATCTGCTTCCCAGGTCCATGTTGAGGAAACCCAGCCAAGTTCTCCGTTTCACTCAAATGAACTTTTTGTGCCGTATCACCTCCATGTGATTATTAGAGCTCACTGGTGTTAATTTGTTGTGAGGATCGTGTATTTATTTTGATTAGCAATTGAATGTAAAGCTTGACCTTCTTGTGACACGACCCCAACCTCACATGTGCCCATCTGAAGGGGTTTGTTATGAAAGTGCAGCAAGCGACGGGTTCCATGTAGGTTGGAGTCTCCCACCAGCCGAGTGCCAGTGTTTGAATTCAGTGTGTGCCGCTTCCCCAGCATGGCTTTACGAGGCCAGGCGGTAATTGGAAGCGTCTGTGTGGCCCTCGCATGGAATTTCTCATTGTGTCTGAGATGTAGAGAGAAAAGAAAGGGGGGAGGGAACATGTAGGAATAGAAAAAGGGAACTTTGCGGAATGTTTCACAGTCTTTGTCGTTGCATGTTGAACTTTATTGCTACAATGGAAATTAGGGGTTTTTAATAGGAAATGTGTGTGTAATGCAGGAGGAAGGGCTTCCTGTTAGAAAGATCTGGGTGATATTTCATCGCTAGATCAGCAGAATTACACTTTCTTTTTTTGAAAGAAATTAATACTTTTGTTTAGCACGGATTAATCAAAAATAACACATTTGTAATGTTACAGGAGAATAAATGCTGTTCTTTTAACCCTAAAACTGTATTCTGGACAAATGTGGGCAAAATAGTTTTGATTTATTTTTAAAAAATACTTCCCTTGATCTGAGTGGTACAAGACTTGGCTACTTTTCCTAAGTTTAGCTCCTGAACACACACGATTTTTTTTTTTTACTCAATTCTACAATGTTAAGTGGGTGAAAAAAAAGCTTGTTAATAATTTGGGTCAAAAATGGGCACCTATAGAAATGAATGGGGAAAACTGTTCTAAAATAAGCCAAAATAAGACACCAGGTGACGGCAAAGTCACTTAATCTTTAGGTTTTAGCTCTAAGAACTTATTGGAAAGATATTTTTAATGTAGTTAAAAAAATTAAAAAAATAAAACAACATAGTAATTAATTTACATTGAATAATTTACATAGAAAATATGGTACTTTTTGAAGTAAATAAATTCAAAAATACCCCCAAAATAAATAAAAAAAACATAAATGGATAGACAAAACTTTATCGAAGACATTGATATAACATTTATAATAAATAAAAATTAGGATCACACCAGTCTTGTGCCCACATTTATCCACAATTACAGGATTAAGGGCTATAAAGTGAATACGGTTTGAGGGCTAAACTTTCTGGTCATTAAAAAATCCCAATGGTTTCACAAAATATTAGGCTGCACAACTGTTTTTTTCACAGTGATGTTAATAATAAGACATGTTTTTTTGTGCACCAAATCAGCATATTAGAATGATTTCTGAAGGATCATGTGACACTGAAGACTGGTGCTGTAAATTCAGCTTTGCATCACTTGAATAAATTACATTTTAAAATATATTCAAATAGAAAACAGGTATTTTAGATGCGATAATATTTTACATATTTTACTGTATTTTTGATCAAATAAATGCAGCCTTGGTGAGCATAAATCACACCCACCCCAAACTTTTTTTGAATGGTGATACTTTACAACAAAATTTCAAAATTTAGGTGTATATCTATCTACTTTTTAATTGATTAGTCATGCTTGTTAACACTCTAAACCTATTGCTTATATTCAGGGTTAGAGATTTAAACAAAAGTCTTTCTGTATAAATAAACATTGGCCAATAACTCCTCCCACAATGTTTGTACTATTGCTCTAAGATTAAATCAGCACTTGATGAGCTGTATAGAAGACCCTATAGAAGGTAAATTAGCTGCCAAGGCAAGAGCTTAATGTTTTTTCATGTTTTGGGTACGGCAGGGACAGGAAGGAAGTGTACATGGGCGATGACAACTCTCTGACCCTGACTTTCAACGCGAAGAACGACGGAGGCGGAGCTTACGAAGCCGAGCTGTATGTGGTCTTGCCACCAGAGGCCGACTACAGCGGAATAGCCCGCAATAATGAGGTGAGATATGGAGACCCTCCCTCCAGGTGCTGCCTATTACACGGACGTGTGCCAGATCCCGTCCATTAACTCCTACATGTGTTCAGCATTTCAGCTGAGAAAGACCTTTGTTCTGTTACTTTGATACTCAAGAAAAGATGTGTTTTTTATTAATGGAGACATGTGATGAGAAATTCCGTAGTGAGGCAAAACTTGACAGCAGTCGGTGTTTTAATGCGCTGGTTAGGGGAACTGTGGGACATTTTGTGGGACAATTTCAGTTTTTGTGTTTAATTTTTACGATTTTTTTTTAATGAAAATATGTGTGTATATGTGTGAATGATAAAATGTAATAATGAATAATTGAATGAATAATTATTTTTGCTTTAGTACAATGACAATAAAGTAATCGGTTATCTGATTTGGTAAACAACATGTCTTTATAATAATGATTATTATTTTCTTTATACATTAATATGTAGATGACTATTCATGGAAGGAGTGTCTGGATCATGGGTATTGAAAAGGGCTAATAATGAATTACTTGAACATATTTTCATCCCTAAGGATAATTTAGAGCAAAAAATGTAATTCAATAGTAGTACCAGAACTGGTCTAAATAGTCAAGACATGAGTCAGGAGTATGGTGTGTGTGTGTGTTTTCCGAAATTTACAGGTCTTTTTCTCTATTTCTCTGGACAGAGTCTCACCCAGCTGACATGCAGTTATGAGACGGAAAATCAGACCCGTTACCTCAGCTGTGACCTGGGGAACCCCATGAAATCAGGCACCAGCGTAAGCACACTTAATCTTTTCTGTTTGTGTGTGTTTACACACTAGTGTGACTTGAGGTTTCACATTGTGATTGAAAAAGCACCTTTTATCAAATGTGATTGAATCTTACTAGTTTCCCAGTGTGTCTGAAAATTGTAAAATTGTTACTTTGACAGTCATGGAAATGTGTAGAATCGTATGATGTCATGGAAAATACATTTCTATAGAGAATATCTGTCTGTTTGTCTCTACAGACAATGTCTTTACGTCTATCTCTACATTCATTGTCGTTATATCTACATCTATCGTCTCTCTCTCTCTCTATCTATCCATGTCTATATCTATCTATCTATCCATCCATCCATCCATCCATCCATCCATCCATCCATCCATCCATCCATCCATCCATCCATCCATCCATCCATCCATCCATCCATGTCTCTATATCTATCTATCTATTTCTCTATATCTATCTGTCTGTCTGTCTGTCTTTCGTCTCTATATCTATCTACATATATATGTATTGTCTCTATATTTATAGTTCTATTTATTCTGAACTATACAAATTTTCCTTGGCTAGAAATTGCTTTTCTGTGTGCAATTTCTATAAAAATATTTTTTAACAATCCAGTTATCCTTATCCTGTAATCAAAAACGTCTGGAAAAGTGGAAATTCTGGTTACTGACAACTGGTATTCTCCGAAATAAAATCCAGACCTCCAGCAACCATAATTGTGTCCTGTTAGTCATGTAACCTTTATTAGTCACCTAACCTGTTAGTCAGCTCATAGTGCTGTCTGGGGGTCTTGTTCAGGGCTGTGTTGGATCATGTTTGGACAGGCAGGAAGTTCCCACTAGCGATGCAGGAAGTGACAGTCATACGCTCTACCATGAGTGGAGTTCCCCTTTCCAAAATGCCACTGTGTGAAGATGGAGGGATTTGTCTGCTGAGATGGAATATAATTGGGTGATTGTTCAAACTGCTCCATATCAATATGTTTCCAGACACCTCTGTATGTTTCCGTCAGTGCAGCAACACTCCTCTAATTAGTTCAAGGCAGGTTACCTGGCTGTTTTACTCAGCAATTCTATTATTAGCTTTATTTAGGTCATTATTTTTAGATTCCAAGACCACCAAAGAGGTTTCTCGCAACAACTGGCCTGTATCTGTAATCGTATCTTATTTAATGAGATATTCAGAAATCACACCTACCCCCACGCGCACGGACACCCACACGCAAACTCTCACGCATGGAGTGGAGTGAAAACGAGCCGTTCGTGTATTATTGCCAGAGTTTGTGTGTGTGCGTGCGGTGGGAGCATAAAACCACAATTATAAAAGGGAGGCTGGAACTCCCATGCAGTCTGGAGTAGTTGTGTAGGTGACTTCAGCACTTTAGGGATGAGGGTAGTAACTAACTGGAGTGCTTTTGACAGTGCAGCTAAACATGACATCACTAAGATGAATGAGAGAGGATACATTTTAATGTTTCCACTTGTGTTTTTTGGATGGAGTACAGGAAAGAAACATTCCACCAACCTCAACATCCATTCTGTTGCTATGGTAGACAGTGCATTATGGGGGATTTGTATGTTCTGTGTGCTGTAGAGAATTCTCTGGGGTAATTCACGGACAGCTGAAATTCAGTATTGTGACATGGCAAATATTGTTGGCTCCTTTATGATAAATTGCTTGTGTTTTCTCCAATTTTTTGGTCGTTTTAGCTCAAAATTTCTGATGAATTATATGTTTGTATATATATATATGGAGGAATAAAGTTGATTTGATGGGATATTATGATGTGGAAATGTATTTTGTTTCATTTTTTTGCAGCTTTGGGCCGGACTACGATTCACTGTACCACGTCTCAAGGACACACACAAATTTGTGCAGTTTGACCTACAGATCCGTAGGTATGAAACTTATGAATATATGCAAATAAACACAGCTTATAAACAGATTCTATATTTACACTACACTGTACAGTAAATCAAATCTATACAGTAGCAAGCTTGGATAACTGTTTAATACTGTTAGTAACAGATCATTCTGCTTGAATTATAAAATATTAAAAATAATATAGTTTATGTATACATGTCATTATATACATAAGGGCTGTGAAACAATTAATCACGATTAATCGCATTCAAAATAATCGCATTCAAAAATTATTTTGTTTATATAAATCCACACACACATGTACATATTTAAGAAATAAAATAAATGCATGTTTTTATTAATATTTTAAAAATATATGATTGACAACATTTAAATAAATTTATTTAATTTATTAAAATAAATTGTATATATGTATTAATTATATTTAAAAATATAATTAATACAGTTTTTTTTCTTTTCTTTTTTACATTAAGTCAGACTGTTATGCATCATTATATCATGCATCTGTAATATAATATCTGTAATATAAATTATAGGTTAGTTGCACATGCCCTTAAATATGCTGTTTATTAAGCTCTCCATCTGTCCATCTGCAGTAAGAATGAGAATAACTCCCAGAGTGAAGTCGTCCCATACAAGTTGGAGGTGGTGGTCCAGTCTGATGTTATTCTGCAGGGGTGAGTTCACATGCAGAACCCATTTAGTGCTTCACAAGACCATAGCTCTTCTGGAACTCTCACTAGGAAGCTCTCCCTGTTCCCTCACCTTCTCATTTTCTCGTTATCTCTCGTTTTACAGCGTTTCCAGACCAGACAAGGTCTTCTTTCCCCCACCAAACTGGAAGTTGACCAAGAATGTAATGGTTGAACAGGATGTCGGACCCTCCGTCCAGCACACTTACGAGGTAAAGACCTTGTCTGACTCCTTCAGTTGGACTTGAAGTCAGAGTGGGCGGTCATTGATAGGAATCCAGAGTAATGGCTATAAATCACTATGATGCAATTTTGGGATGTATGGCTGCTTAGCAACTAGCAGTTAAATTTGCAGGATTTAAAATGTCTGCCCTTATAATTTTTTGAGGCGGATGGGCTACAACAGCAGAAGACCCCACCGAGTACCACTCATCTCCACTATGAATAGGAAAAAGAGGCTACAATTTGCAAGAGCTCACCAAAATTGGACAGTTGAAGACTAGAAAAATGTTGCCTGGTCTGACGAGTCTCGATTTCTGTTGAGACATTCAGATGGTAAAGTCAGAATTTGGCGTAAACAGAATGAGAACATGGATCCATCATGCCTTGTTACCACTGTGCAGGCTGGTGGTGGTGGTGTAATGGTGTGGGGGATGTTTTCTTGACACACTTTAGGCCACTTAGTGCCAATTGGGCATCGTTTAAATGCCACGGCCTACCTTAGCATTGTTTCTGACCATGTCCATCCCTTTATGGCCACCATGTACCCATCTTCTGATGGCTTCTTCCAACAGGATAATGCACCATGTCCCAAAGCTCAAATCATTATAAATTATTTTCTTGAACATGTCAATGAGTTCACTGTACTAAAATGGCCCCCACAGTCACCAGATCTCAACCCAATAGAGCATCTTTGGGATGTGGTGGAATGGGAGCTTCGTGCCCTGGATGTGTATCCCACAAATCTCCATCAACTGCAAGATGCTATAAAGATAATATAAACACTCACATATATATATATATATATATATATATATATATATATACATAATTTTATTTTTTGTTTTAGGTGATTTTATTTAATATTAAAAAATAATATAAAATGCAATTTATATTTTTTAAGTCCATTTCATATATATCTTTTTTTATGTCAGTGAGTGCCGCTGTAATTGCTGCTTGCAGTTTGGTTTCTTTATAAGTACTCTCTGCCAGGATTCTGCAGATGAGTCATGCAAACAACTTATACATGGAGAAGTTGTCATGGAGAATCTCCAACAGTTACACATAGGTCCTGAAATAGCACAAGGCATCAAGTCATCCTTTTATGATGAGCAGAGATTACAGAAACACCTGTGGAGCACGACTTAAATCTGTAGGTTGTGATGGTGCACGTGTAATCATGAAAATAACAAAGCCACAACCTTGATGTTAAACCAATGCGGTTGAAAGGGTTTATTATGACAACACTTGACTCATATCTCTCTCTCTCTCTCTCTCTCTCTCTCTCTCTCTTTCTCTCAGTTGGTGAACAACGGGCCGAGCCGCATCAGTCACACTCTACTTCAGCTCAGATGCCCCATGAGACTTCAAAGTAACAGGTTCATTTACCCACTGGAGGTCACGACGGAGGGGCCTGTTAACTGCACCACCCACAACATAGTCAACCCCTTGAACCTCAAGGTAAGACGCCCTGGGTTAACTGCAGGACAGAGATTTGATCAGGGTTCGCATCATGAAGAGCTTAATGCTGGAGTGCTTTCTGTCATTATGTGCATGACTTTGATCTATCAGGCTTTTCATTTAAAGCACTGTTTACGTGTGAATCAAATTAAACTTAATCAGGATCGTGTCTCTGGGTCATATCTAGCCAAAATGAAAAATGAAGCCTATTTGTGGACCCTTAGGCTTGAATACATTATTTTCATGAGAATTCTTATTAACGAATGGAAAAATGTCATTCTCATTATTATAATGAAAAAAAAAGGATTTATATACCATTTTAATACAAAGAAATTGTAACAAATTATATGTAAAATAATTACACACACATACACATACATACATATAGAGAGTATATATACTATTACTATTGAGAAAACTGACAATTACATTAAAACATCTAAATTACAATAATGATCATTTGAAATTGTGCCTAATTGTAATGAAAATAGCCAAGTAAAAATCCTCAGTTCAAAAATGTATAATTTTCCTCATGTGGAAAAAAAAAATATATATATATATATATATATAAATCTCAAAAATAAAAGTAAATAAATAAATTATGTATATATATATATATATATATATATATATATATAAATCTCAAAAATAAATAAATAAATTATATATGTATATATGTATATATATATATGTATATGTGTATATATATATATATATAGTTTTTTTTATATTTTTGAGATTTTTTTTTTTAAGATGTAAATTTGTAGTAATTTATGCTGTAAAGATATAAAACAGGAGACTCGGAGGCAGTCACATGAGGAGACCAACCAGAAGCTCTCAAAAGGGACAGAGCTTGTCCAACACCCAATATGTCCCAATAAAGTCTCAAATACATATGCCGAACACATGAACACACCACCCATCCATCCTTATTTCCTAATATGTCCACCCTGTCCCTAGAACAGCCCCACCCAAGGGCATTAAACCAGCCTTTGATCCTCCTGCCATACTCCCATCTCAATCTGCTTCCCTTCGTTCTTCACGTTCCACTGCTGTCTATATAAACACAGCCATCAGCTTAATCAGAGCTTCTTATGAAAGACCCCTCTCCAAGAGCGCACAAATGAGGGATCTCACGTTATAGAAAGGAATTTGAATCTCCATAAATGTAATAATTATTTCCCAACAAGTTGAGGACATATTTCTATTTTCTACAAATTACAAGTTTCTACACCCCTGTCTCTCTATTCTGTCCCATCTGATGGATGGATGATTCGTAATACAAAAATGCTGTTAACGCACATCTGGGATTGTGCAGAACTCCTCTCCGAAGTGCTTGTTTGTTCAGTTTCTCATGCTGTTTAGGGTGTTTTCTTGATTCTGAGGAGCGCATGAGTCTACACAATGGAGAAGTTGAGTAAAATTCAGACATCTGTTGCAAAATACCCCTTGTGTCCTGCACGTTGTGTCCCTCCCGTTGAGCTCACGGCTGAATGTCTGTGTTGAGTCAGAGGGCGTCAGTACAGATTGAACCGTGATGTCAGTGTCCACAATGTCCAAAAGGGTGGCGAGTTTCCATTCAATGTTCTGTTTCCTGTCTTTAGCTCCAGCAGTCTTCTACCGAGCAGACTCCTTTGCGAGACGCGGCACGGGAACACCACATCGAGAAGAGGGAAACGCACAAGGGCGAGCTGTCTCAGCTGACCAATCTGGTGAGATTTCTTCTATGTGAAGAGGGAAAAAAGTTTATAAAAAGGCTAAGCACAAAGAAAGCGAGTGAAACATCAGATGCCTAAATAGGGAGCTGTCTTCTCAACCAAAACCTCATGAGTGGAACCTCGTAATTTGAAACACTCTGCATAGTCAGCAACTCAAAGAACCCAATTAGCACTTCTTGCAATTGATTCCAGTAGAGTTGGGAAGCTAATGACTTCCCTGCTGAAAAGTCATCGAAAACCACCATGGACTGGCTTGCTGGTTTTAGTTGGTCTCCTTGCCTTGTCAGGCTGGTATGTTGGCTGATTTTGGAGTGGGTTTTGGAAACTTTTCAGCTGGTCAGAGTGGGACACCAGCTAAACACTAGCTCAGCCATGCTGAGAGACCTTAACCCTTAAACACATACCTTGGGTCTTTTGTGACCTGGGACGTCATTCACTACCCTCCTCCTTATGCATTTTTTTAGTTAGATATCAACTTTCTTAGAATTCCTCAATCAATTTAATCAATTTATTTTTTCCTCAATCAAATTTGTTGTAAAATTTGTATTGGGTCACTAATGACCTGAGGTGTGCAATAGTGTAAATATATATTTTTTTTATCTGCTCAACAATAATTGAATCTTTGATGACTGAATAAGGGCAACTCACCTTTATTCCCCAAGGTTGCAATGTTTGATACACAATGATGAAGTGACGTTTCACTTATAGTTATCACAGGCAGAAAAAAAAGAGTAGGAAGTATCATCAGCAAAAGTTGAAATGGCTCAGTGATTTAATGCAGAGCATTGAACACAAACAAAACTTGAAGCCAGAACTTAAAAAAAATGATAATATATATATATATATCCCACACAAATATTAGGTAAAATAGTCAATCTTTTTTTTTAAGCAGTACTTTTCAGTATTAACCCTCAGGTGCTCTTCGTTTCGGAGTCACATTTGTTATCCTCCCGGTCAAAAGTGACCGGACACCTAAAAATTAAATTTCCTCCATCCCAGTAAAACCAATGCAATTATTTTTGTTCTATAATATTTATTCTTTGTAATTTAGAATTTTGAGACAATTAGATTGAATTTATTAATATTTATGCAATATTTATGGTCTATTTTTGCCATGGAAATTTTTTTTTTGGTGGATTTGAATATATATTTGAAACAATCTCAAAAACGATTTTTTTATTAAAAAAATTTAAAATAAAAATTTGTGAATTTTTGTGTTTTTGTCAATTTCTCATTCATTTCCTATGGGGGTCATTTTTGACCAAAGACCACAAGTGTGACTATTTTTTTTACGATCACTTAGCATGTTCGGATCATGACGTCAATTTTTTTTGTATTCACATACATAATGCCATAAAAGTCACCAAGTTTCATAACATTCCGATGAAGCTGTGATTTTTAGAAATTCAAAACAGAAAATTTTTCGGACAGAAATGACCGAAGAGCACCTGAGGGTTAAATGTACGGAGATCCCAAAGTGAAAAAAAATGAAATTGGAGGAAAAGTTGTTTCAATGCTTTTGCGTTCACTCATAACCTTTGTCGTTTTCTCGATTTATCTCAATATTTTCCACCATTCCGGATGCATAAATTCGGGATTGCCTTCACTGAGAAATGCAAATGTTGAGCAAACACGTCCAATATGGCGCCTGAGGTCATGAGAATGCAGCGAGCCCTTTCGTTCACTAGTGTAGTAACCCAGAAGAAGGTCAAGTCACACTGGGTCAAAGATCTACTCTGACTGATTGGCCGCCATTAAAGATGTTTTGCTTGGTCGGTCTAGGTGCATGTGTGCGCATTTGTGCTTGCGTATGTGCGTGACCATTAATGACCTCATTACTCTCCAGAGTGATGGGTCTGCCGAAATGTCCTCGCTCTACCCTCTAATTCCCCGTTGTTCTCTGCGTCATTAACCGCTCCAGCTAGCGGCTCTCTCAGACAGCAGCTGTTTGTGTAGTCCAGCTGTAGGTAGCAGTACCTGACCAAAAGAAAGAGGGCTTTGTCGCCTGTTGCGCTCAATCGCCCACATTTATCATCTCTTGCTTGATGAAGTGTTCCTAGAGGGCTACTTATTTCTTCGCCTTGTGCTAATTTTGTGGAGGGAGAGCAGGAGTCTTTGTTGACATGTTCTGTTAGTGAACAGTGGAGATGTGTTACAGGACTCAAAAGGTCCAACCTAGGCTTGACATCTTTCGACTAGGATGAGGTGTTAATAGACGGGAACACTTTACAATAAGGCTTCATTTGTTAACATTAGCTAACATGAACTAATAATGAATAGTTATACTTTTACTAGCTAACCTTAAAGGGATACTCCACTTTTTTTTGGAAATAGGCTCATTTTACAAATCCCCCAGAGTTAAACAGTCGAGTTATGCCGTTTTCGAATGCATTCAGCCGATTTTTCTGATATTTAGAAGAATATCACTAACCAGACCGTTTCTGGTCTCATTGACTTCCATAGTAGGAAAAAATATACTATGGATGTCAATGAGACCAGAAACTGTCTGGTTACTGATATTCTTCTAAATATCAGAAAATCGGCTGAATGCATTCGAAAACGGTAAAACTCAACAGTTTAACTCTGGGGGAGTTGTAAAATGAGACTTTTTCCACAAAAAAGTGGAGTATCCCTTTAACAAAAATGAATAAGTACTGAAACATGAATTGCTTATTGTTAGTTAATATTAGTTAATGCATCAACTAATGGAAACTTATTGTAAAGTGTTGCCAAATATACAAAAAATTGAAAAAGATAAATGGACTTGACCTTTTTGCATATATTATATCTTATTGGCAAATGAAACGAATTTGATGTTACAGGGTGAACGTGGTAATGCACAGCTTGTAAAAACCAGGGAGCTAAATGTTATTGCATCTGTGGGTTGGAATCTGACTTCAGGCAACTGTATGCAGGATTTTACAGTCCTGTGACTCTTCTAGCGATTCCCCACTAATTTAAAGCAGTCGATGCACAAGACGCTAACATTAGGTCCTTTGTCACTGCCGTTGGCTCGTGACGTTAATGCCTGTCCCATGGTCCCATCTCTCCATCCGGATCTTCACGTTCATAATTATTGTTGGGTTTTTAATTAATGCTTGTGTCTCAAATGACAGCCAGGCATGCTTTTATGGTGATTTAATTTATTTCTGCTTGGAAATTGAACTCACATGGTCTGTGTTTGTTTAAAGGGCACGTCTTTTTAGCATCATCACAATTCAGTGTCAATTGCAGTTATTAAAGGGTTATGTCATGAGCTAAAATGTGCTGTGATGAAAGGGTTCTTTAAACTGATTATTAACTCTCTACTCTCCTCCTGTTTTTTTCTGATGTGCTAGTCTTGCTCCAGTGTGGATTGCTGGACTCTTACGTGTAACGTTGGCCTGTTGGAGCGAGGGACGAGTGCCATACTGCATGTTCGCTCGCGAATCTGGGCAGAAACATTTATGGAGGTGAGCGGAAAACCTTGGGCCAAGCAGTCGTCTCTCTAAATTATTACAAGCTTATGAGACTTATATTAAACTCAAATAGAGCTTGCATGCCTCTCAAAGTCTGTCCCATGATTATACTGGTTAAATTGATTGTTATAGTTTTTATTGTATAGTGTGACTGCTTCCTGTGAGTGTCTGTTCATGTATGTTAAAGAGAGTCAGATGATGTCTCCAAACAGGAGCTCTTTTGAGAGATGCCTTACATGCTCTCTGCTGTTCTAGCCAATACAAAGCTTATAAGTGAGTGCATTGAAAATACATTAGGAGAAATCCTGAGAGCTCAGAGGATTGGAATGTCAGAGGGGTTTTGTGAGAACCAAAGCCAGACTGAAACACTTGGATTCAGTGAAGCAATAACGCCCCCATCTGGATGCAAGTGGGATTGTTACATAAATGAAAATAGGCACATTCAAATCAATGCTCAGCCAGTTTTACATGGTTGTCATTGTGTCTGTGTGTGATTTGAAGTTTCTCTCAAATTGTAATGTTTGCATATTTGTTTTTAAAAACTGTAGTGAATTAAAAATGTAAATAAAAATATTATATTATGGTAAAAATACACAATTATAGCTGTACAATATACAGAATAAAACAGTATTATTATTTTCTTATTTCAAAAACATAATTGAGATTACTGAATATTTTTAAAAATGATTTTTTATTTTCTATAAAATCTAGACTTTTTTTTTATTTCTTTCCCGTATTGGTATTATAAATGGAGTGTGTGTGTGTGTGCACATCTTTGCATATATATATATATATATATATATATATATATATATATATATATATATATATATATATATATATATTTAATATGTATTTTCTCTTAAATCGTGATGTTTTGTCGTAATGTAAAAATTTTAAATATAAAAAAACAGTAAAAACAACTAAATTACAGTTATACAGTGTACAAAATAAAATATTGTTGTTATTATTATCATTATTTTCTTGTCTCATTTCAAACCATAGAGATTATCCATAATGTCTGTTTATTTCCTGGAAAACCTAGACTTTAATTTTTTCATTTCTTTCGCATATCAAGGTTACAAATGCAATTTTTGTGCTTTCATTTGCAGAATCGTTATAAAAGCTTTATTCTGGAGTGCCTTGCTAGTTACAAAGTGGAAAAGATGCCATATGCCATTTTGCCCAAGGTGACTCCTAGCGGTGCTAAAAAGGTAAACCTTCTCATCTAATCTCATTCATGATCATCACCAGACACAATCTAGTATGTAGGTCTTATTTGAACTCATCCAGTGATGGTCATCTTTTCTCTGTTTTGTAGTTGGTGACTCCTGTGGTCTGGAATAAGCCAGACAGCACATACGCTGTTCCTCTGTGGATCATCATTCTGGCTATTCTCGCTGGCCTTCTGCTGCTCGCACTGCTGATCTACGTCCTCTACAAGGTCAGTGTCTGCCATTTTGAGTTCTAGTTCAAGATGGCTAATCATAAACAAAGGATTTTTTTTAAGGTTTGCAACCAGTAGTAAAGCCATTTTAAAATGTACAGCTAATCATAAATGAACATGTATCTTTTATAAAGGGACTAACTTGTAGCTAATTCTAAATGACTCTTATCCTTCATCCTAGAAGTCGATTGTTACTAATTGTAAACTAACCAGACTAGTTGACAATCATGAACAAATCTTAATCTTTGTTAGGCAAGTTAGTCACTAGTTTTAAGTTAAGTATTAGCCTATCCTTTACATTAAGAAACACTTGCAACTAATCATAACATAAATCTTATCCTTAGGCAGACTGTCTTTTAACTAATCGTGAACCAATTCTTATTCGTCACGTTATCTTTCATAATGGAACTAACTTGTGGCTAACCATTAACTAAATTGTATCAACCATGGCTAAACTAGCTTGTAAACGAATCTATTGTAGTCAGACTATTTATCTTTTGTTGGGCTGTCAAATGATTAATCGCGATTAATCGCATCATTTATAAGAGTTTTTGTTTTTTAAAATGTCTATATAGTTTTTTTTATTGGTTTTTATTTGAGTTTTAAATGAAAATGGGAAATAAAAAAATAAAAGCGGATTCAAAATATTGATAAAAACTACAATAGTATCTCAATTATATTTAAAAAAAGCTTTATCCAAAAGTCATGAATTATTTCTTACTCTTCACAATATGAATATAATTGAACTAATATATATATATACTGTGTGTGTGTGTATATATATATATATAATGTTTACACATATTATATATTTATAAATTTTCAGTTAGATGCGATTAATCGCAATCTTTAATAACATTTTTCTCCTCTTCTTGATTCCCGTAGCTCGGCTTCTTCAAGAGAACTCCGTACGGCACCGCCATGGAAAAAGCCCAGCTCAAACCTCAGGCTGCATCCGAGGCCTAAACCACCCAAGAGCATCCGGAGAACACGTCCCAAAGAATGTTCTTAACCAGATCATCCAAAGAGAAGGTTACTTGCTGTTTAACAAAGACAAAGACTAGACTGCAGTAGAGGAATACGGAGGAAAGATCACTGGATCTTCACTGTACTGCACTAGATGATGAGACCCTGAGGACTTAAAGCCAAATGAATGTTGACATAGTTTATTTTATCTTATTGAATTTCCTTGATGTGGGTTTCCATTTTTAACCACCACTCATAGCCGACCACTTACAAACAGTTTGTGTTGATCTTAAACCAAAGCTCAGGTTCACTTGCCTTGCCCGGCAGCAAATGCTCAAGACAGACACAACCTGCACTAACATTTAAGAGTATGTTTCAATTTATAACAGTTTTAAATCTGCATTTTTTTTTTCATTTTTAGAGTGTTATTTCACTAAACACACACACGTTTAAACCAAAAAATAGGTCTATGCAGTATTTCACAATCAACCAAAGACACTAATACAGGTTTTGTTCATTTATTGTGTTTTGAGAGTGAACCCTCATCTCCATTTACCTGCTGTCTTTTTATTTCTTCTTCTTTTTTTATGAAGACATTTGAAATGTTTTTATGTTTTGTCATGTGATTTCTATTGGAATGGGTTTTCACTTCGAATGAGATGTTTTCAGCTCAGTCACCTCTGTATCTTCCAAAGAAAACAAGCCAAGCTGGTTTCACTCTCAGGTGATGGGGACCGGGTGACGCGTTTCTGCGTCGGGATCCATCGCGTCCGTTCTTCCCTACTGAATGTCCTGTTATCTCGGTGGTAGCGAGTGGCAACGTCGCCTTTAAAAGTCATCTGGGACACAACTGGAGCCTGTGAAACCTCACCAATGCCTTGAAGCAGAGCTGTGCTTTGCCATTACTCTAACAGACTCTTGGGCCAAAGAGCGGAAGGGTCGTCCCTCCAAACTTCTGTGGGTGAACGGAGAACCACTGTGGACTTGAACGGAGATTTTCCGCAAAATGAACTGAAAGCAAACCTCTTCCAAGGCAGCAGGCCTCATCCAGGGACTGAATGTTGAAATACACATGTATACTTTTTCGTTTTGTGCGCGTATGGATGTGAGAGATTGTTGTGGAGTAGAAACATCATGGTGCTGAAGTGGCGGAATCGGACAGGAAGTAACTGCAATCACCCATTGTGAATCTCCTGTTTCAGCGAGCCGCCTAGAAAGGGAAAGCAGCTGGAACTGTGGGATGCGTAGGAAAATCTGTATGGAAGTGCAATATTGTTGTGTTTTTTGTTTTTTTTTCCAAGTTCATTTTAAATTGTTTTGTCGTGTATGTTAATACTATATTTTAGTAAGGTTCTCAGAAATAAGGATTATTTGAAGACAACACCCAGTTCGAGGGTTGAAATTAGCCCAGATGTTTAGAAAACAGTGTAATGTAGTCTAAAAATACATGACTTAATTGCCAAAAAGGTCTAGATTTTATTGGTAAAATGAGAAAATTTGAACTGCATTGATTATATATGCAGGTTTTTGCAACCAAATATGGTTGTTTGAATTGGTACACAACCAAAAACTGACAGACACCACTTGAATCTCTTTTGTAATTTTTTTTTACGTTATTTATTCCTCCAAAAGTTAGACTTTAGCCTCGTGATTTTTGTGTTTTAGGCGGGAGGAAACACTGGGTATGTCTTCATTTTTTTGTTTCTATTTTTAAAAACTGCCCCAAACCTTGTTTGTGTTTTTTTTTTTTTTTTGAGTTGTAAATATGTTTGGTGAGGAGATTATTTTAATTTTCAGCTGATACTGATTTGACGTATTTCATCGCCCCATATTGGGGAGAATCAGAGGGATGTTCAAGTAATTATTTGTATTTACAGTTTGCATTTTAAATAAATCTTTCATTTTTTTTTTAGTTTTTTTTTTTTTTTGAACTTCTTACTGAATTTTTTTGTTTTTTTAGATGATTTGGCGTGATGGGGAAAAATTATTTGTATGTGGGTTTTGATAGTGCCTAAACGCACAATATATTTTAAACCAAAAAAAGAAATAGCAACACAAATGTTCAATAATTTATTTATAAAAAAATAAACACTTCATTAGAAAAAAATGCATAAGATATATATTTTCATATATAATGTCTACAAAACTGTTTGTGCTCTCTTCATAATATTTTGGTGTTATTTGGCTTTTATATACAGCAGCTAGTGATAATCTGTACAGTCTGTTCACCGGTGCTGGCTTGCTATGAAATTCAAAGGTTAATATTCAAAACAGGCCATAATACTGTTACATAGGGAATGAGTGCTGACAATGCATATATGTGCATTACTTTTCTATGATCCAGTGGTTTAGTCAACTTCTTTACACCACTTTATGCATCTACAACACCGCCTAAGCCAGTGTTGCTAGTTTGGAAAGAATGGCAAAGAGAAGTAGTCAGTCATCAACATGGTCATCCTATATATATATTAGTAAATAACAGTTCATGCCAGCAGCACTAAAGTGAAATTCTTTGCTCATGGTGTAGTGTGTCAGATACGGCCCAGACGGTCACATCACTCAGATCAGAACACTTCTGATAAGGCATCAAAAGGAAATGTCAGCATTTTCCCAGCCAATGCACGGCTTGTCACAGTCCACACAGCACTTGACAAAGTGAGTGATCATTTACACCATTTAACCACACATAAGGTGATCATGGATTCCCTCAGTCATTTTTTCTCCAATATGGAGCAGGACGGACAGAAGAAAAGCAGTCTTTGCGGTGTGTCAGCGCTCTATGGCTCTGGAGAGCTGGGTTAGTTTCTTCTGATTGTCAATCACTTTAAGGTTCTGGATGTACAGTCTTACATTGGTTCCACTGCGCAGGTTCAAGGACTGCTCTGAATCTACAAGATATGAGAGAGGGAAATCAAATTCATGCTGAATTATTCCACTGTTTTTAAAATCATTTTTGAGGAAAAATCAACAACATACATGTTGATATTCGTATAGCTTGGGCATCCATGAACATTCTCTCGGTCAAGCCTTTCTGTGGAGATGAAGGCACTGCAAAAGCACAAAAATGACAGAATATCTCTTAGTTGTAGAGTTTGGATAAGAATTATTTGTTGAACGACATGAGAGAGTTAAACATGTTGTTCCAAACCTGTATGAGTTTCTTTCTTCAGTTGAACACAAAACAATGTTGATAACCAGGCAGTTGACTACAGCCATTGACTTGTTTTTTTCCCTACTATGGAAATCAATGGCTACCATCAACTATTTGATCACCATTCGTCAAAGTTCTTTTGTGTTCAACAGAAGAAACTCGTACCGGTTTGAAACAACCTGAGGCTGAGTTATGACAAAATTTTCGTTTTTAGGTGAACGATCTCTTTAAACTGTAGCGTCCTATGATTCACTCCACTAGGGGGAGCCGTACCGTAAGGCTGGCTTCGACACTCCCGAATCATCTTCAATGTCCTGGCTATCATGCGCTGAAAATAAGGTAAACAACACTTGTTAAAAGTTTTTCTCTAAGGTATGGAGTTTAAATTTAAAGTATCATTTCAATTAACTGCAATACGCTCACCCCAAACTCACCATTTTCTCAAAATTGACCAGTTTATCAGTGTAGTTCTGGTTTCCCTCATGGATAAACGTCATATCTGTAACGTTACAGGGTAAGTGATGTTTAAGTTGACTGCTATCCACCATACATAGAAAGTAATGTCAATGGGATTCAGTACCTTTAAGCAGCAGAGGCATGAAGGGAATGTATGGAGGGCTGAGTTTGGCTACAGCCAGCCTGTAGGCCCTGTGGTTACGAGATGGATCCTACAACACATAGATGATTACTTTTCAAATAGTAGTACATAGACATATCTTGACAAAACCGTAAACATTTGCTCTTACCATCAGTCTTTCATATGCACAGTAGACCCTCTTGGTTTTGTTTGGGAGTCTCTGTTCATTAAGATAAAATTAACGGCAATATTTTAAGTCAAGTCATTGATTCACAATACACACTGTTTCAAAGCAGATAATCATGGTGTTTATGCTCATGATATCTTCATGTCAATGTTCTCGCATTTAGCAGATTAGAGCTAGTTGATAATATAGTTTACATTTTTCAACGATACAGTCATGTTGAGATTTGCTACATTGGGAAAATAGAGTAGTATACACTGTGTGTATGTGGATAAAGTTGGACATAACATATTCAAGAGCAGGGTTATGATAATATAGTATAGTCACATTTGTGAATGCAAAGTCTTTAAATGATTGGTCTTTCAATATGTGTAAGTTATCACTGAAAATATTTTGATGCTGGTATTTTACACAGAAATAAAACAGCAAAAGGTTATTTTCTAGACTAAGAGAACATACTTGTCCTTACCTCCCATGTCTTATTGAGCCTCTGTACTGCACTGTTACTGAGGCCGAACATCACGGCGAAAAATGAGTTCAGGTTCTTCTGCTCTTTTAAACTGAAATAGATCAAATCAGATGCCCATGAGCTCACTGTACAGTTTCACTGTAAATTATTGGTGGTGTGGTATTACAAAACTCGTTATTTGTGAATAAGTCACGCAGTTACTGGCGTGAGGCAGTGGACATCACAGCAATAGCAAACCACAACCATATAATCAATTCCTAGTGGACAAAATCAAGTCCCGCCCTATATTTCTTTTTGTTGTTCTAGAAGTAGAATGTTCTCAGATATTCATAACAATACAGAAGAAAATAGGCTTTTTAACATAACCAATCATTGTTAAATTCTGTAAAAATGCTGTAAATAGCAGCATATTGAATACAATTTAACATTGGTATAATTTGCACATTCTCTTCTACAAGTGCTTTAGCTGTAGAGCAGCAAAACACAAAATGAACACAAAAAGTTTGTTTAAAGATTATGTAAATTAATGGACACAGTGAGTCAAATTGATGTCGTGAAGCTGAACTTATGCAATAGTATGACTATGACGTAAAGAGAGACTATTGTAGTAGCATTAATGATTAAACCACTGACAGATGTGGAATATCCTCCACCTGTGTGTGTGCTGTACTGTATGGCAGCTGAATTGCTTTTGTACTCACACAACCGCCATCTTGATGAACTTCTTCAGTAGTATGGCTCTCTTCAGCAGGTCCTCACAGAGACACAGCTCAGTCACCACCCAGTACTGAACCTCGTTGAAGCGACGGACAAACCGCTCAAGGTTAGCCGTAGTGGCTCCTGGGAACTTTTCCCGTCCGAAAACGTAGTAGACCAGCTCCACCTGTAGTACAGCAAACTATCTTTACCATCAATCCTTATTAAATTAAAATGCGATTTTTAAAAAAAATGATTTAGAGCACATTGTATGTCGATTTACATATTCTATGTTTGTATGTGGCAAGTTGAGACTTTGCTTGGCAACCACTGTTTATTTATTATTAAATTTTTTAATTAACTTTTATTACTTTTCCAACTAATTTTTCCACTTTGCATTGTGCCTAGTGTTATAATATCATATGTAAATATATTACGAATAAATATATAATAACAATATATATTATGTTAATATATTTATTCAGCAAGGGTGCATTAAATTGATCAAAAGTAACAATCATTTTAGATTGTTACAAAAAATTATGTTTCAAATAAAAGCTGTTCTTTCTATTTATCAATGAATCCTGAAAAAAAGTCACGTTTTCCACAAAAATATTAAGCAGCACAACTGTTTTCAAAATTGATATTCATAATAATAAGAAATACGTCTTGTGCACCAGGTGAGCATATTAGAATGATTTCTGAAGGATCATGTGACACTGAAGACTGGAGAAATGATGCTGAAAAATCAGCTTTTCCAACACAGAAATAAATAAAAAAATTATTAAGTGTAATAATATTACACAATATTATTATTTTTACTGTATTTTTAATCAAATAAATGCAGCCTCGATAAGCATTAGATAGTCTTTTCCAAAAATATAAAAAAAATCTTTGAACGCTAGTAATATATTTACAAAACAGATTAATAATTATCATTTTTTCCCATTCATAAACTATGTTCTTTAAATAAACAACTCTACAAGATAAGAGTTGCTTTTATCAGTTCTGTACTCATTTCAGATGAAGTTGGGATGTTTTTGATTGTTCTGAATATAAAAAAAATAGTCATTGAAACGTCACATGTGTCCACTTCACTTCCTTCTTGCATTCATCTGATATGCAGACGTCAGATATTTGTTTACCCAGCAGGTGTAAGTCAGGCATGTGATTCAGATGTCGTCTCGGCGGTAAAATGTTTCAGTGACTGGTTCTCTCTGACATTTTTGATTCTCGAACAGATACCGTGACATTTGTGTCTGTGTGAGATGCCAAGTACACACTAATATTTACAGTATTATGTCATAGAAGCATCACACTGATGTTACGCTCTAATTGTGCTTAGCAATGCTAGTGATTAGATTTTAGCATTAGTCATGTTGTTCAATGTTCCTTCTTTATCTGGTTACTGCCATGAAAGATGTAATGAATTTTGTTGAGCCAGTGACGAATTTGTTTGTTGGTTTGGGTGTTACCTCATGCATGGCCATGAAGAGTTCCCAGTCGTAGCTGGTGTGCTGACTGGCCATGTCCTTGGAGCACATCTGCTCCAGAGTGTCCATGGTGCTCTTCTCTGGCACCAGCTGCTCGCTCACGGGGGTCTGTCGGGTAAAACACACTCATACTGTACTTATGTTGTGTTTTCATGTTTTATGGGGACTTTCCATAGACTTAAGGATATTTATACTGTAGAAAGTGTATATTCTACCCCCTTACACTAAACCCTACCCAACCTAGAAAACTTTCTGCACTTTTACATTTTCAAAAATCATCATATTAAGCTTTTCCCCTTAGAATTGGCCTGATAACTCGCAATTGCGAGTTTATGTCTCACAATTCTGAGAAAAGATGTCAGAATTTCGAATAAACTCCGAATTATGTGTTATAAAGTCAGAATTGCGAGATGTAAATTCGCAATTGTGAGAAAAAAAAGTCGCAATCCTGTCTTTTTTTTCTCAGAATTGCGACTTTATATCACACAATTCTGACTTAATATCTCGCAATTCTGACTTTATATCACGCAATTGCTACTTTATATTACGCAATTCTGACGTTATATCACTCAATTCTGACTTTATATCAGGCAATTGCGACTTTATTTTACGCAATTCTGACTTTATATCGCGCAATTGCGACTATTTCTCATAATTCTGACTTCACATCTCGCAATTCTGACTTTATATCTCGCAATTCAGACTATATATTACGCAATTCTGACTTTAGATAAATCAATTCTGACTTTATATCACGCAATTGCGACTTTATATCACGCAATTCTGACTATATCTTGTAATTCTGACTTTATATCACTCAATTCTGACTTTATATCTCGCAATTCAGACTATATATTACGCAATTGCGACTTTATATCACGCAATTCTGACTATATCTTGTAATTCTGACTTTATATCACTCAATTTTGACTTTATATCACGCAATTGCGACTTTATTTCTCGCAATTCTGACTTTATATCACGCAATTGCGACTTTATGTCTCACAATTCTGACTTCATATCTCGCAATTCTGACTATATATTTCGCAGTTCTGACTTTATATCACGCAATTGCAACTTTATATTGGGCAATTGCGACTTTATTTCTCACAATTCTGACTTTATATCTCGCAATTCTGACTTTATAACACACAATTGCGATTTTATTTCTCATAATTCTGACTTCATATCTCGCAATTGTGAGATAAAAAGTCGCAATTATTTATTTATTTATTTATTTATTTATTTATTTATTCAGTGGCGGAAACAAGCTTCCATACTTTTTTGAAGCTTGAAGCCAAGTAAAAATGTATCTGTGCACACCATTTTTTTATTTTATTTTTATTTGTGTGCCCTCATAATCTTTTATCAAAATAATATCCCCTCCCTATTGCAGCAATATCTCTTGTCTGATGGCGTTTACTGGCGTGAGAGTGAGACCATGACATGAGATCAATCAATAGCAAACCACAACAATCCAACTATTTGATCAATTCCCGGTGGATCAAATCAAGTCCCGCCCTACATTTTTTCTTGTTTGAGAAGCAGTTTCACTTGTATATATGCCACAATAGGGAACAAAAGACTATCACAACTTGCATTTCAAGACGACTTTAAAAGTTTTAGTCCCCACTCATTATAATTGCATATCATGAACAAATATTACATGAAAAAAAAGTTGCTTTGGATTAACTAAATATTTAAAAAAAAATGTATTACTAGTTTTTGCAAAGTTTCAACCTATGTGAGCAATCAATTTGTCACAGTTTATGTATATTTACAGCTGACTTGTATGACTAGTCTGAGGATCTTTTACTGTGAATCAGCAATTGGCATCTCTCACCAGTTGTTCCACTTGGCTGGCAGAGCAGAGGAAAAGCCTCTCGTTCACTCCTAAAGAGGCAGACACTGCCGTGGTCTCCAGCTTGAGCTGGACTCTGTCTGCAAGAAGCAAAGCAGAAGAAACTTTGCTCACATGAAAATTCTGCAGCAGTTCTGGCACGGTCAGAGGAAACTCTGATGCCAAATCATCGGCATCTCATAGCTTACCTCCTGAGGAATTCATCTTGACCAGGACATAGTTTCTCTCAGGATCCACTAATGTAGTCAAGATGTCATTCACTGAAGCATCGACTGGCAGCATCACAGTGACAGCCTTATGATCCGGTTTAAAGATCTCATACAAGACTGCGAACGGACAATTGAACACATTTCATTAGGGAAATATCATTTTGATTAATGCGAGCAATTTCACATGGATATTATCCTTGTTTTATCTGCTCTTTGTATAATATGGGTTTGTACTTTTACAAACCTTTATCTTGAGCTTTAATCGACCTTAATTTTCCCACTGGCTCTTCGTAAGCAGAAAACCAATCAAACTTTCGGTTTAGCTGAAACAAACAGATGATGATAATGGATTTTAGAGCTTGCAGGGCTTCAAAAGGCAGTTTTCAATGTGTGTTGAAAGAAAGACTGTGTGTCTGAAGTACATGGACAGCATTTATGATCTCGGGTATGATGGATTTTCTGTGCCTGAGAAAATAAGTGCGGATCTTATTCCAAGAATGCGAGGAATCAGACACAAGATCAGGTATCAGTGAAGGATGGTCAATGTGGCATTTTAAAACCATTTGTTAGGATGCCTTTCTTCTATGTTTTACATTACTGCTCTACAGTGTTTCCTACCAAATTGTTTTACATGCACACACTATATATATATATATATATATATATATATATATATATATATATATATATATATATATATATATATATATATCCATACAGCAATGAAACAAGGGATTTAATCAATCCAAAATACTTATTCGTTCAGGAACAAAACATGCCGTAAAACCTAACGTGCAACGCTTGGTTTGAGTATGTATATATATATATATATATATATATATAGCAATGTATATATGGATATATATATATATTATATATATATATTGTATATATATATATATATATATATGGATATATATACTGTATATCCATATAGCAATGAAACAAGGGATTTAATCAATCCAAAATACTTATCCGTTCAGGAACAAAACATGCCGTAAAACGCACAACGCTTGGTTTGAGTATGGTAAACTTAAATTAAACAGATTAGTTCAAACAAATGAACATTTATGAGTTTAGATCTTTCTTTTTCCTTTGAGTTCACAAAACTGACACATTTCAAGTAATCTGAATTGTTTCATTGTTTTGAGTTTTATTAACTTGTTTCTTTTAATTTAGACAAACTTAAAGTTAACTGAAACTTGGCTGGGATTTGAGCATTTACTGAATTAGCTAAACATAGCCAAGTTTCCTCCACTCAAAATAAGTTGAGATTATATAATGAATGAATTAGCTTACTCAAATATTTCAAATGTTTGAGTACAAAATTAAAATTTGCAATTTCAGCTTCCTTAAATTTTCTTACACTTAAAAGTGTTTAAGTTTCCTTTGCACAGCAATGCAACTCACATTCACTACTAAGGTAATATGCGATTTTATTTTTCTTAATGCTGTTTTTTTAAGTGTAAGAAGTGAGGAAAAGGGGTGCAGAAAACAGTGTTGCACTGTATGTATTGCACATGTAATTGTTATTTAAACACCTGTTCCCAAATACAGTGCAAACTATATAATGGATGGCTGTGTTTTATGTGACCATGGATACAGCTGACCTACTTTTAGTGTACAATTCAATGCTCTGTCAGAAAGGGATTTACTTTTGTTTAGTTCTCTGAATGTGTCTAAAGACCTCTGGCCACAGAGATGTTGACTTTTCCACTGGAGAGTGTGTTTATTATGCTTCGTCATAAAGTAAGGAGGATTTATTGGTTGGTCTCTTATCGTTGTAAGTTTCACATTAGACTAAGAAACCAGTGCCTCTTACCTTCGTCAGAGTTTGACATCCATTCTCGGTTCTGTAAGGAGTAAAATAGGGAGTAGCAATAAATGTAGGATTAAGTAGAGGTTTGATGACATACAGTAGAAGACCAACCTGTTCTTATGTAAATGCGTCTCTAGCACGCATTGTGTATTATCATGTAACTTATACACGAAAATGATGAGTATGAGTAAAAGATCTGAGTAAAAGATTGAATTTTTTGTGCCAGTGTAAACTTGTGCCCAAGTATTTGAAGGTTGAGCAGCAAGCTCAATAGAGTGCCGAAGTTGTGATGTCACTTTGTAGGCCAAACGTGGAAGTGACTTAGCATTTTAGCACTTCCAGTTCCCTCGCCCTAAAGTCTATGTCGCCTGAAATAAGGTCTGTGGTGAACAAAGCCTCTAAATATTTTCACGTTTTGATCTATGACATAAAACACACCAGTTATAGCCTGCTTGTGGTTTTTTAAACTATAAAGTCTTCAAAATGTATACATTTTGGGTTAACTTGTAAAGATTATCTTAATAGATAAAACGTGTAAGGGTGAAAACTCCTATTTTTTTTGCGATTTTCCAAAAGTCTATGGGGAAAATGCTTAGCTTTTCAATTGAGGGAACCCATGTGCGGCTAAATTCCGAATTGTCCAACAAAGTGACATCATAACTTCGGCACTCTATGACTATCCAATCAGCTGTGCCCTATAGAGAATGATGCGATTGCAAGCAGCCTGAACTGTATATGTGCAGATGTAGGCTACATTGGCAAATGGTTTACTTACATTTTTGTCTTCCTTCTGTCCCTCAGCTGTTCTTTGAGCATGCTGGAAAGTCTTGAGTCAGCCATCACCCCTTCCCTGAATTTCTATCATAAAGTCATAAAGATGGAGCTATTTCAAGTCAGGATCAACATTTTAGGGTATGATATCGTCGATTAATATTTTTTCCATGCAGCATTATGTTACCAGAAAAGCCATTTCAGAGGCTTGAATGTTTTATATATATCATTTTGTTTTTTAAATGCACAATAAGCCCTGGCACATTCATTAAGTAGGTAATACAATAATTGGTTTTGATTTAATGAAGTACCGTGCTATCAAAATCTAAACTTGTGAAACATAAAATACATGAAAAATGGTACTACAGCATTTTTACCTCTAAAAATTCAAAGGCCACTGGATTGTCCCTCAGTAAGGAACCGTACAGAGCCACCCAATGACCCACCAGTTTCACAACCTTTTGCTTGGTGTTGAGAGCATACGCTGCCTTTTCCAAGTCTGAGCCTTCTGATGGCTCCGCTTGGTAGGTGCAAATGTGGGTTAAAGAGTAAAATTTGACCAAAGAATAATAATAAATATAACAATAACAACATAGAAATATCAAAATGAAGCAGATTGTCAGTGTTTCTTGTAGTAGAAGAAGGATATTGATGCTGGAGGGCTGCACAGAGCTGACTGTAGGGCATGAAGACTGGATGCGTTAGGAGGAAGTCACTCACACTGGGATCTGTAGAAGCACAAAACAGACTCGTAAACTTCATTAACAAACAAATGCTAGATCTCTTTAAGTTTTATTAAGCTTAAATGTTACACAAGTTACAAACCATGGGTCTTCCATACCTATAAAATCACTGGTTTCCAGTTTAATCGTCTCCAGCATGTGTTCTAGGATCTTCTCTGGCGTTCCTGACATTACTGTGTACCTACGAGAGGTGGATCATTCAAATCGATCATTAGGTCTCCTCCATTTCCATCATTCATTGGTTTAATGTACTTGAAATCAAATAATAGTGATGACTAATGAATTAGCCTGCATTTCATTGTACAATAGCTCTTCTGTAGGTGAAGCATTTACATGAATCACCAGTGGTTGCACTTTCACTGCAGACGTTTGTAAATGTGAACTGCTTTACCTAATCTGGATATTTATCATTCAGGGCTCGTTTCACTTGCTGATTTTATATAAATGGTTTTTGAAGATGCATTTGAATTGGCTGATTTAATTTTCTCACATGCTTGCTAAAATGAGCTTAATGCTGTGAGTAGTTATTATAATACATTAAATAAATGCAGTTCAAATTAGTAAGTAATTGTTTTTTATTAAATCATCTTTGCGAGCTAAAATCGATTATTTTTTATGTTGAAATGGCCTCTGGCTTGGGCTAAAACATGAACACACAGTTTTATGAACTATTGTTAAAAAATTTGGGGTCAGTAAGATAAAAAAAAGAATACTTTTATTCAGCAAGGACGCATTAAAATGATCAAAAGTGACAGTAAATACATGTATAATGTTACAAAAGATATGTTTTTTTAAAATGTTCTTTTGGACTTTATTAATCACAAAATCCTGAAACAAAAATATTAATCAGCGCTTGAACAGCATATTTCTTGAACAGCAAATCAGTTTATTAGAATGATTTCTGAAGGATCATGTGACGGCTTTGCCATCACAGGAATAAATTACATTTTAATACTTCACAATATTATTTTCGACTGTATTTTGATCAAATAAATGCAGCCTTGGAGAGCATAAGAGACTTCTTAAAGTTGAAAAACATTTTAAAAAATCATACCGAGACCAACCTTTTGAATGGTAGTCTATGCTGCAATAATAAGAATTAAAAGTGTATAATTTTTATGCTCATATAGTATTTACATAAAACAAAAAACAAAATTGTGGTGCAGAAATTACATTCATTGAGATGTGCAATTTAGTACATCATTTGACAGAATCATTTACTTGTTGCTGCTTGTTGATCCTCCCTGATAGGACTCCTGTGCCGAGCTCTTCTCAAGGACCAGAACCGCTTTACCATGTTCCTCCAGGCGGACGGTGTTGGCCTCGACATCCTGCAGTTAAATTCAGGTTATAGATCACCACAGACACATTCGCAGATGCTAGGCTATGCACACGAAACCTACCTTGAGGATACGTATAAAGTCCTGCTTGTCCACCCGCAGGAAGTGGCAGTTGTCCTCTCTCAAGATGATGGTGGCAGAACGAGGGGCGTCGTTCACCAAGGCCAACTGACCGAAGTCGTCTCCCTCATGGAGCGTGGTCACCAAGCCCTGTGTGACACACATACACAAGATCATCTTTCCTTAAGAGGAACAGTATGAATAACCTTCAAACAATGTAAGTATCTGTATTTAAACTCAATGACTTCTTAAAGTCACTCAGCTTAATGGTTCTACCTTGCCGTGTGTGATAACATTAACAGATCCTCTCCAGATGATGTACCAGGAAGTCCCTTTGTCCCCCTGACTGAACACTGACATAAACACAAACACATTACATTGTGTTCTTATAATAAATACAAACTTCTCCAAAATTGCAATGAAGCTTGCGGAGCAGAGCGAGCATTTTCAGTTCATTCCATGAATGACGCAACTTCACTCGTTTCACTTGCTCCCATTAAATCATTCCCACAGGTTTCGTGCTCACACCAAATGCATGTGCTCCAATTAACTTTATTAGTGGCGCTTACATACAGCTGCCTCTCTAACAGCTCACGAATATTAAAAATTGACTTCTTTTTCATGGCTTAATGCCTAAACGGTTAAATACATACATTATGTGAAAAAAACCGGGCTGTGAAACGATTAATCGCGATTAATCGCATCCAAAATAAATGTTTGTGTTTACATAATAGTATACATAATGTACATAATATAATATATGTGGGTGCACTGTGTATAATTAATTTATAAATATAAATACACACACATACTTGTATTTATTTAAGAAATATTTTCATGTATATACCGTATATAAATTTATTTATAGTTTATATGATATGTAAATATAGTTATTTTTCATATAAGCAATATTTTTCTTAAATATACATGCATGTGTGTGTATTTATATATACAAAATAATTATACACAGTGCACCCACATATATTATGTAAACACAAACTTATATTTTGGATGCGATTAATCGCGATTAATCGCTTGACAGCCCTAAAAAAACCCGCATGTTCTCTGTTACATTACATTTGATTTGTGCGTAAGCTCTTAAAGTGACAGCAGCCTAATTATCCTGCTGCTGTCTGTACTTTTAATCAGAGAACAAAAGACAAAGAGAAAGTTACTCTTTGCCTTTGACTGAATAACTTTTGTAACTTTATTTTAAGCATTAATCTGTGTTTCATTTTTATAATGAAGACTATCCAGTGTTATTTCACATTTGATTACTGTAATTTCTGTTAGACTCAGCTGAAAAACTTAAAGCTGTGTTTATTTCATTTGTCTCTTGCTTCTACTGTATTTCTTTATGCTATCATTTGCAATTTGTTGATTTTTCTTATTTTATTACTGTCTGTTTACTTGTCTTTTTTGTCAATTTTTTCAATGATTCAAATAAATCCTCCCTGTTATGTGTTTAAGCTGTGTGTTGCAAGAAAATTACCCAAAGTATCAAGACTGTGAGATATCTTAGTATGACAAATATCTTAGTATGGCAGTTTTCCCCGTGGTATCGAAAAATCGATATTTTTCAAGGTATTGTATCGTAGTTGGAAATTCCAGCAGATAAAATCAAGAATCAACCTTAATTTTTTAAAATCTTTTTGAATATCCTGTTTCACTCAGCAGTGCGTTTCATTATAGAAGAAAGTTTGGTTTTATGTTTCATAAACCAAATTAACCCTAACAATTGAAAATATCATACATCAATATATGTCCACTGGATCAATTAAAAAGTCTTTTTATCTTAATATCAGAATAAAACATGCTGCATTAATGTGCTTTCAAAAATAAAAATGAGTTCAATCTACAATAATATGAGTTTATGGATCTTGACAGATTTTAAAAGTCAGAATAAACAACCCAAGTAGATATTCATCAGTGTCTTTGCTTCCTACTCGTGCTATTCACTATGCATGAATGACACGCCAGAAAACTAAGTGCTTTCCGTTTTTCCTTTGTCTCGATATTACGATGTCAATCATCCAATTCATCACGTAACAAGGGAATTACACAATAAAATGATTTAATCATCTCATTCACATGCTGTTCGCAATAGTGCCTAACCAGAAGGTTTGCTGCTCATTTTTACTGTGGCTATGCGCTAATTCAATTTTAGCAACGTTCCTTCATCCCGCCCACCATTAATGAAATGTCATCATTGCTTTCATACTCACAGACTGTTCCTGCCTTGGCATGGCTTTCAAAAACCAGCACTGCTGCCAGCTCCTTCCGAACCTACGGGAAAGAGTGAAGGGTAAAAAGAAACGAGGGATGAATGAGATTTTTGGCGCAAACAAACTTGTCGGATGTCAGCGAGTGTTGACTCACAGATGTAGATAAGTGGGCCACAGCTTTGATGTGCAGAAGTTCTTCGTAAATAACTTCCAGATCATCAGGAGTTCTCTGGTTCGGGCTAAGACGTGGACACACAAATTATTACACACATAAATCTTATGCTGTTTATAATAGAGATTAAACGTGACGTGTGTCTGTCTACTAGAATTCTCCTATCCCAGCGTAATAATATGTAGAAACGACTAGAACTAAAAAAATTTGGCATGGAAAACTTAATTAGTTTGGAGTCTGATATTAGCATGTTGCTAAGCTAATGGACACTTTATACTGTATAACACTTTATTTTGACATTCTACTAACTATAACTAAGTAACTTTGCAACTACATGTCAAATAACTCTCAGAGTATTAGTAGACAGTCTTTTTAATATCTGGTAACACTATATTTTAATGGTTGCCCAACAGACATTCTACTAAATATAAGTAAGTAGAGTTAATAGAGTGTCTAAAGTGGACCATCGAAAAAAGTGTAACCTATTTCAATTTTAATTAAACTAAACAATTTTAATTCAGTTTACTTATACATCAGCAAACAAATATAAACTGTGTTTATGAATGTTCTTTTCTAGTGTAATTTCTCGTGTCTCACCATTTACGCAGTATCATAGTCAGAAGAGCATCTGGACCCATTTGGACTAGTAACGATAAACTCTCTTGGAGTTCATCGTCTTTGGAGTCTTTCTCAATAGTTGTGTTGTTAAGGTCAAAGTCGGCCTCCACAAAGCGGTAAAACTGTGTGTCTTTGTCATGGAAGTTTAACTCCTGTTTCACTGTTCATTTTGACAGAGACATTGGTTGTCAGTTAGTCAATATATTCAGACATCATGGTACTACCGTGACATGCAGCATTGTGGTAAATACAACTTACATGAATGATGGAATCACTATGGTACCATACCATTTTTTTATCATCTTTATCATCTTTCACAAAAACATGTAGACGTCTAAAGAAATTGTTAATACTCACCATGAACCAGAATGCCCTCATCCACCAAAACCTGCCACATCCCGACTGCCTGACTCCGTGACTGGAAACAATCATTGAGTTTCATTAGCCAATCCACAAGTTCCTTCCCACTGCTGCACTGTCTGTGGGATAAACCGGAGAACCATTAAGCTGTCAAAAAGCTGAGTGGTGACTTTAAAGTGTTTACACGTTTATCTGCATGTCTTTGTGGTTGATTGAATCAGAATCAGTTGATTTATTTGTTTCTCCAAATGATGCTGAGTGGGAATGCTAGATGAAATATAATCTTAGATCAGAAATATAACAAGTTTGGCACTAGCACATGAAGTATGGAGTGAAAGCTTCACCTGTAGGTCTTAAGATGGTGTTTTCTGTCTCTTATCAAGCCTGGATTACGCTCCAACAGAGTGATGTACACCACCCGTGCAGCCTTCAGGATTCGTTCGGACAAAAACTGACGGAGAGAAAAAGAAAAAAGGTAAGAAACATTTTTGCTGTCATTATGTAATTTTGTTTGGTGACACTAAGCCATTACTTTTTTGTTTTACATGTCTTTTTATAGTATTTAAATGTGTAAAATTGGCACCTTTCATTTTCTTAAGGATTTAGAAATGTTTCAAATAAGTTTTGAATGTCTTTGAAAAATATTTAAAGACGTGAACTGAAAATGGACACCATTTAACTTCTTAATGACCTTCTTAATGACTTGATAATTATCTTGTTTGATCCTATTAAACAATATCAACCCAGTCAACTAAAAAGTCCCATCAAAAACTAAACCCAAAAACCTGCAATAAATATTTCCAGCAGAATATTCAAAAATATGCCACATTATGCAAGTTAACTCTTTCCCCACCAGCGGTTTTAACTTCATATCCCCCACAATACATTGTTGTATGAATCTCTGAACATGCAATATTATCAAACGAAAGAACAGACCCTCTGCTTTTAAACAAAACCCTTTTTTTCATACATTCCTTTAACACTTGAAATTAATTTTTTAAAAATACAACATAAAGAAGCAACATTTTTATTTTATTTTTATCAAAGACTACATCTGGATCAGATTCAGAACGATGACCAAAATAGATGGAGTAGATTGAGTCCATCATCACCTCTAATGCTTGCAAATTCCCATTAAGCTCATCCTGGCTCGACTTATCATTCAGTAACATTATGGCAGTTTTGATATCTATGTGGTCTAATGTTGATAATCACGTTATTTTACATAGGCATCTCCTTACATATGATATCGCTTGTTTCTGCTTTTCCTTCGCTTGTGTTTTGATCAGGAGATTCATTGCTCTTTCAGAAGTTGCAAACTAGCCCTCAGCCCGGAAAATTCCGCCGATAGTGAAGAAGCGTTTTCTCTCAAATGACGGAAATTTTCGCCAAAGCAGGGAAAGAATTAAAGGGATACTCCACTTTTTTTTTGGAAATAGGCTCATTTTACAACTCCCCCAGAGTTAAAAAGTTGAGTTTTACCGTTTTCGAATCCATTAAACCGATTTTCTGATATTTAGAAGAATATCAGTAACAGTTTCTGGTCTCATTGACTTCCATAGTAGGAAAAAAATATACTATGGAAGTCAATGAGACCAGAAACCGTCTGTCTGACTGATATTCTTCTAAATATCATAAAATCGGCTGAATACATTTGAAAACGGTAAAACTCAACTGTTTAACTCTGGGGGAGTGGTAAAATGAGCCTATTTCCAAAAAAGTGGAGTATCCCTTTAAATGCAGTGCAATTGTGGTTTCATGTAGTCTTTGAATTGGATGAAAGTTTGCTCGTTTCCATATGAAGACTGGGAAAGTTTACTCTTGTTTGCGTTCGTACAGAAAAATTCATGATTCTTTGAGTTGTATAGAAACACAACAGGTGAGTGGCGGGTGAGAATGTGTCACATTTTTCCCAACACCTCCTCCTCCTCCGAGTTGAATTTACCAAACCAAAGATCGCTACCGTTCACACTCCTCCCCCGTGTGAAAGCTGTTTCTCCGCTCGTCTGTTTTCCTTCTAATAACTCGCTCTGTTTTCATCCATCCCTCCCTGTCAGGACTTCTGTTTTCATTCCACATCTCCTCCCTTCCAACCCTTAGCTCTGTTGGACCCCCCGCAGATGGCGCGTCCCGCTCCAACTCCCAAACAGACTGAGAAAACTGGAGTGTAAAAACTCGACCTCATTGATTGAGGCTACGGTTTATTGAACTACTCAAGCATGCCACCGTTGTTGCTACGCAGCCTTTTTTCTGCATGCCTGCCAAGACACAAAATGATAAAACTGGTTTGGCGCATTGACACTGTAAAAACTGTCCTAGTGGAGACAAACACAAGAGACAAACGAGTAGGGATGGTATGCATTGCATTAGAAGCTAAATATTGGAAGATTTTCATGCTAAAAAAGGCATCACGTTCCAAGCTGGTTTTAGTGCTGGTGCAACCAAAGCTTGCTAGTTTAGCTAGTTAAGAATATTTTAGGGACACCGGCATCCAAAACATATCCTGGTCTTTTCACTATGTAAGTGATTGAAGTGGTTTTAGTAGAGATCACACACACCAAAATACACCTAATTTTTACATTTATGCTTCAGAACATCAAAAGCTGCAAGTTCAAAGCCAAACGCCTCAAGCTGTTGCATGAGGCCGAAAACAGCATCGCATCCAAAGTAAATCTGATAACTGTCTGTGCATTTACTGAAGAAAACGAGAGTTGTGATGGCCACAAAACTAGCTGTCATGATGTTAGGGTGATGTGTGGCTGTGAGCGGTTGCTAGGGCATTGCTGTGTGGTTGCTAAGGTGTTCTGTGTGGTTGCTTATTGGTCCAAAATTAAAAGTACATACACTACTGGTCCAAAGATTGGGGTCAGTATGGTTTTTTAAAATGTTTTTATGCATTTATTTGGTCATAAATGCAGCAAAAACAGTGGTGGTGTTAAATATTTCTACATTTTAAAAATAAATATTTTCTATTTTAATATTTTTAAATGTAGTTTATTCAGCAATGAATTTTCAGCATCATTACGCAAGTCTTCGGTGTCACGTGATCCTTCAGAAATCATTCTTATATTCCTATTTGGTGCGCAAGAAACATTTCTTATTATTATCAATGTTGCGTTGCTTAATATTCTTGAGGAAACTGTGATTCATTTTTTTTTTGATGAATAGAAAGTTTGCAGAAAATAATTTAAACAGAAATCTTTTGTAACGTAAATGTCGTTAGCATTACTTTTGATCAATTTAATATAAAGTTGAAATATTAATTTCTTTAAAAAAATCATTTTGACCCAACCTTTAGATTAGAAGGTAGTGTATTTTTAGTGAGCAATACAGCAGTATGAATTAGTGAGACATAATAGCATTTTGTCTTCACATCTAGCTAAATTCATTTAGCTTTTGGTTACTAGATTTGGATTAATATTTAAAAAAAAATCATATATCCAACCACTGTGGCACTCAACTGACTTGCTACTGTAGCAATTTCTCTATAACTGAAAATTAATAATAGAAAAGTCACAAACTCATTGTAGACAATATTAGCCCAAAAAGCATGAGCACATTAAAAATCTTCATGAAATATACAAGCAATATCCTAAAACGCTTATTGCAATCTTGCATACTATTTAGGATGGATAGTATGTGATTTGGGACACACGCTTCTGCTCCACCCTATCATTCTTCATGTGATTTTCCGGAAAGTTTGAACCATTATTTGTTTGTTCTGTATCCTCTGCAGAACAGTTAGTCCCAGGATGAGGTCTTAAACTTGAATCGCCTTCATTTCTCACACTTTATTTGTTGTGGTTGTTGCTGAGGGCGGTGACGTGTGCCTCTTCTTGAAGGCCCCTGGCCCAGTCGCTCAGTCACGGTGATGTAATTGGCCTCTGACCCGTGAGGGATCGGCTGACCCGTCTTTTCAGTCCAAAAGGAGGCAAAATATACAGTGCTGTTCTCACAAGTCCACTTCACTAAACGCTGCACAAGAACAGTGCTTATTCTCCACTCCACATTATCCAGGGGCGATTTCAGAGTTATAATTCTCTTGATGCCTGTTAATGTAACTCATTTGGTAATTAGTATTTAAGTTAATTAGCATGTGGTCAACCTAGCCTGTATCCTCCGAGGCTTACACAGAGCAGAACTCTCCATTTAGCTGACTTTACACAGCGTGTGCCCAGACACTGTGTCTGCAGACCCTGAGCATGTAAATCACTCCCCTGTCATCTCCTCTTTCATGATTCTGTCCCTGGAGATCAGGGTATAGATGGGAACTGGCAGCCTATTCCCAGCATTCTGCAGTCTCCTTGGGAATAATTACTTCACTGTGAAGCACTGACTCTGACTGCTGAACACCTGGGAATACATGTATCATAGGACACCTGTGACAACAAAGAGCTACACTTGAGTCAATCTCCTAAATCTCATATATCAACTTCAATTTCTTAGGTCACTTTAGTTGGTACTATAAAGGTTGGGGTCTGTAGAAGCCTCTCATGCTCACCAAGACTATGTTTATTTAATCACAAACTATTAATATTAATATTATATATTAATATTAAAATATTATTTAAATGTAATTTATTCATTAAACATAAAAAAGCATCTTTGCTCAGTCTTCAGTGTCACATGATCCTTCAGAAATCATTCTACTATGCTGATTTTGTGCTCAAGAAACATTTCTTATTATTATCGAAGTTGAAAACAGCTGTACTGCTTAATATTTGCGTGGAAATCACGATTCTGGATTATTTGATGACTAGAAAGTCAGCATTTTCTTGAAATGACTTGTCACTGAAAATTTGTATGTGTGATTGTACACTTGAATGTTGTACACAATGTGTAATTTTATGTTGCCTTGCACTTTTAGCCTAGTCTTGGCCAGGTCGCGGTTGCAAATGAGAACTTGTTCTCAACTGATTAACCTGGTTAAATAAAGGTGAAATAAAAAAATAAATAAAATTTAAAAAAAAATGTAACAATATAAAAATATTTGCTGTCAGATTTGATCAATTTTAAGTATTCTTGCTAAAAGGAGTTTTTTTTTTTTTTTTTTTTTTTTTTTATCTTACTGATCCTTGAAAGGTAGTATATATGTTTAACACATTAACTTTGGACATGTACCATAGATGTTTGACAACCTGAAGGTTTTTGGATATATCTATTATTTCACCTTGCAAAATATTTGGCTTACAAAATGTGTTTCTGCTAAATTTACACACACACATACATATATACATACATATATATATATATATATATATATATATATACACTGTACACACAGACACATATATACTGTAATATATACATATATGTGTACAGTATATGTATGTGTGTGTAAATATAGCAGAAACACATTTTGTAAGCCAAATATTTTGCAAGGTGAAAAAATAGATATATCCAAAAACCTTCAGGTTGTCAAACATCTGTGGAACATGTCCAAAGTTAATGTGTTAAACATATATACTACCTTTCAAGGATCAGTAAGATAAAAAAAAAACTCCTTTTAGCAAGAATACTTAAAATTGATCAAATCTGACAGCAAATATTTTTATATTGTTACATTTTTTTTAAATTTAATTTTATTTTATTTTTATTTCACCTTTATTTAACCAGGTTAATCGGTTGAGAACAATATATCCAAAAACCTTCAGGTTGTCATATAGTGTGTATATATATATATATATATATATATATGTGTGCTTTTCTGATTCTCTCAGGTGTGCCTAAGGATCCCAGGAAAGCTCCAACCAAACAACACTGAACACTGCTAATGTGACATCTCCACGTGAGGGTTTGTCCAGAGGGAGAGGGTGGCATTTTTAGACTGCTATACAAACAGTCACCAAAAACAATGTAGAAAGGCAACATGATAGTACTTACTGTGCAATATACAGTAGATGTGTGCTAATGTTTCACCACAGAGGTTTCTAAACATAGTGAAGTTTACAATTGAAATGTCCTCCAACCAGGGCTCAAGTAGTTCTAGTTCAGTTAATTTGACAAAAAGGACTGTTCACCACAACAACTGTACATTACACCACCTGAACTGCTGAAAAAAAAAATATGTATTGTTCAGCCCTGTTTGTATGAATATGAATAGCTGCTCAACAACACAACAGAGCCTCACCCTACTGAGCTTTGCAAACCTCTAGCACACAATACCTCATCTATTAAGTTTTGTTGGAGCTTCCTTTGTATACAAGTGTTAGTCACCCACATGCATTTTGGTTTTTAAAGTAGCAGCAGCGCAGGCCCATCCACCTCTGTTATGTGGGGAGGAAACAGGCTGTGTTTTCCATCAGTGGGCGACGTTAACAGCGGAGGCAGTCGTGATGGCGTGACCTTGGTGAGCCATTCCGTACAATACACACTGCACTCACAATAGAGGTGGGCAGGAATCACATCAGAAACACTGAGGCCACTCAGGATGCATTATGGTTATGAACATATCAGGAATGTTAGCATTAACTAAAACTAGAAAGAAAAAAAAAAATTTCAATTTGTTAATTTAAATAAAATCTAAATAATTAGATGAAAAACTTATTTTATTTAGTTGCCAAAGAATTTATTTTCAGTTGATTAAAGTTATTGTAATATTGTAAAATGTGTAATAAAATAAAAAAATATCGGAAATAAAATTAGCCAAAATTTAGTGGTTCACCGGATCACAAAACTACTCATATTATGGTTTTTGAGTCACGGATCAGACCATTTTTTGGATCAGCATCTGTTAATGATTATGAACATAACCCGGCTAGGATTTATAATTTGTTTACAGCTGAAATGTTGAACGTATATGAAATAAGCAAAGTATTTACTTTGGATAACGTATTAAAAAAAGTGATACCAGTTCTGATATTGTTCATAAATACCAATAGTTATGTTGTGCAATGAGGACAGTGCCATGTCATTGGAAATAGAGCCATCAGTGACCCAAAATGATCCTTACAGTCCTTACCAGTGCCCGATTTCGTGAACACTACTGATTCACCACCTTGGATACTAGGTAGCTTATTAACTCACACACATTGTTATCTGATTGGTTGCTGCTTACAGGCCCAAGTCAAAAGAAACCCACCCTCAAATCTCTTACATTCTGGTCTTCAGAAATGTCTCAGGTTCCTCTTTATTTAATGTAAATCTACAATAAACCCTCATTTAGAAAAGCCTACTTATTTCCCTTAGTTAGTTAAGTTAGAACGATAATAATAGCGATGCTTGCCTTAAAAAGCCCAACTTACAACAGAAAAGATCAGAGGGCTCAGATGAATACAGCTTTCCTTGTTCTCTTTCTGTGCAGAGAAACACACTCCAGGAATCGCTTGTGCCCACAAAAAAACACTCCAGGACCTGAGAGCATTCCACAGATGAAACGTCCTTCCAGAGCCCTGATAAACCCTTGGCAATATTGCCTTTTCTCCCATTGGACACAACCAATACCCAAATATCCAAGCCCAGATGTCTGCTTAAAATCATCTACTGAAAAACAAAGGGTAAGCTCTGGTTTATCAATTTTTCCCCTTTTGTGTTCAATACAGAATCACACAAGCGAAAGAACAGAAAGGTGTGTGCAAAGAAAATAGGTGTTTATGGTGATTAAGTGCATGCTTTCACAGACAAGTCACAGACTAATTTGAGGTTTAAAATGGGTTAGGCAGCTGCTCATAAGATAAACTGGATAAAAACAATAGCTTTCCAGATGTACCCTCAAATAAGTCTCACTTATCACTGGCGATACTTTAAGGAATGATAGATAAGCCCGAATGAACTAAGGTGGGGTTTGAGTGTAGCGTAAAGACGGGTCTAGCCTCTGGACCTTGCATGGAATTCATTTGAGATCTCAAAAATGTTGGAAAATATGCTCAGATTTGTCTTTAAGGATTTAATTAGAACTCATACGTCAAATTCTTCAAACGATAGTAAAAATGATCTGAGCTCTCAACAACCGTTTCAGTTGGTTTTATATATCTCCTACGAAAAACAGGACGAAGTTGATACTCGCATGAAGTTGATCCAGAGCTACTGACCTAGTTTATCAAGATTTTGAAGATGTACTGTATTCGAGATAGGCAGAGCCAGTAGAACAACATATTTACAATGGCTTCTTCCCTCAGGGCCTCACATGATGATACTGAAGGGACATGTATCATATGAGCAGAGAAAAAAATGACACTGCATTTCTAGAATCGTCTGGGGTAGTGAAATAGCTGTGAAGGATCAGTAAAATATGCAATCATACTATTTTATTTATAAATTGGGTTTGAAAACATTATATATGCATTTTAATTGCACAAAATATTGCAAATTAAGGCTTGAAACAGGCATTCCATATGAAGTCCACTTGAAATGACGCTTGAAATGAAATGACAGACCTGTGTTTTGATCACTCATAGGAGTAATTGTGGTGGTTTGTCAAAAACAGCAACAAAATGTTTTTAAAATTAAACCATTTTATCTATTTATTGTGGCCATTTATTGTGATATTTGGGGGAGTAGGGCAGGAAAAATGGCTCCACAAGATTTGTAATATATTTTGCATGTTGTGTTTTAAACCATATTTAGAGTTTCATCAGCCCTAAGAAAATTGTACAGAGCGCCACCCTCTACAATCTCTGTGAGCATGATATTATAAACACACAGAGGTCAGAGGTGGAGGTGTGAAGATAAAAGCATGCTTTCTGTTAAAGAGATAGAGTATGCAATGCCACACATCCCTATGTACACGCTGGAACATAGTAGAGCTTATTTAGAGAGGAAGATCACCTAAAAATTCCATTCCCATTTAGCTCTGTGTAAGTGTAAAAGTATTTAAAAAATGATCCATATGACTAATGCAACTTCAATGTTCCTCATAAAGCTATCGTTTGGCTTCAGAAGACTTGGAATATAGTGAATGAGTTATATGGGCTGCTTTTACAATACTTGTGTCATGCTTTTGTCTACTCTTTGACGTTTCAGTCTCCATAAATAAATACATGAAAAATGTTTTAAAACTTTCACTTTGTACACCGAGTCCGACGCATGCAAATTTTCCCTCTACAGACGCACAATCAAATGCGTCAAATGAGACGCTTTGGTTATGGTAGGTTTAGGTATGGGGTAGGGTTAGGGTTAGACCACTAGGAGGCACCATCTGCCCCATATATATCTGCATCTCATTTGACGCTAAAGGGTGTCATGTGCGTCGTACATGATGCCTTGGGATGAGAATGGGCTCGTCAGGCCAGTAGTTATCAAAGTCCATTTGAAAAGAAACACTACGCGCCTATAGACTGAACGCTTAATACGCATGCAAAGCCACCGTTTTCACAAATTCACGTTTTTGCAGTTTACACTGAGACAATAACAATATAATTTTCAAAACCTTGCACTTTGGCACTTTGAAACTTTGCACTTTGAAACTTGAAACTTTGCATTTGGCCCCCAAAATGACATTGCTGTGTAAATGAATGGCTATATTAAGTTGAAAATAGTGTCGTGTAAACATTTTTGGCTGGTGAGCTCTCCCTTTAAGGCTTGTTATAATATACTAAACCCAGGCCACTGTTCAAAGACCGTCATACCTGTTTGATGGTGTCTTGTGTAGCCACAGCTTCTGGCAGAGGTGTCTGTGAGGAGGACAACAGAGAGAGAATTAGTGTTAACGAAAATCTAGTTTCAAAGTATTATAGAGGTTACAAAATTAATCCATCACTGGCAAAATGCCATTTTGTCCATCATGTACAGCGTCACAAATATTAAGACACGGCAACACAAAGGCACAGAAGGCTAAAGAATGTCAGAAGACATGCCGTACTAATGCCATCATGTGTGGTATTTGACACTAGCCCTGCACACGATCTTTGCCACCTGCCTCCCTCTCAGCAAGAATAATTAACAGCAACAATGTAATTAAGGTTCACATAGGAATTCAAGAGGAATGTTTGGCTCCATATGTTTGTGTGGTGGAGGAACGACATAAGTTTAGCCTTTGTCTTTACAATACAACTTGCCTGAGTGCTGTGCAAAATGCAAAACATTAAACAATGGGGTAGATAAGGGCATTGTTTTACACAACAGAAGACTAATTAAATACACGCTAATGTGCATTTTGTGGAAATTTTAAACATTTGACAATTTAAAAAAATATTTAATAATACAATTTTTGCAAGTTATATATATATATATATATTTATTTATAAATTTTAAGTTGATTGAAATGGAAAAAGTGAGTTAATACAATTAAGGAGATTAATTTAATCATCATAAACTCAAAATAATATGTTAACTGAACTAAATAAATTATTTAAGTTGATTTGACAAAAGAAAAAAATGTTGTGATAACAAATCTTGAAAACATTTTTTACAGTGTATAAAAATTTATAAATTTTAAGTTGATTGAAATGGAAAAAGTGAGTTAATACAATTAAGGAGATTAATTTAATCATCAGAAACTCAAAATAATATGTTAACTGAACTAAATAAATTATTTAAGTTGATTTGACAAAAGAAAAAATGTGATAACAAATCTTGAAAACATTTTTTTACAGTGTGTGTGTGTGTGTGTGTGTATATATATATATATATATATATCAGTGTGTTTTCATAATGTCTGTGCAATAATGTTTTGGACTGACAGAAGACAATGCTGCTATTTAAGACAAATAATGACGATTTTCATTTCTGCAGGAACTGTTCCTTTAATGCCCATTATGTCATTGAAAACGCAAGTCACTGAAATGACCCTTTAAAAAGAGGACGGATGCATTCGAGTGATTTCAACCGTCTGAACTGGACCAAATACTTGAGAATGAACAGGTTGTAATCATGCATATCTGATGGGATTCCTGCTCAAGAGGCAATCAAGTTTTTGGTTCTCAGTCCAGCTATTAAGTAACAACAATCGCCATCAGTTCTGATCTCTGTCTGCAATCAAGAGCATCTCTCTCCTTTATGTTGAAAATAGAGCATCAATCCTGAAGAGAGAATTATGGATGAAGTGCGTTTAAATATTTAATGGTAAGCTGTTAACCACTAGTGATTTAGATGCCCAAATCCATTTCAGCGATTGATTCTGAAATGATCTGACCTGTAGGGTTATCTCTGGACAATGCATCATATCATATTTCATTGTACAGAAGGACCACATGGATTCCAAGTACCACAGAATTGGCATGACATTCACAATGCCATAAACCTCATGCTCTTAAATATTCCAGCCAAACCATTTTATTTTGCTATCAGCTATTTATCAAAATGAACAAATCTTTTTTCGTGTCATTTGGTTCATTCAACGAATGAAATGAACGAGTTGACTCTGGAAAAGATTCTTTCATTTTGATGAAAGAGTTTGAATAGGAGAGTCACGAACGCGCATCACAGAACAGAGCAAGGCGACCATTTCACCTTATAAAACTTAAACTTTGTTATTTTTTTTTTAAATGAGCGATCGTTTCTCTTGATAAGACCTTTATTCATCATCTGGAATCGTTTAAAGCCCTTTGAACAGTTTGTAGTTTGCACTGAAACTGTCTTTTGGATCTTGAACCGTTTGATTCCCATTGAAGTCCATTATATGGAGAATATCCTGGAACGTTTTCATCAAAAACCTTAATTTCTTTTCGACTGAAGAAAGAATGACACGGATATCTTGGATGACATGGTGGTGAGTAAATTATCAGCAAAAGTTTTTTTTTTTTTAAAGTGAACTACTCCTTTAATGACCAATGCAATTACATAAAAAAAAAAAATCACTTATGAAACTGAGCTCTTTTAGCCTCGTTTGAGGGAGAGTTTATGATACTATTGTTGTTGTCATATTTTATCTCTGATTTGCAATGTTTCTGAAATTCAAGCTTGGAGATTTCAGTCTTATTCAAACAGAAGCGAGATGTACTTGCGCGACTAGAAAATAGCCACAGGCGGCGTTACCATGATGTCAGGTGAACCGACTTGACCTACCAGTTGAGATGCTGCTACACTTCAAACAAAGAGAAAATCTCCACAGTCTTGAACTGACCAAATTCCACCTGATTCCCTTCTGCTCACATGGCAGAGTCCATAACTCCGTTTTTATGAGGCATTGTCAGCCTCTGTTCCCATGGCAGGTGTTACTCAGCATCTGCTGACTAATTCTGTGAAGTATTAAAGGGATACTCCACTTTTTTTGGAAATAGGCTCATTTTACAACTCCCCCAGAGTTAAACAGTTGAGTTTCACCGTTTTCAAATCCATTCAACCGATTTTCTGATATTTAGAAGAATATCAGTAACCAGACAGTTTCTGGTCTCATTGACTTCCATAGTATATTTTTTTCCTACTATGGAAGTCAATGAGCCCAGAAACTGGTTACTGATATTCTTCTAAATATCAGAAAATCGACTGAATGCATTCGAAAACGGCAAAACTCAACTGTTTAACTCTGAGGGAGTTGTAAAATGAGCCTATTTCCAAAAAAAAGTGGAGTATCCCTTTAAGAAGCATATCCAGCTATTTTGGGGCTTGCCCTGATAATGTATCTTTATAGTTTTTGCGAAAACTAATCTTTTCAATTTTAGTTTTAGTTTACAATTACAATGGCTCATGCTTATTATGATAACACTTAAGACTTTCTCCTTTCTTGTTCTAGTTCATGATTTAGTCACGCTGATGTCATTCAAAACCAACAAGATTCCACTAAACGAGACCAGTTTGAGCTAAACATCACCTTTGGTGTTCCACAGAGGAAAGTCAGCCATGGGTTTGGAATGACATGCAGGTGAGTAAATGATTTTTTACTATTCTTGGAAGCACTACACCACACCACACCACACAGGGAGTTAATACAGCAGACGCCTACATAAAACCCATCAGCTTTGAGTCAACAGCGCCAACATTTAAGGCCGATGTATCATTTCTCAATAAGATCTTATGGGGATAAGCTGATTTGGTTTTCCCCCCAGCATTCTCCCTGCTTGGTTTCCCTTTCAACCGCAGCAAGACAGTAAAACTGGTTGGATGATCCTCAGGTGGTCAGGTTCACTGCATCCTCATGCTTGATTTACCTTTGTGGTTAGCCAGCGTGGAGATCTCTCCACCCTGTGGCTCTGTTGACTGAGTAAACTGTGTAGAGTGAAACTGCAGCCGACTGGATCACATGCTCCGGTACGAGAGGGAAATTACACAAAGATATTGACTCTAAGTCTAATGACGGTGCTGGGAAGTGTCTGAGATCACCTGATCGTCAGACAGACAGATAGACAGATAGATAGATAGATAGATAGATAGATAGATAGATAGATAGATAGATAGATAGATAGATAGATAGATAGATAGATAGATTGATATAACTTAAAGATTTAAATTAAATACAACTTGCCATTTATCTTAAAAACTCTTATAAGAATATAAGGTCGAAACAAACATATTATATAGTATGATCAATGCAGGATGGTCTTAGACTGATATTTCAGGCTCAGGTTCGGTGGTTTTCAATTGAAATATACTAAAAAAAATTCAGGTAGGAAAAAAAACCCCACTCCAACCCTGATGGAGTGCAGACCGTGGCACATTGACAGAACACATTCTCTTTAAATGAGCCTCTTTATCTCTTTCTCAGGGGGTCCTTGTGCAATGTGAGGTATTTCATCCGAGTCACGACCCTTATAGCTGGAATGTATAGGACAGGGACATTTGGGTCTCGACATAAAAGACCACTGCTCCACGACTCCAACATCGGTGCAGAAACAGTTTCCTGATGGGATCATCTGTTTGATGTGTATTTGAATAAGTATGAAAGTGTATGTTCAAGTTAATAATGTGACATGGGAATGGGAAATCACCCGTAAGGTTTACACAGTGCCCTATGTTTCCTGATCTCGTGTTTTGAGTATTTTCTTTTCGATATTGTCACGAAAGGCAAATTATCAAAACTAAGAAATGAATGTAATCTAAATTTTGCAGAATGTAATCTGTCTTTTTGAATTTATACCCTTCATTTGCGGAAAACATGCTCATTTTATGAGATTTACTCTGTAGTTCACTAAAGTTCACTATTGTTCATTAAGGTCTACAGCGGTGTGGGTCTTCCTGTGCACATTCTTTTCCAAACCGTAAGGGAACAAACCTTAAGATGGACAATGAACAATACGCTATAAATAACTCATCCTTGATTAACCCTTTAACAACATGTAAACACAAAAACATACAGGCTACAACAAAAATCCAAAGCTCCGTCTGTTTGAGTTCATGTTCAAAGTGTCTCTGGATTTACATCATTTGGCATTGAATTTCAATGCCATACACACTTAACACATCATAACACACGAGCTAATGCACTTTATTAGCTATAACACTGTAAATATGGTGCTCTGAAAAAAAGCACTATAACTTCAAAAAATAGACAACATTGTTTGAGGTATTTCAAGAAAGGGGTGCCTTTTGTGGATATGTTTAAACGAAGAAAAGCGGACACTTAATATTTTCTAATGTAGCCTATTAAAAACTTTTTAAAAAATAAGTAAACAAAATATTCTTTCTCCATGGCGATAACATTTGGCACTTTAAATCAAAATTGAAAGGTTTTTAAAGCAACATACTCGCATACTATAATTCATTTAAAATGATTTGAAAGAATGTTTCAGATCTTTTCAAACCTTTTCATATTTCGTTGAATAACCAGATAATAGCCTAGAAGTTGTCATAACCTTTCTCTCTCTCTATTGAATAACAATTCTGCATGTTTATTATTATGTATTATATGCCCACTTACCCAGCTGATTCCCCGGATCTGAGGTGTTTTTTCATTGGAACAGCGATCGGGAAAGATTCGGTAATTACAACTCCGAAAGAGATGCATGTTTCAGTCAAGTCCGATGTATCACAAATAATTTTACTTCGAGATCATCTGTTGCAGCAACACATGGCGAAAACTACATCTCCAATAAGGATTTGACAACCCCTGCTTAAAGACAACCCGACCGGCACGCTGCATTCCTACGTGCGTGTGAGTCCAGGCTGCGAATGCCATTAAAAACCTGCTGTTCGCTGTCAGACGAGCCTGCGCGCTCCCGCTCCCGCCCCTCTCAGGGCGCGCGCCTCATACTGCACTAAGCAGCGTCCGCTTTGATTTCCGCAGGTGTTTGTTTACATCAAATTTATTCGGACGAACTTTACTATCGTGTATATATAGGCTTTGTTTTCGCTTGGTGTTTATTCTTTGTGTGAAATAATCAAGGTAAAACTTCCTAATGACATTCACTTCGTGGGAAATGTGCACACTTTTAAACGCGAAATGTCTTGGAGCATTACAGTAAGGTTAGTTACCATTCATCCTAAAAGCCCCAAAACATCATGGGGACTTTTACTAAAACATAAATACATTCTGTTACATTAAATAAATGTAGGCCTAATGTTAACTTTGAAATATTCAGCCACTTTCCAAGGCAACATTTCTTGTTTTCATGTAGCCTAACGTTGGTTTATGTAGGCTACTACCTAAATAAATCAAAATGCTATATATAGGGATAAAAACACAAATTAATAAAAATGTCAGAAACACTAAAAATTACTATAACTTTAACTAAAATGGAAAATATCAAAATAAAAACGAATTCAAAATATTAATAAAACATGTAACAATACAATGATGCTAAAGTAACAATGTATTAAACATGGTTGTACCATGGTCGTTACAATGATTAAATCAGTTCCAATATGATATATTAAAGCATGGAAACCGTACTCTGAATATAATGCTTAACAGATCAGTAAATTATGCAGCCTACATTAAAATATAAATGTGAATTACACAAAAGCTGTCACTGGTGCAGCACCCTTTCAAAAGGTATACCCTTAAGGGGTAGATAAGGTACAAAGTAGTGACAGCTGCTATTATGCTATTTCATATTGTACAGCAGACTGTACATTCAAATATTGGCCTACAATATATATTTTATGACATTTAAATGTGCATAAATGAATAATTTCTTAAGCATAATAAAATGTTTGGACATTATAGCAATACACATTTTAAGAGACAGAAAAGGAGGTTATGAAGCGGAACAAAATACAGCTTCCCATTTATGTACTCATAGACTGAAGGATTATTCCGTCTGGATCCAGATATGTAGAACTTAGCATTACAGACCTCTGCATCAAGCAGTAAAAGAAACGCTAGGCAGGGAAAATAATGCGTTTGACTCAATAACACACACTGTCTCTCCTTCAGCTCTCTTATCTGTGTGTTCCAGCTGCATGATAAACCTTGAGGGGTTGAGGATCAGGGGGCGTGTCCATAACCCACCTTATTTATGGTGCAGGTGCCAAGGTTGAGGTGAAACAGTCAATTAAAATGAAATCGTAGCACTATAGCTTGGATTAAAATCCTTTTGAGCTTTGAATAGGACACATTTTCCCAACTTTGCTTAAAATCCTTTTGAAATTTGAACACACTCCCCCCTTTTCAAAATGAGTTTTGAATGTTTACAATGTAGCAAACAGGGGTTGTTGTGTTTGATTTAGAGTTGGTGCATCATGAATTATCCAAATGCAAAGTTAAAAGCAATTAACAGTTGAGTTCATTCTTTATAAAGATACCCTGACCCCACATATAATAAGTTAGTGATCTTTATTCTGTACCTGTTCCAGGGACGAGCGCAGGGACGACCGGAAGATTGTGTCTGCCGAACACATGACTGCTGCTGGAGCCTCTGAGGATGAGGAGACACAAAAGAAAGAAAGGAAGTCAGTGCTGTTTGATTCAATCCACTCTCCTTTTACTGTTACATCATGTTATTTCCCATCTCATGCTCATGATTTGTGAGATCTCATGACTCCCACAAAAGCCAGTGGATGGATATTGTGAACTCTGATGGAAAGTATTGTTTATTGTAAGTTGTTCCCAAAAATAGAAGCTCTAGCTCTGCTCCAAAATCTAGTGCACTGTCTAGCAACTGAAAAGAAACATCATACAGTAACTGGCTTAATGTGCAGCAACACCCTGACACATGCATCCCCCCATTCCTAATGTAAAATGCATTACTGACTCTTTTGAGGAATGAGTTTCATTCACTTCAATAGGCATCATCCCAACATGGGCCTATACCCACAGGTCACGTTGGGGGGCGATCTTAAAACCTGTCTCAATTTGAGAATGTCCATGTGGCTGGAGGTCTGGGAACATTACATAATATTTGTTTAGATCCCGGCTATTGTTTCAGGAGTATTTTCCCTTCCTGGAGAAGTGAAATATAACAACACAGAGACTGTTTTGGGGAGTTTATCAGCCATTTCTGGTCCACCCCTCAATCCAAAATAGTGGAATACCAGTTATTTTGCTGCTTTTTTGCATATGCATGTTAATTAGGCAATGATATGTGAAGCTTTGGGGAAACACAGCAACAGAAAAGTTGTGTCTCGCAATACACTGTCTATTATGTCTCACATTTTTTTGTGCTAAATTAGTTCTGAACATTGGTTTACTAACCGCTTTAATTATGTGATAATGTGTTATGCTGGCTGGGAGTAATTAATACGTTGTAACTGAGTGTTTGCAAAGATTTCTTGAATTAGCAGTTTCTGGCTCTGTTCACCTGCCTTCTTCAGTGACGGCCTCAAAATATTTCTCAACTGTTGCCCTGGGTATATTATCTCTGTCTGGCAGCACTGCAGAAACAGACCCACAAAACCAACATCTTTCTCCAAGACTGCTGGAGATAATGCAGTCGGTGTTTGAACATGAGCTTGACAAAGTTGTGTGCTTGTAAGTACAGTATCCATGAATGGCACACTTTGAATTATATGACCAAAAAGAATCAGAGGCTCAAATCCGATTACATTAACCTGAAAAGTGGCTTGTTTTAAACATTAAATATCTATATTTTTTGTGTTTTGCATGGACACGTCAAGATTTAAAATCATGCAAAAATTTAATTTTGAGACAATTTGATTAAAACGGATGATAAATGTCATAAAACATGTTTAATGACTAACTAATTAACAAGAATTTAGGTAGCACTTTATTTTACAGTCCTGTTCCCCATGTACATACTATCTACTTATAATAATTGCAGTAACTGGGTAATATAGCTGCTAACCCTGAACTTACCCCTAAACATAACCCATCTATACCTTCTATTAACCAGTACTTTATAGGTACACTCTAAGTGCGTGCAATTACAAAAAATAATATTTGGTTTTAATATTTAGTTTCAATTGTCATATTTTGCTCATATTTTGCTTCCTATAACAGTAACTTGATTTTTAGATAAGTAAATTGTTTAAGAATATAATACTGATTTTGCATAAGAATATTGTAACCTCCTTTTTTCAAGTCAATTCCATTCAAATTCGGTTTATTCCATTTTATATTTTTTGATAAATATTTTCTAAGTCATTTGTCAATCAATAAGTAATTTGTCAAAGTCAACCATTCAATCATGAATATATACATTTCTTTAATTTACAGGGCATATACTATAGATAAACCCCAAACTATCCATCCATCCATCCATCCATCCATCCATCCATCCATCCATCCATCCATCCATCCATCCATCCATCCATCCAGATTTTATACATTTAATGAAATATTAAATATTTATTTTGTCCTGAATTTTGCCAACTTGATTGTAAACGTTTCAAACCTCATATAAATGAAATAAGCATGAAAACATGCAGCTGCTTACAATATTAGGTTGGTGATCAGGATTCAATCAGGAGGTCTAAGTACCTGCTTTTACAGACTATTTTAGGCCTAATGACTTTTGTATTATTATTTTGAGTATCAAGCCATATTTTGTACCCTGCTTGTGGAAAATGCTATACACAAGTACTCACACAGTACATGCATTTATGCACTCAAGTTGAAAACTCATCGCTATGTGAACTGAACTGATGTTCACTGATCATGCACAGGCATCCACTTCAACAGAACAGTATCAGATTTTTCTTACCAAATGAGTTTTTCTTCTTGGCAGACAAGATCTGTTTAAAAGACGATAACATTCTGGCACGTATATCCTCCATACTTCTCACTTCACAGCAACTAATGATATAAACCCTAAGGCCGCAGTAAATGAAAGAAAGACAATCCACAATCGCTCCTTTTAGCTGTGCGCCTGACTATTTCTCTGCATATTTCAAAGTGTATTTCTGCATGTTTGTGTGTGTGTGTGTCAGTGGTTGCCTATGACAGGACTCAGGAATCCAGTTCTCCTGCATGTGACCCTCACATGGCACTTGAACGTGGTAGTTTGTATCTGATAAAGAGTTAAAGAGTGATAAAGAGTTTTAACTCAGATCAGATAAGAGACACTTGGTCTGCCATTGTTTTAGAGGGTCAAAATGTGTTTGTGTGGAGGTGAGATGGAAAGATGTGGATGCCTTTTCTAGATATGTAGTTTCTGCGATGAGAACAAAATATATTTTAGATCTACTCACACATAGACAATAGGCTTTTAACACCCTAGTTCACTTAGAAATAGAAGAAACGTTTAGCAAAAGCCCATTTTTGTCTCAAACCGCTGATTGAGTTGACCGTGATGTTAAATATTTTTATTGACATTTTTGCTGTTTTCATGTATCGTGTCTTATTTTTTTTGTAATGTCTTAGCCAGGATTCCTGTAAAAGACATTTTAAATATCAATAGTTTTTATTTTCCTGGTAAAACACTCTTAAATATAAAGGTTCAGAAAGGTAATGCCATAAAAGAACCATTATTTTCACAGCAACTCTAAAGAAGATGCGTTTTTGATTCCCTAGCCTTTCAGTGAACACTGAACAGTAATATTTTAATAATCCAAAGAACCTTTTTTCCACTATAAAACCTTTAGTAAAATCAAAAACCATATATATGCCTATAAAGAACCTTTATTTTTAAGAGTGAATAAAGGTTCAATATAGGCAATCTATTTTTATTTCTAATTTATTTGACTAAATCTATTTTTTATTTATTCAGTAAATTAAAATTAATTTTATTTCCATAGGCCTATTTATCTTAAATATAAATTTAATGTATTTATTTAATTATAAAATTGAAATAATGTATTAATATTAATCATTTGTAATTTATATCTATTCACATCTTGGTTTAACTTAAAAAAGTAAGTAACCTGGTTGCCTTAAAAATTTAAGTTCATTGAAATGGGAAAAGTGAGTTAATACAATGAAGGAGAATGATTTAATCAGAAACTCAAAATTATATGTTATCTGAACTAAATTATTTAAGTTGATTTGACAAAAGAAAAAATATTGTGATTACTAATCATGAAAAGATTTTTTACGGTGTTATTACTACAAATATATTTAAATACATATTGTTTCAAAATTATATTTTAATATTATGTGTGATTGAAAATTTGAAAACAACATTAAACCAGATAATCGATTTGAGGTTTTATTACTGTTAGTAGCATAAAAGATTATGTTATGGCCCAAAGTTTAAAAATTAGGGAGTTTAGGGGTTCGTTCAAATCAATAACCAAAAGAATGAGCCATAGTGATGCTTGCTTGAACAAGAACTTAGTGTGCCCTCTAGTGTGCGTTTATAGCTAGTACATTTTACACACTTGATAAATAGGAGCCAATTTTGTGAAGATGTTTTACAGAATATCTTAAGAATCTTACTATTCTATATTTCCATAAAACACCCAACCCAGAATGTACACTTACAGCTAGCTTTAACTAGCAAACCAGTACCAGTACATATAAAACCTTTCCCATCACAGAGTAAGAGAGCACACAGTTCCTATGGGAAAGGGTGTAGGACTTCCTGCAACGAATCACAGCCTTTTTTTAATCAATCATCAGCTCCCTGTAGACACAATTTTAAAAACGAAACAAAAATCACACACATTAATGTCCTGGCACACTGAAATCTCGAGCGTCGCACTCATGAGCATGAAGATTGTTTCGGTTTCTTGCCCATCCGTCTGTAGTTCCAGAACACTGTGTGATTTTACATGCTCATAAATCCTGTCATTCCAAATCAGCCTTTCCTTCCCATGTTCAGCGCCCATGCAGGAAGGAAATAGTGTTTATATTGGAAGTCCAGTGATATATGAAGCGATGAAAGCATTGGGAGGGAGATGTTTTACATGCACACCTATCTCACATTACCATCGTGTTGTTTCCTGTGTACTATTTAGGGGGCTTCTGCAAGTTCACAGCTCTCTCTCTCTCTCTCTCTCGTGCCCACCTGTCACCTACAAGCAAAACTTTCCCAGCATCACGATGAATCACTGGCCCACAGAATTTCCAACAGTTATCTGATGGACTGAACATTATTAAATACACATACATGGGCAACATTTAAACCAATTTGAGACATAATTTAGTTAAATTACTTTTGGACTGCGGTGTGTTTCATGTTTCAGGATTAATGTACGTAGGCAAATCTGCCTATTTTTTCGATCAGCGAAGTAAAATATTTTGTAATCATGTACTCATGTGTCACAGGTACACCAAAAATAATGAAATTAAATTTATTTTATTCTAAATGTGTTTGAAATTAGTCAAAAACACTGGAAACACTTTACAATAAGGTTTCGTTTGTTAACCACTAACTAGCATTAACATGAACTAACGGTTACTCTTTATTTTAGGGTGATGGTTACATTGTACTCAAATAACGGATTAACTATATGTACTTGCGTACTATAGAGTTACGATTAGGGTTATGTTTAGGGTTAGTTACCTGTAATCATGCCTAATTTACTGTTATTACTAGTAAGTACATATATGTGTAACTGTCCCCTTAAAATGTTACTATACTAACTATGAGCAATACATTTGTTACAGTATTTATACATCTTTGTTAACGTTAATAAAAATACAGCTGTTCTTTGTTTGTTCATGTTACTTTACGGTGCTAAATTGTTAAAAAAAAAAAGCTAATGTTAAAAAATAAAATGTTAAAAAAAAACTTTTCATTTAAAAAAATGTATTAGTATGTTGAAATTAACATTAAAGAATAATAAATGCTTTAGAGGTACAGTTCATTATTAGTCCAAGTTAACTAATGTAGTTAACTAATGAAACCTTACATATAACACTAATCAAAAAGTATGATCATGATCTAATCATTATTTAACTAAAGTCATTTTTAGGGTCAATAAGTTACTGTACACTCTTAAAAGGCAGCTTTCAAAGCAATGCCATTAAGAACCATTTCTGGTTTTCTAATAATATTTCAGTAAAATAACAATTTGTGTCTTGGTGTGAAGAACATTTGAATAAAGCACCTTTTGTGGAAAGAAAGGGGACGTTAAAGCTTCTTCACGAAACCACCAATGCCAATAAAGAACCTTTATAAGAGTGCGATGTTACACAAAATCACACATTGTCTCAAACACAAAGTAAATGGTTGCATCTTTCAGTGATATATTTCAGAAACACACTTACCTGTATCTATGTCTGGTATATCTGATGTTGGCAGTGTGTTCATTTCTCCAAAATCTGGACAGTCTTGTGTTTCTTGTCTTTAAGGCGATGCATATATCTCTGTGTGATCTCTTTGTGTGTCTCTGTGTTGCCTGTGAAGCAGACAGAGGAAACCACTGAGTTTTGATCTCATTGGAATCACTGAAGCCACGCTAGTTACCAGCTTCCTGCTGCGCTCTCATTGGTGACATAAAATTTGGCCTGGTGTTTATCTCATAAGGTTGACTTAAGGTGTGTCGAGAAGCTTGATGACACTTGTTGTCTTCTATTTCCTCGAATTAGGAGTAAAAGCCTTAATAGTTCAGTTATCCATGGTGACTGGGGGAAGTGAGGCCAAAGTACATCTGTGACCCTTTGATTTAGTTGTCTTCTCACTGGACTTTCATTCTTTTTACATGTGCACCCAAAAATGTTGTGCTCATGGTTAAGACTACTTGAGATTTTGAGAATCTGAATGGACTTTTCTGTTTATACTGTTGGGTTGCACTTTATTTTATACCTAAGAAAGTATTGGGTATATGAAGTACTGTAACAACATAAGTTTGGGTTTAGGGGGAAGTTCAGGGTTAGTACCTAGTTATTACTAATTGGGAATAGGACTGTAAAACAAAGTGCTATATTGTCTGTGGAGCTAATGAAGTAATAATACACACTTTTCCCCAGTTTTAATATCACTTTTTGTTTAATTAATCATTTTTAATTGACTGTTGAGTTTTAAATATAGTATAAAGGCATGTCATTCTGTTCTTTGTATGCATATGCTTGAAGGACAGTTAGTGAAGATGCACGAGGGGAAATTTGTGAATGATGTAAGCCGTGATAAAATTTGTATAGCGTTTCTTCTATTCTACAATGATCACTTGGAGCATGTTTTACAACATGCTTTTGCAAATGCTTTGTTTCACAATTACTGTAGTTCTGGGAGGGAGTTTCAGGTGAAAACCACTGAGAAAAGATCAAACTGATTAAAACCACCATCTTCAGTGCGGCACAAACAACAAGAGGAATGTGTGACATTGTTTATTGTAGTAATTCTCAATCTTTAAAGGCCCACCATTGTCCAACACAATTTTAAAATAAAAGTATTTTTGGAATAATTATGAAAAAATCATTTTTTTTTTTTTAAATAAGAGACCTGGAAACAATATGTTATTGAGGGGAAATGAAATAAAGAAATATGATGTCTCCATTTTATGTTACTGTTTTTTATTAATTGATTAATTAAATTCATAATTTGAATAATTTAAGTCATCCATCCTAGAGGTTCCCTGCCCACCGGTTGAGAAACAGTATTGGCTCTAACGCAGCATTTATTGGTAAATTACTACATTTTTTGACACACTTTTTCTCAGTTTTAGATTATCACCTTTTGTTGGTTTGTTCTGCATTAGGCCTAGAAAGAAAATAAAGTTATAGGCTGGCTGTCAAATGCATTCATACAATTAAACATGAAAAAAAAATAAGTAAATCAAAATAAGTGTGTACCACATTTCATAAATATTGTATTATTTTGTTATAACCTACTATTTAATGTATTATTTTGCAGCCTTCGGTCACATTTTATACCCATGCTATTATAGCCTAATGTAATTATCTGAAATAAACTATGAGTATTTAATGAGCATGCATAGCCTGTAAATTTATTTTTTCTCGAGTAAATACTAAATTCTCAGTAATGAACAAACACTTAATGCGTCATTGTTGACTAATGAAATTACAGTAATTATGAGTAAGGAGAACTATTTATGTACAATTCTAAATGTATTACATACAATTATGACTCCGTGATATGATATAGCAAATCTTTTGTTGGTTAAAATGCATATTTAAATACAATAAAACGTTTTTTTCAACTGAACATCCGGGGACTGCGAGGTTATGGTTGTTTATGGTTGCTTTGGTGATAAGCGGAGCTCTTCCGGGTCTTAAAGTCGTGTTTACGAATAAGCAGCGGTGAATTGCATAATCCTTCGTCGATGTTGTAATCGTTTTGTCCAGCCTCTTCCTACAGCTTTATTGCGGTACTTTATACATCATTAATGGGTCCAAACAGAATTTACATTAGTGTAGGTTATGCCACATTCGGCATGTTGGTGGGGTTTTCTGCGTTTATCGTGTGGAATGTGGTTTATAAACAACCGTGGACGGCGGCGATGGGCGGATTATCAGGTCTGGAAATAAACTCAAGGCCACAGCCTTCACACATCCATTGTCAAATATAAAGATTTCACATCGTGTTTCTGTTACTGTCATGATTTTTTAATATGGTGAATTGCATGCATTGTTTGATCTTGCGGTTGACACGACGATCTGCTGTCACATGATTGTGTAAAATATGTCTGCTGTGGAAGGTTAGCCTTTTCCAATAGAGATACAAATGGTCATTATATTATTTATGTCTTTGATAAAATCAGCCTGCTATATTCTTATATTGAGTTTGGATATAATAACCCGTAAATATGCAGATATTTGACCATCTGTAGCCTACGCAGACAGAGAGACGATTAAAGAAACACACAGTAACGTTACATGCAGTGCTGCGAAAGTCATTGAATAAACAGAAAATATTTAAAACAATAGGTTATGATAAAAGTAATCCACAATATTTCATACTGTATATTAAATAATTTTCACCAACGACTCAAATAAGCAGTGAAATGCAAGTTGATTTTGTTTTCACTTTTTGAGTTTTATTTTCACTCAGATTGTCATGCTGTTTTGAATAGCATTTATAATTTTTCGATTTTCTATAAAAACGCAAATAGCAGAGAAAAAAATGTCTTTTGGGTCCCAGTGTAATTATAATTGCTGAATGTTATAACTCGATAAACCTTAAAACCTAGATAGATAGATAGATAGATAGATAGATAGATAGATAGATAGATAGATACATAGATACATAGATAGATTATTAATCTCATAAAGTCTCATCTATGTGTTTAAATCTACAGGCGTTCTGGCACTCTGGGCATTGGTCACTCACATTATGTACATTCAGGACTACTGGCGCACATGGCTGAAGGGACTCAAGTTCTTCATGTTTGTTAGCTCTGTCTTTTCTCTCCTGGCTGTTTCTGCTTTTGCCACCTTCATAACTCTAGCCGTTATAGAAAAGCAGTGTAAGTACCTTCACATGGACAGCTTTGTCGAATAAATTATTTCCCACACCAAATCTATAATAATGCAAGACTATAGTGCTGTAATCCGTTCTGTATGTTTTTGTCTTCAGCATTAACTGACCCCAAGAGCTTCTATCTGTCGGCCGTGTGGAGCTTCATGACTCTTAAATGGGCCTTCCTGCTGGGCATGTACTCTTTCCGTTACCGCCAGGAGTTTGCTGACATCAGCATCCTCAGTGACTTTTGATTGGCTGCTTCAGCTGCGAAGGATTTGTAGTTGCAAAGCCACCGACGTGGAGATGAGGGATGGATTGATGGTTGTCCTTTTTTAATACCGTCTTCTTAACGGCCTCCTTGCTTTCACGGAAAAGACTCAAATCTCAGCCCCTCCTTCCCCTCAGATCCGGGCCCTGGAGTAAGAAGTTGGTGAATGTCTGTGATCTGCTTCTTTCCTGTCTTTTTGAGTTAATAGGGCGATTTATATTGACATTGGGTCAAAGTGTTATATAGACGAATCCGGCGAAAAAACCGGAAGTAAGCGGGCGCCATTACTGAGATGTTACTGGGTAGCGTTGCTCCATTGCCTTCTATTGTTTTATTTGCAACTTGCGTCCACAGGAATAAACAGCCCGCGATTTACGACTGTCACTAACGTTACAACGTTACCCCTTGTATAGTGTCGAGTGGGTAAACCGTTTCCGTTATAAATTGTTTCAATGGTGGCAGTAAAATTTCAATTTTGAAGAGAAAACATTGTGAATACCCTGGGTCGACTGCCCCTGTCAGGTGCCGTACGGTTTACAAAGATTTCCTGGGCGAGTACAAGACGCGGACATTCGCGTATAATAATTATTTAATGACATAAGTAAAAAAAATATAATAAATGTGTGATATAGTGATCAGCAACATCTCCTCTCTTGCTATTTTTTCTATTTAATTAACATGCTATGGTCATAAATGGCTTTCCTGAGCTAAATGTAACGTTATGTGAAATAATTGTTCTCCTGCTGTTATATTGACCTCTTTCCATGGTTTAAAAACACTAGTTGGTCGATATTGTGTATACTTTCTAGCTGTAACGTTACCTTACTCATGCCCGTTGCAATGTAAAAATGAGATAAATAATGAACACAAATGAAAAACGTGAATTTGTTTATTTGATTTAATTTATTTATTTATTGTTGCCAAATGGACAGATCTTTTTTTAGTTTATTCGGTAGCAAACGTTAGCCTAGCTAGCTTGCCAAGCTATTTTCATAAATAATCTGTAAGATCGTTTGTACCTTCATCTGTGACTGGAGGCTAATGTCCAACATCATCAACCCAACAAGTCTGCCTGGCTGTAGCTGTCATCGAGGGTGCGTTATCATCTTATCTCCGAGGTTTGTTTACATACCGGTGCATATGTCTATGCCGGTGTGACAGCTCAGTAATGGCGTCGCCACAAGATGGCAGCCTACACAAGGACGCTCGTCGGATTCGTCTATACACTAGGATGTGTTCACAGGCAGTTGTTACTTTACTCAGGGCAACTTCTCTACAAATGTCAGGTGTGAAGTGATGGCTCCCCTTTACTGCCTGAAAAAAAATTGCAAAGGTTGTACATTTAAGGGTGCAAAAACTTGTCACTAGGTCAGTACCCTTAAAGAGACACCTTTGTATCTTATTTACCCCTTAATAAGGATGCATATTGGCAAAGTCCCTTGAAGGCTAGTCATTTCACACGGTGGCCATCTTTGAAGATTATTCATGTGTCCATCCATATACATACATAGATTCCTCATTAGTGGCTGTTTCAGTGGGCCGCTATATGTAAGCTGTCCGCCATATTGGAATGGTCAAAGCTGGTCTGTGAACTCTCGAGGGCAAGTTGACTGGGTCTGCAATCGTAGTTATATGCATATATGGATATCTATGTCTGCAAAGCACAGCAGATGATTTTGCTAAACTAACACAAGCTAACATGACATTAAAAAAATTACCATATTTGCCAATTTAACATACAAACCTGTAATATTGAGTTAATCCATATAAAAACACAAACCAACACATTCTTACGCGTGAAAGGTTGCAAAGGTTGAATTATTTGTGACTGTGTTTGGAACAGCATACTACCGTACTACTATTTCTACAGTATGTACACTACCATTTTTTAATTTTTGGGGGCGATGATATGTTTAAAAAAACAACTATGAAATAAGTCTCTTATGCTGAACAAGGCAGTAAAAGAGTAAACCATATTTTAAAATGTAATTTAATCATGAGATGCGCTTTTTTAAGGATTCTTTGCTGAATAGAACGTTCAAAAGAACAGCATTTTTTTAAAAATAGAAACATTTTTTTGTATCAATATTAAAAAACGTTACGGTCACTTTAGATCGAAAAAAGAAATGTTTTTTAAAGTACTATAAAAAAATCGAAAAGTATTGAATAAATTCTTTCGAACCCCATATACTTTTGAACAGTAGTGTAAACTATGCCGTCTGAACAACTTGCACCGTTTGAAAAAAAAAAAAAAAAATTGGCAATTTTTTAACATCTTGACTCATTATTTGATCAGATTACTAAAGGGCAAGGCATGCAAAAATGGAAATGATCATGCATTATTTATTACTCGCTCATGTAAGACAATGTAGCATTCCAAGTTGATTATTGCACCATGTCTTCTGTTCTGCATACTATCTTTCATACTATCTTTATTTGCATATTACTGTAAATATTTGGCAGTATGACTAGTATTCCGTTCCGCACGATGCATTATAATTATTATGCAGTTCCTCTCTTTGCCACAAGTGAGGGTGATGGAGAAATTGAATGAAGGACTTGGTGCTTAGGCATCTGCAGTTACATATAGGCCTAAATCACTAAATTGTAGCTGAATTCACAATATTGTTGAATACTAAATATCCGTGTTATGTTATCTTAAATGTTACTTTTCTTTACAATGTTCTGCCAGACAAAACAAGTTTGTGTGTTTTTTTTTTAATTCATGTGCTTTGAAAGATGAGTGTTCTGTGTGTCTGTCTGTTGAGCATGGTTGCTTGAGTCTGTTTTGAGATGTTAAAGAAATAGTTTCAAAAATTCAGTCATTTATTCACTGTCATGTCATTCAAATCCCAAGTACAGTATTAAACATATAGCTCATATAGCTTTGTATGAGAAACAGACCAACATTTAATTTGGTACCCCTGATAATCGTCTCTGTTGCGTCCAATGAGAGGAAAGACATTGTTTTGACATGATGAAGGTTTGTGAACTGACAATTTATAGTCAAATAATTCATTTTTTTTACGAGCCAGAAAGTAACAAAACACGATGACATTTCACTAGGTCACATATGTTAAATGTATTATTTGTTTAAACAAATAGAAAAGATCACCTTCAAAACAAACTTTTTTTCAGACAATATTTTACTCTATAGCATGTATGTGAAGCAGTTTTGTATCACGTTTGCTTTTAACCAGATGTATGCAAATTTATTCCTGATTACAGTTAAACTCCCTGCAGTTTAAAACTTTGCACAGTACTTGTTACATTGGGACATTTAAGGGGATTAAAGTAGTTTTAATCGCTACCAAAAATCATGTGTGTTGCCTCATTTTTTCACTCTGGAGAGTTCCTGATGTACAAAGTGATCTGAAGCCATGCACTTTGTAGTAATTTTGATTACACTTCATTTCGATAGTCCACTTTAGGCGTTCTGTAATTTTGCAACTAACTTATAAGTCAAGTAATTTGCAACTACATTAGCTAACTCTAATTAGAGGACTAGTAGGCTGTTAGGTTAAGGTTTAGTAGAATATATTGACGTACTTGGCTTTAAAGTTGTAGTCAGTCGAATGTAAGTTTTGCATGTTTGAGGACATTACTCTTCTTACCAGCAGGGAGCAGTAGTTCATAACATTATTTTACTTCAGCTAAGCTTCCACATGAGTCCTGGCAACATTAGTGTTTTGTGTTAAATGTTTTCCATTTAAAGTTTAGCATTCGAACATTTGCTTGTAAATAACTTTACATTGCGGTTTATATCTACAGACTCATTGACTAAACAGATGTAGCCTATGTTATAGCTCTGTAGGACTGACACACCATTGTGACTCAAATGTAAACTTTTAATACAAATTGTTACATTAAGGATGTATACAGGCTGAAACAGACCTTCACCCCTTTTCAAGGGGTGGCGATATGCTGCTCTTCGAGCTGAATAAAAACACAAGTGAAGAAGGGATCACAGTCTTTAAGCCCATCAGAAAGGTTGCCAAACCCGCGTTTTTCGTGCGGAATTGGTCTACTTTAAAACTGACGCCGCGGGTTAAAAGTTTGACATAGCGCGTCATTTATATTCGACTAAATGCTTGTGTTGAAAGGTTGTATATTCTGTCAAAGATAAAACTGAGTATAATGTTAAGTTTTGTGAAGGAGGGTCATCGTGAGCCTTCATTTGAGCTGTGTTGGGATGTGGTCTTTGTTTGTTTGGGCTAGTTTTGTTACGCAGACCTGGCAACCCTGAATGTGAAATCTCACATAAAACCGTTCGAAATGAGCTAAATGTCAGAAGCTACATGTAAGTAGGCCTGTTACTCTTTTAAGAATCATTTGTAACCTTTTATATTACAGTGTCCTGGTTACACATGATGATATGTTACATGTAGTTACTGTAGTTAATAGCTATAAATTATAGTTAATTGCATGCAACCCTAAGAAAACACCAAATCCTAACCCTAATGTAAGTACAGTAACTTACACGACGTAGTTAATTATTATTACACAGTAGGCCTAACCTACACTGTAACACAGACACCTTAAATTAAGTGTAATCGAATCATGCCATATTTTCAATATACCTAGCATTGTAAATATACCTACATTGTAAAACTGAAATTGCACCGTGTCGATCACTGCACTTTTTTTTATGTAATCACACAATACATGACCTATGAATACATAATATAATTAATCAGAAATCTATTGGCAGAAAATGCGTAAGTTTAGTAGTTGCAAATGTCACGATGTGCTGTATATGCAATGTTTGCTGACTTAAATGCAGTCAACATATTGTTTTAACATAAATGCAGCACGTGTATAAACAACACAAGCCTGGCGTGCAACACTAGTCTTCAGGATGTGGTCATCAGCAAAGTGTAAATGCAGAAGTGAAACTGTTGGGACAAGTGTTGACAGGAAGTGGTTTCTGTATGTTTATTATGCAGTTTGCCTTTTATCAGACCATACACCAGATGATTGCTTCTGGCACAATGCAGCTCATCAGAGGCAAGTATACTCTGTGTTGTTTTGTATTTTAAATGTTAATTTGAGGCTGTTATTTTTGATCTTCAAACCATTGTGCCTTTGACATTTAAATGGTGTTATTAAACCACATATTTTAAATTCACTATACCGTTCAAAAGTTTTGGGTTATTAAGGTTTTTCATTTTTTATTTATTTATTTAAAACATTACATTTATCAAATGCTCAATTTTAAATAAATGCATTTTTTTTATACTTTCAATTCTTCAATAATAACAACCAGCACTGTTCTTAAGCAAATCATCATGTTTTTTTGAAGGATCATGTGACACTGAAGACTGGAGTAATGATGCTGAAAATTCAGCTTTGCATCACAAGAATAAATTACATTTTTATAATTATTAAATATTAACTATAATAACTATAACTATTAAAATATATAGAAAAAATTACTTTCGATTTTAATAATATTTAACAATATTACTTTTACTCTACAAATATATACAGCAAATACTTTTTTTTTAAATAAGAGTCTACAAAAATCTTAATCTTAATATCTAAAGTAGCTATTCACTGATGTTGAATTTGAATCTGTCAAAAAATAACAGATTTTTATGTCACATACCACAAAATATAATTAAATAACATAAAATGACTCAGTATGTAAGACATCTTAAAGGTATTGCATTTAATATGTTGCATCTTTTTTGCCATTCGTTGCTACAAAATTGTGCATTTGAATATTTTCTATAAAAGCACTCACACTGACATCAGGAAGTGGTTATTAATGCAGGTTTCCGGAACACTAGAACAGCCACAGGGCTTTTAACAGGCTCTAAAAACAACTGTTGCAAGCTACTTTTTAACATATTTCATAGAAAATCATGCATATCGATGAATCTATCAAGTGATTAAAAATAATTTTCCGATTGTTTTTGTTTTTTTTCCAGCTTTTGCATTCCTTTGCTTGGTGATTTCAGTGGGTAAGTGCACTACCTGTTTTAAAATGTCATTCAACCACCTCTCAAGGAGAACATTGCATTTGGTACAAACACACCGCTGCTAGATTAGAGTACTGGAGAGGGACACTTTTGAGAGGCAGAACAAGCTTTAACTGAAGTAGTAACCTTAAACTGCGGCTGAGGGCATTCAGAGTGATGATGATAATAACAAGAACATGTTCTGCTTCGCTCGTCCATCTCAGGTGCGCAGAGGAATCACAGACTGACCTGTTATCTGGATGTTTTAACACACCGCACACGTGAGGGTCCATGCACTCATATCATTCTCCCCTCGATCTCCAGTGAGGAAGACCTTTACCGCCAAAGCTTGAAGGAAGATGACAGCATTATTCTTAGAATGATGAAGGAAAGGTCTGATTATTGATATCTCTTTCTAGACTCATTATTTGACTAGTGTTCTGACATTTTTACAAATTGACTATAAAACAACCACTTGTTCAATTCCACATGCAACACAATCATATGTCCATCCATCCATACTGTATATATAGTGCATGTATTGTTTTCAGTAAACTTTATTCAGCAGTTAGTTGTCCATTTTGACCACTGATTATGTAATTTCAGTCTTTCACACACACACACACACACATATATATATATGAAGAGTTCAGATGCAAAAGCCTCTAAATGCCATTTGAAATTTTCTTCTAAAATGACCATTTTTATCAAACTTGTATATTTAAATTGAGTAATTTCACTTAAATGACAATTAATAGGTAATCTTCATTGCCATTTAAGTGAAATTACTGAACTTAAAATACAAGCTTGATAAAAATGATCATTTTAGAAGAAAATTTCAAATGGCATTTAGAGGCTTTTGCATCTGAACTCTTCATATATTCATAGAAATATATATCTTTCCCTAGAAATCCAACTTTGAAGATTTTGCTTGGATTGGAAGTCAGATCATCAAGGTACCAAAAATTTCCACCTACTAAAATCACACCATTAATAATAACTATAACGGTAACTATATTAGCGTTTTATCATTCATATTCAGGTCACTGTGAAAGTAATTCCAAGATCATTTCTCTGTCGTTATCATTACACTTCTGGTGGACTCATCTGTTTTTTTATTTTATTTTAAATCATTTTAAAACGGTATTTATTGTTATCTTTATAGTTATCATCCTTGGTGTGAACAGGCCTTAAGATTGAAAACAGTGTTTTTTTTGGACCACTTTAAATGTACTTACTGAGTTTTTTAAATATTGATTGGATTCATTGAATGAAGTATTCACAGTTCATATTAACATCACCTGACACAAACTACATTTGCTGCTGTTTAGGTTGGATCTGATGTCTGCTAATGAGGGCAGTGTTGAGAATTTCACTCAAACGGTATTGACATTCTTGAAGGACAAGAGTTTAGACGGTCTAGACGTGGTTTGGCCGGACGGCCTCACTTCTGACGCATCCACTAGAAGCAAAGAGCTGTTCTCAAATTTCCTGAAGGCAAGGACTACTATTTTCAAACAAATCCCCATATAATGAGTTTTACGTTAGAAACAACAAATATGTATTTTAATCACAAACTTCCATGTTGTCTGCAGAGTCTGAAAGGCGTTTTTGATGAAGAAACAGACCCTCTGCTTTTGTCAGTGTCTGTACTAGAGGACATTGATAACAGTGCAACACTTTCACAGTGAGTCTCGTTCTTATGCACCATTCATATTTCACTTCTGCTCAGTTGTTATTATTATAATTCTTTTTCATTTCTTTTTTATAGGTATGTGGACTTCATCTCCATTCTGCCAGCTCATCTTGAAAATGATGGACTATACATTGTAAATTGCTCACATTTATTACAATTTGCTATGACTGTCATTTATTTGTTGAGTTTAAAATATACTCTATTGCATCCCGTGTGATGTAAACGAACAATAGGTCAAACACCATTTCTACCACTAAAACCATTTCCCAAAAGGAAAAAATTGCTTTTGTAACTGTTTATACACACTGTGAGAGTGTGTGTTACAAATCAGGAATGGTGAGAGAACATTGTGCTTGGTATATTTTTCATCTTCAAACCAAAATTGGGTCTCCAGCCGACAAAGTTGAGGCTAGTGTTTACGCATAAAGTCAGTAGGTGGAGAGAAGGCGGTCTTTTGTGGTTGTTCGACCACATAAGTGTTTACACTATGAAAGCAATGCCTCTGAAAGTGGTTGAAAGTGTTGTGAACTTGTGATCCGATCAAACAAAGCGCATCTTAATATCAGGTGGAAACAGGGCCTAAATATTATTGCAGGATCAAGTAGTATGTAGATCTGTAATATTCATGTAAATCATATTTTGTTGTTACCCAGTTAACAAAAATATGTTCTAAGAGTGTTTTCCTAACATTCCCATTAAGTTTTTAAAATGCTACTTCTAATTATTCAAAATGCCCAGTAGTTTGTAAATGTATTAAAAATAACAAAGGGTTATGCGACATGGACATACATGGAATGGAACATTCCATTTTGTAGTTTTGCAAACATTATGGAAACGTTACTTTTAAATTATCTCTGAACGTTCTAAAACAAGTAATAATTAAATAAAAATAAAATAATAATAAAAACGACCCAGATCCGGCCCACATCTGGTACGCGATGAATCCACAAAAAAAAGTTCCATGAATAACTAAACAAATTATTATTAAATTATGTTAATGCGGCAACTTTTTTGTGATCATTATTAAAAAACAAATAACTAAGAACTAATGTTCTATTAACGTTACGTTTGTCCATAATTGTGAGAGAACCTTGCCAGAACGTTAGCCAAAGTTCTGAGAACGTTCCCTGTTTGCTGGTTAGCACATTAGCACTCTAACTGTGTTTAACTCCTATTTCTTTTACTTTATAGAACAAATCAGTCCAACACTGGCAGGATCAGCAAGTTGACCTGCAAAAGCTCAATCTAGTCATGCCTGGATTTCTCCGGAGGTCACGTCGAAGGTATCATCATAGACATCATTCAACACATGATGACATGAATTCAGAGGAAGGAAAGAAGGATCACATCCATGTTTTGGGCTTATACATGGGTGGTCAGGTAGGATGGCATTAGCTTAGCATTAATCATTAGCTTCCTCAGGGAGAGCTTAGGCAAAACTGTTTAATGATCTGAAACTCTTATCCTTTCAGGTCTGTCAGGTCATTAAAAGTGGACAAGAGGAGTTTATTACTTTAACAGTTCTTTCAGATGAGCATAGTATTGTTAAGGAGGTAAGTAAATATATTTTTAAATCAGTAACATAATGTAAACTACTAAACTACAAGTAATGATATTGCATTTATTAATGTCCAGGTGCTCCAGGAAGGCTTTGGTGGCGTAGGGGTTGTCTTCATAGATCTAGACGTCTTTGTTAACTCCATATGTGTAAACATTAATCAAGATGAAAGGAGAATTGTTGAATCAAAAGTGATTATGCATTCACATCATGGGCGTGATCATCATCATCACAGAAGGGACCATCACCTCAGCCACCACCATCATCGCTCTTCCCATCTTCCTCATGGCAGCCATGATACTGGTCACCATCACCACAGACGTCATCCCCACAGGCATGGACATCATCACCATGGTCATCAGCATCATCATCGCCATCACCCCCATCCAATAACTCATCAAAGCAACATGACCCGGGAAGAATAGCAGGGCATGGAGTGAACTTGCATAGGATGTAAGTTAATGAAATCCATCCAAAGCTGGTGTTTTACGTTTTGCAAGTATAAGTATAAATAACCAAATATATGTATTATATAATATGTGGATGATATTAATAATACAAAATTTAAATATCTTTCTTTTTATCATCTTTTTACACACAAGTTTAAGTTTGAGGTAAAATAATCAAACTTTATATATATATATATATATATATATAATATAAATCACAAAAAAATACAATTTAAATATTACTTCTTCCACATTATAGTGATGAGCTTTTTTTGCATTGTAGTTATGTCAATGTCATTGCATTATGGTAATGTAAATTATTTTTTTGCATTACTGTAATGATCATTTATGCACTGTAAGTTTAACGTAGAATTATGTTGTTGTTTTTTTTACTTCGTAGTAATTAGAATAATTTTGTTTTGCATTATGCTGAGATTTTTGTTTTCATGTCTTTACTAATTGCTTATTATCAGTGGTGGAAATGGCTGAGAGTCATTGAGGGACCCTAGTTGGGGACATATTTCATATTTTTAAACCATAGATGCAGAAAAATCCTACTATATTTGTTTACGTATGAAATTTGCATAAAATATGGAAATCCTCTCTATAGTGAACTGGACGTCAGTCCTTTCTTGAAATTCACTCATTGGATATTAACTCCAACCCCCCTCATTTCCAGCCCTGCTTAATATAAGAATGTAACATAATCATGCTTTTTAGTCTTAAAACACAGATATTGTGTGTCAGAGAGCTTGAACAGATCAATACAGCATTATGAAATAAATACGTAGCCCAAAAGTCTCAGAGGTTTCACATTCTTTTATTGCACAATAATGCAAAGCTGTGAGAGAGAGCTTCATGCTTGTGCATGTGGATGTTCCTCAGCAGTTTATTACACTCCAAAGCTATAATTGTGTGACCGAAATTATAGTTCCAGCAAAAGCTTATTAAAACCAGGCTTGGATGATCCAGAGATGGAGCCTCTTGAGGCCGATTGGCTTCTGCGTTTGGAGCGGCAGGTGTAGGCATGGCTGGCCCAGTGGCGGTGAGAACTGCTAGTTTATGCATGAGTAGATTTATGAGGCTATTACTTGGACGTCCTGGGGTACATCACACAAACACACACACACACACACCTGGTTCTCTGGCTGCCTGTGACTCAGAAGTGCAGTGGCACAGTGGGTATGTACAAGGATCCTGCTGCTTCAGGCTTTAATTGGGAGCGTTTGGAGACTCGTGTAAATTACAGGCCATTCTCTCCTTGTGCGAGAACACGTTCCTTAATGTCATCCCTGCATCACAGGCTGATGATTGTCATTTAGCATCTTTTGTGCTAATGCACATTGCACATTTTTTTAATTCAGTTCAGTTTTCGTCCATAAAAATGATTATGATTATTTATTTATTTATTTTCATATTTTATTTTTAGATCATATTTTATTTTATTTTCTTATTTTGGAACACAGAAGCAAATTCTTTTTCAAATAAAATTCTAAGATGGTGTTTTCTAAGATTACTTTTCCATTTTTTTTAACACTGATAGAAATAAAAAACAAAGGACAAGTTTTTTATTGTTTTTATTACTTCAGTAATTATTAATAATATTTCTTGCTCATTTGTTAAACCTTATTTTTAACATGTGAAAACAAAATGAGTAATAGGGTGCTCATAAAGGGATATGGTGATGGAAAAAAATATGAGATGGTAGGAAAAGTAATGTCAATGCATTTGCGTTTACTCGCAAAAATGTTTTGTGTTCACCCGAGAAACTTTCCAATCGCTCGCAAATACAGAAGTTTTGTGTGCAAACGCAGTTTCTCGAGGGAAAACAAAAGCACTTCATCCCATCTCATATTTTTCACCATGTCCCTTTAGGGGCTCCGTAGTTGGTTCAATCCATCCATCGTCAAACCATTTAATATTATCTCACAAACTGTTTTAAATTATGTTTTTATTTTGAGTTTCCTGACTACTTGACATATATTCATAAGCAAAAAATGACATGTTTGCCATCATATTTGAGAATAACCCTGCAGTACAGCGTACCTTTAAGAGTATAATGTCAATTATTTCTCCTCATTTCTCACATCTGCATGACATTTGACTCAAAATGTCATTTGGAAAAAAAAGTTACAAGATTATTTAATCAATATCCCAGTGTGAGCAAGTGATCCATATCCCACGTTGGGCAGCTATTAAATTATAGTTCCTGCCAGGACACTGTGAAATGACAAAACCTGGCAACAATTTAACTTCTTCTGAACCATTTGTCCGTTTTCAGTTAAGTGAATTAAAGAAGGGGAAATTGGAAGGACGAGATAATTGTCTTCTGGGACCGCCATTTTGCCTGCCATTTTGATAAAGATACAGTATAGTCCCAATTTAATTGTGTCTTTGAGTGTTTGAAGTACATTAATCTATAAAACTCATATGCAAGGCTGAAAACGAACCAACAGCACTGAGAAATGTTCCTCTCTGTCCTTTCATTAAAATGGAAATTCCAATTTGCAGCACCCTAACAAGCAGCTGACAGCATAAATAAACCACTTCATTTTAGCCAGACTTACGGATGACACACAGAATCAAACAACCTTTGGACAGTGATCAACTAGTGTGATTAATCGTACAGATCTTCTCCTGACAAAATCTGTTGTTTACCGAATATGGTGCTATAAATCTCTGGCCAGCTCTGGCCATTACAAACCAATTCCGGACAATGCTGGTTGGCTAATATTATAATTTATGTTGTCCATTGTCTCATTCCACTGGTCTGATTGCAAATAAATGTTCCATGAATGGTATTAGTAATTAATTTAGGCATAAAATTGCAAAGCCTCTGCAATTGGTTGGAGGATTTTTAATTGCCTAAAGTCTACTTGAGCAACTGGGCTATGCATCATATAGCATACAATTAACTCAGTTGTCTGTTTGCTCCAGTATGAGAAATGAAATTCTCTGAGGAAAGAGATTTAAAGGTTGTTTATGTGAGGTTGCTGTGCTGTTCTGAGTGGCGTTTTACCATGTTATGTGGTGTTTTGGGGCTTATTTGTTCTGAAGAGACTCCTACAGTGTACGTCTGTGAGACTTTTCACTTCTTTTAGTGTCTAGCAGTCGAAAATCATAAGAATCACTCCCAAAAATCACGATTTTCTTCATGTTTGTAGCCCAAGCAATGAATGAGGTTTAACTAAGTAAAATATTCCTGTCTCTAATCCTACCCCTAAACCTAACCCTACCCAAGTTATCCCTAAAATCAGAGAGAAATGATGTGAACACTGATGTAAAAGCACCTAACTGTGGTTGTAAGCTAAAACTTGACATAAACTGTAAAAGTGTCCCTCAAATCTGATTGGTTGATTGGAATGTTCTTCCAACATTCTTCCAGAATCAACAAAGATGTTGATCCAGGAACATGTACTTTGTGAAATCACGTTCAAAAGGCAGAAACGCATGGTACGAGTTTGAAGGTCTCTTTAAGGCAAGTCAGTCTACTCTGCAGCCATCTTGAAAACACCACCAGGTAACTGTTTCCAGTAATGCAACTATGCAATTCCAATCTACTTGAATGGAGAAACATTTACGATCTAGGTACAGGCAACGCTATCCCACGACCAATTCGTACGAGTGATTAAAAAGTGGCTAATTCGTACTAATTCATACGACCTCGCTCGATTTGTCTAAACCCACGTGATGGGTAGGTTTAGGGGCGGGGTCAGGGGTAGGTCATTCGTACGAATTCATATGAATTGGACAACTCGTAAAATATTTAGCAAAAATTCGTACAAGTGAGGTTGTACGAATTGTTACGAATTAGCCACCTCGTAAAATTCGTACGAATTGCCTTGAGATCGGGTTGGTACAGGCTCAGTTGACCAAAATTAAAAAAGTGAGGAAAATGAGTTCACATAACTTCATTTTTTTTTCAATTACGCATTAAGTTTATTACCTAATTTTAAACAGGTTTCGTCCCATTTTTAAAGTTAAAGGAGTAGTTCACATTTCAAAACACTTTTGCTGATAATTTACTCACTCCCATGTCATCCAAGATGTCCATGTCTTTCGTTCTTCAGGCGAAAAGAAATGAAGGTTTTTGAAGAAAACATTCCAGGATTTTTCTCCATATAATGGACTTCAATGGGAACCAAACGGTTCAAGGTCCAAAAGACAGTTTCAGTGCAAACTGCAAACTGTTCAAAGGGCTTTAAACGATCCCAGACGATGAATAAGGGACTTCTCAAGCAAAACAATCGCTCATAAAAAAAAGTTTTGTAAGCTCAAATCGCCTTGCTCTGTTCTTTGATGGGTGTTCGTGACTTTCCTCTTCGAACTCATTTATCAAAATGAACGAATCTTTTTTCTTGTCATTTGGTTCATTCAAAGAACGAAATTAATGAACTGACTCGGGAAAAGATTCATTCATTCTGATGCGTCAATATGAGACACAGATATATATGGGCCAGAAGGCGCCTCCTAGTGGTCTAAGCCTAACCCTACCCCAGACCTAAACCTACCCATAATGGAAGCATGTTATATTAACGCTAAAGGGTACCATGTGCATTAGATTTAGACTCATTGTCAAAAGCGTCAGATGACGCCCAAGGATGATCTTGACCTTTGTGTAAAGAATAAAAAACCTGTATTCTTAAGAAAAGCATCAAGAGAAATCCTTGAGAAAAGAACTCGTCGTCAGAGAAGAAAGAGCTGGCAAGGAGCCTCTGTCTTTCTGAACCGAACTGAACCCAATCATTTTTCTTCAGTTGAGCTGAATTGGCAGCATTCATGAAATTCAGATGTTAAAGATATCTTCTTCTAATTAATGCAAATGGTGGCCCGGGCTTTGTTCAGAGGCCGGACGGAAATTTAAACGGACCGTGTAAAGCTGTAAACATGCACCCGAGGGATCTCATTATGAACTATATGAAGAGGTCAATGCACACTCTGTCGCCTCCATGCATGCTAATATTGTAACATGCTTGTATGTGCTGAGTGGTTAATTATGTAGTGGGGTGATTTCCATTATTACACTGATCCAAAAACCGTCTCCGTGCTCATAACCGAGTTTACTGGGGTAATGAGTGCAGATAGCTGTGTGCTTGTTTGAAACATAATGAAACGGCTGTTTGATGCTAACCAGTCCAGCGTGATTCTGCTTTGGTGTGTATGTGTGCCCGTTTTCCCCATCAGCACGCTTATCTTGCACATGCACACACACATGGTGTCCACTTTTACTGTCAATCACAGCCTCATCTGATTATATCCTTCATCTTATATATTTTGTGGATGACTAGATGCAATAGAGTGCATGCAGTGAGCACAGGAGGCAATGGAGGTGACCATAGTGAGTCATGCAGCTATTTACTTTAAAAAATGATTTCAGCTGCATGTGAGGTCACGATGGCGGATTCTGGAATCCATTCTACCAAAACTAGCTGTGGTAATCAATAAAAGTTCATTTTCTCTGACCTTTAGACCCGATAATGAGGCAGTTATTTGTGTACTATAGTGTTAAGTGATGTGAACCAGCAGTAGCAGAATATATATATATATATATATATAATATTATATGATACTAAAAAAAATCATGATATTTGTAAAAACAATTACTTTAATATGGCTTACGAAAATATTAAAATGATTAAGTTTTGTATTCAAAGTGAATGGAAAGTTTTAGTAATTTTTAGGTTACGTGATGGTGGTTACACCACCCTCGAATTTTTTGAGTTTGCAGAAAATATAAACACAGGCCTACACAAAAATGAAATCAAAGACTACATTTCTAAAAAGGGACATATCTCTTTTATAATCTTAGGCTTTCTTGTTTGTGCCTTGTTTTAGCCAAATTTTTACTTGGCGAATCTAGCGACACACTGTAAGATTATATATTTTTATATATATTTAAAAAAAAAAAAACAAACAAACCAAAAAATAGATCAAATATGACCTGCAGTGTTTCTCTGAACCACTGGAGGGCACTGTGGTTCTGTCAAGTCAACATGGAGAGCTTGAGTAAAACTTCAATGAAGAGACTCGTTTGTGTTCTGAAGCCTCCACACAACTTTAGAAACATAAGGCTTAAAAAGTTTGCTTTTAAATCACAGATGTAATCTCAACAGTGTACGTGAGTGGGAGATGGCTTACAGACGGGGCCCTGTCTGTGTTACTTGCGCGTGGGTTCCCGAGAGATGTCAAAGATGAAATTATGCACAAATCAGGTAAAAAATCATCTAATGAAACTAAACATTCCCTGGAGACCCGTTCGCGGGGGGAGCATTTTTATTAAAGCGAACATATAGATTTTAAAAGGACACACACACACACATACAAAAAAACAAAACATGACGAGCATGAACTTTCACAACTGTCGGATGTACGTTAGGTAGGCCTACTTTATTTGAATATTCGTAACGTTACACATTCCCAGTCGTTTCATTTGGATCTGCTAAAGCTTTGAGCTGGTATGTATCTGATATCTCATACGTCCTTGGCTTATAGCAGGCGAAAAGTAGTACATAACATAAGTGTGTCTTGTGTTACAGTACTTGAGTACTTGTATCACAGCATAGCTGTCAACATTGAACATTGAAAATAAGGGAGATTTCCCGGAATCCATCGCCAAAATAAGGGATTTTTTTTCACATTATTAAGAGCATAAGAAGCAAACAAAAAAAAAAAAAAAAAAAAAAAAAAGATATTTAATTCCTATGTTATGCTATTACCTCTGTAGTGGACACCAGGACTCGATTGTATAAAAAAATGACATGAAAATATATATATAGGCAAAAGTAATGGAAATTTTTGACATATAAACATCATTTATTTTGTTTGTTTGTTTTTTGCCAGGAAACGCCAACACGCTTGCGTGTCGCGAGAAAAATAGTCATCTGTAGTTCTATTTCTAGCATGCACGCGTTTGCGCGTGTCTTGCAGGCAGTGTGCAAGCTCTAATCTGTTAACATGGGAGCCGAAATAAAAACCATAGACAGTAAAATAAAAACGGTCACACCACGCAGCTGAGACGCACGCAGCCAGTGTGTCTCCGGCCAGCGCGCGCGGCGCTGCATCCGAGTATGTACGACTTCAACCCGAATAGGTCCGAGCTTGTACGTCTCACACAATCAGAGCGTAACGATACGGGATATTTTACGGGAAAATACTAAAACGGGAAGACAACGGGAACAGAGATAAAATACGTGAGAAACCCGGAAAAAACGGGAGGGTTGACAGCTATGATTCACAGTACTCAAAAGAGTGAATGCACTGATGTCACTTTCCCGCCGAAACAACCCCCTCAGCTTGACTGAGTAAAAGATCTGTTGCGTGACTGGATTTAATAGGGGAAACTGCGAAAATGCGACTAAAACGAACAATTTTATCAATTTAAACTAAATGTTGGACTCGATATAGTGTTCCTTACAACTTACTAAAGATCCAGTGATCCATGGATATTGACATGCAGCCTGGAATCATGTTCCCTGACATTTATGTTTGCCTGATTCGACACCAGGGAAATAAAAGCAATGTAGACCTAAACATGAAGCAAATTTGCCTGTGAACGCTTTACATACAATATAGGTAGGTCTAAATCCGTGTGATCACTTATATCAGTGTTATATATTGCCTAGATCATCATATCTTCCAGACCTAAAACTTTATTGTTTTTTTTTTTTTTTGGTCAGTGTTTATTAAAAAACATCCAATAATGCAGAATATGTAATGATAAATATTTAATTGATGAGTTGTTAATATATCTAACAATACAAAATATATGGGTATGGTTTTACAACTAAATTCAGCATATTGACTCAAAATGATAACTACAAATCCACCTTTTGCTGACTGTAGTCCAGTTGTTTCTGTGAATTGCAGCGATCCATTTGCTCCTCTTTCTATAGCAGTCTGTAAAAATATACCTCCAAATTCTCCAATTTTTTTGTCAAATCTAGTTGTACAGTCAATCGCAACGCTCTTTCCCATTTTATATGTGTTGTGTTTGTTTGCTCAGTCTTTTTGCCACTCACTCTGCAGGCACTCCGGAGTCCGGCCACCGTTGACATCACGCGCATACCCTCTATAGGTAAAAAGTGGATGACCTAACTTCCGGCGAGATTCGGAAGTGTGCATGCATAGGATGGACTCTTAACTGCCCCTGAGGCCACGTGAAAGGATTTATGAATTACGGTAGGTAACATGACAGTGTGGTGAATATAGTTCCAGTTTACACTCATACTACACCCACTCATAGCCTATATAGAACATACTTTTTTACGCGTTGTGAAGTAAATTACTCGTTTAAAATAAGTACCTACTTAAGAAAGTATGCGATTTCGAACGAATCCGTGCTGTCCGTCATGTTAGTTATGAATTGGTTGAATGAATGATTCAGTGACTCATTTATAACACAAAAGGTCACCCACTTTTCGTCATATACTGGCATAATGGAAGAAATAGGAAAGCCCTCATTGAATTAATGAATGAACAAATCTTTTTTTGGTGAATTAAGTTTTTAAAGATTCCAATCTGAAATTTATTCCAAATAATACTCACCTGTTGTCTAACCAACTAAACCTGGTGTTGCCAACCTTTTTCAATCAAGGAACTCTCCACCCATACACTCTTATTCAACCTTATTACACTCTTGTCCAACCCAAGAACCCTATAAAATAAAAAAAAGTCTGTTTGCTGACCTAATATAATATCTTTTATTAATAATATCGACAAATCGCACATAAATGTTTAAACGGTTGCATAGACATTTCTGTATGTCTTACATTTGTCAGTATATCTGTCCATTTAACCCCGGTTGAAAAACCATTGAGAAAAAAGCTGAATTAAGAGGATGTCAATCAATCCTTCTAGACAGAAGAACATTGATTTGATGTCCATCTGTTAGAACTTTATTGTACAGATCATATTTGACATTAGGTTTGCTAATGGAAAGCGTGTGCTGTTAAAACGCTTTCAAGTTAGTGCAGATGCCATGTTTTTTATATGATATGACAGACAGAGGTACAGTCTGTTCAATGTTGTTCTGATGTGAACCCAAACTTTCCGCATTATTTGAAGTGTCAAATATGATCCTTAAGTCTTTTTTGGTCTCCAATGATTTATAATTAAGCGCACGTTTATGCTTCTCCTATTAAATATCTCCGTTTTCATGTCACACAATGCAAAAATGCCAACATGCATCATCTTATTGAAAGTTTGGATGAGACTGAGAATGCATGAACGAGTCTGTTATGCCATGTGTGTCTCCATCTGTTTTCATGCGTGTGCGAGAGAGACAGAATTTATTTTTTGACGTATATATGTGCATGAGGGACAAACAAAAATAGTTGTTGTCAGAAACAGAAAGAGTGGCAATGTACTCATGTTGTTATGCGTTTCTCTCTGACAGAGCCCATCTGCACCAAGGCTTTGTCTTCATCGCGCTGTATAGATGAGTTTTCGGCTGCTTGCTGTGTCATGACATTTCAACACCATCAGCAAATCATTACTGATCAGAGAGGAACAGGAAGACAAGACATGTCAGATGTAAGATATGCATTATGTCACACATCATTTTTTGTTTGCACAGGCTGCATTTCATACACTGCCGCTAGAGATGCTTATCCCACCCCAGATTCATCTGATTGGTCCATTGTTTTACAACCAATATTGAGCCAATATTGTTTTTTACTTGACCCTGCCTCTTAAATGCTGCAAAATACAGCAAGATTTTAACCTCCTACTGATTTGATATGATGAAAGTCTTTGTTCAGATTCTGTAACTATTTCAAAATGGCTCATGCTTCATATTAGCGCTCATTTAATGGCTGTTTCACAATACAAGAAAGCACCAGCCAGAATAATCTATCTATCTACTGTATCTATCTGTCTGTCTGTCTGTCTGTCTATCTATCTAACATCCATCTTACCTATTTAAGTGCCCATCCATCCATCCATCCGTCCATCCATCCATCCATCCATCCATCCATCCATCCATCCATCCATCCATCCATCCATCCATCCATCCATCCATCCATCCATCCATCCATCCATCCATCCATCCATCCATCGCTGGTTCAATGTGGCTACAGTATAATATCATACAGGTATAAATTCCTTTTTTTATTGATTATTCAATGGTTTAATTAAGGTTTATACATAGGACTACTGGAGCTGTCAGTTTGCTCAATTTCAAATAATTATTAGCAAACAAACTATGCAAAAGCGGCAGTCCTTCTGGCACACTCACTGTCCGAATTGCTCACTCATTCAAACTGGTCATGAAACAATCATTACCCTTTGCTTATTCACCATGCACGAAGTTAATGAATAAATAATGTATCAAAAATGTTTACACACAAAACAAATGACCAACAATATGTATGAAAGAAACACAAAGTAGCTTTTCTAGGGCTAACCAATATAAAAATGATGTAGTTGCTAATTATATAATGTTTTATAATTATAGATTATTTCAGACATAACTATTCCCAACTGCACATTTTAGAACTACTATTTAAAAAGAAATTGGTAATTCTCACCTCACGCTCTTATTTTTTATTAGTATGCTTCATCACCATGTAGTTAAACTATTTCAATGATCTCAAAGCTCAAACTGGACCTGAAAATTCCATATACGCATTCCATTGGAACTCAATGCAGCGATAATGAAAAGGTGTCTTGGCAACCTCAGTTACTTTCTATTGTAAATGCTGTGTGTTTGAACATTCACAAAAGACCGTCTACTCTCCACCTACTGACCTAATACACAAACATCATGGGAAGCGCTTTAGCCAGATGTGATTTAAATTTGTCGCATAAAGACCTAAGTTTGGTTTGACTAAAAACATACCAAAGCACAATGTTCTCTCACCATTCCTGATTTCTAACACACACTCACAGTGTTCGTCGTAGTTTTACGGCTGTCAGAGCAGAAACGAAAACTGATGCTCAGTCTCCGTATGATTTTCCGACATCTCTGGTCGGGTTTCTCTGTAAATTGCGTGTGCTTATTTCATCCATTACAAAGAAAGCCCAGCCATAGAAGTGGTTGAAAGTGGGCAAAAGAGACGGATTAAAACACCAGGTGTAAACGGCAATGTGTCTCCCTCATCTTAATACCAGGTGTAATCAGGACCTTAAAGTTTAAGAATCTGGCCTTTTGGCCCTCGCAGTGTTTTGAATATACAACACCTCCCGTCCCCGGCACTATAATTTGTTTAGATGTTGATTTATGAACTAATTGCCTATAATTGCTGCTTAGCACCACTATTAATCCTTGATGTGTGGTTCCAGGAGCACATTAGTCTGGATTTGTATAATGAAGTAATTAGTTCAATTATAGAAGAAATAAAAGGAAAGAAAAAGGACGAGGATGAGGAAGGGGCATGTTTTTTTTTTTTTTAGAACAAGAGAACCACTTAAATGATAAGAGAGACGATCCCAGCGAGTGCGAGAGATACTTTGCTTGCGTGTGAGCTCATTTCCTGCTGCATTGCTCATCTTGGTGAATTAGTTCCTTCTGTGAGCCATTCAGCGCTCTCTCCCATGTGTTTTCACTGCCACACTCGCCCAGTCTATCCTGTCTCTCTGAGGTTGATGTACTGACTGCATTGTCTGCAGGCATTGTCATTGTTATTAGCCTTGTGGATTGCTTCAGGGGGCATGTGCAAGCTCAGGGGAGAAGGAGCCAGGCTGGATAATTAGTTTTTCCTCAATGCCAGACGAGCACACCGCCACTGTCGCGGACTGGAAACAGGAAGTGCTAAGATTGTCAAGGCAACAGCATTCCAGTGCAGCCTCCCCTACACACCATCAAATCACTGACAGGACAATGGCAGCAGTCCCGATGGAGGTAACAGATTGCTGTCATTATGTTCTGTCAGGTGCTTTATTGCAGAAATGTCTTTATGAGAGGCAGTGGGAACTGTCTGCGTTGAAGGTGTCTGCATGGGCTGTCTAACTATAGTTTAAATAGCACACTAGATGAGATAACAGCCAATAAGATGGCACTTTGAGACAAGTAGTGTGGTTCATAATCAGCCATCAAAGGCACGTTTAATAATGAATTTCATACTGATGAACATGGCTTCATTATTATCCTGAACATCCATTACTCGGTCTTAACGTGTCCTCTGGTTGACGTACCTCTGATGATGTCACAACACTGAGGAGGGGACAGCAACAGGGTTGATGCTCAGATCTGGATTTGGTTCTGTTGCCATGGGATACATATATGCTAATAAGAAAGATGGCCACGCTCATGAGCAGTGCGATGGAAAATCCAGACAGGAGGCCGTAAAGTAGAGGCCATGTTCTGTCTAGCAGATGAGGCTGATACGGTGGCACTGGATGCATTTTCACCTCCAAGTCCAAGTGTTTCCAGGTGAACCCTCTGGCTGTCAAGCAATCAGTGGCAAGAGTTAGCAGTCATTGATTTTCAGATAAGTGACAGTTGCTTACAGACAACTATGATTAGTAGTTTTTTTTTTAAAGATATGGATACTTTTATATAGCTAGGACGCATTGATGCAATCTGATCAAAAATGGACAGTAAAGACGTTTATATTGTAACAAAAAAATATATTTAAATAAATACTGTTTTCCTTAATTTTCTATCCATCATGGTTTCACCAAAAATGTTAGGCAGTATAAGCGTTTTCAACATTAATAAATGTTTCTCGAGCAGCAAATCAGCATGTTAGAATGATTTCTGAAGGATTGTGTGACACTGAAGACTGGAGTAATGATGCGAAAAATTCAGTTTTTACATCAACGGAATAAATTACATTTAAAGATTCATTAAAATAGAAATCAGTTACTTAAAATTGTACTAATATTTATATTAGTTTAATATTGTAAAAATACATATTGCCAACCGCAGACATATGAGCATATATATATATACTGTATATATATATATATATATATATATATTCTTTTATTTAATATATGATATATTCTTTTATATATATGTTATATATAAGATTGTATATATAATATAATATTATATAGTTTTATAATATATATATATATATATATATATATATATTTAATATATTCATATATATATATATATATATATATATATTTAATATATTCTTATATATATATATATATATATATATATATATATATATATATATATAATAATGGTGGGACCAGTTCAGTAGAAACTGACACTAAGCTGACAAAATAGCTTGTTTTGAGATCGTCAGGTTTTTGAGGTCAAAGACCCAAAATATTAACACATTACCTGTATGTTTATTCATCAACGCCTAATCAGTGCTTAGAAACGAGGCTCCTTCTTGGCCAGAGGTGTCCAAACCTGCTCCTGAAGGGCCACTGTCCTGCAAAGTTTAGCTTAAACTTGCTTCATCACACCTTCCTGAAAGTATGCCTAATAAGAGCTTGAATAGCTCAGGTGTGTTTAATTGGGATTGGAGCTGAACTCTGCAGGACAGTGGCCCTCCAGGAGCAGGATTAGACAACACATCACTCTTTCTATAATTTGTAAACCTCCTCATCTCACCCTGTTTTGCAGAGTACTGCAGAACCTCCCCATGATCGTCATGATTTTCTGGTTGATTCTTCTCCATTTGGCTAACAAATTCATGGTAGCCTTCCACATATCTCTGTATAGCAAGAGTCTTGTCCTGGTTGATGTTCTTACCCACCTCTATTAGACAAAAAGCACAAGCATTACTTCCAGTCCAATTTTCTAGTGGTGACCGTTGTCTTAGCTCATAGGGTTTTAACACTAATTCACTTCAGTACTTGATGACAGTTATGCTGGAGGCAGCTCTAGCAGCTGTTTATTTGTGACATTCATTTCATATCCGTACAAGACGCAAGCAATTCTTGCAGCACATTAAGAAATCAAACACAGAGTAATAGCCTCCATGAACGCCTTGAAATGAGATTAACTGAGTGTGCAGGGCCCAGTAAATGTACTAAATATAATGAAGCAAGAACAACTGAAGAAGCGGAACATAAGTTTGCAATTTATCTAAGGTGAGTGGCTACTGCTCATCATAGCCCATTTACAGGCCGCCAATTAAAGCTCTTGTAATTGCGGCATTGTGCAATTCCCATACGCATCAGTTTCTGTGTTTGCAGAGGAATCATTTTTAATTTCTGCAATGCACCGCTTTTGACTGAATGATGTTCTTGGGCTGTCGAGCCTGTCATATCCCCCCTCCTCTTCTTCTCTGTTTATCCCTTTCTCCCTTTAACGGAGATGATGAAAGGAACAGATGGCGGGTAGTGAATCTGGTGTCAGCTCCAGCAATCCTGCTGTCATATCGTTTGCACCTTCTCATATCCGATGCCATTCGGCTGCGGAGTCGCCGGTACGCCGGACCACAATCACTGGCAGAGGAGTGACAGGGTGTAAAGTGCATTCTATCAGAAATGTATAAAAATAGCATTATGCAGTCTGCTGAGTTTCATTTTTTTTTTTTTTTGCCGTGTAAGATGAATGACTGTGAATTAGCTCGGTGCTCGTTGCATTAGTGGTGTGCAAAAACAAAAGAAAAGGAGATGGAAAAACTTTTTTTTAAAGTTTTTGACAAGCTTTATTGTTGGTAAATGAATATCATGTTAGCTGTGACTTTGTAGGGGTCCTTAAAGGTGATGTATGTAGTTTTACTATGTTAAAATTAGGACTGCCCTATAGTAGTCAACCAAACATTAGTCGACAAGAAGTCGATCAAATTTTAATTGAAAATTTTGAAATCCACAACAAACAGATTGTTAGGTTACACTTTATTTTTAGGTGTTCATGTTACAGTGTACTGATACTGTACATTTAAGTACTGAGTAATTGTAATTAACTACACGTATTAGGGTTAGGAATAGGAGTTGGTTTAGGGTTAGTTGCATGTAATTATTCATTATTTATAATTATTACTACAGTAACTATAAAGTGTTACTGATTGTTAACACGGCAGTTCTATGTTGTAATTATAGTATGTCGGGTAGGAAATCCAAATGTTCGCCGATTATTATTATTGTCTCAATCGTGGCTTATCATTTGAAACATGTAGGTAGTAGGCTAGCCTATGTTCACATGGTCTCTTGCTCTAACGTTGACGATTGTCGTGCGCTATAATTAGACGCATATCCGAGTGTTCGTGCGGAGTATGGCAGCTAAATTAGTACTTTGCTTACTGCTTGACATGTTTAAATTAACATGCATTTGACGGCGCATCCACTATCCCGTTGAGATGATCAGTCAGCATCTGCGGTAAGCTTTATGTGTGCACTTTAGGGCTTCATGTATATGTTAAAGGCTCGTAATCATGGTTTAGTATTTTACTGTATTGTAGAACAGTGTTAGCAATGTTACATATAATATTTTTTCTTAGCCCTGACTATCAAGCCATTTTCCCATGCCACTCTCCCAGTATATATGTAAGTAATTAGATTAATATCATAAACGTGCGACTAGTCGACTAATGGGTTAAATGAATGACTAAACGACCGGAGAATTATATCACACTTTAGTTTAGGGTCATCCCACTCATTTTCAATCAGCGGTGCATTTTTCTCAATTTTTTGTTTGATCATTAGTGTTCTTCGATTGTTGTCCTATGTTGTATACACTTATTCATTGCATGCTTAAAAAAAACTACAACTTTTGCCTCAATAAACTCCCAAAAACGGCTTATTAGTAAGGTTGTTCAGTTTAGGTATTGGGTAGGATAACCTTAACCCTATTACGGCATATAGAATATTGCCTTGTAGAAATCGTTTATATATATATATATATATGTATATATATTGTTTGCATGCAAATAAACAACTGGTTAATAGTGAGAATTGGACCCTAAACTAAAGGGTTACCAACTAATCTTTAGTTAGGGACAGCCTTAGTAAAAATATTTTGCAAAAGTATAACATTTGATCATATATTTAAAAAAATAAATAGCAATCAAATGAAGAGAAATGTTTTCAACTCTGATTTTTGGAAAGTGAATAGTAGACCACTTTGATCGACAGTCCAACTCAGCTATTCTATACTATTTTGTGTCAATAAAATGAAAAATATAACACTAGAACATAAAATATTAAAAACTAAAATCAATCATTTGAATCATTTAATCAAGAGACTGTAAGCATCACGTTATAATGATCAGTATGAAAAATGGATATCCTTTTGATATAGATTAAATTTCCAGTGTTTTTAAATGATCATTTTTTATAAGTATTAACTTTAAGTGAGAGTTGGAGGCATATAATGTAAAAAAAGATGGACAACACATCTCCACTTCCGTCCTCCAAATTAAGCCAAAATATCCCAGAAACAGTCATTGCGATGACATCATTTGGAGCCCGAGTCCTCCCAGTGATCCTGAGGTGGAGCCGCACTATCAAGGCCCTGCACATACTCCCATTACGCTAGCTCAGCTGTCAATCACGACGTTACACCCCAATTTCATAGCATCTAATAACTTACTAAAACTAAACGTATTGGAAAAACAAACACTTGAACATACATTAGTGTGATTCAAAAATGACAGAAAAGAGTTGGATTTTGTTTAGTTTGGCTTGCGTCCCATTTGTTTACATGGAGAGGGCGGGGTTTATGACCGATACTGGAGCCAACCACCAGGGGGCGTTTGAATTGTTTTGCATGTAATTTTCTGGATGTGTGCGGCACATTTAACAAAGTTAGCCTAAATTATATAAAATAAATAAAAATGAGGAAATGCACAGTTAAATTTCCAATATCTGATCAATTCACATACAATATCAAAAATACTGCTAAATGAAAGAATGTCTAACATCAGCTTAAAAACCCTTTATGGTAATGATATATTGTGCATCTTTTCGGAATAGTGTACAAATGATTGTAGTATCAGCTTGATTGTGGTGGTGCAGTGCATGCATGTGTGTGTTGTGTGCAGCTAACCTATGGCGATGTCAGTCCTGCCGATCTGTTGCAGTGCATGAGACAGCCTGTCGTAGTAAATCTGCTTGCCGTGAATCTGCAGCCAGTCCTTCAGTGCTGAGCGACAGGGGGGCTTCTGGTCTGACGATCACACACACACACATGCAAAATATCAAACATGCTCCTGACAGGCAGAAGGAAAGCAGCCAGCTCTTCTTCTGTTCAGGCAATTAAACAATTAAATCATGTCCCACTACCTCGATAGATTTCAAGGTATTATATCAACAATTCGTCTGGTTGAGATGTCTCTCGAGTGGACCACTCAACGGCAGATTGATGTGTTCAGTGGAGATAAACAAATACATTTGGTTGCTCATGACCTCTTCATTTACTGGAGGATGTGACTCATCACACATCGCACTGCTGGGTTTCATTAGCATAAAACAAATAAGTATCAATTTATTAGAGCTGATTTAAACTACTCTCGGTTACCTCCAGTGTGTCTGCGTCTTCTCGACTGCAGTAACTGGTTCCTTTCTGCAGATAGTCGCTCCAAGCGTTGGAAGATGTTGTCCTCAGGTTGAGTCATGGCCGAGATGAACTCCTCGCACTCGCGATCTGTCAGGAGCTCCACCAGACGCTCCAGCTGGTGAGGTCCAATGTCCTCGGCCACTGTGGCAGAAGAGGGAAAAACAGACACGTTTAAATACGTTGTTTCCCCCACACTTATAATGGTAGTCAAGGTTATTGGGACTAGAAAGTTGTAATTTAGTTTAACATGACCTTTGCTCTATTTGTAAATTATTCGTTTGTGACTGACTAATCGTTTTGTGTGTGAAATGAGTAACCACACCTCCATCAAGTTTTTGATATGTAAATGTGCATGGTCATTTTCTAATCTACACCTGGTTATGAATATGAATGGATAATATGATGTTATCAGAACTTTGGGATCACTTTATATATATATATTTAAATAAGTCTCTCAAAGCTGCATTTATTTGATCAAAAATTCAGTAAAATAGTAGTATTGTGAAATCGGGTCCTTGAAATCCTTGAAAGTTTGTGAATCTAAAAAAAAAAAAAAAAAAAAAAAAAAATTCAAGGCCCTGGAAAGTTTTTTGAAAATAATAAACATATATAGGTAAATGGCCTTGAAACTTAAATGGCCACAAAACTACTATGATGGTATCCCAAAGTTTGTTATTGGACACAACACACGTGTCCCACTTTAAGTTCTTGAATTTGAGAATTTAAGAGACCTGGAAAGTCATTGAAAGGTCCTTGAATTTGAAGCTAACCAAGGTGTGGGAACCCTGTGTGATGTAAAAACTGAATTTTCAGCATCATTACTACAGTCTTCAGTGTCACACGATCCTTCAGAAATCATTCTATTATGATGATTTGCTGCTCAAGAAACATTTTTTATAATCAATGTTGAAAACAGTTGAGCTGATTGATATTTTTGTAGGAACCGTGATACTTTTGTTCAGGATTCTTTGATGAATAGTACGTATTTTTTAGGGACATGGTGTTGGAAAAAAATTGGAGAAAAAAAAAATATATATTTCAGTGCTTTTGCGTATTCTCTATTTAGGGGCTCCGTAGAATAGAATGCTTATAAAACGGTTCCTCCATAAAAATATTCATTTTAATATATATTTTATTCGCTAAATAAACACCAGCAACAAACAATATGACGTCAACACATTTATTCCTCCACCAAGCAATGTAGTTCCAAAGAGGTTGCCAAGCAACACATGCAACAACAAAGAATCACAAACAGCAGTTGCAGTTGCACCGCTGCTCAACCAATCAGAATGAAGGACCGGAACTATCCGTTTTATAAATCTTTGTAACTATATAAAAGTATTTACTGTCACTTTCAGTCTACTTAAGCATTCTTGCTAAATAAAAGTTATTTCTTTCGAAAAAATAAAAAGATAATAATAATTTAACTGGCCCCAAACTTATGAATGATAGTATACGCTTTAGATAAATGGGTAAGAGGGAGAACTGGGTAAGGCATGGACGTTTCAGTAGTCAAATTTTAATGTTTTGTATTAGTTTAAAAAATTACTTTTTCTATCATCTTAAATTGTGTGATTGGTTATAGCAGACACGTTTTTCAAACACTCTCAACTGAATGAATGAAGTGTTTATTTTTTTTTTTGAAGAATTTTTTTTAGCTAGGCATATTAATAACTTGACATTTATGATGACTTTTTAATATGTTCTCCATTTTCTGAGTTGTTTCTTATTTTCCCTGAATTTTCTTATTAACATATTTTTCAATGGATCCAACTTAGCTGCTAACACATTTCACTCTCTCCGACACACACACACACAAGCAATACATACATACAGTTGTGCCTTTGCCATTCTAGGTGTACCTGTATCACACTTTATGGCAGCTGTTATGATGACAGCTGATACCATCCTTTGAGGAATGTATAGAACAGCTGTGGAAATCATGGGAGTGGCAGACGAGTGACATTGCGGGGAAGAGGTGTAATCAATTAATGGGTATTTGTGATAGACGCATTCCCCTCTCTATCACTGTCACCTTCAGTGAATAAGCCATCCTCTCATGTCAATACCGCACAGCAGGTGGATCAGTCACACAGAACTTAGTGTCTATTCATTATTTGCATCTGCCGTAAGCCATCTCCACTTACCTGTGTCGTCAGCAAGACTTGTGCTGAAGAAAAAGAGGAGGAAGAAGCTGAGCACCGATTCTCGCATTGTAACTGAAATCTTTGAGATGGCAGTTACATCTGGGTCTGTCTTTATTTTCAAATTGTCCGGAATCATGAGTCGTCATGCGTGGAATTTGAAACTAAACAGTCTGTTCTGTTCTGTGGACAAATGGCCAGTTTCTGCTAAAGGAACGGCCAGTGCTGGAAGCTATTATTACCACGGCCTAAAATAGTCAAGGTCCTCGACAAGGACCTTGCCTTCCATTTCTTCTTATTCTCTTTCACTTTGTTTCTTCTCCTGGAGGATTTAAATTAATAAACAGCATGATCGTGAATTTAGCACCAAGCAATATTTTCAGCCAAAAGATTAATATTTGCTCGAGACATGATACATTTTTCACAGCATTTCCACGTACATCCCCGCAACCACCCAGTGATTAAAACCCCTCAATAATTGACTCTCTCTCTCTCTCTCTAGAATAGTGGAACAGGGCTTGTTTCTTGTGTAGTTCACTTTTAAAAACAACTTTTGCTGATTATTTACTCACCCCCGTGTCATCCAAGATGTCCACGTCTTTCTTTCATCAGTCGAAAAGAAATGAAGGTTTTTGATGAAAACATTCCAGGATTTTCTCCATATAATGGACTTCATTGGGAACCAAACGGTTCAAGGTCCAAATGAGAGTTTCAGTGCAAACTGCAAACTGTTCAAAGGGCTTTAAACGACACCAGACAATGAATAAGGGTCTTATCTAGGACTCATGACTCGAAAAAAGATGTGTTTTTGATAAACGAGTTTAAACTGGAGAGTCACGAACGCTCAAACAAGGCGAGCATTTGTGCTTATAAAACTTAAACTTTTTTATTTATTTTTGAAATGACCGATCGTTTCGCTAGATAAGACCCTTATTCATCGTCTGGTGTTGTTTAAAGCCCTTTGAAGCTGCATTGAAACTCTCATTTGGACCTTGAACTGTTTGGTTCCCATTGAAGTCCATTATATGGAGAAAATCCTGGAATGTTTTCATCAAAAACCTTAATTTCTTTTCTACTGAAGAAAGAAAGCCATGGGCATCTTGGATGACATGGGGGTGAGTAAATTACCAGCAAAAGTAACGGAGTAGTTTTAGTGAAATATAGTTATTTTGAACAATATCTGAGATCAGTCGTGCGTGTTGTATATTTAAAAAGCCTGTTTTCATTTATTGGGGATATTGAAGTATTTAACCGTGGTGTTTGCCAAGCTGTCTGGCAGGCAAAAACCAAAAATCACTGCAATTTAAGTCATTGTACTTCAAAACACATGCCTTGATGCAGTTCCAGCATTTTAAAATATGATGCTGCCATGGTTCACATCAATGCAAAATAGGAAAGCACAGTGCTGTGCCTTAAAAGTGAACATAATGTCGCACATTGATCTTAGATTGTTTCTATAGCGGCCCTCTACATTTCTCACAGACCATCTTGTGGCCAACTTGGTGTCACTTCATTCTAATTGGTCTTTCATTGCATTCAGTGTTCAAATATCTCAATTATTAAAATAATCTAAACCCAAATCACTATTGCATATCCTTGTACTGTATATCTGTTTATTTATATATTATTACATTCATGCATTTGGCAGACACTTATTCAAAGCAACTTACATTTCGTCACTGGAAAAAAATATTTTCAAGATTTGTTATCACAACATTTTTTCTTTTGTCAAATCAACTTAAATAATTTATTTAGTTCAGATAACTTATTATTTTGAGTTTCTGATGATCAAATCAATCTCCATCATTGTATTAACTCACTTTTTTCATTTCAATCAACTTAAAATTTTAAGGCAACCAGGTTACTTAATTTTTTAAGTTAAACCAACATTTTTTTTTTTACTGTCATCAAACATGGCTTTGGTAGTGTACAGTGTAAGCTACGAGAATAAAAAAAAGCAGATTTTTTTTGTTTTATAACATTTTTAACACATAAATGGATTGGCAGGTGTTATGTAAGGTATTATATATAGTCAGTCTGTCATTATCACAAAATGAACCCCTTCTGTGTGATGGTAGACCTCTTTGCTTTGCATCAAGGTTTAATTTGTGATAATGACCAGCCTAACATTATCTCTTACATAACTCTCTTTAACGGCGTTATTAGCAAAGCTATGTTCGAAACTGACCAATTATATGTGATGTACTGTATATAGCATTGTTTTGTATGAAGCTCCATTGGCTGAACATGCATTTTCAGTGCTGTTATCTAGACTAATATATAAAGGGTTTGATCATGTCAAAACATGATTTAACAGTGAGAACAGTTTTGTTGTGCATGAGAAGCCACAGGCGTAACCTTGAGGCACAACTCTAACTTTGCATTTATTTTTCATTTTCGAGGAGCATGTCTGTCAACAAGGGGAATCAAACAAACAGCTTTTTATTTATTTATTTATTTATTTATTTTGCATTGAATGTTGCGTTCTGTACAGCTGGGGGTGTCTTGCTGTACTCTTGCCCTGCTTTGAACTCGCTTCACCTCAGCTTGGCTTTTTGTGAAATCATTTCCAAGATTAACATCATCTCAGCCTCCACCGCATGAATGCAAAGAGCAGGTCACATATTTGGAGCACATTTGGTGGGCTAATTGAAATTCATAAACCACAACATTCATACTACAAATGTCAGGGCAGCGAGTAAAGGCTTGTTTTTATTATGTAAGTTTATTGTCAGGATTAAGCAATTCACACAAACACATTTTGTAAAGTGAGTTTATTAGTGTGGGTTGAAAGAATCCAGGCTGAACCAGCATACATAAATACATCTTGGCAGGCTTTGTGAATCTTACTTGTAAATGTGTGTGTGTACTCCACAACAGCAAATGAACAAACATGCCATGTTTTTTTTTGCGGAGTTACGGTGCGCTAAAGGGCAGGGTGAGGAACATTGCTTTACATAGATGTTTAGATATGCTGATCTTCAAAGCGTTCACTGCATAATAGGACAGCTGAGGTTTAACATTCACAGCGTTTAGCATACAGCTTTCACGACCTGCGTGAATCCGTGCAATGGCAAATTATATTACAACTGAAATCTAGTCAAGCATGCTTTCTTGAGCTACATGTACTCTTGACACGTGTTTCGTCTCGTATCTGTGCTGTTCCCGCCTGTTAACACGAGACAGGCCTTCGCGGGTTGTGGAAGGTGATGAGATCTTTCCATGTCTCCTACACTTCACACCACTGAAATCTGATTGGACAGCTACACAGACTCCGGTGGAATGAAGGATAGAATTCACAGAGCGGATAAAACATCTTTACGGCTTCCGCAGATCTTCCATGCCTGTATATAGTATGACACAATAGAAGCACACTGTCAGTAAATGAACAGGGACCATTCAGAACACTGTACTCATTCATGTAAATGCAAACTTAAAATTATTTGTTGTGCAGGTTCAGGATGTTCCATGCTCAAGGCTGTTGTTGCAAAGAGAGAAAGTATCCTGTGACTTGGCCTCTCCCTTCAGCGAGCCCAAACCTGTCTCTCCCTTCATGCCTGTAGGTCATACAGGTACGAGGCCTGTTTGCTTTGCCAACCACAAAAAAACCCCGTACATTTATGACTCCCAACACAGAGGAACCCAACCCTAAACCCCCACCCCCCCTTGCGAACATGCTTGTGTGCTTGATAAAGGGGGTTTCCAAGTGTTTTGATACTGATCTAAACCATTTACCGTCCTGCATGCACACAATCATCAATTCTTATTTCTTAATTTATGTATATACATGTTTTAAACTTAGTTCAAAAGTACTTATTTTTTAGCATCATCGCAGAATGTAAAAAGACTTTAGGTCAACAATTCAACACAACATTTATAATGCATTACAAATGTCAGTTTCTTTAAGGATTAATGGTACCCACCTTGATTTTGACCACACACTTACCTTGCACGTGGTGTTAGATCCAACTTGGTGCTGGACAAACAACATTGTTTTCTGTCAAAAAATAAAAAAGGCCTAAACCTTTAGGATGAAGTACTTGAATGTTTTTAGTTGGTCCCAATGTGTGCGTGAGTCCCATCGTGGTGAGCAGCAGTGTGATCCTCTTTCTCAGGTCTCTTTATTTGCCTACCTGCTTCAGGTAGCGCTGCTACACCAGCAGCCGGCGACCAATGGGAATTAGCCTTTTTTTTGTAAACCGCACCCCTCTGTATCATAAATCTGAACCACACCTAGTGCCACTAACTCACTTAGTGTAATGTTAATTTATAATAGAATTTAAGTTCGATACTTAAGCTTAATAGATATTTTACTACACACTACTTATATACAGATTCATCTAAAATACATTTAGTTTGCGTTCATTGTTTAATGGTTGGCTTTTGCATACATATTCCAGTCGTTTTTACTGGAAAACGGGCATGAAATGTAATAGTACCATTACCGTTGCGGACATGACACAAAATTTGGTCTTTTTGACTGTAACTTCCTTACACGTTGTATCAAAAAAAATCATGTTTAAAACAGCATGTTTTTTTACACAATGTGCCATGAGCTCAAGTCTGAACAGGAGCAGGAATGCCCCACCCCTCCTGTTGATTTCTATAGGCATTCGGAGCAAGACAATGGGCATGTGGGTAGGAAGCAGCGGGGGTTTGAATGATTACAGATCTGATGGAATTCCTGAGCTCTAATTCTCACAGTCACCTGGGAATATGATTTCAGGTGGCACATTTTTAGAGCTGTGTTTATTTTGTAGGATTTTGTCTCGCTCATCTTGTGTGATCTGCTAAATTGCAAGCTGATATGATAAAGTCAATTAGGGCAGCTTCTGGAAATAAATAGTGTACTAAGACACGCTTTGCAAAGGCCTGCAAAAAAAAGAGGATTTGGCATTCAATAGTTAGACCCAGTCCACTCTACTGTATATAATGTGGTGTGACACTGCATTTGAGGTATTGCAGGATGTCAATTAGTTGTCTGTTTTGGCTAAAGCTAGGTTCATATTTAGTGTCGACCGCTTCTACAAAGAAAATAAAAGCTACTTTTGTACTTCATTAGATGTTCTGAGGCAATTTTTGTACATTATGAATCGGCATGAGGTGTCGGCAGAGCTGTCTGAGCATGCAGTGACCACCCATTCTTTCTCTTTCTATCTCTTCTTCACCCCGGGAACTCTACACCAGAGGGGGAGGTTTGAAATCCTGTGGGATAAGATCTCTATTGCAGGTGTGTCACTCTCAGCACTGTCTCTGTGAGTGTCTCCAAGCACTTACGAGCATAGTTACTTATACGTTTAATTTGAATTTGTCCTTTTGTTCAGCAAGGATGCATTCAATTGTTTGACATTTAAAATCGTATGAGTTCTATTTCAAATAAATGCTGCTTTCTATTCATCACAGAATACTGAAAAAAATCAACAAAATGTTGAATACACAAAATTCTTAAGCAGCACTATTTTCAACATTCATAATAATAAGTGTCTTGAGTACTAAAATCAGTATAAAATGTTGTTTTTTGAGAAAATAAATGGCCTCTGTGAGCATTAGATACTTCAAGAGAAAACTTTTGAAAGGTAGTGTATGTCTATATGGACAAGCCTATATTTTGTATATATATAGTGAAGACAAAATTCCATTTGATAAACAACTTGTAAAACAAGAACATCATATTTGTATCAGTTTGTGGTGATTTATAGTGAGAAATGTTCCTATTTTGCTTCTTTTGTTCCCCACTGTTTGTTCTAAAGACCAGTGCAGCATTCTTAAACTTACAAGGCATGCACCTGGACACAACCTCCAAAAAAATCAGTAGTTTAACTGACCCAAGTCAAACTTTGGGGGAAAACAAAAGCTGCGTCAATGGAGGTTAAAAAGCAAACATCCTCCCTTCTGTGTGAGGGTAAAGTCTTTGTGCCCAAGTGTTTGTCCAAACAATCAGCTGCAGAAATCACTCATTCTGACCCCATCTTAAATCTTAAATACACACTAGAATGGATACTATGTTAATGGTGTGAATATATATCATTTTATATTATAATTTTTTTTTTTTTTAAATTAATTACATTTGTCATCTACTATTGTTAAAATTCTGGGAGTGGTGGACGAAGTGCACAAATCAAGTATTTGAGTAAAAGCAATTTTTCTTGAGGGAAAGTACAGAGGTACTACATTTTTAATGCACTTAAGTATTTGAAGTAAAAAAGTACTGATTGTGAACTAAATTTTAGTGTGGGTATGGGTGAATTCAAGATGTGTGGGTGGGGGTTAAATATTTATACACTTATACATATATACCATATAGTATATCATTTATATGGTATACAGTATAAAAATGAAAATGGGACAAATATGTGTTAACATATTAAAAAGAACACTATGCAAATATTTTAACGTTATGTTTAGATTTGACCTAAAACCGTTCAGATGGTAATACACAAATGGACATGTCCACATTCAAGCATTTCATATAATGGCCTTTTACAGCGGATTTAGTTCACAAACAACTTATGGTGTGATCTAAATATGCTTTTCATATACACTAATAGTACCTAAAATTTGGCATAGTAACTTTTCGTGCCATCTGAACACACTCAAGTTTCAAGTTTCAATAATTTATTGCCATGTCAACAAATTTGAAAGGAATTTGTCTTGGTACAACTCTCAGACATCATCGATACACCAACAATGAACCTCATAAGATCTCCCGTTCTCGGATGTGAATTTAGTGAATTGCTAACTGGAGGCTGGATTTTTGAACGAGTGAGTTGTTGACTTGAGAACAGTGGTGGTGATGGCCCAGTGGATAAGACACATGCCTTTGGTGTGAGAAACCCAGGTTTGAATCCACTGTGAGACACCAATGTGTCCCTCAGCAAGACACTTAACCCCTAGTTGCTCAGTTCCTCAGACCAGCTTTATTGGCAGTGCAGTGAGATTATGCTCTGGAACTGGGGATGAGATGGCCTACTGGTCAACAAAACAGGCAAGTGTAATATACATGGCTGTATTACTTTGAAACTTCAGGTCAGTGCAGAGTTATGCTTCTCTGACCCCCATCAAATAGACACACGCACACACACACACACAACGGTGCTGGGTTACAGTAGCCTCTTCCCTGTAGGCGGCAAATCTGTCTCAACGCGTCCAGGAATGTATTCATTCTTTCTTTCATTTCTATATGTGTGTGTGGAACTGCAGAGAAAGCTAGATCTACCTCAGAATCTACTTTTACTCTTTTCTGTCTCCCATGAGAGCATGAATACTGATCGGTTTAAAGAATAAAATGCATCCCGCTCCCCCACGTCTGACTCATGCATGCCAGAATGCAGCTGTATTGTGGTTCTCTGCTCTGCTCATGCGAAAACCTTCCGCTTGCACACTACGACATGAAAATATCCCCTGACACATTAAACAAGTCAATGCGCGTCCCCTTGAAACTGCTTTTAAACAAATTAACCTGTAATTCTTGGCAAAGATGCTTTAGATTAAATGTAGTAAACTTGTATAACTTAATGAAGGTGGGGGCTTCCTTATAGCTGATGTATGCTATGTTCTCTATTCTCCATTGCTGATCCATCGTCGTCGCCCGAGTCTGTCCTGACTTGCCCAAGATGGAATGCGGCAGCCATCTAATGTCCTTTCATGTCCAAGCAAATTGACAATGAAGAGTAGCATTATTTTACAGAATACATTTTACATTCCCGGTTTCGATGCAAATTGGTTTCGCGATTGGAATACGGATAGGCTTTATTCGCTCAGTACTTACTCTGAATGTGATTTGTGCGAGAAGTGTGTGTGTGTGTTTGTGTATAGAGACGGATTTGTTTATGTGGGACAAACGCTCAGTCACGTTCCAGGAAGACTGTTAGTTACAGTGGGTTGTATTTCCAGAACATTAAGTACAAAAAGTTGTAGATATTATTCTAGTTTACTACTTTTGGCAGACTCAAAAAAAGTCCCACTAAAATTGATGTTTCACACAAGCCTGATTAACCTTTAAACGCGTGTCTCCAGTGTGATTGGATAGAGGTTTGTTCACTAAAACTTTTGATTGATAAATTCAAAATGCTTATTGTCATTGCTTGCTTTTCTTTTCTGTACAAATACTTTTAGCAAGGAAAATTAATTGGACTTAGAAGTGAATAAAAACGAATTAAGTGTTTCTTTGGGGACTGATGAGATTCCAAAATGAATTCAGTGAAATAATGCAAGTAAAGGGTTAGTTCACCCAAAAATGAAAATTCTGTCAGTATTTACTCACCCTCATGTTGTTCCAAACCTCTATGTGTTTATTTGTTCTGTTATACACAAAGGAAGATATTTGGAAGAATGTTTTAATCAAACAGATCTCATTCCCCATTGACTACTATAGGAAAAAAATACATATTATGGCAGTCAATGGGGAATGAGATCTGTTTGATTAAAACGTTCTTCCAAATATCTTCCTTTGTGTTCAGCAGAACAAATAAACACATATAGGTTTGGAACAACATGATGGTGAGTAAATACTGACAGAATTTTCATTTTTGGGTGAACTAACCCTTTTAAAATGAAAATGCAACCGGCAAAAATGCTTGCACATTCGTCAAAAGCGACATATATGATAATTTTCGGCCTGACCTCAATACATATTACGTGTGTAGCTGAATGCGGATAACGAAAACTCATTTGGTCGGAATCCATCCAAGACCACCACCAAATTTGCTTTCAATGATTTGCGCCTGTTAATGTATTCAAGCATAATCTGATCATTATCCAATCACCGAAAACGCACGTTAACGCAGGTGTAAACGGGTCCATAGTTTCTACACTTGTATACGTGCACACAGAAATGTGCTCTTTCACACTTTCCTGCTTTCTTTCACGGAGGAACTCATTGAATACATATATATTTTCCATTCCGCCGCCTCGTGTGTTTTGTGAGAATGCCCTGAGCATCTCATATGCACAGTCCCCTTCATTAGACATGAGAAACCAGTGGTTTTCCGCCCCTCTTCCTGACACGCTGTAATTAAAAGCTGGGTAATGACAGTGGAGGGTTGGCATCCCAGCGGGCCATCATCAAAATGCTCTTTTCTCTCAGCCTCACTTTTGGCCCAATCAACACATTAGTACCATCTCACTGACTCCCCGGCTCACGGCGGGCGCTTCAGACCATCAGCAAACTCTTAAAGTTGCTTTCTACGGAGACTGACAAAATGCCCCCCCAAAACATTTTTCTATTGCTGTTAAAAGAGTGAGCTAGTGTTCGCTTTGAGACATTTTTGAAGAGTTATCCGCCTGCCTTCGAGAGGCGCGCATATTTATAGGAGTCGTAGCACGTTTAAGGGTTGACGACCAAGCGTCCCCATGCGAGGCAGGATGACTTGCCAAAAGCACTCCACCCACTTTAAGAGCTGCCTTCCTTGAGCTTGTGCATGCCTGTTCCGTGAGCTAAATTCCTGGTGTTCTGTAAAACTCTTTGGAACCCTCGTCACCATCACTATGGTAACTTAAACCTTGCCAAGGAAAGAACAGCTGGAGGGCCTGATTAGAACGGAGTGCATCCCTCTGTGGACGAGACTGTGCACGCTTCACACAGGTTGCAGGTTGAAGCGCTGTCCTCAGAGCCACAGGAATTCGCGGGCCTCGTTTAATCCGACGTTCACGTGAAGGAGAATATTTTAACTGCATATTCACATCCTAGGGTGTCTTGCATAATTAAATCCAGAACTTATTGCTTTTTCACTGCTAGAAGCTAAAGCACGTATAAGTCTAGAAGAGAAGTTTTGATCAGAGGCAACTGTGTGGGAGCTGGACAGCCAGAGCCTGACCCAAGTAGTAATAAAGCCAAGTGCCTTGTGGGATAGAAGTCAATATTCAGTTCAATATTTTTGTTCTTTTTTTCCGAATAGATGCTCTTTTGTTTTCTAAATGTTCTTAGATATGAGCCGAGAGCAAGATCAACCACAGTGTTATTGGCATAAACTTTACACAAATCATTATAGAACTGAAAACTACAGTGCTTGGTATTTAAAGGTGATTTGTGCAGTTAAAATACTTTCTCAGCTTGAAAACAAAGTAGACTGTCGATTTTCTCTGAAACGTGTAAACATTGGAACTTTAGTTCAACAATTTTCTATTATTATGGCTCAAAAAGTCATTATTTTTGCAATTTTGTTCGGTGAATGAATTAAATATTACGTTTTTGCAGACTGATTTTACCTTTAAAAGACCTTAATTGTTCTTAGCTTATCTGTGTGCGTTGCACTGAAGGAGACATGCTCAAAAACTAAGCAGGCATAATGATTTCATTTCATATTTTAGTTCTCAGAACTGTTCATCAGTAAGAGGTAATTTCTGAAGTTGTCAATCAGTTTAACCTATTGTTCCTTTTGTAGTAACGGACAGAAAGGGAATTAAAGTTTTGTTGGAGTTCTAAAGTTTTGTCAGACCTTTTCATGGATTGACCTTGTTTTTTTTTGGGCCCAACACCTGTCTCATAACACTCTCTCAAATCTTTTCATTTCACTGGTACCTGCAGACATAATGAGTCTCTGATTGGGGTGCCGAGCATGTCTAGATTGAACCGGATCCTGTGAGCGTCGTGCACAAAAAAAGGTCAATGGAAACTAATTTGAACTGACAGACAAAACATGTCTGGGAGGGGTGAGGGGAATATGTGGACAATTGCAAATCTCTGACTTTATTAGTTAAAGGGTTAGTTTACCCAAAAATTATGTAGCCTACTCATTTACTCATCCTCAAACTGCTCCAAACCAATATGTAGATGAAGAACCTAGACTCAGAATAAGATATTTCTAACCAAACAGTTGACGGACACAGTCAGTGGCTACCGTCAAGTGTTTTGTTACCCACAATCTTTAAAATATCTTCTTCTGTGTTCAGCATATAAATATATTGGTTTGGAACAACTTAATTTTCTTAATTTTAGGGTGAACTATCCCTTCTATGCAGTGCATTTTCATTGTTTGCCACTTTCTTAGCTCTTAAAGCTACACTGTGTAACTCTTTTAGTTTATTCTTTGCTAAAACCACTTAGTTCTTTCAAAAATATATGTGCTCATTAATGTATATTTACTTCGTTCAAGTAATAAAGTATTCTCGTGAGTGTATAATATGCCATTGAAAATACATACGGGTAAGGGGTTCTAGTGTCGGTCGCCATGTTGCCCCTCCATCTTGAAAGTACATTAGCCAAAGAGGGACATGCCCGTTAATTCAAGCTTCGCCTTTCGCGTTTACGTTTCGGTTAACACTCATGGACAAGGTCGAATTTGAAGCCATGTTAATCTTGGACTACATTGGCCACCGTTGGAGTTAAAACGAAATCAGAATTGAGAGGAACAGAAACTAATATTCACTGGATGGTCATATACCTTTTCACCATTGGGGTCAAAATCACACAGTGTAGCTTTAAAAGAATACGTTTCGTAACACCAACCAAAACATGGTATGAAAGCTGAGTTAGATGAAGAAAAGCTTTGTGAGAATACTTATCCAGTCTATTATTTTCACCCACGATTCTAAAGCAGAATTGAGAAACGATGAGTCAGTCACAAAGCTGAGATTTTATAGGGTCGAAGCGTGATAAAACGCCTCACTGCACGAATGCTGAAATACCACCAGACAACAATAGGAAAAAAATATCACACTCATCCATAGGGGCCATAATATGCGAACACTGCAGACAGCCGAGATGATACTAAAATAAAACTAGTGCTAATATAAAAGGGGGAAAATAAAGGTGTGAAGAAAAATCGAGAGAAATAATTTCCGGTGAAAGAAACGGCTATAGTTACTTTAGTGCTATAGAGACTTCAGTTTCAAAAGAAGCAGTGCTATAGATGTGACCACATAGGGGGGAGCAAGTCGTGTGGGATTCAACTCAAACATTCCTTGTCCAGGTGTGTAAAACTCCCTTTTATGGCCACTTTCTGTATCATTACTAGTTCCAGGATGCAGTTGGAGTGAGCTCTGGATTATATAGTGTGCTTTAACAGGAACCCCAGTGGACCTAGAGAAGTCTACGATATCTGTGTTATGGGATTATCTGTCTAATCCTGTCAGAGCTTCAACCAAGTTTATTTCAACAGTAATTTAAGAAGAGATGAGCCCAGATCAGCCCTCAAAGTCTTATTTTTTCCTTTTCATGCTTTCTCCTCCATCCTATTCCCATTTTCTTTCGCATCACTAAAGATTGTAAGAACCTTTTTCCCCCCCCCTAAGCTCAGAGTCTGCTTTACAAGTTCACTGTGATAGGTTGCTTTTTAACAATCTGAAAAATACATGTTACATGTGTCATGTATCTAAGAGGATCATTTAAATTGTATGCTCGTTCATTTACATTTTACAACCCACAGCTGGGATATGGGACTCAAGCTGTGTGTCACGGAAGAGTCAATGAACAAAAGAGGTATTATCATACGGTCTTACATGAATGCTTGTTTGAATTGTGGTGGGGATGCTTGATCTTATTTAAGCAAACTTTTTGTAGCTGTTGTTTGTGGCATGTTACATGTGAGGAATGTTCATTTTTAGAGCTTTTTGTTTTAGCCATTGTTTTTTGAGATTTTCTGTCGAGTCATTAGTAAAAGGGTTGTTCATCCAAAAATGACAATTTTGTCATTAATTACTCTCCATTATTTGGTTCCAAACACGAAAGACTTTCTTTTATCTTCGGAACACAAATTAAGATATTTTTAATGAAATTTGAGAGATTTCTGCCCCTCCATAGACAGCAATGTTAACGATCTCTTAAAGGTGCTATATGTATTTTTAGCGACCTCTATCGGTGATGTTTCAGATTGCAACCAATTTTTACAAGATCGTTCGTGCTCTTGCGCGATCGAACACAAGAGCGAGGTAACGGCCTCGTTGAGACTTTCACTGCACAACCTGCTGGAAATGTACAGCTCAAGCTTGTCAATCCCCAATATTGACTATGATTGATTATTTAAAAAAGAAAAAAGAAATCTTTCTAGATGTTTCCTCTAGGGGGAACATTTTTTTAGTGAATTTAGTTAGTCTCCTGTCGTGTTTTTTGTCTCCACCATTTTTTGTCAATGTTTTAATGAAACTTATTCAATTACTTGTCACAAAGCACTTTTTTCATCTCGGCTTTATTACCGTTGACAAATTAAAATATCGTTAGTAATTTTACACCACATATGAGCATGTCACACTCAGTAGCTCCTTTTTTTCCATTATAGACTCAAATAATTGAATAATACTAGATTTGATAGAGGGATGAAATGATTTAGCATCACAGAGTACAATAGAGAACAAAACTCTGAAGGTCAGTCGAGCTAAATTGATGGTTTTTAATCTTTTCCAGTCTATTTTTGAATTGTTCCTTATCTGCATGAAACATTAGCTTCAGAGTGAGGCTGTGAAAATATGATCCTCCAGCCCCTGGCTTAACATATTTATTTTATGCCAAAGGTTGGATAAAGCTGGCGGGAAAAGTAAATTATGAATCTACCTCCATTTTTTTTTTCCCGTGGCGGCAAACTCAATGCTTTATCTAGGAAGGGAGTGACAATGCCAGCAGACGTACAGTCTCCCACGCTAGATTTATCACCATGGAAAAGATATGTGTAGAGAGAGATGCATATTTTCCATTTTAGAAGTAGATAAGGGAAGCTTGCTTCCTGTATTTGCTGTGATGGAAAACTGACAGTCCTACCTTGTCTAAAATTACCTGCTCCTCTGTTGGACTGGCACTTTAAAATGACATATGCTCTGATCTCTAGTAGTACATTCAGACTTGTGATGCGTTACATGAGTTACAGTACATATATGATTTCATATGATGGGTAGAATGTTCTGGAATATTGATTTTCTTGGGGTGCAAAATGGCGATGGCAGCATTGACAGGGTTATCATTTTCCTTCTGCTTAATAGCTGTCAGCAGTTCCTAAAACATCCCCACGATAAATACGTTTTGAGGGGTGGAGACATTCACTGAGAGTGAGAGAGCGGCTGTGACAGGCCCATTGCTGATGGTGATTTAAATAGCTAATGCAATCTGCTTCTAAAATGGAGGCCTGTTCCAGGGCAGACAGTTCAGACGTGTCTATGACAAGAAATGACTGGGACATTACAAAAGCCCGTGAACCAGAAACAGCAGCCGCCATTTAGCGAGGCAGGGAGGCGGGCGATGAGTGACAGGTGAAAATGTTGACACAAGCCTTCCGAATGGCCCTTCGAACAAATTAGTTTGGCACGACATAATTGACACAATAAGGGGGCTTATAGCAGGAATAAATATTTGCGGGGGTAAATATCTTTGACTGATGTTGCCTGTGGATCTTTATAATATTTGAATTGAGGCCAGTGCATCTCTGTGTTTTGATTTGAATTTCCAGCAGTCAAACAAGCTTTGAAAGTTTGGCAACTGAAAGTACTATACCTATCAGACTTTGTTTTGATGAGATGCAGCTAAATTGAAGGCATTTATCCAATGATGAACACAATGTCAAAAACATCTGTTGATGTTTTTTTGCGTAGCGTATAATGTGCTTGTCTGAACAGCACAAAAGTTGTCGAACAAGTATTGAGTTGTCATTTCCGTGAGATCAAGCACTTAAGTACGGTGGCTGAGAGAAGTCAACGTGTCAAATCAAAGTCAACCAAATACAAAAATGTGCTTTAAATACTCACAATGCAACCAAATACTCGCAATGCAAACAAAAATTCACAATGCAACCAAATACTCGCAATGCAACCAAATACTCAAAATGCAACCAAATACTCACAATGCAACCAAATACTCACAATGCAACCAAATACTCGCAATGCAAACAAAAACTCACAATGCAACCAAATACTTGCAATGCAACCAAATACTCACAATGCAACCAAATACTCGAAATGCAAACAAAAACTCCCAATGCAACCAAATACTCACAATGCAACCAAATACTCGCAATGCAACCATATACTCGCAATGCAACCAAATACTCACAATGCAACCAAATACTCACAATGCAACCAAATACAGAAATGCACTGCAAATACTCATATCGTAACCAAATACAGAAACGCACTGCAAATACTCACACAACTAATATGCACTGTTTAGTAAATCTGGCTCTAATAATTTATTATCACTGTTAAATGTTAGATTTAGCAAATTTCAAAATCCATTTCTTATACTGTAATGTGATGCCTAAATTCACTAGTTGCATTTTGTGAGTTCTGATTTTAGTTTGTAATGTTTTATGTTCAAATAATTTTGGCAAAATAGCATGTCATTTTAATATCATCAATTTACCGGTCATCCACCATAACATAAATATAAAGTAAAAATCAGCTTATCAGTATCAGATTGTAATATCAGTGCATTCCTACCGCAACATTTACATACAGTATGTAAGCTTTAGTTTACAAACACATCAAAATCAAGTCTGAATCCACCATGATATATAACTTATCAATGATTATTTTTTTTAATTGATCAGTATTGGCCAATATTGTTTAATATATTGCACATGCTTATTTCGCCTATTTTTACTTTTGCACTTGTTGTATACTGGTCATTAATATTTAAAAACACTAATAATTGAACACTTAAATGTAATCTTTAGGAAATCTCAAAATGAATATCCATTCGTTTCACACTGAACATAATGTTTGCGATGCCTAAATGCCTCAAAACAATTGATTTCAGTTTTAATGTTTCATTTTGTATTTATTTTGGCAAAAATAAGTATAAGAATAATAATTGGTTGATTAGTTCTGCCTAGAATTTTATAATTAGTGTGTCCATCTACAGCACGTATGTGAGTTTTAGTCAAGCATATCGAAATCTAAAGTACTAAAGTCTATATTCCACTGAGAAAGACCATTTTGTCGAATTTCTTCCTCCTATCTTGCATCATAATGGAATTTTCCGTGAGGTTGCAGAACATATCCGAGAGATCTGGAATGCGAGCAGGATTAGACTTGCCTTCTTTACTTTGGAATCCAACCTGCAAGAACTAACTCTGTTTAACAGCGTCTCACTGAGCCGCACCTCTTCTAAGAGCGGGTCTGAGACCTCCGAGCCCCATTTCTGAGTACTAATTATCTGTCCTCCTAATTACAACACCCCAGATTTGAAACCAAAGCTCATTTGTGTCACGATTAACACAAACCGCATAGAATCTCGAACAAATCCCCAAACAACAAATCACACTCTAACCTCATGGAAGATAGTCCCGTATATGTCACTCAAAGCTCTTTATTGTCATGATTATAATTGTATAACATCATCTCTGAATATTACAATAACATGAATCGCATTACACAGATGAACACAGTAGAGTGTGTTTATGTAATGATCAAACCTTGTAGATCCATGTAAGGTTTAGCAGAGATAAGGAAACTTAACAATAGAAGAGAAATTATGAGTAAATGGAGATACAGAATAGAGATGTGATTGGATTGCTATTTAGGATGTGGAAAAGACCATTACAGTTTTTCTCCAAACTTTTTTTTATTTTTTACTGTTGTAATTTTGTACCCGCAACCCATAATCCAGAGATCGATGCAGGTTTATAGCGATTCCGACCACCTACGGTCATTGTGCGCAGTGCAGAGGTGGCACATGAGACGTTGGTTTATTGTTATGGGGCCAGGGTTCAGGCTGTTATGTCACCGGTCTGGACTGAGGAATAACACCCGATACGTCTCCGGCTTTGTTCACAGCCTGCAGCTCTAATGAAAGTTCAGGGCTCGTCAACTTATTCATTCTCTGTCTGTGACAGCAGATCTTTCCAACAGTAATGGAGTAGAATTTAAATGTAATAGGGTAGAATGGAGTCTGTTTAAACCAAGCGTTTTGCCTTATATTATCCCTCCATTGCTATCATTGGGGAAAAAAAAGTGCCAGAGATTTGCTTTGTATTACATTTGAAGGATTCTGAGAGGCTGCTAAAATAGAAACCAATGACTTTTTTTACTCTTAAACGATGACTGTTTTTTTGTATGTACACTGTAAACAAGTATTTTCATGATTTGTAATCACAAAATTGTTTCTTTTGTCAAATCAACTTAAATAATTGATGTAGTTCATATAACTTAATATTTTGAGTTTCTGATGATTAAATCAATCTCCTTCATTGTATGAACTCAATTTTTTCCATTTCAATGAACTTAAAATTTTAAGGCAACCAGGTTACTTCATTTTTTAAGTTAAACCAACAATATTTTTTTTACAGTGAGGTCAAATTGTGTTTGTAATAGATGTTTTCCCCTTATTTCTTTATCGTTAATTAACATTGATCATTCATAACAGGGCATTGCTGTGACATTACTTTTTTTGAATGTCTCAAAAGATCCCAGAAGATGCCAGAAAATGGTGTTTTGGGATTGGCGTGTGTGCTTGCAGAGTCACAGTAGCACCATCTCTTGGTTTGCTTCTGCAATTGCTGTGGCTCCCTGGCAGAGAATACACAAACATATCAGATAATTTGCACATTTCCTGTATTTACTATGTAAATAGGCTATATTATAGGATCATGCAGATTTATTGGAATACATTTGTTGATCCAAATATCTTATACGTTGCTGAAACATATTCCTTTTTTTATACTCACTCTTTTTATTCCTCATCAATCAGTTTCTGAGGGTGAAGCCATTAATTGCTGGTGGAAACCAGATTATGCCTTAGAGTAGAAAATAAATAAAGGTAATTATGACTTTTATTGTGACTTTATTTTTTCAGAATTGCATCTTTATAGGTTGCAATTGTTATTTTATATCCTGTAATGGCAACTTTTTTTCTCATAACTGACTGTATTTCACAGTTGCGACATTAATTCTTGTAAAAGGCAAATATGTCTCACAACTGTGATTTGATTTCTATTTGTGGCTATAACTCAGAGATGTGATTTTATATCATATAATTGTGACAATCTCATATTTGTGATTTTAAAATCATAATACTAAGTTATGACGTTAATTCTCATAAATACAGCATTATATGTCATAATTGTATTTTTTAGATCCAGGAATTGCACTTTATATTTCACAAAGGTGACTATTTCTAATTATTGCAACTTTCCATCTCTCTCACACACACACACACACACACACACACACAAAAAAATGCTTATTTTAAACTTTTTCCCAATTACAATTTTTTTGTTGACTCTTAGTCAGAGAGGGGCTTCCATAATAACACATATTACTAGCATAACTTATTCTGAGAACATAATCTGCTAAATCTCCCACGCTTCTAAGGACTGAGCATCAGCCTGGCAAATTAGCTACGGCTAACAATGTTTATGTAAATACTGTTTGAATGAACATGACTTTCTTCGAATGACAGGCAAATGGCTTTCCTCAACTCGTAATAAAAAAAAAATTACGAGTTAACGAGCAGAGATGAATTCTCTCCTCGCCAGTTGCCATAGCTTCAGAGCCGAAGGATTTCTCATGTTAGGGATGTTTCATAATGTGAAGTCTGGTCTAATTAGAAGCAGATAATTTCTGTTGTACTAATTGTAGTCTTTAGTAATTAGTGAAGGAGTTACTTTAGAGACAGTTGCTCAAAGATTTGTTTAATATGGCGCCCATTAACAAACTTGAAAGCGGAGTTTCTAATTAACAACTTTACAGCTTCTAATTCAAGTCCTGTCAGTGGTATCTGATGTATAGTATTCGCCTACAGTCTTTCCCATCAAGCTCGCAGGTAATCAGCAACATTAATTCTGCTGTGCGTAGCGCTTTAATTGAACTATCTATTGTGCTAAGGAGTTTGGTTGTTGTGCCTTAGCGTTCTCTCTCTCACCTGAGCGGAAGACATCTGTTATATAATAAACATAGTAACATAATGTGTTGAATGTGATCAATTAGTGGATCCCCACATGTCTGTGAATATGCTAAATGTGCCTTATAAAATAGAGCAATGCAATACTGTATATGCATACTGCTTTATTTTTAAAATGTGTGATACCTAGTGCATTATGCAACTACAAACGTTTCAAACAGTAGTATGCCATATTATTGAGCTTAATATGCTTGTTTGGGTGTCATTTCAGAAATAAGTACGGTTGTTCTGCATTTAATCCATTTTTCATATCGCTTCCAGTCACATTTTAGATCCAGTTCATTCATCACACCATGAAAGAGCAAGTTGAGCATGTTGCATCATAGGATACAGACCTCATGTTCAAAAATGCATACTTCCCCTTTCTAAATAGTATGTATAAAGTGAATGTCAGATGAGTAGGATATCATCCAGGTTCAAAGACAAAGCCAAGTTGGCGGATACAGTGTACATGGATATAAAAACCATTCAAATTATATTTGGGGTCAGTTATGTGTGTGTATATATATATATATATATATATATATATATATATACACATACTTATTAGGAACACCATACTAATACTGTGTCCGGCCCCCTTTCGCCTTCAGAACTGCCTTAATTCTACGTGGCATTGGTTCAACAAGGTGCTGAAAGCATTCTTTAGAAATGTTGGCCCATATTGATAGGATATCTTGCAGTTGATGGAGATTTGTGTGATGCACGTCTAGGGCACGAAGCTCCAGTTCCACCACATCCCAAAGATGCTCTATTGGGTTGAGATCTGGTGACTGTGAGGGCCATTTTAGTACAGTGAACTCATTGTCATGTTCAAGAAACCAATTTGAAATGATTCGAGCTTTGTGACATGATGCATTATCCTGCTGGAAGTATCCATCAGAGGATGGGTACATGGTGGCCATAAAGGGATGGACATGGTCAGAAGCAATGCTCAGGTAGGCCGTGGCATTTAAACGATGCCCAATTGGCACTAAGTGGCCTAAAGTGTGTCAAGAAAACATCCCCCACACCATTACACCACCACCACCAGCCTGCACAGTGATAACAAGGCATGATGGATCCATGTTCTCATTCTGTTTACGCTAAATTCTGACTCTACCATCTGAATATCTCAACAAAAATCGAGACTCATCAGACCAGGCAACATTTTTCCAGTCTTCACCTGTCCAATTTTGGTGAGCTCTTGCAAATTGTAGCCTCTTTTTCCTATTTTTAGTGGAGATGAGTGGTACTCGGTGCGGTCTTCTGCTGTTGTAGCCCATCCGCCTCAAGGTTGTGCGTGTTGTGGCTTCACAAATGCTTTGCTGGATACCTCGGTTGTAACGAGTGGTTATTTCAGTCAAAGTTGCTCTTCTATCAGCTTGAATCAGTCGGCCCATTCTCATCTGACCTCGAGCATCAACAAGGCATTTTCGCCCACAGGACTGTCGCATACCGGATGTTTTTCCCTTTTCACACCATTCTTTGTAAACCCTAGAAATGGTTGTACGTGAAAATCCCAGTAACTGAGCAGATTGTGAAATACTCAGGCCGGCCCGTCTGGCACCAACAACCATGCCACGCTCAAAATTGCTTCACCTTTCTTTCGCATTCTGACATTCAGTTCGGAGTTCAGGAGTTTGTCTTGACCAGGACCACACCCCTAAATCCATTGAAGTAACTGCCATGTGATTGGTTAATTTAGATATTGAACAGGTTTTCCCAAATAATCCTTTAGGTGAGTGTATTTTAACCATATAAATGCTGCGTTGATGAGCATAAGCGACAAAAACATGTGTAAATACCCCCCCCCCCCCCATGAAAAATCTCTTCCACAGATGTTATACAGGTTCATTTTGGTACACTATCCCTTTTAGCAAGACCTTCACTGCCCAAGCAGTGTGATTTAGTTTTGTACTGTAGATTTGGGCAAATGAAGTAGAAAATGTACATACCGTGCACAGTACACACTGCATAATATATTCCACATCATGTGGTAGTATTTCAACTGGCACATACGTCAGGACACTATGCCATACCTTAGCACCGCACACTGTTTGTGTGATTAGATCCTACACTAGCCTGCACTTCCTCCTGCTCTATTTATTGCTCTCAGCTTGCCTCTCGTCTTCGGTGGTGAAGCTCAGAGAAACTCAGCCTGCACGCCTCCGAAAACACCAGAGGAGATTAGCCTCCATTTACTCCTCAATCAGCTCCCACTTTGTCCGGACTCTGACATGTAATTTGATTTCATCTTTGCCTCACGCTGGCGAGTTTGCACCTGAAGCCTGCCTCCAATTAAGATGGAGGTGCCGGGGACGCGTCGAGTAAGCACACTGAGAATTATGGGATTTCACAGCGTGTTCCAGCTTGGCTAAAATCCCTTCCTCTCTACAATTATCAGAAAAGAGCGCCGCCACCTTGTTCATCTGCTTGATAGTGGCACTTTTCAGCACACAGTGTTAATGAGAGCGCACAAATAAAGAATAAGATGGATGCCACTAATCCTGACAAAAAAAAGAGAAAGTAATCAGCTATTCAGGAGTGAGAGAGAGACAGAGAGAGAATCTCTTGATTGCTCTTGCCTGCAATCAACAAAAACACAGAGATGCCAGTGAGTCAGATATTGAGTGATTGTTCTGGACCTGCTCCTAATGAGAGATTTCTTCTTTTTTTCCCCCTCTCACTCACTGCAGAAACCGAGAGATGCCATAACAAAAGAGCGAGGGTGTGTTGTTAAGACCACTTAGTTGAAGAGATGCCGCATGCTTTTGTGTTCAAAATATGGATGTTTTCTTTCACGGCGTGTCTAATAAAGTAGTGAGCTAATCTGACCTAGAAGATTTCCCTTTTGCATATTTCGTCACATTCAAAGCATGCATGTAGTGTCAGTTCTTTGATTAGAGAAAGGGTCTGATGTAGCAATCACACATGGTGCCTGTCACACCACTTATATCACGCTGACTGATATTAGAGATAAACCCTGGTGGGCTGCAGGGACTTTTTGCGAGTCGCTCGAACTTTTGGAGAGGGCTGGTGCATTTCCTATAGAGTATTGTGTAAATATAACCTGAAATGGCATGGTTATAATGGAGTTTGTGTTTTATTACCCCCCAAAATTCATGTTGTGTTCCAGTGCATTTTCCAGACAGTTCCGTCAGTGCAGTGGGAATTTTTCAATGACTTTTTTCTGCAGGTTATAGTTATGCCAAGAGGTGGCGACAAGTGACTTTATGAGTGAATATTTGAGTCATTCACTCAAGTGAGTCACTGAATCATTCGCTGAATCAGTTCATTTCAGATTAATTCAGGAACTAAACATCTCTATTGTTTTTTTTATTTTATTTATTTATTTTTTATTTTATTTTATTTTTTTTGCGTGATGACACATTACTTTCAGCAGTGCATTTTAATTTGGTGGTGCAAAAATTAGACTAATATTAAAAATATTTATATCTAAATTCAGTATTAACTTTATTCAATTATTCTCGCAATTCTGATAATTTATTACAATACAATATATTCATCTACTTTTAATGATTTTTTGTCATTATGTAAAATAATGATCAGACTGATCTCATGAAATGGCGTATATGACACGCCAATTCGTATTTCCATTTTTGGCGTGCTATCAACACGCATGATCGCTTTTCAGCGTGTTTATAAACGCCGTTAACTTAACGTTACACTGCTGTATATATAAATATATGACCTACCCCAAACCCGTCCCTAAACCTACTCGTCACTGGGGTTAATACCATTTATGAATCTTCCCCTACCATCCTAGGAAAGAAAATGTTCGTTGCTTCGTTTCACTCGGACATTTAACGGCGTTAAATACACGCAGAATCACTCAGACATTTAACGGCGTAGACATACATGCAAATACGCGGATAGCTCAAAATGCGTATAGATAATTGAAATTATTATTACTTGACTTGAAAGTGGCGTGTACGTTTACGCAAAAGTCATGTTGCAAATATATATATATATATATATATATATGTATATATACACACACACGCACACACATTACATATATGCACAAGCATTTACTTACTTTTTGAAAGACATTTATTTCATAATGTGATTTCCCCCCCAAATTCAATTGTTTTACTTTAATGAAAGGTTATTTTTTATCATCATTATTTTTTTTTAATGAAACATCAAAAGGATAAACAATGCAGATTTACTTTTACAGCCATCTTTGATCATATTTACCAGGGGTTCCAATAATGGCCACACCTGTATATATCATATCCATTCTGTATTCAATTGTATCAGTACAATTACACAAACCCTTATTTGCTCTCAAAGAATAAAGCATTGTGTGAATTACGAGCGGTGGTGAAAACCTCCTTGAAAGCTTTGCCTCACGTTCCAAGAGCTTATATCAGGGACATTTAGTTCCGGGTTACTGTCCTTTTTGGTGTGTGAAGAGCAGGATTATGTTACCTATCTGTACTGTGAAGGAAGGACAAAATGAGGTCCCTTTCTGGCACTTGATGCTCTCCCTCCTCATATGGCGACTTTTTGCAAGCGCTGCAGAAAATTGGATTCTCTGCAACTTTTGAAATGTACAAATTCTACGTGCTCTGGGTTTGCCTCATAAGACCAGAGAGAGAGAGAGAGAGAGTGAGAGAGAGTTAGTTCTTAGGAGGTGTTTTCCCCAGGCTGCGGGAGACACATAAAAACGAATGATGGCAATATTAGCTCGGCAACCGGGCTGATGTTATTGCGTTTTTATGCGCCTGGGGAAATCACCTTGTCTGTGGCAGCAGAAAATGATTATTGAGAGCTAATAGGGTGAAATGTTTAATATAAAGGATAGAACAGACGAAATCATTCACTGCTCCACGGGGAGCAAATTAAGAAGGGGGGATTGTGAAGGTGTGCCACAATGCGGTAGAAAGATGGCGCTTATTACTGCGGCGGCAGTTGGATGTTGCACCTTTATAGGAGAACAAAGCACGGAGCAGCACTTCAGAGACCGACCGGCCATGTCCCTCTCTTCCTTTGTTAGGTTAAAAAAAGCCAGGCAACCTCACAGTTTGGCTTGTGTACAGGTGAATTTGAAGTTATTGTTCCTATCCCTTGAGGACCTGCAGAGGTCAGGAAGTTTCTTTAAAAAAAGATGAAGACAGTTTATCACAAAAACAAGCACGTGAGCCCAATATATATTTTTTATGGCTTGTATCCTCCGTAATAATGCCCCCGTTACAAGCCATTTCCAAATAATGTGCCTGAAAACAAATAGGCAAACATCTGTTTCAGTAAGAGAACTGCTTAAAATAGCACATCTAGAACTCTGCTAATGGAATTGTTCATCTGTTCGCCACCTGTGCTGGGTGCCCTCTTCACTTTCTCCTTTGTTTCCCTGGTCTGTTACTTGTTGTCTTGCCATTGCCACATTTCTTGTTCATTTTTTCTGCTATTTTCTCTATGCGAAGGCCTCATACTGAAGTCTATTACTTTTTTCAGACTTTTCTATCTCGGACGAATGGATGTGGTCTTGTCATCTTGTCAATTTACTGTACTTTTTCCTCTCTGTATTTCTCTGTCTCTCATCATGATATTTCTATTTTTCAGAATCCTATATCAATTTCATATTGCAAGATGCAACGAAAGGTTTTTTGTTTTTACTGTATTGCCTGCCATATTTATTTCTTTATTTTTTTACACATGTGCTTTCAAAATGGGTATCTTTTTCTTTACAGACTGAAAAACAGCTTGGAATGAAATTCATTTTCTGAAGGCAGGCACTTTGTGCACATCTTGTGAAATGAGGCTTTTATTTAGAAAGGTTCAAAATGAGCAGGCATTTAGCATAATACCGAACACTATGTAAGGAAGTAGTATTTTAGTAGACTTTTATCCAAAGTAACTGAAAGATTCATCACTGAAACGTTAATAAGTCCTGCCTCAAACATTTTAATAATGCTTAGCAACTGTTCTCATCCATCATTTTCTCAGACAGTGCCCTTTAAAACCTTGTTGCTTTGTTTGTTTTCCATTTCTCAATCTTGTTACTCAAGTTTTTATTCTCAACATGTAGAGCATCAATAATAAAACTTAAATTGGTGCCACTTTAAGGTGATGTTACTAAAATAATGTAATTTCATTTACATATTAATCCAGGCCAGGTAGGTACCATAAAAACGTTGTAGGAACGTTTGGGGCAGGTTCAATTTACTCATACTTCTAATGAGGTTGTTCTCTTTACAGTGTGATGTACGGTCTTCACTTACGGTGTGATTTTATGGTTTGCACAGTCCCTGGAAAATCTGGAAGTCTCCAGGCCTGAAAATCAGTCAAAGTTTGAAAATGAATGAAAATTTCTTTCATATATAGCAAATTAAAATTGTTTTTCAATATCACAATTCATTCCAGCCCAATCAGTTTTTACCACTTCATGAGCACACGTGACTAAAAGTCCCACCAATTAAGGGAATCTCAGTTCATTCCTGTGGGATGTGTTGTAAAGCTTGTCTAAGTTGGCAACAGTTACAAAGAGGGGTGGAGCTTAGCAAAGCTTGGCGAGGGTCAGTTGATAGACTCTACCCATCGGCTTTTTAATATTTAGAATACAGTAATATATAACTGCTTATAAAGGAATAAATATCAAGGAGTAAATCATTGAAAATTTCTTTCTATTGGTAAAATAAAAATAAAAAAATGCAACTGGTCGACCAATTAGAATATCAGTCGACCAAGACTGCATCGACCGATTAGTCGACTAAACGACTAATGTTGACAGCCCTAAATTCCATTATGGAAAAATATGTAAATAGTTTCTGCAATAAATGTGGAATTTTGTCTATGTAGAAAGGATCGTGTTTAGGGAAGGTTGAGGCATGAACTGGCAAATGTTGAACAAACTTTAATCCAAAAATAAACATACATCAAAAAGAAAGTAGAGCGGTAGCCCCTCATGGTCGACTGCCGCATATAAACATGAACATAATACAACGGCAAAATAAATGTCGCAAGCCTGGTCTTCTCTTGCCCTTCACTGTGCTCACTTTTATCCTTCCAGAGCTCCTCCGTGGGATTCGGGACCAATGTGACGCGCAGTTGATCGTGATTAACACTCGCGGCCCCGGCCTCACTCCATTCCCACGGCTCTCGGCCCCACCCTGCTTGCCCCAGTCTATATGAAGACCAGAAGAAAATCTGCCTTGTATTGATCTGCTTTAGATCTTGATCAAAGCCATTTGGAAGATCCTGATCACACAAGGTAAATATGGCTGCAGAACTCGTTATAAAAGTAACTAAAACATACACATAATTGACACATTTTACTTGTTTTATGTGGGACGGATGTCTATAATTTCCCATTCTCCTCCTAATATAGCTACATAGGTCAATAGCAAAGGTGACTTCCAGTGATGCTTTTAGAAAGCCTTTGACAGAATACGCCATGCATAATACATAACGATGTGTTGCCATCCATTTCTGCTTCTGTAATTTGCCTGTTCTGTAATTTAAATGCCATTTCAGACCCTGATGTTATTAAGTCCTCGCTCAAGCATCGCATCTTATGTTTTAATGCATCGGCACAGTCCCCTGCTGCTTCTGTCCCATGGCGGATCTCATTCTTGTTGACCTTCTGTGGGAGATGCCCTCTGTCCTTCTCCCGGTGAGTGAGGTAGGAGAAGTCAAGGAATTGGAGGGAGGGATGCATAATCTGCAGGTCTCAGGGGATATTCTGCAGGTGTGCTCATCTGCTGTCTTCGGAAAAAAGAGAGAGAGCGCGACAGAGAGAGAGAGACCCAATTTTCCCCTCTCCTTCAGTGAAGGGCAGCCAAGAAGTCTCCAGAACAAGCGCAGGGGGTGGAAATATGGATTGGCTTGGATAATGTTGAGAGCAGCCCGCATTATCACAATGCTATGGATGAACATGTGCAGAATAACTCCACCTGTCCTATTGCAAAAGGGCATGGAAAGTCAATAGATTGTAGACCGCGTGCCGTTGTCAAAGTCTGTATTGACGCATGACTGTATTCCCCTGACTGTCTGACAACTTATAGGTTGAGTCAACAATTGCATGTCTTTTTTCACCATTCCATGTAACACCTGAGGCTTCATCAGTATCCATAGTGAATGAAATGGCGTGTAAGCTCTCTGTATTTGGTACCTGAACCCTGGTGCTCTGTCCTTGAGGGCTCGTGTTCTTACCCTTAGCCCAGGTCATACAAACCCAGAGGTCTAAAGTCAGAGCTGAGTGTTAAAATCAATAATGAACCGCAGTGTGAGGTCATTCTCAGTTAGTCTCTGCATCTTAGGTACACAAGGTACCTATCATAACACATTCATACAACATTGTATTGGACGTCAACCACAGTTCCTCTTTTACAGGAACCTGTTGACGTGGTGTGATACTTTTTATGGCAGGAAACATATTGTAAGAATTAGTTTTCTTGAAGTCCTTGTTTTTGCTAGTTTTATGTGACCACTTTCTGCCCTCGTTCTGCTAAGCACAAACCAGCAGGTCGGTCTTACCGTCAAAATGTATTGAATGCCTGACCACAAATTGGATGTCCTGGTGCTACAAAAAAAGATGTAATTTCATTTTGACAGGGAATCAGTTTCCTACTGCTAAAAATGACTTGGATGGAAAGCTGTTGCGCTTAACATCGTGCAGGAGTGCATCATGCTTCATCATGAACACGCTCTTTACTATTGTGGATTTCTGATATATTTTCTACATAATCCCATCCATATTTTTTATTAAACGACTGTCATATGTAATATTCCTGTATGTAGGCAGAGACAAGTCATAACCTTTTTATATCTTTATTGTATCAGATTGCAGTATGTGACAGGAAGTATTGTGTCTTTACTTTCACTGTCGGTTCCTGATGATGTCACTGCTCATTAGCATAGTTAAACATTGTTTAATCAATACTCTCTATTGCTCATGAATGCTCAAATTAAAAACAGTTGGTCATTTTATGGCTGCAAATCAATGCACAGGAAAGGGTTACTTAATATTAAACAAACCATTTAAATTAAGGTTTGCTTGTGTCAGTTTTGAAGACTTGATTTCACTTTAGAAAAATATGTTTATTCAAGTGTGCAATTGGTATATTTCCTTTAAGCTAAAAATTAGGAAGTATACTTTCAGTCTAGTTTTTACTTCTCAGAAATATACTTAAAATTGCGCTTTACTTGACTTATTCTGACAGAAAGGTCGGAATATATTTGGCCTATACCTGTCCTCAGTCTCTTGATTTGTATTTTAAGTATACTTGGCTTGTAGTTGTGTTTACTCATTTGAGTAATTTTATAAATACTTTTTTTCCCACATAGTTGTGCATCTCAAATACGATATAATTGCATTGTAGACAGTGTTGGGTAAGTTACTCTAACAAAGTAATTAATTACTAGTTACTAATTACCTCTTCAACAGTGTAATTAGATTACTGTACTAATTACTCTCTCTAAAAAGTATTTAATTACTTTTAATTACTAATTACTTTCAAAATACCATATCATTCTCAACCGGCTGAATAATACAAGGATATACATGAATCTGTTTTAATTCTTAAATTCTAATTACTTAGTAATTAGTTACACTCAACACTGATTGTAGACAGTATGTCTTCATTTTTTTTCTCATACATAGTACATTATTTCAAAAGAGTAAGGAAAATCCTGTTTTGCATGACCCTTTTAAAATTTGCAGTTGAAATCTTGCTATTCACGTTTTTTAATCCCTGTAATCGGGCTCAAGGACAAAGTTACATCCTAATGTATTATTTATTAATAATGTTCACAGTGGAGTGATAACAAATGGAATATTTTCAGAAATTCAACAAAAATACACAGCCATTGTAAGTAATATAATGCATATTAGTATAATACTATTAATTATGTATAGTTTTTTTCCAGATACATTGGTTTATACAAAAAGCAATACACATGTTAATATTAATAGTTTTTAAATGACCATGTACTATTTGTAATAAGTTTATCTATCTATGTAGATAAATCAAATACATTTTAATTGTTATAGAACACAATTGTGCAATTGTTTCTTGCAGATGATCCTTTGGGGAGTTAATGATTCTACAGTGTGTCATCCACAGAACCCTTGAAGCACCCTTGAGTGTCACAACCTGCAGCATGTACCCAAGGTGAGTGGGATTGTGGTTGGGGGCTGTAACTTTACCTATAGACCCTAGCAGATGGCCAGAATCGTAGAAGAAAAAAGAGTAAAACTGGTGTACTTTTGATAAGAGGGCAAAAAGTGAAGGTGAGCTTCGTAGATATATAAACTTTGTTACCCTCCTAATTTTTATTGATAGCCACGGACCTCCGTGTGAGTCTTTCACTTTTTATAATTTATAATCTAGTGTAATCAGAATGATTTATTGCTTCATAATGGAGTTGAAGTGCCCATCTTTGCTACAGACAAATCAAATACAACACACTGGTTTTTACTTCACAGAACCTCTTACAATTTGTTGTAATTGACTTATGATTCACTCAATTTAACTGCAAGAAATGTATATATTAGGGCTGTATGTGAAATCAGCCTTTGAAACTTGTAAGTCTGGAATTACAGCCATTCATTTCAAAGCCCGAGCGCTATAAACCACATCCGCCGTGGCACAAGGTTAATGAGAGGAGTTTGAAAATGGTTTATGGAAGATTTTATCTGGCAAATACACAAACGCACACACGAAAAGGGATCTAGAGGGAAAGTAGTCCGCCCCGGGGTCTAAGCATACTCAATCAATAGCCCACTGAGAACCCGCGGCCAGAGGAATAGCTCTCGCTGTCTCATCCTTAGGGTTTTCATTCTCGTATTCTGTAGCCCGCTGCTGAATCGCACACATACTTCTCGCCATCGTCCATATGGCTCGAGAATCGACGAGAGCCTCTCGGAGCTGGGATGCCGCGCAAGACCGTGACGGCCAAAGCCTCTTCCTGCATCTCCCCCGAGGCTTGTGGAGACGGGCCTTCTTAAGCAATTGCAGGAGTGGGACGAGTCACCGGTCGTATCCAGGGGGAAGCTGCGGCCAAGAATGCGTAATGCTGCCATAATGCCATCGAACTGGCGTCTTCATAAATGTCTGGTCCCCTGAGACACTACGAGCGCTGTGTGTTTTGTAAGTGAATATGTGTGTGTGGGCTACATGAATAAATGCATGTCCAGATCCACACGAAGAGCGTGGTCTGTTTGCTCATTATGTATGTGCCGTCGCGGGCTGGGCTGTCCTCAGGAGATGAAAGTTTGTAAACATGAATAATAATTAGGCTCAGGTCTTTGGGCAGGTAATCTGCCTGCAAACTCCGCCGGTATGTTTCCTTCATTTACTATTCATTCGGTTTCCGGGGGTAGAACAACATTTGCATTTGGTGAGAACAGAGACATGGGTAATGTTTGATCTGCATTCGGGCCGAACAGGCTCCATCGCTTTTCTAATAGGATTTGAAGTGGATTAAACGCCGGCTACAATAGTAAAGCGACACTGCGATTGTATTGACTGCATTTTGCAGGGTTCTCAAGGTTTGAGAGTAGGCCTAAACATGGCTATTTTGGTTCTGGTTGAAAGCTTTTTTGTGTAAAGTAGGGCTGGGTAATAAATATCGATTTCTCGATATTAATCAATTCTCATTTTTACGAACCGATATCGATTCTTAAATCTCAAGAATGGATTAGTCATCCTGTTTCATTTGAATTGTATCGCGGCTGCGCGCATCCAAAAAAATCGCAATAATCTTTGTCCTTTGTTACTATTGACATGAAACAAAGTCTCAATTTTCAAATTACGTCCATTTTCTTTAGAGATTCAAAAACATAAATAACGTTTTGGCGATGTGGCGTGAGATCGCTCTGGCGCAGCTCAAGAGGAGCAGCAGCGCTGATCTCTCTTCCGGCGAAGCGCGGAATAAAGCGCGAAATAAACATCAATGAGCATCTGAAAGTGTGTTAAAAGATAGAGTACAGCTTATCGATATCCGTATCATGTCACATTGATTCGCTCAATCAGCATTTCAGCCGTGGAAAGACGTCAGTTAAACAGCTTGTAATCATGTATCGTCATATTTACCTCAGAAAACCCACATAAACTCGTTAGTCAGCTAGAAAAAATAACTAGAGAGGAGCATTTTGCTAAATATATAACACCATATTACATATGCATTATAATCTTAATGTTCTTCAATATTTAATGCATATTTGAATAAATCTGGCAAGTTTTTATGACAGCTACCATTTAAATGTTTATATTTCATATAATCTTCTTATTGTAAAAATAAATAAAAGTGTAATTTAAGTGTTTGTATAGCTACAAAACAGTTAATTATTACCTCCATATTTTGCTAATGAAGCCTATAGGCTACCACTAGACTTCCATAGTTTACAACATTAGTTAAGAGATTTGATTTCCTTGAGAAAATTTGCCATTTATTATAACTGATATCCAAAATAATCGATATTGAATAGAATCAGAATCGAAATTGAATCGAATTGCAAGCTTGTGAATCGAAATCGAATCGAATTGTGAAATTTGTGTCAATACCCAGCCCTAGTGGAAAGGTGAAAGGCATCTGAAGTGGAAAGGAGGCTTTTGTCCTTCAACGTTTTGAGTCCTGGGGAGCATTCGCGTGCCTGAGAGCTTCGCGTGAGTGACGTGCCGTAGGACGCCGCACTGCGATCCGACAGCCACGGAGCATCGCAGGAGAAGCTAAATTAGAACTCCAGGGCTTCCAGGTTTAATGGAGGGCGGCTGGTGAGCTGACAAGTGAGGGCTTATTGACACATCGATATGGCGCTGATGATTAATTAAGAGCGCCATGTGTGTTATCTGTCTTGGCTGAGATGTCCAATCTTGAGGTGACATTGGAACAGGGGTCCTACTTTTTCCTTCTCTCATCCACCACTTTCCTTCAGCACACAGAAGCCAATATAGGTAAACAAACCTCTTCCCTCCCTCCTCCACCCCTTCTTTCTCCTCCGTTTTACTGATAGGCCTAAGACTTTAATCCGGATCCAGTGACAAACTTATCCCCAGTCAATACGGTAAAGAGAACCTCCTATGAGGGATGTGAAATGCTTGGCAGAAGAGGAAACATCCTGCATCTCAAGTATTACTCAACCTTCAAGGAGAGGGCACTCGATAACGATTTTAGTGTATGGCTTGGCTTTGCAAACACTGCTCTTTTCAAACCCAATCCAGTTTGTGGGGTGTGTTTTTTTCACCACCGTGATGCTTCTCGCAAAGTAACATTAAAACTGAATCATCTTTCGTTGATTCTACTAACTAAGACGCTTGGAGTTTTCCAACGCAGCCGAAGATTGATGTCTTCCCCAAGACTTAATGTGATTTCTTTAACCCTACGGAACGTTACCCGCACTAAGTCACGTCGAGGAGCTCTAGCTTAATGCCATACCTTCAGGATGCTAATCTGTCTTTGTTAGTCTACCACGTGGTAACTCTCTACAGGCAAGCTTAAGACTGATCACCTGCCTTTTCTCCATCTAACTGTGCTCTGCATATTACTGTACCGCAGCACTTTGTAATTGTCACAGATGCCACTTTTGGCCATTCAACCAGTCTTGTGTTACGTGTTACTGCGGCATGGAGGTGATTTGACATGGGTAGTGCTGCATATGTGTGCAAGAAACTTATGTTATCCATGTCCATTGCTAGAATCAGGTTTAAAGAGATTACATTATTGTGGACAACTAGTCAAGTCACCTTTATTTATGTACATGTAGCTCTTTATACAATACAGATGGAATTAAAGCAGGTTTGCGTTGGCTGTTGTTGAATTTAGTGTTGATTCAGTTCCGTTGTAAAGATCACCAATTATTCAATTTGTTCATTTCATCTATAAAGCATTTATGCAAAAAAAAGACCTTATCATCCAGCTCTGTTTAGTTATCATACAGCACAGTACAGATCAATAATGTTGCTGAATGTTAAGTGTGTAACTAACTAGTGCCAATTACTGAAAAAATAATATAAACGTAAATTGATTTTCAATCTAATAAAACTTTTATTAAAGTTACAGTTCAGTAACCCTATTTTTTGAAACTCTTTTTAAAGCGTAGTTAGTAAAAAAATATTAATAAATCACGTTTAAAATGGACATATTTCTAGATATATTTGGTCTATTTGTCCAAATTAAACTGATCATTTATACATATATTTTAATTCCTGAGTTAAATAAACTTTAAATATGAGTTTATTTCATGTTACATTTTAAAAATACAATACCATTTATAATTTAAACCTTTAAATTGTTTTTTTAAAAGCATTTGCCAATTATTTGTCTTATTAATTTTTTTCCAAATGTTTTAATTTATTTATAATTTTATAATTAACAGCATTTGACTAATAATTTTGAGACACACCAATTTGACAGAAAATAGCTGCATTTAAATCTTTATTTTTGACTCTTTCTTTGTCAGGTTTCACTCCTAGTCTCCCATTAGACAGAAAAACGTATACCATATTTCCATGCAAACTTTTATGGAGCAGTTGTTTAAAGCAACAACTATATGCCAGGAAAAAAGGTTGATTTTGTGCTTTCGTCCATGTGAACTTGTCAACCCAATCATTTTGAATGCACCTCTAGGGTGCAAAAAATTCTCCAGGTTCACCAGTGTCATTGGTTAGCCGGAAGCCAATCCTGAATACTCGGATCTTAATTCACAGAGCACACATAGTTTGCTAGTCCGCTGCACGCGGATTGTTTGCCTCCTCTCAAAACCGTTTTCATGCTTGTTTCTAGTACCTTGGGTACACCGTCCACACACACACTTATTCCCTTATACACTTAGGTCTGACCCTGCTGACCCGTCTCCGAAGAAGCGTGACTTCCTTCAATAACAAGGATCATTGTCTACTTCCAGTGTTTCATTGTGGGACTTGTCCCTGTAATATTGCCTGTATTTGAACACCCTGGCCCTGCCATTCACTCCATCTTCAATCCCCATAGGTTATTACGCACCAAAGCTATCTGAAGCGGCTTATTCCCCAAGAGCTTGATCGCATGATCAAATGCTAGATTGAAGAAAGTGGAATATATATACACAGAAGTAGCCATAATCCCCGTCGTCTTTGAGCAAATCCAATTGTAGTCGCAGATAGGTAGAGTGAGCTAAAATTTGATTGAGGCCCACAAGTGGCATGGCAGACTTAATGCAATGTGACATTGTTATGAGTGGCGCCTTCGCACCTCTCCCTGTGATGTAATCTGAGTTCCACCGAAATGAGAAAGGGAGGCGTTGTCGGAGCCCATGTGCTCGGTCTATACGAGGAAATGGAAAATACATGACAACATCATTTCTCCTCATAACTGACTATTTGATTACAGAGAATATGAGATATTGAGACTCTATCAGAATCGTGATTGAAAAAGATCATTGTTGTGGAGAAATCGTCTCTGTCTCGTTTCTTATCTGTACATGGAGAGTGAAAAATGCAATTAGTTGTATGTAGCTGCAAATAATTAACACCATCCTTTTTACAATGGTTAGGAAAGGGCTAGAATAGGGCAAGTCTGGTTCACACGAGGATGACTGTACAGTAATTTGATTTCACACGTGCCGTTGAAGATGCATTAATCTTTCGTAGCCCATCGCTCACCCCAGAGCTGGTGAAGCAGGAGAGAGAGAGAGAGAGCAATGGGGTTAGAAGATAGGGGGGGGGTGCAAGTACGTGCCCCCCATGTTAAGTATATTCCCGTGCCAACAGACATGCTTCCTGAGGGCAAGTAGTGTGAATGCTAAACAACGTCACAAGATGGCATTTACTTATTCAAGTTTGGATTTTGCTCTGTCCAATTTGTATTTAGGGATTTCATTTGCCATGACCATAGTTGGAATCATTTTTAGCTTAAGAATAACATTGGTGAGTTTAGCTCCTTCCCAATCTGTGTGATTTATTCTCAGTGATAAGTCACAAATCAAAAGGTGATCATATTATTATTTTATAGATTTTGTGAGCACTCCCAGAAAAAAAAGGTACAAAAGCTGTCACTGGGGCTTTACCTTTTCAAAAGGTAAACTTTTGTCCATTTTATGTGCTAATGTGTACATTTTAGGTGCTAATATGTCCATTTCATGAGCTAATATGTACATTTTAGGTGTTAATGTGTCCATTTTAGGTGCTATTAAGTACATTTTAGGTGTTAAAATGTCAACTTTAGCTGCTAATATGTACATTTTAAGTGTTTATTTGTACATTTCATGAGCTAATATGTCCATTTTAGGTGGTAATATGAACATTTTAGGTGGTAATATGTACATTTTTAGGTGCTAATATGTACATTTTAGGTGCTAATGTACCACTAAGGTACCAGTATACAGCCTTTGGGTACAAAAGTGTACCTTTTGAAAAGGTACAGCCCCAGTGACAGCTTTTTTTACCTTTTTTTTAAATCTGAGAGTGAGGATGTGTATTCATGGGCCTAATATACAATATCAAGTTCTACTGTAATGTTCACATATACATTTTGTTGGGTAATTTCCAATAGTTGTTTGTAATCCATTGCCTCATGGCAAGAGTCATATATTGCATGCTTATCTTATGCGACAATAGAGTACTCATTGTTATGTTTTTTTTTGTCTGGATCCAGTAAATAGTGACTGGATGGGAAGAATTCTGAGTTTCAACAAGTTTATTTCCACAAAAACATGCAAATTGCGCACTGCTACACCACACATGTTCCCCCTTATTTTCCGACCAGAAAGTTTAATGAATTGTTATCAGGGTGTTGCAGGGCCAAGGGTACCATAACCTTATGAGAAAGGGGTTAACTGCCTCACTGAATGTACAATTTAATTGGTAGAGAAAGAAGAGAAACATTATGCAAACTTGCAGCCACATCTGAGAATTCAATACAACCGCTCTTTTATTGCTTTCATATAATTTGAGTTCATATCAAGGTGCATTTGTATGGGTCAGGAACACAATATGGCTAAACTTTAACTTGGTGTCTGAAGGTTAAAATTGAACAGTGCCACATGTGTCTTTGGTTACAGATCACTGGAGGTCTTGTTTGTAAGAAATGATGATACGCCAAGGGTCAGATTGAAGGCAACTGTGCTCGCCAAGATAACAACCACAGTCGAGTTATCAAAAGAAAAATTCCAGCATTGAGGTTTCTTTTCATATCCTGTTTTGATATTTCATAACCCCCCCCCCCCATTTGTTCACCCGCCTTCCAAAATTGGTCCTTGGAGACCTAGCAACGAAGGTTTTCCTGACTCAATTGGGATCCATTTGAGAATGTCTGCAGTGAAGGCATCAAAAAGACATCTGCAAAGTCTACAACCGGCCCCCGTACTCTCCTGGCTTTCAAAGGCGTATGATAAGGGGATGGAAATATGAAAATGCACTTGGCAGGGGGTGGTGAGGATGCAATTTCCACCCTGCCTATTTCTATTGGCCTGCGTCGAGAAAAGAGTTTCAGTCCTCTGAAGTTCCTGTGCATCAGGTCTCAGAGAAGCTTCTGTAGTTGATAGAGCAGGAGGAGGTCTAAATTAATGTTGTATGTGGTCTTTCATATGTTCTGGGGTTTGTTGGAACTGCCTGGGCTTGCATTCCTGTTGCATTCCTTGCAACACCTTTTCTGTTCTGTGGCATAGGATAAATGTTGGGATATCAACTACCAGTCATATTATATTCATTTTTGGAGGTTTATTTATTGGGATGGATGGAATTGAGACTTCTTCACCAATAGTAATGACTCAAGAGTACTTGATGGGTGTTTCAATCAATGGAGGATTACACTGAAAAGCATGTTGATGAATGTTGACACAGGAAACTAATTAAAGTAGGTACTTGTGATGAACGTGGCTCTTACATTTTTATAGTGCCCATATCATTTTCTATTTTTTTTTGTTATATTGGACTTAAGTCGCACCAAGTCAAGTGCCATTCATCTGACTACCAATTTCAAGCTGAAGTCGTCAGGTTAAACCAACTCTTGTAGAGTATTTCTCGGTGGAGGGATGCCTCCAGGAGGGCATGCTGCATATCAGCATTTCTTCAGTCACAGGAAGGGCCACTGAGAGGTTAATTTGAGAGCCAAATGCATGAAGGACGGATGGCTGCGGCAGAATTTGATTAGCTTTTCCCGCTCAGTAAATAAGTGAATTAATGGCAGCTATTGTCCTTGAGATTTATTTTCTGAAAGAGGAAATGAACCCCCGAGCACGAGAGTGTGCAGTTGCTGGGGTGGGCGTGTGGGGGGGTTCATGTCCATGTCCGAAGCATGATCACATATGGAGATCTCCTATTATTCACCGTCTGCAGTGGAGCCTTTAGGTGCACTAGAGCACTGAGGTTTAGGGATTATTTTGCGATTTTAAATGAGTTGGTTGATTACATTTTGCTAAGACTGCTAGTGCAGCAAAAACATGTTCTGATTTGACACCCTCAAATAAATAGTGAAATTTAAGCTGTTTACATGAAGTATTGATGATTTACTCTGATAATTTCAAGGTTATTGATTACAAAAAGAAAAAATACAATGAATCTATCTATCTATCTATCTATCTATCTATCTATCTATCTATCTATCTATCTATCTATCTATCTATCTATCTATCTATCTATCTATCTATCTATCCATCTATCCATCTATCCATCCATCCATCCATCCATCTCTCTCTCTATATATATATATTAGTATATATATAATAGTATATAATAATATATATATATTAGTGATGTCAAACGATTAAAATATTTAATCGCAATTAATCTCGTTAATGTCATTGTTAACTCGCGATTCATCGCAATTAATCGCACATCTATTCTAATTTTCTCATTTTAATGCTCTTAGCAACTTGGAAAAGTGGATCGGCTTGCTTTGTGCAAATGTTTTTTATTGAAAACAACATTGGCATTAAAGCGTTAATTGCGCGATAAAAAAACTTAACAGCGTCAAAATGGGTTTGCGTTAATGCCGTTAATAACGCCTTTAACTGACAGCCCTAATATATTTATGTATATGTGTGAGTGTATAAGAGTGTAGAGTGTTTATAATTTATGATATGCATATTACAGAACTGTCATTTTCATTGAAAGTTACATTTTTAAATGTAATGTTCATATAATTTTTTTTTTCATGTTTTATGCATTGTCTATTTTTTTTTACATTTTCTTCCCATACTTTTTAATTTCCAACATTAGCTGCAAATTTTACACATTCATCTTTTGCTCAATAGCTTTGACATGCTGTGATTGTTTATCTTTTTCAACCCATAGCTGTCATTTCATAAATCATTTCATAACCACTAGAAAGGATGACCAACAGTCAAAGGCTATTTAGCTGAGGCTTGATGTTCACTTGGCAGGGTTTAACACCTCTTTGTCACATTCCCTGACTCTAGAAGGTACAAAAATGTAATCTTAAAAGCTTTGTAGGCAATTAAGGCTGTAGTTACATAGGGACTAAAGCACATCTGACTATATTTGCTAATATTATTAGCTCTACTAATATTTGTTCTGGCTGAGTGAGAGACTCGCGTAATTTTGACGGTGTTCAGCAGGCTTTGGTGAGGATAATTCCCCGTCTCGCAGGTGGATTTCACCGCCTGGATGTGCACGTCCTGTGGACTTTATCCACATAAGGGTTGAGCTGTATAGCAATCATTCTCGGCTGGTGTCTCAATTTAGATCCACGGTCACTGGTCATTCTTTATGCACTGACTAGAAAATTAAGTCCATTTCTTTTAGCTTTGTGGTGTGTATTTAAAGTAGAGTCTATTTGCATATTTCGTCTGAGAGGAAAATGGCTTTCGATGCTGATCTTGATTAATGAACTCTCATCAAGCAGATTAATATATATTCTGTCACACTTTAAGGACTGCGTTACAGCAATTAGCTCGGGCTTGATTTGGCTCTCGTTCAGCCTTCAGACAATTTCTCGCTCGCAAACATATACGTACCTCTGTGAGGACATTTCGAAATTTTATGGTGATATTTTCAGAACGGTTAAAGCATGAGGCCTAATCAGCCAAGGAGCTCTTAAGATGACACTCACGCTAGCCAAAAGCGTTCTCCACTTTGAAATGCTAAAGTGAAGCTTTGTGCTCACATTCAGTGTATTAATGCCTCTTGAAGTAATTGTGTATGCCATTAACGAAGTGGATTTGCTATCGGGAAATGCATGCATGTGTGCGCTCACTTGGCACAACACCTCATTAATAACTGTTGTTGTTTTATTTCTCCCCTGCTGCCAATGCGGAGGGGCAGAACGTAGTGCCACGGTGGATTGGAGATGACAGGGAGATAAATTTCTCTGACTTTCTGTTTCCCATTCAAATTAAAGATACACCCCCCTGGTCCTCTAGAATGCGAACTCAATTATACTACCTGCCTTTTGTCTCATTGGAGAACTTGCATTTATGACCTTTCACCTCACAACTCAAACCGAAGAGAATGGCCATCAGGTAAGTAGAGTTTTTGGCAAAATGTAGCCCACAATAAATGTGTCCGCTCAAAGACGAACACATATAAATGTCTGCATCTTCTTCTTGGATGTGGTTTATATCCATGATAGATGTGTGAGGACTACAGCGGCTCAAACACCTGTCAGCTAGAGGAAGGAGGTCATGAGTGATCATCTTTGGTGATCCTCTGCAACACTCCAGAACAGCTTTATCAGCACAATTTTGAAGGCAGGAATTCATCACTCATTACTTTGCTGGCTATCAGCAATTAGCAGTGGGAGGTAGATGATCCTGATTCCAGAGGCCAGGATCAATCCGTCCGTCCATCTGTGCGCCACTACCGGGGGCAAGTTTAGCCCTCATGTTCCCTGTATGATGGAGCTGCACTGTGTTACTGCTAATGTGGCCTAACTAATATTGTGATTAGAATATTGTTTGCAAATTTGCAGAAAACAGGATTGATTGACTGATTGATTGCTTAAAGGGATAGTTCACTTTGAATTAAATTTTTGATATGTTTTAGCTTACCTCAAGGTCATCCAAGATGTAGCTGTCTTTGTTTCCAAAAGTAGTTTCAATTTTGATATTTTTCGGTCAAACCGTTGTTGTCTATCAGTCATATAATGGAGGTTTATGGGGTTCACCTCAAAGAGCACGCACAAAGAAGTCCAATTTAAACATGATTGAATGACTTGTAAATGTAAGTACACATTGATGGCCTACAGGATTTTTTGGTCCTTCTCGCAACGGTAAACATAATGAATGGCGACTGTAGAACGCAAAAGCCAAATCCTGGACATTTTGGGCGATCTCGAAATCCCGGGCAGACTCATCACGGGGACTCACTAGTAGCCTAGACTTGTTGTTTAACTACTCTGTTACCGGTAGGCGTGGCCTCCTAGGGCAGCGAAGCAAGTGCATATGGGAGTTGTTGTCTTTCATCCACATAAGCCAAAATTACATTTTCTGGCTTTTCTCAGTCTAGAACATTTAGCCGGAGCTACTTCTCTCTGTTTATGTCTATGCTTTGGGTCGAACCACTGCGGTACCTGCGTGACTCGTCGGTCTAAAATAGTCTGAATATAAACACTTATTATAAGAGTACCGTAGTGATTCAGGATAAGACGAAAACGTGGTTCGGAAAATGGATTCATGATGTACTCGGTTATTATATACATTTTGTAAATTTTGAAAAAATTTGAAAAATGAAAATGTCCAATTTGTATTACATTTGTTTGTCGTTATCAACCTACAGTATTAGACTGATGCAAAATTTTAATACATTTAATATATATAATAAATAATTTTAAAATATCAACAAACCGAAAATCGACATTTAAGATTTGTACTTTTGAAATTTCTTTTCTTCGAATAATCCTGCAAAAAAAGTATCACGGTATTAAGCACCACAACTGTTTTCAACATTGATAATGATAATAAATGTTTCTTGATCATTTAGAATGATTACGGAAGGATCATGTGACTTTGAAGACTGGAGTAATGATGCTGAAAATTCAGAAATCACATGAATAATACATTTACATAATTACATTTGAAAATATTTTAAAATAGAAAACAGTTTTTAAGTGGTATAATATTTCACAATATTACTGTTTTAACTGTATTTTTGATCCAATAAATGCAGCCTTGGTGAGCATAAATACTTTTTTTCAAAACATCACAAAATCTTGCAGATCCCAAACCTTTGAACTGAATTGCATATATACAGTATATACTGTACATATAGATATATCAAACATAATAATAATCCCCCCAAAAAACATATTCTATTTTTTTTTTTTGCACATTTGTGTTAGTGACTCTGCGCTCTTGAATTTAATTTACTCCACTATTGCTCAGGCAATAGGAACCGTTTTCTATGTTCAATAGGAACCCGATTAGAGAACTCAGCATAGGGACTGAATGACAGTATGGAAAACTCTGTAAAGGAAGATAAATCCTGGGTTTTACCTGAGGTTATTTCTTCTTCCCTTCTCTTCCAGAAGTTAATAAACTCTGGTCAATAGCAGTCAGACACCTACCACGAGATAGGAGGCGGATGGAAGGAAAGAAACTCCAGTAATCCTCCTCTTCTATTACAGTGTGTTTCTTTATTGTTCTGTTCCTCGTGCCTTTCAGGGGTGGAAGCATAAACTGCCCTTAATAAGAAGCAAATCTCATCAACTGGAAAGAGAGAGACATTATTTTCTGCTCCTGCATGAGGAATGTTTCTTTGCTCCTAATTACACAGAATGAAATAACGCTGTGATATGGCACAGAATTTTATTGTGGCAATAATTCCCTGGTCCTGATGCCATATATGAATATTCACATCTGCCTTTGTACTTTATGGAGTCGGTCTTGAAGTATGACTGTTATATTGGTAGTGAAGAAATGTGGGATTGTGGGTGAAGAGATACCTCTCCTCCACCTTTTCTCTGATGATTTTGTGAAATGTCATCAAAGTCACTGGCTGAACACTTCCGAATATAGTTTCAAGGTTAGGATTTTCGTTCATTTGCTTGTGCTCCAGTGTGTGTTTTGGTTGGCTCTCGAAAATTTTTCATCCTTTGATCCACATTGGTGAAATTTTAACAGTATTATATACTTGCTCATCAAGCTTGCACAATATTGTGAAATATTATTACAATTTAAAATAATGGTTTTCTTTTTAAATATACTTTAAAATATAATTTATGTCTGTGAAGCAAAGCTGATTTTTCAGCATCATTACTCCAGTCTTCAGTGTTCAGTGTCATTTAATATGCTGATTTATTAAAACAGTTATTTAATATATATTAACATTTATTTAATATATAAATCTTTTTTAACAATATACATTACTATTCAAAAGTTTGGGGGTCATTATTAATAAAAGTATTAATACTTTTATTTACCAAGGATGTGTTAAATTGATAAAAAGCGATAGTAAAGATTTATATTGTTAGAAAAGTCTAAGTAAAAATCCTTATATATATATGGAAAAAAAGGTCATTATACTAAATGTTAACTAAATGTTTTTACTAAAACTAAATCCATTATTTAGTTACTTGAAATAAAATTAAATAAAATGTAATAAAAATAATTTAATTTCAGTTAGTTGCCATGATGCCATGTGAGCTAATGTGAATTTAGTTTAACTTAGGGTGCTTAAATGATTTAAATTAAAACCTAATGAAAAATAATAAACTATATAGAAATGCAGTATAAAAAGATTATTAATAGTGCTGTGAAACGATTAATTGTGATTAATCGCATCCAAAATAAAAGTTTGTGTTTACATAATATATGTGTGTGTAGTGTGTATAGCCTAATTATTTTGTACATATAAATACACACACATGCATGTATATATTTAAGAAATATTTGCATGTATATACTTTATATATATTTATACATAATTAATATTATATATATATAAATACTTGATATATTAATAACACATTTTTTAAATATATATATGAATATGTGTGTATTTATATATAAAAAATAATTATACACACTACACACACATATATTATGTAAACACAAATTTTAATTTTGGATGCGATTAATCGCGATTAATCGTTGCCCAGTCCTAAAAAATGACAGACACACAACAAAATGTATAAAATATACAATAATAACAATATGTATAGATGATATTTTTTAATAATATATATATATAAAAAATTATTATAATGTTTTAAACCGTGTTGTTTGGTTTTTAGACCGCACATAACATGTGTGAATGTACTCTCTCTCTCCACCTATCAGCAGGTATGAAGCCATTTTCCTAGAGCTCAGGTGATTGGCTCAAAACATTATTTCTGTAGGATGTGCACAGATGACAGCGTGCGCCATCTGAATGAGTGCCGCTGAGATGAATATGAATGCTAGCGGATGCCTCTCTCCAAGTATTGTTATTAGACCTCCTTGAGAGACAATCCAAGTGTGTTTGTTCATTTTCCACAGCTCTCTGCGAGACTAGAATACCAAATGTACATTTTAAACCAATCAAGCACTTCGTATCTGCATGCTGCTGCAGCCTGGGGCTCTTATTTCTGCTGCACTCTCTGTATGGTAAATTATTGCTTTGTTTACAATTGGATCCTGCTTAGCGTACAGTCATCTATCTTGGGCACCTTATTGCACTTATTTGCAATATGATAACAACTTAAGCTCAATTTTCACAGCTTTAACTAGACCTGCTGGGAATATGTTTGTTCTCAGTGCCCTGACTGCAAGACGTCCCCATCACTCCAACTCCATATTACTGTCACATATAAGCTTGGCAATTTAATTATTCCATATGAATTATACCATGCAGGATCTCTCTCAGTAAATGATTAGTTCCTCAAGGTAATTGAAGCCTCCCGACTAAGAAGCGTTAGATAAATTAGTCAATGTTTTAGATTGTTTTCTTCTTTAATTCTTGAGTGTATCACATTGCAAAACCCTTGAAAACAATCTAGAGTTTAGGAAGGCAATTGGGTTTAGCAGCTACAGACTGCTGACGGCTTCAAAAAGAGACCTTGAGCAATTCCACCATTCACTCTGCGCCATTGTCTTAAGTTATTATCCTGTTGCCTCAGTTCTGCAAATGTTAACTAGCCGAGAATCGCGCTCAAGCTGCAAATGTATTTGTCCGTTTGACTTTCCAGTGAGGGATCAAATGCAAATCATCCTTAAAAAAATCCTGCGTAAAGCCCAATCAGTCGTCCCTAGGGAGACTCGGCAGACATTAAACAAGACGGTAATATTGCAGAAATGAGCAGCAGAGCGCATTCAACTCATCGTGGAAATGTTAAGTTTTAAATTGGAGGTTTTTTTTTCTTGTTATGAGTGGGCGAGAGTGGAAAAGGAAGACGGTATCTAATGTATGCTCAGTTTGAGGGGTCGGGGGGTGTTTAGTGAACTGTGGTGAACATATTATCATCTAAATCAGCGTTTATGTATAATGGCAGGATTCCATGTTTTAAAAATGCCATTTAAGTGCCATTTGTCTGTGACTTGGAATGGATTTGAATGGAATCACTATTTCATATACGATGCTTTTAAGCATCTGGTATGATTGGAATCACTGGCTCACTTAAAGTCTTACTGCCAATCTCACTTTTCAAACTATTCCCTTTACTCTCGTTTGTGATTTAGATCCATTTAGAATGCACACTATGATGAGGAATTTTTTTCACCGTGTTTTTTTGCTCCTTGGCCTCTATTACCACATTTTGTGCTGGTGTCATGATCCAATTGTTTGTCCCTGAAGTGGATAAAGTTATAAATGTAAAGGAGGAAAATAGCCCAGTGAAATTTCCAATGTGCTGCACTCAGTTGAGCCCTTTTTTATTTATTCCTGAGGCTATGCTAATGTTTTTCCTCTCTTTCTGTGGCTAGCATTTATATGTGCACACTATTTTTCCTTAAATAGTAGTACTTACTAGCAAGATGACTCTGTTATTTAAAAATAAACTTCATTTATGGAGATTCTACATTATTTTGATGGATTTAGTATGCATTTAATTTTGCAAATACTCATGAATGATCACAACAGAGCATTTTTTTTTTATTAATTCACAGCCCTAATCAATCCTTTTTATTCAATATAGCACAATGTCTATATCTGCACTACTGTTTTGGTCAAGATTTCTTATGAATATTTATAAAAAATAAATCTCTTTTGCTCACCAAGGCTGCATTCATTTGATCAAAAATACAATAAAAACAATGTTATTGTGACATGTTTTTCTAATTTATAATTTAAATTGGATATATTTTAAAATATATTTTATTCCTGTGATGGCAAAGCTGAATTTTCCAGTCTTCAGTGTCACATGATCATTTTAATATGCTGACTTGGTGCTCTGAAACATTTCTTATTATTATCAATGTTGAAAACAGCTGTTTTACTAATACTTTTGTGGAAACTGCTACATTTTTTTCCCCAGAAAGAATATAAAAAACAGCATTTGTGAAATTAGTATAGCATTAATAATAAATACATGTTTTTAACTTCTCTTTTGATCAATTTAATGCATCCTTGCTGAATAAAAGTTTGTTAAAAAATACTATTAGCATCTATCTATCTGAAAGAGACAAGTACTGAATGATTACCATGTTCATATACAATGGTATTTACATGATAAATACTTACAAATAATACCATGGTATCATGGTCCATAACCAAAAATATGCTAATACCATGGATAATCTCACAAAAAAAAAGTAAAAAAAATTTAACATATCCGTGATTCCCATATCTTACCGTACTATTACGATATGTTATGGGATTGTTATGGGTACTATTAAAGTACCCATGTTATGGGTACAATTAAAGCGTCTGCTAAATGACTAAATATATTATTCATCATTATTTATTTTTAAATGTGTTTTTAGATGTCTATTGTGTTAAGATGTCAAATTCTGACTGACTGCAAAATTTGTTGTCTCCTATATTGATATGCTATCCCTACCACTCTGTCTCCATGGTAACCTCTTTACGTCCACAATCTTGGAGTTCTTAGTGCCGAGGAAGGTGATCCCTCTTGCTGCGGTTTCAAAGGACGCGGACCCTTGATGGATCTTTGTTCATCTGCCCTGTTTTGTTCCTCCCCTTGTACTCATTCATCTGCTGGCGAAAATGAAGAAGCCGACGCCGTTCAAACGCCATTAATTTTTCATGAAAATATCAATTATGTCCTGTAATAGAGAGTTTGCATGCGCCGCCCAGGAGGGATCGGCCATCCTCCATGCAATCATCCCAAATTTGGCCTTGTGCTCCGCTTATACCCTTCATCCCCAGCTCCCTCCACCCTGAGAGCCATACTCTCCTAATTAGTCACCACGAGAAGAGGGGGCTCTATTAGGACCAGTGATGAATCATTATCTTCCGTAATTGGCCCTCCTGTCCCCCAGGGGGTGCCCTGCTCCAGACTGCCCAGCTGGAGGAGCCCATCCTGCCACGGCATGAAACTGCAGCTGGAGAGTGAGCCAAACTGCTTTTTTTTTTAACGCCAAAGCCTCCATTAATAATCCTGAACCTCAGCTCTTACTAATAGGTTCATATTAATCATTGTTTGGGTGATGCGGTTCTGTAATTGAGAGCCGCCTTAAGAAGATTAATTTGGTGTAATATTCATCACAGAGGGGAAGAGAGTTATTGGTATTCATTATGATGCTGATGTTGCCACAGCAATTTTGCAAAGGCGGGTAAAGCATTGTGAATGCAGCCTTGCAAAATGATAAACAACTCATTTATGATTCTGTATTACTCTGCAACAACAGTTTGGATACATTTCCATATAGTGAGGGAAATAAGTTTTTTCTTTGTTGGTACAAAAGTTGATTTGTGGTGGCATCTGTGAACCGGTTAGATTTATAGGTACTGTAGGTTTATAGATAGGATTATTCTCGAAAATATTGAAGATTTATGTATTTGAATCACGTATAAGTTTCCCACTAGAGAGTTTTCATTTACCATCCGAACACATATGTGACTTGCGGAGAGATTTGGTCCAGCGGTATCTATCGGACTCCACCATTGTAAAACGCTAACCGGAAGAGCCGTATCCCTACTAAAAGACGTACTTTTGGTCTTCAATTTTTTCGTGACATAGGCCTGTAAGGCAACAGGTCAAGTCTTGACTTGGCAATGATATGCAAATGTAGTGACCAGTCTCAGCTAGACTGGCGCAGCACATGTAGTAAGGATTTTTTTAATATAATAGATATAGAATAGTAAGTGGTAGTTTTATTGAGTTAAATGTTGGCGAAAGAGAGTTGGCGTCTTTAGTAGGTTCTTGAAGATGGCTTGGGTTGAGATGGGAAGGTCATTCCACCAGCTTGGAACACTTAAGGTAAAGGTCCGTGAAAATGATTTTGTGCCTCTTTGGGATGGTACCCACGGCGCCGTTCACTTGCAGAAATCAAGTTTCTGGATGTCACATTGGCCTGAAGTAACGAGTTAAAGGGATACTCCACTTTTTTTTTGCAAATAGGCTCATTTTACCACTCCCCCAGAGTTAAACAGCTGGGTTTTACCGTTTTCGAATGTATTCAGCCGATTTTCTGATATTTAGAAGAATATCAGCAACCAGACAGTTTCTGGTCTCATTGACTTCCATAGTAGGAAAGAAATATACTATGGAAGTCAATGAGACCAGAAAGTGTCTGGTTACTGATATTCTTCTAAATATAAAAAAAATGGCTGAATACATTAGAAAACGGTAAAACCCAGCTGTTTAACTCTGGGGGAGTGGTAAAATGAGCCTATTTCCAAAAAAGTGGAGTATCCCTTTAAGATACAGGGGTGTAGTAGAGCCAGTGGTTGTTCTGTACAGTGCCTTGAATTTGATGCGAGTGGAAATTGTAACCAGTGAAATTCTATGAGAGGTGTGACGTGTGCTCTTTTCGGCTTGTTAAAGACCATCTAGCTGCAGAATTCTGGATCAGTCGCAGAGGTTTGACAGTTGATGCTGGAAGGCCTGCCAAGAGAGCATTAGTCCAGTCTGGATTGAACAAGAGCGTGGACAAGGACTTGTCTAGCACACTCTGAAAGGAAGGGCCTAATGTTGTATTAGATAATGTTTAAAGAGGACCTTCTATAGACCCATGTTCACTATACTTAGTCTACATTCCTATTTTACTGAACATGCTGCACTAACCTGGTATATACACCAACTTATTATTGATTCATTACCATGAGGAACTGTTTATTATGAGTACAGTAAAAGCTAAAAACCATGGAAGCCTATTGTAACTGTATTTCTCATAATTGCTGTTTTATTCCACAGTTGCAACTTCATTTTTCGTAATTGTGGCATTTTCTCTTTTTTCCTCACCATTACTTTTTTTATTTATTTACTGTGCCGGATGATGGCTTTCATAGAAAACATCAAAAACTAAAAGACAGAACAAACTGAATTTTCACACTGCCTACAAATATTCTCACACATCTAGACTTTCCAGTGTTTGTTGAAGAAGCCGTAGAGAACTGCTCGTCTGTCTTCTAAATAAGACAAGTCTGCAAATTAAGTCAACAACTTAGAAGAGAACTGCATCTTCATGGATGAGAGACCAGGGAAGCTCTTGGCTCTCGTGCTCGGCAGCAGAATGAAGATGTCACTTGTGACAAACTGGCTACTGTTGTGAGCTCTCAGCCTATCACTTACATTGTCAGTGTGTGTGTGGGTGTGTGTTTGTATGCATCCATGTACTTGTATACACAGGGAATGCCTGTAATCTGAGATCAATGGCCACCTTGGGTCACATTGGCTGATCATTGCTTACTTTGTGAAGAGAGAATGACGGTGACTATATATATGTAGTAGGCCCACATCATCCATCCATCCATCCATCCATCCATCCATCCATCCATCCATCCATCCATCCATCCATCCATCCATCCATCCATCTATCTAGTCTGTCTGTCTGTCCGTCCATCTGTTGTGCTGTCTGTCCATCCGTCCATCCATCCGTCCAAGCATCCGTCCATCCATCCGTCCAAGTATCCGTCCGTCTGTCAGTCCATCCATTCATCCATTCAAGCATCCATCCGTCTGTCTGTCCATCCGTCCGTCCGTCCGTCCAAGCATCCGTCCATCCATCCGTCCAAGCATCCGTCCGTCTGTCAGTCCATCCATCCGTCCGTCTGTCCGTCCTTCGATCCATCCATCCATCCATCTGTTGTGCTGTCCAAGCATCCGTCCGTCTCTCCGTCCATCCATCCGTTGTGCCATCCATCCGTTGTGCTGTCCAAGCATCCGTCCGTCTGTCCATCCATCCGTTGTGCTGTCCAAGCATCCGTCCGTCCATCCATCCATCCATCCATCCATCCATCCATCCATCCATCCATCCATCCATCCATCCATCCATCCATCCATCCATCCATCCATCCATCCATCCGTTGTGCTGTCCAAGCATCCGTCCGTCTGTCCGTCCATCCATCCATCCATCCATCCATCCATCCATCCATCCATCCATCCATTCGTTGTGCTGTCCAAGCATCCGTCCGTCTGTCCGTCCATCCATCCATCCATCCATCCATCCATCCATCCATCCATCCATCCATCCATCCATTCATCCATCCATCCGTTGTGCTGTCCAAGCATCCGTCCGTCTGTCCGTCCATCCATCCATCCATCCATCCATCCATCCATCCATCCATCCATCCATCCATCCATCCATCCATCCATTCGTTGTGCTGTCCAAGCATCCGTCCGTCTGTCCGTCCATTCATCCATATCCATCCATCCATCTTTCAGAAAAGGCAGACATTAGTATTCAGGTATCATACAGTACCAATTCAAAATAGACTTCTGGCTAGGTTGAACAGAATGTTCATCTTCCATGAGTTTTGTAGGTCTTGCTAAGCCATTTTCCTCCCACCACTTATCTTAAGCAACTTTCTTCATTGTCTGTGTTGGCAAGGACAAATGTTCACCCCTTCTCTACATTCTTCTTTTTTTTTTTTTTTACCAGTCTACATTTCTGAAGCCCTGATGGGGATTTCTAAAACAATAACCGGTAGATTTTCTCTCTAGCATTACTTAAAAAAATAATCAACTTTGAAATGCCAGCTATGATAAATGAGATCAGTCAAAATTGGCTTGGGTATGTGTGTGATTTTAGGTTTGCATTAATTTTTCACGAATTATGCTGTTTTTGCGTATTACTGACATGCGGTTGTATATGCGACTTCTTCGTGGAATGGATTCATAGACAGTCATAGTGACTTTGCCATTGTATTTGTTCCTCAATAAGACTTCTGCAGGAATTGAGATGCAGTCCATTTCACTCCAGTCCTCCAAAATGAGATAAAAATGTTACGAGAGTGTAAATAAAAAGTCTGAAAACTGAGCCATAAATGGGTAAAAGTTATATGACCCTCACAAAGATTTAAAGGCGTGGAAATTATTTTTTATTTTTATTTCCCCCAGGAATGAGTCCAGTCTTCTGTTGTAGCTATTACTTTAAAACAAGGGTTTTCAAACTTTTTTGATGCAATGGACCCCCAAATATGAAGATCCCACTGCATTGGACCCTATAAGTGTTATATATTAATATTGATATTGTTACATTTGGTAAGTTTTAACATATTTATACTTGAAACACCCTATTAATGTACTATTAGTAGTATTTTATATATAGTTCTACATATATTCATTCTTTTTTTCCCCTTGCAGCCTACTAGTGTATTTGAATCATAATGTCAACCAACTGCTAGTTTTAACACTGTTAAGACCAAGAACACCCCATCCCAATGTCCCCCACAGCACCAAAGCACATTCATTTTAGAAATTACTGATGGCCTTTGGCAGGCTGGTCCGGATTAGGTGATCTCTCAAGGGAGTGTATGAGCCCTGCTCAGCATCAGACCACTATTACGGGAAAATCTGGACTCATCCATGCGTTTCTGTTTATTTCCATGTCTTTTTTTTTTACGGGCTGGTTTGCGGCTGTTTTCAATAGAAAGCATGCATGCTTCTCTATAATAGCGTTTAAGAAACCATTTGAGGGAAGAAAATTGCAATAAATTAGCAGTTATTCAGTAATGAGCTCATGAGTGAAGCACGCTAGAGTTCTTATTAATGACGGCTGGTCACAGACACTTAATTCAAAAACATTAGCTCTAATTCATTTGTTAATATTTATTAGAGCAGGCTCTGAAAGAGGGATGGTTTAGACGATGGAGTTGTAATTAGGCTTGGGCTGAAAATGACTCCATGTGACTTTCTGGCTCACTGGCAACTCCTCACCAAGTTCACAAATGAACCTCGTCTCCTCTGCCGAGCGCTGGGGTCAGTGAGAAGGAACAGGGGAACTGACCTATATCAGCCCCCTGCAGATGTAGTGATGTTCAATATCAAAGCACGACTGGATGAGATGAAGATAATTAGAGCTGGAATTAAAAAGCAGCTTTAATTAGAGCAGGGCTATAATGTATTGTTGACTGAACTCCTTGACTCGTATGACACATTGCAGGCATGTTTTTTTGCTGCTGTAAATCTACAGTACTTGCTGCCGTTCAAAAGTTTAGGGTCGTAAAATTAGTTAATGCTTTAGTTAAAGTCTCTAATGCTCTTTCTTGTCATGGAAAAGGTAATTTTTCAGTTTCAGTGGCACATGATCCCTCAGAAATCATTTTAATTTGCTGATTTGCTCTAGAGACATTTCTTATTATAATCAATATCGAAAACAGTACTGCTTAATATTTTTATGGAAAGCATTTTTTGCCCAGTATGTTTTGATTAACAAAAAGTTTAAAAGAACATCTTTTATTTAAAGGGATACTCCACTTTTTTTTGGAAATAGGCTCATTTTACAACTCCCCCAGAGTTAAACAGTTGAGTTTTACCGTTTTTGAATCCATTCAGTCCATTTTCTGATATTTAGAAGAATATCAGTAACCAGACAGTTTCTGGTCTCATTGACTTCCATAGTATATATTTTTTCCTACTATGGAAGTTAATGAGACCAGAAACTGTCTGGTTACTGATATTCTTCTGAATATCAGAAAATCGCCTGAATGGATTCAAAAACGGTAAAACTTAACTGTTTAACTCTGGGGGAGTTGTAAAATGAGCATATTTCCAAAAAAAAGTGGAGTATCCCTTTAAAATGGAAATATACTTCTCAATTTAGAAGTCTTTACTCGTCACTTTTAATTAATTTAATGCATCCTTGCTAAATAGAAGCATTGAATTCCTAAAAATTGTTTCACTTTACTTCAATGGTGGTCCACTCCAGACTTTCTACTAAGTAACTTTGCAAATTAGTCCCCACAATATAGTAGGTACACACATACATACCTCCCCCCCATATATATATATATATATATATATATATCTCAAGTGAAAGATAAAAAGGATGAGTTCCTGACTAGCAGCGAGACGCAGAGGCAAAGATAACACTAACAGAAAGAGAATGCAAGAGACAATAGCGCTGGTTATGTGAGCGAGTGCTCTGGAGGCGGAGAGAGCGGCACTGTCCTGCTCGGTGACAGCGCTTGCTGTGGGGCTTCTGTCCCCTCAGACATTCAGAGCGAAGAGGGGAAGGGGAGGAATCACCCCAGGGGTGGCAGCGCCGGCGACGAGCAGTCATTCCCATGTGGCTCAGGCCCATCAGCACAGTCAAAGTGAGGAGCACAGGGGGCACTTGTCGTCTCTAATCACACCACATCCCCAATGATAAAACCACACCGTGTCCACCACTTGCTAGGCGATGCCGACTACGACTGATTTGTTTACACTGCTGGTTATTTGCTTGTTTGAAAAGTAGAACGCTACTTAATGTCTGTTAGAGTCAAAGGGATATTATGAACACTGCGTGACAGAACAGACGCTGTTAGACTTATTAAAGATATTTTTTAGGTTATTATTGGAAAAGTAATTTTTATATCTCTCTTTTCATAGGAAATGCCATTAGACTTTAAACTTGCAGTTTAGCAGTTGTTACTTTTCATATGTTCAAATAAAAACGAACTTTTGATAACTACACTGTAAAAATGAATACGCTTTATCTAATCAATAGAATTGTGGCAACAGATTAACACCGATCACCATAATGATGACTTAAATTTATGTTTTTGTTTTTTTTTTGGTTGTTATTGTAAGTTTTAAACTCATTTTAAATGGTTAACTTTTAAGGAATTAATTTGATTAATTATTACTCAATTCTAATTTGTTAAATAATATTGCTTGTAATCTTGCCATATTTTTTTTTTGATTAGATAAAGCATATTCATTTTTACAGCGTCAAATAAAGCATCAAAAGACTGTATGGGCAGTCATGCATGTTTTAAGTGACAAAGAAATAAGAAAATTTGCTTCAAATAAGTCATTTTCTTGCACATACTAAATATGAATTATAGTATATAAAAACTTATATAACTTAGAGCTTAGTATATAAAATATAACATTCAAAAAAAGTCTTATGTTGAACTTAATAATCAAAGTTTCAAAATATAATAGTTTGTCCTTAACAAATATTAGTTTAATGTTGCATTTATACCATGTGAAATTGTTTGACTATTTTGAAATATATATTCCCCCTTCTATTTAGCTTCTGATTCAGTATTTAAACATATAATTGATAATAATTGCCTATTCCAATCACTTGCAGTAGCTTACTTTTTACTAAATAAATACACAAAATACAATTTTCAAGGAATTTTTACAAAGAAGGGGAAGTTTCAAGTTTATTTTGAAAACTTACTAAATGTATAAACTTATGAAGAGCAATTTAAGTTATGCTGCACATTTGTGGTTTACATCAACTTTTAATGATTCCTCTTGAGAATAAATGTGTTGGAAAGAAAGTTTCTGATGAAATATATAAGCACAGTTGTTTTGTTTCTAGACGGAAAGGCCTTGTGAATACGACAGATCTCTTGCACTGCTGAACTTCTGCGCTCATCACACTTTTTCACATAAATTGTTCTCATGGACCATCATTTTTTTTTTTCTGCCCTAATATGATGTGTTGGTAAATAATAATCATTTGTTTCTGCAGCCATACAACCGTGAAGTTTCGAAGAGCGTGACTCCATCCTAACAATATTGGTGAGTAATGGTCAGCTGCTGAATTTATTTTTTATTAAACTCTTTCTCTCTCTCTCTCTCTCTCTCTCTCTCTATATATATATATATATATATATATATATATATATATATATATATATATTCAAATGATTTTTTAAATGAACTTCATATACAGTAAGACTCAAAGTGCATTTTTCTTTCTTTTTCTTTTATTGTTGATGTTCCATGAAAACAAATAAGATCAAATTGTAAGATGCGTATGTCTTTTCTAATTTGTGTTGCATTCTCACGTAATTAATTTTTATCTGCACAATTTTTTCTAATCAGCAAATGATTTCTTTTCAAACACATCAGCATTTATGCTGCTTTTAGCTGCTGGCAATCCTACTAAACAGCTACAATTGAATCTTCAGCTCAGACTAAATGACTGAGCATTAATGCTATTGTTTTAAGCGAGTCATAATTAGCGCTTTGGCTAATTGTGTCTGCAGGGGAAACATGGGGTTAAAAGAGGCAAAGACCCTTTCGTTTAGATTTAACTCTTGTTCCACAAAGGCAAAAATTTAGCGTAACATTACAGTCAGAAAGATAATTACTTATATCTTAAGGAAATAAGGACTCAAGGGCTTTTCCCCCATCATTTCTCCTTCTCTCCCACACTGAATCGTTTAGCATATCTGTCGTTCTTAAGAAACTCCTCTCTGCCCTTGGTTTCATGCCAGTCTGTAATGACTATGACGGAATGTGTGGAGCTATGCCACCTTATTCCTGGATGTAACCTGGTGTGAAGGGCACTGACCAAACAAATATGGAAGCTTACGCTGCTAATTAGCGAAGCATGAGATGCCTGAAGCTCTTTAACTCAATGAGAATCTGTCTAAATTAGGTTTACACATAGCTGTAAAATTCCAGTATCGTTAGCACAATAACAGAGTACCAGATCAACAACAAGTGACCAAAATATTGTTGGTTTAACTTTAAAAAAAATGACGTAACCTGGTTGCCTTAAAATTTTAAGTTCATTGAAATGAAGAAATTGAGTTAATACAATGAAGGAGATTGATTTGATCATCTGAAACTCAAAATATTATGTTATCTGAACTACGTAAATTATTTAAGTTGATTTGACAAAAAAAAAATTATGTTCACAAATCATGAAAATATTTGTTTACAGTGGACCAACAACAGCTTATATAGTGTTTTAAATTCAATTTTCATTCTTATTTATTTGATTTATTCCTCCATATGGCTCAGGTACTGACAATAAACCACATTTCTAATTTTAATACACTGTAAAAAAATATTGTTGGTTTAACTTAAAAAAGTAAGTAACCTGGTTGCCTTAAAATTTTAAGTTGATTGACATGGAAAAAGTGAGTTAATACAATGAAGGAGATTGATTTAATCATCAGAAACTCAAAATAATAAGTTATCTGAACTAAATAAATTATTTAAGTTGATTTGACAAAAGAAAAATTGTTGTGATAACTCTGACATAAATATTACTCATTATTGTCTCTATATTTTATATTTATATATACATATGTACATCTAAATCTATATCTAGCCCTTCCCCCTCCCACACACACATATACTCACACACAAGCACACATAAAATCTGCAATATATTCAATATCATTAATGTTACTGACACCAAACCAAAATTAAACATTTTAATAAGTACTAATCAATTTGCGATATAATTAGTATTATTAGAATTGAAGTTGGGAGGTAATTTTTTTTAGTGCCATTTCAGTTAATCTAGTTAAATTCAAATTACTTTAAACATAGGCTTTGTGTTCTGAAAAAAAAGCATGAATAATTTTTTAGAATAGTTTGTGAAAATAATAACAGTTTGTGAGGATGCTGCACACACTTGACACAACTCAACTAGAAATCTAAGTAGTGATAATGGCTGATAGTCATGTTGGATAATAGCCATGTAAATAGAGCATGAAATTGTTAAACCGACTTTGGGAGAACAATGCAATGATGTTTAATAAATAAATAAGTAGTTTTTGTTAAGACCATTTTTTTTTCTTAAAAGACGTAACGTTCTTGTTTCTCAATGTCATTCCGCTCTGAACAGCGACAATCTTCTTCTTCTTTTTTTTTCATTTAAAGTTCATTTCTAAGGTAGTTGGTACCAGGCGAGGGTCTCCTTTGTCATCCTAAATAGATGTCTCAGCGCTCCGCTCTGCCTTTTCTACAGATCAGAAGAAAAACAGTAATGAAAAGTGAACAAATGAAATCAAATAAAACGGGGTCACACATCACTATAAGGGCACCAAATGGTCACTGGCATGGAAGTAATCTTTTTTTTTCTTGTGTTTCTGCAGAAAAAAATGGGAAAAAGCCATCAGCTCTAGACTCACAAAAAGAGGGGAAAAAGCAAGTTGTTATTTTGCCCGAAGCACAGCTAACTGCATCAACAAAAAAAGAAGGGAAAAAAAAAGTACGGTCTGCGCAGAGCGCTGTGTGACAGAGGAAAGCCAGTCATTTTAATAAAAAAGGACAGTTCTTTTGTGAAAAAGTGCTGAGCCGTTTGCATTCTGGGCAGGCGGAAAAATGTTTAAATAACCTGATTTTTATTCTATCTGATATGCGGTTATGTGCGTGTGAGGGTGTGCTGGTACTTTAAGAGCATGGAAATCACGGTCTCCTCCAAATGATCTCTAGGGAGTTCGCCTGAGTTTGAAGTACAAATGCTGAATTTATTTAACTTCTTGACAAATATGCATATGTCTTCCATTCTTTGTGCCTCATTTCCATAAAAAGACATCAGGCGGTGTTTTTAATTAAGTTTACTGTCAAATAAGACAATTTTAGTCCTTGACCAGTTTGTTATAGTTTAAAACGACAATACTTATTTAGATTCCTCATGCGGTACTACTGTACATTTCAAGAAAAGACTGTAAAAAAAGTATATATATTTTCAAGATTTGTTATCACAACATTTTTTCTTTTGTCAAATCAACTTAAATAATTTATTTAGATGAGATAACTTATTATTTTGAGTTTCTGATGATTAAATCAATCTCCTTCATTGTATTAACTCACTCTTTCCAGTTCAATCAACTTAAAATTTTAAGGCAACCAGGTTACTTACTTTTTTAAGTTAAACCAACAATATATTTTTTTACAGTGTGTGTTTTCACGTTTGCTGTCTGCTCTATGATAAAGTGCTAGTTGTGTATCTCTATTATCTGTGAGGATGTGTGAAAATAATAACTCACGATGGGTCCATGTTTTACAATAACGCGCACTGACAGTTGGTGATGACAGGCTTTGAACCAAATCATAGAAATTGCGTTACCGGAAATCATGCAAGACACGTAAACCTCTTAAATTGGCTGTTGTAATCGAATTGCAATGTTTAAAGATCCGTGTTTATGTGAAAAACCGCAAACACTTGGGCTGTTGAATCATGTGTTTCTTTAATTCAATTGTTTAATGCATAATATTATAATTTGCATAATCTAATAATGTGATAACTGTATCACTTTTGGGATCATTTATTTAGAAATGAATTGTGAGTCATCACCCATGTCAATACACTCTAAAAATGCTGGGTTGTTTTAACCCAACTTTGGGTCAGATATGGAAAAGAGCAAACCCAAACGTTGGGTTGAAAATGTAATCAAAAAAATGGAACCCAATGGCTGGGTTTGTCCATATTTAACCCAAATTTGGGTTAAAACAACCCAGCTGTTTTTAGAGTATACAATCTCTTGAATCAGATATAATTATTCTAGAGAAGCACATAAAGGTTGTACGTAAGCACATAAACGACCTAAATGGTGCGCATGTTTGCGCATCCAAAGCTGTGCCCAGACAAACATTCATCAGCTGCCATTCTCCAAGGACGGGATGAAGCACTCGTAAGCCAATTAGATGCATTGAGCAGAACGTAAAGCAGCGAAAGTGTGTTTCCTCCTCACCTTTGCTCGAGCGATGTAAATAGTCTCAGATGGCCCACACTAGCAGGCCCACAAGATGAATCGCACCTCAGCCTTTTTTTTTTTTTTAATGTTCAGCCAGATCTACTGAGCGTTCCGCACTCTTTCTCTTCCCTTCCCATTGAAATATTGCGTTTTCCCGAGCCGTAGCTCTCCCCTCAGAATTGAACAAATGAAGAGTCAGCATTCGCGGGTTAATACAATATCAAAGTATGACAAATTGTTCAAAGGCAGGCCAGCCCGAAACGCATCTGCATAAAAGCTGACTGGCAGTAGACCGGCGGCTTTTTGATACTATATCTTCAGACTGACAATCCCAGTGGACTTTAATGCATTTTTTTGCATAGCATTATCACATTCTTATGGACATTTTCTTCTGTGGGCACAGATGACATTTGGCACAATTATACAGGTTTTTGTAAGGAGGGAGGAAAGTAACCTGGTGTGAACTTTGGTCTGTGGCCGTGTGATATTTCCTTCCCTGTAGCACAAAAGTAAAGATGTGTAAGATGTTTCTCTCACAGTAGGGAATAACGTCATCCCATCACTTTGGGGGAAAAAAACCAGTTGACGTGACATGTTGATGTATTAAAGTTAGCACAGCCTTAAGAAAAGGAAAAGGCTATAGGGCTTTCGGAACATGGTGTCATGTGGGGCATCTTACCCCATCTCATCTCTGAGGCTGACGCATGTGTGACTTCTAATCGATTTGTCACAATGTTTTAATACAGCTTTATGATGTTAATCACTTTATTTACTAATTTATAATTATTATGGCAATTATAAATAAAATATAATACACAATACATATTAATGACAAAGAACAGAAAAATATTATTATAATCTATAATAATATAAATATAAGAACTGGAATTTTTTTCAAAAATATGCTGTTACCATATATATATATTATTATTTTTAACCCAATTTAAAGACTCAATTACAGTTATATATAAAACTATAAATAAATATGAACAAATAAGAAAATATGTACACACATACATGCATATATCAACATTCATATATATATATATATATATATATATATATATATAAAATAATCATGTTCTTATATTTGGTGATATTGTTGTTATCATCATAATCATAAGTAAATTTATTTTTCATGCTTAATAAGAACTAATCAGAATAAGAACTTTATTATGCACTCTACATCTTCCAAAAGGGGGTTTTCTCAGCATTGCATTGAAGAACCCTTTTTTTTCCTAGAAAAAACTTTTCCTAAAAAAAAAGAAAAAAAAGACTTCATTGATAAACATTTCTTGAAAAATAACCGCACCCCCTTCTTATTGTTAAGAATCTTAACAAAGAACCTTTTTTCCCTATAAATAAATATTTTGCGCTATGGAAAGGCTTAAATCTAAAGAACTAGAACTATCATAATCACACATCACATTATTGTTCTTTATCGTTTATTATTATTTCATTTGAATGTAAATGTATGTCTATGGGTATTATGATGACATTTTTCACTAATTCTCTCTAATTGATTTCAGGAGATCACAAACTGTGGCTGATAAGGCCAATTAGAGCTGATTTTTGCCCAGACCTCAGCGTCACCCACTGTTATTGAACGCTACGACGGCATGTGACAAGGTGAGTAATATCAGGCTGCTGTAAGCCACCAGGGAGGGGGTTCTCACACAATGTCTCCCCCAGCGAGTCACCCTGCTCCCCTAAGCCGCACCGCAGGCTCTGTTAAATGTCAGACATCTCCACTGTAGAAGCCCTAATATCAGACAGCGGGACCTGGACAAAAGATCAACTTGGAGGGCTATGAAAGGATAATAACTATTGTAGCTAAAAATGCTTGCTTTTCGGCTCTAATGAGACGGAGAGTACAGCTTTAAAGCTCAATGTTAAGCCCTAATTAATCATTCTTCGTGGCAGTCTCCTGCGGATATCCATTAGAGTTTTATTTCAGAAGCCACCATGCCTTCAGTGGCACTCCAATTGTTTTGGAGGGTTTTATATTAACCTGAGTGTAGATTGATTGCTCGGGGTATGAATGGAAGGCATGCGGAGATGGATAATGATCTGCCATTGTACGATATGGTGCACACAAAAGTCTTACACGAGCCATGCGGGGTTGTGCATCTACTTTGAGCGCATTGCGACTATATCATGGTCGTGTTTGTTGCCTGACATTTTGAAGCCGTATAATTCTGGATCAGCTAGCTGAGGTTCCCCTCTGGTTCTCCGCGCCCCACCGTCGTCCTCTAGGGGAAAAACGCCACTGAACGGCGCTCACGCCCTCTGTCACATCCAGCAGACCACCGCCGAGCACCCTTGATGAGTTTATTCCGGCATAAATTAAAAGTGCCGAACGTAAACAGTCTGTTAATTTCCCCCGCTGGCCTGTGGAGATCTCCATCACGGCTGGATGTTCAGCCTCTAGCTGTGCCGAGGGTTGGAAATGGCCAAGAGAGGCGGCCGCCCCCGCTGTGTTTCGCTACAGGAGGGATGCATACAGATTTAGTTTGCTTAATGAAGGCTAATTGTTTGCGAGGGGATGGAAACTGTGCTGTCTAACACGAGCAGGTTCCATGAGTTCAGCTGTCATTCTGGGCTTACCGCTCACAGCGATGGACTCTCCCTGCCTGCTCATCTCTACGGCCCATCGCTCATGGTTTGTAGTTAGTTGTCTCTCTGAGATCTGGTGACTGTGGGGGCCATTTGAGTAGTGAACTCATTGTCATGTTCAAGAAACCAGAGATGATTTGAGGTTTGTGTCGTGGTGTGTTATCCTGTGTTATCCTATCCCGCCCATAAAAACCCAGCGTTTTTCAGCTAGGCTCAAAACTTGGGTAGAAATAGCCTATTACTTATTCATTTTAATGTTTTTGAATGTAAAAACCAAACGAACGTCATAAGTTGACCTCAGACAACAATATAATAAAATTTAAAAAGCCAGTTCATTACCCTTCATGACAGAACTGCTGCTCTCTGGATATTTTCTCTCCTTTTTTTTTGGACCATTCTCTATAAACTCTAGAGAAGGTTGTGTGTAAAAATCCCAGTAGATCAGCAGTTTCTGAAGTACTCAGTCTGATTCTGTCAGCCTGTCTGGCATGAACAACCATACCAAGTTGAAAGTCTAAAATCACCTTTCTTCCCCATTCTGATGCTCAGCTTGAATTTCAGCAGATCGGCTTGATCATGTCTACTGAACCAAATGATTGAGTTGGTGCCATGTGATTGGCAGATTAAATATTATAATATAATGTATAAAATAATAGTTTTATAGAATTTACAATTCAAATTTAATTTAGTTTTGCTGATTTTGTTCATTTGCAAAGATTTTAGGTTAAGCCCTGACATTTCGGTGTCTCGGAGTGAATCCATCACTCTGAATGTCCACTCATATCTTCAATGCTTGCGTCAGTGAGAACTTTTGCACTAGGCAGATGGAGAAATGGAGTTCAGGTACAGTACGTTTTGGCTTAACACCCCAGACCTCATTAATGCAAATCCACTTCCTACGTACAGGAAGAAAATGGGCTTGATCCGTGGCATGGCTCAGCTGGGTCTGGTTCAGGAGTTGGGTGGGCAGGGCACACGTGTCAATCGAATGCAGAATATACTGTACATAATGTGAGGATTGAGGGTTAGGAACAACCCGAGAGCAGTTTGTTTACTGAAACGTGTTGAAGGGTAATGTTTAGCAGGCCTGAAGCTGTTTAATGGGTGGCATTAGCCACCTTTGTTTGCTTAACATAATCAGACTGAGGCTTTGATTACATGAGACAATGATTATTATACAGTAGCTGTTTGTTTGATTGATTGCTCGTTCCTCCTGTTCTTATTATCAAATGCACACAACTACGAGACAAAAAAATAATGGCTAATTTCTCACTGCGTGACTTAAATCCTGACAATATGGCACTACTGCTAGTAAAGTAGTACAGTGCTAAATCTGTTTGTATGGAAAAGAACATCGAGGACATTTAGCAAAACCCCTTTTTATGTTCCAAATCAGTTTTAAACTGATTTGAGTGAGAACAGAATTTGTATTTTTCAGTGAACTATTTCTTTAAGTCATCATCTTCCACATTTTTTGTCTTCTTCCTCTTTCTTCATGATTAATTTAGCTATTTGCATTTCTTCCCCTGTATTTCCCTATATATTCCCCACAGTTTGTTTTGTTTATAAATTTCGCCCTGTCACAAAAAGCGTTGTTGTCCTCATTTCCAATTAAATTGTCATGGCCCAAATAGTTCAAAATCAGTTTCTTGGTTCAGGCTTCTCAAGTGAAGGCATCTCTGCATAGTCGGTTGGTTTTCAAGGCTTTTGTGCATTCAGGCTCACCTCTTTACAGAAGCAGGGGGAGCCATGATATGCTAGTGAATCCAATTTTCGGCTGTGCAGAAACATAGTTTGACTATGAACCTAATTTGACTGCGCCCATGCATCCTGAAAATCTGCAGCATTTCTCACTCTTGAGTGATACACAAAGCGATTGAACTTCCATGCGGACTGCTGATGTAATCGCATCATGTGTGTACTGCCAGCAAACGGCCCCCAGAATGTGCGCCACTGTTAACAACAGTTGAGCGTGTTGTGGAAATTTACAGGTGTTTGATTAGCTGAAGAGGCCTGGCACAGTGTTGGAAATAGAAAAATGAGATTCGTGATGGGTCGTCCACAGCTCTGTATTGTTTGTATAGTTTGACATTAACAACATATTATAGATGTCGTCTCATTGGAGATCTCACTAAGGAAATTTCCCAGCATTGTTTCTTTAAAGGGATACTCCACTTTTTTGGAAATAGGCTCATTTTACCTCTCCCCTAGAGGTAAACAGTTGGGTTTTACCGTTTTCGAATATATTCAGCCGATTTTTTTTATATTTAGAAGAATATCAGTAACCAGACAGTTTCTGGTCTCATTGACTTCCGTAGTATATATTTTTTCCTACTATGGAAGTCAATGAAACCAGAAACTGTCTGGTTACTGATATTCTTCTAAATATCAGAAAATCAGCTGAATGGATTCGAAAACGGTAAAACTCGACTTTTTAACTCTGGGGGAGTTGTAAAATGAGCCTATTTCCAAAAAAAGTGGAGTATCCCTTTAAGAGGTCAGTGCTGAGCTATAAATGCATCAGTATATATGGTGTGTCGCAAGGATGCTGCAAAACAATACATTTGATTTCCACAGAGAAGTGTCTGGATTAGAAGAGAGGCTGCAAATGCTCAGCGCTCCATGAATTTGTGTCATGCTTTTTCTTGGGGGCTGTTGAGAAAAGAGCATGCACGTACACATTCATTATGTCCTAACGCATGGGTGAGCTTCATTCCCCTCAAGAAAAGCTTTTCCTTTCTCTGTTGTATGGAATGGCTAAGTGGAGATGGGGCTTCAGTGTCCAAAAAACAAAAGTGCTGCCAAGGATGTGTGTGTTTGTTAGGTGTGGCATGTGCCATTCTCTTTGTGTTCATATGTGTGTGTAGGTGTTTGCATGAATTCGGCCCTTAGTTTATATATAGTGCATTGCAGGTTAAGATCTCCCCGAAAACATCACAACAGTATGGATTATAGAACTTCTGTTTCGCCACAAGGGAAAAAGTGTTCCCACCTCGCACAATTACAATGAGCAAACAGCCTTGAGCCACTAGAGTAAGCTGGGGAGAGTGCAGAACAGATGGTGCAGAGGAGTAGGATTGGGAATCAGGAAACTATTTCCATTCAAAATCAGTTCCATTATAGAAAACATCAATTCTTTCATCAATGTGGACGTAACTCTGTTCAACACTGCTGAAATATACAGTGAGTGTAGTCCAATTCCCGAATGAACGACTCTTTTGAGCCAGTTCTTTTTAATGAATCAAAACCCCACTGAACCAGTGTATGAGCAACCAGTCTACACTGTAAAAAAGTATATATTTGACAAGAAAATACTATTTCAATCTATATACTTTAGAATTTCATTTGATTTAAAATCATACAGCACCACAAGTACATTTTGAATCTGGAACAAATTATTAATATTTATGAGCCAAGATTTTTAGTTCATCCAAAACATTGCATAACCAAGCACAATTCACAAATAAATGACTCTTATTAGTTGGTTCTTTTTAGCGAATCAAAGTCATTCAGCACCACCAGTACAGTTAATGAATCATATTTTTATTGAATCAAAGAAATCCAGCGCAGCTTGTGTAGACCAAGTCCCGAACAAATTACTATCAAGAGACAGTTCTCGTTATTGAATCAATGTCTTGCGACCTTTGTAGAGAGATTGCAACATTAATGACTTTGAGACGGATGTTTTAAGTAAATCATGAATATACTGGTCAACTTGTGTTGTCCACTTCAGTGGACTAATTTGAGAATCACTGATTTAATTTTTTATATCACAGTGTGTTGATTTAAAGATAGTAGTAAGTGGTATTTTAAAAGAATGAATGAATTAATGCATTGTTAATATACAATTTCAGGTTTTACCGACGATCGCACGTGTGAACTCGGCAATCGACTACTGTGGACTTCGACCGAAAGCAGGAAGTAAATACAGGTATGTGAGCTGGCTGAATTAACATAATTTTTATTAATATCTTTCACATCTACTGCAGTCAGATTGACCGTGGTCACTCTTTATAACACCACTCACATGGCTGTGCACTTGTAATGACAAATCAAGGATGTTAAGAGGCATGCCCCATTGAAGTCAACAGGGTGCGAATTTTAAAAAGAGGATAACACGGTGTAGGCAACACCAATTTTTGTCGTTTTTGTCTGTATTGACAGAACTCCAAATGTACAAAAAAATGAGCTCAATGGTAAAATTGACCGGAGTTCTCCTTTAATATAAAATTTCTGATTTTTCATGTCTGTTCTGAATTGATCTAATCCATTTGACTGCTACAGATTGTTTCCAACTGCACTAAAAGTACTAAAAGAATTAACGGAATTAACTGAAATTTGAATCAGTACCAATTAAATCCTTAAGATTTCCTTTCCTCCAGAGGAGAAAGAGAAAGAGAAAGAATGAAACAGCGAGAGAAAGAGATCTCATCAGTGAATGAGCTGGATCCACAGCATGTAGAGTAAACATTATTATCTTAATAACGTTTTCAATTAGATATAACCCTCATAACCAGATGGTAATGGAACACGGAAGCCAAAATTAATTAGAAAAATAATTTGTAATTACAAGATGATCTAAAAGATCTTTCAGGTTCAGGCATGAGTGATGATAGTTGAGATCTGGCCTAATTTATCCATCTTATTCCCACCTTCGAGAGGCAATCTGTGCATATGAGTATGGGAATAATACTCCCAGTGTCAGTGATTTATTTGGTGTCTAATTGTGTGTTGTTTCTCAAGTGGTGGGAAATGAAATCGCTTTTCCATTTCCGCTCACTAATGGGCACATATCGGCTCATGGCTCATGTGTGTTGCGATGTAGTTATGGAACATTACTTTCATCATTTGGTAGAATGTGATTTTGTGGGGGTTTTATGTCACATTGATGCTTTGTAGTGAGTGTCAGGAGAGAGATTTGGCATTGTTGATGTTGTATGCTCGGTTTACTATCATCTCACTAACCCTTAAGAGGGTTTTTTTTTTTAAATATAGAGCTCAAATAACAACTTTTATGTGTTTATGTACACTGCCAGTCAAACGGCAAGTGGCATAATGGGATTATAAGAAGTCTCTTATGCTCACAAATGCTGGATTTATTTGACAAAAAATTTAAAATGTAATGTGGGATGCCCAAGATGAATTTTCAGCAGCCATTTTTTTCAGTGTTATGATCCTTAATCATAAACTGTAATAATATTTTACTACATTACAGTTTTTACTATTTTGATTAGTCTTGGTGAGCATAATTATTCCAAACTGGTGACCGTAATGCAGGTAGGTCTGTTTTCCCAAACCATGTCTGCTCATTATTAGTTTTGGTTCTGTTCCTCCGCTATGGTCTGTTCACTTAGATTGCTTTCTCCGTTAGACACCTGTGCTTGAAACTCTACAGAGATTTATGAACCATCTCAGGCCCAGTGTGAGTGTGAAACGAGGGACAGTGATGGCAGTCAAGCCCCATCTCATTTCATGTAATTAAGGTCGTTGGAGAACTCAGCTGCCCCCTCCAACGAGAGCAACCAAAGACGGGACAGTCACAGCTGGCTGGCCAGGCTAAGAGGGGTCTAGAGGGTCAGTTGATGCCCCATCCAGCACCAGATGAGCCGTCCACACAGCCCCTGATGGAGTCTGTCAAAAGGAGGAATGGTTAGTTCAGTGTAGTGTCAGTTTTTGGACAAACCATCACAGAGATTTCTGCTCTTGTAAAGTGCATGGTATCACCAACCTACTGAAATGAAACGCGCTTTCTTTACTCAAAGAGTAAAAACGGAACACTTTTTGAGCGTTTTGGCTGTTCGTTTACATGACATCAGCGTTTGGGGGACTGAAGTGTACGTTTTTGAAATAATCTTCATGTTAAGTACAAAAATGGGAATTTTTGAAAACGGTGACGCCATGAGCATGGATGTTACGTATTCAATCTATAGGCACATAGTGATTATTTACAAAGCGACATTAATGGCCTGGCATGAAAAAATCCAAGTTTTTAGTCATTTTCGCGGGTCTGTGTGAACAGCGATCTTTTTGATAACGTTGTTGCCTGTTTGTGAAACTGCTGAAAAAGCCATTGACCATTTTACTTGATTTTTACATTTTACTTGACCATTTTATTTGATCGTCTTGTTTTGAATGGCCGTTCATTTCAAATTATTATTAAAATTGACATCGGCTGGTACCGTGATTACCTACCAGCGTGGATAAAACATTGCAAAATCTGACTACGGATATAGAGAATATATACTGGTATAAATATATACAATATAACAGAATATAAAATAATGGTAATTTTCGTTTGTTATTTTATCTATGTTTCGTTTAGATCTAGAATTCTTTAGTTAAAGGGATAGTTCACCCCAAAATGAAATTATTTACTCACACTCTTCTTGAGGGATTACAACTTGCCGGCCTCGAAAGAGACGGAAATATCCCTTTAAATAAAGTTGTGTGGTAAAATTCTATTTATTTGAATGAATTTGGATAAATTAGTGAGGGAGAGAGATGGGATTTTTTTTCCGCAGTTTTAGTGTCAGTGTATTTCTCTTTTTATTTTTCCAAGAGGAGTTTAGGAGAAACATCTGTGAGTTTTATCTATGGAGAAACATAACTGGGATCAGATTCCTTTGACAATATAGTAGTTTAACACAGTTTTGTTGTTATGGGAAGATGGAGGCGGGAACCGACGAACAGTCTGGAAGAACCTTTGATGGCATCAAAAACGTTCCAGTTACTCTTGATGGTGCTCCTGAAATCGCCATTTAAGAACTAGCCTTGCTGACATTTAGGTCAACCATGAATCTCTACAGCTTTGGTGAAAAGAGTTCTACCAGAAAGACTCGGGGGATGATATACTGATCTGAAGTATTAAGACATGATTGGATAGATGTGAAAGTAACAAGTGACGTATACTATAGTAATTGAGTCTTCCTGGCAGAACTTAAGCTAAAGGTTTCATTTTTGAACTGAGCAAATGAACAAGTTTGGCAAATGTATTGCATCCTCATGCATGCTTTTAATTTTATCACTAGAGAATCATAAATAATTTACAGACCCTAATTGGCCCAAAGCTGTGGGACGATAGGACTCATAATTCTCATTATAACACCATCTGATTATCTCCGCTGTACTCTGGATAATAGTTTTGTATTGATATTTTGTGAGTTTTGATGACAGCGTCTCCACCCTTTGCCTTTGTTTACCTGCCCCGTATCTTTCTATTTGTTTCCGTTTTCAATCAGACAGTGTTCAGATGAAAGCTCTCCCACAGGGCCAAAACAACCTCCATCAAAGGCCTGACCAAATATTAAGAAGGCCTTTTTATTAGCTGCGCACTTTACCGAATGGATAGAGGAGGTGTTGGATTCAAATCTCCCGAGACCCATGAAACTATATTGACTTTATATGAACACAGTTGGTGCCGAGACTCAGAATGATTTGTTAGGGTAAGTGTGTTATTGAGGAACCCCCTCCCCAGCCATTCCCAACTTCACTTTGGTCGCCTCTCTCTGCTTTGGTGATGAAGCCAGAATGTTCCTTCAACATATTCTGCTTTAATATTCCAGTTTTCTAACAGAATGGCTTAGGAGCCTTAGACCGACTTTATGTGTATTGTTACTGTTGATTGCAGCATTAGTGGATGGCTGGTGCATGAAATTGGAAATGCATTGGCAATCTTACAGGCTGGCACTGCTCGTATTTACCTTTTTCAATTCGTCATTGCATCCCTGTCTGTGGTTGTATCAAAATCTATGCTTTGTGGAAATTCAACTTTTTAAAAAATGACTTTGGTTCAGTACTTGTTTTTTAGCGTGTTGTTTAATACAGTACAATCATTCAATGCTCCAGTTCATTATCAAGTTCTTGTTTTTTTGTCAGTTAAAAAAAATCAACTTTCTTTAACCACAATGATTTGAAATGAGAAGCATAAAAGCATAGCATCTTTAGATTTGCTTAATATTAAATATGCAACAAATTATTGAATATAAAATGCATTTTACCACATATCGACCATGTTCTAGATATCAACCAATTCTAGATACCTTTACTAGATACCATAGCACTCGCTCAATGTCAATCTATAATTTATTAACACCATTAAATGTAATCTTCAACTAATATATATATTTTTATACTGCAAATTATAATGTTGTGATGTCTACATTCACTTGATTTTAGTTTTTAGTGATTTTCCAAGTTATAAAAATACTATTTTGCACATTTATTGGTTTTCAGATGTAACATGTACACAAATAATTGTTGGCTTATCGGTATTGGCCAGAATTTTAATATAGGTGCATTTCTAATGAAAATTAGTAGTAGTATCAGCCAATTTAATTGAACTTAAAATACTGTTTGATTGCTCAGCCTTTGACATCAACCTTAAAATATTCGGAAACCATTTTCTCTTGCCTTTTAAATGTTAATAAGCCTATTCATGCCAATTTGCATGATTATTTAGTTAGTTATTATTTTTTCTGGATTGTTTTTTTTTTCCTCTCGGGCAGAACTGCAGAAGTTTACAGTGCCTATTACATCCAGTCTGTGTAAATTGTGTTTAACAGAGGAGCTCCAATAAGAACATGCTGTAAATAAAGCAAAAACAAAAGACATGAGTATTCTGTCATCTGTGAGGGACACAGATGGGTGGCTGACTTTAGGTCATGTGGTGAAAGCGCTTTGTTCTTTCCTCTGGCCAGCCCCGCTACGATCATCTACATCAACTCACGGTTCCGGGCCCTGGTTAATGTTATTGACTGTTGGTCCGTGAAGACAGTTGTCCTCCATGGACCCCAAGGGGACCACCGTGACAGCACCAATGGCCTCGGGCTCTCGTCATCCCCATTTTTAACCAGAGACACGAGTTAGTGCCGCCACACTGAATGGGACGGGAGTGTGTGTGAACAGCATCACTATGAGTTCACCTGCTGATCAGAGCTGTTTAGACCTGTTTAAACTGTGACCTTTTCAGCCAGACACCCTGCCTCGCATCTTAAGTGGCATTCAAGGACATCGTTGTCCTGTTTCTGTCTGTTTCATTCCGGAGGCGAAGACGCCTATTACAGCCCTGTTCTCGTGCTAGGTTAATCTCAACTAACATTTGTTGTTGTCTAATTTATCAGCCCATCAAACAGGCGCCAATATTGTCTCAGGGTGAGAGATGGGGTATTAGTGAGCGTGTGTATGTCTATGCATGCGCATTGTAGATGTAATGGCTTTTTGGAGTCTTGAGGGATGAGTGAGCTAAAACAATAAAGATATATATATTTTTTTTTTTCGTTTGCGGTTCAGTTAGTAACATGTTTTGCACAATGCATTATGAGAAAGTTAATCTTCCATATATTCTGTATTTTCTGAGTGCCATCAAATAACTTAATGATTTAAAACCAAAGCAATTGTGCCCATAATGCTGAAATTTGATTTTGCACACACTGGCTGGATATAAACTTTACATTTATAATAGAATCCGTACTGTCATTATAAACTTAAAAGTTCATGCTGTTTTTATGACAACAAACGCTATAATTTTCCAAGCTGCGTGGTTCTGGCAGGAGGAGACATAACTAAACATCAATCTCTTGCTTCCTACCCATTATTTATGAATGCGTTGATACAAAATAACCAGCTATTTTTTTCACAAAACACCCTGGGAAATATATTTTATTATGATGTTTTGGATAAGTGGCACTGCCTACGCTCCCCATTATGAGGTAAATTGCTGAAATGTGCTTTGCACAACTATTTATTTTCTCCTGAAAATGAAGAAGCACAGTATGTCAGAAATAAAAAATAAATAAATAAATAAAAATTGGCAGAGCTTTTTTTCTGTAGTAGGCCCACTCGGGTCATGTCCCTATATCCAATTCCCTTTCTATATGCGCTCTACTGTCCTGTACATTTATTTAGATAATTTACTAATGTTATTACTTAAAGGGATAGTTCACCCAAAAAATGAAAATTCTGTCAGTATTTACTCACCCTCATGTTGTTCCAACCCCGTAAGACATCTTCAGAACACGAATTAAGATATTTTTCTTGAATCTGAGAGCTGAATCACTCCTCCATACTAGTCCATTGGCTTCTTGAGGGATTGAAACTTGCCGGCCTCAAAAAGTTATTAAAGACGTTGTTAAAATATTCCGAGTGACTACAGTGGCTCAATCTTAACTTTATCAAATGACGAGAACACTTTTTATGCGCAAAAAACAATCAAAAATAACGACTTTATTCCAAATATTCATTTCCTTCTCTCTTGACCTCGAGTCAGATTACTAGTTTAACAGCATATCTGTTGTTGTACGTCACACGCATGACACACATGACCAGCGTCGGCCAATAGTGAGCCTACGTGTGACAGCTCTACGCAATTACTCTAGTTTAACTGACTAGAGGCGCAAAGAGAAGGAAGTGAATAGTTGAAATAAAGTCGTTATTTATGTTTGTTTTTGCGCACAAGAAGTGTAAGATTGAGCCACTGTAGTCACTTGGACTCTTTTAACGATGTCTTTAATAACTTTTCGAGGCTTGCAAGTTTCAATCCCTCAAGAAACCTATGGACTAATATGGAGGAGTGATCCAGCTCTCAGATTTCATCAAAAATATCTTAATTCGTGTTCCGAAGATGAACGAAGGTCTTACGGGGTTGGAACAACACGAGGGTGAGTAAGTACTGACTAATTTTCATTTTTGGGTGAACTATCCCTTTAAACATTATATATATATTTATAGTTTTAAATGCAATTTTTTTTTTTACCATATAGTATAATATATTTTTTTCTTCTTTCTTCATGGTTGTGTTAATAACTGATAATAAACCATTTGGGGGTGGAAACAGTTGCCAGCACCGTCCAAGAGACAGCTGGTGGGTCATTAGGGTTTTTTTTCCTGGAAGGGTGACACAATCAAATTCACCATCTCATGGGAATCACACTATCTCTCTCATGGACAGACCCGTCTCTCTTGGCACAGAGACTGGCGCACTGGCGTTCTCTAGGGACTGTGATGCCCGGCACATTGCGATTGTTTCCACACCCTTGATGATTAAGCATGAAGTACAACAGCCATTTTCACTCACAAAAAGTTCTTGTCAAAAAGTCCCCTCTCTCTCTCTCTTTCTGTTTCTCTAACTCTCACTCTTTGTTGCAAAAGAAAAAGTTGGTGCATCTCCACCAACTGTCATCTGAAGTCAGCATCCATAGACCGACACTGTCCCTCAGTTTTGCTGACAACCCGTTCTCTTCCACCTCGGTCAACCCTCAGAAGAGTCTTACACCTGTCAATATCTTCAACACTCGAGCTGAGAGGAGAGAGAGAGAGAGGGGGGTTTGGAATATCTAAGCACTGGCCCACATTCAAATCCATCTTGCATGACACGTGGCTTATTACTGTGAAGATGAGGAACTTCTAAAAACACATGCAGCTGTTTATGCCATGGCTCTGCTGACACGCGTGCGTGGGCAGTGGCGTCTGACACGCGGACAGATGGGATGTGAGGTGCCTTTCCTGTCTCAGTCTAACCACACTGATAAGGATTGATGTGACCATTTTAAGGGGCCGATTTGTCAGTGCTGCCCTAGCCCAAACGATGTTCCTTGTTCATTGCCAGCCGTGGAGGAAATGTTTGTTAATTGTTAGCAGATGTCACACTTTACTTTCTGTATATGTAATCATCATCATCATGAATATGTATGAAGTGTGACATGGTCACTTACTCATCTAGACTACATGCGCATATGGAGGGATGGGTTTAATCATGTTTGAATCAAGAGTTCATTCTGCACGGATATAAAACAGTGTTGCGTTTAAAAGCAAGAAGTCAATGTTGTGTTTAAGCGCGGGTGAAGTTATGTTGTAGTCCAAATTAAATCTGTTCAGACAAAAGACGTTTTTTAGATCATCTTTTTAGTTGTTCTACCAAGATAGAATGATGTATTTCCCCAAACCTTCACACAGTATAACATATATGGCAAAATAAGGGTGCAGTACATAGTATGTACTGTATTTCTGTTCAGTATGTATCTGGTTTTACTCAATTTACCAATAATCCTGGCCATCTTCATGCACAAATTTTTGATGTGGGGCTTCCAGCACAATTTATGGTCAAGTACAACACCCAGAAATTTACGTTCATAACAGACTGATCTCATGAAGTATCGTGTGTATGACACGCCAATTCGTATTTCCATTTTTGGCGTGCTATCAACACGCATAATCGCTTTTCAGCGTGTTTATGAACGCCGTTGACTTAACGTTATTACTGTATAAATAAATATATGACTTACCTCAACCCTGTCCCTAAACCTAACCGTCACTGGGGTTAATGGCTTTTATGACTGTTCCCTTACCATCCTAGGAAAGAAAAAGATGTAGATGTACATTTTGCTTTGTTTTGCTCGGACATTTGACGGCGCGTACAGACACGCGGAATGACGCGGACGTTAATGGCGTAGACATACACGCATACACGGGGATACACGCGGATAGCTCAAATCGCTTCGAGATAGCACGCCACTTGACTCGAAATTGCCGTGTATGTTTACGCAAAAGTCATGATGTCATGATTGTTCATAAACTCTTTCAGTTATTTGATTATCAGTTACCAGTCTAACATCTGTATTTATCTTACGATTCCCAAATACCATAAATTTAGTTTTGTTCAAGTTGAGGGATAACTTATTTGAATCAAACCAAAGTTTTAATTTATTCATTTCGATTGTTAGCATTTCCATCAACTGTTGTAGATTTTCCCCGCAACCAAAAACATTTGTATCATCAGCGAAAACAGTAAATTTAAGTACATTTGATACTTTGAAAATATCATTTAGATAAAGAATAAACAGTTTGGGGCCTAAAACTGACCCCCGTGGGACACCACAGGAAATACTGAGGCTCACTGACCGATGATTACCCATTAGTACAAATTGACTCCTATTTTCCATATAATTTTTTATCCAATTATAGCCCACACCTCAGATGCCATACCTTTCCATTTTTTTTATATATATAATTTCATGATCAACAGTATCAAAAGCTTTTTTTTAAACCAATGAAAATCCCTACTGCATTTTTTTTATTTTCAATACAATTTGTTAATCTATCTACTAACTCAATTAGTGCCATTCTCTTTCTATGGTAAGAGTAGAAGGCTATTATGCTGCTCCAAATTCAGCATATGTGTTTCTCGGAGACGCGTCGCGCAGTTATCAATTGTGTTTTGACTTTGTTTGGAACTATTTTCGTTGGTGGAGCAAAAATGACCAGCGGATTCTCTCTACAATATCTCTCTATTCAAACTGGGTGATGTGTCTGGCCAGAGATCCATTCTTTCGTTCCACAGATTCTGGACTAAATGACACATGAACTGAAGGCCAGTGGCCCACAAGCTGTCTCTCCGGCTACTAGCAGCTAATGTGAGTGTGTAATTAGTGTAGTCCAGGCGACGGCACAAACCCCAAACACCTGCTTAATCTCTGCTCCTGGGTACATAACCACACACCAAGCTCCACTAATAACTCCTGCGGCTGCAATAAGAAGCCAATTCTAGACCTGTGTGACGTGTTTAAACCCCCCTCCAGTCTTAAATGCCTCTGGCTCGTCTGTTTTGATAATGTTTTGCTACGGAGTGATAACGCAAAAGCTAATGCGATGGTGGTTCTGGGTACTGGCCTCAAATTCTGGAACACAGACTGTAAAAAAAGAGGTGTCTCCACTTCCACACCGTAGAAAAATAAAGCCAAAATATCTCATAGTTGACGATTATGTCATTGGGAGCCTTCGCAGTAGTGATCCTGAGGTGGGATCAAAGTCCCGCAAACATACTCAGACTCAATCGCAAACACAGCTGTCAATCATGACGTTACACCCCATTTTTATAGCGTCAAATAACTGACTGAAACCAAACTTATTGGAAAAACAAACACATATGTCAGCGTGATAAGAACTACCTAAAATGACAGAAACCATCTTCAGATAAAAAAATGGAAGTGTAATTGAATTTATTTGATTGGCTTGCATGGAGAGGGTGGGGTTGATTACCTGTACTGCAGCCAGCCACCAGGGGGCGATTGAAATGTTTTGGCTTCACTTTTGAGGATATGTGCCGCACACTTTTTCTGGAGTATGTTCGAATTCAGAGTACTCATGAAAGAGTTAGCAAAAAGTACTCGGCTGACCTACTACTTCCGATGAGATATGTGAATGTCAGTGAAGCGACGCAACTGACACTGGTAGGTCACATGTTAACGACAACATGACGAATGTCAACGCATTCTCATCCCAGGGCATCATATAGATGACACTTTTGAAATTGCGTCTAAATCTGACGCACATGGCACCCTTTCGCGTCTATAAAACACACTTCAGGTTATGGGTAGGTTTAGGTCTGGGGTAGTGTTAGGGTTAGACCACTAGGAGGTGCCTTCAGGCCCATACAGTATATATCTGCTTTTCATATTAACGCTAAAGGGTGCCATGTGTGTCGGATGTATACGCAATTTCAAAAGCGTCACATATGACGCCTTGGGATGAGACCGGGCTCTGAATGTAGTATGTCGTATATTATATTCATACTAGTAAAGTTTGTCCTTCAGTAGTAGGTCATCCAGGTACTTTTTGCTTTGACTACTTTGATTTTGGACCCTTGTGTCACTTACTTTAGATATGTATTGGTGTGTGTGTGTGTGTGTGTATATATATATATATATATATATATATATATATATATATATATATATATATTCGTCTACTGTAAAGTAGGGAAGTATGTATTTTTGGATACAGCCTAGGAATTGTATTTGTATATTTATTAACATAGCCTACTGAAGTTATCACACTTGGATAAGATATTTTTTAAGTTATTCATTAATGAAGCACATAATTTGCCTTGTTTCATTACTTAACCATGCAGTTAGAAATTAAACAACATTAATATTTTAATGTGTTTTTGCAACATAAATAGTGACAAATCTTAGTTAACATGAGTTCATTTTTAATATAACTTTTAATAATATTATGATTATAGAAAGTTGATCAGATTATAATAATGAAGGATCTTAAAGGGGACAAATAGACAACAACTGGACTAATGACTAATTGTTAATCAAAGCTAATGAGTCTTAGAAGACTTTACTACCTAATTTGGATGCATGTAATCTGATTAAGAAAATTATTATTCAATAATACATTTGTAACATTTTGTTTCTGAGGCAGATGTTTGACATGTAAATTTAAAACAACTTATTGACTTAAGGACATAATGAAACAACATTTTAATTTGGATTTGGCTTTAACCACAGAACCAACTCTATACCAAATCAGTGCATTTTCTGGCTGTTTGCGTACAATACATCCAAGAAGATTAAATGAACTTTTCATCTCTACGGCAGCTCCACGACCGATTCTCAGTTGAATTAATCCTTTTTGGTTGCATTCTCATATCTATCTTTCTGTGCAGAATTTGCCACCCTGCAATGCCAAATGTAAATTAGACCATTGGACTTATGAGCTGCTGGACTGCTAGAGAGTTGGAAGCTTTGCATGATTTGTATTTGCCCAAAGCAGCTTGGCGTAGAAGTGTGCAAGCTTGATAAGACCCAAGAGCATTGCAGACCTATTAAAACTATCTTTTTAATCTCTCCAGAACAGGATGCCAGAGGCACAGAGGTGCAAAGGTCCTTTCGTGTGTCTGGATTCCACCAGAAAACTTTTTAAAGATATTTTTATCTGGGAATATAGGATGACCAGAACATTCACATTTTTTACTGACGTTATTTCTATCAATTCCATGATCATGCAGTTTGTCAGCGAACGAACAATGTTCATCATTGTGAATTTAAAGCGCGGAGATGTTCTACAGCTCCTCAGGTGAAGGAAAACAAAAGCAATTCCTTCTGCACTCCTTCAACACAAGGAAAGTACTAACACGATATACGTTTTGAGTGCTTTAGATGAAAGGTTCTAGCAAATAAGTAAATGTAAGCAAGAAAGGCAAGTGAGTGGTTACCTATGCAGAGCTTAATTTTGCATTACTCACAAACCTTTTATGGTTTGTTTTTGAATATTTATGTGGAAAAAAAAATATCAAGACAAAATGCGTCCTATCAACTCCCCCAAGAGAGAGGGTCTGTTGGCTTTTTCTGCTGTGTTGGAAATGCCAACATACGCCTGGCTTTTATCACTGCACACATACAGGCGTAATAGTTCAATCTCGCGGCGCTCATTCTTGAGTCCAGCCGCCTCGCCTCTAATTTCGTTTTTCGCAGGAGACTGAAATCCTTCTCTTGTCTGGCATTAGCAATTAATGGCCGATTCTAAAGGTCAAAGAGATGTTTTTTTCAAATACAACCCATGTTTTTGTTCAGCTCCCTCATTGGAAATGTCGTCACTTTCATATGCCATCAAAAAGTGACTTGCGTAGAGGACAAGATGAGTCCGCCGAGGCACAATGAGTCGGAAGACTCGAGACCGTGTGTGCTTTCATTTTCATCAGGCAAAGACTTTAATTAGAATTCATTAAGCCACTCGTTTTCAGTATTGTCTCCTATTTTGTTTTAAGCCTTGTAATTTCTTGTTTTCTTTCTGTTGTCCCTTATCAAAAAAAAAAAAAAAAGAGATTGCAATCTAAATTGCTTTGCGAATTAGGTAATCACACAATTTATTGGCAGTGGTGCAGTATTCCATGAGGCCACGTGCTAATGCATCCTCTTTATCCCGCTTGTGGCATTTAATGAATGTAATCGGGATGTATTTCAAAGCAAGCCTTGAAATAAACCTGTCAGTTTGATTTGGTGTCAGAAGATCAACCGACAAATTAAAATATCTTGGCAAGTCGTCCGTTATGAAGAAGGAATTCTCACCGGTCTATGTGAATATCAGCTGAGGTGATGTTTAGCTGCCTTTGGGAATATTATTTAATGAAATTTCTGCCGATCCAAATGGGTTTTTGCCATATTGGGTGAATGGGTTCTGCCTTATCCATAGTTAGAGTCTAAAAGCATAATGCGGGGCTCTAATTCCCATAATCCACTTCACCCCGCAGCATCGGCCACACAGCATCAATCGCATTGTGTACTCAGGCTTGGCAGGGTCAGGTTTATAAAACATGGAGACATTGAAGATATTTAGTTTAGCAAACGCCTTTGCACATTGGGGTGAGATTTGGAGTGGGACTGTATAGCGAAAACTTATATTTCCTTTGTTTTCAAATTCGCCTTCGCCTTCCCACATGCATCTTTTGCTTTTTATTCATGAGTTTGATATAGACAGGCAAACAGAGACATGGGAAAGAAAATGAAACTTTGGCGCGACGGTTCTGTTGTTTCTGAATTGATTTGATGCAGCATCTCTCATGAACCTTCACCTTTAAATCAGAGCCAGCTGAACTCACAGCAAGACCTTGGCAGAATCTGACGAACTTGGAAAGAACAAGTGCAAATCACAAAGGCTGCAATAGTTTGAGAAGTTGAATATTTTATGCCAAACAAACTTAATGTACTGGATGTGGCTCTGCGGTGTGTTCGCTGCAGGAAAAGATTAATAATAGCCTTTATATAATTACCTAAAAAGCCTGGTGGGACATAATTCGCTCAAAGCAGAAGAGAGCATGATGGACCATGACTGTGTAGTTCAGGTTTCCTTTGTCTGAATCGTTACAAAGACCCTATTGTCAAGGTGTTATTTCACAAAACCAGTAAACCAGGGCATATTCATTTAAAAAATGCTATTTTTCTAATGACCCTTTACACACCTAAAGCTTGTAATTTAGAACAATGCTTGACGGACAGTGAGGTGAGATGTAATGGGTATTTGTTATCATTTTGAGCGGTATGGTTTTTTGAAATTGTTCACTGCGTGTGTTCTTGGTTTTAATGTGCTTGGTATGTAAATGAGTTAAATTTGAATACTTTAACTAATTTGCATATCACCTATACACATTCTCAGTTGCTCTCTTAAAGGGATACTCCACTTTTTTTGGAAATAGGCTCATTTTACAACTCCCCCAGAGTTAAACAGTCGAGTTTTACCGTTTTTTTCGAATCCATTCAGACGATTTTCTGATTTTTAGAAGAGTATCAGTAATCAGACAGTTTCTGGTCTCATTGACTTCCATAGTATATTTTTTTCCTACTATGGAAGTCAATGAGACCAGAAACTGTCTGGTTACTGACATTCTTCTAAATATCAGAAAATCGGCTGGATGGATTCGAAAATGGTAAAACTCAACTGTTTAACTCTGGGGGAGTTGTAAAATGAGCCTATTTCCAAAAAAAGTGGAGTATCCCTTTAAGGTGTGTCATTCACATCCTTGCATTTTGAACATTTTTGTCCTTAATTTTAATAAAACTATAACAAATAAAATGTACAAAAAATAATTTGATATAGTAAATGTTCAAATGATAATTTAATCAATTTGATGCAATATTTACATATTCATAATATTAAATAAAATACTCATACAATACTAAAATACAATGTGGGATGCATTTTTAATATCTAGCAGCTTTATTTTACGAAATCATCTTTTGAATATACCTGTAAGTGTTTCTCTCTGTTTCTGTTTGTTTTTGTGTCTTGCGTGTCCCTGTAGGTTCATTTTTTCTACCCACTCCAGTGCCCTGCAAATATCCCACCCCTGTCTGCAAACCCCTCACTCCATTCCCTTTCCTCCTCCCCTATCCTCAGCAGAGGCTCTCTCACGCGTGTCCACGCAATCGCAGGGCTGTAATTGGTATGGTTTACACTTCCTTAAGAGCAAATGGAAGCCTGGCTAGACAGACAGCATTGCGGCAGCCAGAGCTGAGGGGAAAAACACATGGGTCCGCAGAGGCCAGGCTTTTCTTTTACAAATTCTAAGCACGTGCTCTGCCTTTTTTTGGAGGGTCCTCTTGTGGGGACATTGAGGGGTAGGTTTGTTTAAATAGCTTCCAGAATCATTTCCCATTAAGCCTGTGTTGGGTTCAATTAATGTGAGCAACATGGCTTTATGGGGAGATCCCCAGTCGAGAGCTGTGAGTAAGCAGAAGCTCTTCTTTCGACCTGATGTTTTTATTCCCGAACCTGCTGAGTATCTGACTCCCACACTGTCTGTCTATCACATTCTGTTTTTAAAAGAAGAATCTGAAGCCAAACATTTCATGCTGACTGACACAATGCTCCTTTTGAAAGTGTTTTAGTTTACCACCCACTCAGTGGACTACTGTTGTGGATATTGTCAATTGATTCACAAAGTGTACGCGTTTGATTTGACTATGCATCCGACCACAAATTTATGATGTTGTGATTAGCTCAGAGATCAGTTGTGTCGCTTATACAAGTTTGACTACATTAAATATTTTAATATGTAGATCAATATGATGTACATCTTAAGACCAAAATATTGGAATAACCAATGATTGAATTTTTTTTTCTTTGGCTGTCTGGCAAATTTATAAAAGTGTACACTGTATGCTATAAAATATGTGGAAACATTTTATATTTATATGCAAATATTGTACAAAAAAGTATTTAGAATATACATGTATATCTATAGAGTTCGCAAATTTGATTGGCCAAGCACAATAGTGCAGTCCAACAGCATTGGAACTGGATGTGACTGTCTTTATGATTGAGTCAATGAATTGTTCATTTAAATGATTCATTGAATCATTCTGGAATGAAACAAAGGACTCACTAAGTCCGAAGCCATGCTTGTTTGAGACCGTTAAAAAAGTATGTTCTATATGAATGCGTGTTGTATGAATGAAATTTGGATGTGCTACATCCTACAGCGTCAATTGTGTCGCTTCACTGCCATTCAAAAATCCTCCCCAGTGGCCTCATGGGATAGCAAAGCGTCTAGTGGATGAGCAGTGTAAAAATGAATACGCTTTATCTAATCAATAAAATTGTGACCACAGATTACGAACAATATTATTAATTAAATTGAACAAATTAGAATTGAGTAATAGTTAATCAAATTATTCCTTAAATGTTAACCATTTAAAATAAGTAAAGTTTACACCAAAAAATTCAACAAAAATATCTGAATAACAAGGAGAATCACTGAAGGAGAAACCCAAATCAAACACCGATCACCATATTGGTGACTTAAATGTAAGTTTTCTTTTTGTAAATTTTACTCATTTTAAATGGTTTACTTTTAAGGAATTAATTCCAATAATTATTACTCATTTCTAATTTGTTAAATTGAATTAATAATATTGCTTGTAATCTGTCGACCCAATTTTTCTTATTAGATAAAGCGTATTCAACTATGAATTCAACCACACTCAGCTCACATAATGTTTAATACTATATTGAGTCAATGAATATTTCACTCAACCAATTCATCATTCATTAACGAAAAGGTGACTCTTTATGAGTGAGTCATCAAATCATTCATTCATCCAATTAATTCAATAAGGTTGATTCATCCATGAACGCTACTAAAGTTTGTTGCGTGAAGAGCCTCTATGGATAAAACTGCTTTGGCTTTGTTTGGAGCTATTTTCGTTGACGTGAACGAATCATTCATGATCGACCCATCTCTACGTCATGTCTATTGAATTGTTGTTTGAAGGCAGTATCATACTAGTATGTTTGTGTATTATTTAAAAACCACTAGAAGATATCAATGGAAAGCATATATATTTATAACATTTTCTTTAGCGTTCATGGTCAGACGTGCTTATGTATTGTAGGTCTTTGGTGCCAAGCGAAAGTGTCTCTGTTGCTGCTGTGCGACTGTTTTCTGCCGCTCTCCATGATTAATGAAATCCATAAGCCCCTTCTGCCCTTTCTAATAGATTTATGGACTGCATGGTACAATAACTTAGTGTTTCATTGTACATTTGTTTTCCTTACATTGATATTTGTCATGAGAGAGCTCCAGGGCTGGCCCCTAGGTGCCGAGCGGCCTGATTTGATTGGCAATCAGTCTATCACACTCACCGCTGGAAGAAGGCAGAAGCTGAGTGACTTTCTAATATAGTCACACTGCATCTTATAATTTATCATTCTAATAGCAATGAATGGTGGATTTTTTATCATTTTATATGTTTAAAATTTAAAATTCTTTCCGTCTGAAGTTGACTTACGTTACGATTTATTTGAGCAAATTTTACAATCCTTTTGACCCTTAAAATTAAAGAGTTTCTTTGTTGCTACTGTACTTTTAAGACTAATGTACTGTATATTAAAGGGATACTCTACTTTTTTTGGAAATAGGCTCATTTTACAACTCCCCCAGAGTTATACAGTTGGGTTTTACCATTTTCGAATCCATTTTGATTTTCTGATATTTAGAAAAATATCAGTAACCAGACAGTTTCTGGTCTCATTGACTTCCGTAGTTGGAAAAAAAAAATATACTATGGAAGTCAATGAGACCAGAAACTGTCTGGTTACTGATATTCTTCTCTATGGATGTCAATGGGAACAAAAACTGTCTGGTTTATTCTTCTAAATATCAGAAAATCAGCTGAATGGATTCGAAAACGGTGAAACCCAACTGTTTAACTCTGGGGGAGTGGTAATATGAGCCTATTTCCAAAAAAAGTGGAGTATCCCTTTAATGGCATCTGCACTCTAAAAAATGCTGGGTTGTTTTAACCCAACGTTGGGTCAAATATGGACTAACCCAGCAGTTGGGTTAAATTTTTACATTACATTTTTAACCCAACATTTCGGGTTTGTCCATATTTGACCCAACGTTGGGTTAAAACAACCCAGCATTTTTTAGAGTGTGGAATTAGGGACTAACCTCTGGGCACTGATGTAGTTTACACTGTTGTTCGTCAGGATATTTACTGAGTTTATAATTGTGTCAAAAGGCTTGTTTTGGAATATGGTATAATTTAAAAATTTGCACCTGCTCTTATTTGTATCTCATGCTTATTCAAGCAGTTAGACGACAGGAGGACTGCTGAGACACAATTACTAAAAGTTATTAATGCAGCAGCTGCAAGCATTGTTTCAACCAGCAACTTGGAGAAACTTTGTTTCCAGAGATGGCTATAACCGTTTCTCTTGATACTGGAAAGTAACTTTAATGAAATACTTCCTACAAATGTGAATAATTCGACAGAAACATACAGTACAGTTGATTTTGAGGCTGCTCTAATGGAGACTCAGTTTGAGCAAGCTGATCAAAACAGCAGCCTCAATGAAGAGCAGCTGGGGTTACATGCTCAACCAAATATTTCTGAAGCATTTTTTAGACCAGAAATCCAAAGAGAGTCATATTCAAAGCGACGTAATCAAGCGGCGCGGAGTGAAGTACAAAAATGTTCAGTGATTCCAGATAGGATTTGACAGAGCATCTCTTGAGAGGACAAGTCTGCAGGACCTTCTTTTGAGGTCAAGAAAGAAATGTACAGTGTGGATACTGTGAGACAGTACATGTATTGGCATTAATGTCTTTTCATGGATATATCAACTGACTATTATTTGATAGTTTCTGTTTTATTCTTGAATTGTTGTATATAATAATAAACTGTATGCAGGACATGCAGGATGCTCTTATTAATATATTTGAAAGAAGTCTCTTATGCTCACTAAGGCTGCGTTCATTTGATTAAAAACACAGTAAAATATATTATATTGCGGATTGGGCTGTGCAAAGATTAATTGCGATTAATCACATCCAAACTAAAAGTTTGTGTTTACATTGTATATTTGTGTGTGCTGTGTATAATTATTTTGTATATACATTAAAAATGCTGGGTTCACCTCAATTTTGGGTCAAAAAGGGACAAACCCAACCATTGGGTTAAATTTTTTTTATTAAATTTTTAACCCAACATTTGGGTTTGTCCGAATTTGACCCAAAATTGGGTTAAAACAACCCATCATTTTTTAGAGTGTATAAATACACACATGCATGTATATATTTAATAAAATGTGTTATTCATATATAAAATATTTATATATAGGCTAGATTATGTATTTATTTATATATATATATATATATATATATATATATAATATAGTATTTCAAAATTTTACAGAGCGTGTTACTAAGCGAAAAAGCGATTTTTTTTTTTTTTGAGACGTGGCCGGCCGGCCTTGCTCGCGGGCTGTTGTATGTGCAGGAACTCTTCATCAGAGAGAGTGAGTGTGGTCAGGTCTCAGGCAGACACCGTGAAATGGACCCGGCTGTGGTTCACGGCTCCGGGCCCGGCACATTTGCTAAGGGCCATTAACGTCATGCCTTACCGGGACCCAGCGGTCTGCCATTCACCCTTTCTGCAACCCCCGAGTGTGCTGAATCTGTGGAGAAATTGTGCACGGACCTTTTCTGGTAGAATTCATACAGACCAGAGAACCGCTGACATTGAGGACTGATGATGTCTATTAGTCATGTTTTTGAAAGGTTCAAGAGGTTTTAGATTGTCAGAAATCAAGTCATAAATACTGTGATTATAGTGGTGCTTGCTACTGCACGGATGAGGGACTTAAACAATCCTTTATGCTAGCATTGATGAGTGACTTGTCCCACGCGTTTATGCTACGGACATGAATGATACTTTATCAATCAAATAGCTTGGCTCGTTGAAATGGGCATTTTTTATTTTATTTATTTTTTTCTTGATTTGATCCAGTAAACAACCACTTTGTAAAATCAGGGGTACCCCATAGAAACATGAATTTACATGGGAAAGCAGTACTATTAATTTCATTTAAAAAATACTCACATTGACGTCTTAATATCAACATAACCCTAGTGCAGAATTTGTGATGTAGTTTTATATTTACATTACAACATTACTCTTTAAAAGTCGTATACATTACCATTGCAAAATGTATTTGTAATATATCCATAGTTATATTATAAATAGATGCATGAAATGTATCAAAAGTGACAGTAATGGCATTGATCATTTTACAAAAGTTTTCTAAATGTTTTTGTTTGTTAGTTTTTTTTTAACTTTCTATTTTTCAAAGAATCCTGAAAACAATGTGTCGTGGTTTCCACAAAAATATTAACCAGCACAATCATCTATCATTAGAATGTTTTCTGAAGGATCATGCGACACTGAAGACTGTAATGATGCTGAAAATTCAGGTTTACCATCACAGGAATTATTTCCGTTTTTAAAAAAAAATTGAAGCAGTTATTTTGAATTGTGATATATTTCACAATATAACTACTATTACTGTTTTTAGTGTATTTGATCAAATAAATGCAGTATTGTGAGCATAACTCTTTCAAAAACTTTTTTTTACATAAACCTAGAAATCTTACTTTATTTTTTATTTTTTATATATTTACCTAAACCTAAATCTTAACTAAACTTTTGAATGGTAGTGCATATCGGTATACATGTGCATATACATGTACATGTTGTGTTGATATAATGGAATGTTTCTTTTTTACAAAAGAAAATGTTGCATATAAATGTTTCCTTTTGGTGGGTCAATGGAAGATAAACGTTCTCCCGGCTGCGATAGTAAGCCCCAAACATTAGTAAATGCTTTAGTAAACTTGAGAGGGCATATGTTCTCTTTGATAACCCCTCCATTTCCTGTTATTCTGTTTTTGAGCAGCCGTAGAGTACAATAGAGGAATATTTCTAAGGAAATGAGAAGCTAAAGCAGCCCTGCTCTGGGACATTTACTGACCTCTGATTTTTGTTTTTCTCCATGTTTGTTTTGTGCACTGTTGACGGAGGTCGATAACTGTTGCTTATTTTCCCTCAAATGCTTGAATCAATACCATTGTGCATCTCTCTGCCCTATGCACCATCTGAGACTGTGTACTATTTTAGAGAGTTGACCAACCTCTCTCTCTCTCTCTATGCTGAAGGGACACAAAGACACCGGCAATCAAAGCAACCTAGTTCCATCTCTATTTCACGGAACACTGCATGTGTGGAACAGACGCACATCTGATTAGTCAGTCTCCTACGACAATTTTTTAGACTGAATGAATAACAGTTGAGGAAGTTTGACTACTTTCAGAAAAGTTTCAGTCCATTTGAGGTTCGTCCGCATATAAGAATAAAATACCATATTTCATTTACCATTGATTTTGCAATCTGCCATCCAACAGATCGATAAACAAGTATGCGGGGGGTTGAGTGCGTCAGTCCCTGGTTTAAACATATTGTTCCTTTCGGTTTAATCTGTTTCCACATTAACCCTTTAAATCTGAAAGCTGACCTCTATACACACCAATAAAGGTGTTCTGTGTCTGACAAATGCATGACTGTCAGTTGGACTCAGTGAGGTGGAACGCAGCCGTAATGCAGGTTGTGATTATGGTTATGACTACTGACGTATAGTTGGACAGCTAACCTTTGCTGTCGTCTAACGCTCACTTAAAGATAATCCTTGAAAACACCAATAAATAAATGCAATGTTAAATTATTAATATAATCTTCAACCACTTATTAAAGCAAGCTTAATGTTTAAAATAATGTGTAAATAATCTTAAACAATAAATAAATAAAGTATATATATATATATATATATATATATATATATATATATATATATATATATTAGGGCTGTGATTAATCGCATCCAAAATAAAAGTTTGTGTTTACATAATATATGTGGGTGCATTGTGTATAATTATTTTGTATATATAAAAGTAGACGCACATGCATGTATATTTAAGAAAAAAATATTATTTATATATAAAATATTTATATTTATATATAATATAAATTATATATAAATCTATATACAGTATATACGTGAAAATATTTCTTAAATATATACAAGCTTATGTGTGTATTTATATATATATAAAATAATTATACACAGTGCACCCACATATATTATGTAAACACAAACTTTTATTTTGAATGCGATTAATAGCGATTAATCGTTTGACAGCCCTAATATATATATATATATATATATATATATATATATATATATATATATATATCATACATGCTAGGCTAATGTAGGATTTTGCAAAAAAAAAAAAAAAAAATATATATATATATATATATATACAATTTTGTTTAGCAAATATCATATATGTACTACTGGTCAAAAGATAAAAAATAAATAAATAAATAATAAATAAATAAATAAAAACAATGCAACATGATTTATTAAAATAATATTTTTTTTCAGTGTATTTTAAAAATGTAATTTTTTCTAGTGATGGCAAAGCTGAATTTTTAGCTTCCATTTTCTCCAGTCTTCAGTGTCACATCATCCCTCAGAAATCGTTTCGCAAAATTGCAAAAAGTCCAAGCATATAAAACAATTAAAACAACAACAAATAGCCACTATAATCTCGAGCGAAACTGAAATAAGAGTGAGTGTGGCACATTGAATGTGGTTGCCTTTTCCTGCTTGATTGTCACAATAAAGGCATCGATTTCACCAGCCACTCCAGTCAGATCAATCGCGTAGGCCGTTTTCAATGTGTGTTTACTCTACAGACTGCCAGATTAGATTATGTGCGCCCAGGTAGGGGGCCCTGAGTGCGAAAAAACCCTCCAGAAATCAATCCCTCATTGGCACGGCGCTCTGAAAGCGCTGATCTTGAGCATATGTCCTCTAATTACTCTGATGGGAGCTTGCTAATGGGCACCGAGCCGGCCTCGCGCTCACTGCGAATGCTCGTTAATGTCACTGTCACAACGTAGATCCCCGGGCCCTGAGATCAAGGCCGAGGAGCGTGGACAGCCCCTAACCGCCCCAGCTTCCTCCGCTAGTACATGAAACCCTCTCCCCCCTGTCTAATTGCTCTCTGAATTATTAACCTCAATGAAAGGAGGACAGTGTCCCATTTGACCCTGCTTATATAACTGAAGGTTTGGGTGCCGGGGCTTCATATGAAATGTGTGAATGCATGCATATTTAACCATCTGTGGAAGATTTGCCATTTGCAGGTTATTACCGACTCTGACCTCTCGTATGGGTTTCTGCATATTACACTCAAATAAGCGCGAGAGATCAGTCTCAGGTCTGTTTTGTTGAATTTGTAGCCGCAGAAAAAGGGAAAAACTGCACTCTGTTCTGACAAATTTAATTAGCTTGTGAATTAGAGTGAATTAATCGCAGCTGTGGGTGTGTGGTAGTATTGTGATGTCTCCACAGGTAAGGAAAATGCCTGTTCGCAGCACTGCCGACGACTGTGAGTAATTATGTTTGTTTTTTAATACCCGTGTTTTGGCGTAATTGCCAGTCCCAGCATGCCCACACACCTGCAAGAACAAATGTGATTTATTCATCAATTCAATGGTAGAGGTTTACACATTATAAAGCGTAAACAATTCCCCCGTGGTATTGTAAATAATTCAATAGGTTATATGTTAATAATAGATAAATTCTACTGTCTCTGTAAATAGCTTGTAAATGTCACACACTGCTTTTTAAGGTGGCATGTTTAACCAGCATGTATTTCATCATCTCAGTTGCCAGATCTCCTACTTTATGTGGAATGCTGTTTTCCATTAAATAGAATCGCTTGTTTTAGAGAGTAAGGCAAGCGGACAATATTTTTAAAGGTTATTCTGAATTTTGTTCGTTTTTGATGGTTGTTGGAGAAGCAACTGTAGATTATTAGGAGCTTGTATGTGCAGTATAAATGAATTCAGTTAAAATAGTGACACTGTAAAAAATAAAACGGTAATTTTACCGTAAAAAAAAAGAAACGAAGCTGTGGTTGCCAGAACTTTACCGTCAAATATACGGCAGCAACGTTATTGGGTCTACAGACTTAACTTAAAATTTACAGTAATAAATCATATTTCATTATCTGATATAATATTCATTTACCAACCTATTGAAGTATTGATATCTGTTTAGTACCATTGTAATACACTGAGTCACATGATCAATCAAAGCTCATCACAAACATCTGTTTCGCAAGAAGGTTATAACTTGTATCTGCAGTGTTATTCGCACAAACATTAAACACCATCATGGTAATACACATGAAATAAAAAAAAATTGCAATAAACATTAATTTAGCAACATTAAATGTAACATAAAACCCTAATGTACATAACTGATTAGGAAAAAACAACAACAAGAAAACTATTAGGAAAGTTATTTCAACGAAAATACATAAAATGTGAAGTGTCACAGGGAATTGTGGGGATGTTAATTTACGTTTTTTTCACTGTAAATTATACAAAGAGTTGTTCTTTTTCACTTTCAAAAACGGTAAATTTAACGGTATTTTACGTTAAATTTACAATAAATGTACCATGAGATTTATCACAGTTATATACCGTATATAGTACGAAAACTTTCTGTTAAACAATAACAGTTTTGCACTGCAGCATTTTTACAGTCTTTTACCGTTAAAGTCACGATTATTTTGAATTTTTTGAAAAAGTTTTCGTTGAATGAACCAAATGACTGGAAAAAAGATTTGTTAATTTTGATGAACGAGTTCGAACAGGAGAGTCACGAACGCGCATCACAGAACATTTGTGCTTATAAAACTTCAACTTTTTTATTTATTTTTGAAATGAGCGATCGTTTCGCTAGATACAAACCTTATTCATCGTCTGGTATCGTTTAAAGCCCTTTGAAGCTGCACTGAAACTCTTATTTGGACCTTGAACCGTTTCGTGCCCAATGAAGTCCATTATATGGAGAAAAATCCCTGTTTTCATCAAAAACTTTTTCTTTTCGACTGAAGAAAGAAAGACATGGACATCTTGGATGACATGGTAGTGAGTAAATAATCAGCAAAAGTTTTTTTTTTTTAAAGTGAACTACTACTTTAAGAGGGCTATGCACTCTACATTATATTGTAAATAAAACAAAGATTATTGGAGCTTTTTGTTTTACAAGAACATACTATTTCACTTAGAAATGTCACTTAATGTTGTTACTTGCCATTTATTTGTAATCATTTAAGTAAAAATGTTTCAAAGTATATCCTTTACTCATTTTTTATGTTCAGTTTATCTTTAAATCTGTAATCAGATTTATTTGTAGAGGCAAATCAATATTTTTTTAAAATGAGGATGACATCACTGAATTTTATCATAAATTTACATTAAGCACATCTATTAAAACTAAAAAGAATATACAAAACAAAATTACTGTATGTACACTGGGACAAGAACCTAGTGGCGAACAGCAGAGTTTAACTAAATATTGTTTATAAATAAGATGAATCATTGAATCTTTTTGAATCGATTCATTTAATCAATTCTTCTAAATGAACTGATTCATTAAAGTAAATAATGACTATTACTGAAAACAGTTACTGAAAATGCTATTTATTTCATAGTATTGCTTGTGGTAAAAATGCTAGTGACCTTGTTGTGTCTGAAGGACAGTCAAGCAGCTTTTGACTTTGACCGAAGTGCCTTGACCTTGTGGCTTTGGGGAGAAGATTGCGAAAAGTGTGGGGATTCGCTACAGCAGTCGGGAGATCATCCTCCCAGAATGTCACTTCACAAATGTGTTTCTCTTTCCATGATAAATGTCCTAGATCAGGTTGATGACACTCAGGGAGAAAGCTATTTATGGAGTAACTAATGGGATATAGGAAATCACAACCCTACTTACACAGATATAGGTCTTTTCGCTCTCATTCCAAACATTTTGTAGCTAATCAGAATGTATTCCTATAAATTGCTCAATGGTGTGTCCCAACAACATTCCCTTTGGGTGTGTAAATGATGTGGTTTGGATCATTGGTTCCTGTCAGAACTGTGTTGATTGTCTGGTGTCTATTGGACTGTGATTATTTAATCTGGTTCAATGATGCAGAGGAAGCATCAGGATGTGTGTTTACTTCACTTCGGAAAGATCGAAGTGACAGCTTCATACTACCACAAATACTATGACGCACACCGATGATTCAAAAATGAAATAATGGCCACCTACATACTGTATTTGTGGCTTGAGCTCGCTGCTCCCTTCCAAATATTAGTTAGCTAGTTAGGAGAGATTTTCTCATTTATTCTCTCTTCCTCGCTCACTCACTCAGTCACTCTCTTGAGCTCAGCCGAGTCAATCACAACATCATTTCAAGTGGATAGTTCATTAAGCAATGCAAATTGGAAAATGAAGTGAGCTCTTTAAAAATGCCACCACAAGCACCTCTCCTGTCATCAGCGACAATCCGAATTTAAAGTTAATGCTAAAATAGTCTTTACTTGAAATGTATTTAGTCTATAATTGTTTGCGTTTTTAACATCTACAGTCGCAATTCAAATCTAAAGGATAGTTTAATCGCACTTTAATTGGTTACAAAGAATTGTGCCGGAGAGACAAGGACACGTTCATTTGATCAAAAGACATTTATAATGTTCAGATTTTCTTTTGAAATCTTACCAATCCTGTAAAAATCTTTTTTTTTTCTCAACCAATCGCATGAGTTTAGGGGTGGGGCTATCTGTTTAATGTGATTGAAAGGGGCGTGTCCAGGGAAACCCGTTTGAAAGCCTCCTTATTTTTGCATTTAGTGATGCTAGCGGCACAGACATTACATGCTTAACCTTTCAAAGAGGGATACAAAGACAAAGCCAGACGGATCAACATCTAATTTCTCCAGAGCTTGCTCCGTTTTGATTGATATGCATTTCAGCTCAGATTGGGTTTGAGAAAAGTTGGATGGTTGACAGCAGTCTCTCTACACAGTCCCTGAGATTGATAGATTACCATGTCAGTATAGTTTCGGTTCACATTTTGTCATTATGACAGCAGAATATACATTTGTATTCAAAATGTGTGGTTTTGATTATGTTGCTGTTCCTCTCACGATTAGACTGTTATACTTCCACACCCGTCCCGCTGGTCTCACATGAACCACAGTACATTTGGATCATCGAGTTGAGTGTCATTGTGAGTAGAGTACAAGCTGCGGCTGTTGACTTAGACACTTTAGCAACACCTTGCCTTTCTGCCATAGAAGCATCAATAACTGTCTGAGTGTATATATAGTTATATAAACTTTTGGGCCACAGTACTGTATGTCAAGGTACTCTAAGATAGAGGATAGTGGCTCGCTGTCACAGTCCCCATGCTGAGATCAGTTATTCCCTGAGTTTCCTCTCTCCCTCTCTCTCCTGAAGTCACCCGAGGCCTCCGTCCTCCTGTACAGTACGTTCTCCAACTGACAGCTTGCAGATCCTATCTCTGTAATTCAGGATGGGATTCATTGCTCTTTGGAGCCACATAAAATCTGTATTACATCCATAAAGAATTTGAGCACTTTCTTTCAGTGTATTTTCATCCACCATTTAACTCAAATAGGTGTACAGTACTGCTGTAGTCAGTAGTCAGGTAAAAACTATCTATCTATCTATCTATCTATCTATCTATCTATCTATCTATCTATCTATCTATCTATCTATCTATCTATCTATCTATCTATCTATCTATCTATCTATCTATCTATCTATCTATCTATCTATCTATCTATCTATCTATCTATCTATCTATCTATCTATCTATCTATCTATCTATCTATCTATCCATCCATCCATCCATCCATCCATCCATCCATCCATCCATCCATCCATCCATCCATCCATCCATCCATCCATCCATCCATCCATCCATCCATCCATCCATCCATCCATCCATCCATCCATCCATCATTCTACCTATCATTCTACCTATCATTCTACCTATCCTTCTATCTATCATTCTTTCAATCTTGTTTTATCAATTGGTATATCGTTCTATCTTTTATTCCATCCATCCATCCATCCATCCATCCATCCATCCATCCATCCATCCATCCATCCATCCATCCATCCATCCATCCATCCATCCATCCATCCATCCAATCAGTTATTGTTAAATTTCATGCTGTTATCATATCAAAGATCCATTGATGTTTTCAAACTTCTTATATTTTTTTAAAAATCGAATGTTTCCATGACTCAAGTTTACCCTTAAGCATCAGCGTAGTTCAGAACTACTTAACATTCGCTTATTTTACACACGACTGGATATGATCTTGTCATCTTCTAAACGACTAGCTGCTCAGTCCTGATGAGTCCAACGTAGAACCGCAGGCACCTTCTAAATGCCACAGCTATAACAATGCCTCTAATTATATTGTGTCTGTTGCCGTCAATGTCTTGCTGCTCTAGAAGCAGATGAGACATGGTACCCTCACCTCCGTCAGCCTAATGTCCTCCTGTCATGTTCAATGAGTCAGCGACTGAGTCTTCCAACACCACTCCGCTTCATCAGAGCTTGTATTGAGGTAATCAAGAAAGTGCTATTCAGTTACAAGAGTTTTAAAGATCATGTCATCAATGAGCAAAGGTTCATCTCTTTAACACTCTCACTTCACTTATTTATACATAAATACAGATATATAGTATAGATAGATAGATATTTACTGTGACTATTCAACCCTCAGTTTCCTTTTGATCTCTCATATAGAGTCAAGCGTTTTTGTTGCTCTTTGCATGCGATCAGTGGATTGCCAAGTGTAATTAATCAAGCACAATACTCGATTTTTTTTTTCTGGCTTGTCAGATTGATTGTTTTTAAATGCCTTTGTGTGCTAACAATATCACATGCTTGTCTGCGGTGGCCGTATAGCACAGTATTTTTAGCAGCGAGTGGCAGAGATCAGCATTTCTGGACACGGTCGAACAAAAGCATTGAAAGCAGCGAGCTCATTAATCTGACAGGGGTCACAGGCTAAATCTAAGCATCCCACTGTGTTATCTAAATGTATTAAGACATCTTTTCTCAGAAAGTTCTGGTTGCAGTGAATGTTCTCTTTTGTGCTGTAATGCTATGATATCCCCTAAAAAGTCATTTTTAAAATAAAGTTAGAGTGGCAAACCGCAAAGTACAGTACGGCTGCTACTGATTCCAGCTTTATTTATTTTTTTTATAAACTTTGATGGATGAAAAGCACCGAGCCGAAGACATTTTATCGGACTCGGGAGCAGGAGAGGTCAGCGTGTGCAGTTATTCACTTTTTGACTTTTAGTACTTGGACTCTCTCTCTCTCTCTTTCTTTCTCTCTTTTGTCTCTTTGGTAACAGTTCCTCTGTGGCAGTAAAGAAATTGAAAACCGTGACTCACTGATAAGGAGCACAATTGGGGGGCAGTCTGAGGGCTGTCAGATGCAATGTACTGTCTGAAAAGACAAGAGAAAACGATGGAAGGGCATGTCATGTTCTTTCAGAGTTTTTCCAAACTTATCTGCTAGATTATTGTCCCCAAGTGGCTCTTTAAAATGTAATTGTCCTATCTTGGACTCTTTGTTCCCTAATAGCTTTATCCGAGAGGATTGCTTAGTCGGGGGAATTTGTGCAAATTTTATTTCTTAAAGTGTTGCTGTACTTGCTTAATTCACACATCTCAGACATCTCTGAGTTGATCAGATTCACAATGTCCAAAACCTTAGTAAGCTGCCTCACTATTTATAAACTATCCACACAGACACCACATTATAAATGCTCTTCTTTAAGGCCATTGCACACCGAGTCTGAAAATTTGGTATGCGTTTTTTCGTATTTGTGATTCGGTGGCTCTGAATTTTCAAAACACCATTCAAACTGCTTGCTACAGATGAGAAAAACGCAGAAAATCACCCCGATTCGATTTTTTTTTATTACGGAGGCAGTGTGCAAGCGGGATTGACATAACGTGAGGTCGTATGTATTTTTTAACGTGCAAAAATTTCGGACGCGAATTTCAGACTGCAAGGCTTTGTCGTTGAAAATTACTGCCGCTTCATTTGTTTTATAGTTAGTTACACTGAAAAATTCGATTATAATTACTATTTTTAAAATGTGATGATACTGTTATGATAGCATTATTGTCAGATTTATTTGCTAATTTGAGGTATGTTAATGAAACATATGCCATTTTGGAGATTTTTGTGGTTGTGTTTATATTTTCCAATGTTTTCCTGTATCTTCTAAAGAGTATTAGATTGGATTCTCCTGTGTATTGGGATTTCTAGAGCCACTAATACTTGACTACTGGGAATCGTGCCTATGATGTCTAAAAATGCTGTCCAGCTCACTAGAGTTTTTGGAATAGTGTATCATGGTGCATTTTTTCTGTCTGTACACCTGTGTGAGTGATTGTTCATATGGTTCATGTTCATGATGGTTCTCTTCATCTCTAGCAGGCTGTGGTCAGGTGACTGTGACTGACAGCTAGGGGCATATGTCCCTGTCCCACAGGGGTTTTGTGTAGAGAACTGAAGGTGCATCACACAGAGAGTGGAGTGTGTGTTATGTGCCGAATAATGAGCATCTAGAGCTCCCCAAGAAACAGGTGGTCCTACATCTGTGGAGTAACCTGCCCACTTCCAAAGCCAATAGAACAAGGGGAATTTTCCTCAGGTCTGCTGTCTTTCTATAACTGCAGTCTGATGTGATTGCATAAGACTGACCCATAATGCACAGAACTCTTTTCTTCTCCTCTAACATGCTCTTCTACTTTGAGTTCACCCCAAAATGTAAATTCTGTCATTAATTACTTACCTTCCCCAGCTTTAACCCAGCCAACTTTTGTATGTGGGGGCCATGCGGTTAGAAATGGCCTGAAAAATGGGCTTTGTATGGGATTGTCCATGGGGTCATAATGGGCCCATGTTATTTCCACAGATGGATTTCATGTAGAATTGCACCCGGTACTACTGTAGGTGGGACCCAAGTGGGTAACATGCATAAGACCCATCTCGGGCCCAACTTGATTTAGTGAATGTATTGACTGATAAGATGTGTACTGAATGCAGTAGTTGCTTTTATCAAAGTGTCTGCTAAATGCATAAATGTAATGGATGTGGCTCAGGTTCCCCTTTTTTATTATCAGTTTTATCATCCGGCTGGTAAAAACAGTAAATCAAAACACATAAAAAAAAAAAAGTGACATCAAAACTCTTCTCTCCAAAACGCATGATTAACGCATAATGCATGTCCGTAGTGCAGGCTATGTTACAGTAAGTATTAAAGATTAAATCCTTTCTTCAAATCCTTGACACTTAGCATTTGTTTTCTTTATTTTAGTATGCTGCACAGCTCAGTGCTGTGAATAGACTTCAGCGGTTAATCAAATAAATGGATGGCTATTCATCTTGGCAGGGACAGCCACCTTTCAATCCAGTGTCTAGTACATTTAAACCCCCAAACTCTCTCTCAATCCAGACAGCATGTCCAGTTAATCCAATTTATTTTATGTACAGAATAGATTTCCATAACTATGGAAGCTTGTTTCCGCCACAGAATGAAAAATAAAAAAGGTAATTGTGACTTTTATCTCACAAATCTGACTTTTTTTTCCGCACAATTGCGAGTTTTCATCTCCCAATTCTGACATTATTTCTCAGAATTGCGAGATATAAAGTCGCAATTGCGTGTTATAAAGTCAGAATTGCGAGATATATAGTCAGAATTGCGAGGTATAAAGTTGCAATTGCGTGTTATAGACCATTTCAAAAGATGTAAACAACACTGGCCCAGAAACACTTCCTGTTTCAGTTTGTAACTGTTTTCTTTATTTCACATGTAAAGAAAACATCTTAAAGATGTTTGTTTAACTTTTTGATTCAGTTTTAAATGTTCTGTTGGTTGTATTTTATCACAGCTTTTATGTAATGTTAAAAAACTGAAACAGGAAGTGCTTCTGGACCAGTGTTGTTTACATCTTTTGAAATGGTCTGTAAAGTCAGAATTGTGAGATAGAAAGTCAGAATTGCGAGATATAGTCAGAATTGCGTGATATAAAGTCCGCATTGCGAGATATAGTCAGAATTGCGAGATATAAAGTCACAATTGTGTGTTATAAAGTCATAATTGCATGATATAAAGTCAGAATTGCAAGATATAGTCAGAATTGCATGATATAAAGTCCGAATTGCGAGATATAGTCAGAATTGCGAGATATAAAGTCAGAATTGCGTGTTATAAAGTCAGAATTGCAAGATATTAATTCAGAATTGCTTGTTATAAAGTCAGAATTGCGAGATATAAAGTCAGAATTGTGAGATATAAACTATTCTGAGGGAGAAAAAAAGTCTTGTGAGTTTATATATCACAAATCTGAGAAAAGATGGCAGAATGTCGCGATATAAACTCGCAATTATGTGTTATAAGTCAGAATTGCGAGATGTAAACTCCAAATTGTGTGAAAAAAAGGTGCAATTCTGTCTTTTTTTTCTCAGAATTGCGACTTTATATCACACAATTCTGACTTTATATCACGCAATTCTGACTTTATATCTCGCAATTCTGATTTTATATGTCACAATTCTGACTTTATAACACGCAATTGCGACTTTATATCTCACAATTCTGACTTCATATCCCACAATTGTGAGATAAAAAGTCGCAATTATTATTATTATTATTATTTTTATTCAGTGGCAGAAACAAGCTTCCATACATAACACTACTTAAGGGTTTCATGATCATCAATCCACTGCTTCTGCCAGCAGAGTTTCTAGACTAAACTTTAGGAACTGACAGCTCTTCTACAGGATCTCCTGACCTCCTACGATTTCAAAACCATTTGACATCCAATCTGTAATGTAAGCCGGCAGTTCTTCTTTCCCAGAGTAAAGCTGTCACCTTTCCGTGCACATGCAGTATGCCTGAATTATTGATGGTTGACGACAACATAGTTCCAAGATTCATTGTGCAAAAAAAAAAGTCCTTTCAGGAAGAAATGGACATCAAAAATGGTGTTTACAAACACTATTATGAAATATAGAATCCTGTTACTTTCATTGTTTCCTGCCGTCTGCGAAAGAAATGAGTTTCTCTTCCATGAGCAGTGCATGTCATATCCTATTAGTCTATAAATTAGATCACACAGTTCATTTATTGTTGATCTTTTTTTTGCTCAACATCATCTCAGTTTCCTTTGTGTTTCAGAAGAAACACTTGATTTGATTCCAGTTAAAGGCAAAGCACCTGCAAAACACTGATGGAAATTAAATTTTTTGGTTAATTAATTTCTATGTCCAGCTTTATGCGGTTCGCTTGAGGAAAATAAACAAGGCTGCATTTTCAGTTAAATTGTATTACTACATCAATTGACGCCCCCATATATTTAAGAGTAATTTAAATCTGTTTCTGTTCAATGGTATAGAACATTGAGGGACAGTAGATGGACTCTAGTAATTTATTCAAGGATGACAATAGAGGTATATTGCTCAAATGGTCATCGAGGTGGAAAAATGGCCTTTAGATTCTATCAGCGTATATTCAGCTCTTTGACATCAAAGACTTTCACATCCATGATCAGATTTTAATTTGTGTGATAAGGCTGCATACAGACAGAGGACATCATGGATCTCATTCACAAAATGCAGAATGAGACATAATAATATTGCATGATTGTATGTCAATCTGTGCTATGTTAGTTAAGCATTGCGTGATTGCGATTTAGGTATTTGTGTTATGTTATGTTGTGTTATGTTATGTTGTGTTATGTTATGTTATGTTTTGTTATGTTATACCTTGTTATGACATGTTATGTTGTTATGTTATGTTATATGTTATGTTATGTTGTGTTATGTTATGTTGTGTTATGTTATGTTATGTTATGTTGTGTTGTGTTGTGTTGTGTTATGTTGTGTTATGTTGTGTTATGTTATGTTTATGTTATGTTGCGATTTAGGTATTTACATGTTTCCTTGTGAGAAGTGAGAAACACTACCCAAAAAAATTCATGTGTATGCAAGCATTCACATTTTTAATGCATAATAAAAAACTTTTTAATATAGAGGTATTTTAAATGTAATAGAAATATTTTGATGTGTGAACATGCAAAGATTTTGTGAAATGCATAGTATTTTTAATTTGCTAGCATCATAATAATTGAGGTCACGATGGTCAAGCAGGCAGAAAAAAAATGTTATTGAACATAGTTGCAGTGGCCTTTTGATTGCATTTCTCCTTTTCTTTCTCGCCCCTGCAAGGTTCTCCTGCTCTTTCCTGTGCTCAGACATTAAATGCCACCTGCTCATGTGTGTCTCTGGGCAATGCTGAAGTAGCAGGATGCCACCTGGCATTAGCTGTGTGTGTTTGTGTGTGTGTGTGTATCTGTGTGTAAGCCTCTGCCTGCAGTGTGTCCTCTGAGTTTGAACAGAACTGGGGCTTAACTCAAACTTTTCCACCCTGAAGAGGGAAGACAGCTGGGCAGAGCAGCTCGCTGTTAACATGACCGCTAGCAAGACATTTTCTCTTCGTAGTTTCCGTCAGTTGAGCTTTTCGCTTATAGCTTCTACTTCAAGGTCTACTTTTTTTCAGTGTCTGGGTTATTTCTGTACGTCTAGCCTAGTCGCAAGTTGCACGACTTGCATATAAATTATGAATATATTATATGTTTACTGGTTGCAAAAATGTGTTATGCTAAGTTATGCTATGTTATGTTATGTTATGTTTTGTTATGTTACGTTATGCTTTGTTTTGTTTTGTTTTGTTATGCTATATCTTATGTTATGTTATGTTTTGTTATGTATGCTGTACCTTATGTTATGTTATGTTTTGTTATGTTATACCTTATGTTATGACATGTTATGTTGTTATGTTATGTTATATGTTGTGTTATGATGTTATGTTATGTTATGTTGTGTTGTGTTGTGCTGTGTTATGTTGTGTTATGTTATGTTGTGTTATGTTATGTTGTGTTATGTTATGTTATGTTTTGTTATGTTATACCTTGTTATGACATGTTATGTTGTTATGTTATGTTATATGTTATGTTATGTTGTGTTATGTTATGTTGTGTTATGTTATGTTATGTTATGTTGTGTTGTGTTGTGTTGTGTTATGTTGTGTTATGTTGTGTTATGTTATGTTGTGTTTTGTTTTGTTATGTTATGCTATACCTTATGTTATGTTATGTTAATTTGAATTTTTTTTATGTTGTTTAAAGAAGTCTCTTTTGCTCACCAAGCCTGCATTTATTTGCTCAAAAATACAGTAAAAAAGGAATATATTATTACATTTTAAAATAAATGTTTTCTATTTGGCATAGCTGAATTTACTCCATTGTTATTCCAGTCTTCAGTATCATATGATCCCTCAGAAATCAATTTAATATTTATATATGTATACACATATATAACGTATTTGCGTACATGTAAATATATGTACTAAACGTAAATGTAAATCTATATGTAAAGTCATATTTAATAGTTAGTTAATATTAAGAATTGGACCCTAATCTCAAGATTTAAATATATGGTCAATATAGTATGTCCTGTGTTTCCCCCTGCTTAGTGTTTTTGGTTCAGTCCTGTTTTCCCGCTCCTCGCTAGTGTTTAGTTACAGCACCTGTGTCTTGTCTTCATCAGTTCATTCACCTGTGTTCAGTCTATTTGTTCAGCCATGCATTCATTCCCTGTGTTTTCCCTCAGTCCTGGTCCGTTCTTCTTTATGTAAGGTGTGTGTAGTGTTAATGTTACCTAGTTTTGAGTGTATGATTACCTTTTGCCCTTCATTCCTGTACCTTGTTTGAATTAGATTTATTAGTAAATGTGTGAATGTGTGCCTTTTGACTCTGGCTCTCCTACAACCTAGTAAACCACACCCGTAACTATTTACAACTTTTGCCTCAATAAACTCCTAATTACTGTTTACTAATAGTTAGTAATGTAGTTGTTAAGTTTAGGTTTTGGGTAGGATAAGGGATTCAGAATATGGTCATGCAGAATAAGGCATTAAAATGTACTAATAAACAGCCAATATCCTGGTAATATACAAGCTAATAGGCCGTGCAACAATATGGCCGTGCTAAATATCTCCAGCATCTGACATGAACTTTTCACCCCTGTAGGTGAGTGACCCCTGTGCTGTGGCAGGTCCCGTGATTAAAGGCTCTGACACAGCTGTGGATGGATGTGCAAAGGTTGACCGGGAGCCCCGCTCGGCACTTCTTATCTTTGACATCCTGTTGGTCAGTGAATGCCCAGGGTCAATTGATCCATGAACCCTGCTCTCCCCAACTGGATAACCCTCTTTATTTGGCAGGGGGTCGGCCCACCTGTCAGGATCCTAAAGGTTAGTGTCAGCACTGCACAGACCAGGTAACAAGAGGCGGAGTGAATTGGTAGAGAAGAGATTGATCCCCCTTGGTCTGTGATTTGATAGACTTAGGTGGGCTTTGTTTTGTTTTGTGAATGTGTGGTGTTCATATAGAATTATGGTTTGGACAACATTTTCAGACAGGAATGTTGTCCCAGAATCAACAAAATATGTTGATCCAGGAACATGTCTTAGCACAATTATGGTGAAACTTTTTGCCCTAAATGGACCTAAATGGAATTACACTGCATTATATGGTGGAGATTACAGTAATGAAAATTACATTTGAAAAATTTTTGGAATACAATAATAGAGTCCGTTGTGTGGCTATTTTTTTTTTTAATCATTTTGTGTATCCTGAATAGACATTTAAATAATATTTTCACATTTTTTTTTCTTCAGAATTTGACAAAAGTGCAGTTTAATTGGAAATGTCTTTTGAAAAAAATATTAGCGTAAAAATTGTTTCACTATATAATGCAGAATTAGCAACAAAATTATTTAACTTTTTGTTTTAGATATTCATAGGTTTTAATATATACATTAATATTTTATAATATAATATACTACTATAATATAAAAATATAATATAATAATTAATATTTTATAATATAATATAAATAACGATATTTTAAATATATTAAAATAATTTCATATATATATATATATATATATATATATAATGTAGCCTAAATACATTTCTGAGAAATCTATGTATATAAAATCTCTCTCTATATATAGTTTTAAGTTTTTATATTTAATTTAAATATATTTAAGTTAATAAATATATATTTAAGTTTGTTATTTTATTTTTATTTTATTTTTTATTTTATATTTAAGTTATAATATATAATAATACATATATAATAATAATAATAATATAATATAATATAATATTATTAATATAATAATAATTATTATATAATATAATAATAATATAATTTATATAATAATAATAATATATATTTTATAATATATTTTAAATATATTAAAATAATTTCATATATATATAATGTAAATATATATTTCTCAGAAATATATATATATATATTTTTTTTTTTTTAAGTTCTTGACCATCATGGAACGAAACGAAAAAAGTTGCCAACTCAACAGGATATTAACAAAAAAAGTGGCTGTTGTTGAACACGCACCCGTAACTGTACACCTGCTGAATCCTCAAACAAGTCCATTTATTCTTTGGCTGCACGGTGCAATATGACATTCAACATAAGCAGCCATCTGCACAATTAGCATAGCACATCCTCTCGCTCGCCACCTCCATGCTCCCCGTCACTTCTCTCCAGCACCACCATGTCAAATCAATGTCAAATTTAAATGTTAATAGAATCTTAAATTATTCACCGTGTAGTTTAGACCCTTTGACCTATTCTGCAGTGTGAAGTGAGTCTCAGTCCTCTTCCAGAATATATCAGAGGAAGGTGGCTTGTCCTTTTCCCCTGAGTGCATATCCTTTTTTTTCATATTTTCCCGAATACTGGCAGTCCGATTGGAAAGTGCGGCATAATTTTGTATTCATATATGGACAATTTCCTATTCAATTATAAGGGACAGCTGATGAGTTTAAAAGCTAGTTAGCTGCTAGGCTAGCCAACAGCAATGGATTATCCCTGCAGACTGTTCTAGCGGAAACTGTCCTGGGCTGTCGCTACCTTTAAGACTAGTTTAATGCAGTTAAAGCCTGGATTTTATATAATGATGTATACTGTATGATGACAGAATGTTCACTTCATTAAGGATGTTGCCTTTTAACTCTTTCACGGCCATTGACAGACTTTTCTGTCATTTATGAGTACCTTGTCCCTTTCACTCAGCGGCCATCTTTGAAACTCCTCTCTGTCATGCAAGTGCAGCTCCAATCTCTTTGAATGGGGAAACATCAAATTCTCCAAAAATGTTCGCCAAGCTTACGATTAGATTTCATATTTGAAATCGCCAATGAAATATGACAACTGTCTCATATGTCTTATATCTAAATGCTTGAATCATGACAAAAAACTGCATTTCTCAGGCTGGACCATAAGCTAAAGCGGAGCTGGGCATCTGTGGTGACGCAATGACTTAAAGGGATACTCCACTTTTTTTGTAAATAGGCTCATTTTACAAAGCCCCAGAGTTAAACAGTTGAGTTTTACCGTTTTCGAATCCATTCAGCCGATTTTCTGATATTTAGAAGAATATCAGTTACCAGACAGTTTCTGGTCTCATTGACTTCCATATTAGGAAAAAATATATATACTATATTTTGTAAAGTGAGCCTTTTTCCAAAAAAAGTGGAGTATCCCTTTAACTTAATACGCCAAATTGCGCGTTGCACTTTCTCCCATTCATAGTAACACGATTGCACCGTCTTTCTGTATTTAAAGTCTATATGACAAATTGACTTAATTTTCCGGCTTTCTGTGTTTTCACTGTTAGGTGGTAGAGGGCGCTATAACGCAACTTCCTGAAAGAGTAGAGAATTTCCAGATCAAAAAACACAGGCAAAAAAGAGCAGAAACAAGCGATAAAAGCATTATTCAATCAGATATTCATACAACAAAATATTCTGGGGGCCCATGAATGTTTTGTGAAAATGATCAAAAATGTCGGCGGTGGCTGGCAACTTAAAAAGAAAAAAAAAACTAATCGATATGTATCTTTTGAGGAGAAGCCAAGCCCACTATTAATCAAGGTCTGTCCAAGAAAATCCAAGAAATATTGAATGTAAATATACTTTTATGTAATTTAGTACTGTATCAGTAAAAAAAAACAACTTTATATGGGTTATGTACTATATGATGTTAGCTTAGCAACATGAGTTGCTAGCTAAAGTCATACTCTGTTGGAAAAAAATGCATTCAGAAGCATCCACTTATAAAGTTGCATGACTGTTAGGATGTTGCCTTAGAAGTTAGCTGACTATGTAGGCAGTAGCCGGCTCACTAGGTCTTAGAACAGATCTCCTGTGCATCCCAAAGGATCAAATGAGCCGGTGGATGTGTTTCTGCCAGAGACTTTAGTTAACATGGAACTGCGCTTCAATAAGCGTATCACCCTGACCTTTAGAAGCATTATGGCAAGAAGGCCATCTTCCAAACTCAACTCTCTTCTTCAAGCGTCTTGCTGCTCTGCCAGACGTGGCCTTTCCAGCTAGTGGTTCAGGACTTGTTAAATGTAATAGAGCTCCTAATGCCCAGACCTCCATCTGGCCCAGGTCAGGTCCCTGACATTAATAGATTCCAGCACTCATTAAATTTATTTAAATCGTGCCTCTCCTTGGCCAGGCTGTGCAGTGGGGGGTGGGGAACCTTATCCGTGGAAGAGGTCTTCAGACTGTTACTCTGTCAAACCTCACACCGGGGTGGATCCCATCTGCAGATTTAAGTGGGGGACCAAGGAGAACTATGTCAAAATGTTTCCACGCAAAGAACACCTTGAGCATGTATGAGTGTGGTGAGGTAGGCACTAAAAAGTCATTAAGATGGGAATAAACCTGTGTAAGCAGTTTCACAGCTGTTAGGGAGAAAAGGGGAAGATTAAGGAATATCAGCAAAAAAAAAAAAAAAAAGCTAGCTTTCTAAGTAAATGTCATTGGTTGTATTTTCTGATCTGGTAACACTAATAAATCAACACGTTACAAGAGTGTGCATCCGGCCTAAACAATTACGTTTTTTAAAAGGTTTTTAAGGTGTCATAAAGTATAACCGTAATGATGTGGGAGAGTTACAATTGTTTTATGCAAGAATAAACAGCATCCCAGGGTGCCAAATTCATGTCCCTTGTTTATTTCAGTCTTTTTACACTGACTGAGCAGGGAGCCACTGTAGTCGTGTCATAATCACAAGTCGTGATTACAATGGCAAAATGAAACCCAACAGGGCATGATGTGACACGTTTCTAATGATTTAGATAGTCATTTGTCTGTCCACATTGAAAACAGGAGTGGAGTGAGAGATGACAGACTATCAAATAATGATTTTATTTTATAAAGAGTTATGTGGAGTGGCATTTTACACCAATTAGATTTCATGGTAGGCGGGGCTTAATAGAAAGCAAGTGACAAAAAATGTGATGTTTGAACAAAAACTCAGATTTACAATTCTGTTGGCGGAAAATATATTGTGGATGATTGAGATATTTTTTAGTCTCTTTGTAAAAAAATAAAACAACAAAATGTGTGTGTCTGCAAGTTTGATACATTTTTATGACATCTGCATTCCACTAGTGCATTTTGGTCTCCAATTCATCTTACATATTTAATAGTTCTAACTGCTAAAACACTTTTTGTGCCTTTTTAAATGCTAATCTATCAAATCTTAAAACTTTGCATGAAAAGTTGCTTGCTTTAAACACTTCTTCCTTCAAATGGTGATTTTTTGTCAAACATCAGAATTACTGTATACTCAAATGTTGTCATTTTACTACTGCACTGATATTACATATTTACTGTAAATAGTTTTTTTTAAATTAGTTTATAATTATATATGTACTGTAGCACATTTTACCAATAGTTTTAAAATAAGTTTATCAATAATAACTACAAAACATGATCTAGTGCCATAATGCACTATAATAATAGCCCCTACCAAGTGACAGGTTGTTTTTTATTTTGTCTTAGTTTTTACTGTATGTGTTTCTTTTTTTATGTTAATTGCTAAAATATTGCAAAATAGAAAATTACGAAGCCCATAAAAATGAATAGAAAATAAAGCTGCTTCTGTTAGTTTGACCTCCTGAGGTGAAATATCACACTTGTTTCTGAATATTAATCATCTCTATTCACTGGCCAATTAATATGTGCATTTTTTATATTTCTGGCCCTAATTTGTACAGTCAGGGCTTGACATTAACACCTGCTAACCTGCCAAATGTGAATTTCGTAACGCAGTCACTACTGGCCACTTTGGTGGGTTGATTTTTATAAATAATATATACATTTTTCAATTGTAGTATTTTAAAAAGGCATCTGAAATAATAAACTAAGTGCTATGTAGTGTTGTCAAAAATATATATTTTTTTCAAAATCAATACTGAAATATCTGAAACGCTGTCAATACTCATTTTCCACAGAATATACTCAACACCAGCTGTGTTTTCTCACTCTTTCATCTCTCCGACAGCGAGTCGACACACAAACCGCCTCGCCTCACCTCACTCACAGTGCTTGCATTTCGGCGTGGAAATGTGCATATTGCACATATTCCTGCATTTTGTGCTCACACCCAAAGTATGCGCACAAAGCCACCTCTCAGTACTAAAATTAGGTCTTTTTTTGCTGCTTATTGCACTTAAACAGTCAAATATACACAAAATAATATCAAAATGCTGGCCTTGGCGAGTATTTACGTAAATACAGTCACTTATGTTTTAAGTGAAAGTAACCAGTTAAAGGGATACTCGACTTTTTTTTTGGAAATAGGCTCATTTTATCACTCCCCCAGAGTTAAACAGTTGGGTTTTACCGTTTTCAAATCCATTCAGCCGATTTTCTGATATTTAGAAGAATATCAGTAACCAGACAGTTTCTGGTCCCATTGACTTCCATAGTGGGAAAAAATATACTATGGAAGTCAATGAGACCAGAAACTGTCTGGTTTCTGAAACAAACCTGTGTCAGGTCTTAAAGTGACAGCAGCCTAATAAACTGCTGCCAAATTGAGATAATTTGGCAGTTTTTCCCCCATATGGTATCAATGTCAAAATTGTGGCCAGTGAAAATATTTAGTGGCTAGTAACTTTGGAATACCACTGGTGAGCCAAAAAAGTTCATGTTGAGCCATGTGTACTGTATTCAGTACCTTATTTTGTTGATTTAGTTTCTTTAACTACATTGCTGTCGATGCTAAATGATATCCAATATGCCCTCTTAACGGTTGTAAAACACTGTTGAAGTAGAGGAATAGTGCTTTTGGAAGCTTTGAGGAGATGTAATGAAAGAATGGACCGATGTTCTGACACTAAAGGCATAACAACATGAGGAAGATGCGAAAGGAAAGGTGCTCTGGTTGTTTGAACATTGACCTTGCGTTTTCTCTACCACACAAGCACGCTTTACGATGTCAGTGCTTATGCGGCTCGATGTCTTTTACTCCGAGTGTCGTAGCTCTTCACAAGCCATGGCAGGTGATGAGAAGCAGTGCTTCCTCCGCTCAAAAACATGCAAAGTGAAGGGGTATCAAACAAACAGCCTCAAACAGAGTCAGAGCTGGCACGGTGACAGCCCAACGCTTGTGCCCCGCACCCTCCCTCCAGCTGAGCATTTTAATAACGGCATCTCAGAGGAACACTGTCAAATATTAGTTTCCCCAAACACCCGGCCCCCTTCCCTCCGGCCCTGATCGGCCTCTCATTACAGCGCAAGGATTGATGATTTTGTTTCATGAGCATCTAGATTGAGACTGAATGGATAGAGGGTTAATAAAACATGAGGAGCATTAGTATTCACCTCATGCTCCCCTCTACAGCAGGTCCAATGTGGCATCTTTTCTCTCCTGCCATCCTTCAGATGTTCCGGAGCCAAATGCTTCAGCGCTGGGCTGGGAATTGGGGGGGAACAGGAACAAGATCTGGTTCCACATAATAAGACCTCTACTGCTCCTAAACATATAAACTCACATCTGAGCGACCAAAGTGTCCACATAGGAATCGTTGCTTGCTTTGATGCAAATAGACATCTTTTCTGGATATTGACATATTCATTAGCAAGTGCCAAGGGTCATGGTCTTGCAATATGCATGTGCAATGAATCCTAAATGAGTCGATTTGGCTCTGTTGTCTTAAAAAAAGTGTTTCTAAATGGATAGTTAAGTCCAGAATTGACATAAAAGAGATATTATGGAAAAAAAAAGCAGTTTTGCAGTTGTCATCTTTGGGTGTTCATTGTAATATCTGTTTTCCTAAATATTGTGCACTTAGAAGTTGTACTTTGGTGCAATTATAAGTGTCTAGAACCACAGGTAATTTGTATATCGACCTCAATTAATAAGACATGCCCACCATTTTTTTTTTAAAAACATTCCGCTTTGGATTTTGAAATATCCTGGAAAATGGGTAATTAAGAAGGGCTGCATTATACAACACAAGAAAACAACATAATGATGGAAAATAAGTCTTATATTGTAAAATACACTGCAATTTTTGCAATTATGTTGACGGGATCTCTGGGGTTTGATTCTCTTAGTACAATCCAGCTGGGAACATTATCTTCAGTCATTGCAATAGTCAATAGCACAGAATTAATTGCCCATATGAAAGGGTCTGTTTAATAATTCAAATTGCCGTTTGTGACAGTTAAACAGAGGGCTATCTTGGCTCTATCTGAAGAGTTATTGTTCGCGGGAGTGAATGGCTCGCCGCCTCCCGCTCAGCGTTCGCTGGCAAAGCTCCGGGGATCATATGAACATTTCTGGCTTTTTGTGATTGAGTCCTCATTGGAGTGAGGCCATTTGAATTTATTTATTTTTTACCTCCTGTTGAGCTTGTTTACCGCTAGGTTCAGACTTCTCAGATGAAAATGCTTGTACCAAACATCTAGAATATTCAGCAGCATGGTGAACAATCTGAAATGAGTTTCCCGAAACAGTTACTTCCTGCGGGCTTGGTGAAATGTGAGTAAAGTCTGGCTGTGTCTGAAATTTAAGGCTGTCAATGACTTACTAGGCAGTGTTTTAAATGAAAACAGCCAACAGAATTTATTTCAGGCTTCCAAGACCATAAAACCACGATGTTATGATTTAAAACGAATTTAAGCCAGTTTTAGAGATAACCAAACCAAAGTCTATCTCTGTAATTTTTTATATATTTTTTAATGTTATTCAGAACCAGTTTCATTAAAAAAAATACTGAAATGATGTTCTGTTAATGGTTCTCAGACATGCATTCTTCCATCCATGTGGACAGAAAATCAAGCTAAAATGCTACTCAGAGGTTTCTGTGTTTATTCAGTGTGGTCGTAACTTTTTTTTTCAGCCAGTTCTTTTAGTGAATCAAAAACATCCAGCATAACCAGTGTAGTTCGATTGAACAAATGACTCTTGAGACGATTCGCCTTAGTGAAACAAAAACTTACAGAGCAACCAGCATAGTCTGATTCCCACAGAGCCCCAGCATAGTCTGATTCCCATTAGCCCCGGCCTAAAGGGACATGGTGATGGAAAAAAAATTAGATGGAAAGTAAAAATATATTTTACTGCTTTTGCATTCCCACGCAAACGTTTTACATTCTCCTGAGAAACTGTGCGTTCCCTCGCAAACCTTTAGCTTTCCCTGAGAAACTTTGGGTTTCCGCGAAAAAACCTTTGTTTCCTCACAAAACTTTGGCGTCTTCATTCTCGTGTAAAAGTTTTGTATTCCATCGAGAAACTTTGTGTTCGTTTTCTTAGGAAAACGCAAGTCATTTGTGAGAGAACGCAAAAGCATTGACAATTTTTCCTGCAATCTCATAATTTTTTTTCCTTCACCATGTCCCCTTGGGGGCTCGGTAGATACACAGTGAATGATTGTGTTGAATTGGTTCTTTTTAGAGAATCAAACACAACTGAACTGTGTGGTTCACACTACATGACTTGCTCTCTGTGAAATCAGGATTGTTCAAGTTGTTGAGATGTTCACACCACACGACACAACGTGATTGTACAGGAGGTAACACAATACACGAGTTGACAACAACTCTGTCACCCAACAATTCTATCTTGTCTACAATCCACATTTTGCAACAAAAAATCATGGAACGGAGCAGACAGAGACTGCTTAATAAAAGTGCAGAGGCGTCTGCTTGCGATTGATTCTGCGAGAGTGAGGGCGGGGCCTTGATTTCGCGGCTTACTTCCCGCTCACGACTGCGCATGTCTGGTCCCGAAGTTCCCTCAAGTTCCAAGATGTCAGCGCCATATCGGGACGCTGGCGGCTTCAGTTCTCTCTGATGGAAAAGAGTGAAGGGGCGTCGTCCATCTTTTTTTACAGTCTATGGATAAAACGAACCGGAAATGACGCGAAACATGACATGCGCCAATACCCAGCGAAGAAGATGAAGAACACAACACGCGAATATGGACGTCAGACAGAAACTATAGTGCTTTAAACTGTTTGCACGAGAGAAATAATGCAAAAAACAGAAGAAAAAAAAGATTTACCTGCTGACGTCAACCCATGCCTTGCTCTGATTGGCTGTAGCTCATGACATCACTGAGGTTGAGTCGTGCGACGGCTCTGGATATCTAGCATGCTAGATATTTTTCTGGGCTCGGCGACACGTCTGCGTGGCGTCTGCGAGCGTCTTTGATGCGTTGTTGGCTCTTTCATACTAACAGATTGGCGAGCGTTCATCGCCCGCGATTTGCACGCAATAACACCCTGACCCGTCGACGAGCTCAACGATTTCCAAATCGGGCTTAAATCGGGCTTAAAATCACGTGTCAACTAGGCTTAAAGCACAACCAGTTTCTGATTCTCAATTGACTCTAATGAGACTCTGTGCGACTTCTAGTTCTTAGAAATCAATGTAGTAACTGACGGGTTGTTTATATGACAATGTGTAGTAAACGATTATACAGCTCATGATTTTTGTCAGTAGTATTTTATTAAAAAAAAAGTAATAGTTATAAAACAAAAATTACTTGTTTTTGTTAAATATAGTTTTTGGATTGCATTTAAACTGTGGCTAAAACTACTTTAAAATGGTTATTTATTTCAAATGTTTATTTCTTACAAATACTAAAATAAATGTTTATGGAACCATTAAGAAACTGCGATCCTTTTTCAAGTTTCAGACACAGCCTTTGTGTTCTTGGAGACTCTCATTTGGCCTTGAGATCACCGTCTAATCCAAACACCTATACACTTCTCCTCAAATCATAGCGCCAGTGCAGCATCAGAAATGACAAGTGTATAAAACGCCGGTGTGTTTAAAAGGTCACTCAGATGCATTCTACATATGTCCTTCCATCATCCGCACCTCTACCTGAGCTCTGTTGCTTTGGCTTTTAGGTAGCTTCGTCTGACAGCCTTGGAGAGTGACAGATAAGAGGGAATAATTAATTTATCAGAGGAGACCAGACTCTAATCCCTGGTGTCCCAGTGATAAGGTTGTTTTTTTTCTTTTTTCACTCTCTCCCCTTCCTTTAGATCTCTTCTGGTGATAGAGAGCTCTCCCTCAGCAGGTTCCCGTTAATAAGCCTGTCAGAGGGGCCAGGGAGAGCCCGTCCAGAGCAGGTTATCTCCTCACCGCACACCCACGTCTCCCCCTGACAGCGACTGGCTGGCCTCTTTGAAACCTCAGGAGCGATCGGCCGCCTTATGCGGGCCTTCGAAGCAGCCCTGCCTAATTCCAGTATCAGGGGGGCAGAAAAGGGGCAGAGGACTCTGCGGCTGACAGACCCATCGGCACAGGCCGGCATGGGACTCGACGGGGGTTGAATTTTTAAAAAATTCTTTTGTGAGGGATCTAAATGCTAAGGGATTTGTTTTCTCTTTTTCATGTTTCACTTTCCAGCCATCGCTTTGGGTTTAAACGCAGGCATCTCTCCTGAGGTGGTTGTGCATGTTTCATACCGTGTGTGTGGATTCATCTGCCCCTCGCAGTGCGAGAAGCTTTTGTGTGCCTTCTTTTTCCATCTGTGCTGGTCTGTCTGGTAGCGCGAGTCTGGATTTGTCTGCCCTGCCCAGCATGAAATGCGCGTGTGTGTGTGTGTGTGTGTGTGTGAAGAGATGAGGTCAATAATGAAGGTTGATATCATGTGGGAGTTTAAACAGACAGAGTCTTTAATAAATAATAACCTGTGTGATTGAAGCTTAGCCAGGTTCTGTACACAGGTGGACACCGCCTTCATTTCTGGGAAATATATTAAAATCCTTTTCAAAAGACGTAATTGAAAACCCAGGGACAGGCTTCACAACTTGGCGGTTGTGGGATTTGATCGTTTATGAATAACACTGCTCCAACTATTTTGTTTTCTCATGAATATTTAAAATGTCAGATACGATATTAATCAGATACGAGATAGAATTTGGCTTGCAGATAAGAGGTTAATGCTGTCGCAGCAGCCATTTTTTTTCTTTCCAATAACCAGTGGATGGAAACAAGTCCCCACCCTACATTTTTTTCCTACTTTGATAATTTGTTTCACTTGGATATATGGCATAATTTGGAAGAAAGGATCTGTCGCTCAACTACTGTTTGTAGTGTCAGTTTCTTTACTCTCTGCGCTACATTAAACCCCAAATAGCTTTCCAACTGGCTCCTCCTTTTTCTCTGTTTTCTCTGTACTGACTGGGAGGTGCTGTATGATGGAGATATTGACAGGCATAATGAAATCAGGTCTGCGTTTGTCAAATTCTATGTTTAACAGGTAAAGCATTTTTTAAATACGTTTTATACACCAAGGAGTGTACAAATCAGAAACACTTTGCTTTCAAACAACGGGACTCATATAATAAGAGAATTACAGAGATTTAATTGATTGTGATCTGAGTAAAAGTCCAAAAAAGTTATGGTCTAAGGTGGTGTATAACAATATGACACCTAAAAGGATAAGTATGCTGTAAATGAAAAGACACTGGTAAATGAGCTTAATGATTTTTACTGTATGTTCGATGTCAAGTCTTATGACTATAGTAAGGTAGTGATGATTCTGGATCTAAACCACAAATGAGTTTGACTGATGTTGCTAAGTTTTTTAAAGCTTTTAAACCCAGGTGTGTATGTTGACCCAACCCGATCACACTAGATGTGTCTCTTTAGCACGCAGTGTGTTTATTGTGCGATTTATATGCGAAAATACATTTTTACATGCATAAGAGATGCATGGGTTGGTTAGGGTAGGTTTAGTAGTGGTGTAGGGTGCGTGTGTATTGCATGTTTGGGTAGAATTAGTGGTGTGGGGTGTGTGTGCATTACAAGCAAATCAACTGCGTATCAAATGCATGCGAAAACTGAATATCATATGCACGTAAAAACTCATTTTCGCATATAAATTGCACGATGATACACAATGCGTGCTATAGAGACGCATTTATGTGAGAACAGGCTGGTTCACTACTCTTATTTACACTGTACACCAATGAGTGACCATCTTGGGAATATTGTTGTGAAACTCTCAGATGATACTGCCGTTCTTGGTCTTCTGTATAAGGATAAGGACATTCAACATTATACTATAGAGATTGCGAACTTGGTTACATGGAGTGAAGAACACAGTCTTCAGAAAAAAATATATATATTTTTGATTCCAAGTTAGTAACCTATCGTGATTAACAACAAGCCCATTAGACAGGTTGCTTCGTTCAAATACTAAGGTCTGCTTATTGATGATAAACTTTAATGGGAGGTACATGTGGATATTCTGTGTCGAAAAACATTTTACAGAGGCTCAGACTTTTTGGAGTTGCTCAGAGGGTCATGTTACTGTTTTATCATATTGAATCCATTTTACTGTTTGATATAGCAGCCTGGTTCGGTAATTTGACTGTTGCTCCTAGATCTTAGTTGAACCGTTTGGTGCATACGGCAATACAGGTGGTTGGTTTAGTGGTTTACCCCCATCTTCAGTCTATTTTTTTTATTTTTTTTTTCTATTTTCTGCTTTTTTTTAACATGTTCATTGAATGAACGGTCCGTTGTCGTAACAATGTGTGCGCTGAGTGAAAGCTTTCAATGCGCACATAGGGATCTCCCAGTCGCGGCAAGTTTAAGTTCACGGGGAAAATGTAGGCCTATTAATAAATCGATCCTCTGAGTTATGGATTGGTCTTTAGAAATTAATATGAAAATCGATTCAGAATTGGTGAATCGATTTTTTTCAACACAGCCCTAATAGCAACCTGGTTCGGTAATTCGACTGTTACTCCTAGATCTCAGTTGAACCGTTTGGTGCATACGGCAATACAGGTGGTTGGTTTAGTGGTTTACCCCCATCTTCAGTTTATTTTTAACCAAATTAATTTTAAACAGGCAAGGAAAATGACTCTGGACCCTTCTCATGTGCTTTATCCAGAATTCGAACCACTTCCATCGGTTCGACGTTTTCGTATTTCAAGGTTAAGATATAACCTCTATAAAATCTATTTTGTTCCTTTGGCCATACAAGGCGAAAGGAGAAAGCTAGTTCATTGGACAGTGAAGTCTGTTATCATATTGTGGCTAATCAAATTGACTTATCCTTTTGTTCGTCTGCTATTGATTTGTTTTGTCTGCTGCGGGACTGCCTCCCTCAAAACAAGAGACAAAAGTGTCTGGTGGGCAAAGATCATCCCAAGGTCAGTGGTGAGTGATTCGCCCCGTCCCAAAAGCCTTGTGTCAGTCTTTTTGGCAATCGCCAGCACTTCTGCCTCTTCCGATCAGGCAGCCGGCTGCCACCGTAAACCACGGCGGCTGATTTCTCGGCTTATCTCGTTGATGCGTTTAATCTCCTCACGGGCTCGGCCAGAGGAGGAAGGAGACGCTTGTCATTGTCCAGGGAGCTGAACCCGTGACCTTTTCAATTTCGGCCTTCGCTTCAAAGCCCTGTCTGTCCAGCTGGCCGCACGTCCCGGCACAAAGGTGCCATTTGCTTTTCATTTCCCGCCCGATAAGAGCGGAGAGAAAACATTGTATATTGTAATGCTCTCTCGGCCCTTTGACATCAGTAAAATGGAAGCCCGTGAGAGAGATCGATACAAATTAAAGGCAAATACAAAACCGCCGCCGAAAGACGTTCAGAAAGCCATTGGCTGCTGCTCGCCGCTCTCGGGCTGAACATTGTTTGTTTGAAGGTTGAATGAAATGGAGGGATTGAAAAGTAAAGAGAATCAAAGTTGGAGGAAGTAGAAGTGACCTTCAGTGTATCCCATAACTGAACACATGCTCACGTTCCTTATAAGACATGATCTTTATGGTGTCCGGCTCTCTGCAGAGGTAAAATATGATCATATGATATGTTCATATGATTTCAGTCTTACTCATTATCTTCATTAAATGGATTATGTGTGCTAGATTAATAAAATCTGATTTACTTTATTAAACATTTATTAAATTAATACTGATCAACGTTTATTTTATCGATCTTTACAACATTTGAGTATTTTTCAATATTAGTTTATAGTGTAAAACACATCATATTAATACAAAATTTATATACACCATTGTTCAAAAACATTAGGGGCGATAATTTTTTAATTAAATTTAAAGTGTCTTTTGGCTGCATTTTTTGTTTATACAAATACAGTAAAAACAATAATATTTTGAAATATTATTACAATTAATTGTTAATGTTTTCTATGTTAATATAGTTATTATAATGTAAAATAATGTAACTAATTGTAGTGTATTCCTGTTACTTGCAAGCTGAATTTTTAGCATCATTACTCCAATCCTCAGTGTCACGTGATCCCTCAGAAATCATTTGAATATGCTGATTTGCTGCTCAAGAAGCATTTATTATTATTATCAATGTAATAATATGATCTATTGATAATATTATAATTATAATAATATTATTATAATAATAATATTATCTATTAATAATATTATGTAATAATATTATCTATTAATTATTGACTATTATCAATGTAATTTTTTTGTGAAAACCATGATACGATTTTTTTCATAATTCATGAATAGAAAGTTTAAAAGTTATTCGATATATGTCTTTACTGTCAAATTAATGCATCCTTCAGAATAAAAGTATATATATTCTTAAATCTTACTGACTATTATTTTAAGTTAAACTAATGGACTATGGCTATTTAAAATAAGCAAGATTTAGCATGAGTGGTCATCTACGTTTTGGTTAGCATCCTCCACTGACATATACTTATTGATATATGACTTTTGTTTGGATCATTGTGTCAGTTTCTCAGAATAATGATGTCTGCAGAGCTTCTGTTGTCCGCTGGATGCCCCTTACACTTCTGCTTGATGGAACCTCACAAAGAGATGTATTGTCATCGTCTCTGGTATCTCAGCATACCTTAAATCATGGCAGGAGGTATCACATCAATCACAACTCCCTGGTGTTCGGTGACTTAAGCATTTATTTATTTATTTGTTTCCCTACTACTTGCCACAATGAGTGTTTTATTCACACATTTCACAGCAGAAAAACCATCCTTTTATGCTCAGCTCCCCCCACCCCGAAAGGAACTACTGCTTCAGCTGACTTGCATCACCCTGCAGGTGCAATTGATCATGGAGGTGCTGTAGTTTCACATCAACACTGTTAAGGTGCAGAGTGTGCATTATGGGATAGGTGGAATGGGGCTCAAATTATAGCACCCTATTTAATGGGAAGAATATAGCAAGCCTGTTACTTTATACTCTCCATCATTTTGAAGAGTTCATCAGTTTTCAGGGCAGACATGAATGAAATCAAGACACACTCCACCAAAAAAAAAACTTATGTGGTGTTGCAAAAATGCTGGGTTGTTTTAACCCAACTTTGGGTCAAATATGGACTAACCCAGACATTGGGTTAAATTTTTATTATTACATTTTTAACCCAACGTTTGGCTTTGTCCATATTTGACCCAAAGTTGGGTTAAAACAACCCAGCATTTTTAGAGTGGAAGAAAGAAAGGTTTGGAATGACGTGACCCTTACGAAAAAGAAGTATACTTCAAGTTAATTTTATGAAGTATACTTAAGTAATGTTCAAAGTAATGTTTATACTTAAAATGTGTATATTTTTAAGTATACTTAAGTATGCCAATATGCACTAGTAATAAACTTGTAAGTGTACTATTTTAATACTGCTTGGGACTAAATTAGCCCACTTGTAGTATATAAAAGTACAGTATATGTTTTAGTGTAACAGTAGTAAACTTTAAATGCACAACTAGTTCATAATTACGTTTCTCATTTGTACTGCAAGGGAACTTACTGTATGGGTACTAGTAGTTTACTATTTTAATACTTGTAGCAAATTTTTAGTTTATGAAAGTACACTTTGAAGTATACTCTCAGCAAGTTTTCTTTTATTGTACTCTCAGTAAAGTACTAGTTTAGTAGTTATACAGTTTAGTTTACAGTTATACAATTTATATATATTAGTTTTGCTATTTTAGTGTACTCTCAGTAAACTACTAGAAAGGCAACATTTTAAACAAAAAAGTTGAGAAAATCTCATTTGTGTCAAAGACTACGTCTTGATCAGATTCAGAACGATGATGAAAACACACTATATAGACCATTTCGCGAGATGTAAACAACACTGGTCCAGAAGCACTTCCTGTTTCAGTTTTTTAACACTATATAAACGTTGGGATAAATTACAACCAACAGAACATCAAAAAGTTGAACAAACATCTTTAAGATATTTTCTTTTCATTTGAAATTAAGAAACCATTTACAAACTGAAACAGGAAGTGCTTCTGGACCAGTGTTGTTTACATCTCGTTTACATATGTTGTTTACACACACATATATATATATATATATATATAGTATAGTGCAAAAGACCAATTTTTTTAAAAATATCAGTTTACATTTCCAACAAAACTGAATAAATAAATACAGAAGTACTGTGGCAACATATCCAATATGCTTGAAGAAACTTACCTATAAGATATAAATAACTGCCTTAAAACCCTTTTTTCTTTTTGTCAAAAATACTAACATGCCTAAGAATTTTGCACAGTATCCCAGCAGTCACATATTCCCAACTATTTTAAATAGTTTGCATTCATTATTGTCAGACATTTACATTGTGTAAAAAAAGCACCAAGAATGTAAATAGGAGAGAATCACTGTAAATTGCTGTAAATCCAGACCTTGCAAGAGGGACTGTTTTCCGCAGTTGTTGTTCTACCTGCCAGTGGCTATCCATCAAGAACAATGTGATTACCGTCAATACAAATTAAAAACAAATAATACGTGTACATGGAAGTACTTTCAGTGATCAGCTTCCATTATACTTTGATTTCTGGTGTGGTGACCTGGATCCTGTTGGGTCAGCGAAGCAGTGAGCGTGAATTCAAGCAGACTCATTGCCAACTTATTGGTCAGTCAATAACCTATTTAATTTAATGTCACAGGCAATGTGGGCCGGGAATGTTGACAAGGGCTTTGAATGTACCTTAGAAGGAGAGGGTGGTGGGACGGAAGCCCCCAGGTGCAGGTACCAGATAAACAGTAAGTGAAAATCCAGTCGCTCTGAGCATGAATACCTCTGGCTCCTTTCGAAATTATTGAAAGTGTCTGGCCTCTTATAAAGTGAAGAGGACTTCAACTCAACAAATTAATACCAGTGATTTGGAAAAGCCAATATTCCATTCACTCTTTTGCTGGCTTGCTTCAGCTCGATCAGACTCTGCCCTTTACCTAATGCCTACAAACCTGCTTTGCGCTCATACAAAGAAAGACACAACTGAAAGTACTAATGTTCAAATCTAGTGATTGTTAGCATGAACTGTTCATCAGTAGTTTCCTAAATTTCAAATCCTATGCTATTCTGTCGCTAAAGTTCTTAAATTTCAAATCCTATGCGATTGCTGTGGTGTTCTGAGTGGAATTTAGAATGTTGATATCCAGTTGCTAGGGTGTTGCTATGTGGTTTCTAAATGGTTCTGAGTTTAGCATTTTGCTTTGCAGTCGCTAGCGTCTTGAAATGTGGTTTTTAAGCTGTTCCAGTTTGTTATTAGTTATTTGGAGATTTGTGGGATGCACATCCAGGGCACGAAGCTCCCGTTCCACCACATCCCAAAGATGCTCTATTGGGTTGAGATCTGGTGACTGTGGGGGCCATTTTAGTACAGTGAACTCATTGTCATGTTCAAGAAACCAATTTGAAATGATTCAAGCTTTGTGACATGGTGCATTATCATGCTGGAAGTAGCCATCAGAGGATGGGTACATGGTGGCCATAAAGGGATGGACATGGTCAGAAACAATGCCCAGGTAGGCCTTGAGGGGGTGCCGAGAGACCTAAAGTGTGCCAAGAAAACGTCCCCCACACCATTACACCACCACCACCAGCCTGTACAGTGGTAACAAGGCATGATGGATCCATGTTCTCATTCTGTTTACGCCAAATTCTGACTCTACCATCTGAATGTCTCAACAGAAATCGAGACTCATCAGACCAGGCAACATTTTTCCAGCTTTTAACTGTCCAATTTTGGTGAGTTTTTGCAAATTGGAGCCTCTTTTTCCTATTTGTAGTGGAGATGAGTGGTACCCGGTGGGGTCTTCTGCTGTTGTAGCCCATCCGCCTCAAGGTCTTTCATTATTTTAAGATAGTGAGTATGAAACATTGCAGGATAATGGAGTGGATTTCAACATGTTGCTATGTGGTTGTTATGGTATTCTCTGTGCAATTTAGTATGTTGCTCTGGTTTGCTACGGTTTTGTAAGTGGATTTTAGCATGTTACTCTGGGAGGTTGGCAGGTTGTTGCTATGTGGTTTCTGAAAAAGAACAGCAAAGTTCTGTTCAAGTGTAGCATCCTTTTGGCATTAACTAATCAGCAATCCTTTTTTTTTTAAATCCTACAAAACCCGAATTTCAAATCCACAAAGCCACAAATAAATACAGGACCTCCCATCAATAGCATGCAGAATAGGACAGTGGCAGCAACATTTGAAGGTGAGTTCATGTGCGAGCCCGTTGGCTTTGATGCCCCTCCAACAGTCAATAAACCATTTAATCTCGGAGCTTTGGAGGGGTCGATCGCACCGATGTCGTGCCCAGGGGTTGCAGCATGTGGGAGTGCTGTCCGGCCCTGATAAAGCATTCATTTACCAGTCCCCTTTGTCTTCAATTTGGATGGAAGCAAAAGGCCCCTGGACCATTTCAATAATTCATCTGTGTGTTTAATGAGCTCCAGTAATCCGCAGTGGTGGGCAACGGAAAACTCAGTTCCTCGCAGTGCTCTAAAATGAACACGATTAGAGGATTACTCCCATGCATTTCTGTATTCATGCGCTAATTTACAAACATGACAATATCGTTCCGCTGGTTTGGCTGCTATGGCAGCTTTGAAAGATTTGAGCCAGCAGTTTTTTTATTTTTAATCTTGCCATGGCAGAATTCTTTCTTTTTTCTTTTTTCTTTTTTTTTTTTACCCAGGGGGCTTTTCAAGCCCCCGAGTAGGGCTTCACCCTCCAATCCAACACATGTTTGAGTTGAACCTGCACACCTAAATCCTTCTAAAAGCAAAGTGTTTTTTTTTACCTGATTAAAAAATATGAACAATGGGCATTTCTTAATCTTTTAATAAGCTTGTGCTTGTATTTTACATGTGGAAACAAGTGCCAAACAGTGTCCAGCTGAAATAAAGCAGTAGGGTCTAGTAGTCCATCAAACATCTTCATTCCTCACCTTCCCCTGACTTTTCTCTCTCTTTTACCCCACAAGGCCACATACTGGTGATTAATCAAGTGAAATCGGTTTGGTACTCTCTCCAGTCAGAGGAGACTCTGCCAGACGCCTGTGTGTATGAGAGAGGAAGATGGAGAAATAGCAGGATGTGCCAGAGAGAAAAAAAAAGGAAAGACTGATTCTGATTCACTGTTGGCTTTAATATTACATTTTTTGAAAAATGTCAGCAATAATAAAATAGTAATAAAACCTTCCAGTCATCACATTTTCACTGTGATGGTCCATTTAACTGTGGGACGGTCTCCTTTAGGAGAAAACCAGTCCGGTTCTTGAATACATTTGCATTTCATTGATACCACTGAGTCTAGAATAAAACCATTAAAAAAGAATATGATAAACTTTACCTCAAGACATTCAGTTACATTACAATATGTGCTGTTCACTCTTAATTTTACTTAATTGAGAATTCATATCTTCAATACAATTTCAAGGCTTCTCTAAAAAAGCTTTTTGTGAGTCAGTTCTGAACCTTTCTTAAATAATTGAACTTGTATATTCTAGGTGGTTGCCAGGGCGTTGCTAAGGTGTTCCGGGTGTTTTTTCTATGCGGTTGCTAAGGTGTCCTGGCTGGTTGCCAGGATGTTGCAATGCAGTTGCTAAGTTATTTTAAGTGATTTTCAGCATGTATCAATGGCATTCTAGGTGGTGGCTTAGGTGTTCTGGATTTTAGCATGTTGCTACGCATAGGGTGTTGCTATGAAATTACTAATGTTGTCTATTTTTTTTTCTAGGCGGTTGCCAGGGTGATGTTATGTGGTTGTTAAGGTGTTCTAAGTGTTTTTTGTATGTTTCTAGGTGGTTGCTAAGGTATTCTGGTTTTTAAAATGTTGTTCTACATGGTTGTCAGGGCGTTGCTATGAGTGATTTTAGTTGCTAAACAGTTGCTTGGGTTTTAAGAGTGGTTGCTAGTAGGGCTGGACGATTAATCGAAAAATAATCGAAACCGAAATTCAGAGCCTAAAACCGACATGATTTTGCCATGTAGGTTATTTCAGTTTTTGAATCCTATTAATATATAATATTAATAGGATAATATATTTTTCAATATTTAATAAGCATTAAAAGCTATCTGTGTGTTTTCTTTATTTTAGAATCACAAATATAGGATTATGCACTATTTCATTAGAAAAAAATACATACATATTTACAGTATAAGCCTTGCCAGTGCGACATATGAGAAGAAAAAATAATAATAATCGTTCAATAATCGTAATCGAGGTAACTTGTTCGATTAATCGCAATTATGATTTTAGCCAAAATCATCCAGCCCTAGTTGCTAGTATGTTTCTATTGTGTTCTGGGTTGTTGATAAGACTTTACTACGTTATTTTTTTACTACTATTTTTTTTACTAATATTTACTACGTTATAAAAACGTTATTTTTTAGTGTGTTACTGTGCTTTTTAGTGCTGTCAAATACACCGTTATGTTGGATGTGATTAATCGTGATTATTCGATTTGACAGCAATATTGAGTGTTATTCGTATTATATGCATAGTCCCATGTCAAGAGCATTTACTATGTTTCAATGCAAAGAGTTCTTACATCTACTTCTCTGATCGTCATTGTTGGTTTATTTCAGGTCTAGATAAAGGAGAGCAGTGGCTTCATTCTGCATGCGCTTTCACCTTTTGTAAATGGATTCAATCTGAGAAGTCTAGCTCGATGCACCTTCGTGTCTGCTTGTTGTCTAATCTAAACACACTCATCCATGCAAACATGCGTGTAAAGAGGAGCGCGCCCACCGACGTGTCGTTGAGTGCATCTGTCGGGCCCGATCATGAGACCGGAGCAGGTGACAGATGAGGTCTGCCACCCCAGGCACACACACACTCACAGGGAGGTACGAAGTCCTGCACACACTTGCGATGGCAATCATGCAAAGCGACTTGATGAGAGATAGCCTGTCGAGTTGATTGACAGGCCTGCTAACAGGAGGTGAAGGCAGCGATGAGGCGACATCGAGAGCAGGAGAGCAGAGGCGTAAGTCTCCACCCCTGGCCCTGACACGCGCATATAAAACACTAATCGCCGGCCATGATTAGCTGTCGTCTCCGTAGCTCGAATCGTTAGTGTGAGTGACTCGAGTCTCTGCGGCTCTGTCAGTGACCGTTTATCAGTTCACAGACACTCTGCTTCATTATTGTGACTCATTTATGATGGTAGCTACACTTAGCCGTGTAGTTTTCTGTTTTCAGTAACAAAGTTTTACTCTGGCTGAGTACGAGACTTGATACCTCCCTGAAGGTTGGGAGACATTGAGACATGTACAAACTTATTGTATGCAATATGTATAACCTCAATGTTCTGAAATGCATAACTATGATGTTATTTATCAATTTAATTTGGCCTACACCTTGAATTATAATCATAGATTTTTACATTTAATTAGCCTATAATATCAAACACTATGTCTATGTTTGCATCTTGGGCATGTAAGTAAATGAATATTGAATTTTAATTGTATATATATATATATTAGGGCTGTCAAACGATTAATCGCGATTAATCGCATCCAAAATAAAAGTTTGTGTTTACATAATATATGTGGGTGTAGTGTTTATAATTATTTTGTATATATAAATAGACACACATGCATGCATATATTTAAGAAAAATGTGTTCTTAATATATCAAATATTTATATTTATACATAATATTAATTATGTATAAATATATATGAAGTATATACTTTCAGATTTTTCTTAAATATATACATGCATGTGTGTGTATTTATATATACAAAATTATTAGACACACTACACCCACATATATTATGTAAACACAAACTTTTATTTTGAATGCGATTAATCGCGATTAATCGTTTGACAGCCCTAATATATATATATATATATATATATATGTATGTATGTATTAGTATGGTGTTCCTAATAATACTTTAGGTTAGTGTATATATCTTTTCTTTTTCTTTTTTTTTTCTTTTCCATTTTATGATTCTATTCCTAACATTAAAGAAGCACTTTATCGCTGTATTATTGGCTTAAACGTAGAGGTGAATTATACCTTCAGATATATTTATTCTTACAGGACCTCATTTGAATTCCTTTTTATCTCCTTTAATTATATTCAGCCATTTCAGTAGCATCATTAAGTCTTTAACCCTGCTTGTAAATGACCCATGTAGCGTCTGCAGGGTCACTGCTAATCAGTGTTTATGGGTCCTTGTTAAACGTGCAGGTTCATCTTAACTAATTAAGCTGTCTTTTCTGAGCTCAGTTCTTCTGTGCACTTTTATTGTTCATTGTTGATTAATGAATTAAAGGTGACAGAATGTATGCCTTTATGTGCAAGATAGGTGGCATGATAAAGAGATAGACATAACTAAAATCTGAAAAACTCAGTATAGTTGATAAGAAAGTGTCTCAGTTTTTTTTTTCTCCAGACTTTTGCTTTAGCTTCCTGCTTCTCAGATTTGTTTCCTGACAAAAAGGCCACAATAATCTCATGTGCATCTCCTTTACAGCTTAAACTGTGCTCAGATTTGCCGAAATTCCAAAGTATGTTATTCAGAGTCAGGGATTTAAATATAACACATTCCATTCAAATTCAAATATTCATTCATTAAACAAAGCATAACTTCAGTCTTTATATAGTGAGATCGTGTTGAAACAGAAAATGTCCTTTTACGTAGGAAAAAAACAAATAGGAAGATATTTGTCTGAAAATCTATAATAAATATCATTTAGAAGTGCAGATGTGAGCAAGAGAGAGAGAGAGAAAAAAGAGGCCAGCAGTGTGTTTGTGTATGAGCAGAGAGCCATGTGTATGAACTAACGTCTTAATTGGTGTGAATGGCAACGTCCGCTACCTGACCAGAATCATTAATCAGAGCGGATGAGAGCTGGAGGGTGTCAGCTTCTCCGTTCACACACACACATACGCCTAATTCGACAGTTCCAGCTGTGACTGTCACACTCTGGTACTTGGTAATACCAGCAAAGGCCAGAAGAGAGGAAACGCTAATTAAGAAACATAGTCACAGACAGCATGGTCACGTGAATTCATTGCCGTATCAACACTGTTACACAAATGCTATATATATATATATATATATATATATATATATATATATATATATATATAGCAATATTATTTAGAGAAAATATTATTTTATACCGTATTTATAATAATAATGAAATCATAATCTTTAACCATGTGTATATATATATGGCATGTTTTGTTGTGTGCATTTACATAATATTTAAAAAACTATTATTGCATATTTATAACATTTATATCATATTAATTTCATAACCATACATACACACATTATATATATTTATATACTGACTTGTTGGGTGAAAAATGAAAAATGAGTTGACTCTTGTAAAATTTTACAGTGTGTGTACTGTATCTATATGATTGTGTATATAAATATGATAATAGTATATTCAGCAGTTGCTTCTGGTCCTGGAATCTGATTGGCTGAATGGTCTGGTGGAGGAGCAAACCCACTACAATTTTACAAACACTACTGTTGTTACAAATACTACTGAGTATATGGTTTCAGATGCAACCAGGGTGACAGCAAAGGGTGACAAGGGTGATTTTTCCAGTCTTCAACTGTCCAATTTTGGTGAGCTCTTGCAAATTGTAGCCTCTTTTTCCTATTTGTAGTGGAGATGAGTGGTACCCGGTGGGGTCTTCTGCTGTTGTAGCCCATCCGCCTCAAGGTTGTGCGTGTTGTGGCTTCACAAATGCTTTGCTGGATACCTCGGTTGTAACGAGTGGTTATTTCAGTCAAAGTTGCTCTTCTATCAGCTTGAATCAGTCGGCCCATTCTCATCTGACCAATAGCATCAACAAGGCCTTTTCGCCCACTGGACTGCCGTATACCGGGCGTTTTTCCCTTTTCACACCATTCTTTGTAAACCCTAGAAATGGTTGTGCGTGAAAATCCCAGTAACTGAGCAGATTGTGAAATACTCAGACCGGCCCGTCTAGCACCAACAACCATGCCACGCTCAAAATTGCTTAAATCACCTTTCTTTCCCATTCTGACGTTTTGGAGTTCAGGAGATTGTCTTGAGCAGGACCACACCCCTAAATGCATTGAATCAACTTATGTGATTGGTTGATTAGATAATTGCATTAATGAGAAATTCAACAGGTGTTCCTAATAATACTTTAGGTGAGTGAGCAGTGTTGCACTACTACGAGTGTGATATTGCTCATATCGTATTGTAGATAAATGCGTGCACCGTGCAGCAACACATATCCATCCATTAAGTAAAAAAAAGTGAAGTGTAGTTTTGTAGAACAAAACGCACCTGAATGGATTCACTACCTATCTGACCAGACTGAAAGCAGACGCTTGTTTAATAATGATTGGAGAGAGGATAATCTTACATCAGCTGCTGTCTGGGCTTGGACTCGCTATCCAGCAGAATTCTACAAATTCAATTGGCAGAAAACCTTGAATGGTTTATAGAAGTGGGTCAATCTAATCTCAGTGTTTACTGGTACTCTGTGGAGTTGAGGGCACAAACATGTGGTACTCAAATCTAACCATGCAAATCTAAGGTAGACTGCAGAGCACAGGTCACTGAAAGAAAACACCAGATAACATCTTCTATGCATCTAAATAAATAAATGCAGCTCTGGTACTGTCAGGAGATATTGCTCTTCTTTTTGGCACCACATATTCTAGCTAATGAACTTCCTGAAATGAGCAGTGTTAGTTGGAAAACATATGTTAAAAGGGTTTTGCACTTTCTCTCTCATCTCCTGATCTTCCAGACTATGGAATCACGATTATGAAAAAACAAAATTTGTGATATGTGATCAAGTCTAATAAGGCACTGTGAGTGATATAAACAGACCCTCATTTTCTGAGAAACGGCATTATGGGATTATTTTAATACCCCACAGTGAGAATAGTAATAAGCATTTCGTTGCATCATTTTGTTGATATCAGTAAGTCTGGCCATCGAATCCTTGGCTGCATCCTAGTTCGCATTATTATCCGTTTCATCCTAAACAGTGTGTCGGATTAGGTTTAGTGCATCTTAAATCACAGCATGTTGAAAATAGCATCCCAAAAGTGCCTGGATATCACAGAATGAATCAATTTTAACACATTTGTGGAAATAAAACCTTTTAGGACCATTTTTAGGACCTTTTAGGACCATTTCAAAAAAAATAAAACCTTTTAGGACCATTTCAAACTTAAACCATTTTAAGTTTGTTTTATGTATGCATTGTAAATGGTAACACTATTTGTGCTACAAACCAGTTTATGATTACATTAATAAATTAAAATACGAAAACAAATACTAGTTTGCGATATCAAGCAGCATAACGGACTGTTTTTGTACACGTACCATAAATGGAAACTGGAAAACATTAAAGTTAAATGGCTTAACCCGCTATTCTGTTAGACTGCAGCTTTTGAGTGTGTGTGCGTGTTTTCTGTGGTTTAATGTTCATGCAGCCTACATCTGTTTTTTACTCGTCCTTGCGTGCGTTTCCAGACTAAGAACCATCATTCCCAGAAAACCCTCAGCACTTCCCAACACAAAGTGCTGGCCTCCTTGGCCTGGATCATGACTTCCCCTGGCTGCTCTTTTTCTTCCACTTTTGTCATGCTTTCATTCTCTCAGTCCTCATCTTCCTCAGGTCACTACTCCTGATGGAGGAAGAAAGTGTCGCCCCGAGGCCTGAGCGGCATCTTTCCTTCTGTGTTTTACATCTCACGCTCTTGCTGTTGTTCTATTAGTTGTTGGCCGTAGGGCAGAGGGGCAGAGACGAGGTCACTCCGACTGTTGCCTTTTTTGCAGGCTATTCGGGGAAGGCTATTAAAGGTGACACAATGGAGTGTGTGTCGTTGGACTCGTTTGCGGTCTTCATTTCCTCCATCTCTCAGTGCTTGCCCCACTTCCTCTGGCTCTCTGGGAAGAACTGAAGGGCATGTTCTTTAGGTGGGGGTACAGTGTGAAAAGGCCGCCTGAATTTGGGTGACTGGATACATTTCTGTACTTCCTGTTCTGTCTGGTAGAGTGCAGTCTGAGTAGTTAAAATTAATGACTGGTTCAGTTCCAACAGGCTTGACCATCATCTTGAATTATAGATAAACCAAGTCTAGAAGCTTTGACTAAATTCCACTACATACTTATAAACAGCCTGACTTATTTTAGTATTACTTGTATACTCTCTTGGTTTTTTTTATTAATATTTTAAATAAGCTTTGATATTTCAAAATGACATCATGACTTTTGCGTAAACATACACGCCACTTTCAAGTCAAGTGGTGTGCTATTGATTCGCATTTTGAGCTATCCGCATGTATGCGTGTATGTCTACGGCGTTTAATATCTGAGTGATTCCGCGTGTATGTACACGCCGTTAAATGTCCGAGCGAAACGAAGCAAAATGTAGATCTACATCTGGGAAACGATATAATGCTATTAACCCAAGTGACGGGTAGGTTTAGGAACGGGGTTGGGGTAGGTCAATATTCAGTAAAGTAACGTTAAGTCAACGGCGTTCATAAACATGCTGAAAAGCGATAATGCGTGTTGATAGCACGCCAAAAATGTCATACATGGCGTGTCATACATACGCCATTTCATGAGATCAGTCTGCATTTTTATATTTTCAGATTTTGTTTTATTTTTGGTAATTTTTATTAGTTTGCATGACAACGCTTTTAACTAAAAACTTGTTATGCGCTTTGGCCGTCCATTTACATGACATGCTGTGTTTTGGGGGCCTGATAACGCAAGCCATTTCAAAACAGGTTTCAAAGTGCAAGTTTTTGAAAACGATACCGTTATCAAATCAATGTATACTACAAAAACACAAATTTGTGAAAACAGTAACACCAAGCGCATGTGTATTATAAGGTTGAGTCTATAGGTGCATAGTGATTATTTATTAAGTGACATCGCCAACTAGCCTGGCATTAATAAAGCAGCATTTTTAGTCTAAAAATCGTTCCATTTTTACTACTTCATTATTGTCTAAATGGACCGTAGTGAACAACTTATTGTTTTACTTATATAATGTTGTACCGTGTTTAAAAAGAGCGTATGATTTAAAGTCTATGCATGGACATGAAATGGTATGACAAATGGAATTGAAATCATCCTCTAAAAAAATTAAAAATCAGTAGGCTTTCGTTTACATCACAGTCTGGCTACTTTTCAGTTGCAGATATTGTGCAAGAGGACATTTTCATTGTCAGTATTCGTAGAGAGAGGCTCAGACTCAAACTTGCTGTACTATTGCACAATGCATTTCTCTTTAAGGAGAACTAGCACTGAAATAGCCTCAAAGCTAATAGCCTAAAAAATTACAACAAAGCCTCACTTCTGGATTTCATTTTTTTTAGTCTTTCTATTAGTTTTGGAAATATACAGTAGCCTACAATGGATAACATTTCTTTTAGATACTTAAAACAAACATTAGTTCACAATACATGTAGTTGAGATTAGCATAGCTGCTAACTTTAATCTAAGCTGGTGAAAAAACCCCAAATGACTTACCTCGCAACCTTTGTTTGTCCGGAAAACTGCTGATGAAGGCATGCGTTGTGATTAATCTTCTCCTAATCTCTCACCGAGGGACTTTTGCATTAGAGGAAATGCTGTGCGAGACATTCTGAACTTCAAGGAAAAAACATAAATCCACCAGATGTTCCTGAATCACCACTGAACTTTGCCATTCTGTCGCTTACTGTCTGTCCATCCATTCCACTATATTGACTTTCCATTAATCATGCTAATCTCCACAGCTGATGTTATCAACTGCCAGCTAAATGAAGTGTATTCAGCCAAGTGTGTGTGGGTCAAAAGGTCATTGACAGCTGTGTCAATTATCCGTACAATGTTTCCTTGTTCATGTATGGCAGTTTGAGGTATAACAGTGGCTAACAGTGTAAGTTAGAGATTCATTGTTCATTGTGCAGCAGCTTCACTGATTATAACGGAACTGTGTGAGATTGCGATGAACTGCTTCAGTGATTATAAATTGAGGGTCTAAGGCTTTATAATCCATTAAATAAAATATTTGTTTTTCATGCTGCAAAGGGGGCCGACAGCCAATAACACGTTTATATAATAAGTAAAGTAAATATATAATAGCCTAATAAGTTTAGGAAGTGACATACATGCGGGACAAAAATGTAAAAATGAATATGCTTTATCTAATCAATAGAATTGTGGCAACAGATTACAAGCGATATTAATTAAATTTAACAAATTAGAATTGAGTAATACTTAATCAAATGATTCCTTAAAAGTTAACCATTTAAAATGAGTAAAGTTTACACCAAAAAATGTAACAAAAATATCTCACTAACAGACAGACGTCAAAGATTAATTAAGAACTAGATTAATTAACAAGCAGAATCACTGAAGGAAAAAACTGTCATTTTAAACCAAACCTAAAACAAACACTGATCACCATAATGGTGACTTAAATTTATGTTTTTTTTTGGGTTGTTGTAAGTTTTACTCATTTTAAATGGTTAACTTTTAAGGAATTAATTTGATTAATTATTACTCAATACTAATCTACTTAATTTAATTAATAATATTGCTTGTAATCTGTTGCCACATTTTTTTTTGATTAGCATATTCATTTTTACAGTGTATGTCAAAATAGATGTGCATTACGCGATGTAGCCTACAGTAAATGCAGACTAATAGAAATATATTTGTATCTAAATACTTTAGAAATTCTATTTTGGTTATTTGTAAAATAATGACTTTTATAAATAACCTTTTGTTAAATAATCTTAAATGTCTCATTGTACATTGCTTCTTGTTATGGTGGAGCCATTGCTTAGACATTGTATCTGTACCTTCCCTGCAGATATATGATAACCCATAATGTCCAAATGACTGCCACAGCTCAAAGTGCAATAAGCAGCAAGAATATGATTGAAAATAAATTGAAACAGTAAATCTGTTGCATATAAAACTGGTTAGGTACAACTCAGTGCCACAGAGCACAGCCTGTACTGTTGAGGATATTGATGGAGTGACAGACACACTGTGACTGTACACACACACACACACACACACAGTATAGTCATCAAACTCGCGATCTGCTCAGCACACAGTCAGCAGGCGGCTGATCGACAGCCATTATACACCTCTGCAAACATACCTGATATTCTTCCCTCTCAGTGCTTATTTTTCTCATCTCGGTCACCAAGGAAAAAAAAAAATATTGTGAAATATTATTACAATTTTAAAGTAACTGTTTTCTATCTTAATATTTTTTTTCCATGTAATTTATTCCTTATGACAAAGCTAAATGTTCAGCTTCATTCAGTGTCACATCCATCAGAAATTATTCTAATATGCAGATTTTTGTGCTCAAGAAGTATTTTGTAGTATTATCAATTTTGAGCTGCTTAAAACTGATTTTATTTTTCTTTCAGGCTTCTTTCATGAAAATCCTGAATAAAAAATTGAAATCTGTCACTTTTTATCAACGTATCCTTGATGAATAAAAGTATTAATTTCCTTAAAAAATACATTTACTGTCCCCCAAATTTTTGGAAGTTGTTTGTTATATCAATAATAATAATAATAATAATAATAATATTTTTGGAGCAATAATCTTTAGGTTAGGAATGGATCCCAGGGACAAGAAATTATAAAATACTGACATTTAGCCTATGGAATGGGCCCCATTAAAGTTTGAGTATATTTCTCATGATTTGAGTTGGATAGCACTTTGCCTTCCTCCTTTGTTCTCTTTCCTATCACATGCCCATCATCATAATAATCTGCCCTTTCAAATTAACACCTGGATCCATCTGAATATGTGAAGCAGATGTGACATAATTATAGAGTTCTCTGTCAGGCCAGCACTTCACTATTATGACAACACTTTCCTCTATCTTCTCTCTCATTAACCTTGCTGGCAGTAAACCTCCCCTCCGTCTCGTTTCATCTCAGCTTCTGTGGAGGACAGTATGGGTTTCATCACAACTATATGTTTTCAAAGACGGAAGCCCTGTCCTTCTGCCATGCTCTGCTGAGCTTTACTCATTGGTGTTTGAAGGAATGACTCAGAGACTTAACAGTTTCTGTAGATAAGTCCCTGCCTGTTTTGACCTTGTCTTTCTGGGTCTGCATGAAGTGAAAGCATTTAACTTCCACGTTTCTGTGAGGCTCGGGGGTTCAAATCATTTTTTTTTTTTTTTTGTCAAAGTTAAAAACTGACCATGTGTCACCAATTTATTGTCACCAGCCTGAAATTTCCTTCATTCAAACTCTTGACTCATTTAGTGAAGGAAGTGGATTCGTTCTTTGAATACACTCATTATAAAATGCACCTTCACAAACCAAACTCGAATGTCATTGGTCATGTCATCTTTTGAAGCATGTGGGCAATTGAAAGGAAGTGGAGTAGTGCATTTAAAAATTAATTCAAAAACAATGATACGTTATGTTAAAATTGTATATAGATCAAAAATAATATGAACAATATAAATAATACATACATAAAATAACTACAAACAAAACATATAAATAGTAAATTAATATTTCTGCATTTTAAATTTCCAGAAGGCTTGAGTTGAGAACCACAGTGTCATGTTGATTGTGTTTACTTATTGCAAACTTTATACACCCATATATATGGCAAGCCGTTTTAGCTTTTATTCATTTCCAGGATATGAATTCTTGATATCAACAATTACATTTTTCATATCAAAAATTAAATTCTTGATATCAACAATTACACTTTTGATATCAAAAATTCAATTGTTGATATCAACAATTGTATTTTCACTAGTGAAATGTCACCATATGCCATTCAAAACCAATTGTTGATATCAAGAATTGATTTCTTACTAGTTGAAATTCCATTTCACATATCAGAAATACTAGTATTACTAGTAAAAACCTTTATTTTTGATATCAAGAATTCAATTGTTATTAGTTGAAATATTCTTGATATCCACAATTGAAATGCTACTAGTAACAATGTTCATTTTTGATATCAATAATTCAATTTTTACTAGTGACAATTTTAATTTCTGATATCATGATGATTGTATTTCTGATATCATGATGATTGTTACTAAAGCCATTTTAGATATCTGAAATAATATTGATATCAGAAATACATTTTCAGATATCAAAAATTATAATTTTTACTATAGTAACAATTGAATTGTTGATATCAAGAATAGACATTTCAACTAGTGACAATTTAATTATTGATATCAGGAATTCACATTTTTACTAGTAACAATGTAATTATTGATATCAAAAATTATATTTCTACTAGTAAAAAATCAATTCTTGATATCAACAATTCATTTTGAATGGCAGCCTATGGTGAAATTTCACTAGTGAAAATACAATTACAGCTATCAGCAATTAAATTGTTTATCAAGAATTCAATTGTTGATATCACAAATTCCATTTATGATATCAAGAATTCAATTGTTATCAATAATTCAATTCTTGATATCAACCATTAAATTGTTGATCAAGAATGTAATTGTTGATATCAAGAATTCATCCTGGAAATGAATAAAAGCTAAAACGGCTTGCCATACCCATATAGCTAGAATGGCACGCTTTATATGAAATAGGAATTGCATCGTAGCTCATTTCTGATCTTATAATATAGAAACATGAGCAAACATTTTAAATTTAAATCAAGAACAGCATGCAATGTTGAAGTTTTAGAATACTTCCCTTTCTCCGCACTTTATTTGTCTTGGTGGAGGAGAATGTAAGTGCATTTGAATGCTCATTTTTTGTATAGATCGCTATCGATCAGTCCTGGGAAGGAGTGCGGCTCTCTGCAGATAGCAATCAAAGTGTGACATCGCAAGACTCCATTTCCTCTCCCGATGTCAGTTGGGATTGATTTTATGGCTTTCAAGGTCTTTTTTTCCTCCAAAGCACACTGGAAAAACTTGTAAGACCAAACTGTAAGACCAAAGACAGAGCCTGGAGCTTCAATTATGTCTTCACTAGACTTATCTAAAGATTCCCTCCATTAAAGGTGAATTTTACAAAGCAATGCATGTGCAGGGGAGAAGAAGGTGTTTGAAACGCCGATGCAGGGAATAATAAACTGATTACAGTTGTTACATGTTGTCAATTGCTCACAAATATCTGCAAATCACCTCAGACTGCTGAAAATGGCAGATTGCTGCATGCTCCAATCTGTTTTTAATTATGTTCAAGATGCGTGGCAGGCTTGATTTTAGAGATCCAGTGAAGAATGAAGACTGACATTAAGACAATTTTTCATGCTCTCTTAATTAAAAATGCCTTTTCTTCCCTTCTCATGTCTTCTTCCATTTTCCTCCTCACTGTCTTCTTGTGATCCCCCTTTCTTTCTGTCTTTTTAGTTTAGTCAGATAGCAGCTCCAAAATCTAGTGAGTTGGCATATGGAGGCAGGACTGTAAGGCATCATATACTCTAAAATGAAATGTGGGAACCTATTACCACAACTTAAAGGGATACTCCACTTTTTTTTTTTTTAAAATAGGCTCATTTTACCACTCCCTTAGAGTTAAACAGTTGGGTTTTACCGTTTTTGAATCCATTCAGCCGATTTTCTGATATTTAGAAGAATATCAGTAACCAGATAGTTTGGTCTCATTGACTTCCATAATATATTTTTTTCCAACTATGGAAGTCAATGAGACCAGAAACTGTCTGGTTACTGATATTCTTCTAAATATCAGAAAATCGGCTGAATGGATTAGAAAACGGTAAAACTCAACTGTTTAACTCTGGGGGAGTTGTAAAATGAGCCTATTTCCAAAAAAAAGTGGAGTGTCCCTTTAAATAAATGCATGGTTAAATGATTGATTTGATTAAACCTTTTTAAGTTGCACATGTTATTTTGATAAGTTATGTTGAAATAATAATGTAGATAAGAATAGATAGGATTAATTGGTTCCGGGGTCACCACTCAATTGCAACAATCAACTTAAAAAATAGTTTATTAAGTTGGTTGAACATATTTTCATTAGAGGGTGTCAACTTTAATGATAAAGATTGCTGTCATATTCTTTCTTTCTTTGTTTTAACATATAAGAGGTAATTTTACTTCATTATCATGTTAGTTTCAGAACTCAAAAAAACTTCATCGTTAGTCCAGATATTACTGAAACCAAGCTGCGAAAATGACTAGTTTCGGATTTTGTCTCAGTATGACGGTGAAGAATGTCAACGCCTACGACATCATTGCTTCTTTAGCTACGCCCACCAATTTGTGCTTGTAAAACTAGTAAATATATTTGTTTTTTTAGCTTTTCAGAGAGACTGAAAATTAAAGATGGATCTGACAGTAGTGTCGAAACACACAAGTATGAGTGAGTACTTATATTTTTACAACGTATCACTATAGCTTTGTGTGTTACAGATTGTTTCAAATGGACTCACTTTACTGAAAGTGATAAACAATGACTATAAGAATGACAAACTGGTAGACATTAGTTCGTTTGCTTGAAACACAGTATTTATAACCCTGATTATAAGCCTAAACCTGTCCCTCAAATCTGATTGGTTGTTTGGAATGTTGTTCAATGATCAACAAAGATGTTAATCCAGGAACATGTTGCACTTGTTGAAATCACATTCACCAACTGGGCCTGTAAGCAGAATAAGGCAGCTTGTTAGGTCTTGGAACAGTGCTGTTTTTAACATCACATGGCAGATGGAAGAAAAAACAAGTATGTTTTTTTTTCATCCGGCTAAACAGTGAGGAAAATAAGGGGGGAAAAACATGATTTTGAACACCCACCCAAATTGAAAATAAAAACCAATTAATCTCCGAAATCTAAAAGGCATTGTTCTTCATGCACAAGGCAATTTTCCCCATTAATACATGATGCTACTGTACTAATTCCTGTGTAAATCCCCACAATCCTTCACCTGGAGGTAAACAAGAGTGTTTTCTGGGGGAGGGGTTCCCCCAATGCATGCCTCCTGTTGACATGCTCTCCAGAGGCCATTAGCGTATGAGTGAATATTCTGTTTCCCTCCGATAAAGCCTTTAAAATATTCAGTGTGAGAGTCCTCCTTCGCGCTCTTTCTTGCTCTCCTGCCAGTTTCTCTCTGGGTCCTCATGGCTTTCTCCTCATCAGTAATAGACTCCCGGTGTCACCGCTGCAGCGCTCAGCATGGGGCTAATGCAGAGATGGAGCTGTCGCCGGGAGAGACCAGCCACCGCAAATGACATACGTTGTTCAACCCCCCCTTAATCATATAACACCCCCCGTTCAGTCGGCTACAACCAACTCCTACATACACAGACAGAAAATTACAGATCACCATTGTTCTAATCACACAAATGTCTTTGAAATCAGACATTGACATGAATTGCATAGGCTTCGAAATTAGCACACGATTAGCATGATACAGACTGAATAGGAAAAATCTATTTTTTTATTTACTGCATAAATAACAGAGGCGTGATTTGCATTTATTTATTTTTTATTTTTGTAAAGAACTGAATTCAGTATGAATTTATTTCGAATATACAGTATAGGTAGCAAACAGCATGCAGAAATGCACTTAAATTAAATGTAAGGAAGTAGAATGGGTAACACATTACTTGAAGGGGTGTGCATAAGACTGACATGACACCTTCATAACCATGACATGACATGACATATTTCTTGAATATGAAGTAGGGTTTATGCATGTTTATGACGACTGTCATTGTCTTTCGCTCAATAATTACACTTTTAATACATTTTACATTGTTTAAGATGTCTTTGTTATGACATAAACCATAACATCATAACCTGTCAGTGTCTTTGTCATGTAAATTAAGATAAACTGTCATGTGGTTAGTTTTGACATTGGCTGTCATGAGGCATTATAACATTTTAATGACAAATTCAGTTAAAACCACTGTAGTTGAGGTCAAGAAAAATATTCATGACAGTTATAAGGGCCTCATGAAAGCCAATGTCAAAACCAACTACATGACAGTTTAATGTAATGTTAACCACTAAAACTAGGTGGATTCTTAAAGCTACACTGTGTGAATCTTACACCCATCTAGCAATGAAAAGGTATATGACCATCCAGTGAATATTAGTTTCTGTTCCTCTCAATTCCGATTTCGTTTTAACTCCTATGGTGGCCAATGTAGTCCAAGATTAACATGGCTTCCAGTTCGACCTCGTCCATGAGTGTTAACCGAAACGTAAACGCGAAAGGCGAAGCTTGAATTAACGGGTATGTCCCTCTTTGGCTAATGTACTGTCAAGATGGAGGGACAACATGGCGACCGACATTAGAAGCCCTTACCCGTGTGTATTTTCAATGGCATATTATACACTCGCGAGAATACTTTATTACTTGAACGAAGTAAATATACATTAATGAGCACATATATTTTTGAAAGAACTAAGTGTTTTTAGCTAAGAATAAACTAAGTGTTTTTAGCTAAGAATAAACTAAAAGAGTTACACAGTGTATATTTAAGTTTGATAATGAATCTGCTATGTCATGTTTATGACAGGTTGTGTTGTCTTAGTAATGTCAAGTTGTCATGACAAAGACACTGACAGGTTATGATGTATTGGTTTATATCAAGGTGTCATAACAAAGACATCTCAAACACTGTCATATTTGCATTAATAACTGAGTGAAAGACACTTAATAACAGCTGTTACAAACATGCATAAAACTTCCTTCATATTATTCAGAACATATGTCGTGTCATGATTATTAAGGTGTCACGTTAGATAGATAGATAGATAGATAGATAGATAGATAGATAGATAGATAGATAGATAGATAGATAGATAGATAGATAGATGATAGATAGATAGATAGATAGATAGATAGATAGATAGATAGATAGATAGATAGATAGATAGATAGATAGATAGATAGATAGATAGATAGATAGATAGATAGAAAGAAAGAATGAGCATGAGCTGCTTGTATCCAAAGGGAAAAGTCGAGCAGCTCAACATCAGGCTCTCTATCATTAAACAAGCATCAATTACAATCAAATTTGGCATCGCACCGCTGTCCATTTTCCTCTCTGAGCAATGTAAAATAATCCCAATGACTTCATAACAAATTCACAGTATCATGTCCTGACCTCATGCTCAGCAATCGGACAGCAGAAGTCTTTACACTCTCTGGAAACATGATCTTGTGACCTTTATCTGAGCTCATAATCACTGCCATTGCTATACTGCTGCTGACCTCATGCAGGAGCTGCAATCAAATGGCCTTCGACTTGAAATGTTTTGTGGTATGACTGTACATACGCAGCACGACATCCATAGAGCTGCACTGATCATTACAAATGCATTCAGGTGAACAACAATGGATGATGTGCACTTTGGACATTTCACTCCAGAAAATAGGAAATAGAAAAAAAAAATGATATCCTTTGCAAATTTGTAGATTTTGATTTGTGTACGTTGTTGAATTATACATGTCAGCCTGTTTTGTAACTGTCTTTTGTATGAATTGAAATGAATTTACAAGACACTATTTGTGCATTTTTGTTGTACATTTTCTGATTAGCATGGTACAAAGACATTTATAGTTGCACGAGTCATTCTGAATGAGGCTGATTAGCACCTGCATCATGCTGATGCTCCAGATTCATTAGAAATTCAGATTCCCGTGATTAGTCTAGCACCTCTGCATTAATTCCCTAAATAATCCCATATTAATCCTCATCTCATCGCTTGAATATCTCCCCATCTATTTCATTTGGATTTCTGCAAGCTTAGAAAAAGTTGATCCATTAGCTTTACAAATTACATGCATTCATCAAGTTTATTCATGGCAAAAGTTGGCAGAAAATGAACCATGGATCGCTGAACTACCCTTGATATTGACGAGATAATACATGTGTACGTCTGATATCACGTCTAAGCGCCTAAATGTGTCCTTAGGGGCATGAAAACAACATTAGCAACAAAGCTAATTCCATAAAATTGCTGTGTTGACGTATTTCGGATAGTGAAACAAAAAGCTGGAGTGGCACATACACGTCCATTAGCCATTTACATGATTTGCGTCTCTCTATTGCTAATGATAATAATTCTGTTATCTTCTAGAAAGCATATGTGTCATAAAAGTCTTTCATATTTTTGTTCCAGTTTGCCAGAAGTCAATAAATCTTACCTTTTCAGTTTGAGTATATGTTTTGTCAACTTTTAAGACTACATTATAGCATAAAAACTACTTGAACCTTACTTGAAAGTAAGATGGACTAAGACAAGCCGAGTACTATAATTTCAGGTGAATTTTAAACAGCTTAGACATGGCAAACAAAGAAACAAATATTTTTTTTTCTGTGCCTACTGGGAAAGTGAAATAGCATTGGCAATGCTTACATGTGTGATCAGCAGAGAATTTTTCTATGTACCTGAAAACAAATCTAATACGACGAAACTTGTTGTCAGAATTACGAGCACATCAGCCTCTCCTCACTCTGACACTTGTACAAATGCAAATGCTCTTTTTTCAATCAGCTGAACGTGATTACACACTACCTACTCCTGACATCCCATAATTACCTCAAGACCCATTAAGAAGAGCCAGTAATGGCGCTTACGGGAACCGTTCCCACTGTGAAGCGTTTTCCAAAAGAGCAGGAAAAGTAAGGGTCTTCGGTGGATTTCTGTCTTAATTGCTGGACTCATCAATCAGCTCTATTTTGGGTTCGCTATGGTTTATTAGCATATTTACCTACCCGGGCATTCAGCATACACTGTTTACAATGGCCCAAGCCACACATTATTTGGAAACTGAGACTCTCGCAACCTCATTGTTTGTGTAAGCTAGCTTAATTTGAGTATACAACAAGCCATGTATGAGTTGATTGAGTGACTCTTTCTGCAGGTTACATCCTTCCACCAGTAGATGGCAGCAGTCTTAATAAACGAATTATCGTTCATTCAACCGATTCGTTAAAAAACAATGATTCATTCTTTAACGAATTGTATTCGTCATGAAACGGCACTGCGCAGACCGATCAGTGTATGACATTAAAATAACGCAAGAGCAATTCGAAAGCATTCAGAGTCGTTTGCCCTCTAATCGCTTTTGTGATTTGATGTCATACACAGATCAGCGCCGCTTCAAGTCGGACACACCTACTGTGTTCAAATGTTATGTCACTTTAGAAAGGAGTCCTTGAATTATTCATTCCCCCGATTCATTAAAAAAATTGGATTCATTCAGGAATGAAGGAAGTTACTGTCCTTATGAGTGAGCCATTGAATCATTCGTTCAACCAAAAAACGCTAAATCATTTAGAAATCCATCAGTTGTGTATATTTTGTGCAGGTGTGTCTTATGTAGCATTATTTCACTTTTTTTGCTTTAAGTCTTGAAATTATACTATCTGATTCAAATAAAAAACAACTGCTCATTCTACATAACACATTTTTGTAATTTGAAAAGTATTTTACTGTAATATGTACAACTGTGTCAACAGTATAATACCGTAAATAGCCAAGGATTATGGGAAAATATGTTTATTACTGTAATTATTTTCTACTGTAAATCGTAAAAAAATCGAATTATGTAGGAAAGCAATTCTAATACTGTAAATAAAAATACAGTAGTCGTACTGGTTACACTTTATTTCGATAGTCACTTTAGAAATTCTACTAATTACAACTAACTTTTCAACTACGTGTCAACTAACTCTCATTAGAGTATTAGTATATTATAGTAGACTGTCAGTAGACTGTTGGGTTATGGTTAGGTGTTAGGGTTTGGGTTAGGAGAATAAGTTTACTTGTAGTCACAAAGTTACTTATAGTCAGTTGAATGTCTGTTGGGGGACCAACAAAATAAAGTGTTAGCAGATATTAAGCTGACGGTCTACTAATACTCTAATGACAGTTAGTTGACATGTAGTCGAAAAGTTACTTATAGTTAGTAGAATGTCTAAAGTGGACTATCGAAATAAAGTATTACCGTTGTACTCATGAATACAATACCCAATATTATTCCTGTAAATTAAAATATGGTACTTGTACTGTAAATGAAAAATACAGTACTCACAATGTAAATATTAATACAGTATACGATTGTCTTACTGTAAATTAAATTACAGTACTGAGACTGTAAACACTTTTACAGTAACTTACTGGCATCCAGCTGCCAGTAAGTTACTGTAAAATTTACAGCAACCTTTTTACAGGATAGTGATTAAAAAGCAGTGGTTGTCTCTAATTTCAAATGGCTACTGATATTTTTTAATGCCAGTTTGCCTGTTATAGATCAAATAAAAAAATGTGCTTAATGAAAGAAAATAGGCAAACGCTATTAGAATTGACCAATTTGCTTATATAATCAAAATGGGTGTATCAGTATTTCATTTTTTCTTTTAGAAATGTTCTCTTTCAAGGCTAGAAATGTTCATCTCTAAAACAGACAAAGCCATTTATGGCTATAGTTCATCATTATAACTATATAAATGGACCTTGCAGAAGTCTACTACAGTTTTAACCGTGACTGATTATTTCACAGATAGCAGAGGCCTTTTTTGGCCTTTCAAATTTCCATGCATATAAAACAATAGGAACGGCCTTGACTCTCTGAGCACCTCCACGAGATCCAAAGGTGCCATAACCAGCAGAGAACCCAGCTGCGCCTTTTTCAAAATGGCTGGCAAAAGATGGGGATCCTTTGTTTTGTTTATTTCCTCCTTGGCTGAGTGAAGACCGTTTGAACCCAGCTGTTTGAGAGTGAGTCACATATACATATTTATGGCCATCTGTTTGTGCACAAAACAAAAGAAGAATCAAGCCATTTCCAGACATCATTGTGTCTTTGAGTGAAAGCTGGGATGTGCGTTCTCCATGATGGCGCGGTTAAACATCACATAAGCATGAATCTCTCCAAATACGCAACTTTTAGCCTTGATCATTCGTCAAAAGGGAGAAAAACACACCCGTCTGAAAGGAAACGGCTTGTGGTTTCAGCTGACACCTATGCTTTCTCGCCACGCGTGACGTGGACTAGATTTTCCACGTGTAGGTAAAGTGCCAAAAAGGAAAGCGTTTGGCATGCGGCAGAACTGAAAAAGGAAGGCTTCTCAACTCAGCATGCTGACAGTGGCTAATTTATCTGTCACGTCAGAGGCATATGCTGCAATTAAAGTCATTTTCTCACACACATTGTTCCCTGCTCCTGTGGGTAGTTTGCATGCTTTGAGAATCGCCTGCACAATGACAAAAGCGCACATTAGGGTGCATTATGGCATTATAGAGGTTTTTTTTTATTCTGAGCTCCTTGCATCTCTAGTGGGAGAAGATTGAGGTCACAAGTGAGACTGTCCCTTAAATTAAGGGCCATTAAAAACTCCCCTGCAGCAAACATGAAGCATAACTTGTCTTGATGAGACAAAGACACTGTCTTTGCTAATAGACTCATCACTGAGACCGTGATGAGTTATTAACCCTAGTCTTTGTTGTGCATCTCGACTAGAATGAATAGACATCACGAGTTTAATGTCATGTGATTGTCCATCAGGGAAGTGATTGATTTATGAAATTAGGAGTGATAATGTAAATCGAAAACAGGTTGGATCCATCCTGTCTTGTATCAATAGTTCAGGCTGCTGGTGGCACACTTTTGGGACCAAGTGAGCATCATTTAAACTCCACAGCCACTAATATTGCTGACCATGTCCATTGCTTTAAAGGGATAGTTCACTTTGAAATTATTTTTTGATATGTTTTAGCTTACCTCAAGGGCATCCAAGATGTAGGTGTCTTTGTTTCCACAGTATTTTCAATTTTGATATGTTTAGGTCAAACCGTTTGTGTCTGTCAGTCATATAATGGAGGTATATGGGGTCCACCTCAAAGAGCATGCACAGGGAAGTCCAAATTAAACATGATTTAATGACTCGTAAATGTAAGTAAACATTGATTAAGACACGAAATGAGTGGTTTGTGTGAGAAAACGAACAGTATTTATATCGTTTTTATTTCTTGTAATCAGAGTCACGTCCAAGTGATCTGAGGGCCTGGGCGATTCGGTCTGGACAAGCGCCGGAAAGCCCCGGAAGCTAAAACGTGAAACATATCAAAAATGTATTTTAAAGTGAACTATCCCTTTATGACCACCCATATTCTGGTGTCCAGCAGGATAGAGAGCCATATAACAAAGCTCAAATCATCCCAAAATGGACATGAATGAGTTCACTATACACTTAAATGGCCTCCAGAGTCACCAGATCTCAATCCAATACACTCGAGCACCTTTGGATTGTGCCGTGGTGGAATGGGAGATTTGCTTCATAGATGTGCAGATATGCACCAAAATGATGTCAAACATGAAGAAATTTTATTCTCATACAATGGAAGTCAATGGGGTCCAGGTTTAGATAGTAAATTACGAAGAAATGACGGCATATCCCTTTCAGGTTTCCACATAGTGGACAATAAAATGGGCCATAAAATCTGGGCAGTAAGCAACCACATGCGCAATCACCATTTCTCTGCATTTCGTTCTTTCCCTGGCAAACTCATACTTCTCATAATTTTAATCTAGGCTAAAAAGGCAATGATCTGTATGTGTGATTTTTCCCTCTGTTATTTCAAACCTCCACCATTTTGCTCGGTCTAATAAATATATTTTTATGTCTTACACACACATCATGATTTCGCTCGGCTGACGTTTTGCGTTCAATGAATCGGATGCATCATTTTACCTATTCTGTGGGTTGTAGTGTAGTTGGAGGTTTATTTTACGCCACCGCCTTCCAATTTTAACTCTGAATGAAGCTGATTGGTTGGTATTTGTCTTTGTGAGAAAGACATGGCCTTGCTTATTCAGTCGCATGGATGATACTCAGCACATTCAATCAAAGCCTTCAATGTTTCCCCACAGAGTTGAATGGTTTGGATTATTCGTTTTGAGAAACAACATTTCTCTCAAAACCGTGGCTAGATATAGGCTACTGCTGAACAATTCAGCTGTGCTACCTTGACATCCAAGTCCAGTAATACACAAGATACCCAATAGAGGCAAATAAAAATGGCTATGAAAGGGATGGACGCATACACTGGCAGTTTATATTAGTCTCAGCAGTAAACCTCTTTATTTTTCAGTGTTTTGTGGTTATTTTCAGAACTGATTATATCAGTGCTGTCTGACTTGCAATCTCTGTGAAGTCTTCCTGTATCTTTATCTTAAGCATTCAGTTTCAAATTCATAAAAACACTGTACAATATTTCTTATATAGATATTTCTTTCTTTCTTTTTTTAAATAAATCTTTATTCATTAAATTCACCTCAAGGTGGCAGTGTGTCAACCTCTATGTTTCAAAGTCTAGAACTGTCATGAAGACTTTCCCTTGTGTGCCCATGGGATGAAACTGAAAGTTTACTTTTGGTGTGTGTGTGTGAGTGTGTGATAATGTTGCCCTGGCGTGTTTAGCTGTTGAAACACACTGCCAATTGAGTTTGGATGATATCCTTGTGGCAGTGCCACTTTTTTTTTCTCACCTTTGCTCTGTGATAATGATAACCGTATTAGAGCAGGATAATATAGCCTAACATTCACATCTCATATTCTTGGTCTTTAGTGATCATCAGGGTCTGTAATTGAAAGAGAAATGTTCACTTGTCATTCACATAATTTCTCAGAGCAGTGAGCTGACAGGCTAAATTAATAATGTAAAGGGAATAGTTTACTGAAGAAAAAATCCAGCCATCGTTTACAGATCTTTCCAGCAAACAGGGAACATTCTTAGAACATTAATAGAACTTTAGTTCAGAGTTATGTTCTTTAATCATGTTTTCAAAACTTAAGCACAAAAAAATATATATTTATACATCGTTTATGGAACTACTTTTTTTAACTGTAACAGAAAAGTTCCCTTAATGTTTGCTTAACCAAATAATTATAATAAAAAATTTTCAAAACATAAAAAAACTGGCCATTTTGAAAATTCAGAAAACTTGAACGTTTTTAGGTTTAAAGTAAGGAGAAATCACTGTCAAAAGGTTCATGCTTTCACAACGGAAGTAGATTCAAACCAGGAATAGCCATATAGTTAATATTTAATTTCACTTAACATTCGTACTGGAAATGAGTTTGGAAGCCTGCAAGTAAAACAGAAAAGTTTATTGTAAGATAATGTTTAAAATAGGAAAATAAAGTCACATTGCAAGACTAAAAATGTCTTACTGTGAGGCATATAAATAGCCTATATAAAGTCTGAGTAATTGCATGTGTTTTCGAGCCTTTCTATCTCTCACATTCTGCCTGATCTAAATTGTAGCAGTGTTCTACTGACATGACAACCTTTTGAGTGTTTGATACGTAATGGGTATGACAATGTTGAGGTTGGCAGAATAGATCTGCTGCTGCTGCTATTGCCGCTGCAAAGCAAAGACGGGACTTTTTAATTCCAATACATACATGACAGACAGCTGTGACCAAGTAAGAGATTCTGATACTGTACAAAATAACATACATGAACATATGAATTACCCACAGATCTATACAGGTGGAAATGGGGAAGGTGGAGGGTTTCTAAAAGCATGCTGCACTGCTACAGAAAATAGCAGCGAGCTCATTGGCTACTGATACAGCAGGAACCATTCAGCTTTGCCCAATAGAGAATGATGCGATTGAAACCAGGTTGAGCCTGTACCATCTAGAGTTTCATGACAGAACTTTGTCTATGATAATATGAAACATATGCAAATCTGCATGCAAGTTTGGACAATTTCTGCCTGCTGTAAGCAGCACAATCAGCAAGCATGTGACCTTGATTCATAGCATTAATTCCAGAGGCAAATGTCATCCTCCCACACCAGCTGTGCTAGAGAGTGTGACCTTGACTCGGTCGAAGGTTGAGCCAGAGTCTTCCCTGTCGACTCCATAGCATGAGCTTATGTCAGCTAAAACACACACACATGTTCTTAATCTAACAGGCAGAAAGGCCACAACATATGTGAATAATTAATTATTAAAGTTTCAAGAGGTCTTCATGTCTGGTTTAAAGGGCCAGTTCTCCTACACTCTCAGAAAAAAGGAACAAAAGCTGTCACTGGGGCTGTACCTTTTCAAGGGGTAAACTTGTGTCCAAACTTGTGTGCTTTTTAAAAGTACATTTTAGGTGCTAATAAATACATTTTAGGAGTAAATATGTACATTTTAGGTGTTAATAGGCCTATGTACATTTCAGGAGCTAAAATGTCCATTTCAGGTCCTAATATGTCCATTTTATGTGCTAATATATACATTTTAAGTGTTAATATGTACATTTTAGGTGCTTATACGTACATTTTAAGTGCTAATATGTATATTTTAAGTGTTAATATGTACATTTTAGGTGTTAATATGTACATTTTATTTACTAATATGTACATTTTAGGTGCTAATATGTACATTTTAAGTGCTAATATGTATATTGTAAGTGTTAATATGTACATTTTAGGTGTTAATATATACATTTTAGGTACTAATATGTACATTTTAGGTGCTAATATGTACATTTTAAGTGCTAATATGTCCCACTAAGGTACCAATCTGCAGTCTTTAGTTACAAAAGTGTATCTTTTGAAAAGGTACAGCCCCAGTGACAGCTTTTGTACCTTTTTTTTCTGAGAGTGTATAAAATGAAAATTCAGCCATCATTTACGCACCTTTGCTGTTTCCAAACCTGTACCTAATTCTTCTGTGGAACAGAAAAAATTGGTCCATATTTCAGACATTATAACTTTGAAAGACTTGTTCTCTCTCACTCATTATATCTCTCTTTTTCTGACTGTCATCTGGAACATCTGTCAGCTTGTCCGTCTTCTAGGAGTCTGAAAATGACAGTCTGTTCCTGACAGCCACACTCTCCCCTTATTTCTCTTGTCTCCTTCCTATTCCTTCTGTTTTTTTTTTCTTCATCCCACTACATTTTCACTCTTTAGCAGATCTCGTCGTCTCTGTCCCCGTGAAAAGCAGAGCACAGGTTTTATCAGGTACATGGTGTGCTGGAGGAACTGATGGGACCTGTACCCTAACAATGAAAGCAGGTCAGAAGATGAGTCACCGGTGAAGAGGATTCAATTAGGGCCTGGCAGTATGTCCACCATTCACTTTATAATAGAGCCGCTAACAAACTCCTCCTGCCTGGCCAGATAAAGGCCAAGAGTGTTGCCTTTTGTTAGACCTCCATCGCAGTCTTTTTTCTCATAGGCCCCCAGATGCTCCAGTCGCCTAAATTGAATACCCCCATTCTCCTCTGGGTTTTCAGCGCAAAATAGTCATTTCCGTTGGCTCGTCGCACTCCGTCCTTCCATCTCTCCCCTCCTTTCTCTTTGACGTGCGCCCGCAAATTTCATTAAGGGCTTCTCTAGTACATTACCCAGCGAGCAAATCAAATTGCCGTTCTCCGGAGGCTGGAGCGGGGTTAAATGAGCCTTTCAGAAGACTTTGGCCAGAGCGGGCGCTTATTAGCTCTGCCAGGCGGCACACTTCTCCTTGGTGTGCCCTTTAGACCCCAGGACCCTCCACATGCCTCCAGTGCATCTTTTCTGTGCCTTGTACACATTCGCTGTACCACAATATTCGGTTCAATCGCTCTATTAGATAGCTGGAGAAAGGGAAATGGAGAGAGGAAAAAAGAGAGAGGAAAAATTTCAGAGGTTTCCGGGGTCCGAAAACCAGGTCGAGACCCCGATGAGGACGACGAGCATGTGGATGAGCTTCTCTGAGACAGTTTTTGACAGTTTGTGCAGAATTCTTTGGTTATGCAAACCGATTATTGCAGCTTTCCGGTCTCAGATGAGCTTGGAGGTGAAGATGTTAGATGTGGAGGTCCTGGGCTGGAGTGGTTACACATGGTCTACGGTTGTAAGGCCGGTTGGATGTACTGCCAAATTCTCTGAAACGCTTTGGAGATGGCTTATGGTAGAGAAATGAACATTCAATTCACAGGCAACAGCTCTGGTGGACATTCCTGCAGTCAGCATGCCAATTGCATGCTCCCTAAAAACTTGCGACATCTGTGGGATTGTGCTGTGTGATAAAACTGTACAAAAAAGTGCATAAAAGTGGCCTTTTATTGTGGCCAGCCAGTTTAATCAGTCTAATCTTGATACGCCACACCTGTTTGGTGGATGGATTGATTTTGGCAAAGGAGAAGTGCTCACTAACACAGATTTAGACAGATTTGTGAACAATTTTTGAGAGAAATAGGCCTTTTGTGTACATAGAAAAAGATCTTAGATCTTTAGATCTTTGAGTCTTAGAGGTCTTAGATCTTTGAGTTCAGCTCATGAAAAATGGGGGCAAAAACAAAAGTGTTGCATTTATAATTTTGTTCAGTGTATATATATATATATATATATATATATATATATATATATTCAAACAATAAAACTAATACATATAATTGAATATAATAATAATATAATTTTTATATTCACCTTTTGATATTTTCCATATATTTAAACAGAGTTATTTATATACTGTATGTATATATATATATATATATATATATATGTATTCAAACAATAAAACTAATACATATAATTGAATATAATAATATAATTTTTATATTCACCTTTTGATATTTTCCATATATTTAAACAGAGTTATTTATATACTGTATGTGTATATATATATATATATATATATATACCTATATGTACACCAGGAGTGTTAATTTAACACTGGAAATTTTGCTGTGTGTGTGTATATATATATATATATATATATATATATATATATATATATATATATATATTTACAGTATATATAACTCATCTGAGTCTCAATGTACATATCAAAAATGTTGATCCAGGAACATGTTCCGTATGAACACCGTATAAATGCAAATGTGTATATTCTTTTTATTCTAAATTGTGGTTCTCATCAGTACAATTATTTTAAGTCAGCATCAAAGTGAATTTAATATTATGAAATAACAGTTTGTTTGTACTTTTGTTTGTATTATACAGTATAGATAGATAGGACAGATACTCTAGCAAAACAGACAGACACGCATGCACGCACACACACCCTCACAGAATATATATTTCGTTTTTTTGTTGTTTTTTTTTTTCCTTTAATGTAGCATAGAGCTTTTTAGGCCAAGAAAGAACATGGCAAACTGAGAAATTCTTCAGTTCTTTGAAACACAGGTGGGCTTTTAACCCACCAAACGTGCTGCCAGACAGCTTCAAGAAACCAAGACATGGAGGCTCAAGGGCACTGGACCACACAGAGTGCTTTAAGCTTTCGCCACCGAGCATGAGTTGTGTCTCATGAACCAAACCGGGAGTTTTTCTTTTCACTTGTTCAAAGGTGCAAGTACTTCTCTTACATGTCTAACATTTTCTGTCAGTTGGAGAGAAAAATGTGTGGTGAGAAAATCACATTGGTTGTAAAAGGGGGGTCACAGCAGACCATGTGTCCACATTTGCAGAATGTACTTCCTGCTTTAAGTATTCCAGAATGGAAACATTTAAAAAACTGCGGGCTCAGCTATACCAAGCTGAACTGAATTACTAGTCAATGTTTTTCTTATGTTTAAAGTCTCTTATTCTCACCAAGGTTGCTTTTATTTGAAAAAAAATTGCAGTAAAAACAGTAATATTGTAATATAGTATTACAATTTAAAATATGTTTTCTATTTGAATATTTTTAAATGCATTTCATTCCTGTGACAGCAAAGCTGAATTTTCAGCAGCCATAACTCCAGTCTTTAGTGTCGTCACCCCCCCACCCCCCGCCCCCCCAAATCCAGTCACTAGATATGTCTCGTGTTAATTTTAAATTCCTCTCGTGACACATTTCTATTTCCTGTGTTAATAATTAGTGTTCTGAAATGGTCTGGTGCTGTCCATTTGCAGTTATTTTGACAATATGTGAAGGTGAAAGGTGAAAATGAATGTTAAATGACAGTCTGGGCCATTTTTTTTCCTTTGGATTGCATTCCGTTTGTATGTGTGTGTGTGTGTGTTTAGAGTCCCTTGTGTCCTGTGCAGGATCATGTTGTGAAACCCCGACCACAGATTCGGGGTTCTGGCTGCTCACCCCCATTAGCGGGTCACAGACCCCGGAGGAGGTAATACTATAATTGGTTTAATGGCAAAAAAAGAGAAGGGGTGGGGGTAATTATGGGATTTAGTTTCACACCACATTAGCTTTAGAGGTGCTGGTGTCGCCAAAATGACAGTCACAGACCAGGACAAATAAATAAATGTGTCAAATCTGCAGGGTTCGGACAGAAACACATTCTCACACAGATTTGCTCTCCAAGAAAGTACGTCTGGAGAGTCTCAAAAAGCTTCTTAAACCTTGACTGCGAAGCCTAATACACTAAACCACATAAATAAAGACTAGGTTAGACAACGCATTTCGTTTAATACTCTTGAATTTGCTGTAATGCAAACTGAATCAACAAAGGACATCAATGGAGAAGCAGTGAGCAAACATGCACAAAGCACTCCCGCTGGGACTTGACTCCCACATAAAACCATTCCAGCACAAAAGTAAAGTTTTATTCCATGCATAAACCATGTCCTAATGTTTTAACTCATGGTCTCTTTGATCAAACTGACGCACAAAACAAACCATCAGGCTCTAAATATGCAGCCCCCAGAGAGCAAAACGCAATGAATGTCTTCCATTTATCCAGTTGCCTTCGAAAGCGGAAAATCTGACATTTCCAGGTGTTCGCTGTTTATATACTCAACCAAAAAGACAGAGACATATAAGAGGAACACACCCCTACACAGTGCCACGGTTTAGTCTTTTTCCAGCATTTAACGTGGTGTGTGGCGACCATTTTGTTTAGTTTATCCCAGGCCTGAAATGTCAGCGAAATGTCAGCTGTTGAAAATGCATGAGTGATGGGATGAGGAGGTGTTTGTCTCCATATTTATATTAGATGGGTTCTCTCATCCATGCTTTCCCTCGAGGCACTTGCTACAGGGGTTTTATTTTATTTTTAGGGGGCAGATCAGGAAAGATCAGTGTCACTGTTTACCGAGCCGGTCGGTTGTAACTGAATTAGAACCCCCTATATACCTAAACTGGATTGGTTGGTGTTTGAAAAGCGCCAACTCCACATTTTAGAGTAATTGCCCATACAATCTTGTTAACCAGGCTGAGTGACTTTCCACTTAATGGAGGTGGGTTTGCAAGCCTAAAGGACTTGCTAATGGATATTTAGTAATGCTGAGCATTTTTAGTATTACTTTGAAAATAAACCAAGCCAGGCCAGATGTGGCCAACACACATTTTTGCATAGTGCAATCTCAGAGGGACATGAGCTTTTGTAACAACTTTTGTAATTGGTGCTTGCCTTTGCAAAATTGACTGCTTTGCTGGTTGTTCATTTGCTGCTGCTGCAGTGTTTTGAGTGGTTGCCAGGGTAGGGCGTAATATATATATATATATATATATATATATGAAGAGTTCAGATGCAAAAGCCTCTAAATGCCATTTGAACTTTTCTTCTAAAATGCCCATTTTTATCAAGCTTGTATATTTAAGTTCAGTAATTTCACTTAAATGACAATTAATAGGTAATCTTCATTGCCATTTAAGTGAAATTACTGAACTTAAATATACAAGCTTGATAAAAATGATCATTTTAGAAGAAAATTTCAAATGGCACTTAGAGGCTTTTGCATCTGAACTCTTCATATATATATATATATATGAAGAGTTCAGATGCGAAAGCCTCTAAATGCCATTTGAAATTTTCTTCTTTAATGATGATTTTTATCAAGCTTGTATATTTAAGTTCAGTAATTTCACTTAAATAACAATTAATAGGTAATCATCATTGCCATTTAAGTGAAATCACTGAACTTAAATATACAAGCTTGATAAAAAATGATCATTCTAGAAGAAAATTTCAAATGGCACTTAGAGGCTTTTGCATCTGAACTCTTCATATAGTGGCTGTAGTTTTATTTTTTTCAGTTTTGATTATTTTTGCAGAAAGTTATATATTAAAATAAGAAATATAGCCTTGGCAATTACGTTTTTATTTTTTATTTTTTACATTTTTATTTAATTTTTTTTAATGGTTTTAGTTGTTTAGTCTGTCAGGCTAAGTGGCATGACTCTGAACCAATCATAAATATAAATAAATAAATAAATAAATTATAATTTAAAAAAATCCTCTTCTGATCACACGTTTTGTAATATCCAAAAAATGCTGAGTATTTTATTTTTTCGATATTTGCGCTTGAGAATCGATATCCGTTTCAAACGAATTACTCTTTTGAAACGATTCTCTCCATGTTCACTTACAGTACGCCCTGAGTTGTTTGCAGTGCGTTCTCACTCCGTGTTAAGTAACGACGTGATATTTAGGAATACAAAGAACATAAAGCACCGGATATATAGCTAATGTACCACGCAACGAAACCAAACTTGGATAGTTTGACAGCGATGATTTTAAGAAATATCAACATCTGCACGTGCTCACAGCAAAGGCGTAACGGCGTTTTCCAAACAAACCATTAAAACCCATAACAAAACGTGTCACGATTAACAATAAGTATGTAGGCTACACGATAGTAGTTTTAGTTTAAGTTTAATTTAATCGGTTTATTGTTGAAATGTCATCATGAGTAGGCTATTAGAGTCTGGTTTGTTAAATTAGTCGGCTAATATTGATGCTTGCTGTAGTCATAAACTGTGATGAATCAGTGTTCTGCATGTGGGTGTTTATTGGTATATTCTTCTGTTTTTGTGCCTAGGCCTAACTTATGTCATGTTAAAGTTGTCATGGTATTATAGATGCTAGCCTCTGTTGTTTCAGTTGTCATTTTGATTGTGTGTTTGGTCCAGTTGATGTCCATCTGGAGATAACTGCGGGCTATGCCAACCCAGCCGAGGAGCTCCATCAGAGGGTACAATTTCCATTTGATTGGGCCTCTCACTGCTCAGATTTATGCTGCAATTAACTGGACAATTAAAGGCCATTTTCTCCTGTTTCCTGTTAATGGCTGTAAATTGATAACTGCTAGAGATGCTTTGGAGAAGGATATCCTCCTCTACACCCAGCTGAGCCTGGCTTTCCTCTGCCACATTTGAAGCCTGACAACTCCATAAATGTTTAACAGGTCAGTGAAGTTGAACCAGGTTCAGATGGGACACACATTCTGTAGAAATAGAAGTTGACTAGGGTCTTGGGAATAAGACTGAACCGGTGTTAGAACAGCCATGGCCAATAAACCTGTAATGGTTGAGCAAATGTGAAGATCATAATGTTAGTGTTGCTGGGATTGTTGTTTTGAATGGTTGTTATTTAGCAGGCCTCCCTTCTGGATGTTTTTATGTTGGGTGCACAGTATTGGGGCGAATTCAAGCTATTTTGTCTTGTAATTGATTTAGTGGTGATTTAGTTGTATTTATTTGTGTTACAAATAAAAAAAATGAATATATATTTAAATTTTATCATTATCGACTGAAACTCATGGCAATTTGTAACTACAGTTCGTAACATTTGTCAACTTGGTGGCAAATTCAAATGAATTAGATTACATTATATTACATTAGATTTTCATGCAATTTACGGTAACGCTTCCTTTTACAGTACAGTACTTACAGTATACTTACAGTGTACTTACCTAGAAATTACTGGCTCATATAAGGTAAGTACATGGAACAGGGGTAGGTTCAGGGTTAGTACTAGTTATTGCCCAGTAATTGTAGTTACTATAATAAGTACATAGTATTTACATGGGTATATCTATTTATATATATTTGTGTGTAATGATAATTTTAAGGATCAGAGAAGCGTCTTTGCTGCGGCGATCTTTCCCTATAAACTTCTAGGTGCATTAAAGGGGTCATGAACTGGCTTTTTACATTTTTTTATAATGTTGTCTAAGGTCAACTTAAAACGTTCGCTTGGTTTTTACAATAAAAAACATCACAATGAATAAGTAATATGCTATTTTCAACCCTACTTTTGAGCCTAGCTCAAAAACGCTCGGTTTTTATGGGCGTCTCGCATTAAAGACGTGGAAGTAAACACCCACTGCTGTGAGTGGATAACAGTTTTGCATATAATAATGAGTTTCAACTCACTCGCGGAGTCGCGAATGCAGTGACTGTCTTCCTCCACAGCCAGGCACTGGTATAAATATCCATGTATTCATATAGATCCTCTATTTTGTTTCTGTTATACAAGACTGTTGAGATTTAGAGAGGAAACTCTGATGTAGGCAGATATACAGTAACAGAACAGTTATTTTGTGACACATATTCACAGTTCGCCCACAAGTGGAGAGAATACCAGACAGTCCTGCTCTGAGAAACCTCCAAATCCAAACTTTCTGTAGACTGTAGTGTTTGCTTTGGAAAAGACTTAACTTCTGAGTTTTAAATACATCTTACCTGACATATCCTGTGACCACAGCGACCTGCGAGGAGGGCATGTTAGAAGTGTACGGAGTAGTGCTGACGTTGTAGGTGCTTAAAATGCTTTGATGGGTGAGAGGAGCCATCAAAACCATCTAAGGCTTGTCTGTGGACATCACGAGGCTTTGGGGTGATATTTTAGTGGTATTTTATGAGTGATCAGAAATGATAGCCAGTTCTTTTGGATCTACTGTAGCTGTTTTCTTTTTCACTTGCTTGCTTTCTTGTCTTTTTCTGAGTGCTTTGTCTATTCAATATGTGTCACCTTAGAAGTCTTTATTATATTTTAAACTCATTTATGAGCCCTTAAAACTTGTTAAATGAAATCAAGCATACATAGTGTGATTTAAGCACCATTGCTGTTATGATTGAGAAACAGGAGATCGAGTCATATTACGGTTTTGCTCAGGAGAACTTGCTGATGATAAAAGTGTTAAATTGTATTTGCTCTCTTATGGCCAGGATAAGAGATATTTGGGAGCTTGCTAGTCCTAAGGCATGTGGCGTACATTTTTAATGTTGTTTTTATAGATAATGATAGTCCAGAAAGCCATCCTACAGGATACATTAGTGGTGCTTTGGAATGATTTTATTTTAAATAATGCATGATTAAAAATGAAACTTGGAATGGATCTAATTTAAATTTAAATGTGCTGCATGAAGAGTTTCACAGAGTCCCGGAGGAGGACAAACGTCGCAGAAAGCAGAAACACACACATCAGTGACGTGGTTGTCCTCAATATTTTTTGTGGTGTTTTTTTTAATCCTGTATAAATTTGTGTTTTAGTTTATTTTATGTTTAAATCCCGCATATGGAAGATAATTTAACTTCACTATTATCAACAAGAAAATATAAAAATTAATTTGGGTTGATCGGGACACTTTTTGCCATTGAGACGACTATTTGCAACATTTCCATTTCATTGCTGTGTGGATTTCGGCAAGGCCCTTTGACATTCTTCCTGTCACATGTTTAACCGTGACCCATGTCCTTATCATCTACCTCTGCGGCACCGTGACGGATGAGGCCGGCTCTAATGATTCCGTCACGTCCCGATCCCTGCCATCCTTCCTTTCTTTATCCCCCCATCCTCCATTTACATCCTCCTATCTGCATAGGCTTTGGTCCTGGTCGGGAGTGAAAGGCCAGGTGGGATTAAAGTATCAGCAGCTGTCTGTGGTGTTTTCGGGATGGGCGGATGAGAGGTCTAAATCCCTGTCTTGGGAGAAAACCTTCATCAGTCTCACCCTCGTTCTCCGCATCACTCCATCTGTTCCCCTGGCGATGGAGAGCGGTGACACGTAATGCTGAACGCAATTGTCTCGTCCTTTGAGCGTTCCGCATCCCTTGGTGGGGGATATTAGCCAGATGAAATGAGTACTTCATGTCTGTTGGCATTTTGGGGGTTTAACGAAAAGGTAATGGGATGAATTTGTGATGGGGTGTTTCTGGTGTCCTTTGACTGCTCATAAGAGATGGAATTATTTCAGATTAATTGAGCTCAGTGTCACTTGGGTTGTGGAGGGCACTGCAAACATTGACATGCTTAATTAAAATCTGACAATCATTTTTTTTTTTTTGATGGGGAAAAGCTGAAATATAACCTGTCAAGTTTTTTAGCTACTTTATTGATAGTAAATGTTTAGAAATGATAGGGAGAATAGGAACGCACTTTTGGCGCTTTTCCATTACCAGTACCAGCTCGACTCGGCTCTCTTTTCGCTTTGTTTTCCATTGCAGACAGTACCGCCACAAATAGTTTCCGGTCGTCATAGCGACGCCTTTCGTTCCTCGCTATCCTATCAATCTCTCGCTGGATCCTCTCTTTGGCAACCAAACAAAGGAAAGTTTGCACCTCCTCGTTTGACCACGGCGTATTCTTACGAGTTGCCATAATCATAGTAGTAAGTTTAGAAACGATATCTGGCCAAACTATTTAAAAAATGGCAAGATATTCTGGATACTCCACCTGGCGCGTGCAATGATGACGCAGTGAATGGTGACGATTCTCTCTGACCAAGCAGCAGTCGGCATTGTTTTCACGTCACATTTTAGTACTGGCTTAGCTCGCCTTAGGAGGTGATACTAAAAAAAAGTACCCGAAAGCAGGTACAGGTACAACTTTTACACAGTGGAAAACCAAACAAAGGCGAAATATTGTGTATGCTATATTGTACAGCATGTCTTAGTTGCTCACAGCAGCTTATCGTGTATGTAAGAATTTTTTTCTTCTGTGAAAGAAAGAAATGGATACTTTTATTCTGTAAAAACACATTAAACTGACAAAAGGGGCAGTAAAGATGCGAAATCCACCAAAATATCAAGTCCAAATCAGCATATTGGAATGATTTCTGAAGGATCATGTGACACTGGAGTTATGGCAGCTGAAAATTTAGCTTTGCCATCTCAGGAATAAATTACGTTTAAAAAAAATATTAAAATGGAAAACAGTTTATTTTAAATTGCTATAATATTTGACAGTATTATTGTTTTCATTGGTGTTTTGTCAAAAACTGCCTTGGATGCCTCTTTACAAAACATTAAAAACTGGCTCCATTTTGAATTGTAGTGTAAGGTTTTGGACAAATTAAGGATGAGGTTTGACAAAAGTTACATTTTCTTTGCCGAATTTCCTGCTTTATACTTTATACTAGAGAGATTTGTTGCTTTCTCCGCACACTCTGTATGTTTTCTTCTTTCTTCTGAGCTTCCAAGAAAACAAATTTTGTTCTTCAGTCAGTCCATCTGGGAAATGGAAATCAGCAACTGAACCCCAGGCAAAACAACAAGATGGCAATGTTTGTTGAGGAAGGCCTGTGTCATGTACATTTACATTCATGTTGTTGGCAGAGGCTTTTAAGTGACTTAGCGGAAAAAGTACCAGTCAAGAGGTGACTTTCAGATGTAACTTGTGTGGCATCGACATACATATATTTTTAAACGAGCCTTTTGAACTTGGCACAAATTCAAAACTCCTCTCTAATATGCAAAGTAGTTTATTAGTATGCACACTATGCCTCGTTACTGATTGTGGGAGACATAATGACAAAATCAACAGGAGATTACCCTATTAAGAGTGGTTCTGCTTAATAGCCATGGGTTTGATTTGTCCGGAGCCGTGCAGAATCGCTGGGACGTGCCCACGCCTGTTTCCGCCCGCTACGGTAGACAACGCTACATTGAGAGGCGTTTGGCGTAGCAGGGTGTGGAAATACCTCTAATTAAAATCAAATACATTATCAAGATCTGCGACAATGAGAGAGCCAGGAAAACACATAGTCATTTCCCAGAGACTCTCGTTCTGATAAGCATCTTATTAAAAATGGAGGCCAATTTATCGTGCGTGTAATTTTTGCAAGCGCTTGTGTTGCGTGTATATCAGACTCTGTGAGGCAAGTGTTTTTATTGTCTTTAGAGATCATATCTTCCAATGTATGACTGTGTATGCAGGCATGTGTCACAGCAAGCTTTGTAGACTTCGACTAAAATTGTTGCAAATGCAACAAGAAATCAAAATGTGTCTGCATGACAATAATTTGAAATCTTTGTGTGTGTCCTTATGTGGTTTCGTCCTGTGTCATATTTAAGGCACAAAACTATGAACACAGAAATTACTATTTTAAACCAGTTCTTTTTAATAAATCAGTAACTTTAAGCACTTTTTGAATTATCAGACTCTGTTAGTGAATCAAGCTCTAACTCATGTTCACATCTCCCTCAATATACTACAACTACAAGTCAACACATTCTCATCCCAAGACGTCATCTAACTGACGCTTTTGACCATACATCAACATCCGACGTTTTAGGGTACCCTTTAACGTCAGTTAGATGACGATCCTAGGGCTTCAACTAACTGACGCTTTACCTTTAGCGTCAGTTACATTACGCGGGTAGGTTTAGGTCTGGGGTTGGGTTAAGATTAGAGCCCGACTGATAAAGGATTTTGAAGGCCGATACCGATACAAATATTTTTGGGTTTTAAAATCCGATATATCGGCCGATTTAATTTTTTTTTTTATAATACTGTTGGATTTCGCACATGTGTAAAAGAAAGGCTAACTTTTGCACAAGATACGTTTGATTCTTTTTCTCTGTCTAAATGTTCACTCCTCACTCAAACTTACATTTTACAATGCAGATATGCTAGTTATAAATACAGTAATCATTACTTTATATAGGCAGAAAAAGTTCGTTGTGGTTTCGAAGCTCATTAATATTAACATTAGCGGTCTTGCACTGATGATAGTGGCATTAGCTATCTTTGTGGTTAGCTAGTCTATGATGAGCCATAATTTAGCAATAGATAACATACTGCAAATTGTAAAACATACATTTTCAATATAACAGGCCAAGAAGAGATGAATGAAGCGTGTTTCGTCCGTTTTTATTTTATTTTTTTAAATATTCATTTATCGGCCATTATAACTGCCGATACCGATATTTTGGAAAATGCCTAATATCGGCCGATATATCGGTCTGGCTCCTGTTAAGATTAGATAGCGTCGTCTAACTGATGTTAAAGGGTACCCTAAAACGTCGGATGTTGACGTATGGTCAAAAGCGTTTTTCAGTAATGGGTGATTTGAAATGAATCGGCAACCGTTACGTTACTGTGACATGTTATAGGTTTGTGAGACTTGTGTTAGTCTAGTTACTGACTAGTTTGTTTGACTGCGTAATTAAAGCTACTTGAAGGCCTCTTCATCACAGCTCACAGTAACTGTGACTTGTTAGAAGCCAAAGAAAGAAACAAGTACTCCATAAACTGTAGCACTTCTGAGCAATCATCTTTGAGCGATCCTGTAATTTGTCATCTAAAAAGTAATTTCCTAAATGTTTTATTTTTGTCTGGAGCCCTAGGAATATTTGCGATAATGAGTCCTTGCGAATGCTGAAATGTGTAAATGACTCTGCTGCGAAAGTGGCACGCTTAATTGTTTTTTTTCCATCATGATCTTCTCTGGTAGGAGTGTGGATGATGTTTATGTGATACGGATGGCAGCGTTGCGTTGAAGGCTCGGCCATCTGTGTGGTTCAGTCTCTCCGTTGTTTCTGCTAGAGGCCTGCCACTCTCTCCCACGCACTGGATGTGCGAGAACGCGGCGCTGCAGTGAGTTCCCTCCGCCCTCTGTCAGTCAGACGCCTTCAAGGAAGGGCAAAAACAATAATAAACACTTCAGCGCGATATGTGCCGTGATGAACACGCACGCAAACTCACACGCTGCTGGCAATTACAGTCTCTTGTGTTTGTCTCTCGGTGAGAACAGAACAGAGAAGGAAAAACGCATTTTGTTTTGTGAAGTAACCAAAGGTCCCCAGAGGGCATCACGTCAAAGCTTTTTCATGATGTTTGTTCACTGTCGAGCGTGAGGGTCTTTCATTCCTGATCAGATGGGTACAGAAAGATGATTTAGCCATAAGTTAGAGGTTCAGAAATGATGAAGCAGGTGAACGGTTCAGACGAGCCCCTGACAATTGCAGAATGGAGGTTGGGTAGGCATAAGTGTTTCTCTTCAAAACAGATGGATCACTGAGTATCTTCTGAAAGGAAAAGTTGATACAAAAATAGTGGCAAATACATGTACAATTCTTTCCATTCACTATAAAAAATACATGACCAATAAGTTATGACAACTAGAGCCAGACCGATTTATCGGCAGGCCGATATTATCGGCCGATATTAAGCATTTTCCATACGATCGGTATCGGCATTTATGATGATAAATGAATATTTAATGTAATAATGACGATAAATGAATATTTCAAAAATAAAATAAAAATGGACGAAACACAATTCAACCATGTCGTGAGTGTTGGAGTTGTATAGTTTGTCCACCAGAGGGCACTCTACACCGTCCCTGTTGGCAACACTTGTGTATAACGCGCCGCACATCCTGCTGATCCAGGTTGCAGGTAGCTTATAAGGCAATGTTGGGTGTAATTATTATTTTATTTTTCAGAACTTTAATATATTTTGATGTTCCTCTGTTCTGATAATAAAAGAAACAAGTTTCTTTTTAAAATGCATTATCATATTATTTTAGTTAAAACTCATAAATAACTACAAATAACTAATGTTAGGGAAATCTGTTAATGTTTTGTTGTGCGTTTCTGGAAAAAAAAAAATATCGGCCGATATATCGGAATATCGGATTTTAAAACCAACAATTTGTATCGGTATCGGCCTTCAAAATCCTTTATCGGTCGGGCTCTAATGACAACATATGTTTTTACATTGATTATTGATAACCAAAATTGTAAGCTATATACAAGATTCAACAATTGTTTTTTGAAGTGCCCCTATTAAGCTATTTTAAAGATGTTTTGGAGTCTCCTACAATAGGTTTACATGCTCAAAGGTCAAAAAACAGGTTAATTTTACAATAATTTTAATAATTTTACAACAATTTTATAATATACGTTTGCACATCACCACATTTTCAATGTTCGGTCTACCGCGTACAGAAAACAAAAACGCCCATTGCCATAACAACGTGGCTTCCTACACCGTAAAGTACACATAGTAACGAACAATGACGTCGATTTTACCATATCAATGCGAGCACGAGTCCTAAGATGAAACATTGGAAGAACCAGATGAACGTTACGCAACCCAACTCACAGCAAATGCAGAGATGGAGTTTGTGAGCTGCTGAGACACGTTCCGTCCTTCAGATGAAATGTGAAACCGAGGTCCTGACTCTTTGTGATCATTAAAAATCTTCTAGTAAACAGTAGGGGTGTAACCCTGGTGTCCTGGCCACAATCCCTCCATTGACCATTGGCAATCATGACCTCCTAATACTCCCCATCCATTGAATTGGCACTTTCAGGCTCTCTCCTCTCCACCTATAGCTAGGTTTGTACATATGTGTCAGTCTACAGCCACTGACTGCTTTGATAGGCCTGTGTGTGTCCATGCATCCATGCTACCAAAAAAGCAACACAAAGATGATCCATTCAGTGAGCAGAGGTTCTGCTCTAGCCACTTTGCCACACACACTGATCATAGTCTGTGTGTGCATGTGTTAGGACATGGCATACACCAGTTGCCTTCTCTGTGAAAAGAGACAGTGTAATCGAGAAACCCAGTGCCACACAGACACAATGAGATACAGAATTAAAGATCTTTAAAGGAATACTTCACCCCAAAATGAAAAATTGTCATTTATTCTCATCTGGTTCCAAACCATGCATGACTTAGGGTAATTATTTCCATGCAACACAAAAGGCAAACATCAGAAGACATTTTCACAGTGCTGTTTTCCATACAACAAAGGCATCTTGTGAGTGTGAGTAAAGGCAAAAATGATGAAATCATGAAAGCACTATAAAAATAGTCTATATGACGTGCCTGTAGAATTTCAATAGCTTTGTGCAAGGAACAGATGAAACAATCTGAAATAAGTGACAGTGAATGCCATTAGTTCATGTTTGACCAATCTTGGATGAGCCAAGCTGAAATACAGGGTTGCACGAAATTCTTGTCATACTAGTTTCACGAGGAACAACATGAGGGTGAGTAAATTAGGATTTTAAATGACTGATTTTAAATTTTCAAGTGAACTATTTCTTTTTAGATATGGGTAGATACACTTGCGTTCTATAGTTTGGAGTTGGTAATTATAAAAATGTATTTATGCTCTAATGTGCAGATTTTGTCTTCAAGAAATGTTTATTCTAATTATCAGTGCTGCTTAATATTTCTGCGGAAACGGCAAGGCATTATTTTTTCAGAATTCTTTGATAATTAATAAGTTCAAAAGAACAGCATTAATTTAAAATTTAAATATTTTGTAACATTATAAATGTATTTTCTGTAGGGATGCACCGATATGAAAATTTTGGCCGATACCGATAACCGATAATTCTTTATATTTGAAAGCCAATAAACTGACCAATATATCGGCCGATAAACTTAAATCCAAATTTTTATATAATTTTGAGAGCCTGATTACAAAAACAAAAGTCTCACAATTAAATCCATGTCCCAAGTGCACAATTATAATGATGTTCTCATTAAAGTGTTTTATCGCCGATATTGCGTTGCACATGTTGTCCCGAACCAGATTTTCATTTTTTTGAAGAGATTTCATATTTCATATTTCATATCATATTTCAAGAAATTCAAAAACATAAACAGTTCTCAACAAGTGTCTCTGAAGGAAATTATACATTATTTATCGGCTTTAATATATCGTCCAAATTTTCTTACCAGGCCGATAACGATAACATTAAACATGAACATATATCGGCCGATACCGATATGCTGGCCAATATATATCGTGCATCCCTAATTTTCTGTCATTTAATCAATTTAATATAAAGTATTAATTTCTTTTTAAAAAAACATTACTGACCTCAAACGACTATTATATATAGGTGTGTGACTGTGTAATTTTATATATTATTTTAACTAATTTATTGAGGCTAATTACTATAGTTCCAATTCATTCTGATTGGACAAGCTGTTTTTGTAACCTTACTATATAAACATACACTGATGCCACATTCTGTATTCATTTAAAACATATTGTTTTATAAAAACTGTTCCATTCATATTCATTTCAAATCACTGCTGTTGGCTTTTTGTAATAATTGCAAAGTAAATAGAACGTGCTTTAGCTTTACCACAGTTAAACATCTTCTAAACGCACTGGTTCGCTGTAATCTTCGTGTGGCTTACTTTGGTTCATTTTGTTGTAAGAATTTCCTAAACCCATGTTAGTTGCAGTTGAATTGTCTGTTATGTCAAGCAGGTAAAAATGCCTCCTGAAGTGTGTCGACCAAGTGCGAGTTCACTCCAAAAGAGGGCAGAAATTCAGCTCTACTTTTCGCATCAATAGCACACAGTCATAATCACAGATTCAGGGAATGTTCTCAGAGTACTCATCCTCTGTGTGTCTGTAAGAATCAGCTGTTGTTATGGCTGGTGTGTGTTGTGTGAGCTGGGTGCCACGGCTGAGCGGAGAGCTGGAATGGGGCTCCCGCTGAGCTGACGGAGTCCCACTTGCCCTTGTGACGCTTTCAGACGGCAAAAGACAAGAGGGGAGATGAGACGCCATGGAGCGTCAAAGCTAAAGCCTCTTTGAAACCTTTCAGCTCGCTGCAAAATTACGGCATGTGAGCACTTTGATCCGCAAACGGATGAGCGTCGGTCTTGCAGCGGGCCATCGCCCTGCATTACGCTCATCGCCCCTTGCGTCTGACTCGCACACTGAGCTGATCACCCGACAAATCGAAATCGGCTCAGCGCATGCCGAACAATTGCACCTTTCCATAATACAATGCAATTTCTCCCCTCCTCGTCTCGCCACATCATCTCTGATGGATAAACATTACGACAGACACTTTACGCCCGTCTAATTCCTGCAATTAGTCCCTTCACCTTGGCCTCAAAATGAGCACTGTTGCATTTCGATTGCAAATACGTGGCACAGACTGGCATTAAGGTGGAGGAGGGCTTATTTTCGGCGGTGTTGAAGCTGTCTGTCAGGTTTCTCCATGGCCGACGGCTGGCGAGACGCAGGAAAGCTGTCAGCAGAGTGAGCAATGACTCATACTTTTGTTTGCCTGTTCGTTGCGGTGTTAAGCATTCCGAGTCGGGCAGCTGGAGTGAGCCTGTGTGCCCATACATATACAAACTTATACATGGCAGAATCCCAGGGGTTTAATGGAGACCCTTGACGGCAGAGGTGTGTTTGAGTTATGGGCCAATCGATTTGCATCCACCGCATAGGATTACATGACCAGAGAGGAGAGGGAGGATAGCAGGAGGGTTCTGTGGACACTGTTGTAGAGGAGTAGCCTTTTGATACCAACATCTCATCCATCAATACACAAATACACAATGAGAAGTGGAGCCTTTGTATAAATACATTGCACAGGTTTGCATGGAAGATCTGAAAATGGAGCATAAAGGTTTGCATTATTTTTACTGCAGTTTGGAAGTTTAGATATTTGTATTTTGAAAGTTTTTGAAATAAGTCTCTTATGTCCACCAAGGCTGCATTTATTTTTTGACCAGAATACAGTAATATTGTGTTTATGTTCTGTATATACAGAACTGGATGTTCAACATGGCACATCATGGCAATGAACTCTCTATCGATTAATTAGGATTGTTGCTCTCCACAAAGATGGACTTGGCTATAAGAACATTGGTTACACCCTAAAACTGAGATACCGTTTAGGCCAGGGTCATACAGAGGTTTTCCAAGACGGGTTCCACTCGTAACAACAGGCCTTGCAAAAAGCAGATGCATGAGTGCTGCCAGCATTGCTTTAGATGTCGCAGAAGCGGAAGGTCAGCTTGTCAGTGCTCAGACTATACGCCGCACACGGCAACAAGTCGGTTTTGCATGGCCGTCCTCCCAGAGGAAGCCTCTTCTGAAGCTGGCTCACATGAAAGCCCGCAAACTGTTTGCTGAAAGCAACCTCTCCAAAGGCATTAATGACTTGAACCATGTCCTGTGGTCTGATGAGACCAAGATAAACTTGCTTGGTTCAGATGGTGTCCAAATGTGTGGCGATGCCCTAGTGAGGAGTACCAAGAAAATTGTGTTTTGCCTACAATCGAGCGTGGTGGTGGTAGCAGCATCATGGTCTGGGGCTGTGTGAGTGCTGCTAGTACTGGGGAGCTTCAATGAGGAAAACATGGATTCCGTGTACTGTGAGATTCTGAAGCTGAACATGATGCCCTCCCTTCGGAAACTGCTTTGCTGAGGAAGCTGAAGGTGAAGGTGATGGAGTGGCCTCCAGACCTGAACCCTGTTGAGCACTTGTGAGGTGTCCTCAAGTGGAAGGTGCAAATGTGTCATGTCTAACATCCAACAGCTCCATGATGTCATGATGTCCCAGCTCTGGTGAATTCCTTGCCTAGGAGGGTTAATGCTTAGGTAGGCCTAGGCGTTTAAACGATGCCCAATTGGCACTAAGGGGCCTAAAGTGTGCCAAGAAACATCCCCCACACCATTACACCACCACCAGCAGCCTGCACAGTGGTAACAAGGCATGATGGATCCATGTTCTCATTCTGTTTACGCCAAAATCTGACTCTACCATCTGAATTTTTCCATTTTTCCAGCTTTTAACTGTCCAATTTTGGTGAACTCTTCCAAATTACAGCCTCTTTTTCCTATTTGTAGTGGAGATGAGTGGTACCCGGTGGGGTCTTCTGCTGTTGTAAACCATCCGCCTCAAGGTTGTGCGTGTTGTGGCTTCAAAAATGCTTAGCTAGATACTAGGCACCAACAACCATGCCACACTCAAAATTGCTTAAATCACCTCTCTTTCCCATTCTGACATTCAGTTTGGAGTTCAGGAGATTGTCTTGACCAGGACCACACCCCTAAATGCATTGAAGCAACTGCCATGTGTTTGGTTGATTAGATAACTGCATTGAGAAATTGAACAGGTGTTCAATAATTCAATAATCCTAATAATTCTTTAGGTGAGTGTATACTCTTATACAAGCAGCACATTGACCACTTGAAAATATATTCAAGTTTCATTTCTACATATTGTCCATTGAGATGATATACTAAAATGTTTGCTGAAAAGTGAGCGGTGTACTCACTTTTGTGAGATACTATATGTACTTTTGTTGTATTTCATCAGATGAAATGAAATTTGACATTAATTATAAACGGACTCTTTTAAGTACTTTCACTTGCCCGTTAACCTAATGATTTCCAGCGAACATAAGTGACATGTTTTAATTGAGTCTTCTGAAATATTTCAGATCCATTTTACTTTTTCACCATCTGGATGTTGGACCCGGTTTGGGCGCGTTCACTGCCCCTCGGAGTCCAGCAATCATCAGTAATTAGGCTCAGATTGTATGACCACGGCCAAGGTCAGGCATAATGTTTCATGGATTGTACCAATTATAGCATTCGTTCCAAGGCTGGCACTTGAGCTCAACCTTGAGTCAAGCCGTGCAGTGGTTTTAACGCGGGACATGTGTTCTCCGCTACACAGCTGCAGTCTCCATTCACGCTCATCTGTCGGCTGACTTCAAATGGCCAAAGTCAAATGTAACCTTTTTCATCAACTTGAGGAATGCGAGAGAATCCAGTATGATACCCCTGCATGTATAAATACTATGTTTACAGACCCATACAACACAATTAAATATTGTTTGCTTATTTATACCTTTTAGTAAGACTGGATAATAGAATGCAGGAGATTATGCAAAGAGAGAGGACATGACAATCGGCATTGATGGTTCCATGAAGAACCTTTCACTGTAAAAAACTATGTTCACGATTTGTAAACACAGCATTTTTTCTTTTGTCAGATCAACTTAAATAATTAATGTAGTTCAGATAACATAATATTTTGAGTTTCTGATGATTCAATCAATCTCCTTCATTGTATTATCTCAATTTTTCCATTTCAATGAACTTAAAATTTTAAGGCAACCAGGTTACTTCATTTTTTTTAAGTTAAACCGATAATATTTTTTTACAGTATTCCATTGGTCTAAAGGTTATATCTGGAAAAGGGTTCTTTAGATTATTAAAAAGTTATTCACACTAAGAAAATAAAGTTATTTTATGAACTTAAGTGAAAGGTTCTTTGGGGAATGGTTCTTTTATTCGCTTTTAAAACCTGAATACGAATCTGCATTTCCCATGAGCACCATGGCTAAATATATTGTGAGCTACACAGTGCTCTTTAATAAGAGATTTGTGTGTACACTTTCTACACATTTTGGCAGCACTAATGACTTATAGATAAAACAATCGTTTTCTCATTTTATGCAGATGAGTGTTCGGCTCAGTCTAACCGGATTGAGCTTTAACTTTGCGATTCAAATTGAATCACCCTTTATTTAAACATACCACTTGTATAATGACCAGTGAATCATATATTGGAATAAAAACATATATTTGATTACCAGTGGATGACTAAGATGCATTTGAGAGTTAGTGTTGTGGAACTTCAATATGGACGCCCTCCAGATATTGACCCGGCTTCTCTTAAGAGTACACACAGCTTTTAGTAGGTTATACACAAGACTTGGTATATGCGCTCTTCTCCTCTGGCAGTTTTGCAATATTTCTGATGGCTGCCACCGGTTCTTTTCCCACTCTAAATTATTGATGGATCATGGAATAAGTGCTCCCGCAATGTCCCCTTTTAAAGTACAAAGATGTAGAAGACAGGCCAATGTGTAATCCATTTCTGTTTGAGCTAACCGATCAAACTATCGATTGTAGAATGCCACTTTAAAAGTTTCGGCGACAGATGTGCAGCTGGGAGATGTGACAAAATCCTGCAGCCTGTCTGGCTGTGGTTATTCTATTACCTCCAGCAACTTTCCCTGCCGTCAGATGTGAGATGGGTTTTTTTCCCTTCCATAAACTAAAAAGAACGAGGAAAAGATTGATGTAGTCTGTAAAAAGGTATTGATGATGCAATATCTCGTTTACTAGAAAGAGACTATTAATGGCCCACTAATCCTCTCTGACAGCCAAATATCATTTGTTGGGGTTATGTGGCTCTGTGATGCTGGGAAATTATTCATTTTAGATGAAACAAGTTTCAGCTTTTAATTCCTCTGGAAGGAAATGCAAAAGGACAACTCATGTGATTTATATATAGATGCAGGTTACTGAAAGTAGCAGCACAGATCATTATGAAGCAAAATTTGGTGCCTAGCTGATCTCCACATACACTCTGTATCTGAAACAAACAACGGCATAGACAAGAATAGCTAGCAGTGATTTGTGATTGTGATGACGCACTCCTTTTACACGAAAATATGTTTGTGATGATGAAAGATAGTTTGTTTTTTTATTACAGGAATAAGCCACATAAATAAAGGACAGACATGATTATGACTGAACAAATGTATCCATGGAACAATAATTTAAGCATGACAATATTCATTCTCTCCCTTTCTGTGCAAAACAAAAGGCTACACTATCAAAGTTTATTACTTTAATGTTTTTTTTTTTCTCAAAGATAGAGAGGGATAGTTGTTTGTAAGTTTCTAAATGTTTTTTTTCATAAGAAATGAATGGGTTTTCTCTTTAATTGTTATTCAGATTTATTAAAAATGATATTTTATTGTTTTTTACTCAATGATTATGCAAAATATAGTTTAATATATTATGCATTATTTTGTTTCATGTACAATAATATGTTGTCATGCGTCATGTTTAATTCTCAATGTTAAATTATGTTTAGCTATTTTGAGATGTAATAGTTTATGGACCCAGAATATGATACCCATTATAATGAGTTCTAATCAAAATATCTCGATTAAACCCCTGTTGACTAGATTTAGATGAGGTAATTGCAATCTTCTGTCCAAAGATGGCACTGTCTAGCAAAATTACTAGTGGGCTAGCATTTCCCTCACACTTGCAGCTGCTTGTAAAATAAGAGACAATACATTTTTTATGTTAACAATATTTAACATATTGTTAGGGAACTTATATTAACTGCAATATATATATATATATATATATATATATATATATATATATATATATATATATATATATATATTTTTTTTTTTTTTTTCTGTATTCTCACACGAGGTCAAAGGCATGAACTTCATATTCCAAGATCTTCATCCATGCTGTTTTTGAAAATGCTTATAGATCATATTTAGTGAATCACATGTTTTTTTTTTTTTTTGTTTTTTTTTTTGTTTTTTTTTTTTAACAAAGTATGTGCCACAGTTTTGGTTTTGTACATTTTATTCCTTGCAAAAAAAAAAAAAAAAAAAAAGGAAAAAGAAAAGAAGTGATTGCTCACAAATGATCAGTTTGCTGTAAACAGCTATTTTGATGTAACAAAATAATAATGATAATTAATTAATTAATCCCATTAATGAAGATGCAGCTAAATAGATATATTATCCCATATACAGACAATATAGCCTTGAGACAAATTGCACTATAACAGCTCACTGTAGTGGGCTATATATATTAGTTTATTATTCGAGATTATTGTATTAAATCTAAATATGCAAATGCACATTTCTAATCACCTCAATTGTGCATTTGTAAAATGAGCATCTTTGAGAGAATGAAACAGTTAAAACATGCGACATGCAAATAGAGCCGGTCGTAAGTGAGTGCTTGCACAGGGGGCTGGGTTTAAACGCGCTGCTACTGTAACGCTGCTGGGCTTCGGTTCCTGTGCCAGTCTCGCGTAAAACCTTCATATGAGAGCAATGAGCGCGCGCGCGACGATCTAACGGAGAGCTGCTGATGAAAAAGGCGTGATGTCAAGCCGCTATCCGTGTCAGAGGACTGGGGGAATGTGCCGTGCACTTGGCGTATGCGCTTGTGAATGACCATCCTCCGGCATCGACCGATAAAGCGTTGCATTTTGCTGCATAGATCAGTTACCTGAAGCCGCGCGGCGACCGTTCATTCATCATCTCGCATGCAAGAAATCTTCGAGGAATTGTGAGAAATGTATTGAAGGTGCCTATACCTTTGAAGCTTCGGCATTCATTCGGATGTGGATCTATCTGTCAAAACTGAGCTGAACGCAGAGGCATCTTTTGACTGATCATTAGATAGCATCCTCAGCTTTCTTCTGGATTGTAGGTGAGTGGACAAACGCGCTTCATGAATTCATTCAAGCCCTGAAATGCTTTTCGTGGGAGATGTGGCCAGGAATACTAATGTGTTCCGTGCAGCATGTTGGAGGAAAGCGTAGAGAAAAACAGGATCATTCATGGGAAATTGCTCATCGCAAAGAAGTTGAGCAATATAATTAGGATAATGGGAATTAATTTGGTGGTTCTGCATTAGCCTATATGGAGACGTTTGCTGCTGATGCTGGAAATCTCAATCAAACAAACAACCTTACCCTCACTTTCACGTTTAAACTTATTCAACTTAATATGCAAGCAGTTAACGATAATGATTGTATTGAATTTTGATGAATTAATTGCATTTTTTTCACCGCATAGAGGAGTTAATGATAATGAGTGTGTGTCTATATAGCCTAATTGAATTTTGCCTAATTTTAGTCGTATTTTTCCCACATAAGAGATCTTGAATCAGAGATAAAACCTGCTGATTATCCTCATCAAAGCCAAAAACACGCAAATGAAAATGTCGCTCATCAATCTTCCTCATGCGCACGATGATAATCCATTAACCTTATTTTATTGATTTAATTTACGCTCATTTAAACATCATACCCTTCACTTTGCGCTCTTGCGATCTTATCTGTATACTCATGTAGCCTACGGAATCTTCCTCAATATCCATTTAAACAGACATGACTATCACAGTCGCATACTCAGTTTTGCGGGACGCTGTCTGTCAAAGAAGTTGATAGACGTTCAAAATGTGAAACAGATTGTTGCAGAGTGCTCATAATTCAGCTCCTCTCGCCAAAAAAACCTCCGTTCCGTTCCTCTGGACTACAGCAGATGCACTCACAAATCTTCATTCCCCTTAACTCGCGGCTCTGACATGGGCTCTAAAGAAAATAAATGCTTCTTTAAGTAGAAAATCGGCCAGCATTTGCATGAGAATCACTGGCATCTGCTATGAAGGACAGGGATGATATTAATCGGTGTCTGACTAACACAATCAAACGGCGCTTTCAGTGAGGAAGATGAGGTGAATTCATCTCGAGCGTGACCTCTTCACATCATCGTTTTTATCTCCGTAACAGCGGTTTGACCCGAGACGGCAGGGTGAGAACGGCTCATTCAAGAACTGAAATGAGCGCATTGCTAGTGGAGAACGTCTAAATGATCAGCTTCGTGGAGAATTCGATTAGTTGATTTGAGATGAAGAAATGAAGCAATAGAAGTCTTGAAAGTATGTCCTTTTCAGTTTCAACGGGGGTTTCAAACCTTTCAGTAACCGCAAAAGTTCGGTAAGTTCGTCAGTGTTCTAAATAGATGCTCAGTGAAATCGCGGTCGCCTGATGAGGTAACCATAGCAACAGTAGGTTGCTTGAACGCGTTCCGATAAGATCAATATCGGACGGTGAGTCGATCATACGGTCATGCTCAACACATTAAAAATGTAATTGGCTAGATCGTTTAGATATTTACATAACTATAGAGGTTGTACCTGTGCATGGTTGGATACCTACAAAATTTTACTGACAGAATTTCAGCTTTATAGAGCTTGTCAAATTCAAACACTGCTATCAAAGCTGAGGGAGCTCATAAAATGCTACTGAAATGAATGCCATAACCTTTTAATTTTCTTCAAATCACACTTATTTGTCTGTTTATCCTGAAAATTTGATTTGAGACACCTGCAAGGAGAACAACAATGATAATTATTTGTCATATGGTAGTTTAGAAGTTTTTATATTTGATGTTTTAAGTAGCTCAGCTTTAATTTTATAATCCTTTCAATCATATAGAATCCTTTTTATATAAGTCAACAATCAACATATCTCTGAATTTCAGTTTACATTCCACATTAAATCTAGTGGCATTTTGTAAGCCCTGGGGTCCTGCTTCCAAGCGGTGAGGTCATGGCCAAATTATGTTATTTTAGCCAATTTAGTCATTTACATTTTTTTGTAATCTGTCTTGTTAATCAGCATACGTTGTTATTGGGTCTGCTATACAAAGTGAATTGATAATGGTAATTAATAATCAAGCTTGTGCGTTTTCCCCACTTTTATTGTAGTTTGTAATGCATGCTGACTGTGCAGATTTAAGAAAATATATTTTAGCCTCTCTGATGGTTTACCATCATTTTAATTGGCTCATACTGGGCCCTCCCGCATAGTGTCCTGTACGTCAATGTTTTAAACATTTAGAGTCAAACCTACACAAGTGACACATGCTTTTAGATGAGCAGAGTATCATTATATTCTGTACATTGTGTTCTGGTCGCTGCCTGGCTTTGTAGTTTGTTCTCTTTGATGAGGCGCTCTGAGACAGGGAAGGCTGTAGAGCATCTCCAGATCACAGGCTCTTTAATCAATAAGGTTAACTACACAAAGCCGAGAGGACAAGTCTCCACTGGGCGCACACCCATCAACTTTACCTGCTTCCTCCTTTCCCTTACCACGGTGGCTCCATGCGGCTTAATCGGAATTGTAAAGTGAATCAAGAACTCTCTTCGCCTTTCCTCCCAGCGTGAGCTTCCTAAGTTGGATTTGCATGTTCGTTCTGATTGTCAAAAAGCCTCTAGCATTCTTACGTCGGGTCGCATGCTATTGATTTGACTATGTCAGTCAGGTGCATTAAGCGTTTCCTGAAGGGTAATTGGAGGGTATTATGTGCTTAAAGGGGGTTTGTTCTTCTGTCTTTAGCCGTTGGCTCTCGGATAGATGTATACGTTTGAGGGGAAGCTGAGGGTCGAATCTCAATGGGGTGGCCACAAGAGACCCATGCTGAGTGCTTATCCTGCTTGCCCCAGTTAAACGCCTTGCTCGAGTGTGTTAGTTTAGGGGCCAATTTGGATATGTGCTTGTATCTTCTTGGCTCGGATTTTTGAGGTCAGCGAGATTACCTTATCAGTACTTTTCGAGGAGATTCTGCAGCTGTGAAAACGGCAATGTAAAGATCCTAAAGTATGTGCTATCTCATCACTCATCTCGCCCTTTGTCCACCAGGCATCTAATGTTTGCAGAAGAGCTCATCATTCTCCGTGGCTTTGACCGAATACTGAGATTCATTCTGTGATGGATAATTGCGACCAATCCCTCCAGCAAACTTCGAGTAGGCCCACATAGTTCCATACCGCCACCTATTGATAAGTACATCGCGGCAACAAACCACATTGTCCGAAATTACACAGGATTGCAGCGAGCTTTAAACACAAGCAGAGGGGCATTTGTGGTTGGTCGGTCATAAATAATACCATGCTCGTTTTAGTTGCATGCTGTGTCACCAGCGTGCACTACACCTCCAGAGAAGCCCCTCTTCTCTTCTCTCATGGTGGCATACGGGCTTGCCCGTTTAGCTTAAGAGATTTTGACAAGTTGCGATGCATGCAGGCGGAATCCTTGACCTATTTCTTAATGAGTGAACAGTACAAATGCATTCAGTGGGTTGCGTTTGGAGCGCGAGGCTTTCCACCGTCCCCCCACCGCTTGTGCACACAGACAGAGTCTTGCACACTCATGCCCTGCAGGATGGGCCCTTGTCGAGAGAGTTCATCTGCTTCCTCTATGCTAGTCTCATGTAATAATAGTGTGTATATCCAATGTTTGTTTGCTTTAACGCATTGATCTCGCATTCTCTTTGCAGCGTTGCCGCTTGGCTGTTTATCTAGGACTCTCGACCGACCAACTGTCACAACAAAGATCGCTATCACTTTTGACCCTTTCTGCTTGCGTAAAGCGTCTCTGTGTGTTTGTAGGTGAACGTATGCATGCGTCCGAGTGTAGCAAAGCAGTGCCAGGTGTGGTGGCGAATGCATGTTTAGAAGCAGGATGCAGAGATCATGATATGCACTAGTCCAATAGTTTCGGATGCCTGAGTGGCTTCTGTGTCTCTCTGTACATCAGGTGTAAACAACCTGGTGTGATAATTTGTCTTCAGCATTGGTGGATTAGGCATGGGGTTGATACTGTGACCCGGCGTTCGGCTACACTGTAATTAGGCCTGTGTTTTCTGCTGCTGCTAATTACCCTTGAACAGTTGGTGGACAGACTCTCGCTTGGATGGTGCCAGTGTCCAGATTGGTCACAGAGAATTGTGGGTGTTGACGCCTTAAACTGCTCTAGAGTGTAGGGCAGAGTCAATCACGTGCAGGTGCCGGTCATTCTGAGAACACTGGCCGTTTTATTCAATATTTTATTAAGAATTGAAACATGTTCACTGTAAGATCAGTTTACTATGTTCAATACATACGTAGGGCCCTATGATTTCCGCGATCACAGAATCGTGGATGGAATTGCCGAATTGGCAAATTAACGTGGAATTTCGTGGAATTTTACATATTTGGTTTGAAATTCTGTTTTTGTGTGGGAGAAGAATGCATGTCTGGTGAAAATGCAGACCGGGGGAAGCAACCCCCCACCTCGTCATTTCAGCTACAATGACGATATCAAAACAATGAAAGCATGCCGAAGCGGCTCTCAACGGCTATGCTTTTGTCAGCAAAAAGTTAAGAAGCTCAACGCTGTAAGGTGTTAGTGCCGAGCCGAGCAGTTCGCATGTGACTTTTATGCAGTGTTTCCCACACGTAGACAAATTCGCGGCCACAAAATCAACTCCGGACGAAATTACGTTTCGTTCATTTTTTAACGCTATTTAAAACACGCAGCATATTCTTTTAGTTGTATTTCCTTTCCCAGCTCTCCCTCCATCACTTTATCACTCACGCGTCTCTCTCACATACACACAACGTGCACACCGCGTCTGTCTATGAGGCGCCGGAATGGACAAAAACGAAGCGAACTCCGTGAGCGACACTGGGCGAGAGAGAGACAGATTATTGTGACTTTATTTTAAACTTATATAAACTAATATAATTTATTTTACTGGACAGTTTAAACCTCATAAACATATTTTGTTGTTACTTGAAGAGTGTAGTGTTATGTTGCATCATGTAGTATTTGTCCTGGAAAGGCTACTGTGTAAATGTGTTTCCTCAATAAATTTGATTAATAAATTCATTCCTATTTTATTTGTATGCATTTTAATCATTAACTTTAAAAGCACACTCTTTTTTACGACTTAAATAACAGTCAAGGGTAAAAAAAAAATGAATTCACAAAATTTAAACCGAAAAAAAAAAAAAATGGAATTTGGGAAAAAATAAACTGGAATTTGGCGAAAAATAAAATGGAATTTGGGAAAAAAATAAAACGTATTTCATAGGGCCCTACATATGCAAAAAGGGGTGTTTTCACCCCGAAATGATTTATTCATCCTCCTTGTCATTCCAAACCTGTAGGTCTTTGTTGCTTTCGTGGAACACGAAAGAAGATATTTTGAAGAATGTTTTGCTTTTTTCCCAACAGTCCTAAAAAATCAACTTGATTTGGGCACTTTGATCATCTGAAGAGCTGGTATTGCTCTCAGTAGCTTGTTGAGACCATTTTTGTCTTAGACTACTTGAAATCGTGCTGCTTTTGTGAGAGCAACTCAAAACGGAGAAGACAAAAATCAATCACCACCCAATACAAACTCAGAGTTTCTGCTATTTTTTTCACGAGGGGGCCGATGATGCATGCTGTTCAGTGAGTAATCTTTCTAAGGGTAGAAGAGTGTGGGCGGTTTTATGGCAAGATGCTGATGGTTCAGTTTGGGTATTGGCTGGGGGTTCTGGATGTCTGTGCTTAATTTCGTCTGGTTTTCATAATGGAGTTTTGCCTCTTGAGACTTTGGCCAAAAAGAAAGTATACTCGAGGACATAGAATAGACAGACTTTGTGTGTGTGTGGAGTGGGAAAGAGAGTGATCAAGAGAGAAGGACACATGTTGCCATGTGCCCAGTCGTAAGAGGAGAGAGAGTTCTCCAGTTAAACCCAGCACTCCCCTTCTCCTTCTCTCCCCCTGCATCTGCCGCCAACTTGTGGAAAACAAAAGCTTTTGTTTAGATCTTCAATCCAGCAGATGGGAGGAAGGACAGTAAATGAAAACGGCAAAGGGAATGGAGCAAGTGGACCATGATGGAAAGCATACAAACTTGTAGGCCGGTCCTTTGGGAAGAGTAACGGTCCGAGGAAAATGCCGCCATGAAGTTCCTGCACTGTGCGGCCCTCTGTTACTTTTTCATCCCGAGCCATTGACTGAAAGCGTTAGTCAGAGCCTCCAGGCTCTCTTGGGCCCGGGCTGCTTTTATTAAGATGTTAATGGAATTGCCTTCATGACACACTTCTATAGGACAGCCATTCTTCAATGCCTCAATCTGTCTTCTGCACGGAGCACATTAGCGGCTTACGCACAACAGGTTCCTTGCACGTTCGTGGCTCATTCTTTGTGGTGACTCTCTAAGACTCTATAATTCTTCCGTGTATGTAATCCTTCCCGCCACATGCATGCCATATTTCACAGCATGTAAAGACCGCCCATTTCAACTATAACAGTAATAATCTATGGACGCTATGCTTCCGTTTGTTTGTCAGTGAATTGCAGCCTGATTGTATGGTAACATCAAATCAGTATGTTAAACCTCGAAAATGCTAATGCTGTTTTTTCTACTCGACGTCTAAAAGGAGGCCTTCCACAAACTGCTAATGATTTCCCTCCCTTAACAACAACCCTTATGTTGTGCAGTGCTTGCTAAACCCTACTAGAGATTCCAGTGTAGACATGCTAGGCTTAAAGAATGATGTTATAAACAAGATGGAATTCTTTACATGCCATAATTTTTATAACTAAGCTTCGAAATCCGTCCTAGCCGTGTTGGAATAATTGCTTTCTTGTCTTGTTTATGGGAATGGTCACTGTCCGTGTAATTACTATACAGTGTATGTTAAATGACTATAAACTGCTATCTAATATTAGTGTACCCCAAATTATATCATCATTTAATCACCCTAAAGGCCCGTACACACGTTATTCGGCAGTGTTTTTCAACGCGTTTTTAATGTTCACACCCAAGCGATTTTTGGGTGACGATGATCCAAGTGAACATGCAAATTCATTCCGTGACATTAGATGGCGCCCATTTGCTCTGCAATACCAGTCCATATCAGTTCTATTTTCAAGCTTTTTATAGTCGCTGTCGCATTTGTCAAATTGTTATTCATGTTCTAACACTAACGAGACCAGCATCTCTACATTCATCTTCCCTCGCATCTTCCTCGTCTTATTTCTTCCTGGCTGTGTAGACGGCGAGGTGTATATCTTCTTCGCCGTTACGTATGTGTGCCCGGCAAGACCGTTTTGTGTTTGAGCGCCCCCAAGTTGTGTTTTACTGTAACTTCAGGAGCTCCAAACATGTGAGCAAAAGCGCCAATCTCATTGGTCGGAAACAACAACAACAACAAAAAAAAAACAAAAACAAACCCGAGGCGTTTTTTTTTTTTTTTTAAATGGCACTTTTATGCGTGGCGTTTTACGAGTCGGTGTGCACATTCACATTGGCGCCCTTGGTTTAGTCACGAGACGTTAAATGTCTGCGAATATCGTGCGCGAAATTCGTCCCGATGTGAACAGGCCTTTACATCGTTCCATACTTTTTTTTTCTCGTGGAACCATATTGTATATAGAATGAACGTCAATTGGGTCCAAACCAATTTATTTTATTGTATGGACGGGAAATAAAATGCTGATACATTTTTTTTGTCTACCAAAGAACAGAAATGGGAATACCCCCAGGGTTTATGTGCTGTGGGCTTGCACACCGCCCCCTATTGACGAGCTGTAGTCCTTGATTTTGTCATTTAGTCTAAAGCTATCATTTGAGTGTTAAATTGACTTTCATTTTGATTTGATTCAAGAGCAGAGTGCATTCAGATTACACCTCTTGCGCCTTCTCAGTGGTGCACTGGTGGAAATAATTCCTTTGTTGTGGGAATATAATTGCTTTTACCTGGCTTGGATTTTTGGCTGCAGGCTTATGCACGTACACTGACGTGTACCCACCTGCATCCATGCTGTCTGCTTTGTTACAATTCTCAAGTCAGCCATAGCCTTATCAGGAGAGATAGCTCCTCTTTCCTGTCAGGAGGCAGACGCCTTAACACATCCTCTCCGTCTCAGCTGGGAAAAGAGCTCCGATAAGCCTCCCAAATTCATTCCTGAGCCTGATAGCAAACAGGGCTCCTCGGAAAAGAGAGGGAGAGAGACTGGGAACAAGAAAGAGGGGAACTCAAGAAGATAAACACTTTCCACAGGGCTAAACAAACTGAAAGTGATGATGAAAGTTGATGAAACTCTCAACTTCCAAAGTAGAAAAAAAAAGATATGACACATGCCATCTTTGTGTACCCATGATAGTCACTGGTTTGTGCAAGCACATTCACAGAAGGCCTGGCTGGTGCCAAGAGCATTGGACACGCTCCTTTGAAAACATGAAGTATCCATACTTAGAATGAGAACAGAAGGTCATATCGAAGGAGCGACTCAGAGTGGGAAAAGTATTCTGGACTGAGAAGTTCTCCCTTATGCTCAGCATTCTGTTTGAAATCTTTACTTGGGCTTGGGTAGCAGCCACATTGAATTCAAAGGTTCCTTGAGTTCTTGCTAGTTTCTGATTTCCACAGAATTTCTACTTGCTCCTCAACTTTTGATTGTTCTTGTTTTTTGTTTGTATACTGAGCTTTACATATACTACTATTATATATCTATCAATATCATATACTATATTAGTCATATCATCATATACTATACTACTACATATTTGTACATTTAAAGGGATAGTTCACTTTGAAATTAATTTTTGATATGTTTTAGCTTACCTCAAGCGCATCCAAGATGTAGGTGTCTTTGTTTCCGCAGTATTTTCAATTTTGATATTTTTAGGTCCAACCGTTCTTGTCTGTCAGTCATATAATGGAGTTTTATGGGGTCCACCTGAAAAAGCATGCACAGAGAAGTCCAAATTAAACATGATTTAATGACTCGTAAATGTAAGTACACATTGATGACCTAAGACGAGCCGTTGTGTACAATGTGTACTTACGTTTACAAGTCTTTAAATCATGTTTAATGTGGACTTCTCCGTGCATGATTTTTCAGGTGGACCCCATATACCTCCATTATATGACTGACAGACAAGAACGGTTTGACCTAAAAATATCAAAATTGAAAATACTGTGTGTAACAAGGTTCAGGGAAGAAGGAGGCAAGAACCGGATGACAATAAAGAAATAAAACTTTATTTAAACAAAATAAACAACCAAATTACCTGCCAGCAGCCCCTCACGGACGACTGCTGGCTACCGAAAATAAAACATAAATACCGGCCAGCAGCCCCTCACGGACGACTGCTGGCTTACCAAAATAAAGTACAAAATACAAACAAAAGCAGGCCTGTTCCTCTCTCGATCATCCACTCCGTCGCTCCCCCTTTATAGCTCCGCTCCTCCGTGAGAGATGCGAGACCGGTGTGCTTCACAGGTGCTGCTCATTAGCAATCGCACCACCGGCCTCGTGACTCTCACGTCCCTCGGCCGTCCTGCTCACCACACTGTGGAAACAAAGACACCTACATCTTGGATGCCCTTGAGGTAAGCTAAAACATATCAAAAATTAATTTCAACGTGAACTATCCCTTTAAGTTATAGTTGTATGTAATAGCATAGTACGTTTTATCATTTGTGTTATATAATAATATTTCTTATTATTTATAACGTATATAGTTGTATTTATTTATTTATTTTACAATTTTCTCTCTAAATATGCTAAAAAGTGTAGATTCTGGCAATTGTGCATTGAATATGTCAGCTTGATCCATACAGGTTCGCTTTCCGAGCTATTTTGAAAAAGGCATCTTTTTGTTTGATTGCTTGTCCTTCAAACGCGATAGTAGCAATGAAACTGGGAAATATCGAGTCACTTCAAAACATCAAGGTCATTGGGCGCGCTAGCAATTGATTAGACCACAAATCTGACCTTTAGGGGGGAGGAAGCATGCTTGTTTGAACATGTACAAATCTGTCCGGAATCATGATAACATTGAACAATCACTGTTGTCCTTTCTCAGCTTTTCAGCACGCCCATCAAATGATTCATTTGTTTGTTTGTATCGTACATCAAATCATTGTAGAGAACCGTTCCATGCTTTCTAACAGAATCCATATCTTTACGGCCGACTAGCGCATGCCGAGATGCCATTGCATGACTCCTGTGGTGTCAAACCTCAACATCAACATTTCCCTTCAGCTTTCCACATTTGAATTTCACAATTACGAAAGTAAGCGTTTGTCTCGTGAATTTCACCACAGGAAATAAATAATCGAATGATGACATCATGTATAATTCACAGATCAACAGCAATGTAGGTCAACCACGCTTCTTTTCTTGAGCGTTTAAGGGGAGCGACTGTCGAATTAGGGTATCTAAGACAATTATCCCAAGTGTGACAGCACAGAGAGTCTCCACAGAGATCCCTGTGTTGTCCACCGAGATGTTGATTAAATATGACTGCTCGGAAGCTACTGTCTGCTGATGGGGGTTGGGGAGGGATGGAGCGAGCGAGTGAGAGCTAGGGATAACGGAAGGGGGGTTTTGGGCAGGTTCTCTGCTGTGAATGAATAGTGGCTCAAGCCTGCATCTGTAGCAGTTTAGGATTATGGGTTAATGCTGTTTAATGCTTGCCACACAAGAAGTGAAAGCGTGGAATCTGTGACACTCTGTCACTGTGATGTAATGGTGTCAGCTGGGTGTTTACTCAGCGCTGTGCTCTCGCACTGATCTGAGACCAGCTTTTATGAATGGATCATTTCAGGACTTCTGTAAGCTCAGCAGATCACAGGTTATCTTGCTGTTGCCCATTTCCTGGGGCCTTCCTCAACTTTGAAGTCAGCTTGAACTAAAATGGACCCCATTTACTTTCTTTTCTGGTCTTACTGTGCACTACAGTATATAGTGCAGATAGACAGACAGACAGACAGACAGACAGACAGACAGACAGACAGACAGACAGACAGACAGACAGATAGATAGATAGATAGATAGATAGATAGATAGATAGATAGATAGATAGATAGATAGATAGATAGATAGATAGATAGATAGATAGATAGATAGATAGATAGATAGATAGATAGATAGATAGATCGATAGATCTGCCTCTGAAAAAATATCCTGTTTAAATATTAAAAAAAAAAAAAAAACATATACATTAACAAAGATTCCAGTATTACAGGAATTCATATTAGTACTGTATATTTTACAACTTCTAACTATTTCATTAAGTGATTGACTCCCAAGCTAATTTTTAAAACTAGCAGAGGATCATACAGAGAATGTGACCATACAGGGAATGTACTTTTGCAGTGTGTGAAGACATGACCAGAGCAAAGGCAGGAGACACTGCTTGCAGTCAGTGAAATCTTTATTGACTTCCAAATAAAAAATATCAAATAAAAAATAACAAACAAAAAAACATGGAGGTCCTCACCAAAACTGCTTTCACAGACCCTTTCATTATACTGAAAGAGTCAACCATTTTATAGTAGTTGGGAATTAAAAATAATGTTCACAAATATAATGCATAACTACACTGAAAATGAACATAATATTCAAAATACATCAACCTTAATTACACAAGAAAAATAATACAAATAATAAACAAATACATTTCTACGTAGAATGAACATAAACACAATTAAACAAGAAACAGTAACCCCCCGCTCCCATTGAGAAATGGACTATGCCTTATGCCTACACTTCCCATGATTCTTTGGGATGGCATAAAAGGAGGAACAGGAAGGCCGCACGTCCTCTTAGACACCCACCGCCGGAAGCCATGCTGCAGACATGAACCCAGAAGGTTAGTTTTGCGTTTTGCAAATGAAGATAAAACTAATGATTTATGTAAATACCAAAATAAAGAAAATAAAGTAATAAATCTTTTTTGGTGTTTTTTAACTGTCCAAATAATGAGAAACAAACACTTATAAAATGAATATTAACCAAACAAACACAGTAGGTATTCTTAGTTTGTACTTTGATTTGATAGCATTTTAATTTTAAATTGTTTGGTTTGTGAAAAATGTGAGTACACAATGATTTTTTTTAAAGTTAACTTACAGAAATCATGTTAGTTAACTTTAAATTACTGATGTTTTTTTTTTATTTAATATTCTTGATATACAAGTTTTAGATCTGTAAGATTTTTTATGTTTTTAAAAGAAGTCTCTTCTGCTCACCAAGGCTGCAATTATTTGATAAAAAATACAAAAAACCCCCAGTAATATTGTGAAATATTATTACAATTTAAAACTGCAGTTTTCTATGTGAATTTATAGTGAAGTGTAATTTATTCCTGTGATCAAAGCTGAATTTACAGCATCATTACTCCAGTCTTCAGTGTCACATGATCCTACAGAAATTATTATATGATGCTCAAGAAACATTTTTGATTATTATCCATGTTGAAAACAGTTTTTTACGTTATTTCAGGATTCTTTGATGAATAGACAGTTCAAAAGAACAGAATTGATCTGAAATGGAAAGCTTTTGTAACATTAATCACTACCATTCAAAAGTTTGGGGTCAGTAAGAATTTATTTATTTTTTTATTTTTGGGGGAAAGAAACTAGAAAATACTTTTATTCATCAAGGATGAGTTAAATTAATCAAAAGTTACAATAAAGACATTTATAATGTTAGAATAGATTATATTTTAAATAAATGCTGTTCTTTTGAGCTCTCTATTCTTCAGAATTTTTGGGGGGAGAATGGTACACAACTGTTTTCAACATTGAAATTAATTTATGTTTTTTGAGCATAAAATCAGCATATTAGAATGATTTCTGAAGGATCATGTGACTGTAATCAGCAACAGTAATGATGTTGAAAATTCAGCTTTCGAATGACATTTTAAAATATATTAAAATATACTCTAAAAAATGCTGGGTTGTTTTAACCCAATTTTGGGTAAAATATGGACAAACCCAGCCATTGGGTTACATTTTTAAATGAAATTTTTAACCCAATGGCTGGGTTTGTCCATATTTTACCCAAAATTGGGTTAAAACAACCCAGCATTTTTTAGAGTGTAGAAAACAGTCATTTTAAAATGTCATAATATTTCACAATATTACTGTTTGTCTTTTTTTTTTCATCAAATAAAGCAGCCTTGGTGAGCAGAAGAGACTTCATTTAAAAACATAAAAAAATCTTTTGATCGGTAGTGTATGTGCAGTATATGTAACAAATCCTGCTCTTTTTTCTCATTGTTTATGTAAAATGGTTTGAGAGTGCCATTTAAAGTTGTGGTATGTGTGGAATTTGAAATCAGCAACCAGACGTTGCTTTGTGTTTGTGCAATACGTGAGTAACATTGGTTTTGCTGTTTCAGAGAACCAATATATGCTGTTGTTGTAGTTGAATCAGCTAAATCATCCATACCTGCTCGAGCTGTCTGATGAGACAACTGTTGCTTGCGTTGCATACAGTAGCATTGCATAGCATTTTGGGGTAGGGGTTGTGTGTGTGTGTGTCAACAGTGTTCATTAGAATTCGCTTACTACACCTTCAATGTTGACTTTGTGGTTTCTAGAATGTTCCTAGATGGTTTCTGTATTATTGTTAATGAGTGCTATGCCATTACTAATTGTTAGGGTGTTCTGTGTGGTTGCTAGGGGGTTAATGAGGTGTTGTGTTTTTGATGGGTTTAACTCAATTCTCAATTTTAGACCGACTTCCTTGCATTCAAATATGAATCATCTTGCTTTTGCTTACGCTGATTTGAATTCAGTTCAAATATAAGATTTACATTTCCACCAGGGTATCGTATGAGGAATCAAAGTTTCCTTAATCTTTGTAGATAAAACAGCCTGCTGACCTCTGAAAACATAACTTTTCAGAAACATTCTCTCTCATTTACCACAAGCGTTCTGGAAGCTTTTAGGTTGAATTGTTTAGTGAGTTTTTGGCAGTAACCCGAGGTGTCTTAGCGGCTTGAGAAAACATTCGAGATGAAGTTTCTAACCCTCAGCTGAGTTAAAGATGGCACTCATCGCCACGGGCAAGAGTTCAGAGGTGAACCGAGCTCAACCACCCACCTCATACGTTCATCGCTTTGGCCCCACATCAACTGTTTTGGAAATACTCCAGTTATGTAACAGACTCCAAATATCTAGAGCTTCTGTTCCTGGAGGCGATAAATATTTCATTATCTCTGCCTGTCATTATTATGCATCAGAACGAATCTGTCAATTAAAGGCTTTGTTGAAGAATTTTGTCGAATTGAAGCGTGCCGTAAAACGGTATGGAGCCTGAATTAAAAATTAACTAGCTTTATATTGTTTGTTTGTTTACTCATTTAGTTTCTGCCTGACAATTAACAGCTTGTAGCAGACAGCTTTCCACCCCCTCCCCTAAACATTGTCCCTCCCTCGTTCCTCTGTTCCTTCTTTTGTTTGCTTAGAAATGTTTGTGGCTGCAAGCAAGCATATGTGTGCACGTGTATGTGTAGTTGGGTGGGGTTACGTGTGTGTACATTGGTATTGTGGTGTTGATATAAGCATGCCCTCTCCTGCCAAAGTCTCACATGGGTTGTTGCATCAACTAATGATCTTTGCAGCACTTTGGCAGATGCCCAATGTGTCTGCATTCATTACCATGGACACACACCTGTCCTCTTGCTTTTTTTCCCTGTCCTTCTAGGGATAAAACGCTTTGGAGTGTCTTTCCATTGATGTTGGATCAGTAAAACGAATCCCAAGGTGTCCAAGTGTGTGGCCTTGACTGGGTTTGTCTTGGAATTTGTACTTCTGTCTAGCCAACTGGCCTCAGGCTCTCCACACCAAGTCGATACGCTTCAAATCTTACGGCTACTCTGCTTTGCTCTCTCTCAGAACAACAGATCTTCAATTAGATAAGATCCTTTCAGAAACACCTAAGGATACGGCATAAATTGTCCCAGTTACTCCGTACGACGACCCCATCAGTATACAGTGACCTGCTATCAGCCTCAATCTCCTTGATGTTCTAACGGTGGCTAAAGGAAATCTAGCGGTGACTACAGATCATGATTGTGTCCATCATTGCTGTTGCACGCGCTGATAAGTGGATGATTTCAATGAATATAGAAATCACGGTAAGCTCTGTCTGACATGTTGTGGGTTACGGCCTATCCCCTTGTGTCTTTCTTGCGCACTTTCTCATTACAGAGTGGGATCTTCCTCTGAATCGATGCTTCATTGTAAGGACTTTATGGTTGGTTCCTTGGTCGTGTGGTGTTAAATAAAAACCCTAGTTCACTGGGTTCTAGTTTCTAGTCAATGTTTTTATTAGTCAGTGATTGACAGCATCCGCAGGCAGTACGGAATATGGCTCGAAACGGGAAACAAGGAAGAAGGAATGCGAATAAGACCTCTCTGATTGTTCCTGGCGAAAGTGAGTCAGACAGGAAGAGGAAGGGAGCAAAAAGGAAGTGGGCATTATATTAGTCTTGCTCAGGGGAAGCTTGACTGACGGGGCAGGGCTTTGGTGTGACCGTTCTCACAGGATGGAAAAATGGCTTACTGTTTCACTTGCAGGTCACCGAGGATGGCTGGCGTGCTGCCATGCTAAGGTCAGGCAAGATAAGTCAACCTCTCTGGAGAGACTCTTAGTCAGACATTCAAGTATGTTCTTGCAGTAACAGGCATTTCCGGTTTTCCACCCAAAGTATTTATGTCAACACCTGGAATAAAAAAGCAAGGATCAGCACTTTGACTTCTTACCCTGGCTGACTAATGCAGCTCATGCTCTAACATTGACCTGTTTTGTTTTGCCTGATGTAGTTTCAAACGTCATGTACCTTCAACATTAACTTTTCTACTGCACATCAAAAGCCAGATTACATTGGTGAAGTTCTTGCTCAAGAACTTGAGCATTTGTTGCATAGCTTGTTATTTTGAGGGTGGAGCAATGAAGGAAGGGGGTGTGTTTCTTTAGAGTAGGGCTGTGTTTGGGTCTCGATTTCAAATATCAACAGTGTTCGCTCACTACACCTTCAATGTTGACTTTGTGGTTGCTAGGATGTTCGATGGTTTCTGTATTATTGTTAGTGAGTTCTATTCCATTAGTAGTTTCTAGGGTGTTTCTGCATTTACTAATGACTCTCAAATTATCCATAGATTTGCTCCAGTCAGTGAGTCTCTCGTCTCTCCATTAAGAATTTAAATTTTTTTTAATATAGTTCCTGATTGGATCTTTTAGCCGTCTGCTGACTCACAGTGGACTGGAGGAGGAAGTCCTTTCAGAACTAGCATTGAGAATTCCATTTGGAATTCAGTTAAAGGGTTAGTTCACCCAAAAATGAAAATTCTTTCAGTATTTACTCACCCTAATGTTGTTCCAAACCTCTATGTGTTTATTTGTTCTACTGGACACAAAGGAAGATATTTGGAAGAATGTTTTAATAAAACAGATCTCATTCCCCATTGACTACCATAGTAGGAAAAAATACTTACAATGGTAGTCAATGGGGAATGAGATCTGTTTGATTAAAACATTCTTCCAAATATCTTCCTTTGTGTTCAGCAGAACAAATAAACACATTATTTGAAGTTTGGAACAACATTAGGGTGAGTAAATACTGACAGATTTTTCATTTTGGGGTAAACTAACCCTTTAAGAATGCTTGAGTTTGAAATTAAATTGAAATTGAAATTAAAATTCCTGTAACTGTACTTTAACAAAAAAAAAAAAAATGAAGACAAACCTTGAATGTTGGCGTGGCAAAGCCTTGTTTGATAGATAGATAGATAGATAGATAGATAGATAGATAGATAGATAGATAGATAGATAGATAGATAGATAGATAGATAGATAGATAGATAGATAGATAGATAGATAGATAGATAGATAGATAGATAGATAGATAGATAGATAGATAGATAGATAGACAGACATGTGTGAATGTTTCTGATGCCATTTGGTGTCAGATCTTTTCCTTCTTTCTCGTTCTGTATTTCTTTCTCTCTTCTTTCCTCATATTTCCTCAAATAGCTTTGGGTTCAGCCGCTCCCTGTTGCCCAGCTGAAACAGATGCTAATTTGAATCATCATTCACACACAGATTAGTCTTTGATCAAACTTAATGCCCAAGGAGCGTCTGTTGCATTTGAGAGGAGAGGAAAAAAAACACCCTTTCATCTGTTCCGAATCTACTCTGAGAGGGAAAGAGTCAGATGCGCAGATGAGCGAAAGAAACCTATTAGATGGCTTTAGCCATTCAGGTTTGAGACCATGACCAATGCGGATTGTCCAGAAATGGTGCCTTAACAGCTTACTAGCAGCATGACCCTGAGACTCACACCTCAATGGTTGTCCCAAAGGCTCTGTGTGTGTTGCATATGGTCTACTTAGTCAGTGGTATTCTTCTATTACTATTCTGTTCACATGTGGGACTGGGTCTAGTAAGTCCCTGCTCTGAATTTCAATTCCGGCTCTTCTGATGTATTGCCTTTGTATGGGCATGTGATGCTGTCCGTATGTATGTTTCATTAACATATGTTCATTCATTGAGGGCTATGGTGGTGTATATGAAATGAAACATATATACGGACGGTCGGCATCACATATATATATATATATATATATATATATATATATATATATATCAAATAACAAAAAAAGACTCATCGGAACCGAACCAAACCAAAAAGCGTGCTTAAAAAACAGATAGGATTGAACCATGGGCTAAATGTATTGTTGCATCCCTAGTATTTTGTAATTTAATGCAAGTTTAATGTAGTTGTAAAGGCTTCAAGTTTTATAATATACCATGTATCAAAATGAAAGCTACAATCAAAGCTACATTTTTTTGGTTTTGTTTTATATAGAGATTTTTAGTGATAATAACACTAGGTAGCGCTATTTTGTGACTTTGGTCTTCTCAAGTTAGGGTTAAAAGAGCCAGGCTTCAAGTACAATAGCGTTCATGTGTTTTAAGCAGAAGAGCATTGCACTAGCAACACTAAGGTCATGGGTTTGATTGCCAGGGAATGTATGTATATACTGTAAATGCCCCAAACCCCCATTGGATACCCAGACCAAAATGCTCCCATATAAATAAGTGCTAGAGAAGAGGTATTGCTAATAAAGGACGAGATAGAGTAAATGAGATCGAAGCTAGCAACTCCTTTTTGGCACTTGATGGGCAATGTCTTTGAAACCAAGGGTATTAAATCAAAGTTTACCATTTTAGCATCTATCTCTATCTGTTCTTTCTTGGTGCTTCCTCTCTTCCATTACTCATTGGCAAGCCTATTCATGTTTCATATGGTGCATTTGTTATAATGCCTGATCCCTCACACCTGCCGGGTGTTCTAGATTCATGCCCCAGTGGAAAAAGTGCTTCGGTGTTCAGTATCGTGACACAAAATTTTTCATCCGTTGTTGTAGGTCAGTGTGACATTCACTCCGCTCCACAGCTCTTCTGCAGCTCGATTTTCAGTTCCACATTTGTGAAGAATGGAATATCAGTTCTGTGAGCACACCAAAAACGCAGAGAGGATCTGACTTTTTCTTAAATTTGTCTCTTTGAGATTTAGTGGCCTATTTTTTGATGCAGTCTATTATATTAATTATGAATTTGATGAGAAACTCTACATAATTGAATGGATCTGGCTGGTAGTCTTTGCAAAAAGAACTGAACTCATCAAGGATCAAGGGTCACGTGATGCCAGAGCTCGCAAGGTGTTCGACCCACAGGAAGCAGACCTGATATTTTCCACTTGACACTCCTTCCTCTGGGCGTTGAACTCCGAGCTGTGACTCAGCATCTCCGTTGGCTAGATAGCATGGTTGACAGGATTCAGGGTGAATAAGTTGGCACTTCCAAGTGCTCAAAATATTACTGTAATATTACAAAATATTACTCAAAATATATTAAAATATTACAAAATATTACCTTTCACTTTCTCTCAGGAGGGAAGATGGTCAGACTCCTTCGTGTTCTTTGTGCTTTTGGCTGCAGATCACCTTTTGCCTCGCCAGCTATGAAGCTGTCACTTGCTAGAATTTGATTTGGATATGCACTTGTAACTTGCAGAAATATTTTGAACGCCTCAGTCCAGTCGTTTTTTTTTTTTTATTATTATTTAAATATATTTGAATAAAAAAAATAAAATATATTTGAATAAAAAAAATATATTTTTTATATTTTAATTCAAATATTTTTTTTGATTTTTTTTTATTCAAATATATTTTTTATTTTATATATAAATTTGATTTATGAATCAAATATTTTTTAAAAGTATTTTAATGTAAGTAAAAGTCCAGTCCTAATAAAAACTGTTATATTCTACATGGAGCGGGTCATGTTTAGATCACATGGTCAGCCGAACAACATAATCTATTAGTGCTGTCAAACGATTAAAATATTTAATCGCGATTAATCGCATTAATGTCATAGTTAACTCACGATTAATCGCACATTTTTATCTATTCTAAATATCTCTTGATTTCTTTTTGTCCCATTAATTTTTTTTCTCATTTTAATGCTCTTATCAACATGGAAAAGTGGATCGCTCCATTTTAAAATGTGGTTTTTCCACAATATTTGAAAACCCACTTGTGTGAAAATAACAATAGCCATTAAATGGGCCGAGTGAGATCCATATATGACCTGATGTTCGCGCAGACACTGTGTTTTTCTTCCAATCCGGTAGCTTTTGACCTACTTATGTCGCCATGTGGTACTTAACCAATCCACTAATTGCTTTCATTTATTCATACCCATGTGAAGTTTAGCATCCCAGTCATCTGCCTGTCATCTGAATTAATGCATTCGGAGCAGCGGCGTGTCTGTCTGTGCTGCAGCCAACTTAAAACCTATCACGTCAGACTGGCTTCACGGAGAACTCTTCGAAAGGATGTCTGTCTGAAGGGCAAGAGGGAAAGGAGATATATTTAGAAAGATAAAGCCACACCAGACTCTCTCATTGCTTCTGTAAAGGGCCCGTAAGTCTTCAGGAGCTCCATTTCCTTATTGCCTCGATGCGGGCAGATATTAAGCTAAGTAACAAGCTGCCGACTTGATTCGCTCGGTTTTTATCACCCCTGATGAAATTATGGCCTTTGTTGTGAAAACTGTGGTTGTCGGAAGAGTACAAGCGGATGATGGAGGGAGAGAAATAGTACTTTAGAGAAGCTCAGGCCCTGTCTAATGTAATAGACTGAAGAAATGGTTCCTGTATGTGTTAAATGAGATTTTAAGGTGTCTGAGTGCTGGATGGTAACCGTAAAGGAGAGAAATAGAATCTGGGGTGCATTTAACACTTATTCGGTGTGTATCAGGGTAAAGTGGATGAGATGGCGGAGGGAAAAGGTATCTGCCCACTCATTGCAAAGCCTCTCAATCTTTCTGACTCAAAGTTACGTACTTATTGTAGCTCGTGGCGCGAGAGGGTGTTCACTTATGTTTGATTGCATTTGTGGTAGTGTTAACTCACTCTATGAGCTCTGGGAGAGATCGGCTCTTAAATCACTGCAGCTTCTTTTCTTAACAACAGTGAGCATGTGGAGAGGGCCTGGAAAAGACGAGTAGAAGAGTATTAAATCCATATAAGTGCATAAATAATTAAAACAAAAGCAACTGGACTCTTCTGATGTGACCCTGTATTACACCTGCTCTCTCAGCGGGTATAATAATACCCTTCAATATAGGAGCCCTGAATAGCTCAGCAATGTGCTTATGATGTATGTTATGCCTGTTTCACATATGTAATTGTAATGATGAAACTTTGTTGCATGTGAATGTGAACAAATAAGGATTGAATGGGCATACGTTCAAACATCGCCTATAAAAATACATTTTGAGGCTGCAATCTTTCAGCTTGATCACATTTATTTTTAAACTTGCGCCCCTCAATGCTGTGTTTAGCAATCGTAGGCACAGGAAAAGCTAGATTTAATGCATTGTGATAAGATCTTTCTCCCTCAGCCATCACTGTTATAAACACATTTAAAGGCCAATCTCAAGAAAAGATGGACATTTTTTGTACGGTATGTGTATGTGTGTGTGTGTATATATATATATATATATATATATATATATATATGTTAGGGCTGTGCAAAAATTAATTGCGATTAATCGCATCCAAAATAAAAGTCTGTGTTTACATAATATATTTGTGTGTGCTGTATATAATTATTTTGTATATATACTGTAAATACCTATGCATGCATGTATATATTTAAGAATTATTTGCGCTTAAATTCTGTATACTGTATATATATATATATATATATATATATATATATATATATATACATATATACATAATCTATATTGTATAAATATAAATATTTTATATATGAATAACACAATTTCTTAAATATATACATGAATATGTGTGTATTTATATATACAAAATAATTATATACAGCACACACAAATATATTATGTAAACACAGACTTTTATTTTGGATGCGATTAATCGCAATTAATTTTTGCACAGCCCTAATATATATATATATATATATATATATACACACACATGCATGTATATATTTAAGAAAACCGTGTTCTTAGTACATCAAATATTTATATTTATACATAATATTAATTATGTATAAATATATATAAAGTATATACATGCAAATATTTCTTAAATATTTACATGCATGTGTGTGTATATTTATATATACAAAATAATACTACACACACATATATTATGTAAACACAAACTTTAATTTTGGATGTGATTAATCGCGATTAATCGTTGCCCAGCCCTAATATATATATATATATATATATATATATATATATATATATATATATATATAGTAGCGAGATAATGAGTATATAACCGTAACGAGAATGAGATATTTTTTTTTTTTACCATTTGATTTTGGGTTAAATTATGACTTTGACATGTTTTTAATTAGATTCACCCATTTTGCCATGCATTGCATTGTTCACAACCTTGTTTTTTGTAATATAAGACCTTCCAATGACCCACTCAGTGGTTCGTAAATTGACTTGTGTGTGATTTAAAGTCCGTGCCTGACTTATTGAGCCGGGTAAGAAGTGGCTATCATGGGGTCCATTGGCATCTCCATGCCTGCGCTTCCTCTGTGATAAATCAACTGATATCCCCTGGATGCGGCTTGTTGGATGGACATTGACTGAGAGAGGGCCTCTGGATTGAGAGCTCATGCTGTCTGGTAAGCCCCCCCAAGCCACTGTTTATTAATAAATGCTGCTCAGTGACAGTATATACTCAACAGAAAGGATGTCCTATACGCCTGGGGAGAGCGTGACGGATGATCCGGTCTGTACAGACTGCCATGACACTGCATACAGTTGTCATTCTCTCTGTAGACAGTAAAGCATTTCAATGTGGCTTTCTAACATGCCGTGCCTGAGCACGGAAAGCAATGCACAGTAACGGCCCCATAACACTATAATTAACAGACAGATTTATGACACCAAAGCAGTTATTTCAGCAGCATTTACATGATTTATTCAAGTGCTTGACAACAACGATAGTGTAAAATACATCAACTGCTGCAAATCAGTCCCTGTCTGTACTATAAACTTCTGTAGGTAATGGCCTCATGCATCTATTAGTGGTCAGGAAGTACATTGAGGTTTTTGCATAGACTGCAGGAGTAATATTTCTGAATGATGTTTTAAAGGCTGTCTGTCGTCCTTATTGTTTCTGAAGCTACGTGGCAGTGAGTTATCACAAACAGGATTATAAAAGAGTATATTTCAGCTCCGCTGTCACAGATTAACCTGGAACATTGTGGCCCGCTTTACTACCGGCCTTTATGGAATGCTCTGCTGAACAGCAGCTGCATTAATTGGATTGGCATCCGATTGATTAGACAATAGTGTGTGAAGCAGAGAGGGTAGAAACACTGGTACCTACCTGTTATTGAACAGAAGCTGATTTAAAACTAAAGTCCTCTTAAAGGAGTAGTTCACTTAAAAAAAAAAATTGCTGATCATTTACTCACCCCCATGTCATCCAAGATATCCATGTCATTCTTTCTTCAGTCGAAAAGAAATTAAGGATTAAGGATTTTTCTTCATAATGGACTTCATAATGGACTTCAATGGGAACCAAACGGTTCAAGGTCCAAAAGACAGTTTCAGTGCAAACTGAATTTCAGACGATGAATAAGGGTCTTATCAAGCGAAACGATCACTCATTTAAAAAAAACAAAGTTTAAGTTTTATAAGCTCAAATCGCCTTGCTCTGTTCTGTGATGCGCGTTCGTGACTCTCCTGTTCGAACTCGTTTATCAAAATGATGAAACTTTTTTTGGTGTCATTTGGTTCATTCAACGAACGAAATGAACGAGTTGACTCTGGAAAAGATTCGTTCACTTTGATGAACGAGTTCGAATAGGAGAGTCACGAACGCGCATCACAGAACAGAGCAAGGCGACCATTTCCATTTTTTCATCAAAAACCTTTTCTTTTCGACTGAAGAAAGAATGACACGGACATCTTGGATGACATGGGGTGAGTAAATTATGAGCAAAAGTTTTTTTTAAAAGTGAACTACTTCTTTAAGGCGTGTCATTTCCCTCAGCAAACATCTTATGTCTTTTGCAGCATCTCACGCATGACGCTGTGTTCTAAAAGACCCTGGCGTTTGACACGGCGTTAAAAACTTTTAAAAGACGCTTTTCGATAGCTTGCAGTTTTTCCCCATTCCACTGTTTTTTAAAAGCAAAAACACTTTCTCTGTGAACCAGCCCAGAACAGTTTCTATAGCGACTGGAGCTTTTAATGGCAGCTGCAGTGATGCAATGACCAATCGGCGATCGGCTCTTTTATATAGAAGGCGGGACTTGCATTTTCTCCCATTCATAGTAATAAGAGTGCACAGTCTTTGTATATCTAAAGTCTTTAAATGCATCCCAATTCGTGTACTAGTGCACAATTCTATGCCATTTTATCGTAAATAGTACAAAAAGTGCACATTAAACACTTTTCAATCATGTAGCGGAGGGGAAGAGGCTATCAAACTCCAATGTTGAATGACAACGTAACATTATAAAATTCAAAGTATATTGTGCGTACGCACATAGTGTGTCATGGGACACAACTTTTGATTAAAACCAGGCTGGAGTGGACAAACAGTAAGTTTGGCACAGTTTACAACTGTTATTAATTTTATTACATGGCTCTCTGCAATATATTATTCTAATAATATCTGCGCAGAATTTCATGTCTCTTGTATCACTCCAGTCTATTCTCCTACAGTATTAAGAAATGCGAATTTCAACTTGCCCGGTTATTATTGCATAAGAAATTATTTCAGAAGGATAAAAGACCACTCTATGTGGGTTTATTTTGTAGTGATGACCGTACATTACTGTATCTCTTAAATATTTGATCATTCTACATTTTATTAGCCATTCCAGATATTGATATCACTGGCATCAGTTGGCCGCTGCCTACCGGAAACTGTCTACACTAAACTAATGTTCACATTCACTGGAATTGCGCACACACGTGAGTGTCATTTTCTGTGTATGGCACCCCTGACGTTCAGCCGTCGCTGTGGGATGAGTGTGTTAAATCTCGGCAGCGCTATCTGCGCCTCCCGCTGTGTGTGGAGTAGCCAGGTGGTAGCTCTGAGTGGCTGTGCATACAGGCACTGTGTGATTAGCACACTGGATCCCATTGGCAAGCTCTTATTTGAAACAGTGGGAGCAGAATGGAGTGGATTATTCTGACAGGTGCCCTCTCATTTCCCTGAATGTCTTATGTAATGCATCAGATTTGAGAGCCAAGCATCACCGCGGCAGATTGAAGTAATATTATGCAGTTCGGTGGTATCCGTAACGCCGCTGTCTATTTATGCCGTCTTTTTTCACAAACATTGTAAATCTTCCTCGCGTCATCCTCTTTCCCTATCTCACTGACTTTCTTTTTTTTTTTTTTCTTCAGTTCTCTGTGCCAGGCTGTGTAAATCTGCCCCAGATAATAGTCTATGTGTTGGGTGCCAGCTTTTGGAGTTGTGACTGCTGTTGTAACGGGTTGTTGCCCAGCTGGAGTAATGAATAGCTGGGCCTTTGCTGCCTCTCCCTCTCTCTTGGGTGCCAGAGCCTCACACGGCCCTGTCTCCCGGCGAGCCAAAGCCCGTACACACACAAACACACGCATTTATACACTGATCCAAAGCTGAGGAAGTCCTCTGGGAGAAATCCACTCCGTGGCATTACAGTCCGGATAATCCACATGAAGGTTAAAGTCGTGCTTTGAGTCTGTTCTGAGGATTTGATCAGATTCCATTGTGTTTTCTAAATGGGAGATAAATAAGGGTGCGTTTGTGTTAAGCAGGCAGCTTCAGTGGCGTTTGAGAATGATTCGGGCTGATTATTAGATAGCGGGTCTGTTTTACCATTGGCTGTGGGCTGAGATGTGATTTATCTCATTGGCTAAATCAGTGTCTGACTTTTGGCAGTGTGAGGCTTTGGTTTAACACCGACCCCAGTCTGGGGTGTTAGGATGTGGGCCCGAGAGAGCTTAACACTCCCTTCTCACAGCTGGGAGCGCCGCTGTTTATGTAATCCAGCACCCGGCAAATCTCTCCCATCCTCCGTTCTGCTTTAGGACGCCTAATACTGCACTCACTCTACCCTAACACCCGGGACTTGACCATGGAACTTGAGAGATAGATGTGAAAAGTCGAGTAACAGTTGGATAGGCAAATATATTTGTGAAGATTGATTGTGTTGGACAAACCAGAGACTGGATGTTTTTACATTTATTTATGTTTACGTTTATGCATTTGGCAGACACATTTATCCAAAGTCACTAGCATCGTATTGAAGTTATTTTACCAGTTCAAACATTCCCTGGGAATTGAACCCATGATTTTCGCGTTTTGATCATCAGTGTTACAGAGCTGCCAACTTTTGAGTTTAGCTTGGCGTGGGGGGGCGGGGGGCTCTGCATGGGCAAGATTTCTCTCTCACTTGTTTATACTCTATGCGTCCGCAAAAGCGCGGAGATGCGCGCTGCAAAAATGATGTCGTTGCGGTGTGCACGGATCTTTTTATAACATCGCGTTTACTCCTTTAAGCTCATTTATGCATTTAAACCTACTGCATTTACTCTTTTTATGAATGAGCAATTAATAAAACTACTAATAAACAGCAAACTACTTCTTCATTGATGATTACTGGTGGTTTAGAGGAGAATTACTCCGAGTTGCCCCATGTCGTTTTACAGAATAGCGTAACGGCAAGCGCGTCAAGTATAAACGCCTCGTCCGTTCAGAGAGGTGCGCGCGCAGTCAGCGGAGGCTCGTGTGGACGAGGATAAACAAGGCTTTACCTCTCTGCCGCCGTGCGCGGTTGAGCTTGCCTCACATGCACGCTCGCTCTAAATTACAGGATATTTTAACTAATTTGCGGTAAAACTAGTCTATCACGAGTGGCTCAACAGGTATATCTACATATAAACTCATCTTTCTGGCATTTGACCCACCGGGTTGACACTTCGGCGTGAGATATCGGGGGTGTGGCTTGAGAGCGTGAGAATAGGCTCAATTGCTGAATTCGTGAGAGTTGGCAGCCCTGGAGTTCATTTTGACAACACATAGTTGTAGTCATAGTCTTTTGACTAAAATGTAATTTAGTCATATTTTAGTCATCTAAATTATAGTTTTAGTCGACTAAATATCATAAGATCAAAATATGATTTTCTCCCAACTGTTTACTTCCACTTAAGACATAACCAACTTATGGTCTGAAGTATTTTTGTGTGTATTTGTCCTTTCAAGCACACTAAGATGCAAAAGAGAAGTCAAAAGTACTCGTATACCATCAGAGAGGCAGCTTTCTGTGTGTGTGTTTCATGTGTGTGTGCACAGTAAACCCTCCTGAATTGAGTTCTCTTCTTGCGCTTGAATACTTGAAAATTGTTTTATCGTTTAAAATGGCAAACATCGTCTTATCAACTCAACTTGTCGAGCCCTGAACTGTATTGTAAATTTCGTTGGGTTTCCCGAAGATTATCACTCTACAAATGGTCTTGTTTTTGTTAGTGAAAAAAATGTTGTTGACTACAGCTATGATGAATGTTATTCGTGAACCGTCAACGAAATTAACACCGGTTAGCATAGCGTAGCTTTACAGTAGTTTATACAATACTAAACCACAATGATGCTTTGTTTAATATTATACAATGTAATGTACAATCAGCAAGGATGACACAAACTCCATAAAAGTTAAGTTAAAGGGTTTTAAATGTGTTTAAATGTTTTACATATATTTTTAATGTTGTTATTTGATGTTTTTATATTATTTCTAATATATATATATATATATATATATATATATATACTTTTTTTAACTTGTTGCATTCCTGGCTGGTTAGGGCAAAACTGATTAATGTGGGGAAAATGTATTTAAAGTTTTTTTTGTGTGGATTTATTTTAGGATCTGGTATCGCACCTTTAATACATCTTTTGCGTACTATTTTCACAACCTCCCATCAACCATCCTGCAAATAAACAACGTTTGATTGAAACAATTGAGCTGACAAAAGAAAATTCTGAACAGACAGCATCAGATTTCACTGCTCTTTCATGTGCAACTTTTCGCCGTAATGTTGACTTTCAAAACTTGCCGACTGGAAAGCATACTCCGGGCTTCCAGATTGATAAATGCGGGTTGCGTCAATCAAAGCGCTTAATTAAATTCAAAACCGCAGAGCCGAGGGAGGTAGATCTGAATCCTGTGGCCTCTGGTGACATTTCCCGTTTGTGTCTTGTGTCTTTCCGAGGGCTCCCCGTCTCCCACTGCCGCCCTTTACAATTCAGATTTATGGAAATTTGCTCTAATAGTAACCTGTGCCAAGCTTGACAGACAGCCCTGATGAGAAGTACTTCCAGTTTGTGTGTGTGTATAAATCCGTAAGCAGATTGTCGGTCGCGGTAATAAGTGCGAGTCCGAGACACTGTTCGAGTGTGTGTAAAGCAGTGATTTTGCGTGCACGTCTGCGTGTGTTTGTTCGGCAAGGAGGTGGCGACTGTGGGAGGGTGAACAAAATGCATTAGAATAACAATAATAATATTATAATCTCCCCTCAGCAGAGTTGCGGGACTGTGTCAGGAGTGAAAGAGAGAGTTTATGTTCACAGAGTCTAAGTGTGTGGAGGATGCAGTGATGTCGCAGCATGTTGCGGGTGAAAGGCAGAGATTAGATCCGCACCCCCTTGTTTGCATTCGGGGATAAGAACGCCTGCTGACGGCTGCTAATTCTGATGTCATGTTGACATGGCTTTTTCTTTGGGAATTCACAATGTGTGAGGGATTTAATGGACTTTGATATGCTTCAGTCAGACTGTATCACTCAGTGTCGTGGTGAGAGAGAGACCGAGATAATAGCGGGAAACTGGTCTTTAAAATTTTGCCTGAGGATCGAATTGTCTTGCATGCTCATTGTGTAGCTGACCGCACAGTACAAAAGTTCATTGCTAGAGCTGGAATAATTAGGACTGTGCCTTTTAGTGGTTTTGACATTTGCGTTATGAATACACAGCAAACTAATGGGCATTCTGATGAAAATCCTCTCTTATTTTTATTATTTTTTTTATAAGTAAGGACTAGATAGAATAAGACAGGCTCCTACTTTTTAGCTTATAGGGTTATAAGTAGGTGTCTGATTGGCCAGATAAACGTGACATCATTAGTTTGAGACCTAGATTTTAAAGTCATTATAAAGTTTACCACCAAATGTGGCCTTAGTTGTTAATCTCTGTTTGATTATGGGGAAATATCATATATACAAACAAAAATGGGCTAAAGGAAAACTCAACTTTTTTTTTATTTCAGATAGAAATGAAAAATTATTTTATTATTTTGAGTTACTACTTGGGTTGAAAAACAGTAAAGCAAGACATTATAGGCCTTTATGTGAAGCTTTTATGTTATTTATTTCATGATCTCATATATAATATTTTAAATATTTTTTTAAAATATTTTAATTTTAAATATTTTATTTTTTTATTTTTAAATTCCAAATATATTTTTTTTAATTATTATTTTTAATTTACGTTATATTATCTTTCTATTTGCTGTAATGTCTAACTATTTAAAAAAAAAAAAACTTTTCCCACTTTTAGTCTGTGAGGCATTCATATTGACATTTTATTCTTTAAGCGGATGGATTTTAAATAAATAAAAATAATTTAAATTAGAGATTTATTCATTAGGCAGTTGGAGAGGAGGGGCTGAAATATATGAGGTCTTTGTGACATCATCTGAAAAGGAAAGTCGTTTCAGAGGTGAAACATTTGATTACAATTGGAGGAAACATTAAGATAACCAAATTTTTCTTCTTAATAATATCACACTCTAAATATTGCTGGGTTGTTTGAACCCAACTTTAGGTCAAATATGGACTAACCCAGCCATTGGGTTAAATTTTTATTAGTACATTTTTAACCCAATGTTTGGGTTTGTCCATATTTGACCCAAAGTTGGGTTACAACAACCCAGCATTTTTAGAGTGCAGGCACCAAAAAAACGGTAAAATACGTTAAAGTGTATTAAGAAAATAAATGGGGTCCTTTTTGATTTCATGTTGACTTTAAGAGTAAAAGTTAGTCGTCATCATCATTTTGCACACTTAAAGTCATTTTTTTACAGCTCCCACCCAATAGTTTCCTGAAAGAAGAGTTCAATAGTCCCTGACAAAATAAGACCAACAGGAAGCCATGTGGTCAGTGAGAGTGTAATCCGTCCCTACTTCACACTGTGTCATTTCCCTATGGGGAATGGATGTGCTCTGCAGTGGGAGCTGGCACGGAGAGAGAAGCAGCCATTACTGGCGCAGCCGGAGCTCCCGCAGAGACAAAAGAAATTATAAATATCACTACACTGCCACGACACCCTGCTCTCACAAAGCCTCTCATTATCACCACCAGAGAATGTCAGTGAAGAAATAAAGACTAATGGACTAACCTCTCCTCCTAATCGTTTTTTAGACGCACTCCCACAAAGTGCCGCTTCCCTCAAGGAAAATTAGACTTGCTATTTTTAACTTGCTAAAAAAAATGGCAACAGAGATAAGACACTTCGCTGCCAAGCGATCGGCCTTTTCAAAGGCAACAACTTCTCAAACTTTGTTTTCTTCTTCCTTGCTCCTTTCTTCTCTGTGACGGTGCGGATATTGGTATTTATTTAACCATTTAGATTACATGCTCAAAGATTAGTCGTCATAGGAATGACGGATTAATCCCAGGCATGAAATTCCAAAGTGTCTTTTTTTTCTCCATTCCACAACAATTAATAGGATTTTCCGCCATAACGGGATTGTGGTTTAGGTTCTTTATCTGAAGCAGTAGAATACCTCTAAATATGAATTTAAAAGATCAAACAACTTTGGTTCTATTGTTAAGTAGCTTATAAAAGGAAGGAAAATATGTAATGGTACACGGGGTTGGGGGGTGGACGGGTGAGCTCCCTCTGCTCTCGTATCCATAGCGTGAGCCCTTTAGCCAGGCTCTATATCAGCCCTTGGAGCTTAAAATTACCTTTCTGTCCATTGAAACGATCCGCTTGTGCTTTGAATTGTGGGTAGAGTCTGTGATGAAACACAACATAGCATTACTCTTTCAACCCTAAACCATTTCTAATGTTCCTATCCAACGCTAATATAAAGTATGGCTCATACTGCTAGAGATTTGGTAGCTACCGCAATTTCACTGGCAGGAATCTGATCATTACGGTAACAACATATTCTATAGATGAGCTAACCGAAGGCCGCTATGGGTTTATGCAGCTCTAACGTGTGGTTTGTTTTGCCTCACTGTTCATTAAGGAAAACAACAGTTTTCCTGTACAATAATCACAGCCTCAGCACTCACTGGAATGTAGTTGTTTTCCTGTTCGTTCAGTCTGCACACTCACATTTAGCCCCACAATGAAATCCAAGGCCGTGCATTCGGATATAACAAGCTAGAACATTCCATGCCCCCATTTTTGGGGCTTTATTCAGTGTAAAAGATACCAATGTGGCCCGAAAAAATCTGCTCTGTGCTCGTGCACATTTCAGCCGAGGAATCTTTTAGAAGCATAGGCTTGAATTCGCCATGGTTCACAAGAGATTAGTAGTGCTAAATTTGGACCCATCTGAACAGCATTGAATCCCGGAGGTCAGTTTAATGTAAATGTGATGAGCGGATTATAACCCAGGGATGGATTTTCACATGATAAAATGACACTCGGTGGAGCCATGTGCTGATGCTCAGTCAGATGGAACTGAAATAACAGTCTGGGGCTCAGTGGAGTGCCAGTGAGGGTTTCTTCGTTCAAAAAGCAAGGGCTTTCAATCCAAAGTGCCAACGGTTACAGAGCATCAATGTGCATATATATGTATGTAGTCGCTTTCCGACCAAGTAGTTACAGGAACTTAGTTATAGGAACTGTCCACTTCTAAACAGTTCTATGAACTACTCTCCCCCAAACTCGGTTTTGCTGCTTGCGTTCGCACTGGCCAAGTGGCCATAGGAACTGGTAGGAGGGGTAACGCAAGAATGGCGAAGGTCTTTTTAGCGTCATCACTAGAGTAGACGTAGCGCGGCCACATACAACAACAAACCTGCCTTGCCGGGACCTTAATAACGGAGAACGAACGGCGGCGTTATTTTATGTTTGAGTTCTGTACAGAGAACAAGACGAAGGCTCCAGCGTAATATGATATTAAGTAATATGATGGAAGAAGATAAAAGAGCAGAGCGCAGGAGGCAAACAAAAAGACGGGGAAGTTTAGCTAGCATTAGCAATTAGCTGGTTGAATGCGTTATGTTTGTCTTAATCCTCGTTGTAATGTTTTGCAAAAACACACAGCACGCTACAAATTCCGTGTTGACAGTGGGCATGACTTGAACCAATCAACGTAGACCTAGGGAAAGGGAACTAAAAAAGTCCTCGCTCTAGACTAGGTACTGAAAGAGTTATAGGAACTACGGTCTGAGGAACTAAAAAATCCCGGTCGAAACACGGGAAAAAAGGGGTTATAGGAACGTTAACTTCTAGGAACTGCAAAAGTCCCTCCGGTCGGAAAGCGGCTTATGTATTCTTTTTTTATTTGAATGATTAAATTATTCAAATGATATTCCCAGTCTTTTTTATGTGACTTACTGATGCAGGTGCAACTCCACCACAAATCAAACCAGAGACAGAGGAAGGACATTTGAATAAAAGCATAGTCTCTTGTGGTTGTGAGGTCATAATGGATATGCTAATGAGGTAACTGTTACCTTTCCATTTGTGCACTGTATGGTTGTGAATCACTGTCATGGTGAAAAAAGCTCTGGCCAAAATGCCTGTGCTGTTTTCTCCACAACACAGATGCCTGTTCTGACAAACCTACCTAAATCGCGCCATTATCTCTATAGGCTCTGGTGTGACGAACCAATGATTCACAGGTGCAAACATTGACATGGTAATCTCTTCCGAGAGCCAAGTGTAAAAGACTGACTTCAAACAATAAAAGGAAGCTAAGAGGCGAATCAGTCTCATCTATTCAATTCTTTGGCCAGGCTGCATAATAAGCAGAGTCCTGTCAAGCGTCGCAGAAAAGAGGGGGAAAAAACACAAAGCATAATAAACAAAGCCCCTATTGCTTCTGTTCCTGACAGCACTGCTGCTAAACTTTGAACAGTCGTTATTTACACCATTCGGTCCCCTCTTCAGTGCAGCTGTCGCTACGACATAAAAAGAGAGAAGCCACTCGCTCTGAGCCAGCAGGGAACAAGGGACAAAAAAGGGTTAGGGAAAAGGAAGAAAAGAGAGAAGTGGTGGTAGTTACTCGAGCAAAATCATACAGGATAAATTCAGTGATGGTTTGCGGTTGGAGAGAGGAGGTGATTTCACTGCTGAAGGTGAGGCCTGAAAGCCAGAAGGCTGCAGAAAATTGCTTGTTCAGCAGATGCCAGATAACACATCCAGGGTAACGTGCTTTGCACCTCCAGCATGTGCGAAGTCCCACAAAAGAGTAGCGTGAAGGACAAAACCAACCCTAGGATTGGGTTTTACAACTCCCTTTATAGCCTTGCTAATATACTGCACCCCAGAACTAAGCTAGCACGTTTATGATAGCTAAGCTAGGATATTAGCACTTTGATATGTGTTAGCAAAGTCCTGTTTATAATTCTGCACAGGTCGTTTACCTTTGCCTCTACATGCAAATCACAAAGCGATTAACAAGAGCTTCTACATCTTGACGTGTTCTAGCACACTAGCAAAGCTCTGTTCACTTCCACCAAAACGTCTGAGCTAATTACAATTGTCGGACTGCTTTGCTTAATCGTATGTGATTCTCTGATGTGCAGGCATTGGCTGAATTCCAAACCGCATACTTCCATACTATTTAGTATGGGAAAAAGAGTAGGCGAGCAAAAAAGTATGAATGAATTCAAAAGAGTAGGCGAGAATTACCTGGGTGACGTAATAATTGTCGCGAGATTCGGACTTAAGTGCGTTCCAATATGCCTACTTTCCTACTATATAGTAGGCGAAAACAGTACGTGAAGGAAGCAGTACGTTCGAAACATCAGTTTTCATAAAAAGAGTAGGGGAGAAGTTCCCGGATGGCTTACTGCTTCCGCCCAGATTTTTGAGTGCTTTTCCACGGGTACTCATGATACTCATCTATCCCAGGATGCCACGCGAGAGGATACGTTAATATCAACATCGCGGAGATCAGCGATGTTTAACAGTTTTCTCCAAAAGAGATCTTCGAGCAGCTGCCCGGCTCCTTTGTGCAAACATTACAAACGCAGAGGAAAACTGTTCTAGGATGTGCTGTCGAGTTACTGATGTTATGAAGTGTTAGTGCACCTGTCGCTCATATAATTTAAACTTATTACATGCAAGATCATGGAAAGATGCTATAGTTTATGTAACAATCATAATGACAAAACAGAAAATAAAGATCATTGGTTTGTGTACTTCACAATATGACATAAAATTATATTTATACACAGGAAAAAGGAACAATAAAAAAGGCTAAATATCTTCATTATAGTTCTTCATAATACATAAAAAAGTTGTTATATGTCTGAGTGATGAAACGAGGTAAATTCATTAAGAAAAAGGAAAACTTAAAGGAGAAACTTTTTGGGTATAAAATAAAGAAATTAACAACATAATCAAGAGATGACGATTTTGGGGTTTCTTAAAAAAATATCGTTATAAGAATAACACTGTTGGTCACATTAGTAGCTTAGGGTTATGATATAACAACTTAAATCAACCCAAATGTATTCACAAAATAAATTGGCAGCTGTTTCTTCAACAATACCACAACAAAATGAGCAAGTTTAATCAATATCAAGATATTTATCTATAGATGAATTAAACGTATCGTTCATATATTTTATGGTGTTGCGCTTGAGATAACGCGTCGTAGGTCACATGATAACGTCAACATGGCAGATGACCGGTTCGCATTCATACTCAACGAGATTTGGCTATAAAGTACCTACTCTTTTAGCGCTCGATGAGTAAGTACTTATTGAAATTAAGTACCTACTCATTGAGTATGCGGTTTGGAATTCAGCCATTGTCTACACTTGTTAGCCCTCTCGTACCACCTACTGTAGCACTGATAATGCATGCAAATCAAACAAGGAGGAACAAATATGAGCAGAAATATGTTGAATGTGTTCGGGCAGTGTATCTCTAATGGCTGCCTTATTCGTTTAGGGATGATTGCTCTGGTGCCAATGATTAATCCCTCCAGGACTTAATGGTGTCAAAGGGATACAAAAAGGAAAGAGAGAAAAACACGAACAGAATTGGAAAGCATAATTAATGGATTCAGATCCTGTTAAACAGCCCCCTCACAGAGCAGATAGTAAAAACAGGGTGCATGGAACCGGCACCCAATTTGTTCACACTTTGTTGTAGTAATAAGATCCAGGCCTCCCTCATGCAGTGGATTGGATAATTAACTCCCAGGGATAAATTCAGAAGAAAGAAAGGCCCCCCTTTTTGATTTATCATATGGGGGAGATGGTGCTCTACCGGTCTTTGCAAACTGCTATTACATAAATTGTCCACAATGTACTTTTCTCACTGTGAGAGTGACAAAATAAGGAGATCATAAGGAAGAAGCATGCCTCAAGAAATGAGAGTGTAATGTTAAAGAGATACTCCACTTTTTTTGGAAATAGCCTCATTTTACAACTCTCCCAGAGAAGTTGGGTTTTACCGTTTTCGAATCCATTCAGGCAATTTTCTGAAATTTAGAAGAATATCAGTAACCAGACAGTTTCTGGTCTCATTGACTTCCATAGTATATTTTTTTTCTACTTTGGAAGTCAATGAACAGAAACTGTTTGGTTTCTGATATTCTTCTAAATTTCAGAAAATTGGCTGAATGGATTCGAAAATGGTAAAACCCAACTGTTTAACTCTGGGGGAGTTGTAAAATGAGCCTATTTCCAAAAAGAAAAAGTGGAGTATCCCTTTAATATTTGTCATAAAAAAGCTTTTAATCATACTTTTTCTGACATAAATGCATTACTCAAAAATATTAGGGGAAGAATGGCTCCAAAACTATAAGAATAATCATTTTAAAACCATTTGTCAGACCTATTCAGACATGCTTTTGCTTAGATCCTTTCTTTTTTAGATGTTAGATCTTGTAATTGACAAAACAAACAGTACTCTAGAGACCTTTGACTGAGTTCCATTCTTAGAAACTGCTGTATCAGAGAAATGGCAAGCAGCGCAATTCATGTCATGCTAATTTCCGTTGCTTCGACGTGCTTCACCTTCCTGCGTTGTGTAATCTTGCCCGACAACTCCTTTGGAATGTGAAGATAAACCTTTCCTACTATTGTCTTTTGGAGAAGCTGCCCCCTCCTCTTGGGTTAGTAGACAGTCCTCCAATGGAGGCAGAGGTTCGTTTTAATGGGGTGCAATTTCCATTGTCTGTTAGCTTTTGGATTACATGTGAGATGTTTTGATTTACGTCCTTATCACTCTCGCTTTCTCTCTTTCAGAAAAATGTGAAGACCCTGGTAAAGCACCGGACCACAAAGTTTTCCTTCAGACTACGAGGACGGAGGTTGAGCCTTCTGATACTTCTTTAAACTCTTCATTTACTAACCTGACGGGTCCCTCGGACCATGGAGGGACAGCGGGATTCACAGAGGACTTTGAAAGAATGCCCTAGACAGGGTTCCACATTGTCCTTAACATGCTGGTTGTTAGTCTTAATATTGCCTGTAGTGTGCTGTGAACAGTCCTTTACAACATTTCACCCTGAGCGACGAGAATGGGCCTTCAACCACCTGACAGTTCACAAGACGACAGGAGCAATCTACATTGGTGCTGTCAACCGTGTCTACAAGTTATCGGGCAACTTAACACTCCTAGTGTCCCATGACACCGGTCCGGAAGATGACAACAAGGCCTGCTACCCTCCACTAATTGTTCAGCCTTGCAATGAACCACTGGTTTCTACCAACAACATCAACAAACTCTTGCTCATTGACTACTCTCAAAATCGACTACTTGCCTGCGGAAGCCTCTACCAAGGTGTCTGCAAACTGCTACGGTTGGACGACCTCTTCATCTTGGTGGAGCCCTCTCACAAAAAGGAGCACTACCTTTCCAGTGTCAACCAGACTGGCACCATGTACGGAGTCATTGTGCCTTCGCAGGGCAAGGATGGGACCCTCTTCATTGGTACCGCTGTGGATGGGAAACAAGATTACTTCCCGACCATCTCCAGCCGGAAACTTCCTCGTGACCCGGAGTCTTCGGCAATGCTGGACTACGAGCTACACACTGACTTTGTTTCATCGCTCATCAAGATTCCCTCCGACACACTGGCTTTGGTGTCTCATTTCGACATTTACTACATCTATGGCTTTGCCAGTGGGAATTTTGTCTACTTTCTAACTGTCCAACCAGAAACACCTGAGAACAGCATGTCTTCCAGCGGACCCTCAAACGACCTGTTTTACACCTCTCGAATCGTCCGACTCTGTAAAGATGACCACAAATTCCACTCCTACGTGTCATTGCCTATCGGTTGCGTCCGAAACAGGGTTGAGTATCGCCTTCTGCAGGCGGCCTACCTGGGCAAGCCTGGGCGAGTGCTTGCAGCGTCCCTTAACATTAGCGCTCAGGATGATGTGCTCTTCGCTGTATTTTCCAAAGGTCAAAAACAGTACCACCATCCACCTGATGACTCGGCCCTCTGCGTCTTCAGCATCCGGGACATCAATGCACGGATCAAGGAGCGTATGCAATCCTGCTATCAGGGAGAGGGAAACTTAGAGCTCAACTGGCTGTTGGGAAAGGATGTACCTTGTACCAAAGCGGTAAGATATTTTTTATTATTATTACGAGCCATAACAACTTGCTGATTAGCTTGCTTAACCAACTTTTGTACAACTTTTTGTACTTAATCATGGAAGTTCTTTCCAAATTGTACTACTTGTTGTATGCTTTTAAGAGCTTTATTTAGAGCTCTCTGCCTATTGAATGCTGTTCTCAAAAACGCAATATGCATTTTTGCCCTCAGAAACGGATAGTTCCCATGCCTGCTTCTGCTTACTAGAAACCACAGTAGATTAAACCAGTCAGATGGGGAGTTGTTACTAATTTTATGTTTTCTTTGGAATGAGAATAGGATCTGCATCATAATGTTTACTTAGCTGGTTGTTGTTCTAACAAATCTATATTTCATTCTTAAGAGTGTAACAGTATACTATCCAAGCAATCCTGTTGACCCCTGCAACCTACAGGATTGAATGACAGGCATGGTCAGGGTTGGTCAAATCCCATGAAAGGAATTCTAGACTAATCCTTTGAACTGTTTTGGTTTTTGTAAATTTTCTAAATATTCGTTGGTAGTTGGTAGCGTCGGTAGTCTAAATGGCTACATTAAAGTTTGATACACATAGGAGTCATATCAACGTGATAATATTCTCCAAATTGAAGCGAATGAAATAATTTTTTTTTGTAGCTTTGTTATTTTTGTACCACTTTTTGATAACATTGAATCAGTTAACAACGGTTAATGTGTTAGGTGTCATGAACTAACAATGAATGCATGTTGCATGCACCTTTATTATTCACGGTATTCATCTTTTGTTTGCTTTGTTCTTTACTAGTCTTGCTCCCAAAATACCACAGTCCTTTAAGTCTCTGCTCTTTGTCGGATGTAAACAAATTGAATTAGAAGCTTTCTTAATTCTCTGTGCGTATGCATATTTACAAGTGACCACATTGACCAGTGGTGCGTTGATGTTTGCATACATGAATACGTGTATTACGTGTTTTATTGCTCTCACTGTTTCTTTAGCATATGTGTGCATGAAGTTTAAGTAGAGTCTTAATGACAAACCACTGATACATGGTTTCCTCCTGGGTATCCTTTATTAGCTTCAGTAAATTCACCATTAGCATGATGTCAGAGGTGATTGTCACTTAGAGGAAAACATTATTGAGTGTCTGAGCAGGGTGGTCTTCATAGTACCCGACTCCACTCCGGTCCCATTAAGGACCCTAGAGGATCCCCCATCTGACCCCAGGGGGGCCGTCAATGGCTTATGATGTCAGCCTGCCCTCCTCCATGTTTTTCTAGGCCTCATTAAAAAAATTGCAATAGAAACCTCCTGGGTCTTATCTCCTGGTCCTAGAGGAATGTGTCATGATGACTGATGAGGATTTGGATATAAAAAACATGAGGATGTATGTACTCTAAAACTCAATATTGTTCAATAAATCTATGGTATTATGCAGGTTGATCTTTAACCATTTGAATAGTGAAGCCTCTGAACCCATACCAATCAAATGCCAAAACTAACCACCCTCTTGCTGCCACCAAGCTTTTTTTACTCCCTTTTCAAGACCAGTAGGCATATAAAACTATTTTTACAGTGAAATAATACTCCTTAGCTTTTTTTGTTCGTTTGCTATTCAAGCTCGTTTTACTAAAACATACTGTTAGACCTCCCCTACCGTGATGTTTTTGTTTAATTTCCTTTCAGTTATTTCAGGCCATTTTTGATCACTGGAAACATGGCCTCTGTGCAGCCTTTTGAGTTGGTTTCTTTGGCTCCAGTGTCTCTGCTGAATCTCAGAGAAAGAGAAACTAAGAAACCGAGGGCGAGAGGAGGAAGAAGAGAAGTCATAAGCCGAGAATAGCGAATGAAAGATTTATCACAGAGCCCAGCTTGCAACTGTCTTCCTGCCTGGCCAACCTGCTCGCTGCTTCACATCCAGCCCTTTGATGCTATTCACTCATTCAGCCGGTGTTACGTTTCATCAAGCTGCCTGATCAAGCCTATCGCGCTGCCAGTTTGAGCAGTGATCTAAGGACACTTTATTGATCAGGTGGCTTCCAAAGGAACGACCCTTGTCCTGATTTGTGTATGGAACAATAACCCCTTACCCGAAACAGTAGTCGTGGGAAATGGGTTCCAGTGATGAGCATGAAGATTGGCGGGTGAATATCAGACACTTTAGATAGGTTTCACATGGGAGGCAAAACTTGACACTGAATGTTCAAAAGCTCACACTCTGTCAGGAGAGGTACTTGGAAATCATGGAAATCTATGTGCATTTTATTTATTTATTCTTTTTAAGGTAAGTTGAGCTTGAATAGCAAACAGAAATGTATGAGGAGTTCTATTTTATTGTGAAAATATCATGGTGGCATCAAAAGGTTGGCGAGTTTACTGTGCCATTTAATATGAGTGGGCTCATAGACTTTTGAAGTGCTACCACTCCAGATTTATATAATTTAATACTATTGAATTAAACAGTTATGATACAATTTTGATGTTATTGAAATGTTTGATTGCCAAACAGGTTTGGAAATGTGTTTTTTCCCTTTGAAGTATATAATATATAAGAAGAAGGACTTCCAAGACTAGAACATAGCTGCCCGAGGGCATTGCCTAGATGAACGCATAGTGGACTGACGTTCTTTAAAAAAGGACTTTGCATACAAATTTAAATCATGTAGTCAAATGCCAACTGTTTTTTTGCAGAACAGATTTAGGCAGCTATTTTTAGATTCGCAATGTAAAGGAAAACACGACGAAGAACGGCTGGAACAATATCCGCAGAGTACTAGGCATTTACATCCCTGCTTTATTGCCGTCCCCCAGCTTGTGAAGGCCTGGGAGGCAGTAAAGATTTTTATAGCGTGAGCCTGTAGTCGACCAGGCTGATATTAAAGGGCTGTGGAGTGTTGGGGACGAGCAGTGCTGCGTTCAGCATCATGACCGAGCACACAGTATCCATCCCTCTTACTCTACATGGCACTTTGAGGCCAGTGTCAGTCACAAACTCCGATGACCTGAATCGAAACGCCGCCGAGTGTTGTAACTCGCCGCCCCAACCCAAATGGGGATTGATAGTGGCCCATGCTGCATGTGACATGAAAAATGGGCCATAGACCCTCCCATTAGATTGTAACTGTTTACAAGCTTCAATCTCTTTGGTTTAAGTTGCTGTGTATGCGTGTGTCTGAGAGAGAAGGAGGTGCAAGGGGAGAGCAATAGAGACAGAGCAAAGGAAAAACTATGGGTGTGTCTTTTGGCCCTTTTAGGAACCGTGGAGACACGTTTCACACTCTTGACATTTCACACTTCTGGATAGTCATCGATAACCAGAGGATTCTGTCGTTTTTCTGAAAGTCATTTCCAACACAGTGTCATTTACCTTACACTCTAAAAAAATGCTGGGTTGTTTTAACCCAATTTTGGGTCATTGGGTTACATTTTTAAGTTACATTTTTAACCCAATGTTTGAGTTTGTCCGTATTTGACCCAAAATTGGGTTGAAACAACCCAGCATTTTTTCGAGTGTAGATTTCAAACAAGCTATTGTGTTAAGCAGCATTCTGTATTGGAAAAGACATTGTAGGAAGTTAACTTTTTCCATTTTTTTTTGGAATGGAATGGCAAAACTGGCAAAATTTTGGATATATTTTTAGATTTGGCTTGCTAAGACTAAGAGCTAGCATTTTACACACATATGCACACACACAATGATCCTGGAACAACATTCAACATCAACTAATCTGATTTGAGGGACAAGTTTACAGTTAAGTTTAGGCTTACAACCAGGGTTAGGCTCTACTACAGTACATCATGGTTGTAAAAAATAACAATAATAAAAGAAAAGTTACAATTTGGTAGTTTTAATAAAAAAACAACCCCGGCACTGTAGAAGTTACAGAAACACCCTGTCCCGGACTAGATAATTTAAATCAAATTAGAGACTGTGTGCTTGTGGTTTCAGCCCCAGTCTCGTCTGTGTAGGTGTTGCTTTCTGCTGGTGGAGTGTGTAAGTGTGTGTGAATGTGTTTTCGTCCCCAGCTGGGGTGAGCTACACTATCCTCATAGCACAGGGTAATGAGGCAGACTAGGAGCTCGGCAGGACTCACCAGAGCAGAGCGGGAACATGTCTGCCCAGCTGAACAGAAAACCAAGCGGCTGGCTTGGGAAACCACACTCAATGGTCCAGTTACTGTCTCCCCTCAGAAACTGAACTAGAGTCAGTATACTCAGTATATAGAGATCATTACTCTATTTTGATTGTCACATGATCCTTCAGAAATAATTCTAGTATGCTGATTTGGTGCTCAATAAAAAAAATGATTAGAAAAAAAATTTAATGCTTGCTCAAAATTGTGTACCCCCCCCCCCCCCCCCCCTTGTTTTTAGAAATCTGCTGTCACCTCATGGTTCTTTGCTGATTTTATTTATTTTGTTTTATTTTATTTTTACTTCTGAATGGTAGTAGAAATATATTTATGTACTAGTTAGAAATTGCTCTTAATCTTTATAAAATATATTTTTATAAATATATTTTTTAGAAATCTGTTGTCACATCCATTTAATGGTTCTTTGCTGATTTTATTTTATTTTTATTTTTTTTTATTTCTGAATGGTAGTAGAAATATATTTATGTACTAGTTAGAAATTGCTCTTAATCTTTATAAAATATATTTTTACGATTATTTTATCTTTATCATGAATATCTACATTCATTTCGTTTTATTATGTGGAGAGTAAGAAAAAAACTGTTTTTTTTGCATTTCTTTTTGATTATTTTTGTGTACTAAAATAACCTTTAGTGTTGCATATCTTACCTTCACTTAACAACAAAACAAACTGATGACGCTGGGGCGGTTACTGACGGTGATTTGTGCTTCTCTGTATTAAAATCATTGCAACCTTTTTACCCTCCTACTGATGCCTGTATAAACAACCAAACTGACCTTGACTTTTTGATTCCAAGCAAACTGCTGACTCTCGGTTGACCTTTCTCCTCCTGTAGCCTGTCCCTATTGATGACTCCTTCTGTGGTTTGGACATCAACCAGCCCCTTGGCGGCTCTCAGCTGGTGACCGGACACACGCTGTACACGGAAAGCCGGGACCGCATGACCTCGGTGACCTCCTACGTCTATAATGGCTACTGTGTGGCTTTTGTTGGCACCAAGAGTGGACGACTGAAAAAGGTGAGTCTTGAGTGCAGGAGTTTTAACTCAGCGGTGGACTGAATGTTGTGGCTCTGAGATGTTTTATGGAGTTGGATATGTTTGAGTTAAATGGAAAAGTTCTAGACCTGTAACCTAAGATACAAGCAAACGGTTTTGTTCGCAAACAGTGTGTCACGTTTAGTTATTAATGATGTCTTCTGGAGGAGCACCACTTCGAAACTGCTCTACTGGCCTCATTTAAAAGTATAGATGGAAAAGAGGGAACCAGAAACTTTTTTTTTTGCCTAAATATTTAATACCTTTTTTGTAGGAAGCTTCTGGTTCTGTTCACTTTCGCGTCCATAATGGGCAGCTTAAAGTGACCTCAGGGGTTCCTATCTACCTCCCGAGTCTATTAATTTTAATAGCATGTCTTCTCAGCCAAACCCAGGGATAGGAAGTTAGACGCAAGAGCCAAATGCTGTTGAGAGTATAAGGTTATCAGATGCATAATTATAATATCTTTCAGATAAAGAGAATGAAGATAATGTGTTAAACATATCTTTTGGTTGGCAATAGTAGTGTCATAGACAAGAAACCAACACTCAACTTCTATCAAAGTCAACGTGAACGCCATTCGCTTGCACATTTGATTTGAGTATTTAACGGGAATCAGATGTAGTAGCCAATGTTAGCTCCTGTTAAATTACTGTGCAAACTATTGACCTAAAGTACAACATAAGCATAAAACCATAACTCAATAACTTTATTTAATTTCATAGGTTTATTTCCACTCTAAAGTGGCTTTTGTACCTGAGGAACGTTTTCTAAGTGTGTACACTCAAAAAAATAACTCTTTGAATGAACATAAAAAAAAAACCATGGAAAGGATTTCCACATGATTAGCTTGCTTTATTTCAGCAGTATGCAATTCTGTTGTCCCAATTTATTGTACTTGCATTGGGTCAACTTCATTTATTAAGGTTAATTCAACTTATTTACTATGGTTCGGCACTGCATATTTAAATAGAGTCAGCCCAACTAGTTTGCAATGTTTTAGAACAAGTGATATGATTAGGGTATTTTTAATATATATATATATCCATTCATCCAATGCAATATAGTTTATTTTAGTATCACACTATTCAAGCATTGAACTCTATAGCACACTATAGCATCTTAAATGATAAGATTGCATTTGCTGAGTGTATTGCTGAATCAGTCTTCAGCCTAACCAATTGCTCCACTCTTCTTCACAATGGTAACCCACTGTAATTTAAACGGTTCTAATAATAATTTCAATGTAATTGAACATTAAACACAACTACGCACTATCAAGTCTTCCCCTTTTCTCATTTTCTCAAAAACACATAAATTAACACTTAATTTCAACATTCATATTTATATTTCAACATATGCAAAGCATGCTGGGAACTAACAAGCACCGCCCAGTTTCAGTTCATGCAACACAAATCATTCATGTAACCCAACAAACTCAAACGGATTAAGTAAACTTCAATTTTACGTATTTAGGCAGATTGGACACAATCAAATTCAGTTTGGACAAAATGTATATCAATTGTGTTGCTTAAGCTCCTTTTAATCAAGCAATTTGAACAAGCAGCAAAAATATATATAAATATTTTTTTCAGTGTATAACTATTGGCTGACAAATGTACTCGCTTTTAGCTGTGTTCACACCACAGGAATTGGAATTTTAGTTCTAGGAACGCCTTTTGGTGGAACTAAATTAGCTCCTATTTCAGAGTCGGGTCTATCCCAGCACAATAGGAGCTCGTTGATTGGCCAAACACATGTGGAAACACCTGTCCTCAACCACACAGCAAACGCTATAATTTCAGCTTTATTTTAATAACTGAAAATTATTTTTACTGGTTTTGGTTTCACAATTACAGCACTGATATACAGTAAACACGTCGAAATGTTTAGATTTCATGACTACAGATCTATCTGTGTGGTTCAAAATATTTGCCCTTCATCAAGCTGGTAGTTAAGTAAGTGTTGACATGTTAGCATGTGGCTAATGGAACTGCTGTGGTTGGTAGCAAGATGAGACTACCTTCAATACGCAATTATGAAAGATGACTAGGGGTCTGTCAGCTGCTTTTGGGACTCATACCTCCTTTGGGACACGACAATGTTGAGTGACAGGTTACGCCCTGTTAGACGAGCAGGAACAGGCATGCCCACCTCCTGTCCTCACCCCATGGCAGCTGAAGGAGACACCAAAGAGATGAAGACAGAGAGAGACCTGCTCAACAAACGCTGGGTTTGTCCCTCATTCCCACCTGCCCCCCTATAAACACACACAAATAACAGCTGCCTTCCCAGACGCCAGGGAGAACGGACAATGGCAAAGAGTCAAACCGAGTGTTTGTTTCATGCCGGTAGCACGGCAACGTCCAAATTGTGTTTTGCGCCTTAATTAATTAATTTATAATTGAATCAGCACCGCAATCAGGAAGTGGCATCGGAGGCTCTCTGTAATCCTCTTGTTTTAGTGGCTTATTAATTAATGTTATTTTTTTTTCCTCCTCTCCGTTGGTACAATCAAATTAGGCCGACGGCGCTGTGCTCTTAGAAGTGCTGCCTCGGCATGTTTGTCTAGCCTCGAGCTCTTTGTTGAATCTCAGCTGGTGGGTATTATCGCCGCCCTAGTGGCCAGAGAGGAAAATGAGACGTACAGATATGGTGGGATTAGGGAGGTATAACCCTAGATGGAAACGCTGAGTATCTTGCGATAGTCTCTTCAAACCCTGAGGATTCGGTCACATCTGCACAGGGCGTAACAGTGTCGCAGGAAGAGGATGAGACAGCCTTATGAGAGCTTGTGTGTTTTGGAGAGGTTAGAGAGCTATCGCAGCTCCAAAAACTGTGTTTCTTGGAAAACGCACAAACAAGTCCAGAGAGCTCAGGAAGCTTGTATTTGTGAGATTTTCCTACATGAGCCTTTGCCTCACTGTGCAACTCAAGCTGTCTGGCAGTGTTCCAGCTATACACTATTTAATAATATTCATCATATTACTAGTCATCTAAAATTAAGCGGCATCACGGATATTGTCATTATTTGAATATGCTTTTTATTTGGCCATGACGATTCCTAATGTCTTCAGATTCACCAGTGTGAAAGTGTTAAGACATTTAATAGCACCTATGATTTTTTTTTATGATTTTTCTATGAAAGTTTTAATGGGACCTATGGCATTTGAGCTTTTTATCAATTCATTTAAATAAAATGTTATTTTATGCGCCAAATTACACGATTTTAGTTTGACATAGGGTGTCGTGTGGATTTGTAAACGACGACGGGCGTCGGGACGCAAGATTCGATCGTATCATCTCGTATAGTGTGTCATATCGGGCGACAACCTACGTCGCGTCTGCGATGCTTCACGACATCACAACAAAAAGACTAGCGTGTTTAATTTTTTTAACGGTTGTACACGACGGTTTCGTCACATGTATGAGGTTGACCAATAGGAGCACAGAAGCTTTTCCGTACACAACTTTCAAAAATGGCGAAACAAAAGAGACGAAGGTGCTAACGTTAAAACTAAAAGTAAAAATATATAAGAAAACAATGTTTTACCTCAAGTTCTCTTTGGATATTGTCCTCTTCGAGCAATCCAGGAATGTGTCCATTGTCGGGTTTTCTTTCTTTTTTACTTTTTTCTGAAAACAGGACAGCCAATACAACACTCATCGCTTCATGCATTGTTTGTTTACGTTCGTTTCCGGAAGTCACTCGCTACTAGTTTCGCCTTCTCGATGACATCACGTGCGCCGTTAAAGATGGCATGCGATGACTGGTCAGGAAGCAACGTGTAGACGACACGTCCACGACACGACAAAATTTTAGGAGTCAAAATCACGTAATCTGACAGAGTGACTATCGTAATAGACAAAAAAAATCGTGTAATCTGAGTTAGGCATTACTCGCTTGATTATGAATGTTTTCATTTTATATCTTATAATTATAAATATAAGTTTAATTTTTAGCTATATGGCATGGCCCTAGTTGCTCTCATGTTGATGTTAACCTACAGGCTGGCAGGATTTTGATGCTCTGAAGGTGATATATGGTTACACAGGGGGGAGTGGTTGTGCTTCCTCCTTTCAAGAATTTACATTTATGCATTTGGCAGACACTTTTATCCAAAGCTTTTATCAAGGTACACATTTTTATATTCTTATCAGTTCTATTTTTCCTTGAGAATCGAACCCATGACCTTGGCGTTGCAAGCGGCAATGCTCTACAGTTTGAGCTACAGGAAAGCTTGTGGAGTCGGTTGCATGATCTGCCTATTCCTGCAAGAGGAGGGCGAGGGAAAGATAGAAAGAGGGGGAAAGCAGAGCACAGTGGCAGCAAGAGAAGGGAAGAGACTGATGAAATGTGAAATTTAGCTCAGCTGAAGAAACCGGGCTTGCACTGCTGCCTGTAATTGGATTGGCTCCTTTCCCAAAGAGCAAACCCACCACTCTCTATTGCCACTTTCTCTTTCTCTCACTCTGCCTCTTGCTCTCTCTCGCTCTCTCTCTCACTCTCACACACACATACACCAATTCCCCATTCAATCGACAGAGTCCCCTGCTGTACCCTTTCCTCTCTCTCATCATTCTCTCTCTCTGTATCCTGGTAAAGCAGATACAGGGACTCTTTCAGCATTGGCTCTTGTAGCTGGACTAGTAGCTGGACACACAAGTTGAGGAAAAAAGCCCTTTGAATGAATGAATGGGCTGACCCACGGTGATAACGGTTCTAGCATTAGTCAATTTTACAATCCTTTTCTGAAATGTTGTCCCACTGGTTTAGGCAGCGAAAAAATGCATATTGTTGAGTGTAAGCAACATTTACAGCCACCCATTGGACTTTGAGATTGATTATTAGTATGCAGGATTCGGAAAACGTCGTAATAATTTGTACTAAGATTGTAGATACATTTGGGCCAATGATTTGGTCAACCAGTGATTATTTAAATTTAATGGCTGATATCTATTTATCCTAAAAGGGTTAGTCTGACATGTCTTGTCCACGACAAGATTTTGTTAATCAAAATCGCGTAATCTGGCAGTAAAAAAAATAGTGTGAACCAGGCATTAAGAAACAGCTTGAAGTGAAACTGAGCATCAAAATGTTATAATTCAAAGTAGATTTTTTTTTAATTTTTTTTGGACATCATGGAATTATGATTATTATTACCTTTACTTTTATTTATTTTATTTTTTAGATGCACCATGATATGAATATAAATTTAACCTATAGTGTATATTTAAGTATATTACTGTCTGATGCCATCACTATACCATGGCATTTCCATTGTACTTTTCTGTAAGTAAAAAAAAAATAAGCCTGAGTATTTTCACATATGATCAGTGCTGAATTGTGCTGTTCTTCTTTTTACTGTCAGAAAATGTAACGCCATTGTGTGTGTTATAGACGTGTGACCTTACACCGGTGGCAGTGCCCTCTGAGCTGATGGGTGGCAGAACAGGGATACTGTTCACCTCAGCGGGATTTTGGCAGATAAGTGTGGCAAGGACAGGAGAATGAAAATCAGTGGCATTCGACGTCCCATTCAGCCATTTTACTTCGAGGTCATGATAGCATCTGATTTTAGACATTTAAATGAATATTACAGTGTATACACCTTATTTGTAAGCATACTGTGTATGATATTCATATTCATATGCTATTGGAAATATCAGCCTCTGTTAGCAGAATTGCGTCAGATTAATTATAGGGCATGAAGTTAAGTTTATATTGTGTTTTAAGTGCAAATCTCAGGGGAGAGTGCGGTCTTCCTGAGAGGAGGGGGAATACGTTACGAGCGATCAGCCCCAGAGGGTTGCTTTTCTCTTTGATATTGTTTGAGAGGAAAAGACCGCATGCTAAAATTAGATCTTTAAAGTTATCCCACTGGGAGATTAGTGCTGATTTGAGATGGTCACACCATCTGAACTACATTAATCCAATCAGAGCGACGGCATCGTGAACTGTGGGACTGAAGGAAACGGTGTGACTCAGGTTTACTAAAAAAAAGTCAATTGAAAAGAGCACCTGGGCTAATTATACGCGCCCCCATTAGACATCCTTCTATTTCTAATTGGTGGTATAATAAGTACTGTGATATGAGGAGTAGTTTGCATGACCTACATGGTAATTCCACTCGTGCAAAAAATCCCCAAAGGGAAAGGATTCTACGTCTGCATTATGTAGTGTTGAGAAAGCTACTTTGAAACTTAGTTTTCCAAGCCACAAGCTACTCATAATTAAAAGTAGATAAACAACAGTCACGCTTCTCTTAAAGATAAAGCGAATATACTGTAGCTAAATAATTGTAAGTTAAGGTAAGTATTAACCAAATATCAGATCATATGGTTTATTTGTAAATTAATAAGGATCTTAATACCGTGGCCGCATTGAAGTACAATAAATTTTACAGTAAACGCAAATAATAATAAAAGAAAAAACGTTGAGTGCTGTCAAATCGATTAATCACGATTATTCACATCTAACATAAGAGTTTGTACACACACACACACACACACACACATAAATAAACTTTCTGATTAAGTGATTTGACAGCACTAAACTGTATAAGTGATAGATGAGAGGTGTTGAACATGTAACATAAACATTTTTTTAAAAAAGTCTCTTTTACTCACCAATATACGTATTAAAAATTTATCGTTCTGATGCTAGTGTATTTTTTTTGTGTATTCTTTTCAATGCTAGTGAATTTTGCTACAAAAAAATTAAAATAAATTGTTGCTTAGGGAATTGGTGATTCATTTTACATGATCAATCATGTTCACCGATTCAGTAACATGAATCAGAACTCTACAAATAGAAGAGCACGTTTGATTATTTCGATGATTTGTGTGACTAAAAGCTTCATCAACAATACAAAAACCAGCAATGTAGCATCATATCATGCTACGTTGCTAGTTGTTGGAGAAACTAGCTGACTATACCATTTTGAAAACAGCTCCACTATCATTCTCCTTGAGAAATGTGGTACCACTTTATTTTACAGTCCTGTTCGCCAATGTATGTAGGCCTACTATGTACTTACTATACAAATTGCAATAACTGGGTAATAAATAGCTACTAACTCTGAACAAACCCATGTAGTTATGTTATATTACCCATTACTTTCTTAGTTAAGTTCACTGTAAGTGCATGTATACTGTAAAATAAAGCGAGAAACCAGAAATGTAGTTATTAGCATGGCTAATATTAGGTAGCTTCTCCCCAACATTGTTTTGTTGTTCATGGTGGCATTAACATCTGAAACACAAACGCATTGGGCACGCATGACCAAACTGATTCCTGTCATCTTGCTTCGTTAGTTAATCAGCATTTAGTTTTGACTGTGTTCCGACAGAGCTTGGAAGAACGGTTCAGGTGGCTTCCTTCTGGCAGCCAATTGAGACCCTAATTGGACAAATGTCTCATTGAACTGGTTAAGTGAGTTTCTGGGCAACTATCCCAATCTCCTCGACACTGACATCATCGCTGACATGGTGGATGTGTTCAGGACTGGAGCAGGGACGCAGCCGTGATCTGCTGCTGACTGCGGCACATGAAAGAAACTGCAGTTTAGTGGACTAAGCATACAGCTGTGTCTGCTAGTCAGCTTAACCTCGTTTGGTTCTATCCCAGAAACACACTTATTTTGTTCTAAGCATCCCTAGTGGTCTAAGATGCTGTCTGGTGTGCTAGTTGCTAAAATCTTTGATGAGCTGGGGAACATCTGGGTTGGTAACTTTAAAGGAGAACTCCGGTCAATTTTAACATTGAGCTCATTTTTTTGTACATTTGGAGTTCTGTCAGTACAGACAAAAACCACAAAAATCGGTGTTGCCTACACCGTGTTATCCTCTTTTTAAAATTTTCACCCTGTTGACTTCAATGGGGCAAGTTCTAAATCTGCTTTTAGCCTCTTAACATCCTTGATTTGTCTTTACAAGTGCACAGTGGTGGTGTTATTAAGAGTGACCACGGTCAATCTGACTGCAGTAGATGTGAAAGATATTAATAAAAATGATGTTAATTCACCCAGCTAACATTCCAGTATTTACTTCCTGGTTTCAGTCAAAGTCCTCAGTAGTCGATTGTCGAGTTCACGCACGCGATCATTGGTAACTAAGCAACAGTGGAGACTCTGTCAGCTGTCAGCCAATGATCAATGATCGCACACACAAACTTCACAATCGACTACTGTGGACTTCGACCGAAAACAGGAAGTAAATACAGGTATGTGTAAACCGATAACACGATGTAGGCAACACCGATTTTTGTTGTTTTTGTCTGTACTGACAGAACTCCTAATGTACAAAAGAATGAGCTCAATGTTAAAATTGAGTTGTTCTTTAAAGGGATAGCTCACTCAAAAATGAAAATGGTTATCATGTTCCAAATTTCTTTGTTCTGCTGACCACAAAGGAAGACATTTTGACAGTTGTGTGTATTTTTTTTTTCTATATGGAAGTCAATGGTTCCCCACAACTGTTTGGTTAGGGTTCGAATGTTCATTTTTGGGTGAACTATCCCTTTAACGTGTTTATCTGTCCCAGCCTGTAGCTTCCTGATTCCACCGTGTCGTCCTTTTGATTTGGTCCGTAATGAGCCATGGCTGAAGATGAGCATTATTTTCAAGGGAACACAGCAGGAAAGAGAGATGAAAATGGTGAAGGGGATAAAAAAAGCTTTAACATGTAACATGCTTTCCAGCACTTCTGTAGCTACTTCAGAATAAAACCATGTCCGTCTCTTGAGAATACACACAAAACTAGCATATGCTCACTGAAATGTACTGTAGCGGTATGCATTTTTAAAGATCCCATGAAAAGGCTTGACGCAGTTTGCTTTGCTATGGTGACATGTTACATTTTTTCATAGCTAAAAATCTTTCGATAACGTCACACTTGTGGCAATCGGGAATTTCACTTGAGAGCAAAAGATTCCCCAACGCAGATTTTTGCAGTTGGTCATACGGATTTATTACGTAAACCAAAAGTAGTTCTGTGCTGTGCTTCATACTTTTGACAAAAGATCTTTTTTGCCCATGAAATTTCACTAATATTTCATTAACTTTGACCACATCTTAACACAAATTGGCTTAAAACCATGCACAGAACTCTGATGTTGATTATATTTACATAATTCTTTTTTAGAGTCGTTCCTCTCTCTCCAGATGTCTACAGCACGCTCTCCTTAGAGATATAGGAGATCATAATTTTTACTTTAGCAGAAACTTAATGAGTCATTTAGAAACAGCCTGTCAGCGGCAAAAACGCTCACTAGAGTTTGCTCCGCTAAGCAAAACTTGCCTGGCAGTTATGTGTTAATTTGTTTTTTTCAAGGTCATGGGGTCACCCGGCAATTTTTCTTTTTTTCATACTGGTGGCATTTTCTCGACACACTACAACAAACTCCGCTGTTGTGCGGCAACACAAATTGGTGTATCTGCAATGTCGTAGGCTGAGGTTATACTTTTCTCCTGCTGTTTCATAATTACTTGAATTGGGTGCTTTTTTGTAAAAGCCAAGCTTTTCTTGTTTTAATTTCATATTTAGTGTGGTGTTATCCTTTATTTTCTGGCTCCAGAGTGTATTAGATAGGGGAGAATAAAAAAAAAAATCAGCCATTGAGGACAATCCAGTATCTGCTGCCAGATACAAACAGCCACGGGATGCATTTGTTTAAATGTTCATCTTTGTTTCGGTGTTGTAAGGAAGCTTCAATTACATTGAACACAAATGAGCAAGACAATAGAACATGCGTTTCAATCATCATAACAATTTCTCACTCCTCCTTCAATTTCATGTTGAATTAGCATCAATCTGCCTGTAAATTGAATGCTTTGTCTTTTTCCATCTGTCTCATATCACTGTAGTGACTTTAGACAAATATGATACAGTGTGACAAACAATGACTATTATTGCCATATATTACTAAATATATTCAATAATTAGTAATTAAATGTTTATTTTTATTTTAAAAAAGAATATATATATATATATATATATATTATATATAATATATATATATTAGGGCTGTGAAGCGATTAATCGCGATTAATCGCATCCAAAATAAAAGTTTGTTTACAAAATATATATGTGTGTAGTGTGTATAATTATTTTGTATATATAAATACACACATATATGCATGTATATATTTAAGAAAAGTGTATTATTAATTTATCAAATATTTATATTTATATATAATATAAAATATAGATAAATCTATATACAGTATATACATGAAAATATTTCTTAAATACATACAAGCATGTGTGTATTTATATATACAAAATAATTATACACACTACACACAACATATATAATGTAAACACAAACTTGTATTTTGGATGTGATTAATCGCAATTAATCTTTTCACAGCCCTAATATATATATATATATATACACATACATATATATACACATACATATATATACACACACGTAGGTTTAAAGACTTTTAGACCCTCTTTTGTTGCCTGTTCGTGGAAAGTAACATTGATATCACATTTGAAACCACTATTTTCAGACATTTTGTAATCGTGAAAGCAGTTTTATCAGCAGATGCTTCTTGATAGATTACAGTTATCATTATTGTCTGCTGTGATTGCAGATGGTGTTGCACCCTCAGTGCCACCTTGCTAACTCTCAGCGAGATTGCGAGCAATCTTCCTAATCATGTTACTGTACACTGGGCAATTCAACTTCAATTTGCCTCCTGCCAATAGTGGGAGACTCTGATTGGCTGTTGAAATTAGGAGCTGCGAGAGATCGGCTTGCCCGATTTTCCAAAAAGCCTGTTCTTGGATTAGACAAGGGAGAACCCACTTCCTTATTGATGCAATTCTTTTATAGACCAACAAGGTTGGTGATTTCAAATAACCTTTTAGTATTCTTGTATTTGAATTTCAAGAATCCTGTAATTTATAGTCTCAGATCTTAATAATAGTGATACTTGATGTCTCTGTGCTTCTAAACATTATAACGTTGTCTTTTTAGTTAGCTGTGCTCTATGACCATTTTTAGATTCAGTGTGACATTTTTGGTGCCGTGACCCCTGGTTGACCTATCCGATTGATGCAGCAAAGACAAAAAGAGAGCAAGTGACTTCATTCTGCTATTCAGAGCAAGCCCTCACAGTTCTTTAGGAGGGATCTCAAGCTTTCCTGGGCTGGCTCAGGACTGAAGCCCAGCTAAAGAGCCAAAGGCTGAGTGATCGAGGGACCCTGCTGTTCCTTTCACTCATCAAACACACTTCCACACAAAGACACACACACACACTCCTGCCCCCAGACCTCTTCCACTTATCTTCTTGGCACGGTCTTCAGTCGGCCTTCTGTCCGCGTACAGTCGTGTGTCCGAGCCTTATGCGTGTGAGAGCTGAGTACCGGCCAGCTGTCTTCCTTTCGTTTTTTGTGCTTCTGTAAGCACGTCCTTCGTCTTCTCTCTTTTCTGGGTCTCTGTTTTTGTCTCTCACACTGTCTTTAGCTAGTCCATTACATTACCATTAGACAGCCCACCCTGCAGTGATCTCATTACTGACACACACACACACGCACACACACCTACTCACATTCACTCTCCTTTTCTTCCTAGCCATCTTTCGTTTCTCTCCCTAGCTCTTTATTTCGTGAGATTCTGCTTTTTTCTCTCTGTGAATTATCGCTTTTTTTGTTGTCTCTCTGTTCTTTGTTTCTCCGTTCGCTCTCTTTGCCACTGCTTTAAATTTGTTTTCAAACTATTTTTTTGTACTCGTGCCGTTAAAGAGGCGTTTTAAATCTCCGTGGACGCTCTCTTAAAGTAATATTCTTCCCCAAAATGAAATTCTGTCATCATTTACTCACCCTCATGCTGTTTCAAACCCAAATGACTTTCTTTCGTACAGAGCACAAGTGGGAAGTTTTAATGAATTGTACTTTGAATGTACAACAAATGAGATGTTCAAGCCAAGAAAAGTATAAAGCTATAAGAAATTGTTCTTCTGATTATTCCAAGTTGTCTTAAAAGCTTTGTGCTTGGGCTATTCTCTAAAAATCTCGACTGGTTCATTAGAGAAGTGGCAATGTTCAATCTTTAAATGACTCTCTTTGATTCTTTTGAGTCAAATCTTTGCAATGAATCAGTTGATGCAGTTCACAAAACTTTTCTGAATGATTTGTTCAAGAATCAGAGAAAACTATCAGTGTAACTGCATGGAAAACTTTATTTTGAGTGTCACAGAGGTTGTAATGCTATTCTGAACGTAGCCATTGCCTCATTTTATAGACTGATTGCGTTAAAATCAAGAGAGTTGATGAGGTAATAGATGCTAATGCGCTCTCTCAGGATCCCATGTGCGCTGGATCTATTTATTCCAACCCTTCTTCTTTGTTAATATCTTAACTATACATTTCTGCCTCTTCATTTAATATTCTTCATATCGCTTTCCAGGGGAGGGTTACACTACCCTTTTGACTTCAGCCGTAATTGGTCTTAACATCATGTTGTGGGTAAATTAACCTTGTGATTAGTGTTAGTCCTCACCAGAGGCCTGCATCCACGGTTCTTGCCATTTTATTTCCCTGTTGTTTAAGTTCAAGATGTGGTCAATTTTATAAACTCGTTTCCTGACATCGCCTATAAAAGGACAGTTTGATAGAATGTTTGTGGAATCAAATATAGTTTTTTTATGGACTTCAAATGCTTTCTTTCCTAAATAGTATTCAAGATTTGACTTAGTGCCTCTCAAATCATAGTAAAGTGATAATTAGTAAGCCAAAGTTGCCTGGATGATTGTTTGTGACTCTCCTATTAGAACTCGTTCATCAAAATGAACAAATCTTTTATCGAGTCAGCTCGTTCATTTCGTTCGTTGAATGAACCAAATGACACGAAAAAATATTGTTCGTTTTGATAAACAAGAGAATAGGAGAGTCACAAACGTGCATCACAGAATAGACCAAGGCGACCATTTGAGCTTATAAAACTTAAACTTTGTTATTATTTTTTTTAAAATGAGAAATCGTTTCGCTTGATAGGACCCTTATTCATCGTCTGAAATCGTTTAAAGCCCTTTGAACAGTTTGCGGTTTGCACTGAAAGTGTTTTTTGTACCTTAAACTGTTTGGTGCCCATTGAAGTCCATTATCTGGAGAAAAATCCTGGAATGTTTTCATCAAAAACCTTAATTTCTTTTCGACTGAAGAAAGAAAGACATGAATATCTTGGATGACATGGGGATGAGTAAATTATCAGCAAAAGTTTTTTTGTTTTTTTTTTAAGTGAACTACTCCTTTAAAAGTAAAAGCTGCTAAAACAGAGCAATGCGCTGGCAATGCCAAGATTACGGGTTCAATTCCCTGGAAATGCATACATTGTAAAACACATACAGCTTGAATGCAATGTGAGTCACAATAATGTTTGCCAAATGCATAACTGTGAATATAAATGTGTGAGTAAGTACGGCAAATTGGACTGAAAATAACTGCTCTTGTTGGCTTGGTATCCATTCCGAGTTCCTGACGTGAAACTGAGACCTTTTCATTAAACGCAGATCGCGTCTCTGGTTGCATTTGACAGCGGTATGTCCTGCGGTTAACATCGGATAATGTTCATCACCTCCTTTTCAATAATGTCACTTCAGCTGTAGTATACTACATGTTCTTTCAGTGTGTTTGTTTAATTGAATACAGAGTGTCTAAGTCACTGTAATCCAGTCTTTCTCTTTGGCACTTGAGGTTTAAATGTAATTGTGTGAACTAGCGATTTAGGTTGTGGTCTCCACTAACATTTGACAGTATGATCAGGACTGGTGAACCACATAAGAAGATCTGTGCTCCCGACTCAAAATGTTCAGCTTAAGCGTTCAAAAGATTAGAGTTGCGTGGCAAACTCATTGCTAACAGATGTCCTTGCGGGACCTCGTCCCAGCATGTTTGGAGAAGGAAAACCTCTGTATATTCGATTTCATACATGTTCGCTGTTCTCTGTTTGCTGTTCGCTGCGGTTTGGTAGAAGCCCAGAGCATTAGCATAGCGTGGTTGGTCATCAGCTCATCGATATTCAACCGAGCGCCCGGCTCACATAATCACTGCATGGAAAGCATTTGAAATGCATAGAAATTTCTACCAATCGTGTTGGCCTTTTTGATCTGCTACAGTGGAAATGAAAAGAAATTCTTTACATAAAATGATAACCCACCTTTAGCATGGAAGGTAATGAGGCCACAATAAAGCGGGAAGGCACAGGGATAGATAATGTGATCCAGAGAGAGAGAGAGAGAGAGTAAAAGCATTTTTTTTTTTTTGGCCACGGTTCCACAAATAGATTTCTACTGTCCGTCAAAGTGGACAACTGGCTCATCGCCAGACCATATTGATTTACTTTACAAAGCACTTGAATGGGCCAGATATCTGTGATTACCCAATTCATTAGTGTAGTCTCTTAGAGCGGAGGGGAAATTAGATAAAAGCTAAGCCTAGAGATGGGAAAGCCTCAAATTGCCCTGCATGTGCATGTCTGGGTAGCTGGAGTGCTCTTTAAACCAATTAAAACCTGCTTGGCTTTCACTACAGCATACATTGTTGTACACCATAGGCCCTAGTTGTTTGACCAACCCATTACATTGTTAAAAAATAGGAACTATTCATTTGTGAATAACTGTTGCTAAAGGGATAGTTGACCCCAAACATAAAAATATTTTCTCATCCTCATATCTTTTTAAACCCATTTGACTTTCTTTCTTCGGTAAAACACAAATGAAGATGTTTTGCATAATATCCTGGCTGTTCACTCTCCATTGAAAAGAAGCGAATGGGACTTTTCAAGCTGCAAATTGACAAAAAAGGCACCATTAAATTTAGTCCATATGACTCACTTGGTCTATTCAAAGTCTTCTGAACCATTTGATAGCTCTTTGTGAGGAAAAGATTGAAATTGAAACCAAGAAGAAAATACCTTTCACCGTAGCTCTCAAATCTCATTCACACTTGTGTTCATTGAGGCTCGTTGTTTTGAATTGCAAATAATTGTTCTGATTTCTTCCTCATGCAGACTTTGCGACGAGTTCAAGATGGTCATACAGAAAGTTGCTTGGTTTGATAGGGTCTTCTACGCGAGCCAAGCTTTATACATTTCACAGAAATGTCCCTAATGCGACTGTACCTTCAGTCTCGTAAACAATTGTGCCACATGTCTGAATATGCATAAACATTTGCAAAGAACATAAAGACATGCTTCCCTTGAGTGGAAAGCAAAAGCACCCGCCGACAGTCGTTTGTGTTGCGCTGTGATTTGTTGATGCCGTTGTGTCTCTGAAGAGCTGGCTTTATCAGGTAGCTTTCAAGTGAGGCTCTCTGGCTGAAAGCCTGAATGATGTTGGGGGTTATTTTACGCACAAAAAACACTTTTGTGCCCGTGAGAGCATTTTCCCTCCCTTTTCTTTCCGTCACTTTAAATAACACTTTCAAAAACGTTCATCGTGTTTGAACCATGTCTACTGTACGTACAATCGAAGCAGCCCTGTATCTTGCACGTCTCACTTAAGAACTCATTTCAGCTGACAGGGTGTATTGTGTTCGCCTGTGCCATTATTAGCGTCAAAAGAGTTTATAGCGCCAGTGTTGAGAAGTGTTCTACTGAGAACTTTATTGTAGATCATTAACACTTTCTTGAAGCTTCTACAAGGAACTAACATATCTAGCGCCCCCATCAGCCCTGTACATGGAATACAATACAGCCCTGTACATGGTATATGTGTTCTAAGAGATATCTATGGTGTTCTAGTTTTTTTTTGTTTTTTTTAAGCTGCTATCAGAATGTTATTGGTAATTTCCTGTCTTCTCCTGGCCCGTCCACCTTTTTCTCCGTCTTTATCACCTTCGAGACAGCATTCAGACACCATCATCTCTAATGAATTCTGATACTTATCTAATAGCGTGCGATAATGTTTCAAACGTCGGGTAATAACGTCTCCTTCACCAAGTCATTACCGGGCCTTCACCCCTTTTCCGGGTCCACCTTTCATCCCATCTTGGCATGTATCACAGACACCCCCCCATCCTCCTGTTTAGCCGTCTGGCTCGTGGCAGACTTCCCTGTGACGTCACGCCTCCATGTGCCTAATACGAACTGACAGCCTCCCCTCGTTCATGCATCCCAAATGCATTTCCAGTCATTTAGACTAGCAGGAAAAGGAAATGCTTACTTGCCTGCAAATTCCTCGATAATGCCTTGCTCCGCAACTTAATAACTCCTGTTGTATTTACTCGGGATACACAGGATGTTAAAGTCAACATGGAAACATGAACATATTCCCTGGTTATTTTCCTAATACATGTTTCTGATACTATGCACAATGCATCCATGGACATTATTCCAAATAATTAAACAAAACAATATATAAACTTTTATAATCAGATTCAATATATTAACATCAGTTAATGGGACACTCATTTGCATTAAGTTGTCCATTGTTAGAAACACTACTATTGAATGGTTGTGCAACACTCTCTCGTTTTCTCCTGAGACGAGAGAAATCTGCTATTTACCTTTTTCACTTGCTCCTACAATGACGCAAAAATCGTCATTTTACGTCATTGTAGGAGGAAATGTAAGAGAGGGGGATTTCTGTAAAGACTACAAACACTAGATTCCACCCTTTCAAACCTGCTCATAGGGGGTTGGACCTAATGCACTAACAGACCAATCACAGATCAGTGCCAGTGCGTTTGATTTCACCGCCTGAAACGTTTAGAAAATTTGGACGAATTTGGACGGAGGATTGGGATTACACATAGTGTCAGCCATCTTTTTTAGAAGCTAAGCTAGAAAGCTCTTGTTCTATGGAGAAAGCTGAGTAGTAACTTTAGGGGTTACCGTCCTCTTTTTCCCGAACATGTCCGACCGTCGATGTCCGGGATTCAGCTTTTGCTTTCTGCAGTCGCCATGCATTGTTTACATGTAAGTTACAGCTTTTGTTTCAATATAACTGAATTTATTCTGATTGGTGAATCTGAATGTAGTGTTTACATGAACGCTAATAAAGTGATCGGTTGATATGTGTTTTAACATTGCTAAGAAAATTCCTCCTCCGTGAGAGATATGAGACCGGTGCGTCTCACAGGTGTCGCTCATCGGTAATCACGCCACCGGCCTCGCGTCGTTCTCCACGCGGCCCTCGCTCGTCCCGCTCGCCACAGTAAACATGATGAACGGCGACTGTTGAACGCAAAAGCTGAATCCCGGACATTTTGGGCGATCTCGAAACACATTTTCGGGCAACAGTCTAGGCTAACATTAGCCTAGACTGTTGTTTAACTATTGCGCTCTATAGGCTTGGCCTCCTAGGGCAGCGAAGCAAGTGCATTCTGGGAGTTGTTGTCTTTCATCCACTTAAGTCAAAAATACATTTGTCTCAGTCTAGAAAGCTCCAAATTCAAAAATAATTTCACATTTCTTCTACATAAAGTACCCATTTTAAATACACATTCATCTTTCCAGAGATGGAATGACCCTTTAATGGATCAGGTGTTATGTACAACAATAAACATCCGCTCGCATGTTCAGGCTAACCCGGAGTACTGAGGGTTTTCCAGTATAGGCAGCAGAGCACAGATGAGATCTTTTGCTCTGTGGTTCTCATTCAGAATCCTGTGTGTGTAGCTCTTTCTCGGCACTGCCGGCTCCAGGCTTTTTCATTATGTTTTGCCGGGGAGTCAGTCCAGAAGGTGACAGAAGTGCTAGTGCACAGAGCAAGGTCAGGGCCATGTAATCCCATTACACAATCAGAGAGAGAGAGAGAGAGAGAAAGGAAATGCCAAGCACAGGGTTACAACTCAGGTAGGTCTGTGTATGTATTTGTGAGTTTGGTCTGTAATATGTAACAAGGAGTGGCATGTGAGGTTAATGTCCCATCTCAATGCAAGTCTTGGTGGTTTTGGAGACATTTTTTACACTATCATGCTTATTACTGCCACTGATGTCATCCATTAAGCAATAATCACCGCCGGCGCAATGCCTTTCTCAAGAGGCCATATAAGGGCAGCCATGCGGTCACAGTCGAGCGCAGACTGTATGCATTCAGAGCATTAACAGAAGATACGTTGCTTGTGTTTGGGGTCCAGTGGATTTGAACCTGGGCCGGTTTCACTTGGTAATACCTTGGTGCTTTAAATGCATGATGTATACCAGAGTATTACCGTGATACCATATGTGATACCATGTCTAAAAGCATAGTACTATGTACTTGGCATTCCAAATTACTTAAATACCATGGTACTGTGTTAAAAAAGATGATTCATGTCCAAAAATGTATTAGTGTTAACATGGTACAGCTCTGAAAAAAACATGGTGTTCCAAGAAGAAAAATCATGACACTGGTGCCAATTAATTTGCTTTAAATTAATACTTTTATTCAGCAGGGATGGATTCAATTGGTCAAAATTGACAGTAAAGACATTTATAATGTTAAAAAAGATTTCTGTTTCAAATAAATGATTTCTGTTTCTAGTCATTTAAGAATCCTGACCAAATATTATTTGGTCAGGCACCAAATCATCATATTAGAATGAAGTAATGATGCTGAAAATGTAGCTTTGATTTTTACAGGAATTAATTTACATTTTAAAATATTATATTTTACTCTTTTTTGATCAAACAAACAAATGCAGTCTTGGTGAGCATGAGAGAATGCTTTCAAAAAAATATATAAAAAATCTTAGCAATCCCAAACTTTTGGGAAAACAATGGTATTCTAAGGTACTTTAGAGAATACTACTGTATATCCGAAAAGCATTGTATTACCATGGTTGATGTCCATAGCATTCTTAGGTACTTTAAAGGATACTATGGTATTATCATAGTACCATCATGGTACCTTGTCCAAACAATCATTGCATTCCAACATGTCACATATCCCAAAAAACATAATTCATGGTATATCAAAGAATGCATGGTATAAAAACATAGTAACACCTTGACACTTTTGTACGTGTATGCAAAAATTGTTGGATCGGTGTTGTTGGTGTGTTTGACACACACAGTTTGGCTCAGCTCAAAGCAGCTGCTGGTCCGGCAGGGGGTCCAGACCCACGGGCTGTGTGTTTGTGTGTGTGTGTAGGGTTAGAGTGTGTAGATTTGGACCCTGACCCGTAGTTTGTTTTTCCCGTCGCCCTCATAGGGAGTCGGTAAGCAGCTGCCCCTCGGGCTGAGTAAACACGGGGAGCACTCCATCATCAGTCCAGTCACTGTCTATACACTCCCTGGGCGTCAATGAAGCCGCACCGGCCCCGGTATCTCCCTGATCTCTTCGAGATGTTTTCTCTTTGCAGTTTCCCCCCGCAGACTCGATGAGCATCGAACACAATTCAGCTCCTCTTGAACCACTTTCATTATGCAGTTCTATCAAACCAGCATTGTGGAGCTAGTGGCTGAAAGTTAGCCGTCTTGTCCTCCCCCGGCAGGTATGCAGGGTATTGACGCTGAGTGTGAGAGGTGTGCGGTGGATCGGGTGACAGTCTTGGCTTCCTGGGTTGCCCCCGTGTAATGAGATCTGTCTGATGTTTGGGCTACTCTCTCTCCAGAGCGCTGTCTGCTTTAGACAGGGTCACACTGAGCGGCGTGACAGAGATAAGATTAACTGTGTTGCACAAGATCAGGTTTCAAGCACTCAAATGCTGAACTTTCTCTTTCTTTTTTTTTTCTCCCCCGCCTTCCCTTTCTCTCTTTATGTAGGTAATCCAATGATGGTTAGGGCTCACATAGGATGTTGTGACATTCAACTCGCTCATCATTTTATAAAACATGTAGTAAACATCACCTGTGGCCCAAGATGGGAATTCATATAATTCATATATTACATGAAATGGTCGGCCAAACAAAGGAACTTCACATTGACTTCACATTTATTTATTCTGCATGTATTTTATATATATATATGAATATATATATTCAGCATGTATTTAATATATATATATATATATATATATATATATATATATATATATATATTTATTCAGCATGTATTTAATTTATATATATATATATATATATTAAGTACATGCTGAATAAATAAATAAATAAATAAATAACTAAATATATATATATATATAAAATAAATGCTGAATAAATAAATGTGAAGTCAAAGGTTGATTGATTGAGTGATATTGATTGATTGAATCGTTTCTTTGTTATTTTACTAAAAAAAAAAAATATTTACTTTTTCAGGATTTGCATTCATTTATTCAGGATTTATGTATTTAATGGGCCAAACGATATACTGTATTTAGTGGGCCAAACGATTGAAATAAATAACTAGAGAAGTAAATATAATGTAGTATAATAAATAATAAAAAAATTGTAGTATATTAAATTAAAAAAAAACATGATTTTCATTATGGTTATGAATATGTCTGAATATAAAAATGCAATTGTATAACAGTTGTGCTGCTTAATATTTTTTGGGAACCCATAATACTTTTTTCAGGATTCATTAATGAATTAAAAGTTTAAAAGAACAGCATTTTTTTTCAAAATTAAAATCTGTTCTAACATTTTTTGTCTTTACTATCACTTTTTTTATTATCAATTTCACATATTCTTGCTGAAAAAAGTAATAATTTCTTTAAAAAAAGAAAGGAAAAAGAAATACTGACCCCAAACTTTTCAACGGTTGTGTACATTATACAACCGATTTATATTTTAAATAGATGCTGTTCTTTTTTACCTTTCGATTCGTCAAAGAATCCTGAATAAAGTGTCACGGTGTATAAAAACAATATTAAGCAACACAACTGTTCCCAAAATTGATAATAAATCGGCAAATTATGATTTCTGAAGGATCATGTGACTATGAAGACTGGAGTAATGACGCTGAAAAAAATAAGATTAAAGATTAAGGAAACCATTATTTTAAATTGTAATAATAATAAAAAATGTTCTACTGTGTTACAATTTTAGACCTTTATCCAAGCTTAAAGTTTATAGAACACATGTGGGCCGCAGACAGTTATTTTATAAGCAAGGGGCCATGGAAGAGGACGAGGCCCAACAATAACGTCTAAAAGAAAAAAAAAATGCAGACCTCTGGGATCATGTAACCAGCAATGACTTCAGCAGTCGCGCTCATACTGACTGCTATTGTTGCCTACGAGAAGGAGAGGAAATTGTTTCTCCTCTTAGACCACAATGACTTCCCCCATAAAAGAATCATCATCGACTGTCAGAGAAGGAAAACAATATATTTACTTTGCAGACATCTGTTGTCTCTCTCTCTGACTCTCTCTCTCTCTGTATTTCCAGCATGCTCTTTCTACTCGGCTTTAAAAGGGATTTGGATTTTGCACGAGTACCGCCATCTCATATCAGATTTAAAGTAGACAGTGTGGGTTTTAAAGGATGAACTGAGGTATTTAGTCATTTTCTCTGCTCCATGCCTGTCTTGTTCTCTCTCTCTCTTTTTTTCTCTTTTACCCCGAAATGGTGCTCGAGATCATTATAGGATGCATTTGTAAATATTTCTCCTCTGCTCTTGTTCAACATCCTCCACAAAAGCCACAGACAGCTAAACAGAGATGGGTTCACTGTATTTGAGAGCAAAACAACTGATTCGGCTTAGACAAAAGGACTTAATAAAGAAGCCATAAAATTGGCAATAAACGCAGCAGCTTTTTGAGTAACGGGCCCATTAACTTTAAGAGTCTTTAATAGCCTATTTTCTATCCTCTTCCTCACACAGTATACTTTTTTCTTGGCTTCTTGTTTTGAGAGTGCCAACACTTCTTAAAGGGATAGTTCATCCGAAAAGGAAAATTCTGTCACCATTCGCACCCTCATGTCATTCTAAACTAGTTAAAACATATTTCAGAAGATTTTGGGTGAGTAAATGATGACAGAATTGAATTTTTGGGTGAATTAACCCTTTATGATAATCCTCCAGTCCTACATGTGTTCATACTTCAGAAAGTAACTTTCAGCACTTTCATTAAGCCACTTTCCTGATCCAGATGTACAGGGACTGCAAGTCCCACAATGCACTTAACCTGAAAGAGATTACATTGCCCCCAGTGCTTAATGCTTAAAGGTTTTGGTTTTACACTTTAGAGTCAGCATCACAGACAGTGTAAAAGCAGAAAAAAATGGTTAGTTTACAACACATTTCTCAATGATTTATGGCATCAGAATGCTGAAGAAAATGTTGAAATGCACAATCATGCTTCCCACAAGCCCATGTTTACTCATTTATTTGATTGATAGCTGATGGTCTCTAATCCGATTCGGTCATTTTTTTTCTGCACATGGGATGGCACGTGTACATCTGTCTGACTAAGTCGCCGACTGATTTGCTTCAACTTCTGCGCTGCGTGTGTACAGTATATGTGTAATAATTGCCAGTGAAAAGCATAAATCTTGTTTGAATGAAACAGCACAAATCCGTGGTTAGGCTGCATCTGGATAAGCTGCTTGTACTGAGCTTAGCCCCTTTGATTTGTCCTGAGCCCCATCTAAAGTGGGGAAAACCTTAGATAGGCACAACTTACCAACAGGGCAAATACGTGCTTCACATTCGTTTCAATTGCCACCAAACCTGAGTTCGATAACAACCCCATCCCCCTGCTCATTCAGGTCTTTTCACATTTAAATCATTTGTTGTGTACACTGTAAACAAATATTTTCATGATTTGTAATCACAACATATTTTCTTTTGTCAAATTAACTTAAATAATTGATGTAGTTCAGATAACATAATATTTTGAGTCTCTGATGCTTAAATCAATCTCCTTCATTGTATTAACTCAATTTTTCCAGTTCAATGAACTTAAAATTTTAAGGCAACCAGGTTAAACCAACAGTATTTTTTACAGTGTATGTATTAAAATATAACTGCATTTATTAGCTTTGATGACACAGACTGTAATCACAACAATTTTTCTTTTGTCAAATCAACTTAAATAATTTATTTAGTTGAGATAACTTATTATTTTGAGTTTCTGGTGATTAAATCATTCTCCTTCATTGTATTAACTCACTTTTTCCATTTCAATCAACTTAAAATTTTAAGGCAAGCAGGTTACTTATTTTTTTTTAAGTTAAACCAACAATATTTTTTTACAGTGGATGGTTTGAGATTCCAAAAAAAAAAAAAAAATACAAAAATAACAACATAATACAATTATCAATAACATCATTAAAATTCAATGGGTTTTATTAAATACATATAAAATGACATGTTTTTCATTCAAAAGGTTTGTAAAAATAGGTTTGTTTTTGTTTTAAAAAAAAAGATTATGTATTTTATGTTCACCAAGGCTGTATTCATTTGAATAAAAAACAGTAAAACATTAATACTTTTTAATACGTAATTTATTTCTGTATTTTTCTGAATTTTCACCATCATTACTCCAGTCTTCAATGTCTCATGATCCTTCATATTCGAATATGCTGATTTGCTGCTCAAAAACATTTCTTATTATTATCAATGTGCTGTTCAATATGTTTGTGGAAACTGTGATCCATTTTTGTAAGATTATAAATTTACTGACACTTTCGATCAATTTAATGCATCCTTGTTGAATAAAACTATTCATTTCTTTGAAAAAAGATCTTCCTGAAAGTTACAGTATTATGTATGAGAGGTTACTGTTGTTAACCTTGCTGGGTGCTTAAATAGTTTAGATGGGAAATGACAAAAACACTAGTTACGAACAGACCAAAAGTGACTCTGGGGGTGTAGATTTAAACTTTATAAGTAAATAATTTCTTTCTTTTTTTTTTTTTTTTTTGGGGCAGACAGTTTATCGCATGGAATAAAATCTTAAACTTTGTTGTTAAGGATTTATCTATTCTTTTTGAATAATTCCAAACAGAGAGAATATCGAATAAACCTGATGCCTGAAGCATCTTTCCCTTCAGCCGTGTGTGTTTTGTGCCGTGGTGTCCCAGCGACCTGAGGCTACCCGCCGAGTTCTGTGGTCCTTTCATTACACATCTTTCCTGTACTTTGCCTTTCTGTCTCTTTGTCCAACTGTCCTGTTGATTTTTTTCTCTCCCCAACTGTTCTTCTGTGCTCTTTGGAATATTAGCATACTGTTGCCACTACAGGCTTCAACTTTGCAATTGATGGTTCTCCGGGCTGTCACATTATACAGCTCCGCTTCTTAATGTAATCCACGAGGGGGGACCATATGGACGACAGCCAGACCCCATGAAAAGATGGGGTCTACAAAGCAATATTTTAAAGTTGTGGAAAGTTTATTTGTCTGAACTTGGCGGGAGGCTAATCCAGTGAGAAAAGTAGAGTCAGGATTGGGTGTCATATCGGGTTAGGGTGGCTGTAAAGGGGAAGGCGCGAGCTGTCACTGGACCCCTCGAAAACCCCCAGAACAGCTGAAGGAAACCTGCTGGCCTTCAGATTAGCCACGGGAAAACAACGGCTCCTGTATTGTGCAAATAAGCCGAGGTTCCAGTGTCAACCTCTCTGTCAGTCTCATGGGCCCTTAAAGGAGTAGTTGACTTTTTAAAAAAACTTTTGCTGATAATTTACTCACCCCATGTCATCCAAGATATCCATGTCATTCTTTCTTCAGTCGAAAAGAAATTAAGGTTTTTGTTAAGTTAAGTACTTAAGAACCGAACTTATCTGCTTGGATTTGTTTGGATTCATGCCATTTGTGTTCTTGTGTCAAGGCCAAATGGTGTTTGCTACAGCTAAGCTTCCTTTATAACAAAGGCATGAAACTGTATCCAAGTTATGACTTTTTAAATGAGAAACTGATCCTTTTAGATGTTTTAGATGACCCTTGATGGGTATTGTAGAAGTGCTGGTAAGGTACAGTATCCTGCGATTCCAAACTGAAAATCCAATACAAATGAATGTATCTTGGAGAAATGATAGAGTTAGAGTTCCAATTCAGCTAGTTGAACATATTCAAGTCTTTAGTGGAGAGGAGCCAAAAAACCTCTTTACTCATTACATGTTCTACAACTGCAAAAAGACTTTGCCTTCCATTTGTTTCGGGTTGTTTTCCGTTAGCGTCGTGTTGAAATGTAGCGTAGTATTTCAGTTGCATGCAGCCTGGGTTTCTTTGTGAATCCCTCGACAGGCTGAAATGGAAAAATGCTGAGTTTTCTATCCTAAAATGGCCTCCAGCACTGTCCTCATAACCCGGCTAGCCAGCAGGGCTTGACATTTGCCACCTCATTAATGGGCTAATTAGCCTGATTTAGACTAAAAGAAGTGCGAATCCATCCATCCATCTATCCATAAGGGAATATCATATTGTACAGAGTGCAATTTTATCCTTCCCATTTTTTTTTTCATTTTTTTGGCTCACACCACTCAGAACAATAGAAGTGCTTTTTGTAACTTCAGGATTGTCGAGTAAGTATTTCTCAAGCTCACTTTTTCAGCTTCCACCATTCAATTCTATATCCAGACAGCATTTTCAGGCCTGAGCTTGGTCTCATTGTCCCCACAGACATCCCTCCACGGATGTTTTTTTTTTTCCTCTATGCAATTCTTTCTCAGGTAATTACATTTTGATTCCATACTTCAATTGAATGGCTTTGTACTTTGTTTTGTTATGACAATATTGGTTATTTCTTTTCTAAGAGGCTGTTGATTTGCAATTGGAGAGAGGGAGGGAAAAATGCAAAGAGGCCTCTTCTTCAGGCACCTGACATTTTGCTGCTCTTCATTAAAAAGGAGAGAAAAACAGTCAAGGTCTAATTAAGACATCAATTCAGGGACGGCTGTGTGCATTGCGCACTTTTTGAGAGACATGTCATGGCAAATCTCTTTAACTCCCTTTCCGACTGATGTGTGTTTTAGTGGTTGAACCAGTCATGAGGGTGGTGTTTGTTTAGGAAGCATTGCCGTTGCAAAATTAATATAATATCAGATAATAAATTATTATAATCCCAGACCAGAGCTATGAATATTTTTATTATTATTTAATCATTTATATTAAATTATTAAATAATTTAATTAATATTTTATTTGTCTTAATTTATCATTTAGTGTAGAATTAGTAAAGCTGTTTGTTTTTAGAATGACAAAGTTTTAAAGGAAAGTCTTTTGGCTGATACATTTTTTTTTTTTGGCTGCCCTACCTCAGCGCTCGTCAATGTCAAAATGATCGGCCAATCAAATCAAAGAAGGCGGGTTTTACTGTCTGACTTTCACAACACAACAAGAGTTCATGGAAAGATGTAAGTAGATGTAAATATTAGACTGTTTTACAATATAAATGTTCTGCGACCGAGAGTAAAAGACTATCTAGTGATGCAAACTACTAAACTTTTTATAACATTTAGTAATTTTGAATTGAAAATATGCGATCATGATTTACGTAATTCATAAATGAATGTGATAAGATGAGAAACATTGGCATTTTTGACATACTACACGTATGAATAAGAGTTAATGTGCGCACATTTTAAAATAAAATATTATTTACAAATAGTTTAAATTGATTACTTCATAAATTACTCCTTGAACAACTTTTGTTTATTTATTCCCTTGAATCCATTTAAATGGTCTTCGTTTCCTGTTTACATTTCTGGGCTTCGGGGTCTATACAACCCCAACAATTGATTAAGTAATTGTACAAAAATTATACATTTTTAATCATACAAATAATAGATCTTTTTTTTTTTTGTTTACTTCTCATCTATTCATTAATGCTGTGTATTTGGAGATATAAAGTACTTTTGTATCCATATATCACTCAATTCCTCAACTACACCATTAGCTTGCATATGAAATATATTTTTTTTTACGATACATTGCATTTATGCTCTAGTTTTAGTCCTTCATTTCTGTGTTGATTTTCAGATTTAGGGTGGATTTTTTTTTTTTTGGACACGTTAAGAAAAATATATTTAGTTTTTTTCACATTTCCCATTCAGTTCAATGTGGGGTCATATTGACCCCGAAGACCAGAAGTGTAATCATTTTTTTTACATACCTTAAGAACAACCGAATCAAGCCCAGTTTTTGTGTGTGTGTGTATAGATAGTTAATGGATGAAAAGTTACAAAATCTTATTCCACTGAGATGAAGGGAACCTTTTTTTATTAAGTAAAAGTCGATTGGGATTGTATAGACCCCATGACCCGATTGAGGGCTACTTACTTTTATTATTATTATCATTTCTTAAATAATAAATCCCCGTCTGGCAGTAGGTATATATTGAACACATTTTAAGAGAGGCAGTAGATCTTTTGAAGTTGTCTTTTTGATTGACGTGTGCTTAGATGTTGTAGCAGTCATGAGGGTGTTTGCTTAGAAAGCATAGCTGTGCATTGCCTCCACATGCCTGTCAGTCTATTCACTTCTAGATCTGCTTTTTTGATTGATAAAGCTTTTAAAAGCACAGCCTGGCCATGTTTCGACAAGCGCCAATTATGCTGGGAATGTATGTTTGAAGAGGTGGGAAACCCAACTCAACTCAACTTTTCTCAACAACTGGGATGCAGCCGTTATTTAGACTGGCAAAATGTCTTCATGCCCGCTTATTTGTGATTTGGGCAACTTTCCTCTTACTGGCCAACTTAAGATCTACCGTCTTGTTTCTGGCTTTTTGAGGTCAGGGTTCTGCTTCCTTTCCCAGCTCCACCGTAAGCCTCCAGACTGACTCATTACCGCAGGTTTCCATCAGGACAGACTCGGAGGCTATGCTACGGCTTTACCTGTTTGTTCATGGTGCAGGTAACAAGTAGACTTCTTGACAGTGTGGTCTTTGTGTGTGCACGTAACCATGACTCACAAAGATTTGTGTACCCGAGAGTGGTTTTTTTTTGTCTTTTAACAAGATGCAGACAGACTTACTGGTTCTCACAGGAAAGAGATTACTTACGGAATATCATAGCCCTGAAAGTCAACATCTGCAATGATTTGGACTGCCGTCGGTGTTAGCAATAGGCCTGACTGCTCAAGCATCAGTCAGACATGCCTCAGAGATTAGGCTGAGAAATCGTGTACGGCTGCGTTCTCTCAAAGAGAATGTGTTAAAAGTGCTCGCTTGATCCACGTGTCCCTGAAATGACCTTGTTCTGAAACTTGTGCTGTATTAGAAAAGCTTTAGTGAAACACAGACTTCAGTAGAAACAGGATTCAAGGCTGCATGTACACTTGCAATGAACAGATCTGATATTTTTTGGTGTGCATCTGTTTTACAACTTGGGTAAAACTTTATTTCGATAGTTCACTTTAGATATTCTACTAACTATCAGTAACTTTGCAACTACATGTCAACTAATTGTCATTAGAGTATTAGTAGACTGTCAGCTTAAAGGGATACTCCACTTTTTTTTTGGAAATAGGCTCATTTTACCACGCCCCCAGAGTTAAACAGTTGGGTTTTACCGTTTCCAAATCCATTCAGCTGATTTTCTGATACTTAGAAGAATATCAGTAACTAGACAGTTTCTGTTCCCATTGACTTCCATAGTAGGAAAAAAATATACTATGGAAGTCAATGAGACCAAAAACTGTCTGGTTACTCATATTCTTCTATATATCAGAAAATGGATTCGGAAATGGTAAAACCCAACTGTTTAACTCTGGGGGAGTGGTAAAATGAGCCTATTTCCAAAAAAAGTGGACTATCCATTTAATATCTTGTTTAAAACACTTGAAGAGTTCAGATGCAAAAGCCTCTAAGTGCCATTTGAAATTTTCTTCTAAAATGATCATTTTTATCAAGCTTGTATATTTAAGTTCAGTAATTTCACTTAAATGGCATTGAAGATTACCTATTAATTGTCATTTAAGTGAAATTACTGAAGTTAAATATACAAGTTTGACAAAAATTGTCATTTTAGAAGAAAATTTCAAATGGCATTTAGAGGCTTTTGCATCTGAACTCTTCACTTACATTTAAAACACTTTATTTTGTTGGTCCCCTAACAGACATTAAACTGACTACAGTAAACTTATTCTCCTAGCCCAAAGCCTAACACCTAACCATAACCTAACAGTCTACTATAATATACTAATACTTTAATTAGAGTTAGTTGACATGTGGTTGAAAAGTTACTTATAATAATTAGTAGAACGTCTAGAGTGGCTATAGAAATAAAGTGTAACCATAACTTGAAATATATACATAGACACATAATATATACACATTTTTGTGAACTCGCTAACCAAGCGATGGCCTATCTGTCATGTAACAGTGACCAAAGATTATGAATTAAGATGAACATTGCTCTAATCAAAAGTTTAAATAAGGGTAAATGACCAGGTATCAATCAAATCTGATGAAAATTTCATGTTTTCATGTTAAACTTCAACAAGTTTACGTCTTTCTAATTCTGAATTGGTCGACATTGGAAATGCTGCCTAAATGTTGTGTAAGCTTGTTGGTTTTAAATGTATTCTAAGGTCATAAAACAGTGCTTGCTCAGCTAAAGAGCTGTCAGACGGCCTCCTGGATGGGATTGTTCTAGCAACTGTAATTATGTGGTAAAGCACTGTTTTTTTTTTTATAAACCATCTCTCTTTGTTTCCTCCCTCTCTGTTGCTCTCTCCTGGCAGAGGAAGTTCTCATGGCTTAAGTATGTAAGGTTTGGCCCGAGAGGAACCATGACTCTCTCTCTCATATACGATATCAACTTTGCAACCGTTACCGAAGCCAAAGGAGCTGCCATTGAAATTGTGCAGCTGTCGGCCCCTCTTAAATGTGGTTTTCGTTCCTGTCCTTGTATGCATAACACTGAGGCTAGTGAGGAAGTATAGAGAGGAAGTATATTTTACTGATGTGAATAAGAAAACAGTAGTTTGTTTAGCAGTTGAGTTGGATTGATTTTACAGTACTCTGTGTTAAGATGTTGTTGATCTCTCAAAAGCTAATTGTATTAACAGTGTTTTGCTCATACCTCTCACTGGCACATTGTTTCTGAGTAAAGCCGCAGTGGCACTGAATAGTCTTCCAGTCTCCGTTGCTAATAACAGCTTTTGCTGTCCACTGTGTGAATTTTTGTGGCGTATCAATTATGGATTGTCTACCCTTTCACAGTTTTATTTGAACAGTAAAGACGCCATAGTCTCATAGTGTTGATGTGGCTTAGAGTGGATTTACTCTTTGTTCAGTTTACATTGAACGGGTTGCTGAAAACATATTTGCGGTTGTCTATTTTTTTTTTCTTTTTTGGCGAGAACACATGATCACACACCAGTTTTTCCTGTGCTGCTGTTTTGAATCTGTACAACACCAAAATGAACCTATTAAACTTACTATAAATAAAATAAACATTTAATTTTTAACGATTTTTTGAGTTTTGAGTTTGAATGGAATGTGACGGGATTAAAATACTGGGAAAAGACCCGTGGGGTTCACAGACAAATAACTCTTATGAGCTTGTTCTGTTGAAGAATCCATTAAAATGACTCACAAGCTCACAAGTTCTTAACATTTAATTTTTAACGATTTTTTGAGTTTTGAGTTTGAATGGAATGTGACGGGATTAAAATACTGGGAAAAGACTTGTCGGGTTCACAGACAAATGACTCTTATGAGCTTGTTCTGTTGAAAGAATCCATTAAAATGACTCACAAGCTCACAGGTTTTGTGTCTGAATCAGTCAGCGAAAATCTGACTCGCTTACTGGCTGAATATTATGTAAAAATGGTCAAATTTGTTACAAAATAGCAAGTATGTTTTGTTTAGGTGAAAAGACTACAGGAAACGTTGACACACACACACACATACACACTTCACACAAAATCATGTCAGCCATGTGAGTAGAAGCCCCAGGGAGCTTGTCTGTGGATGAAGTCTGATAAATTCGTTTTGTTTTCTCTAGGCTTAAGCGCAGAGACAGAGAGATTGTCTGATGTGTCTGTATCTACCATGTCATATCATATTACCTTGAGCTTATTAGCTCTCATCATTTACTTTTAATTAGTTGTATTTTTACTACAGACATTATTGCGATTTTCCTCCGATTGGTTGACATGCGTTCCAAGGGTTCGGATTATTTTGTGTTAATTGTTTTGTTGTCCGCGTTACAGTTCTTGGAAAGTACAGTACTTAATCAGTGATGCAATGAAAAGTTTGACACGAACAATTGATTAAATTGAATGCTTATTTATTTTCAATTATTCAATGGCCCATCATCACATACTGTATGTCGGTCATGGCTCGCAGGTGAATCAGTTGTTTGGGCCATATGTTGATTTTGTGTGTGCATTTGTGTGCAGATTAGATTGAGCGGTCAGACGGTCCGCTCTGATTAATCACTGAGCAGTCAAGCGAAGCCAGAACGTTTGCAGCGCATGTTTGTGTGACCGACCGATTTAATGGCTGCGGAAACCGTCCGTTGTTTTGATCATCAGTCAAAACGAACAAAACAGGAATTGAGAGGGTTGGTCAGCTGTGTGTGTGCGCACATATGGCACATGTTCATTTCCATGCAAACCTTGTAGAGAAAACGTGGTTATCCAGGAAGTAGGAAGAGACGTAGACGTAGGCAATAATGATATTGGTTCCGGCACTCTGGTCAAAGGTCAATGAGTCACTGCGAGTTGGAGGACAGGTGATTGATCAGTTCAAGTGAGGATCGATTGATACGAATGCCTTGCACACGCAGCGAGATGGATACACACTCGTGAAGACAAGCTCGGCAGTCATGGGCAATGATTCACTAGGCTGACTGTGAGCCAGCTGGACCCCCTAACTACTCACCCCAACCCCACAGCAGACCCCCCCTTTACCCCTCCTTTTAGGCATGTGTCAGCTGCACCCGTTCCCCAGGCTTCCCCGTGCCTCCGGTGTCTGTCGGGGTATGCTCAGTTCATCCGCCCCCCCTTTTTATCCTAGCCTCTTTGTCTATTCATTGGGGATTAGTGTTATTGAATTATGCCGCAGCCCTGTCACTCTCCCTAGATCACCGTTTTACCCCCTCCCACCGCCTCTGTTGTGGGCTACGCATGGGAGGGCGTCTGTCCGGGGTCAGGCCCCCAAATCACGGCTTAGGGTGAGAGGAAGTGCAGGCCCATGAAGCGTGACTTCCTCTACCTGGGATGAGTGCCATTGAGCACCAAGAAAGTGACAAGCTGCTCGTTTGATGGATGCGGGGGGTCGTTTGATTCCATCTTTAATGTTTAACGTCATGAGCAGGACCACACGGAGTCTGTGCCCATAGTCGTTTGCAACATGGTCAGTTGTACCCCATGTTCATTTATTGTAATATTTTATTTTTGGCCAAGTAGTAAACCAAATATTTAATAGTGGTATCGACAAAGTGTAAAACTTCCTAAATTGCTCTTTGAAAAGACCAATATTGGTCAGTGTTGATTGAGACTTATTGATTGATAACTGGGGGAACCACATCTACATAGTCTTATTAGCTTTATTTAAAGGGATACTCCACTTTTTTTTGGAAATAGGCTCATTTTACCACTCCCCCAGAGTTAAACAGTTTGGTTTTACGGTTTTCGAATCAATTCAGCCGATTTCTGATATTTTGAAGAATATCAGTAACCAGACAGTTTCTAGTCTCATTGACTTCCATAGTATATTTTTTTCCTACTATGGAAGTCAATGAGACCAGAAACTGTCTGGTTACTGATATTCTTCTAAATATGAGAAAATTGTCTGAATTGATTCGAAAATGGTAAAACTCGACTGTTTAACTCTGGGGGAGTTGTAAAATGAGCCTATTTCCAAAAAAGTGGAGTATCCCTTTAACATGATGATGAAAGTAATTGTGGCAGTTTGTTTATGGTATTGATGAATACGATTTTAAATCAATCAGGGGTGCCTTTCCCCAAAGCATCGTTTGCCAGATCAAAAGTTCTGTCATTATCACTGTCATTATCAGCATAGTTCAACGAGTCTGTGTTTTTCCCGAAAACATAGTTCTAACAAACATTAGCAAACAGCATTGCAGAGTTCTTTGTTTGGAACGAGAGTCTCCACCACAGTTCGAAGCATAGTTTCTTTTTTGCATGACGTCATATGAACTCGATAAATCCTTATTTTGAGCAAAATAAGCAATCTGCCATTCAGTACAGTCTATATATTATATTTAGAATACATGCAAATGTCACTTACATCTTTTAGTTTGTCGAGATATTAAATGCAAATTTTTTGAAGAGTCCACATGTGCAAACATGCTCTATCTAGTATGTAAGAATGAGCCTATGATTGAATCTAGAAATCACTGTAAAAAATATTTTCATGATTTGTGATTGCAACATTTTTTCTTTTGTCAAATCAACTTGAATAATTTATGTAGTTCAGATAACATGATATTTTGAGTTTCTGATGATTAAATCAATCTCCTTCATTGTATTACTCAATTTTTCCATTTCAATGAACTTAAAATTTTAAGGCAACCAGGTTACTTAATTTTTTTAAGTTAAACCAACAATTTTTTTTACTATATATATATGTATATATATATATATATATATATATATATACACACATAAAATTGTGTGGATTAATTTGGTTTAGTTTAGTTTAGCCTTGAGTAGTTTATCTGAAAATTTATTTTGTTTAGTACCTTAACACATAATTTCCATCTGGACCTGCTTAGAACTCAATGACAACAAGACAAAAGAGAGTAAAGGACAGCAAGCGAGAAAAAGAGAAAAATGGAAAGGGGCAGGAGACAAAGCTTGACGCCAGGGGAGATGTCTGTCTTTCCACGCGGCTGCCTGCGCACATGAGTGTCTGGTCTGTGCGTATCATAACGCTCTACAAGCTTTAGCAACCGGCCCTTTAAATCCAGATCTTCATGAGCACCATATGAAGTCAACAAGAAACTCGCTAACGTCAAATACCACTGCTAACTTAAAAAACAAAACTGCTTGGCGGTTAAATACAGGGCTCGCTAAGCAGGCCTCAGGAATTTATGAGTTTTTGGTGCATGTTCATTACCATGTAAGGAGCCACAGTATTTGTTTTAAATATAATGTAACAAAAACAACACGCTGAAACGCTCCCACATCCATCCACACCCCCCTCTTAGACGCCCCATAGTTCAGGCACAAGACTGAGGTCAAATGACACACTCACACACAAATACACAACGTGTTTTATGCTTTTGTTGGTCCTCACGCCTCCTTTTGAACCCTCCGTTCCTCAGAGGAGCATCAACACTTCCTGCTTGAGAGCCCTCAGGACTGTTTGTTCACATACACACATATTTGACTCTCCCAAACACAAGCTCATTTACCTCATCAAAGCATAGTTGTGTGTATCCCCACTAAGACAGAGGCTGTTTTCAATGCCTCTTACATATGGAGCCCATTATTCAGACTTTATTTATTCACACAAAAGGTGGGGGTCCAGCCAACCATAAATTGCGGGAAAGGCTGAGAGAGAAACAAAAGGAAAGATGAGCTGACTGTTTATGTCCACCGTCCAAAATGTTAGTCATTTGAATGGAAAAAAGAAGTAGGTACTTTGAATACCTATTAAATAATTTGCCATATATGGTGAAAATCATAGGTTTATCAAGGCAGTGCTGAAATTTTCTGTAAAGTATTGTAAATATGTTTTTTTGAAAATAAAAAGTATGAATGACCTCATCATTTATAGTGAAATTATGTATTTAACAATGGTAGGCATGTGCTTTTACAGTAAAATGATGTTAGTTTTGGTTATTAGTCAATGACAAATAACAATATCCAAAATGTATAGATATTTTAAAGTCATTCTTTTTATAGCCAAATGCATATTTAATATTGTAAAACAAAAACCAGTTAGATCATTGACCGATATGTTTGAGTATAAAGCAGATTTAAGCAGTAGACTGCAACAATATCTTTTTTCCCTGCAAGTTTTAAAATGTATTTTTGTACCAAAATCGTTTTTGTCGACTGAAGAGTCGAGGTGTTAAGACCTATTTCTTCACAATCTAACCGCCAAATTTGAGAAAGGAAGAGAAAAGGACAGACATTTTTAGAAAGCATGCGAGTTCTGTTACTGAAATTGACCAACAGGAAACCTGAGTGTTTCTGGCCTGAAACTGGACAAACACAGAGCCGACTGGATGGAGTCTGTGGTGAAAGGATAAAAGAGGGAATGAATAAGCGAGGGAAGGCATTTGGCGTGTTCTTTCATTTTTGGATCTTTGGTCTTCCAAATAAAGAGTGGGAACATAACTCTACCTGTTCTCAGAGGAGACAAAACGACAGATCTCTTAAGTATCGCAATTGTTTCCCATGGAGAGATTAAATGGACATCTTGTTTGTTCTTCTTAGTTTCAGAAGTGTCTCAATGTCACAGACAGCTCAGGTTTTAATATGAGATCAAACACGTTTCATCCAATTATTCTAAGACCAAATCATCTGGTTGTGCTACATTTTATAAAAATTATTTTTAGAATAAATATATAAACATCCTTAAAGAGATAGTTCACCCAAATCTCAGATTTCTTTAAAAATATCTTTTTGTATTAATAACATTTTTGGGTAAACTAACCTTTAAAATGAGAATATTATTTGACACAAAAGTGCATGAATAAATAAATGAATGTTTTAAACGTTTAATATTTAAAAATAAATTAATACTATAAACACATAATTTAGTTTTTTACTAGAAAGCAAGAAAAAATGATACTGTATTGTATGTGAACAATCACCTCATGTGTCTTTTTTTATTTCTCCATAGAACAGAAACATCTGATAAATAGTTGATATTTAAATAAAATGCAAAGTCTGCTGAGCTATGAAGAAGTGAGCATTTAAAAAAATCACTTTGCATTTTGTGCAGATAGAATGCAAAACAAGGCAGATGGAGACCAATAGTCTATCCTTTCCTGGCCATCTCATTCAAACAACCAATTTAAAAAAAAAAAAAAAAACAGATTTCTGCTTTAATTCCATCAGAACCTGTTATTTAGCGACACCCATACATCCAGCTCACTAAGGCTCGAACAGCCGACACAAAAAGCAAAACATTCGCTTTCCATCTCATTATAGCCAACGTCTGCTTCTCACCAAAACAATAGATTGCGTTAAATCAACAGCAACTGCGTTTGATTTGCAATTCGCTCAGTCGTGGACAGGGTGTCTATCCGGCTGCCTGAGCCAGACGTTACCTCACAAAGGCAGTTTCGAGTGAGGAAATGCTTTATGGTGCAGGTAATGCAGCGCAGAGATGGACAGCCAGACACAGACATCCAGTTGCTTCTCTGTGCCAGTCGGGACAAATCAACCTGCTCTTCAACTCTCACTCCTGGTAATAAGCCATAATTGGAGGATGTGACACATGCTAGACATCCCAATTTAAACAGATTAATATTTGTGCATCCTCTTCGGCTAGAACATTAAGTGTGAGTTTATAGCATTAAACAGCTGTACCTGAATGGACTGTCAGCATTTGAAATAATTTGGTTCACATTTGACCCACATTGGACAGCAAGCTGCCATTCTTATCCATAATGAGGCTCTCTGAGCGTGCCCTAGGGCCTAAGCAGTGGACATTTGGCGGGGTCACACATACACATACTCACCCGAGGCCCTTTACCTCAATTGTCTACAGTGCAACTTTCCTCCTACCATTGGTGGTGCCCTCCTTGTAGATGAACGTTATCATGTCATGTCTCCATGCACGGTTAGCACACTCAAATTAGACACAGACACACACACACAGTGGTTGGGCGCTGACCGGCAGTAATGGCATTAATGGTACTGGCCTACATACAGTGTCTTACAGGCTAGTGTGTATTGGAGCACGTAGGACACAGAGCCAGATGAGAGAAGGAAAGGTTAGATTTGCATACATTATAACTAAACCAAGGATTCAAAACATATGGGTGCGGAAGAATTATCCTGATATAAGATAATGTTTAAAATAGGGCTGTCAAACGATTAATCGCGAATAATCGCACCCAAAATAAAAGTTTGTGTTTAAATAATATATGTGTGTACTGTGTGTAATTATATATATATATATATATATATAAATAATATTTTTTTTCTTAAATATACATGCATGTGTGTGTATTTATATATGAAGAGTTCAGATGCAAAAGCCTCTAAGTGCCATTTGAAATTTTCTTCTAAAATGATAATTTTTATCAAGCTTGTATATTTAAGTTCAGTAATTTCACTTAAATGGCAATGAAGATTACCTATTAATTGTCATTTAAGTGAAATTACTGAACTTAAATATACAAGCTTGATAAAAATGGTCATTTTAGAAGAAAATTCTATAATGAAGTCTATATTTTGCAGTTTATTGCGGCAAAGAAGGGCCTAATTAGACAGAAACATACTGTCTGACTGGCTTATTTGTGACCAGCCACTGTTTTTACCTTGAGATCTGATAAACCGGCATACCCTGACATACTGCAATTTTGAAGAAATGTGCATATTTGGATGCATAGTTAGCATTTACATTAGCCTTCTTCCTAGTGTAACCACATCAAGCATTTTAATTTGAATGAACAGCTGTTAATGCATCAGTTCAGACCGACATAAACATTCGTTTACACTTTGCTATAAGGCCTCATCTGTTTTATATTAGTTAATGCATGACCTAACTTACATGAACTAACAATGAACAATGCATTCTTAATGCATTTATTAACCGTTGTGAATGTTAGTTAATTAAAATGTTCATGTTAGTTCACAGTGCATTACCTAATGTTAACAGAAACATTTGATCTAAAAAAATGTTGAAACGCTGAGATTAACATTAACATATGCAATAGAATTGTTTGTTCATGTTAACTAATGTAGTGTAATGTTACTAATGTAACATTAGTAACAATGTTACTAATGTAATGTAATTGAACATTACATTAGTGTAACTGATGTAATGTTCAATTTTTAACAAATGAAACCTTATTGTAAAGTGTTACTGAGTTAACTGTATGATTTTTCATCTCAAAGCTGGCTAACCAATATGATTCAGGCTTTTAGTCACATGGTCAGAGACGCAGTGTTTCCCAGTGTGTCCAGCTGACAGAGTGATTTTGCATGTTCATTCAGCCTGTCTTTTTTTTTAAACACATTCTGAACTGATAAATCGAATGAGGAACATTTGACCAAATTTCCGTGCCAAGCATTTGTGTTGGTGCCCTTTACTGTCTACTTGTTTCTTTCGCTCTCTTTCTTGCTGTCACCCTTGCTCTCTTACCACAATGTCACTGCTGGTCTCCTTCAATCTATTAGACTCTGTTTCCCTTTTTTCCCTCTGAACTTCCCCTACATACACACACTGTGCATATATCCCTTTTTGATTGATACTGTGAAGCAGCTTTGATACAATCTGCATTGTGAAAAGCGCTATATAAATATATTTGACTTGACTTATTTGACTTGACTTATTTTGTTAGGTGGTCTGTCCTAGTGAGATCAGTCACACACGCTATACGTTTAACACTGACATTTTGACCTCGTTTTAGCTTAAGTTCATATTTGACCTCAAATGTATGAAGTGATATGAAAAGAGAGTGATGTTTTGAGATTTTTTTGCCATGTACATGTAGCATACTCAAATATTTGTTAGATGTTTATATAGGCTAAGGTCCGAAATATACTCAACGCAAACACATGAACACAAAAGTATTTAGCTACGCAAGCTAAAAGTATGTTATAAAGGACACTGGCACAAACTTTCAGCTTGTAGGTGAACTACTATTGTGGCTGAGCAAATGTTTGAAGCAAATTTTGCTGAGTTAGCTATAGCTAGCTAGCTACCTGAATAACAACACAACCAGGGACCTAAAGTTAGCTATAGCTAGCTAGCTACCTGAATAACAACACAACCAACACATGAACACAAAAGTATTTAGCTACGAAAGCTAAAAGTATGGTATAAAGGACACTAGCACAAACTTTCGGAGTTAACGGAATACTATTAGTATAAATAAAACAGCTTTTAGGTGAACTACTATTGTGGCTGCGCAACCATTGAAGCAAATTTTGTTGAGAAGGTTAGCTAAAGTTAGCTATAGCTAGCTAGCTACCTGAATAACAACACAACCAGGGACCTAAAGTTAGCTATAGCTAGCTAGCTACCTGAATAACAACACAACCAACACATGAGCACAAAAGTATTTAGCTACGCAATCTAAAAGTATGTTACAAAGGACACTAGCACAAACTTTCGGAGTTAATGGAATAATGTTAGTATAAATAAAACAGCTTTTAGGTGAACTACTATTGTGGCTGAGCAACCGTTTGAAGCAAATTTTGCTGTGAAGGTTAGCTAAAGTTAGCAATAGCTAGCTAGCTACCTGAATAACAATACCGCCAGGGAGTACTGAAGTTCATTATGATCACAGTAATGCTACAGTAGAAAGTATGTACACTAAATTGTAATATTATAGTATTTTTGATCAAATAAATGCAACCATGCTGAGCATAAGAGACTTTGAAAAGCATAAATAAATCTTACAGACCCCAAACTTTGGAACGGTAATGTGTTTCTGGCCTAAGCGCTTAACAGTCATAGCTCAGGCATTTCCTTCCCATTTCACCTTTCACCCTTTCTTTAGATCCATTTCTTTTGCAGAACTACCTTAGAGTTGCAGAAAGAAACCATAATAAGTGGAAATTTATATGTGCTTTCCTGTGTTTCTTAGGGAGGGTCATTTGTAGTAGGCAAGCCTCAAATCCCCCTCCAGCCCTCGCTGCACCTTTGTTCTTATAATACATCGAACAACAGAGACGATAACACACGTCTGCTTTCCACCTCCCTATGGGTCTGTCAATGTGATTTGCTGCAATTGGGGAGTGCTTAGAGCCGGCATGGTGTATAGTCGTCCACTGCTACTCCAGCCCCCCATCCATGTGTGTCTTCTGGATACGGGGGCACGGCAACATGTCATTTAGGGGGTGAGGGTGGTGTACACTAAGACAGCAGGAAGCCAATGACCTCAACTGAATTTATAGTTGCAGTCACCCATGAGAGAGGAGAGCTCTGCTGTTATGCCCCCTCCTCTTTACCCACAATGCATAGAGGTTGATTTAGTGGTGATCTTGTCTTTGTAACAAGACCTCCAGGTTTTGTTCAATTATTGATCTACTAAAGGGATGAGGTGTGTGTGTGCACTATCAATTTGATGTGGTCTCTCCCGCAAGCAGAAATATCAATGATTCCTCAAGTTTGTTTGTGTTCTTCTTGATTGTATTTAAGCCTTGAGTTCTTTCTGTTCAGTGGCCGGGATTGTGGATGTTTGGTTGTGAGATTTGAGTTTTTTTCATGAGATCCTCCTGCTTGTTCCCGTTTTGAACTTATCATTAAAGACTGTTTTGTTTATATATTACTCCTTCTTAAATTAATAACTGATTAGACTTTTTTTAGCTTTAATATTTTTATTATATTTAAAAAAATGTTTAGTATCAATAACTGTTCAATTTTTTTTAAGTATTAATATTTTTATTAAAATGTAACCTATATATTTCTATTAATAATTATTTGTAATATCTTTTACCAAGTACTGATTCCACTGTTTTTGCTTAAATAGCATTTTTAAAAATATATTTATTGTAATATTTAGTGACAACTGGTTAGGCAATTTTTGGGGGGTTGTTTTATTTTATTTAAATGTTTTTAATTATTTTATTTTATTTAAAAAAAAACTGTTCAAGAGTCATTTGCTTGTGAATCTGACTACACTATCATTTATTATAATAACTCCTTATCGCGTCACATTCGCGTCACATTCTTGGTATTCTCCTTATCGCGTCACATTCTTGTTTTTTTTTTTGTTTTGTTTTGTTTTTTTGTTTTTTGCTGCTGAAAAACGATGGCACTGAAACACAATCAAACAATTGACTGAATATTTGATTTTGAAAATACATCATTTAACACTAATAGATTAGTCCAGTGTTCATCTACTAAAATGCCCACACCCAAACTACCTTTTTTTCCCTCCGAAAGTGTGTCAGACATATGTCCATGTGTTTATGGACATATGTTGTGTAAAGCTGTCATACGTGCATGTGTGATCAATTAGCACACATCTCACGAGACTCACCCCAAACCTGTATAGGCCGTATACATTGCTCAAAATGAGAGTGGATGTTTGTGAGGTTGTGTGCACGTATTCTCCGAGCGGGTCAGTGTTAGGGCTTACCGCTGTAATAACCCCAGCGAACCCCGGGGGACGTGTTGTCATGGTTACCGTGATGGTGGCGGCCGATCCTGGGCATTAGAGTTGTGGCCTGCTTTGCTGCGGCCGTGAAAAGAAGCATGCTCAGCAGGTCACATGGCCCTCATCGCCAACTACAGCGGGTCACGTGACCCTTATCTCTCTCTGCGCCCGGGAGGGCCATCGAACGAGTGGTCAGTCCTGGTTGGACAGTAGAAAGCAGATATTGCTTTGAATGAAAACAGCGTATTTGAGCAGATAAGCTACAGCAGGTCCTTAGGGAAAGCAGAACAGGTCATCTGATAAGTGTGTGTCACACACACACTTTTACACACATGCCCTTGGTATACTGCCTCCAGCAAAAACAAAGCTGCAGTTCCTCTCTCAACACTTTGTTAGTCGTTTCTCTTTTCCTCATTTCCTCTGTCCTGCTTTCTTTACACGCTTTCTTTCTATACCCCTCTCTCTCTCTCTCTCGCATGTCTGTGTATAGATGTGGAATTGCACTGTCGAGTGATTAGTGTGAGCTTTAATCAAAAACCTTTATACAATTGCCTCGCAGGTGGACCAGAATTTGATTTATTATCATCACAGCTCTCTCTCTCTCTTTCTCCAGCCATTTCTCTCTCTCTCTCTCTCTCTCAGTTGAATTATTTTGAGTTCAGTTTAATTAATCTACCAAAGCACTGCGAAATAAATAAAATATGGTAAATTATTATGAAGCTTTCTAGAATGTTTGATTCTGATGTGGTCCTGTGTAATTAATTAAACATTTAGTCGATTGCTAGTTTCATTTTACTTTGTAACTTTGTTACTTGCTTAGCACATGCATTTTTACTTTTTTTGCATTACTGTATGGTTTGTTTGCTTTTGGTAAAGTAAAATAAAATAAAATAAAATTGGTGATTTGTATGGATTTCAGTTGCTTGATGGAAGCAGAATCTGACTTGCTCTGGTCCATGATTTTCCTTTTCTTTTCTTTTTTTTTTTTAATCAAATTCATACTAACAAAACTTTGAGCTTTTTTTCTTTGGGGTTTAATTTGTTTGCTTTTGATAATAAATAAAAGATTTTTTTTTTTTTTTTTTTGCTTGATGGAAGCAGAATCCGACCCACTCCAGTCTGGGGATTTAACAGCAATCAGGGCACCTGTAATCATCTGGAGCTGCCGAGAGAGACAAATAGATGGCCATTGTGAACCGCACATCATGAGAAAGAAAAGGAAGAACAGATGAGAACCCTGAGAGAGAGAGAGAGAGAGAGAGAGAGAGAGAGAGAGAGAGAGAGAGAGAGAGAGAGAGAGAGAGAGAGAAGGGTTGGGGGGCTGACCTTATCAAAGAACAAATAATAAAAGAACATTTCTCCCAAGACTGTGAACTGCATTTGTGTAGAATCAAAAGGAAAAGATTAATTACACTGAGTAAATAAGATCGGCATGATATTTTCTGGCTAATAAGGTGTAGCAGTGTAAATAAGTAATCGTGGCTCTAAGCATAACCAATGCATTCTCATGCTAGGGCGTCATATAGTGACGTTTTTGACAATGTAATATAACACACTTCGGTTATGGGTAGGTTTAGGTCTGGGGTAAGGTTACACCGTGTCCTAAATACATGCGATGCGACGCCGCGACACGCAATAAAAGGTATATTTTCCATGTTAATCAGAGTTTTTGTTCTAACCAGACGCGACGGCGACACGCATAGTTTCTAATTTAAGAAACGGTTCCTATTTGTGCGACGTCACGGCTGACAGATCCACCCACACAGAGATCTCAGTGGATGGAAGTTCTGCATGTCTTTATTTAGTCTTACATTTTTTAATTTTAGTTAAAAATAGGTCACTGTGCCACAAGCGATAACGGATGATTTACCTCAGATTTTGAAAGCATATAATATAACGTTCAAAATGAATTCTATGCAAACATACAACTGTACTTCATAACAAAATTAGTCAATGAGTATATTTTGTTGATGTTTTGAATTTTAATAAAGTTATTTCTTGATTTGATTATGTCCTTACCCATTTTTCAATGCGAGTGCGGGCCAACAGTGCGCTTTAACAGAGACTCCGCCCTCACGGAGATGGCTGAATGGCTGTGATTTTTGATTGACGTGTGGCATCTCACAGTCGCGTCTAATGTGGACAGACAGACTTGCTGTCGCTGGAATTTTATCGCGTCGCGTGTATTTAGGACACGGTGTTAGACCACTAGGAGGCGCCTTCTGGCCCATAGATATCTACGTCTCATATTGACGCTAAAGGGTGCCATGTGCGTTGGATGTACGCATTGTCAAAAGCGTCAGTATATGGCGCCTTGGGATGGGAACGGTCTCACATAACGTATGAAGTTGATAAAGCAACAAACGTCAGCTAACAGACGAGCTGCATTTCTGCCCTCTAGAAGCGGAAATGTTTAATTACTAGGAGGATAGTCTTGCCTAGCCACTAGCCAGACTTTTGATTTGCACCGTAAAGTCTCGTCCTCATTGCTGCTTATTCTGGCCAAGATCTGCCCACTTACACAGGAAGAGACCATTTGCTCTGGTCGTGTCATTTAAGGTCCAGACTACCAGGAGGATAAATGAGGGTTTTATTCAGACTGATCTAAATGAATATGTGAGTCGTTTCAGTTTCCGCAAGTGGTTGACATGCGTTCCTTTATCATTATTGTTATTATTATTATTATAAAAAAATGAGCATTCACTCAGTTCGGTTTCACTGTACTCTGTTTTTTTTTTAATGTCAAATTGCAGCCTGGTAACTTGCAACACAATAGGGCTGTTCTCTAGGGGAGAAATCTGAACTGCTTTGCATTGCTTTCCCTTTCTCTGTTTTCCTTTCACCCAGCAACTTTAGATTTTATTCACTCCATCATCCACTGTTAGCACTCAAACGGAAGAAGAAGGCGAGACAGAAAGACGCATTATGTCCATGCTAAAGATCTGGCGTTAAAGCAAATGTTTTTGAAGTTGCTTTGATAGTGTGTTAGTTAATTGTGCACCTATACATATATATATATATATATATTAATTTTGCAATAGTGGTTCTGAGCCGCTCATCTATCTCTAATAATTGTCGCTTAGGGTGGTTTTGGATTCTCTGATCAGTTCTTATCCCGAACACCCTACTGAGATTTGACTTCCTTTTTTTACTGGACCCCCACTGTGTCTGCAACTCATTTGACAGGTTCTGATTTGTTGCTTAAGGCTTATGTTATACGAGTTGTGTGTATGTAGATGTATAGAATTATTTTTTTCATTTTTTTATGTATGGAAGCTTGCTTTCGGCATGGAATAAAACTATTTAATGATAATTGTGACCTGTTTTCTCTTAATTGCGAGATATATACTCACTATTGTGAGTTATAAAGTCCAATTCTGAGGAAACAAAATACTTTTTTTTTTGTCTCACAGTTGCAAGTTTATATCTCACAATTCTGACTTCATAACTCGCAATTGCCATTACAGTATATCACATATTTCTGACTTTTTATTTACAACTGTATCATGCAATTCTGCACATGCATACATGAAAATTAATACAATAAACAAATAATAAAGTTATACCTAGGGCTGGGTTCCGAGTTCGGTACTTTTTAGGTACCGACCGAATTGCCTCGGTACTACCGAGTATCGAAACTTGTCTTGTTTTTCGGTACCAAATATCGGTACCTAAGTGGTTAATCTCGTGGTGGAAAACACTAGTTTATGCATTATACTCAAAATATGAGTGTGAAAAAGTCAACAAACTGAAAAATAAAATAAAAAGTTAGGTAAAATTATATTGTTAAAACTGGTTACATAAAATTGGTATCGAAAAAAGGTATCGTTCAGGAACCGGTATCGAAGTCAAGGTATCGGTATCGAACATTTTACAAATTTAAAATCAAGTAAAATTGAAGATGAATGGGTGCTATAACGAATAGGCTTGTTTTTTGACTTTATATCATAATTTTGACTTTATATCACACAATTCTGACTTTGACTCAGATATTGAGAAGTAGATTCTTAGTTTTAATGGTGCATACTAATTTGTCTAGTTTATTTTAACATGCACTTTTTATGCTGCTTTGATACTCGCTGAAGCGATGCAAACAAGAGGGGCCGTATAATTTTACATTGTTTCTCCTCCGCACACAATTAATGGGACACACAGTCGTATAGTAAACACTTTGTCAGCTCTCCAGAGCAGAACACTTATTTGTTCCCTAACCGTACCGTAGGTTGAACTAGGTTCTCCACAGGTCCAGTGAACATAAATAAAGCCATGAGATTATGCTAAAAATCCATTAATAGAGGCTTCTAAACACTATTTGTCTTGTTCCAAGCTCATTCTTGTCTCATTGTTGATTCTCTTTAATCTTGTAAGGTCTCTGAATTTAGGAGCTGCTTTCTGTGAAATCTACGAAACTCCATGAGAGAGGAAACCTCAGCATAATAAATCTTAATGCAGAACAGTTCGGGCCAATTAAGTGCAGAAAAACACAATATAACCACTAGTTCAACATTAGTTTTAGCTTTCAATGAGCTCACTTGGACACAATCCACCAGTCTGGCGGTGGTTCTGTCGATTTAAAACTGCTCTAAATATAGCCGGCTGAGTCTGCGTGTTGGCATTTTTGGATAATTAGGGATAGTTTTGATCATGTTTTACCACAGCCACTCATTATTGAGGTCTGGTTTCTGTAACCAGCAAGAAAAAAACTGACTCCAAGTTGTGTGGGTTTTAAACTTAGGTCATGTCATTTCAAAGCTGTGAAATTCTTAGGAAGTTTATGTATGGCTTGATGTTCCGAGTTTGAAGTATTTAAAGCGCTTCAGGTACTTTTTGTTTCATCTGGCAAAAAAAGTCATGCGATTAAAACTGACCTAGATCCCTGCTGAGGATTTTCCCTCTGTTATGATGGCACACTATACATTTTTAGGCTTTACGGTCTTTGACACACGATAATGTGGCTCACTTCCTGTGAAGTTACTTTCAGGATCATACTTAATAAGTTCACACTCAGCTGTTCAGATATTGGTAATTGCTTTCACAGATTATATTTAGAGTTGAGAATGTATGTAATGACATGACTATCCTTAGACATGAATATGTATTGAATCGTGGTTGACTTTATGCATTTTTTAATGACTGCTTCTTAAACTTTATTGTGTGCTTTATTGGAGTGTGTTTAATGAAAACCATAAGTTAGAAGTTAGTGACAAATGTAATTGGGACTTAGGAAGTTGGTTAGCAACAGGGAAAACTCATTAAAGAATGTTAAAGAAATATTCATTATAAAGCAAAGTTTAGGTTTAATAAGACATTAGGATAGGATTAGGTGCTTACTATGCATATATTTTGCCAGTGTAGCGTATCACACGAGTGCATATATTTAGTTTATGATGTTATGGTGTTATTTGCATAATGAACTTCTCATATACTAGAGTATGAAATAACAGACTAATGAAACGTTCTCCAATATTCCCTATGTTTAGTTCAACTTAACACAAGATCTCAGAAATCTATAGTGAGGGTCCAAAATGAACGCATGCAAAAATCACCAAATGGAAGTACAAAATGTTTTTCTTTATATATATATATATATATATATATATATATATATATATATATATTTGAGTAAATTTGAGTTATAAATTTGAGTTTTCATGATATTTTTAGTGAAAAACAAGACATATTTATTATTTACTTAGTAAATATGCATTTTCATTGGTGCTATTTTTTATTGATGTCCAGGTGTGGTAAAATAATTGTTGAGTCATGCAAATAGCTAAACATCATAGTCAGAATGAAACTGTCCACTCTCTCCACTCTCCACTCTCTCTCGGTCCCTGAGAGGTTGAGATCTGCTTAAGTGCTCAAATGCGTCTGGATGGAAAGTGACACACGGCCCTAGCAGTCTGTTGCTGTAACACATGCGTTATGGGAGATAGTGTTGTACTACAGCAGCGGGAACAAAAGAGCCTGTTTTCCACTGATAGAAACCGTCAGAAGACAGAGAGAGAGAGCGAGAAAGAAAGGGAGAGAGGGCTTGCTGACACCAGAATTCTTCAAGCTGACACAGGTGATGGATTAGATGTGTTATCCAGGCGGACTGGGGCTCAGAAAAATCTCTCCGAGAGCAGAGAGAGAGAGAGAGAGAGAGAGAGAGAAATACTGCTGCATCCAACGGACCTGAAATATCGCTCCGTCTCACCCTATACAAGATTAGATATCTATCTATCTATCTATCTATCTATCTATCTATCTATCTATCTATCTATCTATCTATCTATCTATCTATCTATCTATCTATCTATCTATCTATCTATCTATCTATCTATCTATCTATCTATCTATCTATCTATCTATCTATCTATCTATCCATCCATCCATCCATCCATCCATCCATCCATCCATCCATCCATCCATCCATCCATCCATCCATCCATCCATCCATCCATCCATCCATCCATCCATCCATCCATCCATCCATCCATCCATCCATCCATCCATCCATCCATCCATCCATCCATCCATCCATCCATCCATCCATCCATCCATCCATCCATCCATCTTCAGTAACTATCGTAAAGGAATGATTAATGAATTAATGAAATAGAAATGGGCAGTTGACAGCAATGAAGCTCACTAAGTTATAGAACAGAGCTAGTGTTCGAATCCTTCTGTCTGTTACCAGTGAGTCGAATCTGGGAGAAGTCGAGGGTCAGGTTGGCCTTATTTTGACAGTTAACCCTTTCAGTTAGCGTTACCCCCTTCCTTACTGGATAAGCACTGACATTTGACCTGTGCGAGCAGACAATTTTGAGGAATCCCCTTTAGTGTAATTGGATTCAGTGTGTTCAGGTGGCAGAGTCTCTCTCTCTCTCTCTCTCTCTCTCTCTCTCTCTCTCTCTCTCTCTCTTTCTGTGTTTCCCGACACACTGCGTGAGCCTACACATTTAAAATGGATTACGGAAGATCTGAGATAGGCCACGGGACAGATTGCTCTGTCAGTCTGAGTTCTGCCTCTGACTCCCTTGCGCTCCCATGCACACACGTTTAAACAAGGACATCCATTGTGCATGAGTCCCACGGCGCTTGGAAACAATATTCTTAGGTCCGTGCTTTACTTTGCTTTTCTTTGCAAAAAAAAGAGAGAGAGAAATACATATGGGAAACACATACAGGTTTCTTTATGATCATTTTTCTGCTTTGATCATTCATGCTTGATGTGGTTTAGAGGTTATGGCTAAAAATAGATAAGAGTGTAAATATTGTTGCTGCATTTCTTTGAGCAGGTTTATGTTTCAGGGCTTTGTGTAGGAATTAAATTACTCTTTCGTCTACTCTGTCATGTAATCGCTTTAAAGAAAGATTGAGGGCTTTATTAAAGTCTTTTAGATGTAAACAGAGTCGAGTATCCCTCTAGTGGTGGGAGTGTTTTGTGGATGTGTGAGCATTCAAAATCTTTTGATTTGGATTAAGTACGTTTCTAGTTGGAGAAGATTTAGCTAACGTCAATGATCTGAAATGGGATGCATTCAGACCGAGGTACCCTAAAGGTTGTTTCAGATGTGGGTGCACGTATCTATGTATAAAGCGGACATTAACAAACAGAGTGGGAAAGAGTGTTTTGCAGTATGTTATCATGTTAAACAGCAAGAGAATTTGTTTCTGGTTTCTCTTCAAGCACTTTTCCTGTTGCACGCTTGCATTCTCACATCAAAAGCATCCTCTTGGCATGAACGTGTAGCTGGAAGGGACCGACGGTCTCAGAAGTCCCTCATACAAATACAAACACGCATAGAGCAATATATCCACAAAAAGCTACTTGAACGCCTATAAATGAACATGCAAAATGAATATTTGAAACAGAAAGAGAGTGTATAGCATGCATATATTAGTGAAATGATTGTCAGAGCTGATTGACATGAATACACAAGCACATATAAAATGCACATCCTTATTTAAAATACGTGACCAAACGCACTCAACACAGAACACACTGAATGAGATGTGATTGTCGGGAGTAGTTCTGCGTGGGCTCTGAGAAAGACAGCTGCACTTACACTGGAGCCAAAGGGACGGCAGCCATCTATAATGTGCATATGGGAACGAGGGAGAGAGAGAGAAGAATGTGCCAATAATGAAAAAGTAATGAGCAAATGTTTCAGAAGGTTGTAAGGAGAAGACAAACATTAGGCAGAGAGAACAATGATGAAAGAGCGAGACTCAAGCCAGGTGACTGACGGATCAGTGGTCGGGGAAAAAGTCAAAATATTAAATCCATTTCCAAATGCATTGTGGGTCAGTGTAGCTGAAGTAATTGTACATGTAGCCTGCCACTTTAGAGCGGGGATCGTCTTCGTCTGTACTTCCAATTAGATACATTTTATAGCTCATTTTAATGGCTTTTCAATGCAAGGATTCATATATATATACCAAAATATACTATTCCTTTAAAACGGTGCATGCCTCCCATCACTTTACTGCGGTGTCCATGTCTGATTGCTTTATAGTCCCCCGTAGGACCAGTGAACACAACATTTACTTCTACAGCTAGAATGCCAGACCCGCTGCCTGACTGCAAATGAAGTATGTTCTTCAAAGTGCCCTCCGTGGACTACTGGACACACAGTTCTCCATGACATAAGGTCCCCGCGGTGCGCACCAGGTCGTATCAGGGTCATGCTTGGCCGAGCAAAAGGAGGCGGGTCTTGTTGACTGGCTGACATGTTTTATGTATGAACACATTTACCGTTGTGTGCTGTAAATGTCAGTTTAGTGGATTGGGAGTCTGCCGCTCACAGATGGTTTTTACATTCACTGGAGTGGACTAATGCTTGAACAGGGTTTTAGTGTAGCATGGACTTTTTTTCCTTCTTCCCTCTACTCTTGGCCTGAATTGTGTTGAGAAAGACTGCAGAGAATGACAACTGTTTTTGGTTATAGATTTGGCAGTAATCCTAACCGTAGCCTTTGATTGGTTTCGTTGAATGATCTTTGCTGTGTTCGCTCATTCTCCTGGTCTTTGTTAGGGTCGTCTGCTCTATTTTAAAGCAGTAGTAGACAGACACATGACCTTGGACTGACCCCGATCAAACTCCATGCAGGGCAGCCGGCGTGTGTCCCGGGCTTTTTAATTGTCTTTTGGGACGGGTGGGAGGAGACCTGTGATGTCAATTATTATTTCATCTGATTTTATAGTTTTTTGATGACCTTTGACCAGATCAGAACAACTTTAATCTATTTAAAATATATTGTAAAAAATATTAAGTATTGTAGAATTTTTTTTTCACACAAAAAGTACTAATATATTTTGTATAGCTAATCAAATATTGTATAATTGTAATATTATATAAAAATATGTTTTATTATTTTTAATATTACTGTATGTAATGTGTATATAAAATAAATAAATAATATATTTTTTTAAAAAGATTGTACATTTACCAAACTATATATATATACACAGTATGTGTGTGTGTGTGTTTGTAATGTAAAATAATTATAAGCAATACAATTATATATTATAGAGAGAGAAAAATTTAATAATATTATATCATTTTATATATATTTAAATTATTTATTAGATTTTATTATATATATATATATATATATATATATATATATATATATATATATATATATATACAGTGTATATATATATATATATATATATATATATATATATATACATAATATATGTGGGTGCACTGTGTATAATTATTTTATATATATATAAATACACACTCATGCTAGTATATATTTAAGAAATATTTTCATGTATATACTGTGATTTATATATAATTTATCAATATTTTCTATATAAATAATATATTTTTTTAAATATACATGCATATATACGTACAAAATAATTATAGACAGTGCACCCACAAATATTATGTAAACACAAACTTTTATTTTGGATGCGATTCATCGTTTGACAGCCCTACTATATATATATATATATATATATATATATGAAAAGTAGCACACATTAATCACAATTTTGCCTTAAAATGTTGTTGCTTTTTGGAAAATCTTGTAAGCCACATTCTCACATGGTGAAAATGTAAGAAAGTGGTGAACTTCTGCTCATCATGACATGTTTTCTTGTTTTTCGTCTTAGATTCGGGTTGACGGTCCTCCTCAAGGTGGGGTGCAGTATGAAACTCTGCCGGTGATCAAAGATGGAAGCCCTGTTCTCAGAGACATGGCCTTTTCCCTGGACAACAGCTTCATCTACGTCATGTCGGAGAGACAGGTCTGAATATATACATGTATATGCTCTCCCCTCTCTGCTTCTTTCTTCCATCCATAACAGCTGTAGGACGGAGAGAACGTGACAGCATCCGCTAATGAAAGAGAGAAATGGGAAGAGGGTAGAGTAGCTGTGTCAGTGAAGGAGAGAGTGATGGAGGGACAGCTGAAGGAGGAGAGATGGAGAGTGAACAAGGTCACCCTCCTTTGACAGCATAATGAAGAGAGAGAGAGAGAGATGGAGAGAGACCCTGCTCATATAATATCAATACACACAACACTTCCCATGGGATGCATTGCAGAGTAGAGGTGGGCGGTATGAGTCATTTTATATCACGGTAACTCTATACGTCAAGATGTTATGGAAATATAAGATATTTCTCACAGTAGCTATGTTTCCATCCAAAGTTGTGAATTTCACTTATTTGCAAAATTGGAGTACCGCATAAAACATTTATGAATAAGGCTGCGTTTTCAACATGTTCAAGAGGTAAATAAAATTGGCACAAAACACCGGTAATAAAAATGGAAGTAGCTGCAATCGGGGAAGTTACAGTGGCTCTTCTTTCCTGCGTCATAAATGATGAAACACAATAAACCCTGTTGTGTTTATCTTGTGTTTGGGAAGGCAGTCATGTGAGATGTTTTTAAATCATTCTGATGATGACAGACTTTTGGCTCAAACAAACAGTTGAGATGCTGTTCAACTGGTTATCCAATCACATCCACCGGTGAGTCAAAGTCACATGAGTTTTGTGATGTGCAGTTGAGGGAATTTATGCCCTAAATGTGTTTCCATCGTTTGTGCTTAGTTATGTCTTCTAATTGGATAAAAAATATATCTACCTCACTTGAGCACATTTTTATGCACAATTTTAGATTTGGGCTGAGTCTCCCGATAACGTTGTCTCTTAGTGCGCTACGAAGACTCTTAACTGGTATACCATTACTTATACTTAACTGGTATACCATTTCTAGGTGTGTTCCTCAAACCATGCCTTAGGAAGCCACTTAAAGGAGTAGTTCATTTAAAAAAAAAAAAAAAAAAAAAAAAAACTTTTTCTGATAATTTACTCACCCCCATGTCATCCAGGATATCCACGTCTTTCTTTCTTTAGTCGAAAAGAAATTAAGGTTTTTGACGAAAACATTCCAGGATTTTCTCCATATAATGGACTTCAATGGGAACCAAATGGTTCAAGGTCCAAATGAGAGTTTCAGTGCAGCTTCAAATGCCTTTAAAGGGATAGTCCACTTTTTTTGGAAATAGGCTCATTTTACAACTCCCATAGAGTTAAACAGTTTAGTTTTACCGTTTTCGTATCCATTCAGTCGATTTTCTGATATTTAGAAGAATATCAGTAAACCAGACAGTTTCTGGTCTCATTGACTTCCATAGTATATATTTTTTTCCTACTATGGAAGTCAATGAGACCAGAAACCATCTGGTTACTGATATTCTTCTAAAAAAAAATCCAAAAAAAGTGGAGTATCCCTTTAAACGACACCAGACGATGAATAAGGGTCTTAATAATAGTTTGTGCGTGATGCCAGATTTTTAAATGGATACATTTCCTGCCTTGACAAATATATACCATCATACCGCCCAACCCTAAAAATAAAGAGAACGTAAGGATTAAGGAAGAAAAAGAGAGAGACAGTCTCTAAAGAGAGGGAAAGGAAACAATACTGTCTCTGCTCAGAGATGGATGACCAGGCCGGTTGCTTACATCTCCAGGCTTTTTTTAGCATCGGTTGTAGAGGGTTGATATCTCCTCTTGGGATACACGTGGGCAGTGGGATGGGGTAATGAGAGACGTGGTTTAATGCACAGCGGGCGAACAGGTTCACATCATATCTGTACACGGGCGGCCCGGTGGGTCAGACCCACTGGGCGCATAGCAGCAGATGAGACGAGAAGGAGGAGAAAGAGAAGGAGAAAAGGGAGGAGAAAGAGAAGGAGACTTGTTGAGTCAGCACACAACCTGTCAACACACACACACACACACCCTGTCACACTTATCAGGCATGTAGAAGTGACCCCAGCATTTTATCAACTTTGTGGCTTGAGTTCCAGGCCCTTGCATAAACAATGCATATATATATATATATATATATATTAAACTTGTCCCACGAATTGCTTTTGAATGTTAACTGTGATTTCTACATTTTTACATGTAAAAAAAGTAACTTCATACAAAGTAAATCTTCCCAGATAATATTTTATTTATTCTATTTATTGTAATTATTATAATTTATTCTATTTTTTTTATTCTATTTAATATATATTTTTTAATGTTTAAATAATGTTTAATATTTAAATTATTTTTCATTTATTGTATTAATTGTAATTATAAAATTTATTTTATTTTTTATTTTCAGTTAAGTTTAATTTAAAAAGTTGCAAAATTAGTAAAATATGGTCAATTATTATGCAGCTTTTTAAAATATCCTACTTGTTTCTGATTGGGCAGTTGTGGCAAACTGTATAAACCACCATCCCAGTCAACTGCTAGTTTCATGTGATATTTTTTTCTATTTTTTATTTATTTGTTTTTATTTTTTCATTTTCATATGACTCTTAGATTTTGTCTCACAGAGTGTAAACGAATCTTTATACATGACAAATTATAGCTGCTTTTTTAAATTATATTTTTGGAAGTCATCGTCATATTTGGGGAATCATATTCATATTTGAAAATCCCAGTTCTCTTATGGAAAACAAATGTAGCTGTTTGGGATAAAGCCGTGTATATAAATTTCTGTGTATCTCTTCACTAGTGCTGAATAGTCTTTAGGGAATCGTGTTCGCCGAAACCTCAAAAGATTTGTCCTTCTCAAGCAGTAATTCAAACCGATCCCATCGTAAAAGAGCTATCAGCACGTTCCATCATTTCTTTACCCACTTTTGTCCTGTTTTAAGTGTTTCAGGTGATTAATTCAATAGTACAGCTTATTAAACGACCACGTTGAGAGGCATCGCTGAGCTCAATGAGCTCTTTCAGTCTGACTCGGGTTGAATTGCTCTCGGAGGTATTTCTCTTCACAACGCCTGCCCGTATCTTCTGTGAGTTGTGTTAATATTCAGCATGCAGGTGTGAGACGTTCTCTTGTTGGGCTGAGAGGAACAAAAAAATGTTGCTAAAGACCGCACGGCCTCCGTCACCCCGGCACGCCGCTGTTTGAGGAGTCAGTCGGCGTAGTCACACTTCACAGAGCAGGATTAGCATTCACCTTTCAGCACAAGCTCTTATGCTAGCAGGAAACAGAGCCGTCATGGCGGAGTGGCGCTTACCATTGTCACATTTTGGGTGTAATTTAATGAAAATGGAGCCAAAATGGCTGAACTAGAGTAGTTATTGCAGCTCTGTGGGGATGTGTAGGATACTGTCTATATGTTTACTGGCTAAGAGGAGTCAAAATGGCAGATTAAAGGCACATGGCTATTCTTCGTATCTCTGTCCTGCTGTCATTCACAAAAATAGGACAGATGGTAATACTGTGATATTTGGATACATACTACTGAATACGTTATAATTGAGTGGTATAAGACAACATAACATAATATTTCATCTAACTGGCCAATAATAGAAGAAATGTAAAATATAAATATTCTGGCCGATACAAGAAGCCATTAATTATTTAAATTTTATGGCCAATAACAAGTAAATGGTCTGAAAATCCATATAAAAAATAAAATAAAATAATATATATATATATATATATATATATATATATATACTGTATGAAGCATGCTAACTTATTATATACTGTGTATTATATACTGTGTGTGTGTGTGTGTGTGTATCATTATTTTTATTTTTTTTAATGACAGCAAAATGTGTCTAAAATGTAAAAATAGGTGAAAACGATTGATACTGGTAAAAAAAAAAAGGTAGAGTAAAAAATTGGCTGAATCGATATCATCCAGATGTGTTGTGCATCACTTAGTAATATTATAGCATTTTTTACTTTGTCATGATCTAGTCAGTCTAGTAATGGATAAAATCAAGTCCTGTATTATTTTCCACATTATGAAACTTAAATGTGTTGCGAATATTATTTTATGTCGTTTTAAATGTAGTTGCATCTTTTTTGTAGCTAAACAATGGGTATTTTTAATAGGGCTTATGATTAATGTGAAGAATGCAGTACAAATGGATATGTGGGTTCATATAGATAGATTTATTATAATCGTAGATATTTACATACATGCATGCATGCATCAGACACCGTGGGCAGCAGTGGATATGCGGTTAGCATTCAAACATGCTCAAACCAGCATGTAATTTTACTTTATGCACGCACAGACACTCCATCTTTACCCACAATCGTTTCACACCACCGCCATTCCTATTTGGCATCTATAATTCTTTTCTATGATGCCATATATAGTGCATTTTCTCAAAGACTCATAAATACAGCTCATTCCAAATGCATAGCCATCCCTCACATGCACACAAATTGTCTAGAAATGGATTGCCTCACACTGACATAAAAAGAATCACACACACCACATATATACATATACACACATGCATAGACTTTAGGGCTCAGTGTATATGTACGAATACCATGCTAATGGACCGTAGTTATTAGTTAGTGCAATATGGTGGAACTGAAAGACAAATGAACTTCAGACAGACCAAAGGCAGTCCATAACCAGAGCAGTCAAAAAATACAGGTGTTGTCAAACGTGTTTACAGTATGTCTATGAAGGGCTTGGAAGAAAGAGCGTTCAGAGCATCTACAGTCTTAGATCACGCAGGCGGTGAGATGGTGTCCTTTCTGTGGTAATTCATAGTCTTGTGATAAAGTGCTGTGGCTGTTTGGCTGGGGAAGGGAGCCAGAGGCTAACAGCTATGAAAGGTCAGAGCTGTTTCAGCTGATAACAGCTTTACAGAGACAGAGGGGAGAGAGTGGCGAGCGAGGGAAACAAAACAGGGAGTCGCTGAAAGAGACATGGAGACTTAGCAATGTCATGCACATTTGCTAAATGTGTGTCGAAGACTGTTTCAAAAATATCTCATCTTGGTTTTACATTCTAACTGACTGCAAACAGTCTTTACTTGTCACCTCTCTGGCAAACTGCTGCCATGCCAGTGGGAGTCTCTGTTTGAAAACCTAGTGTGCTGCATTGACGACATCCTGGATCTGAATAGTTACTGAATTGGTACACTCTACATAGGCAACTCTGTATATAGTGCTTTCTCTCTCTGAGACACACACACAAACATGGATGGATGGATGGATGGATGGATGGATGGATGGATGGATGGATGGATGGATGGATAGATAGATAGATAGATAGATAGATAGATAGATAGATAGATAGATAGATAGATAGATAGATAGATAGATAGATAGATAGATAGATAGATAGATAGATAGATAGATAGATAGATAGATAGATAGATAGATAGATAGATAGATAGATAGATTGAGATAGATACTTTAGATAGATAGATACCAAGGATAGATTGATACCGTAGATAGATTGATAGATAGATATCGTAGATAGATTGATAGATAGATACTGTAGATAGATAGATACCGTAGATGGATGGATGGATGGATGGATGGATGGATGGATGGATGGATGGATAGATGGATAGATAGATAGATAGATAGATAGATAGATAGATAGATAGATAGATAGATAGATAGATAGATAGATAGATAGATAGATAGATAGATAGATAGATAGATAGATAGATAGATAGATAGATAGATAGATAGATAGATAGATAGATAGAAACCATAGATAGATACCATAGATACATACCATAGATACATACCATAGATGATGGATGGAGTTGTAACTGATATATAAATATAATTTAATTACAAGTACTTCATTTTTGGCATCTGATTAATCCAGATTACATTACAAATATTCATAATCAGACTACAGTTACTTTTATATTTTTACTTTTATTTTTAAAGTTACAAATATAATTAATTTTTCTTTGTATTTTTATATCAATATGTTACAATATTATCCTATTCCAATCAATGAGATAAACTAGTTAGGGCAAAAGTAATCTAAAAGTAATCCAAGTAGGCAGATTATGTTACCGAATTTAAATCTGTAATGTAATGGATTACGTTACTAACTAACAAAAAATAACAAAGTCTTGTAATTTGGAATCAGTAATTGCAGGAAAGAATAATTTGTAAGTACACACACTACTTACAAATACTACTACACACACTACAGCACACAGACACACAGAAAAAAAACAGAAAAAACTTTAATGGACTTTGATGGAAATGGACTTTATAGTGTATTGCATGTATTGTAATGTATTCTAAATGAAATATTCACACATATTGGGATGAACGTTTAAGCGGAGCACTCTGGTTTTGGGAACAGTGCTTATGTGTCATCTCTACGACCTCACAATCAAATGAGGCCTGTGCACAAGCAAAGCCACACCTGCTGCCATATGCAAATCCAACACATGTAACCAACTCCAGCAAACACTACGGCCCTGGTCTCGCTCTCATCCAAGCGTGTAAACCAATCCCTTATGCAAACTGCGAGGAGGAAAGAAATATTGCCTTGCAGGTTTGCCCGACTTGCCTTTTTGCATATCAGCACACAAAACCCCCCCAAAAAAGATATTTTTATATGGTGAGAAGATTGTACAACGCTTTCTATTTTCTATTTCTATATGAATATAGCACCTTTCGCTCTACCTTTAATTGAAAGACCTGATGCAGATAGCTGAAATGGCACAACAGTGTGACAATTATTTTTCAATCAGGCAGGAGAGGGCTTGAGAATAGATTGTCACTATTTTGATTGGTCGTTTAATCAGTCGCACAATAAAATTGTTATTAACTCCCACCGCATTAGTGGTGAACGATTCACAGTGAATCATTTATTCATTTAATTATCAGCGCCGCTGAGGCCATAGGTCAAAACCCACCGAGCATCCGTTTAGAGCAATGAAAGAAAAGCACGTAATAAGATGTGAACATGTCTGTTGGGAAATGCCTCTTTTCTAAACATGCATTATGAGTCATCAGTGCCGTCCTCTGAAGCTTTGCACAGTAGTTTGGTTTTGTGAGTTGGCCTTAGAAACCCGACTTGAGATTGATCTGACGTTGTCCATCCCACGCCCACTATTAAGAGTGGCGTGACATTTCCAATGCCGTGACTAACGTGGAGAAGCTTGTGAATGAAGTGTTGACTTTCACAACCAAACCAGATTCTCTGCATACGTTGCTGTCATTCATATAGCCGTAAACGTTCAGGCTGAACTTGGGAATCCGAGATTTGCTCCTTATCCTCGGCCCCTTCTCTCGCCTCCCCGCCTCAGCTCATAAAAGCGACGTAACCGAGATCATCAACCAAATAAAGGAGCCTCCGCATTTCCACCCTGGCAGTTTCTCTCCCAAGTGCTCAGCTGTGAAATTTAAAATCCATGCATGGCTTCCCTTTTTCCCCCGTCTTGAAGAACCCGATTATTTGCTCTGTCTTTGCATAGCCTTAGCCTCCTTTGGCGCACACACATACAGTACTTCGAGTCATATGCATGTATTTACCGTTTTGATCTCTCATTCACACACACACGCACAGAGAAACACTCTAGGCCTGCGCTACCTTTGTCTGGGATATGTGTAGGAAATGAACTGTGTGGTTATCAAACGCAGGGAAATGGGATTTTTCACCCGGAGGAAGATTGTTTAGAGGCCCTCTCCTCTCTTCTACAGTCCATTTCCAGCCAGCTCCTAAAATAACACTCCTCTTCCATTATCTAGCTGAAGATTGTCTCCACGTTCAGATTGAATGTTACATTTCTCCAAATAAGGATAATGTAATTTATTAAGTAGCTTGAATATAGTGAAAAAAACAGTGTACACAGTGAAAAAAAAATCCACTGTATACATTAGTGACATTTTAGTTGTTTAGAATTTAATTTGATATCACCAACTTGTTAAACGTCTACGTTTCATGTCTTTTAGGATAAAATAAGTGCTTGGAAATAGATTTTCAGTGTTTTGTTTTACGATTGTCGCTTATTAACAACTCATTGGTGGCAAACGACTCACACAAACGCAAAAAAAAAAGATAAAAAATTATATCTAATAAAAAAAATGTATTAGATATTCAGAGATTTGTTTAAATGATGTAGATGCGCATTTGCTGAATGTTGACGGTAAATGAGAAAGTATTTTAGGCTAATTGTTTGCCTTTTCTGTTACAAATAATATAGAAGCTAACGCTTTACCTTTTTCAAATACCATTTACTTTGATTGACAGAACTGGGGGCTTCAGAACTGGTAATCTAATAAAGTATTAGATATGACTGACTGAGATCGTAAACTAATGAAGACGAAGAATCAACTGATCAGGCGCTGCGTTCTCTTCTCAGGTGCTCGGCGCCGCCCGTCAAAATAAAAGTCTGCAGCGTCCAACGCATCGGCCAATCAGAAAAACTTATCGGCCAAATATCGGCATATTTATACTATTGCTAGTGATGATGTAATTGCGTGTAGATTGCGTGTAAAGGAATTCTCAGCCTGCGCCCTCTAGAGTTTCATGACTGAACCTCCGTAAAACTTCAAATAACAGACTCTAGGCCTACACTCAATGAACAACATCTCAAAACTAAATTACAAAGGCCTGTCTCATATAGGTGCCTGTCTCATATACAAGCCGGTGTGGTGAAGAGATGAGTCCCACTGAAGAGATGGGTCCCAGCTTAGGACCCAAGCAATCCGATTGGTTCAAAGCTAGTTGTATGGGTATTCGTTTTAGTCCCTGGTTACAAATCAAAGAAAATCACTTTATTATAGAAGACGTTTGAACTACGTTATAACAAGTCATGAATGTCTTTTAACTTATATGTTTAAAATTCTCGACTGAAAATTTTTAAAAATAAAATTTCGTGACACAATAGTATTTTTAAATTTCGCAGCACCTACTATGAAAAGTGCTAGACAAATAAATGTATTACTTGATGGCAACAAACTGCTTTTATCTTTATCTTATCTTGCACATTGCAGCGGGATTTTGCTTTCAAGCTAAACATAACGCCAAAACAGCTCACATTAGCGCAAGAACAGATTTAGATCAGGCATACTACTGGCATACTAATGGAGACCCATCTCTTCAGTGGGACTCATCTCTTCACCACACCAGTGCAGTTTGACGATTTGGGAAAATTAAAGCCTGGGCTATTATTTGAAGTTTTATGGTATACATACATACATATAAAAAACGATATTGCCCAATTTTATTAACATTTCTATTCTGCGAAGCCTACATTTATGCGAATAGTCAAATGTCAACTAAGTGAAATTCTGTCTGCGCATATAGTGCCCTCAGGAAACCATATCTAGCCTGTGATTTACGCCTGGTGCCTTTTCGATTCTCTTGTTTGTCTTTGTTTGGTTTGAACTGGCCCTCATCCTGCATGCAGATTGAGTTGGCCGACAGCCACTTGTGTCTCTGTGTCTGTGTGTGTGGCGTTCTGTAAATGTGTGCGCATGTGTCTGGATGTCAGCGTTTGGGTGACTGTAGCATGGTTAGGGGGATGGGGGTATATACGATGAAAGGGCTAACAGGAAATCAACAGAGCAGAGGATGTGATTAATGAGAACAAAGCAGCATTAATATTCACTTAACCGAAGTGTGTGCGCTCGCACAGCTCCTGATTCTTATACACAATGCACAGGAAAAGACCCGGAGCCTGGAATTCTGTTTTGCTGTTTTTCCGTTATTGACCAGCTCAGCTAACAATGAGCTAAACTGAGGAATTGTGCCCAAAGTTCAAGCAAAATTGCCAATAAAAAGTGCCTTCTCAGCCTCAGATGCCCCCTAGCATTGCCTTGACCCCTGGTCACCCTGTGAAAGTGCAGCTGCTCTTGCTAAAAAATGGGAACAAGGAGAGTGTCTTGACCAGGGACCTCTTTTCTCCCCTCTATCCACCAATCACTGTCATTCATGCTGCCCTGGACAAAGACTTAGATTAACTGTAGCTGCCATGGTAATTGACGGGGAAGAATGAAAATGTTCTTTTTTTAAGCATAAAGAATGAGAAATGAGATCCATTGTATTCTTGAGAAATTGGACCAGTCCAGTTTATCCATTATTGCGTTTGTATCTGTTTACATCACAGTAGGTTAAGGCAACAGCTATCATGAACAGCACTTTTACATTATTTATTATTCTGATCAGGATGGTTTTAAATGTATTATTTATTTAAATTAGCATGTATTAGTAATAGTAACATACTAAAACATTTTTACATCACAAAGATTTGTAAATAAATGTTAATGCATTAACAAATGTGAATTAACAATAAACAACAGCATAAAATTGTATCTTTTATTAAATTATTTCACTGTTCACGTCAATTCACAAAATTGAATAACCATTGTGTATGAAATATGCTATATAAATAAACCTGGCCTACTATATTTATAAATTAGCATTAGTCAAGCTTAATAAATGCTGTAAAAATCCTGTTGTTTATTGTTAGTTCACGATATCTAATGCATTAGCTAATGCTAACAAATTAAACCTTGTCACTAAACGACTAGTTTATGAAATTACAAAGTATTATTGTTAGTTCATGATATCTAATGCATTACATTAGCTAATGCTAACAAATTAAGCATTTTTGTTGCTTGTTACTAAACAACTAGTTTATGAAATTAACTTGCTGTGTGTTAGTATATATATACATATTTTAGTTCAAATGTAATATATATATTTTGGTTTGGGGTCAGATGCAATATCCACATCATGAAATCGATGCTTGTGTTTTGATGAACTTGGACAATGCTAGTCTGTGACGCATGATAGCAAAAGATCATTGATGCCACACAGAGGGCTGCTTGACATCAGCAGGCCATTAAATGAACAGTGCTGTGCATTTTGCTATTGTCAATCATTATTTTTAATTAGCAATTCAATCTCGCAAGATACTATCTTGCTAGCACAATGACAGGACTGATTGATACAATCTTGTCTATTATCAAAAAAATTTAGGGGGTCACTGCTGCGCGATAGAAAGTACAGGTCGGGGAATCAATTCCAATGATAAGGTACGCGTTTAAGTGTCAACGTGACTGCTTCACTTGCTATTGACAGAGGGACAGATCAGGATAAATGCCCCTGTCGATACGTCCCGCGTCCGGCGTTATTGATGAAGCTATTTAGCCGACTCTTTCTCTGAAAGCCGGTTCCAATCTCACACCAGACACCAGGAGGCTTTATGCCTGAACGCCGCGTATATTGCGGTCTTCGGGTCAGCGGCTGACCTGGTGTTGTGTATCAAACTGCCAGGGTCAACCTAAAGGTCAGTTGTATATGGTCACCATTGCTATTCACCCTTACAGATACGCCTTCAAGACTAGAATGAACCCAGTCAGCAATCACATGAAATGCATCCCTCCTCTTGCATTCATGCATTGCTAATTGACTTAGGCGAGGATTTGAACTAATCAAGTTTGCTGCACAAGAACCATTGGCCAGTCCTAACCTCATTATTTGATAGCAAAACGCTTGTCGGCCCCAATCAAGTGTTTAATTAAAATACGCATCGGCTTCAAGGTGCTTTCTCTTGCCCTCCGTCCCTCCGCGTTTCCACCCTCGATGGAAGCTGCCGCGCTGTCAATAAATAATTTGGCGAGCTAGCTGCGGCTGTTGTTCAGCTGAGAATTTGGACCTTGAGGTGAAAGTTCTTTGTTTTTGTTAGTAAACAGCCCCATGTCGCCCTCTGACCCATCATTCTAATCCTAGATTTAGTACAGCGAGTGAAGACAAGCCAGTGTCATGCTGGTTGTTTTTAAGAGCGGAGGCAGGCGCTATCGGCACTCTGTACCTGCAATGTTTGTCTCGCAAGCCTCTAAGGGGCTTTCAGTGCGGTGTTGATTTAATAGTCTCAAATGAGGTGGTGTATATCTGAGATCTGCTTGCGTGGCTTGTTTTGGGGCGGTTGATGCCTTGTTAAGAGAGCGGCGGCTCTGTGGGGGCGCAGCGTAACGCGGCTAGTAAGCAGAACCGTGGTTGAGGTAAGAGGGTGCATTCGGCTTTGCAATCTTTCTGTTGTGCATCAATCTCGAGTCGGACCACCCAATGAGAGATGTCGATAGCATAAACGGCTTGACAAGCATTAGCGGTGATGAGTGGCTAAACGCAGTCCCCGCTGTTTTGTGAAAAAACGTCCAAAAAGAGTGCTGGAAAAGTTCAGATGATCTATGAAAGAGCAACCTCAGCGATCGAATGAGATTAAAGCAACAAATGTATCAGTTTGAAGTGCTTGGATGTCAGAGGTGACTAATTTATTTCTGTTTGTTCTGAGGCGGAAGATAATGAGACATAAGATACTTCTGTGATGTAAGGAGTTTGTTTTGTCTTTATCTCTATAGGAACATTCTGTTCTGTTTGTCTTTCATATTCATGCATCAACTTTGGCTCAGATAATCCTCCTTAGGAGAGGTAAAACCGACTCAAATGAAACACAAGACATTCTCAGATATTGGAATTTGTTTGTGACGAGCATAGGAAATCCCTTTCTTACTAGATGTTTCATGTTTCGTTGAAGTATCAAATGTCTGAATACAGTAGATGCTTTTGTATCAAAGCTCTGGAAACTTTGAGATTCTCAGAAACGTTATGCTAATGGATCAACTTGGTCTCAGATATTTCTCTTAAAACTCTTAAAGAGTAATGAAACATTTCTGAGAATCACAATCAAGTCTCCAGAGCTCTGAAAATTCTGAGCAAAAACTCAAGAAAGAGATCGCATGATTGTCACACTAAATTCTCAGTTTAAATTGTTTCTCAGAATCATCTCATTTCTCATTTGTGTCAGATCTTTATTTCCCTCAAGGAGATTTATGATAATCTGAGGCAAAGTTGATACTTAAATTATGACAATTGTAATCCCCAGATATTTAACTTTTGAGCAATTTATTTTCCCAGAGATTAAAGCAAGAGATACATCTCACACTAAATTCTCAGTTTGAACTATCTATATTTCAGAATTTCTCATTTGTGTCTATTTTTTTCAAAGTTTGAGAAGCATCTGAGACATAGGATTGGGTACCGATTCGGTAAATTCTAAGCATTCCTAAGAAAAAACGCCTGGGACTATTTGTGTATAAAGTTAGATTTTTCATTGTTCTTTACACATTTTATTTAACAATTACACGTCTTTCAAGCAAAGGCTTTGACAAATATATTTTTTGTTCAAAAACTATTCACTATTGTTGTGTGATGTGTGATTTTAAGAAATAAATGACAAAAATCGAATTTCCGAATTTTTGAAATTCTCTAGTATATTGTATATTTTTCACTCATACTTCCTTTATAAACAAATTACATGCATGCTTATGTTAGCTTAGGGTCTTCTGAATCCATAGATACCAAACACATATGTCATAGTGTTTCATCTCCATTACATATAGTTTACAAGCCCAAATGTAAAAATAGAGAAAACGGACCAAAAAGGGCTTAGTCCACAGAGGGTTAAATGAAGCATTTATGAGAATAACAATCAAGTCTTCAGATCTTTAAAATAGCAACTTCTCAGCAAAAACATTTTCCTAGAAATTAAAGCAAGACAAGAAAGAGATCTCCCATGCTTCTCAAACCAAATTTTCAATTTTGACTCATCATATCCCAGAAGTACATCACATATACTATGGATCTGTTTGTATTTCTCATGGGGGAAATATCTGAGACAAACTTGATTTTTTTCCCTAAAGTCACCGAAATGAACACTTTCAAGCAACTGCACTGTTGTCGCAGGGATCAGACGTGAGGATAGCAAGATAATACCATCTGCAATTAAAATGTTCTAGCATATCAACAGTCATTCGAGCTGTCAGCACATGACTGCATAATGCCGTAGCTTTTGTGCGTGCCCCACCACACCAAGAGGTCTCCCTGACATCCGTCACATCACTAATAATGCCGCTTCAGTCTCCTAATTGCAGGCTTTAATTGTAATAATCATTTACAAGCCTAATTAAACAAAAAAGGAGTCTCATGGAGAAGTGACTTTCAGTTCAAGTAATCAGGCTCAGTTCTGTCAAGAAACTCTGCTAGCATATTATCATTAGCGCTAGCTGTCTAATTGACGAAGGCAGTGCCGTGTGACTCGCTCTGTCTTTTTCTCTCTCTGTCTAAGAAATGAGTTTGTTCCCTGTCGGTGTGGTGGAAAACAACAACCGTATCTTTCTCTATATACAGTATTTCAGGCACAACAGCATTGGTTAATGCTTTTAGAGTAAATTTTGTTGTTACATGTACTCGTTTCGGCTTTTTCTCAAGGCCACTGAAGCACGGTATAGTGGGCTTGTGTTTGGTTACGCACTTCATTCCACCAGGCGTTGGTTGTTTTTCTTCTTATTTATTTGAATCCAATATAAGTGATCAACAAAATATCGATTGAAATTAAGATATCAATTATACAAAACGAAATACTACAAACAAACTTATGAAGTGGTCAAAAATCGTCTCTTGCCATTTTGCCAGTCAATAAATTTCCACGCCCTTTGACGTATTCGATTCTCTATATTTTCTCTCTTAATTAACAGATTGAAGTAAACCAAGACATAACCAAATAATATTATGATGATGTAACAAAATATGAAACCAAATACATTTTTCTTAAATTTCTACAATGTTATCAGCCCCTAATTGTTGCCTTACAATCAATTACAACAAAAAAAAACATTATTTTAGAAGATGGTAAATATATTTATGACAATTTCTGTATCCCTCTTTGTTTTGCTAAAGCATTTCAAGTATATATATATATATATGAAGAGTTCAGATGCAAAAGCCTCTAAATGCCATTTGAAATTTTCTTCTAAAATGACCATTTTTATCAAACTTGTATATTTAAGTTCGGTAATTTCACTTAAATGACAATTAATAGGTAATCTTCACTGCCATTTAAGTGAAATTACTGAACTTAAATATACAAGCTTGATAAAAATGATCATTTTAGAAGAAAATTTCAAATGGCACTTAGAGGCTTTTGCATCTGAACTCTTCATATATATATATATATATCGTGAATGGTGAAGTCCATTATTACTAACAAACGTATTATCATGATAGCCAACGCATTTATAAAATACTTACAAATTTACAATTTACAAAATTTACAAAATACTACAAAATACAAAAGCCAACGCATTTACAAAATACTAACAAACGTATTATCATGATAGCCAACGCATTTATCATCCTCACAAAGAGAAATTTAGCTAAAGATATATATTTAGAATACGTTTGTTAGTATTTCGGCTAACTAATAATGGACTTGTTATGTTGCAGAGGCTATTGACTTCACCATTTCCTTGTCTCTTTCAAAACAGGTTCTTTGTATTTCCGTCCTCATTTGGCTTGATCTGGTGTCTGGCAGCGATTCCGAGATACTTCTCATTAATCGAGTCCAAGCTTTTTAAAGCCTTGGCTTCAGAGATACCGGAATAACAAAACCCCTGTCCTTCTTTTATCGATTACATCTGCCCAAATTTGAGTGGAGTCTCAGGCTGTGCCAGCCCGTAATGTGTGTGCGTGCTTCCAGACAGATCCTGTCAATGTATCCCTGCTGAATGTCACAGTGGGCCCAGCACTCCTCTTGTTTTGTGGCGAGAGGCTGTAAATGAAGCCCCCTGTAGATCGAGCGCATCCCCTCCTGAGCACCTCTGCAGGTTTAGCTGGGCCGGGTCTGGGGTGAAACCCACCCCTGCTTGCCATGCCACCAACACGGGCGCTGCCAGAGCTGCATATGCTCTTTGTCTGAGTTGCTAATGGCTCAGATGCAGTTGTAAACACCCTGCACGACGTGAGGTGATTGTTTTTTCTGGGTTACTCAGCGGCAGTGGCAGGTTCTGCCTTTTCGGGGTACCGCATGTGTCAGAAGAGCAGCTCTGATGTCTGTCCTAACGCGGCGTAGCCGGCCAACAGTGAAAAGAATCAATCTAGCAGCCCTGCATCTGTCCTCCTGTGAAGATCATTTGGCGAGAGCTGTCAGCACTAGTAGCCGTACTGATGGATGCATCTTGCACACTTCATGTTTGTGTCATTCACTCTTGAGGGACACACTCTGAGACGCACGCTCGGTCTCTAATGTCAGGACAGACCTTTGATATGTTAATAATACTCATATGGTCTTTGACTCATTTAATAAGGCCGGGTTTCGCTTTGTCAGGTTTCCTATATCCGCTCCATGACCTGCTCTCTAGAGTTAGATGCGTACGTTATTGACAGAAGCACTGTCTTCAATTATATCCGTTCAGAGAGTGTGATGCACCGTGAATTACCATCAGGGTGATAATACTAATGCAGCGAGCGTACGCCGAGCGGGTGATGGATGTCAGTCTCGAGTGGTGCGCTGGCACAATGCTGACAGAACTCAACAGGGAGCGAGAGGCACACTGGTGGGCGATAGATGCCAGAGACAGTGATGAATGTTGGGAAGGAAATTTCATAAAGGATTGAATGAAGATTGCCCTGGACCTGTACGGATTTTTGTGGCTATTGAAGTATTACTTTTGTGGCAGGTGTGGTTTACAGCGGGTAGTAACACCCATTGTTTATTATAAAAATGTAACATTTCAATTGATATATATGTATATATATATTCATATTGTTGTCAATAATAGTAATTATTGTATAACTGTACATTAAATGTTATTTGTATTAGGATAGGGGTGTAACAATATATGCCACAATATATCTCAATACAAAAATGTCACAATACGTATCATGGATAGTGACAATATGTATCGTGGATAGTGACAATATGTATCGTGGATAGTTCCCCAAAATAAAAATTATTGTGTGAGGAAAAAATTCTCAAAAGTTTTAGTGTCAGTACTACATTAAACTACTATATTCTCACGGGGGTTTCGGATGCCCCACCGCCTGTGATGAGAAGACCAACGCCTGTGAAGAGACGACTCAACGCCTGCGATATGTTATGGGGCTGTTTTGGACATAAACAATATTTATATTTAATAGTTATAAATAAACAATATGAATGTAAGCCAGAGGAGAACTGGCCCCGACTGAGCCTGGGTTCTCCCAAGGTTTTTTTCTCCATCCAATCTGATGGAGTTTTGGTTCCTTGCCACTGTCGCCTTGCTTTTGGCTTGCTTGGCTTGCTTAGTCGGGATTATTTAGGATTATTTAATATTTAACAATATTATCGATCTGTGTTGTACTACTCTCATGTTATCACTGTGAAGCTGCTTTGATACAATCTGTATTGTGAAAAGCGCTATATAAATAAATGTGACTTGACTTGACTATATATAATATTGATTATAATGTATAATAATGCAATGGAGGAATATTTGTGGGTCCTTATAATTCCAAATGACTTATATAACATTAAATATATCTAGTCAGAAAAAGTGCAAGAATATTCGCCTAAAATTTTTCAGCTTCAGAATACTGAAAAACTCAAGTGCTGATGCTAGCTGTAAATAAATCTGGACCTTAAAGGGATACTCCACTTTTTTTTTTTGGAAATAGGCTCATTTTACCACTCCCCCAGAGTTAAACAGTTGGGTTTTACCATTTTCGAATCAATTCAGCTGATTTTTTTTTTTTTTTTTTTTTTTTTTTGATATTTAGAAGAGTTTCAGTAACCAGACAGTTTTTGGTCCCATTGACTTCCATAGTACAGTATATATTTTGTTCCTATATGGAAATCAATGGGACCAGAAACTGTCTGGTTACTGAAATTCTTCTAAATATCAGATAATCGGCTGAATATATTCGCAAACAGTAAAAACCAACTGTTTAACTCTGGGGGAGTGGTAAAATGAGCCTATTTCCAAAAAAAAGTGGAGTATCCCTTTAATATTTTTACATAACTTATTTATGTAGTTCCCCCAAATGTTGAATATTCAGTAGCATTTTTGATGGGCCCCAAAACAATTGAATGAAATTTGTCTCTTAAGTTCATTTTGATGGAACAGGCTTAGCAAATGGCAAGCCACTAATACAAGGAAACCGTGTTCTAAAACCATAAGGTAAAGAAATACGTTTTGTATTAGCTATAAGCCAGAAGCTTACGGCGATTGGTGCAGATCCATCCAGTCAAATAAAAAATGTGCCACATTTGCCTCTCACTATGCTGGCTGGAAGTACGAAATGAGACCCAAAGACAGCCACGGCTCATTACCGGAATATTTTCATGAGTTTCTCTTCGACATCGTCGCAGAAGGGTACTGTCAGAGCGGCTGGATTAAATGAGGCGAATTGAACCGCGCGTGTTTTCCTTCACGTTTTTCTACAAAGTGAGGGCCTATTATTTCTTGCGGTGGTGTTTTAGGGTTCCTTTGCTAGACCTCATCTACCTCCCCCTTGCCTGTCCTGGAGGAGGGAAAGAAATTGGGACATGTCTCTATCATACAACCGCTTCATGATCTGTTGAGTGAATCGGAGTATGGGGCATCAGTTGAGTCCGCAAAATTGGTTTTTCACAAGTCCGCAGTGGGATCGCGGCTGAATGGAAGATTCTTGTTTATGATATGACTGGTACCAGACTGAGCCACCTGAGCCATCGTGGTGTTTCCCCCCTTCTCCCCCAAACCTGGCCAGCCGATCACGCTGAGCATACGCCTGCAGAGCAGCCAAGAGAGCAGTGGGGTGCATCCAAACCCGCCATCTGTATATACACACACGCATGCAACACACAAACACACACGCTTTTTTTTCTTTTCTTTTTTGCATTGGCAGACAAAGAGCCATGGAAAGGGGTATAAACCACAAAACACAGTTTGTGCTGAAATCAAGTGTGGAATTTTGATGTCTTTTGTCTTCGGCTAACAAAAGAAGCCCTCATGCAGTCACACTGTGACACTCTCTAATTTCACATAATCAAACCTGGATTATTATGCAGCCCCGGGTCAGAGCGACCCACTGTCTGGCTGCTTTCTTGAAATCAATAAGGCTCCTATCATCTCCCCTGCTGCTATACACCACTGCTTGAACGTGTGTGTGTGTGTGTGTGTGTGAGGGAGACGACCCTCAGCCTGTTGCTCTGAGCTTTGACAGCTGAATTATTCACTCCTCACTCAGACAGTAGCTCAGCTTCTGCCTGCTGTCAGTTCGAACTGAATGATCAGTTTAGAGACCGCGGGACTGGTGCTCTGAGATCTGGATTTAATACTAGCCACTGTTGTGTTTTATTAAAACCTCTCCGTCTTTTTTCTACTCAATCAATGGGAATCGCATCAACGAAATTACTGGTGGCTATATTAGATGACGTGCTTGATTCCTAAAGTATTGTTTTGTGTCTGAATGTGGAGTTACAGATGGAGGAGGGTAATGACATTTATTGGTCTCATCAGTTAGCTTATCTGACAGTTGGGTTTTGACCAGGACCATGAGCTAATGCCCCCTACCTAGAGAAAGTTCAAGACCTGTTCCCGCCTGGCACATTGTTGAGGGGGTGTCAGGGGCTAATTGACAGGCTGACGGACAGACAGGTTACAGGGCTTTACCGGCGTCTCCCTGAGGGGGCTCCAGGCCCTCCCGACAGCTGCGCCCGGGCGCTGCGCTCCGCGAAGAGGCAAACGTAGGCCGCCTGTGCACCTTCCTCTCATTAGTGTCACAGTATGCGGATACTACTGTTGTCAGGTGAGGCGGTGTGGATCACTATTTTGTCAGCTCTGACAGAGATTTTGTACATCTGTGCGAGTCATGGTGGAATAATGTGGCAAACACACACACACACATGCACGCGCGGCCCCACTCCTCACCGGCCCCGTTGAGAGGATTTCAGTCATACATTATTGATGTACTCCCTCTCTATCGACTGGCTGCAGTTTCCAGCTCCCTATCTCAGGTCCAGTCTACCTCTCTATTACTCCACTCCTCCTTTGTCTCTCTCGCTGTCTGTCTCGCTAACCCTTTTACAACCCGCATGCATTTCCCGTAAACTCTACCTCAGTTCACTGAAAGTGCGTTCATCTTTTGTGTGCTATCTGAAATTTTACAACTGCTGTTGGCAAAATATGAAATCAAATGCGATAATTCAACCCAAAATGAAATTGTCATCATTTACTCATTCTTATGTTGTAGAAACCTGTGGGGATGAAACAATGTTTTTTTTTTCTTTCTTTTTTCATAAAATGAAAGTGTTGTTTTTGACCCAATTGACTTTCACTGCGTAAACAAAAACTCTTCAAAATATTATTGTATTTTGTAGTCATACAGATTTACAACTTAAGAGTGGATAAATGATGTCAGAATGTTAATTTTTGGGTGAACTATCCCTTTAATAAAAGTGTTTTGTCGTTATAAATTGTTTTGCGTAAATTGCAAGTTGACTGAAGTAAGCTAAATGCTAACCAGCTAATCATCATAAAATGAAAGTGTTGTTTTTGATTTTCAACAACATAAGTGTGGATAAATAATGACAGAATGTTCATTTTTGGATGAACTATCCCTTTAATAAAAGTGTTTTGTCTTTATAAATTGTTTTGTGTAAGTTGCAAGTTGACTGAAGCTAAATGCTAACCATCATAAAATGACAGCGTTGTTTTTGACCCAATTGACTTTCACTGCGTAAACAAAAACTCTTCAAAATATTATTGTATTTTGTCGTCATACAGATTTTCAACAACATAAGGGTGGATAAATGATGAGAGAATGTTCAATTTTGGATGAAAAGTGTTTTGTCTTTATAAATCGTTTTGTGTAAATTGCAAGTTGACAAGTAAGCTAAATGCTAACCAGCTAAACCTTTAGCATTTTAATCATGGTTATTTAGTTAAAGAGTATGTTACCTGAGTAGTAAAGCTGTCTAAATAATATTTTTGTGGGGTTTTACTGAGCAACTGAGCATGAGATCTGTGACGTTCCTCCACTGTGAGACCCATGTACGTGTCGGCTTTCCGATGTGCATTCACAGTAGGAACACGTCGCTTAAAGAAGTTGTGTCTGTACGTTGAATGAGATTTAACATGGTAGAGGCTTGCAGAAGCTTTTTATAGCAGACTTGCATAGCCCCTCTGGTGCTAAAGCGTCGAGATGTTTCAGTCGAGCTAAATCTACACGTTCAGGCCAAATCCGTTACACAAATAGCTCTGATGGGAAAGAAACGGTTCGCTGAGGAGGCTCAAAGCTCTGTTCAAACACGGAGGTTAAGAGCCTTCACATTTCATCTAAAACACAATCAGACAGGATGTATCACACCGAAATAACCATTGATTTTTGGCTAACAACTCTCTAATGCTTTTTGAAATCCGCCTTGTTCCGGAAATAGTCTAAAGCTAAGCTAATACTAATACTGTTGCTGTGTAATGTTGTTAGCTAGCTAGCTGGGAGGTTATCTCATTTTGATTTATTTGTATTATTCTGTCGGACAGTAAAAAGTCCATATGACATTTAAGTTCTGAGTGGAGAGGGATTTCAAAGGTCACCCCATGAGCACACATGCTGCGCTTTTGCCTTTAATATAGTTCCTAATCAGTTGTGCTATTCTGCTGCGTCTATATTTTAACCGTAAAACATGTTTCTTACATTTTCTGATGAAAATGTTAGTGCCTGTCCACGCAATACTCGCAACCATGATGCTAGATTGCTTTGACTGCGTGTTAGCGCTTTGCTATGCTAATCTGAAGGATTCTTAGCATGTTGCTAAGGGTGTTATGAGTGATTGCTTGCTAAAAGTAAAAATCCCATTCATTGTCTCCATAGGAGGCTTGATTTCAAACTATAACTTCTAAACCTTTAAAGACAGACCCACAATAAGGTTGATAATTGATGGGATATAATATTGCTGAAGCAATCAGCCTGCATTAGCCTATTTTCACTTTTTTTTTTTTTAAATAATCACGTTCAACAGCAGAATTCCTGATGAAAAACTCCATAACCCATAATTATGCAAACAAATATCCACTAATCATTAGAATTGCATCAAGGTAATCACACCAAAAAAATCAGTTCTCGATGAGTGCCTAAAATATAAATATATTTATCTTTAAAAATCATTAGCTATATATTTATCCATTGGTTTTATTCAGATTGGTATTATAATTAATACCAATATATGCAATATATGGTATTGTAATTATTTACCATCAAGTAGGCTACACCTGTGTTTTTGTATGATTTTCAGTTAACTCTAATCTTGTGATTTACCTTGTAGCTGGTTGGCGTCTAACTCTTAAAGACTTTAAAATCCATATGTGAAAAAATACTTCTGAAACTAAGATTGCTGAAAAACTGTGTGGGCGCTATGATACTCGATTTAGGAAAGCTCTGGTACCTAGATATGACTTAGTTCCCTCTATTAACAAAGTTAGCTGGTATGTTAGCTTAGCTAGTAGAGTATACTGCTAGCAAAGCGAACATTTATAGGTTCATTTCTCAAATCTTTTCTCAAAATCGTGAGTCCAATGACTTGAAAAGTAATAGAAGCCTATACATCTCTTTGATAAACATTACAAGTTAAGGTATGATTCTCATTCATCAACACTAAATATGAGCAGTGATAATAGTGATGCTTGCTATAGCCAGTGTCTTCATGTACTTTGATGAACTTATCTAGTCTCTCTCGCTCGCTCACTCTATCACTCTATCATGTCATCTTTCTCCTACAGAACGTTGGAGTCTTGCTGAGAGGCCTCTTCGTGCAAACAAGAATGCTTTGATTGAGTTTTCAACTCCCACACACACACACTCACATGCGTCCGTGAGTGTTAGTGAGATGTCAGTGAAAAGGGCTGGAAGAGTTGTGCAAACAAAGCAATTGTACATGTGTGTGTGTAGTAACTTACACTTCACACGTGTGAGTGTTTTATTGCGCTGCAGTTCGAGTGGGTTTGCTGATTATATAATAGGGCTTGGCGTTGGGACGAATTGTGTGTCTGGCAGGTTTGGCTGGTTAGCATGACCTTGTTAGCCCCCATGTGCTAAATGTGGCGGCAAATAGCATTTACCTTCACTGATTAGTGTGTTTATCTGTGCAGATGTGTGTGTTGGTTGGTATCTCTGCTGGGATTAGAGGGGTCAGATTCCACAGAGACACTGCGCAGGACGGATACGAGTCAGTCAATTGGTGCCCTCAGCTTAGCCAAGTGTGTTTGACTTGACTTTGTGTAAATTGAGTGTCTAAATGTAAAAAAAAGAACCATGAAGAAATCAAAATTTGAGTTAATAATTTTTATCACATGTTGATTAGCTTTGAAACTTGCTATATGCTAGTGCACCGCTAAACATTGATAAAATTAATATAATTCTCTTTTAGCGTAAGACTTTTTATGTTTTTGAAAGAAGTCTCTTATGGTCCAAAATACAGTTGCTGCTCAAGAAACATTTATTATTAATGTTGAAAACAATGCTACTATTATTAGTATTTCTATTATTATTAATATATTTGTGCAGAATTTGTTTTCTGTGAATCTTTGATGAATAGAAAGTTCAAAAGAACAGCAGAATTTGCAAAAGAAATCGTTTGTAACATTTTAATCGTTTCACTTTTGATCAATTTCATGCATCTTTATAAAGTTTCCATGTATTTTAAAAACTGTTCTGCCCGCAGAATTGTAATTTTTTAAAATAAACATTTACATATTCCAAGTCCTCTAATAATACAGAGCAAAAGCATTGCTGATGTTATCCTGCTCCACAGAATTTTGTCAAATCAGATATGATAAGTCTCGCTCAAATATCCTCTTTCAAAAGTAAATATGTCAATATAAAAATAAAACGCTGTTGAAGCTTTTCAAGGTCTTTAATTAATTATGGAAGTGTTTATGTTAATTTCCCTGTGCGTATTTAAGGAATATGTATGATTTATGCGCGTGGGCGGATAATGAATCACACATACACACACGAACATGCTGTTTTTCTCTGATTTTCCACGAGCGCCGATGGAGTTATGTGTCAGTGAGATTATTGCACTCTGTGTGTGTGTGTGTGTGTGTCAGAGGGGACGTGATCGATGGATCTCATTGCTGTGGGTGCAGTGCTCAGTATCTCACATTAAAAATGAATGTGTGTGTGGCAGCGTGTCCCAGAGGTACCAGCTGTTTACGGCCCACTCCAGGAAAGGGGTAGGGGGTCAATGCCTGGACTGGTCTCTATGGCAACCGCGATGTGGATTTCATGAGCGTTTTGAGTGTGCATGTGTTTGTACGTGAACATCTGGATACAGTATTTGTACATGAGCGGCTTCTGGATTTCAGCTCAGATGGAAAGCCCACCCTTCTTGGACCTTCTGTTCTGTACTGCACACAGAATGATGAGCTTTCATACAAAAAAGGAGTCAGTGTGGATGTGTTGGTTTTAATCAGTCTGTGTTTATTTTGATTGAGTCATATTTAGTTCCAAGGCTGCAGAAATGAGGCTTTTGTATTGAGAGATGTTCATTTCATGCCTTGTCATTCGATGTTTACACTACAGTTTAAAAGTTTGGGGTTGGTTATATTTTTATGTTATCATATGCTCACCTAGGCTAAGTAAAAATACAGTAAAAGATAAAGTACAAAATTTGTGTCCTGACAACAATAAACACTCTCTCTTTTGTTTTTAAGTTCCAAGACATTTTTGATCTGTCTTTAATCCAAAATCCATTGGAATTTAACATCACTCACTATGCATATTTTTCAGACAGTTTTATTCCTGCCTTTCAGCAGTTCTTGGCCAGAACAAGCTGTGATGTTGATCAGACTGTTCTGTATGCTGATAATCAAGTCTGGCTAAACAAGAACAGGATTTCCTTTCCCCTCAGTTTACCCTCATATACTTTCAGTCTCATTCTAACCCCTGTTCTCTCCATGTTTCTACTCTTAATCATTTACCTCAGACCCTTCATCTCTTTCATTCTATATCACTCTCTCCATTCGTCAGACAGGTGCATGAGACAGCGAGGGTGTTCTGAGGACTATGGAAAAGAGAACTAATGAACTAATAGCTCATACTGTCCCAAGCACAGGTCTAAGATCAGCCGTTGGGTTGTAATTATAGCGTTTGGGGTCTGGATTACAGGAGCTGAGGTTCTTTAGAGGTTACAAGCTTGACTTGGAGGAGTGTTGTTTTTGAATAAGACAAGAATTCGGTGCCAACTGTCTTCTTTTCTTCTAAATGTCTTGTCTCCAGGCGATTCTTGGCCAGCTTTAGAGCGAGTGGAAAATATCGTATTGAAGCCAGATAGAGATTAGCAGATAGCATCCTGGAAGCATTTTAAGCTGTGGAAGAATTACCGAGCTCAAGAGGAAATTAGGAGTTGGCGCGCACCCTGTCCTACTATGAGTTTGGGCTGAACCCAGAATTCCTCACTAATCTAACTACAGTTGTCTTTTAAGCCAATTGGCTGTTATTAATACTTTACGTTCACAAGTGCAAGTGGAGATTAATGGCGTTTGTGGTGCATTCGGATGTTTTTTTTCGAGGATTTTGTTTTAAGGTTGTGAGACCACTTCTTTGGAAGTTTTATTTCTTTTTTAGAATGTTCTCATCATTTAGCATAATTTTTTGGATTGCATCTGCCACTTAGTGAAATAGCCAATGGAGATACAAACATCATTTAAATGCTGTAAACTCATCATATTTTCCCATATATACACTATATACACATATATATATATATATATATATATATATATATATATATATAAAATGCTGGGTTGTTTCAACCCAAATTTGGGTCAAATATGGACAAACACAGCCATTGGGTTAATTTTTTTAATTACATTATTAACCCAACGTTTGGGCTTGTCATATTTGATCCAAAGTTGGGTTAAAACAACCGAGCATTTACACTCCAAAAAAATGCTGGGTTGTTTCAACCCAAATTTGGGTCAAATATGGACAAACCCAAATGTTGGGTTAAAAATGTCATTTAAAATGTTAACCCAACTTCAAATTTCACTTTCAACTGTACATTTTTAATTACATTTTCACCCAACATTTGGGTTTGTCCATATTTAAAACAACCCAGCATTTTTTAGAGGGTATAATTATCTTTGCAATTTTAAGTTTATATATATATATATATATATATATATATATGGCAGCAGATAATAAATGGCAGCATTATTGACCGTTGGGCATATATTTCTATGCAGAAACCGTGTATAAATGTGCAAATATTTACATTGACGCATTTTGTCAACAGGTCAGTTGCACGCACAGTAAATACCCAGAAACTGAAGCATAAATTGAACACTACCTCATGTTAGAGGTCAACTTGCACGCCTTTTAGTCATCCAAAAAATAATCAGAAAAAGATAAGGCAATTTGAATATTTGATGTCGGTAAGTACCTTTAATAGAATGAACTTGTTGCGTGATAGCTGTAAACAGCCAATTTGCTAAAAGACTATTTAACACCACAGTAAAATAGTTATCAATTAATTTTTTGAACATCGCTGCCTTTTATCATTTTGCTGTTGCCGCGGCTTGCATCATGCCTAACAACATCCCTTCACTGTGGTCAATTCACTGTAACGTATGATCTTGCGTAACACTTAATATTTTGTTCTGTTGCAAACTAATTAAAGTGAAAATCTATCCAAATGAAAACCACGTTGTTATGTTCTGTGGTTAAACTCCAGTTTTAATGAGAAAACATTCAAACGCACACACACACAATCACAAGCTCCTCGCAGTGGGAGAACAGGCTTCATTGTGCGTCCCACTGTGTTGACTGACTAAAGCATGTGCTGGTCAACAGCTGCTCCAGTGGCCTGCCCGCTACCCCCATAACACCTTTATCCCTCTCACTCTTTCTGTCTGAAAGTCTCACTGTCTCCATCTTCTCCTTTGACGTGGTCCTGCCAAGTGTGCAGACGAGGACGGGCACCTGCGGCAGCTGTGTCACCCTGCAGTTCAGCTGTCCCATCTCTGATCCCTCCGTCAGCATTTGACACTGTTGCAGATCTTCCTTACGTGGCTGGCATCACTAGGACTATTGTTCATGGTTACAGGGATAGTTCACTTACAAAATTAAAATCCTGTCATAATTTACTCATGTTGTTCTTTTTTTTCTGTAGAACATAAAAGAAGATATTTTGAAATAATAATAATTGGTCTATACAGTAAAATTAAATGTGGTTCAATCAATGTAGTTTTGATTAAATTTTTAATTTGAGGCTAGGATTCTTGTCATAATATGTTAAATTGTGCAAAAAATATTTTCTAAAAAACTTTACAACACAAGTAAGCCTATATATATATATATATATATATATATATATATATAATTTTATTTATTTTTTTCCTGAGGTTCATGAATTGTATCTATTTTAGATTGGATATGCCATTATAGGGTATGACTTTAAAAGTGGTACAACGTTAAACATGTATATAGCCTGTATAACATATATATATATATATATATATATATATATATATATATATATACAATACAGGTCAAAAGTTTGGAAACATTACTATTTTTATGTATTTGAAAGAAGTTTCTTATACTCACCATTGTTGCATTATTTGATCAAAAAGACAGGGAAAAAAACAGATTTCTATTTTAAATAAATGCTGTTCTTTTTTAATGTTTATTCATCAATGAATCTTGACAAAATTAACACAGGGTTAATAAAAAATAATAATACTGCACAACCGTTTCCAATTATTAATATTATTATTATTATTATTAATATTATTTCCTTTATTTTTCCAGGAAGGTCCCATTGAGATTAAAAGAAATCTCTTCCTCCAATATTGATAATAATAAAAACCAATCATATCAGAATGATCTGGAAAATATTAAAATAGCCATTATTTTAAATTTTAATCATATTTCATTTTATTTTAAAATAAATTTGTAAACCAAAACCATTATTTTAAATTTTAATCGTATTTTATTTTGCAATATTACTGGTTTCTTTTTAGATTTTTAGACTTAGATTTTTGTCTGATAAAACTGGTGAAGAAATCCCATAGACTTACATTGAAGTAGGAACCCAAGCCATATCCAGGGGGCAGAATATCAGAGACTTGGTGGTGGGCTCTTTTAAATACTTAAAAATATCCCAAATGCCCTAGCAACCACTCCGAGCACCTTAGCAACTGCATAGTAATGGCCTGGCAGCTATTCAAAATCGCATTGTGGAGGGTTTGTACTTCTTACATATTTATTCATTCAATACAAACACTTTTTCCATCTCAGTGTTGCTCCAGAAAAGGCATTTGGTGACCATTGGACACAAGACAACATCATCTGGTCTCTGTGAGTCTAATGTTGGTCTGGCTCTAAGTCAGTGTTGTGTAACATTGAGACTTATTGCCCATGTTGAACCAGCGTCGTATGGCCGCTGTTGCTTTGTGAGCAGAGCCCCTGGTGGGCTTGTTTGTCGTCAGGCTGATGTGCTGGACTCATTACTTTTGACCACCTGTTTGTCCTGGGGCAACGAGTGAGTGAAAAATAAAGAGAAAAGAGGGAGGGGGAGCTGGGTGAAAATGAAAAAGGGAAAAGGACGGATCCTTGTGGGACGCCTCTCGCTTTTTGCCATGAAGTCACACCGTATGTATACACACAACTGTGCACGTGTGTGATCACAGCCATGTGTCGGTGGAAACAATGCTGGTAGCGGGAGGTTGAATGAGTGTCTTTGTTGTGGAGCTGTGTGTCGCAGGGACAGGTGGATGGCCACCCCCTTCAGACCCCGCCGCTCACACATTAATGACATTTAACCACGGCTATACAGCGCACACACACACACACTCAGCGGGAACCCTGCATGTTTCTCCACCCCTCTAACTAAACACACACTGTGTGCCCACTCATCCATCTTAAAACTGTCTCTCACTTCATCCTACCCTTTGACCCCATCACGAATGTCAGAATAAAGAAAACACAAGGACTAACCGTCGAAAAGCTTGATGCTGGGCCCAAATTCTCAAATTTTGTTTGGGTTTAGAAATAATGGATGAAGTTGAGGCTTTGGTTTGGTTCTTCCTCTGCACCACACCTGACTACATGAAACCATCCAGTCTTTTCTGTCAGATATGGAAAGAAAAAATGCTATTCGTCCCAAAATCCTCAGTGATTTCACACTCTCCTGTCCTGTTTGTGTGTGTGTTAATAGGATGCAGGTGCACCCTAGAAAAAAAATCCCCTCAGTGACAAGGGAGCACATCACAGACTCCAGCGCTGGCAATGAAAGCAAATCCCTGAAAATACATCAATAGATAAAAGAGATATTACAGGCACAGGCACAAATCACAGAGCTGTGGCCCGGTCATCACAGCGACGCTATCCCAGCATGCCAAGTGGGCAGCAGAAGGCTGTGTGAGTGCAGTGGAGAGGGGCATTGTGGGTCAGCAGGCAAAGCAAAGCAAAGCTTGAGTCTGTTGTAGTGGGCATGTGTGAGTGTGTATCTGGTTAGCACTCATCTCTGCGGTATTACGGGTGTGTTTGATTGTCTAGGTGTGTGTGTGTGAGAGAGAGAGAGAGAGCAAATGTTTGCCAGAGACACTAATGTTGGGTTTTGAGAAATGAAACGTTTGTTGTATTTGTGTATACAGTATGTGTCTTCATTTGTGAAACAATGTATAACTGTTTGATTATCGTCGGTGTATGAATGAGTGTGTGAATGGGTGAATGTTAGGCAATATGTAAAGCGCTTTGGTGGCCATTGGGTTTGTGAAAGCGCTATATAAATGCAGTCCATTTACCATAATTGAACTAAATATTTATTTTTAATGTTTCAAAGAAAGTTAAAAAAATTATATATATATATATATATATAATTAAAAAAAAATTTCATTCACACACCCATGCATACACCGACGATAAAACAACAAAAATTGTTTAAAATGTTGTTTAAATAATATTATTATTTAAACAACATTTTAAACAATTTTTGTTGTTTTAATTCATATATATATATATATATATTTTTTTTTTCATAGTAGTAGTAGTATATGATTATTATTATTATTGTGCAAGTGCAGAAATATTATTGTCACTATTCAATTCAGTTTAGAATAGTTTTCATCGACTTTTAGTATGTTTTCATACTTTGTTCAGATTTCCCGCCACTCGTTAGTTTCTATGGTTACTGTCATCAGTTAGTTGGGTTCAGCTGTGTCTAGTTTATCTCCTTGTTATGTTTAGTATGTCACATTGTAACCTGAGTTTCCTTTCCCATCACCGTTATGCCTACATGTGTGTATATTTGCCCTTGGCTGTTTGGATAACTACATATTGGATTATATTAAGTAAACCTTGTGTCTGAATCTTCATCTTCTGTACGCATGTTGTGCACTTCCGTAACAGTATGGGTATGAGTTAGTCTATAGTATTTATAATTAGTTCTATTTAAAGACAGAAGTTATCCTCATTTAGATAGCAACTGTATACATTTTTGTTGTGAAATGGATCGATTTTTAGCAGTTTACAGTGTTACAATGAATATTATGTATATAGATCTTAAAGTACATATTTCCTACTGTATGTTTGAGCAGGTGTGTGTGTGTGTGTGTATTCTTGTTTAAAGGAGTATTTGACTTTTTTTAAAAAAAAAAACTTTTGCTGATAATTTAGTCACCCCCATGTCATCCAAGATGTCCATGTCTTTCTTTCTTCAGTCGAAACGAAATTAAGGTTTTTGATGAAAACATTCCAGGATTTTTCTCCATATAATGGACTTCAATGGGAACCAAACGGTTCAAGGAACACGTGTATCAAAATGAACAAATCTTTTTCCGAGTCAATTTGTTCATTTCGTTTGTTGAATGAACCAAATGACTCGAAAAAAGATTTGTTCATTTTGATAAACGAGTTCGAACAGGAGAGTCACGAACGCTCATCACAGAACAGAGCAAGGCGACCATTTGAGCTTTTAAAAATTAAACTTTGTTTTTTTTTTTGTTTTTTTTTAAACGAGCAATTCTTTCGCTTGATAAGACCCTTATTCATCGTCTGGAATTGTTTAAAGCCCTTTGAACAGTTTGCACTGAAACTGTCTTTTTGACCTTGAATCGTTTGGTTCCCATTGAAGTCCATTATATGGAGAAAAAATCCTGGAACGTTTTCATCAAAAACCTTAATTTCTTTTCGACTGAAGAAAGAAAGACGTGGACATCTTGGATGACATGGAGGTGAGTAAATTATCAGCAAAGGTTTTTTAAAAAGTGAACTACTCCTTTAACCTACATTGAGAGGCCAAATTTTTAAACAATTTCTTGGAAAACCGCTTCTAAATCATGCCATTTCTATGATGGGTAGGTTTAGGTGTAGGGTTAGTGTTAAAATATTGCACAGTATAAAAACACGTCTTTGTAAAGTCTACGATAAGATATAAAAAACTCATTTGTGTGTGTGTTCGTGTTCATATAGCTAGTTGAACAGATGCACTGGGCGACACAGAAGAGCAGTGTGTGTCGATGGTATTCCTCTTAGTTGCAGTAGCAGCTGTTTGGGTCCTGTTTCCTCTGTTCTGTCCGTTTCTGTTCTGTTAGCATAAACACACACGCACTCAGTACAGGTTTTACCAACAAACGCAATCGTGTTTGTCTTTGACTTTTGCATTTCAAAGGAAACACATGTATACATTAACACCCAGACGTTCTTGTCCATATACACAACTGTCACCGACATGAAAACACAAATGCGATCTCACTTTCATCTCGCACGGAGATCAAATAGAAACCCTGAGGCATTAATGACCTGACATCTCAATTTTAAGTCGTCTGCTTCTTGGAAGAAATAGACCTTGTGGTTAAAATGTTTGATAGCAAAATTTTGCAATAAAACATTGTTAATCCCGTTAAGAACTGAAATATTTCTCATTTTCTTCCAGGATCATTTTATCTTGGCAAAATAATTTAACCTGCCTATTTTTATTGCTCCTAAAGACTTATAGAAGAAACATCTGAGAGATGTTAATACAAGAGCAATATCTGAGCAACCAAATGTTCCTCTGGGAGTCAATGTGGTGATGGTTTCCTGCTGTTCACATTAATCTGGATTCTTCTGTTTCCTGCTTCACTTTTCCCTCCTCTTCCATGTCCATCATAATCTCAAAATAAAATGGGTTGAGGACTGATGACGTAAAATGTTACCTCAATATCATATAACCATCAAATGGACTGATAGAGCTTGTATTGAATGAATATCCTCCGTTTGTTCTTTGTTTTAAAACCTTATTTTCTTTGTTGTATAGGTCACACGGGTGCCGATCGAGTCGTGTGAGCAGTACGGCACATGCGGAGAGTGTTTGAGCTCAGGAGATCCTCACTGTGGCTGGTGTGTGCTGCATAACATGTAAGTTACCGCTTTTTATTTTGTGGTAAAGCAATGCATTTTGTGTATTTGAAGACTAAAATCTCCATAACTCTTGAAATATATCCTGAAAAGTCTAGGAAAGATCACAGGGATCATTCTTATATGGCACAGAGGTTGTTTGCCCTCTGGTGGTGGACTAGTGCAACTGCATCCAGATGTGTATATCTCTCAATGCAGAATCCTCTCAGATGCTTTTAAATATTGTATTGAATGTTGCTAGAACAGCACAGAGTTCGTCATCTTTTAGTGGTTTTGCTGTTGTGTAAACCCTCCGCCGCCATCATTACCGTAATGGCGGGTGCACCTCCCTTGGGAAAGTGCACTTAAAGTAATTTACATGACTCCCGACAGGACAGGGACAAATAATTGGCGAAGCGAGTGGTATTTGTGCCTCTCCGTTCAGCATGGGGCTGTTTTGTTTTTTTTTTTTTCGTCGCAGCGTGTCGTCAGCACGGCAGGATTACATTCCTCCATCAGTCCTCTGGGGCTTTCTGCTGTATTAAAGCTCATGTCACACAGACACCATTCCAATCTCAAACATACCATGCTGTGCAGACAAGCTTATGTATTTATTAATTCACCGGCAAAAACTACTGAAAGTATCATGCTACTGTAACTGTACCTTGGCATTATTTTGAAATTAACTAGTTTTAAAGGTGTCATGACTTGGATTATTAAAATTATTTTAATTTGTTATTTTGAGGTTCACTTATTGAAAATTACATTTTTCGCTTAAAAAACAATTCTAAATATGAAAGAAAAAAACTCTGTCTGAAATGATCCGTTTTTAAGAGGCGGCTCCTTTAAGGCATTTTACGATTGGCTAACATTGCATCAATGCCCACTCGATCCGCGACTTAAAAACTAAACCATCTTGTTCCTGATGCTCGTACTCCTCTGAAGTCTCTAGAAAAAATAGCAAATGCGCTGTTTAAGCGGGACGCACCAAAGCGATTGTTCTTTTCGGTCTTCTGTTTGTCCGGTTATGAATCAAATGTGTGGAGTATGTCAGAAACTGAACTGATCTATATACTGTATCCAGTGTACACAGCGTCAGTGATTATAATGGGTCTGTTTGCTTTTGCCTCACATCTGGTGAGCGATGATGTAAAACTAAAACTGGAGGCAGACATGTCCAGAAGCATTTGCCCGTGTGACGTCACAAAGACCTCTTATATGTCAAAACATTTGCAAATTTGATTGTCATCAACCTTTAAAATATCACATGTCAAGACCCCTTTAAAATATTAGATATTATTTTTTAAGCATTTTAATTTGATGCTTAAAGTATTTAATATTTATTTTAAAATTATTTAAAATAATTATTTTTATTTATTTGTTTGCATCTTATTTTATTACATATTTTAAAATAAATATTACAAAATATAATACTATATTTAAATATAGTATATTATATACATATATATATATATATATATATATAATTTTTTTTAAATATTAAATATAAATATTTTTATTGCTTTATTTTTTTATTTTTTGAGCAACCAATTTGGTTTTTAAGCATTTTAATTTGATGCTTAAGTTATTTAATATTTATTTTAAAATTATTTAAAATATTTATTTGTTTGCATATTATTTTATTACATATTTAAAAATAAATATTACAAAATATAGTACTATATTTAAATATAGTATTTCATATATATATATATATATATATATATATATATAAATTTAAATAAATATTAAATATAAATATTTTTATTGCTTTATTTTTTTATTTTTTGAGCAACCAATTTGGTGTGTCGGTATGTTAATCATTCAGTACCATGGTATATTTCAGATTCTCTCGTTTTCTCTCTCCTCTCTCTGCTAGTATTCCCCTACAGCGAGTGCTTTTTCACAGTCAGTGTTCTCTTAATGAAATTAACATCTCTCTCCCCTGCTCGCTATAATTCCAGCTCCACACACATATTTGCTCATTTCTCACTCCTCACGGCCCCTATGGAGTCCGTCCTTCCATGTCTGATAGAGCGGCAGACAGAGAGTGAGAGAGAGAGAGAGATTGCTGACACCTACTACTATGCTTTCATTAGTCTTCTAGCCTCTCCTCCACTGCACTGTTTTTATCCTCCTTAGCATTTACTATGTAATAAAGGTTTTTAAATTGATATCTGTTCATCATGAGAGACCCTTTTAAATCAAGAACCTTTTGTTTGTGTGTTTGTGTGTGTGGGTGTGTGTGTGGGTGGGGGGGGGGGGGGTCTTGAAGGTGCTATTATGGGAGATTAGATAAGACATCTTGATTGGACATTTAAGTTTCAACACACTGGCTTCAGGGTTCATTAAATCACCAGAACAGAGTATTGTAATGTAAAATAACGGTTTACTGTTTTAATATATTCGAGTGTATCTTATATACAATGTCATTTAATCCTGTGATGGCAAAAATGAATTTTCAGCGTCATAACTCTTAAGTGTCACATGATCCTCAAGAAGCATTTCTTATCATTATCAATGTTGAAAACAGTTGTGCTGCTTAAGTCTTTGTGGAAACCTTTTTCTTTGATGAATAGAAAGTTAAAAAAGCAGCATTTAATATATATATATATATATATATATATATATATATATATATATATATATATATATATATTCTATGACATTGTCAATATCTGCACTGTCAATTTTGATCAGTTTAATGCATCCTTCCTGAAAAAAACATCCATCCCTTAAAGGGATACTCCACTTTTTGGGGAATTTTACCACTCTTCCAGAGTTAAACAGTTGAGTTTTACTGTTTTAGAATCCATTCAGATAGTAAGAAGAATATGAGTAACCAGACAGTTTCTGGTCTCATTGACTTCCATAGTATATTTTTTTCTATGGAAGTCAATGAGACCAGAAACTGTCTGGTTACTGATATTCTTCTAAATATCAGAAAATCGGCTGAATGGATTCGAAAACAGTACAACTCAACTGTTTAACTCTGGGGGAGTTGTAAAATGAGCCTATTTCCAAAAAAAGTGGAGTATCCCTTTAAATTAAAATTGGATTGACCCAAAGCTTTTAAACGGTTGTTTGTTTGTTTATTGTGCTGCTTGTGTACGCTCAATCTTGCTTCACGAATATTTCATTTTTTACTGTAAAAAAGTTATTTTTGTACAGCATTATTCTGCTCCTAGTAGGAGAGAGATGGTCTGTATTCACACCTCTGCTCAGAATAGTGCAATTTGCCAAAGTCCCTCTAATTATGAGCAGCTGCTGTGCACCACATGATTGAAAAGAGAAAGAAATGAACGTTTTTGAGCAAATGAGGAATCACTACCGTAATTCTGCTGGTGTTTAGACTATGAAGGCAAACAGCATCTGTCTGATATCGGTCTCTCCGGCAATGGTATCAGACCCAGAGACGTCTCTCATGGCCCAGTTTGACTGCCTTCATGACCCTGAAACTGGGAGGGGACTAAAAAAAAGGAGGAGCGAGAGTCAGATTTAGGAGGACTAATCTCCTTGGCCTTGGAGAACACTAATCCTGGAGATGATCTGATTGGCTGAACTCATTTGAGGTCAAAGGCTGTTTTAATATCAGTGATCCAGTTGCTCAGCGGAGATCATTCCTACGGATCCATAATTGCTTTTAGGATTTAACTCATTATAGGGAGAAAGAGGGAGCTGGGGATTCCAAGTACTGATCAATGTTTAAGGGCGGAATGTAAGCGTATTTAACATTATGCAATACATGAGCGTCTGCAGTGTGTGAGCTCTCGGCTTGGGTCTTGTTTGCATGGCTGTGGCTGGCGTTCCAGGAGAGAGACGATCTTCACAGCAGGGGTCAGCGTTTGATCCGTGCTGTGGGGAAACGCTCTTTCTCTCTGATGTACACGCATGGCCATCCTCGATATGCTGGACTAGCATACTACTCATAGTATTTCTTCTGTACTGTGCACAGTATGTCCATTTTCTGTATGCATTGAGAGCACAACGTGTGAGATATATGTGTGAGAGAGGAGTACAGTCACAACACAGTCCATCAGCAATAACACAACTCATCACATTACAACAAAAGTAGATCAATTAAACGTCATTGACATCTCCACACGTTAGGATTACGTGTCCTGTCCTGTAGTTGTTCAATGCTCATTCAAGCAGCGTTATAATGGTTATTACAGTTATACGCTGCTCATTACAGAGCCAAGACGTTTACTCCGCGCTCTCAGTATTGAACTTAGATGGTGTTGGTGTGTGTTTGGGTTATATGGGATTGATGCTCAGCTAAATGAATTCCTAATTACATATTGATCTGGAGGGATGGAAGGAGAGTCACACTCAGGCTGTTTATGAGTGAATTATTTCACCTGTTGGACACGTACTGGGGCAACATGGAGATGAGAGGTTGGTTTTATCGATGTCGTGTTTAGGGCTCTTCTCGTCTCATCTCGCCTCGTTCCTTCTCTTCTCTTGATGTCTCTTCTTTGCTCGTCTATAACTGTTCTTTTTGCCTTGTCTCTTAACTTATTGTCTTTACTCACTCAACCCTTTTTTCATCTTTTCTCTTACTATTCAATTCAAATGTATTTGCATAGCGCTTTTCACAATACATATTGTTTCAAAGCAGCTTTACAGAAAGTGCATTTCAGAAATGTACATGGAAAAATACATTTAGTTAATCACGTATTAATTTAGGGCATAACATATCGCCAGCATAGGTGTCGAGTCGTGTCTTTATATGCGTTTAGTCGTCTCATCGCAGGTGTTGGGGCATCTGAAGTCTCTGTGAGAGGCTGGACTGGAGCTGACGAATGCCGTTTTCCTCAGGACTAGCGTCCCGATAGCCTGGTTAAAACAGACAAATCATTTACAGAGGGGATAGACCGAAAACCAATCAGAGTGATGAAGGAGATGACGTATGCAGAGCGGCGGCCGGCGGAGAAACATCTCCGAGTGTTGTTCTTTGCTCGGTTTTTAACAAAAAGGAAACGTTCAAATCGCTTAAAACAGATGCGATAGCTGATTCGAACGAGTGATGTTCGACGGCGGCATCCATCTTTGTAATGTAGGCTACAAAATCTACTTCAAAATCCGAGCGCTGTCATCATCGTGTAAAGCCCGCCCCAACGTTTCTGATTGGTGCCGCGATTTCGACGGATTGGAAATTGAATGACTAACTTTCAGAGCAAATCTAAATGTGCCGGAAATTGTCTGGGTTTTCCCAGACTAGCGTCCTGAGATAACGGCAGAAAAGCAAATGGGAAATAATTAGCATAGCTGTTTATAATATTAATGCATTCAATCGATGAATAAAAGGTAAGCATTATGTGAATTCTTGGCTAAAGAGATGCGTCTTTAATCTAGTTTTAAACTGGGACAGCGAGTGTGAGCCTCGAACAACATCAGGAAGGATGTTCCTGAGTTTTGGAGTTAAATGCGAGAACGCCCTCCCTCCTTTAGTGGATTTGGATATCCTAGGAATGACCAGAGGCCTCGAATTTAGTGATCTTAAAGAACGCAATGGCTTGTAGGGTGATAGAAGGTCCATTAAATACACAGGAGCTAAACCATTTAGGACTTTATAGGTCAGTAGTAGTACTTTGTAATTGATACAGAACTTAAAGGGTTAGTTCACCCAAAAATACAAAAAAAAAATTAAGTCATTAATTACTCACCCCCATGCTGTACCAACCCCGTAAGACCTTCGTTCATCTTCGGAACACAAATGAAGATATTTTTTATTAAATTTGAGAGCTGTCTCACTACCACATAGGCTTCCTAAGGGACTGGCTCTTGACGGCCCAGAAAGTCATTGAAGAAAATGTTTAAATATCCCGTGTGACTACAGTGGCTCAACAATAAGTTTATCAAGTGACGAGAATACTTTTTGTGCGAAAAAACAAACAAAAGTAACGACTTTATTCGACTATTCCTTTTCGTCCTTGTTGGCCTGAAACGATTTTTTTTTTCATTTTTGGGTGAACTAACCCTTTAATAGGTAATCAGTGTAGAGATGATAAAATTGCTGTTATATGATCATATTTTCTTGACCTAGTAAGAACACTAGCACTAACTGTAGCTTGTTTATTGAGGATGCAGGACAACCGGCTAATAAAGCATTAGAGTAATCTAGTCTTGAGGTCATGAATGCATGAACTAACTTTTCTGCATCAGAAACAGAAAGCATGTTACGTAGCTTAGCAATGTTTCTATGAGGGAAAAAAGGCTGTTCTTGTAACATATGAAATATGATGAGACTGTCTCATCTCTTCTCTTCTCTACTCTTCTCATCTCTTCTCGTCTCGTATCTGCTCTTGATGTATAATCTTTATAATCCATACTCATCTACTGTTCTCTTTTTGTCTTGTCTCTACACTTCTCATCTTTACTAATCTCAACCCCTTTTTCTCAACTTTTCTCTTGTTTTCACTTTTTGTCTTCCCCTCTACTCTTATCATCTTGAGTCTGTTCACTTTTTTTTATCTCGTTTCTTCATCTCCTCTTCTTGTCTCTTATCCTTTTCCTTATCTCCTTACTCGTCTCGTCTTATTTACTCATCTTAACACTTTTCTTTTTGCCTCGAATTTTCTCTCCTTCTTTTGTCTCTTCTGTCCTCTTCTTGTCTCGTTTCTTTATCTCCCCTCGTCTCTTCTCTTCTTCTGTCTCATTAAGTCTCGTCTAAGTCCTCCCAGGGAGAAGTTCACATCACACCCACAGCTTTCTTCTCAGCTTTATTTTATTCCTCTGTAAAACGTCTCCTCTTCTCCTCCCTCGGAGGGTTTTCTCAATCGCGTGTCTCGCCACACACCTCGCGGGATGTTTTCGAGACGCTGGGAAGAAGACAGGAAAGAAACAAGGGAAAATCTTCTCCTGTCGCCCGTCTCCTCCCGTCAGGGCTGAGTGTGTGTGTGTGTGTGTTGAGTTTGTAAGGAGGAGAAAAGACGCTGTAATTGCCTGTCTGGTGCACAGGGCTAAAAGCAGGCGGTAGAGAAAAACCCAAAGGTTAACCCACCACTACCATTACCTTTCTTTGTCTCTGTCTCTCTCTCTGTCTTACACACACACGGAAAACAGGTCATTCATAAATCTAAAAGCTTGTCACATAGCATTGCTACATTTAAATAGCAGCATGTCAGTAGTTTTCAGCTTATCATAGCAGAGCTCATTTGCATATTAAAGGTACAGTAGATAAAAAACTTAAATTTTAAGGGACAGACAGAAGCTGGAAAATGGACAGGTAAAACTAAATATGAACCTTTGGTCCAAGAAACCTTGACAATTATAGTGTATGTGCGTGCTTGTGTGTTTAGGCGTTTTCTTTGAATTGGTGTGTGTGTGTGTGAGAGAGAGAGAAAGAAAGAGAGAGAGAGAGATAGTCAAGAGGTAGAATAAACCCCCTTTGGAGACTAAACGATGTGTACATGGGACACACACTTCATTTAATGAAAGAGAGAGAAGAGCTTGCCCACTAAGTATACACACTTACATGTACACACACATTATAATGGCCGTCTCCTGGTGCCATGGCAACGCAGCATCCCGAGTACACCTACCTCCTCCTCCAAAATCAAACCCGGCTCCTGGATTTGGTGGCTGTGAAAGATGTACATGTTCGTGCAGACAAACACACACCCACATTTTCAGACGGCGAAGAATGCACAAGCTGCCTCGGACATCTGAAAGCACATTAAGTATAATTTCCCCCCCGGAGCATTAGGCATGTTAAAAAGACACGGCAAATTGCAAGCCTACACGCTCTTTGTCAGAGATAGAGGAGCAAAGAGAGAAGGAGGCTGAGTCAAAAGCAAGTGACAGGCTGAATGAATGTAGTGTGAAAAGTAAAAATAACAACCCTCGGATTGACAAAAGTACAGTACGATTTATATCAGATGGATGAATCAACTGTTGTAGGTTTTTTGTGAGCTAGTATGTGTGTAAATGCAACAAACAAGAACAAAATGGTCATTTTCTAGGCCATCAGTGCCTTTAGTCAAGAAAAAAATACTTTGAGAGGATATATTCTGGAATTGTACGTGTACATGAACACTGTTGGTTCGTGACAGTAATGACAGCATTACACATCTGGAATTGGATGTTACTGATTGCTCTTTCAAGGGAAAGTGGTGTTGTGGAAGCGTTCAGCACCAAGGACAGCAGCTGAAGGCAGCAGATGCTCATGTAGCCGGTGTGGAATGAAGCCGGGGGGGCTTTGCAGCTAGGGTGCATTGAATTGATAGTAATGAATGCTGTTCTTTGAATTTTCCATATATTTTAGTATCAAATCAACCTGAAATGTAAAAATGTATTACGGTTTACTCATTATCAGCATTGATAATAATTGAACCTTATTTAACATTATCAACATTGAAGTTAATTTAACTTTATTTAGCATTATCAACATTGATGAAAATTAGAAATGTTTGTTGAGCAGCAAATTGGCAGATTAGAATGATTTATGAAGGATCATGTGACGCTAAACACTGGAGTATTAAAGGAGTAGTTCACTTTTTAAAAACCTTTTGCTGATAATTTACTCACGCCCATGTCATCCAAGATATCCATGTCAGTCTTTCTTCAGTCGAAAAGAAATTAAGGTTTTTGATGAAAACATTCCAGGATTTTTCTCCATATAATGGACTTCATTGGGCACCAAACGGTTCAAGGTCCAAAAGACAGTTTCAGTGCAAACTGCAAACTGTTCAAAGGGCTTTAAACCATTTCAGACGATGAATAAGGGTCTTATCAAGCGAAACGATCGCTCATTTAAGAAAAAAAAGTTTAAGTTTTATAAGCTCAAATTGTCGCCTTGCTCTGCTCTGTGATGCGCGTTCGTGACTCTCCTGTTCGAACTCGTTTATCAAAATAAACGAATCTTTTTTTGTCTCATTTGGTTCAATCAACAAACGAAATGAACGAGTTGACTCGGGAAAAGTTTCGTTCATTTTGATGAACGAGTTCGAATAGGTGAGTGAACTTGTTGATTCACACATGCTGATGAATATACTTGTTCTGAATGCACTGTGTCTGGCAGATTTATAAATGAAAATATCTCCTAACTAACTACTGCTCTCTCTCTCTCTCTCTCTCTCTCTCTCTCGTAGGTGTTCTCAAAGGGATCGTTGCGAGCGGGCAAACGAGCCGTACCGTTTCGCTGCCACACTGAATCAGTGTGTGAAAGCCACCGTGTACCCGGACAGCATCGCTGTGTCTGAACCCAGCGTACCGGTGAGACCTTACAAACCATTTATAACTTTTACTCATGAGAACAACCTATAGGTGATACTGACTGAAATACTGTTTGCGTTCCTTCTAGCAAGAAAAATTAGCATGAATTACTTTTCAGTGCGATGTCTAGATAAACAGGTTTGGTTTTGGAAAGCGTGGTCTGTGTGGGAGTGCACGGAGAGTGAGCTATCTGGGAGGCCTTTGGGAAAGGTATATGCGTGGGTGAGATTCCAAATAAGCATGTGGGCCGGAGTAGGAGTTGCGTTCAAGGAGACAAAGATATCCATTCAGGCCTTTTTGTCATTATTTTATACTCTCTTTTATTCATGCAAAATAAAGTACCTCAGGCATACAAGCAAATATGAAGGTATTCACCTTGGTTAAACTTCCCAAGGAAGCCAGAGGGAAAAAAAAAATAAAATTGTGATGTCCAGATAATTGATAGAGTCCCTGTATCACAGCTACCTGATTAAGATAATGAGGTGTCCGACTCTAAATTAGATGTTTCCGTCGTGCCGTAGCGCTCGACAACATGACAACAGGGTCACCGCTGCTCGGCGCGTCGCACAATAACGGGAAAGCATCACTATGACAACAAACCCATCCGCACGGGCGCTAGAGGAGCATGAAAAGCACCAAAAACAATCGAATTAGCTTTATTAGAAATGCTAGCAACAATTAGCCCTCCCTGCATGTCAGCAGCCACGAAGAGAAATGAGAAAAAGCTAACCTGCAATGAAAGGAGCAAAGGCAAAACACAGAGACTCCAATCACGCCTTGTCAATGTTGTTATGGTCAGACAATGCTTTATAGATCATGCTTACCGCAAACAATGTTTTCTCGATGTTTGAGTACAGTCTGTGTATCTACAAAGAATAACAAGATGACTAATTAGCAAAACTGTAGCTGTCACGTAAAGAGCGAAAGGAAAGGAACATCCATGTGGTTATAAAAGTAATTGGATGCCATATAGAGATGGTCAATGAGATGGGCCGCTCGTGCAAGTAGAACTGTTGCAAACGGCATGGTAAAAACAAAAAGTTAGCCGAGCAATCTTAACAAATGCCGCAGTAATAATTGTCCTCTTCTTCAGTGGTGAGAAGACCAGCCTGCACTTCCCGCCTGGCATGTGAAATGTGTGTATTTATAGCCTGTGAGCTTCATCCTATGTGTCACCGGTCCCCCAGAGAATGACTTCAGAGGACCATGTGTGCTTTGAGAAGATGTGCAAGAGCATTCGTGTGAAATACAGGAGATGTAGTTCAAAGATAGAGGAATGATTGATGCATTGTTAAATGCCCAGTTTCAACTCTCTTTGAGCAGGAGTCTTTATAAGGTTAAGTCTGTAATGGTGGTTGGAGTTTATGCCGTGTGAGACCATCTGCCGTAGAATGAACCCGTATGAGGACACTGAGGTTATTTGATCAGAAAGGAATTTCGGTAACGCTTCCTTTTACAGTCCAGTTATCCATGTAAATACTATGTACTTATTTTAGTAACTACAATTACTGGGTAATAACTAGTACTAACCCTGAACCTACCCCTAAAACTACCCCTGTTCCATGTAGTTACCTTATATTAGCCAGTACTTTCTAAGTAAGTACACTGTAAGTACACTATAATTACCAGAATTTCTTCTGTTGAGCTGTGGCTTGGCTCAGACATGTAGTTTAATGAATTTAAATATAAAATAATAGTTATATTATTGCAATACTTGTATTTGATTTTCTTTTCCAGCTTGAAAACTCCTGATCTAATCTAAATGATCTCTTTCCTCGGTCTAGCTGCTGGTGAGAGTGACAGATGTTCCGGATCTTTCTGCTGGAATCACCTGCTCCTTCGGGAACCTGACGGAGGTTGAGGGCAGAGTGGATGGGAATCAGATTCTCTGCACATCTCCCGCTGCTAAAGATGTCCCCATCATCCCCACAGATCAAGGTATTTATTCAAACTAGACTATTTAAACTAAAACTCCTTATAGATTTACCGCTGATATCTCCCGCTCTCATCTCCATGCACTCAACCTTCTGTTTTTCCGTTATCCATCCGTCTACCTGTTCCCCTCAGAGAGGTGATCTCTATTCTCTTGTATAGATGCTCTATTAATAGACCCTCGCTAGCGTACCCAACAGCCTTGCTTCCTAATGAGGGCTTCTTTCAGCGGTGGCGTCCGCTCTCACACTCAAGCCACCCCATCGATCCCACTAGCCACGTGCAACCGCGGCTCTAATGAGCCTACAACGACCTCAGGTCGGCCCCAGGGCTTCACGCGTGCTCTCAGACACACTTACACCCATTACAGGTGACAAGCCCTCTGCCCTCTCCCTACCCATAATGGCTCCAGGGATGGAGTTCTTCTTCAACGCTTATCTACAATTGGGTTTAGAGTCATCTGTGGTTAGCAGTATAATCAGGGATCAGTTTGCAAAGTGGGAAACCAAAATCAGAGGATCCAGTTTCATGGAAAACTGCATGATGTAATTGTATGTCACGACAGAGGTATCGGATATGTGTTCAGTTTGTTAGCAATGCAAGATTACACAGGGTTTTTATTTTCAAGCTTACGGACAAATTCCGACATGCGCTTCCAGTCTAACCTCTGTTAAGAAGCAGATGGCCATATATACGGCAGAGGCTGGTTGTGATTATCTGAATCACAATAATCTCCTCCCAGCCCACTGTAAATGACAGCTTTGTTTACCCACAACCCCCATTCTCTTGTTGGGGGGAGTGTTATCCAGTCAGTGGGCTCCCTCAGGTAAATGTCATCTAATCCCCCGGTGCCTCGCATTTGCTGCTTTCCCTTGACTGATTCCGGCTCGATAGGAGCTTATGAGCATCGATCATGTGTGGAAATACCTGCTCATTGAGTCATGGGCGTGACCAATTCAAATCCTAGTTTATTTCCAATAGCTACACCGCACAAGACAGTCAGGCATATTGGAAGTTGCCTGCCAGGTATTGCCGTTGTTGGCGTATGCACCGGAAACGGTCTGAAAATGTCAACTTTTTACCTTTCAGTCCATTCATCCGTGTTACGAAGCGTGGAAACAGGTGTGAAGGAGGGAAGAGGAGTGCTTTCGGGTCACAGCTGACTCCCACACGCTGTATGCTATCTGAATCGCTGCCTGTTTGGGACGGAGCTTGTGCTTATTTGAGTATGAAGTGCTAGCCGCTTATCGAGCGCGAGCGTTTGGTCTGCACGCCGATCGGTATTCTCCACGCCACCACCCTGCCAAAAAGGATTGGCCTGGCTGGTGTTCTGTGGCGATGCCAGCCGTTCCTCCTCCATTACATCGACGCTGCCGCCCGCGGGCCTGTTTCATATTAACAGCAGGTCTCAGCTGTGTTCGGTATGACAATAGCGTGTCTTCACAAAAAAAAAAAAAAAAAAACCCGCCAAATATGCTCATATCGGCTTGGATGCCACGCACTGCAGAGCTGCTCGAGGCTCCGCTTGACTGTGAGAATCCGACGCGAGGTATGCCAAGTATTAATCAGAAGACAGCTTGAGCATGAAGCAAGCTGAAAAAAGGGTGGCAAACCAAACACAACAGAATGCAATGCGACAGAACCGTTCTCATCTCTTGCTCTCTTTTCAGACTGGTCGGGTGTCGAGCTCAGGCTGAACTCGAAGGAAACGGGTCAGATGCTAATTAGCACAGAGGTGAAGTTCTACAACTGCAGCGTGCACCAGCTGTGAGTATACACACACTTCATTTGACTAATTTCCCTAGAAAAGAAACATAGCATTCGAGGACTCATTAATTGTTTTTCTTAGATAGATTAAATGGAGCAAAAATAGCTCAAATGTCCTTTTTCGGAGGTTCTTCTTTTGAAGAATATATCCCAGGAATGTTGCACGTGTCTCTACTAAAAGCTCAGATTTCATAGCCTTTGAACTCAATGTGAGCTCAAACATATCTCATAAGTTTGTTCTTTGTAAGATTTTTTCAATTTAAAAGAACTGCACTATAAACAAAAATGTCGCTAAATAGCACTAAAAGTGGTTAATTGGCTTGTAATTATAGGGGAACCACTTTAAGGCCCTGTTTACACATGAACGGTCGCGGGTGAAAACGTAAAAATATTTTATCGGATGTACCTCTCGTTTAAACGGCGACGGCGTTTTGGGGGCTTAAAAACGCAAAAAAGTGAAACCACCCTCCAGAGTGGAAATCTTAAAAACGGTCCACCGCCGCGTTCCCGTGTAAAGGGTAAAAACCTGTAAAAACGCAAAAGTCTGCTTGACAGTGAAGGTTGTACGCAGGTGCGCGGACTTGCTGTTGTTTTGTGGCAGTGCTTCACATCGCCACCTAGCCGCCTGGAGTGCATACTACATTGAATTTCACGCACTTTTGCGTCACCATATGCACGCGGATTTCCCACCCAAAACGCTCATCTAAACGCAGAATAAAAAGTGATAACGCAACACCACTTTTGCGTTTTCTCTTCAGATTCGTTCTTTGTCAAATGGTGCTATGTAGAACCATAAGAGGTGCCGTAGAGCACCTTAACAACCCAAGAGAACCACTGAAGAACCGCTGAAGAACCAAATTGGGCTTAACAGGTTCTTTAAATTGTAGTGGTGCTATATAGTACCATGACCACCGCAAAGAACCTCTTAAAGCTGTTAAAGCTGAATTTTCAGCAGCCAGTCTTCAGTGTCACATGATCCGAATTCATTCTAATACGCTGATATGCTTCTAAAGAGCTTTGCTGGTTAATATTTTGGTGGAAACCATTTGTTTATGATTCTTTGATGGATAGAACAGAATTTATTTGAAATCAAAATTTAACTTTTGATCAATTTAATGCATCCCTACTGAGTAAAAGTATAAAAAGAATCTTACTTACACCAAACAGTTTTATACTCTAGCTGTTTTTCAATTAAATGACGTTTTCAACTTAAACTCTGGAATTTTAGGATTTATATTTAAAAAAAAAAAAACATGGGCCTAAATAGTTGGCCAATGGTTGGCTAACAGCAGAAAAAGGAAATCTGTTTTAGATGAAGAGCCAGTGACATTTTTAATTGAAAATCAATATTGATTTTAAATGAGAAAATGGCTTTAGTTAAATTGTCAACATAGGGTAGGTCGCTCAGTGTTACGACTCAATCTGAATTCTTTTCCAGATCCATCACGAGCTATACGATGTGTCATTCCATCTATCCATCTATCCGTTTCTGTGATATTTATCTTCATGATGCATTCGGCCCACATACACAGCTGATATTTCTCTCACTTCCTGTGTCGTGGAGTATCAGCGTTGTGTCACGGCGCTCAGCCAGCTCACTGCGCACGCTGTGAATGTTTCAAAAGTGTTATGCAACACGGAAAAACTGTGAATGTTTCAGCCCCACAGGACATTTTGATAATATTCAAAGAGTTTATCAAGGCTGTGTTTGGCGGCGCACCAGATTCTCGCAGCGTGTCCGAACTCTCCGATTAGTTTTTTGCAGGCCACTAGCAGGCTGCACTTTTCCCGCGACTGCCGAGGATTGTGCAGCTATAAAAAGCATCCATTATGGCAAATGCCGGCTGATTGCTTGACATTTCTCAAGTGTCGAGGCTGAGATGTCTGAATTGCGGAATCTAAGTGTGCTGTGGGTTTTGCGCTCCGGCTGGGGGCATTGCTGTCTGTCACAGTTCAATTCCACTTCATCTGCTATGATGGCTGATCAGAGAGGAGAGAGTTGGACCGCATCTCGTCTCTCCAGGAGGCTGGCTGATAAACAACCTCTTGTCTGAGAGCGCGCCTTGTGTCTTTGTACACGCCGCGCTCCCGAACTTCGCTCGCGTGCATGTTTATGTGTGTTTTAGCGTTTACTCGTAGCCTCTTGTGTGTATTCTAAACCACATCTCATAAGCGTGCCTTCTGCAGAGAACAGATGCTGCTCGATGCAGGAGATCACAGAGCCCCCCAGTTTGCTGGAAGCTTTCTAAAAGGCTCAGGAAGAGGTAGCTTCCGAGGGCGCTGATTGGCTGGCTGCGAAAGACTCGCCCCCCCTTCCCGTTCCCTTCACTTCCTTGCTCTCTCACAGCCCTGTCGCCCAAGCATCTGACAGATCTGGAACTAATCAAACAAACTCCCTGTATCCAATCCGTCTGAACACGCAGACCTCACACGGAGCGCCGTTGGCCCTCTTTGCCAATGCACAGGGGATTATGGGTAGTCTGAGACAGAAAGACCCTCCTTGTGTGTTCAACCTGGCTCAGTTTTTTATAATTTCCTCCCACTCTTCCTTTCACTGCAAATGTTGTAAAATGCTCTGAGTTCCCAACACAGTGATTAAGTACATCGGTTTTAGCTCTCGATTTCTATTCAAATCTCACCGTCCAATCGTGTGATTGAAAATTACACCGTCTGAGCCCAACGACCCAATGATGAGCCGGCTCTGATGAGTATTGTAGCATAAACTCTTCTGCATAATTTAATTGGCTCGCAGAAAACACAAACTCTTGGACGCCAAAACGATGTAGAGGTTTATAACTCTAGAAACGTCTCCAAGATTCCTCAACATCAAATAAATGACATGTTCCACTGCAAATAGAACAAGGCCCGCTCGCCCTAGATGGGCTTTGCTTCTGAATTAGAGGGACTGATGTAAGTGTTTTATTGGAACGTGCTGGTACTATAAATTCTCGTTCTCGTAAGCTTTGCTCATCTGCATATAAATATATAACTGCTGCAGGGACGCACACAGATACACGCTTATGCACACATGCTTGAAATATATGACTGTATTCCCGCATGGTTTGCCTGCTGCATATTGTAATAGTGATTATACAACTAAATAGAGATGCCGTACAGGAGGGGAAGTTATCCTGGGATCTTAACCCTGGTTTATCTCAATTTTTCCCAATGCATTCTCATCCCAAGTCATCATATACTGACAATTTTGTTAATGCGTATACATCCAACGCACCCTTTAGCATCAATATAACATACTTTATGGGTACATACTTAATTATATACGGTTATGGGTAGGTTTAGTTCTGGTGTAGGGTTAGGGTTAGACCACTAGAAGACGCCTTCTGGCCCATATATATCTATGTCTCATATTGACGCTAAAGGGTGCCATGTGCGTTGAACAGAGATGTATAGTAACGAAGTAGAACTACTTAAGTACTGTACTTAAGTACTAAAATTCTATATCTGTTCTCTACTAGAGTATTGTTTTTTTTCTCATACTTCTACTTTTACTTCAGTAGATATTTTCGATGAATTTATTACTTTTACTTCGATATTTTTTTAATGTTCTGCTAGTTACTCGTTACAATTCTACAAATTTTACGAATCATTCGTTGCAAGTTGGCTTTCATGCTGGCTAAATCGCTCACCAGTTTTATAGGGTAATGGTATTGATTGACACACACATTGACAACTAATGCAGGGGTTGCCCTGCAATGACACTTTTTTTGGCGGATGCCAAAGCAAATTTGTATCCCGCCAAAGCGCCTTATTTGATTGCTAGTTCAAACTTTTGACTGCTTTCTTTAATAATTACATGACACAATACTTGTACTTTTAGTACTTGAGTAGTTCATTTTAAAATAAACTACATGCAATACTTAAGTACAAAAAATGTTGAGTACTTCTACTTAAGTTTGGTACTTAAAGAGCACTTCAACTTCTACTCAAGTCACTTTTTTGATAGAGCACTTGTACTTTTACTCAAGTCCGGGTTACTAGTATTTTATACATCTCTGGCGTTGAATGTATACGCATTGACAAAAGCGTCAGTATATGACACCTTGGGATGAGAACGGGCTGTTTGGCCTTAAATTACTTTGTTTTTTATGCTACAGTTACACTGTATCATTATAAACTTGTTCACTTGTTTAGGTGCATTGGACTTTGTGTAAACAGACATTTTCTTGTACTCTTCTGGATGTCCATTTAACCTCTAGACTAGGTTTTATTTTCTACTTCATGAAAACTTTGTCACAGTTACTAACTATTACAATGCTTAGGATAACAACAGTATTGCAATTCGAATTCGATTTTTGTCTCTTTTTCTTTAAGATACCTCATTCTACATTCAGTCAGGCAGTCCACTGTCTCACCCACAGACAATACAGTCCTAATGAAAATCATATGTCACGGCATGACTATATGTCTTAATAAAGTCTGTATGTCTCGAGACCAGTGTGATAATTCTACGTCTGAAGTCTAACCTTTGCATTACATCTGAGAGATTCAGTGGGACACGTGAGATTCAGTGGCAGTGCGCTGTCCAACGGCACATGCAAATTTCCGCAGCACACTTTTAATTTATTCAGCATTAAGCCGCAAAGGTCAAGGACACAGCAGTTCTGGTCTCAAAGGCACAACCTGCTCCCCATTGCTAATCTAAAACCCAGAGCTACATTTTATGCTGACTAGTTTCACAGTGCCCTCAAAAAAATGGCTTTGGATCATAAATCAGAGATATCAGTGAGTTGTAATAATACTTTATTCTCTCTCTCTCTCGCCCTCTCTCTCTCTCTCTCTCTCTCTCTCTCTCTCTCTCTCTCTCTCTCTCTCTCTCTCTCTCTCTCTCTCTCTCTCTCTCTCTCTCTCTCTCTCTCTCTCTCTCTCTCTCTCTCTCTCCATCTGTTTAGGTGTCTTTCCTGTGTAACCAGTTCCTTCCGCTGCCACTGGTGCAAGTACAGAAACCTCTGCACCCATGATCCCTCCAGCTGCTCCTTCCAGGAGGGACGCGTCAACGCCTCAGAGGTACACTCACTAACACACACTGTGTGTAGGAGGTTAGAGTCTCTCGATAGCAAATCTACAGGATCACAAAACTCTGGGGAAGAGCCTCCAATAATAGCTGCTGAAAAGTGTGTGTGAAGTCGACGGTCGCCTCGCTAGAGACTCTGTTTGTGCGTGTGTGTGCGCGCGCATTTGCAGGTGTTCAGCTGATCAATGTGCTACATTACACCCTGTCAGGTGGTAAACACACTTGCTCACCCTCTCACAGCGAGCAATTAGCGGTCGATATCCGGAATATTCTCTCTCAAAGCACACACAAGCTTCCCACTTATTCACACACAGCCATATGCACAAAATAAACACACACTCACACAGGCTAAACCTCCGTACGGTGCATGATCAATCATGGTGTGTGTATGTGTGCGTGTTCACATTCATTTGCATTTTTGTGTTTGTGTGTGCAGGCTTGCATGTGTGTAAGTGTATGTTTGTGTACATATGTATTTGTGCATCTTTGTTTGTGTTTTTAACCTTATACTTTAGGGAGAACATTACTGTCCAAAAAGTGACCTAATGTTCTGGCAAGGTTCTCTCCAAATTCTTCTAGCAATGTTAATGCACTATTCGTTCAAAGTTATCTGGTCTTTAATATTGTTCTCAAAATGTTTGCGCTAGGAAATATTGATTTAAATATTTTAGTTATTTTTATTTTTTATTAATTTTATTTTTCATGCCTGCAATGCGCTTACATATTTGCATAGAGTTTAAGGCCTTTTCTGGTTTCACAATAGTTACATTTAGCTTTATTACGAAACAGTAGAAGTCCCCATTTCCATGTGTGTGCACTGGAAAGACTCTAGGGACATCTCTCAGTGGCTGACATACTAGTGGATGGCCTTCACCTCTTAACTGTTACCCCCCTTTTTTAATAGACATGGAAATGCACATTTCAAACTTAAATGGTTGTAATTCAAGAATGCTTTGGAATATAGACGTAAGATTGGTCTCGTTTTAAAGAAGATATTTGGTAGATTTTTGTCGAAGTGAAATAAATTAAGAAAGTGAAACAGAAAAAAAAGTTACAGAAGTTTGAGTTTATGAAAATGTATAATGTAAAAAAAAATATTCATATTTTTTTATAAAATATATATTTTCAAAACCTGGGCTACTCAAAAACTGCAGAAAAATAAAAGCCAAAATCTGAACAAGTTGTATTTAAAATTGTAGGTTGATATCTCAAAAAAATGAGCTTTCTGTGAGATTTTGTTTGGGCGCAGTACCAAACTTTTTCACTAGGACACAACCAGAGTCCATTGCTGCCCATATAAGGGCGCCTCCATTTCCATACGTGTTTTAAGAGATATGAACCATTATTTTCACAATTTTCATACAATTTATCAAGTAGACATCCTATTCAGTAGTAGTATGGGAAGTTTGGCAGATTTTGTAATGAATTCAACCTCTTAGAAACACATACAAAGAACACGCATGCGCGTTAGCTTATTGCCACATCACAAATGGTGAATTTTTTTTTTTTTTTTTTGGTAATATTTAAAACATTTTCAGACCTTTTTTTCTAAAATAATTGAATGGATGCAATCTTTTGAACTCTTGGCATGAAAACAAACTGAGGTTTCTACTTTTTTTCATGTTCATTGCTATTTCAAAATAAAAGTCTGAACACGCTTTTTGAGTGTGAAAATATTCTTGTTGCAAATTGATAAATTATGGCTCCTGTGTAATTTATTTTGAAAATCAGTCACCAAATCTGGAAACTACAGATTGTAAGCTTTCAAATGATATATAGTTTGTCAATATTACTTAAGGTATTTTCTAAGATATTATTGTTTTAAACATATAATGGCAAGCGTCCCACCTGTGTTAACCCCTTAGAGCACCTGAGGTTTGGCTGTGTGTGTGAGCATGGGGAGCATGTGTGGGTTGTGTACATTTTAACTATTTCTATGTGCACTGAACGTTTTTCACTTGATCTGTTCTCTACGGAGTACACTTAGGTTAGGATTTTATAAGTTTGTCTTGTTCCCGTTCACCTCTCGTTCCCTTCGCTCCTTTAGGACTGTCCTCAACTGGTCCGCTCTGAGGAGATCCTGATCCCGGCAGGGGAGGTGAAGCCCATCACCCTGAAAGCCCGGAACCTTCCCCAACCCCAGTCGGGTCAGCGCGGCTACGAGTGTGTGTTACACATACAAGGAGTCAGTCACAGAGTCACAGCGCTCAGATTCAACAGCTCCAGCGTACAGTGCCAGAACAGCTCGGTATGTATACTCATAGGAAAGACCAAGATGATGAAACGTAACTAATATCACCCAAGCTATAAATAAAGCTAGATTGAGATCACAGTTTATAGCTAGTTAAGCACTGGTTTGTGACGTTATAACGAATAAGATAATGAATTGGATGTGCCTAAGGTATATTTGACCCTTTTACCTCCTCCTTTCTCACACTTTTTGTCATTCTCTTTCAACTGAACACGCACACACTCTATAAGTAGAGATGAAGGCAATTGGAGCTCAGTGTCCATGCTGTAGAAAATAGCAGTGTTGAAAGTCTTCCTTATTCCTCAGACTGATGATGCAAGTCTGGAGTAACTCAATAAGAGCACTAATACAGTCAAACCATCCCTCGTTTTCTCTTTCTCTCTTGTGTTATTTGCTTCACTCTCTTGCACGCTCTGCCAATTTTTTGTTCACTTTTTGGCTGCATGTTGTAATCAATAATTGACACGGCAAAGACAAAATCCGATTAAAAAAAATCGCAAACGTTACATTATCTCAGCGTTTGCACTTTCAGGAAAATGTCGTGACCTCTTTCCATCTCTCCATCTCTGCAGTATCTGTATGAAGGGATGAGGATTAGCGAACTGCCGGTGGATTTCTCAGTGGTGTGGAATGGAAATTTCATCATTGACAATCCTGAGAACATCAAAGGTAATGCATGCATAACCCATGAAAAGAATGCGTTTTTAAGCCAGAACTCTGCGTAAGTATGCTGTAACCTGTCTGAGGTTATTGATCATACTGATTATAATTCATTTCATGTTTAGAGAAAAATAAGAGACTGAAGCTGCGTTTCTCATGCTCAGCAATACTTGAAGCTGAGCTTGAAATGTTTCTGATTGATAGCTCCCCTAAACTGTTAGATAGGTCAACCTAACCCATCTAAAAAACTTTATAAAGACGATTGAAGGTTAGTGCAGCGTTCATTCAAAAACGAATTTCTACTTGTGTCCCACAGTGAATCTGTATAAGTGTGGCGCTCAGAGGGACAGCTGTGGCGTGTGTTTGAAGGCTGAGAGGAAGTTCCAGTGTGGCTGGTGCAGTATGGAGGGCCGCTGTACCCTTCGCCAGCACTGTCCCATGTCCAACCCCTACACCAGCCGCTGGCTACACCTCGCCAGCACAAACGTCAAGTGCACCAACCCTCGAATCACTGAGGTGAGTCAAAAATACACTTACTTGAGTTTTTCTGATCTGATTTGAGTACCATATGGCAGAAATTTGCGTATTACGTACTTCAGACTTACAAGAACCGCATTTTGTTTTGCATTACATATATTTTTCTTAGCATATAATGCACACAGATCTCTATTTAAGCGTATACTGTGAGATATGAGGTATAACAGTCTATTTGTAAATACAGAAAAGTTTGAGGATGCATTAAATTGATCAAAAGTGCTGGTAAAGACATTTATAATGGTACAAAAGATTTCTATTACAAAAAAAAAAAAAAAATGCAGTTCACCCAAAAATGAAAATTCTGTCAGTATTTACTAACCCTCATGTTGTTCAAACCCCGTAAGACCTTCGCTCATCGGAACACAAATTAAGATATTTTTAATGAAATCTGAGAGCTGGATCACTCCTCCATATTAGTCCATAGGCTCCTTGAGGGATTGAAACTTGCCAGCCTCGAAAAGTTATTAAAGACATCGTTAAAAGAGTCCAAGTGACTACAGTGGCTCAATCTTAACTTTATCAAGCGACGAGAATAATTTTTGTGCGCAAAAAACAAACAAAAATAACGACTTTATTTCATCTATTCATTTCCTTGTGTTTGGGCCTTACTGACTGTATTACTGACAGAATTTTAATTTTTGGGTGAACTATCCCTTTAAGCCTTCTGTTCATCGTAGAATCGCTGTTTTCACCAAAGTATTAAGCAGCACAACTGTTTTCAATATTGATAATAGTGTGAAATCTTTCTTGGCCAGCTAATCTGCATATTATTTGTAATAATGATTTAATCATATATAATTATAATGATGTCTGAAGGATCATGTGACTCTGAAGACTGGAGTAATGATGCTGAAAATCAGCTTTGGATCACAGGAATCAATTACATTTTAAAGTGCATTAAAATAGATGATGTTAAATTGTAGTCATATTTTACAAGATTACTGTTTTCTACTCTATTTTTGATCAAATAGCACAGCTTTCAAAAACATTAAGAAAAATCTTGCAGACCCCAAACTTTTGAGTCAATATATTTTCAGCTGAAAGTATACATCTTAAACATGTTTTCAGCATGATTCATAACTCGGGACAAATCAACACACACACACAAAGAGATAGAGATAGAGAGAGAGAATTGTGTGGAAGATGCCCGGTCAGCTCATATTTCTACTCTGTAGTCTGACTGAGCTCTTTATTGATGGTGCTATTCATAGACTCTCAGAGAAAGGTGAGCTGTGTGTATCGTGAGTAATCTCTCTCTCTCTCTCTGTCTCTCTCTCTCTCTCTCTCTCTCACTCTCACTCTCACTCTCACTCTCACTCTCATCGTCAGTCATACTCACTCTAGCTGCCAATATCTCACGTTTCCTAGTAATTAACACAATGTTAGAATGTTGATGGCATACTGTGAAATGTGTGTGTGTGTGTGTGTGTGTGTGTGTGTGTGTGTGTGTGTGTGTCTGCTCAGAGACTGAGGGAAGACATGGTGTTTAATTAGTTTAGGTAACGCACCAGTGCCCTGTGTTTAAAGTACCTGATTCGTGGAACTCATTGATTCATGTGGCTGTTTGCAGTCTGCATATCACAAGCTGTTGCCCCATGTGCACACAAACCAATTAAAAAGTAAGGGTTATGACTTCCCATTGTCTGTTTTCATTTGGGATGAATGGGCAAATTAGGGTTAAAGGAGAACTCCGGCGAACAATAAACCTTTGTTCTAATAAAACATCGGAACCTCGTCAATCGTTCCCTGAGGATTGTTTTCATGATAATCGAATGTAAAGAGTTTTATCTCTAAAAACTGTTTAGCGTATAATGCTAGTACTGGGGGCACTGACCAACTGAAACGAAATCGCTAGTTTATACCACTAACAAGGCTTAAAATAGCCCCGCATTAACGCAGGAATATAACAAGGCTCCATACATGCAAAACGAAGCATTGACAACTTTGTAAGTGTACAGACCGTTTAATAAGAACATAAGTTATGAAGACCGTTCACTTCGTGTATACATTCAGAAGCCATCTTAGGAAATAGTCACGATAAGTCGATCCCCGAACGTCGTGATGAGTGAGCTGAACTGTATGAAGTTCAACGAACTTCTGAACTGTATGAACGACGTTCGGGGATCGACTTATCGAGACTATTTCCTAAGATGGCTTCTGAATGTATACACGAAGTGAACGGTCTTTATAACTTATGTTCTTAATAAACGGTCTGTACACTTACAAAGTTGTCAATGCTTCGTTTTGCATGTATGGAGCCTTGTTATGTTCCTGCGTTAATGCGGGGCTATTTTGAGCCTTGTTAGTGGTATAAACTAGCGATTTCATTTCAGTTGGTCAGTGCCCCCAGTACTAGCATTATACGCTAAACAGTTTTTAGAGATAAAACTCTTTACATTCGATTATCATGAAAACAATCCTCAGAGAACGATTAACGAGGTACCGATGTTTTATTAGACCAAAGGTTCATTGTTCGCCGGAGTTCTCCTTTAAGAGCTGTGTGATGGATTGCCTCTGTTTTTGTTGATGGAAAGTGTTAATAGAAGCATACACAGCTTTGTTGAAGGGGTTTATATGTATTTTATTTTGGCATGCCAGTGTGTATTTGGTTTGTTTTTATTAATTTTATTTAATTTTATGGGTCTTTCATTTTTGAGAAAAGACGATAAAAAGTATGTATTACAAATATTATATTTAGTTTACTTGAACCAAAGCTAAAGATAAGAAATGAAAGTTCAGCTAAATGTTTAATCGCTGTTCCTTCATAATTTACTAGTATAATTAAAATGCACTAGTACTACAATTATATGACTGTCTACATCAATATCGATTATTTCCAATGTAACTATCTTAACAAAGTATGTGAAGACATTAATATGGTACTATATGCGTGTTCTTACAGACCAGGGTTATAATATAGCACTCACTTTTATCACTTTTTATTAAAGGTTGAAAACCCCAAATGGAATAAAAGAGCACTGCATTTTGTGTTTTAAACATATGCATTTGCCAAGACCACATTACAATGCAGCGGAGCAGTTCCTTCAAAGCAAATTAGTATGAATATTTTTAATTCATCCATTTTTAATCGGTTCTCTCCAAGTTGTTCATTTCCATTTTCTTCTCTCTCCGTCTCACTAACACATAAATGTAAAATTTTTCCCTAGATCAATCGTTTCCGTGGTTGTCTTTTGTTCGTAATTTAGTTGTTATTTTTTCCTGTTTTTGTCTGAATGTAGACATTTGTAAGCTGATTTGTGCAAATACATAGACATTAGCGAGATCTGCCTACACGAAAATGACAGTCATAAATGATTAACACTTCTATTAAGCAGCACTCTATCCCTCCTCTAAAGTCTTATTAATATTAATGAGGCTTAAGTCCTCAGTGAAAGCTGAGGGTTCAGCATCAAATGAATGTGGAGGAAAGTCAGGCACTTGAAGCTGGTCTTGACGTCGCTCTTTGCTTCAGATGGTCTCTGAGCCTCTGCTTAGTAGCTCAGTCACGGAAAGACTGGTGTCAGTTCGTGCTTCACAGAACTGATCTTGGATCAGACATGAAAAACTTTTTGGACTATGGACTTTAAATACAGTTTTATTTCAAATGATTGATTATATATATATGTAGCATACTGCTCGGCCCCAAAAAGAGTCGCTGTTAGGATTTAAATAGGCAAATTCTTGATAGTCAATGATTGGATCAGTGATTTATTTTGTTTCTAGTAGGGCTGTCAAACGATTAATCGCGATCCAAAATAAAATTTTGTGTTTATATAATATATGTGGGTGCACTGTGTATAATTATTAAATATATAATTAAAATTATATATTAAATGTATAATTAAAATATTTATATTTATATATATAATATAAATTACATTTAAATCTATATAAAGTATATACATGAAAATATTTCTTAAATATATGCAAGCATGTGTGTGTATTTATATATATATATATATATATATATATATATATACAATAATTATACACATTGATTGCACCCACATATATTATGTAAACACAAACTTTTATTTTGGATGCATTTAATCGTGATTAATCGTTTGACAGCCCTAGTTTCTAGCATGTTTTATGTTAAAAAAACAGTTTAATTAGATTACATTAAAATTATTAAAATTATTTATTTATTATTAAATAATTCAATAATTTATTATTAAAATTATTTAAATTATTTATAATTAAAATTATATATTAAATGTATAATTAAAATATTTATATTTATATATAATATAAATTACATTAAAATCTATATAAAGTATATACATGAAAATATTTCTTAAATATATGCAAGCATGTGTGTGTATTTATATATATATATATATATATATATATATATAGAGAGAGAGAGAGAGAGAGAGAGAGAGAGAGAGACAGAGAGCACCCACATATATTATGTAAACACAAACTTTTATTTTGGATGCATTTAATCGTGATTAATCGTTTGACAGCCCTAGTTTCTAGCATGTTTCTAACTGTTTAAAAATAGTTTAATTAGATTACATAAAAATTATTTACATTTTATTTTTATATAATTATTATATATATATTATTATATATATATTTATATATATATATATATATATATATATATAGTTTGTTTAAAATGTATACAATTAATTGTTTGTATGGACAAGCTTGTATTCAAGATCTCCTGGTCAGTCTGAAACATGAATTTGTTTCAAAACATGGTCCAAAGCCTCAGGAAAGAATGGCCTAAATACACATACACACTTGGTATACACACCCCGACACTGACAGCGAGAGAGACCGTTCATGGTGAAAATCGTCATGAATAAATTATATTGAGCCTGATAGAACCTTCTCTCCCATCAGAGCTACAACGCTTGTCTAGTACGACACATCCTTTTCCACAAAGTCACATGTCTATTTACAGAAGAGCATTCAGCTCGAATCACTCAACCACAAACTCCAATTTTAAACTGGATGCACCACTTTCAAGTCCCTTGTTTCTTTCTTTCCTTGCTTAAACACTCGCTCGCTTGGCCGAAGTTCAAAACCAAGGCCCTTTTTTCTTTTTTTCCCCCCCTTTCAGTCTTTATCGCAGCCAACCACGAGACATTTAAGAGCAAATAAAGTGTTTAGTGTGCAGTTTATGCAGCAAGAAACAAGTCATAAGCTGAGTTTTATCAAGCCCTATAAATTGCATCTCAGTGTGAATTGGGGACGTGCTTGAATCAGCTGAAAAGACTCCAATCCCGGTAACAAATCACACCTTTCGTCCTCCTGCTGCACACTTTCATTACAGCTTCCTAATTATACGCCGCAATTTAGTGCGTGAAAACCCTCCGAGGACAGGAAATTCATCCCCGGTTAGACTTGAACGTGCTGGTGTTAAGCATTAGCCTTTCTTCATTGCTTAGCGAAATACCCATTCTAAACCATCTGCAGCACTCAACATTTACCTGCGAGGAGATCACGGCATGTTGGGTAAGGGTCATCCAGGCAGGGCTTCTGCTTTAAAAAGCAAGCATTAAGAATGAAAAGACTCCCTGTTTGTCCTCGAGACACTCTCAAGACATGACACTGGCCCAAGGCTGGGAGTGTTTCTGTGTGCATGTGTCCGTATAACTCAAAGCCAAACAACTCGTGAGAAGGTCCGCATTCTCGTCAGTCTTGTAATGGGGGTGAAATTGCAGTTGGATGCAAATTGTAGCTCTGGAACCAGGCGAAGGAGCCCGTCTGCTGGGTCAAACAAGGCAGCGCTTTCACCTCAGAGTGGGCGGACGAGACTTTGAAGTATTGAGTCAATGTGAGAGATATTTATGCTCTATGAATAAAGCCCATTTGATGTCTGTAATGGCAGTTCAGAACAGCACCACGGTCGGAGTGAAGCTGGAATCTGACACCCAGACTATTATCACAAGAGATTTAATCTACAGATGAAAGTGTGTTCTGTAAGGATATATCTTTATAACCCCCAAAGAATATGTGAATGTTATACTGCATGCTAGTTAAAAAACAGTCATATAAATAAAAGTGTGTATATGTGTTATATGTGTATATACACTCACCTAAAGGATTATTAGGAACACCATACTAATACTGTGTTTGACCCCCTTTCACCTTCAGAACTGCCTTAATTCTACGTGGCATTGGTTCAACAAGGTGCTGAAAGCATTCTCTAGAAATGTTGGCCCATATTGATAGGATATCTTGCAGTTGATGGAGATTTGTGGGATGCACGTCTAGGGCACGAAGCTCCCGTTCCACCACATCCCAAAGATACTCTATTGGGTTGAGATCTGGTGACTGTGGGGGCCATTTTAGTACAGTGAACTCATTGTCATGTTCAAGAAACCAATTTGGAATGATTCAAGCTTTGTGACATGATGCATTATCCTGCTGGAAGTAGCCATCAGAGGATGGGTACATGGTGGCCATAAAGGGATGGACATGGTCAGAAACAATGCTCATGTAGGCCATGGCATTTAAACGATGCCCAATTGGCACAAAGAGGCCAAAAGTGTGCCAAGAAAACATCCCCCACACCATTACACCACCACCACTTATTGGGGCGGCAGTGGCTCAGTGGTTCATGTGGGTTGTCTACAAACCGAAAGGTTGGTGGTTCAATCCTCGGTTCCACCTGACCAAGTGTCGAGGTGTCCATGAGCAAGACACCTAACCCCAGCTGCTCCCAAAGAGCTGGATGGCGCCTTGCATGGCTGCCGTCGCCGTCAGTGTATGAATGTGTGTGTGAATGGGTGAATGTGAGGCAAATTGTAAAGCGCTTTGGTGGCCATTGGGTCTATGAAAGCACTATATAAATGCAGTCCATTTACCATTTACCATTTACCACCAGTCTGCACAGTGGTAACAAGGCATGATGGATCCATGTTCTCATTCTGTTTACGACAAATTCTGACTCTACCATCTGAATGTCGCGGCAGAAATCGAGACTCATCAGACCAGGCGAAGTTTTTCCAACTGTGGCCAGTGAAAATTGTCGCCTCTTAGTTTGCTGTTCTTATCTGACAGGAGTGCCACTGGCGTGTCTTCTGCTGCTGCTTCAAGGTTGGACGTGTTGTGCGTTCAGAGATGCTCTTCTGCAGACCTCGGTTATAAGAGGTTATTTGAAAAACGGCTGCCTTTCTATCAGCTCAAACCAGTCTGGCCGTTCCCCTCATCACCCAGTCATTTTCACCCATAGAACTGCTGCTCTCTGGATATTCTCTCTCTCTCTCTGACCATTCTCTGTAAACCCTAGAGAAGGTTGTGTGAAAATATCCCAGTAGATCAGCAGTTTCTGAAGTACTGAGTCTGAGTCTGGCACAAACAACCATAGCATGTTCAAAGTCACTAAAATCCCATTTCTTCCCCATTTTGATGCTCGGCTTCAACTTCAGCAGGCCATGCCTAAATGTATTGAGTTGCTGCCATGTGATTATATGGCAGATTATATATTTGGGTTATCAATCAGTTGAATAGGTATACCTGTTAAAGTAGCCTAATACAATTATATTACTATGATTTAATAAATACAGTGATTATAATAAATATAAATACACATTTTACTTTAATATATTTTATTTCTAGATTTTGAAAACTCAAGCATAGCCTACAATAGAAGTCATATCAACCTCCATTTTTAGTTTTCATTATATTTGACTAGAAAACTAGAATGGAGTACAAACTTTGCTGCATTGTATATTTCACGCATAAAGAAAATGGTCATATTTTACAGTGCATAAATACTGCACGAATGACTTTTTTAAGTATGTGTTCTGCTATGTAATGCATTATTTCAAAAGTTTAGATAGTTTTCTGTTGTTAGTTTGTCTTAGAAAGTCAGTCTGATGCTGACTCGAGCCGATATGAATACATTTAGCATTCCGTTGTTTCTTTTATTCCGCTCTTTTATGCGGATGTTTCCGTCTGTTCCAGTCCTGTGTTCCTTAGAAGCAATAAAAGATTCATATACTTCCACCCTAAGGTTCACTAGTGACACACTTATTTACATCCTTACCAATTAATGTCCGCTAAACTCACAGCCAAACTGCTCCCAGAGACACTGCAGGATCTAATCCACTTCCCGCACTGGTCTCAGATCAGTAAACAGGCACACTTAGAAGATGCTCTTACTTTGATCATGTTAGTTTTACTTCCACATGACTGCACACAAATGGTTTATTGATTGTATATGTAGTGGCTATACTGTGCGTGTGGCTTTCTGGTCTGTCTGTCGCCCTCTCACTCTCTCTCTCTCTCTGATATTTGGATCTGGAGAGGGTCCAGGACTGAGCTTCTCTTGGGCTTTAACAGCACAGAAGGCTTTTTGGCACCCAGAGCCAAGGTCAAGCTGAGTGGCCATATTGTATTTTATGAGAGGGTGGGCTGCTCCGAGGGCTAAAATGGCCTTGTGTTAGATTTATTGCCTGTGGCAACAGTATGCAGATCTGCTGCAGGCTTGACTGGGAATTTTTAATGTACTATGCAATAGGTCTGGAATTTGCCACAATGAGTTTTACTGATATCTAATTCGGTGCTATTAAAGTGAAACACAATGAAAGGAACCAATTATCATTAAAATGAATCCTTTTAAAGATTCATTTGGAGACCTTTAACTAGTATAGGCTTGTTACGTATTATGTCTCTGTGTTACATATAGAATAGGACAGAATGTTTCTGTCGTCCGACTTTTCAAATGTTACATTTTTAACAAAAGTTAAATAGTTCACCCCACCCCCAAAAAACATTCATTTGATAAAAAAATGACAGTAAATGCATCTATAATGTTACAAAGGATTTCAATTTCTGCTCTTTTAAACTGTTTTTAACATTGATAATAAAAAAAAGTTATTTTGTGTGTACCAAATAAGCTAATTAGAATGATTCCTGAAGGATCATGTGACACTGAAGACTGGTGTAATTCAGCTTTGCCATCACAGAAATAAATCACGCTTTAAAGGATTAGTTCAGCTTTAAAAAAAAACGTTTGCTGATAACGTTTGTCCACGTGTCTTTTTTCAGCCGAAAAGAAATGAAGGTTTTTGATGAAAACATTCCAGGATTTTTCTCCATATAATGGACTTCTTTGGGAGCCAAATAGTTCATGGTCCAAATGAGAGTTTTAGTGCAGCTTCATAGGGCTTTAAATGACACCAGACGATGAATAGGGGTCTTATCTAGCGAAATGATCGGTCATTTCAAAAATAAATAAAAAAGTTTAAGTTTTATGAGCACAAATGCTCGCCTTGCTCTGTTCTGTGATGTGCGTTCGTGACTCTCCTGTTCGAACTCGTTCATCAAAATGAACGAATCTTTTTCGAGTCATTTCGTTCGTTGAATGAACCAAATGACTCGAAAAAAGATTTGTCCATTATATGTAGAAAATCCTGGAATGTTTTCATCAAAATCCTTAACTTCTTTTCGACTGAAGAAAGAAAGATGTGGACACCTTGGATGTCATGGGGATGAGTAAATTATCAGCAAGTTTTTTTTTAAAAAAGTGAACTACTCCTTTAAAATATAATAAATAGAAAACAACTATTTTAAATTGTAATATTTCACCATACTTTTTACTGCACTTTTGATCCAATAAATGCAGGCTTGGTGAGGATTCTCAAAAACATAAAAAATATTACCAACGCTACATTTTTGAATGGTAGTGAATATGTAATTTGACTGGAAAATATTCAAGTTTTTACAAAAATAAATGAAAAAGATTTACTGATTTATTCACAGAGTGAATCAATTACTACCTCTCTTGTTTCAGGTAACCCCAGTGGCAGGACCACCAGAAGGGGGCACCAGAGTGACCATCCGTGGTGTGAACCTGGGCCTGTCCTTCCCAGACATGGTCAACAACGTGCAGGTAGCAGGAGTCCAATGCACCCCGCAGGAGGACGGCTACATCATCGCTGAACAGTGAGTGGCTACGGAGCAGTAAAACTCCAATGAATTCGTGCTGTGAAAGATTAGAAATGGAAAAAAACTGGTTTAGCTTATCTTTAATCTTTCTCAAAATAGCAGGAGTTGGAAAAGATAATGTCCTACATTACACATACTGAGAAACTGTTTCATAAGGGGAAAAAACTCAGCGGGATGAGTCCATTAAACACACACACAGGATCCAGAGAACATGGCTTTGATGTCACAAGCACTAAGCGACCAATCAGGGCTAAGCATGAAAGGCATGGTTGGTCACGACCGCTTCTTTTATGCTCTATTGAGTTTGTCTGATCTGACAGAAACATTTTAACAACAACAGGAAAACATTTCTATCTTCTTGTGAAGCAGAAACAAGCCATAATTAGACCAAACAGAGCTGGATTTGTTTGGACTAATTGTGGGAAAACCACAACACTTCAAATTCACACTTCAACCATGTATAGATTTGATCACTGATTTGCCAACGCAACACAGGTGTGTTTATCTCTTCCCCAGCACAACATGAGGAAATTGTGTACGCTACTAACGTTGCCCCTCTACTTATTTGGGATGAGTGGCTTACATGCAATTCGGCATTGCATTAAACTCACCCTGACCTTAGTGTAGACAGGAATTCTGAACGTTTGGCTTTCAAACATGAATGCCGTCATGTTGCAAGGGGATGTAAATGGCGCACAGTGTCTGCGCTCAGGTGGAGTGTGTGTCCACAGCGCCTCTCTCTGCCGCCGAGGCGGGGACAGGCAGAAGGAGAGAGGAACGTGTGGTAATTGAAATGCACGGCGTGCTGCCGGCTGTAGGAGGGAGATTTGTCAGCCCTTCTCTCTTCTGACAGCAGTTTAATCCGAGCGGGACGAAGCCGAGCCGAGTGGGAGTGGATTCATTTGTATGGCGCGGCGAAGGGGTGTCATGAGGAAATGGAGAATGCGCCTCTTTACCCCATCAAACCCGCAGACGGAAACAAGAAGCCGCGTGTCTGTTTCAACCGTTTTCTCTGGTCATTTTTTACTAAAGTTGTAAACATTAAGATCGTTTGCCGTTTGATATAGTGCATTGAAAGGAAAAGGAAATAGTAGGGAGATCAGGGGCGAGTTGCATAAACTGCTAAGACTAGTCTTACAAGTTATAGTCGGGACTGTTTAATTTGTCTAATTTGATACCGAACAGTAAGATTGATAACCCCTTACTGCTAGTTGGTCAAATTAGTTCTTAAGAGACTGTCTTAACATAATGGCTATGTTTATGCAACTGGCCCAAGGATATCATCTGAGCCTTAAAGTAGAACTCCGACGCAAAACGAACCTTTTGTCTAATAACATATTGGTACCTAGTCAACCGTTCTCTGAAATTTGGTTTCATGATAATCGAATGTAAAGAGTTTTATCTCTAAAAACTGTTTAGCGTATAACGCTAGTATTGGGGGCATTTAATAAGTAAAAAGAAATCGCTAGTTAATATTGAAACGAAGTATTGAGTAGTAAACGAAGTAAACGAAGACAAAACGAAGTATTGAGAACTTTGTAAGTGTACAGACCGTTTAATAAGAAGATATTTTATAAAGACAGTCCAATTCTTGTATACAGGCGGCGCCATCTTTGGAAAACAGTCTCGACTAGTCGAACCACGAACAACGAACGAAGTGAGCTGAACTGTATGAACGGCGTTCGTGGTTTGACTAGCCGAGACTTTTTTCCAAAGATGGCGCCGTCTGTATACAAGAATCTCTTTTGCATGTTGGGATTGTTATTGTGTATTGTGGCATTATATTACTGTTAGTGTGGGGCTATTTTGAGCCTTGTTAGTGGTATTAACTAGCGATTTCTTTTTACTTATTATATGCCCTCATTACTAGCATTATACGCTAAACAGTTTTTAGAGATAAAACTCTTTACATTCGATTATGATGTAAACAAATCTCAGATAACAGTTGACTAGGTACCAATGTGTTATTAGACCAAAGGTTCATTTTGCGCTGGAGTTCTCCTTTAAATGACTATAATGGCTTTATCTCATGCGCGCTTGTATTGGCTACTTTTGAATAGCTATCAAAGTTGCTTTTTCCTACACTATATGGTTTAGTTTCAGCATCTATCAGCTCATTTCCGAAGCTCAACAGCTAAACTTTCTCCACGCAGCAGCAATGATTGAGCACCCAAACTTGCTTCCAAACTTTAATTGCCTTAGAAGTGCAAGTCCTCCGCTCATTGTGATTTAGAGGGCATAATGTGGGCTGCGAACAGCTGTGAACGCTGTCTGCCGAGCCTGTCAGACTCACCACGGGACGCCACATCACACCCACAATCACGCAGTCTGCGCTGCATGCATTCCCACAGTCATCCCTGATGATACGAACACTCGATATCAACCAAACATCGATTGCGGCACCCCTGCACTTTCAAATCAGATTTGAATTCTCATGTCGGTTTCATATTTACTTCATTTGAGGGCCGGTCAATGGGCTGTGTGTTTTTTTTATTTTGTCATTTGATCTTCCCACCCATCCGTAAAGCTGATACCTGATCAGCACGTATGATGTAGCGACATCGACCTGCTCCCTGATCAGAGTGCATGATAACGCCCTATTGATTTGTGCTGTGCGTCACTGGCCTGTGCTTTTCTTCAACTTCAGGCACTTCTATATGTCAGGGGTTGATATTTTTTATTAAAACATGTCGTCTTCGTTTATATTTGCTACTTTTGAAAAAGACTTTTATGTATAGAATTAGTTGAATCCTTGTCCCTATATTTTATATATATATATATATATATATATATATTAACAAACACAGTCTCATCCCAAAAATCATATAACTGACGTCTTGGGACGTCTTTTGACCATAGGTAGATGGCGATCACGGGCCGTCATACAACTGACGCTTTTACCTTTAACGTCAGTTAGGTGACGGGTTAGGTTTAGGGGTAGGTTTAGGTCTGGGGTAGAGTTAGGATCCCATAACCTCGTCTACCGACGTTTAAGGGGGCCCTAAAAAGGCGAATATTGACGTATGGTCAAAAGACATCCCAAAACGTCAGTTATATGACGTCTTGGGATGAGACTGCGCTGTGTATATATATATATATATATATATATATATATATATTCTCACAATATATAGCCCTATGTATATATATATTTAAACTGTGATAATTTAAACAAAGAGAGAAATAATAGCTCATACCAAAATGATAGGTTGACCAAAAGTGAAAAATGGTTTCATCATTTACTAACTCTCAAGTTGTTCCAAACCTTTATGAGTTTCTAAAATCTGTTGAACACAAAAGCAAGTATTTTAAAGAATGTTGGTAATCAAACAGTTGACAATAGTCAATGACTTTAGGAAAAAATATAGGTCAATGTCTGGTTACAAACATTACTCAAAATATATTCTTTTGTGTTCAACAGAAAGAAACTTGTACAGGTTTGGAATGAGAGTGAGTAAATGAAAATATTTCCCTTTAATATTTATTTTAATATTCTGTTGTTGTTTTTTAAAATATGCTTTTAAAAGGCTCTGTTAGTTGTCATTTCCAAAATACCAAAGGTCTTGGTATTGGATCTAAGGTGACAAAAGTGTCAATGAAGAGATTAAGATTAAATACTTGAGATGTGTGTAGAAAAAAATGAAAATATGAATATCACTTGTGAGCAGAATATTTTTTGACGTTTCCAAGCTGTAGTTTTGTCCAATTACGCAAAAACTGTGAACATAATATGTAATTGTGTGTTTGTTAATATACATAAAATGCTATGTAATTAGTCTTACAGTTGCAAGCCAAAGGAGTCTGCCATTTCACCCTAAGAAAGTTTCAAACGTTCTCTCGGGTACCATCATTTCTATAACAGAGTACCATTAAATACAATATATCATTTAAGATATGGTAAAACTGTGACACTTTCAGAAAGAAATAAAAGTAAAAAAAAATGTCAGATTTCCCTGTTAGTGTTAGTCTGTAAGTGCCTATAGTTGCAGAAACATCCAAATGCAGCACAGAACCTACAGGAACGTGTGGTTTTAATGCTACAAAAGCGTGATGTGTTCTTCGCATTGGCAGTCCCGTAGGGCGGTCTTGTCAATTCGGCTAATGGAATGTGTGCGCTAAAGCAATCAAAGCAAAAATTACATTGAGATCAAGAGGAAATCAATGGAGAGAGATGGAGAGAGAGAGTCGCATACTGATCACTCAGCAGGACTGGAGATGACTTCCAATGCTTTGGTTCCTTAGTCTGGATCAAGTCCAAAGCTTTGTAATCATAGGGACTGGTTGGAGCGGAATTTGTTTGTACAGAAGCTATGAGTGGGTGATATGTGATATCTATCATTTTAGGTGACTTTCATTCAAGTCCAGATTAAAATGTAATGTATCGTTGTATATTTCTTCTTTCTCAGGATTGTATGTGAGATGGATGCAGCTCCTGCGGACAGTAAGCCCGGCCCGGTCCATTTGTGCGTAGGGGAGTGTAAACCGGAGCTCCAGACCCGCTCTTCTCAGCACTATTCCTTTGTGGTAAGACCTTGAGCTCAGCTACATCTAAATAATGCAGTGGGGTAGTGGTGAACCCGGCCATTGTTTTGGTTTTATTAAACTGAGCTTTAGCCGGTCCATTGAAGAGAACTGACGGGTCACATGATGTTATGCCTCTGGACAGGTGAACCTCGCTGAGGTTGCTTTGTTCTCAGAAGCGATCCAACGAAAATGTCAAATCAGAGGAAGTTACTCAGAGCTCAACATACTGTTCTTCAGCTGTTCGCTTTTGGAACAAAGACTTTCCTCTGCACATATTCATGAGGCCTTTACAAAAATCCATATCTCTCATTAGTCCTCCTTTTGAAGTAAATATGCTGGTTTTTAGATCTTACAACATTTATTTTGCTCTGATAATACTTAATATTCTTCCTCGCAAAGTTTTGCAATAAATCTCACAGTTCTGCTTTTTTTAAGCAGAATAAAAAAGTGGAAATGTTTCCGAATACTCAGTAAATGTGTTATACAATATTGCACAACACATAATTTGTTTTCTAAGTTCCTAAATTGGATGCACCCTCTCCACCCGCGCCAAAACCACCAGTTTAAAAACTCCTTACCAACGTACTATAACAGAACATGTCCTAAAAGTCTATTAGTTCGCAAAAGCAATATATTTGCATGTTATATTTATATATTTATATCCAGGCAGTTGTCTAGGAAATCGCTCCATTAATGTGTTGGAACTGTCTCTCCATGCGAATTTAGAGTCATTAAAAGCCATAAGGTCAATAAATTAACCTTTTTATGGCTTGCATGGCATTTTTATCGTCTTATTGTGCTATCTGGTCCTTTTTAAAGTAGTATTTTTGTGCGTTTTCAGTAGATTCTGAAATGATGTTGTGGATTAGCAGATAATAACATCATTTACGCATGTGTTTGCCAAGACATTAAAAGAAAAGCGTGTTTATTGAACTAATGCACTCATCAAGCACAAAAGACTCGAGATATGCTGTAGAAACTAGCTAATTTACAGATTGCTGCAGTGTGTGTCATTATTATTGGTAAAACAGCAGCCCTGCTTCCTCCGTTGAGAAGCGCAGCTCTCGTCGGCATAATAGAACGTGTTTTCGGTTATTAAAATATTGAGTGATTATGAACACGAATCACCACGGGGAGCGCACATTGAACATGCAGACAATAAAAGCCATTAAGCGAATCAAAGGAAGGATGGTTGCCATGTTGTGTCCTTGTAGTGGAGCACCTGTGAGAACCCCCGCGCACCTGTCTCGAACACCCAACCGCCAGCCTGGGGTTAATAGATAATCAGCGGCGGCATTCACACGCACACCAAGGCAAACAATTATCCATACCACCACAATTAACGGCCTCTGCTAATTAGGGGAGCTGTTTATATTACAATATGCGCTTCAGCCATCTTCCTGTATGTGTTTATGCCTGTTTGTGATTTTCTTCCACGCCTTTCATATCGCAGTCAAATATAAAAGCAGCGTGTTATCTCAGCCGCTCCGACAAATGTTGTCGGACAACATGGAGTCCCTAAGCGGCCCAGCGCTTGTAGAACAATGAGAGGCGAGACCGAAATTGGTGTTAATTCATTTCTTAGTCTCGGCACGTGTGAACTCGGCCACCAGCCATTTCGTGTGCTTTCTTAAGACACAGAGCTGTCTGTTTCTGTGTTTCTCCATCTGCTTTGCTCAGTCCCTGTGCACAATAAAGGAGCTGGGAACTAGAGTTTATGTACAACATTTTAAAAGCCTTTTATTTCTCCTCAGACATGCTTTTCATGAGCTCGCATCACTCAGACAAGACTGGAAATGGCATTTCTTTGTAGAGTTGGCTCTTTATTTGTGAGCTCAGCAGCGAATGAGGCGAATGAGACTCATGAAGGACAGTTGTTATTTACAAACGGAGCTGTCTTTTGTGGAACTGCCACCCACATCTAGGCAGTTTCAGATTCAAAACATGCTTGTGTTCAGCTGATACAGAAAACTCATTTCTTTGCCACTAACGGCACTAAATAGATTTATGTACGCGTGCATGTGAGTGAAAACTAGCATTGACAAGTATGTGAAATTTGTCACTCGCAAGTTGCCCAGTAACATTTTTATGAGTTCTCGCAATGCATGTACGTGAACAAATGTGATCAAATGTGAAGGACGCACGGGACAGTTGACGTGTCAGCACTTCATCTTCACTGAAGTTTAAGCCTTGACTAAAGTTACTCACTCGCTGTGTGAAAAGTTTTGCGTGCGTCAGACACCGGCAACGCACAAATACTATACTGAGCTATACTTCATGTCATTTTGCACTTGAGCGGACAAATTCACCCAAAATTGTCAAAAAATCCTAGTAAACATAGTTGGTCAAATCTTAAGTGAACATAAAATGTTGGGAAAGTAAACTGTACAGTAAAGCTGGGAAAGTAAAATGTTGTGTACATTAGCATTAAGCTAAATTAGATCTGTGCATTCACTCTTAAAGTGACAGCAGCCTAATTTTCCTGCTGCTCTCTGTGTTTTTAATGTTAATCAAACAACAAATGATGAAAAGAAAATCACTAACTACTTTGACTGAATTAAGTTTGTAACTTTAATAAGGATTAATTGATAAATATTTACTTTCTGTAGTGAAGTGTGTAGTGTCTGCAAGACTGTTTTACATTTATATTAGGCTAGTATTTTTTAGCTGTGGTATCAAAATTGGCAATGGAGAAAGGTGAATTTTCACTCAAATCTAAAATTTTGGTGTCATTACTGGCAGGTAAAAAAATACTTATGACGGGGACATTTTATGTATTTATTTATAGGTTTTCTTCAAAATAAGTTAATACTTGCTGTATTTTTGATCAAATAGATGCAAACATGGTCATGAGCATAAGAGACACAACATTAAAAAAAATCTTTTGCATGTGTAAATAAAATGAAAGGTTACACTTTATGTTAAGGTACACTTGTTACAGTATGCAAATAAGTACTGACTGAGTGATAACAAAAGTACTCCGTTTTTAAATTACAGTTAGGATTAGGGTTTGGTTTAGGGTTAGTTGCTTATAATCATGCATAATTTTATTGCTGCATAAATTTATTTACTGTTATTACTATAGTAAGTGCATGTAATATGTGTAACAGGAGCATTATAAAATAAAGAGTTACCAAAATAAATGAATAACAAAATTAAATTAGTTTTATCTTGAAGTAAAGCCTACTTTATCTTTAGCTTGATTCCTTGTTTCCTACCTGTCTTCTCTTTCTGTCTGCAGATGCCATCGGTCACGGGTTTATCCCCAAGTCGGGGTCCAGAGTCTGGGGGAACTAAAGTGACCATAATGGGGGAAAACCTGGGAGCAGGGAGCAGTGTCACTGTGCTTTTTGGGAACCAGACCTGCGAGTTTTATGAGTATGATTTATTTATTTTAATTTATTTTATGTATCCTATACATATATTATATAAATTAGTATACATATATTAGTGCTGTCAATCGATTAAACAAATTAACTAACTTGATTTCTGAAGGATCATGTGACTGAAGACTGTAATGACTGATGGAAATTCTGCTTTGCATGACAGAAATAAATTGTATTTTAAAGTATATTAAAATAGAAAACCATTAATTAAATTGTAATAATATTTCAAATTTTTGTTCTGTATTTTTGATCAGATAAATGCAGCCTTAAATGTTTGTTCCTCTAGGTTTCTTCTTTTTCATCTGCATCTCTTCCTCTTGCTCTAATTATGCTAGCATACTCCTGTATGTAAATATCATACCCCCCACCAGACTTCTTCCTACAGTATATCTCCTCCTTTTCCTCTCACTCCAGGATCTAAAGTTAAAGATGAGGCTGATTGTAGTGCTTTAAGATGCACGAGAGTGACTACTTTAATGCAATGGCGGCTAATTGCAGAAGGATGACACGTTCCTGATCATGTCCGAGCGTGTGCGAGGGTGCCATAAGTAATAGCTGAGCGTTCTCTAATACACTGCAGAGAATGACGAATGCTCACTTTCCATAGGTAGCACTTTCAGTGAGAGCTGAAAGAAAAGACTGCAATTGAAAAAGAGCAGAGAGCCGCCCACTAGCCATTCAGTATAGCGTGTCTGAACAATAAGTCTAACCATCTGTTATTAAGTAAAGACTTTGTGTTGTTCTTAGTCTCTTGTCAGAATCTGATTGGTTTGTATTTTCTCTGCCCACAGAAGATCTATGACGGAGATTGTGTGTTACTCCGCCCCTTCTCTGACGGGAGTAGGGCCGGTTCAGATCAGCGTGAGTGTGGATCGCGCCCAGGTCCGAGAGAGCCTGACTTTTGAGTATATAGACGACCCCACCATTCAACGCGTTGAACCGGAATGGAGCATTGCCAGGTAACAGTTCATATATGATGCATTGTTTTAGTATTGGATTATTCAAATCAGATAGTGTGGCCTTTAAACACTTTTGACTCTTTGAGGCTGACGATTCTAGAATTTGAATGGATGTCAGACACATTCCTGAAAGAAATTGATCTGATTCACTGAAATTCACTTTGTTCAAGGCTTTGTGTTGCTCCTTTATTCGTAAAAATGAATAAATGGCTGACTTGCATCCAGATATATCCTTTCATCTGTTTCATAGTATTTACACCATGACAGGGTGATCATGAAGATTTTTTTGAAAGTGAAGCTTTAAGTCACATCTGAAAATATTCTGCTGCTGCTGAAGTCCTGAAATCTTTGCACAGTCTGTCTTTGCAGAGAACTTGTGTCTGACTAAAACTTTAAATAACAGCATATAATACAGTGGGGGCTCTATAAACAGTCTGTTATTTTCTAATTAAAAAATAATAAGTTTCAGAAACAGGTTGTCAAGAGTTGGTCACATGAAATAATGTAGAATTTAAAATATTTTGGGGTTTTTTTTGTGTGTTTAAAATGTTCAAATTTCTAAAACTTTGTTTATTTCAAGAATTAAATTACATTTTGAATCCCAGATTTTCAATGTGATATCAAACCCCACTGTACCTTCCATGGCCCGGTCCCCTATAACGCTCACTCTTAGCACGCTAAGAAGACTCAAAAAGATATATCTTACCTTATGTTCCTTAGTGTGTTACCCGAAGTGTCCCTTAGGAAGCATGCCTCTTACATTCAACGCTCCATAATGAGTTGTCTTGGTAGGCAATTTTTATTTTTAATATAGCTACGTTTGGTAAAATGTCAAAAAGGCAAACTTATAATCGTCCCACATTTGGTTTGTTTGTATCCTTTACTTGCCCTCAAGTCATTCGAAACATGTATGACTTTTTTTTTCTTTGGTACACAATAGATATTTACACAGAAGATATTTTGAAGAACATTGGGCACCAAACCAAATTGGAGCCCAATGACTTCCATTGTATGTACAAGAAAAAATATATTTTTATTTTTACAAAATATCCCCCGTGTTCCACAGAATAAAGTAAGTCATACAGGTTTGTAACAACAATAATGGCTTCATTTTAATTTCTGGTGAACTATGCCTTTAAAGGGATACTCCCCCCAAAAATAAAAATTCTGACATAATTTACTCACCCTCAAGTTGTTACAAACCTGTATGAGTTTCTTTTTTTGGCCTCACACAAAGGAAGATATTTTGAAGAACGATTGGAACCAAAGAGTTGTTGACTTCCATAGTATTTTTTTCTACTACGAAAGTCAATCGTGCCTATCAACTGATTGGTTCCAATCGTTCTTCAATATTTCTTCCTTTGTGTTTAGCAGAAGAAAGAAACTCATACAGGTTTGCAATAAATGGTGACAGAATTTTCATTTTTGGGTGGAATATCCCTTTAACAGAGTTATGTTTAACAAAGTCTTTTGGTCTGGTAGAATTTGATGAGAAATGTTTGAGCACATTCTGAGATCTCTGACTGTTGCTGTCTCTCTAACTTGATCCTATTGGAGAAGTAATTGAGATATTGAATGGATCTCTTATGTGATTTTCCTGTGGGTGAGTGTCCCATGCCATGGCGTCAGTAGATTGAGTCACAGTGCTGTAGCTGTTGTACCAGAGCATTGCCCACACTGAACAGAACGGCGTACGAGCGGCTCCTGGCTAATAAAGTGCTCAAGAGTAAACAACTGAAACACCTAGAGCAAGAGCTCCTCACCCATTCCACTCCCAGATGCTCAGTTCTTTTGTTGTGCTTTATCAAGCTATGGACATTCCCAGAATGCTAAGCAGGATCACCGCTGCTTCTGTTCTTTTAGTGTTTTCAAAGACGCGTCTAGTATGTTTGATTAAATCTACTGAAGCCAGTTAAAAGCATCTTTAATCAGAACCTTCTCAAACGCTTATTATCTTCTAAGCAGCACATTACAAAGAAACAAGTTCTGATTCAAATTCAAAGTTTTCACCCCGTTTGTTTGTTTTTCAGCGGACACACTCCTCTGGTGGTGACCGGGACGAACTTGGATGTCATACAGGAGCCACGGATTCGGATCAAGTATGGCGGGCGGGAATCCGTAAATGTGAGTAGCTTCGTTGGCGTTATCGGTGGTTCGTCAATTATCCACCCTCACTTTTTAAATGACCTCAGTTACCTGAGCTTGTGGGAGAACGGCTCTCTCTCGTGAGCTGATATCTCACTAGGGCCGACACGATGAAACCGAATCGTATCAGTTCGACCTCCGAGATGCGTGACCTTGGGAAGTGGGATGCTTTGTCTGCAGGTTTGAGTTAATTATCGGTGACTTTCAGTGGAGAGAGGCTCGCACAATCTGCACGCTGCCTTTTTTTTGTGATGCATTAGACTAATTTCTGTCTTTTCTGTTGACCCACGGAGGCGAGATCCTTCGTGACTCACTGCCACCGCTTCAGAAATCTCATATATCTCCTACCCACAAGCCTCTGCGTGACCTCTTTTTCAAGCTGTGTATCTGTAATTTCGACTAAGTACCCTGCTGAATTATTCAGTCTGCGCAAAGTGGTGCGGATGAGGCATTTAATTTGAGCATTTTACTCTGCTCATACCACCTTTGTCCAACTGGGTTTTGTTGACCATTAGTTGTAGAGTCCTGCATAAAACCATCCATTGCATCCAATGCAGTTTTGGTGGATCGTGGCCTGTTAGAAAGGGTTGTATTGGTTAATGGGTTTCAAAGAAAGATAAACCGCAAACTTATTGGCTTGGTCAGCATAAAGATATCCCAAAAATAATAAGGCCCAAGGGCTAAGGAGTTGGTACAAGTTAATTTGCTCTCCACTGCAGGGGTCCAAGTTTAATTAACATATTAGGATTTTTCAGCCTGGTCAGACATGAGGATGGCGTCTCAGCTTCTATTGTATTATCATACTTAGAAGTATACAGTACTGTATGATAGATCAACAATTATGTTGGTGCGCTTTATATTTACTTATAGACCATTTCACAAGATGTAAACAACACTGGTCCAGAAGCACTTCCTGTTTCAGTTTTTTAACACTACATAAAAGCTGAGAAAAAATACAACTAACAGAACAGTTAAAACTGAATCAAAAAGTTAAACAAGCATCTTTAAGATGTTTTCTTTACATGTGAAATAAAGAAAACAATTACAAACTGAAACAGGAAGTGTTTCTGGCCCCTTGTTGTTTACATCTTGTGAAATGGTCTATATATATATATATATATATATATATATATATGCTTCATATATATATATATGTGTGTGTGTGTGTGTGTGTAGGGCTGTCAGTTTAACGCGTTATTAACGGCATTAACGCAAACCCATTTTAACGGCGTAATTTTTATTATTGTGCGATTAACAGTCTTTTTGGCCTAGTAAACTTGATGGACAGTGTTACATTGTGTGAGAGATTATTTTCTCCGAGCAAAAATGTTTTTCTTTTCAATAAGAAACATTTGCTCAAAGTAAGCCGATACACTTTTCCATGTTGATGAGAGCATTAAAATGAGAAAAATAATGTGAGGAAAAATATGCGATTAATTGCGAGTTAACTATGACATTAATGCGATTAATCGCGATTAAATATTTTAATCGTTTGACAGCACTAATATATATATATATATATATGGAAAATGCTTATAATTGAAATTATATGTTTTTGCTGGCAAAAAAAGATGTATGATAGGACACAATATAGGTTTTTCCCCATTTGCATGTCTATGAGCAATAATGATATGCAAAACGCGTCTTTTCGAGTGTGGAAGTGTTCAGAACAGCACTAATCACACATTATCTCTTACTTCACTGAGGTGAAGGCAAAACCGCTATAGCCATCCTTCCTCTGTTTCCGGCAGCAAAACTGCACTCGAGTCCCCAGCAGTACAGATGTACCCATGTACGGGTAGTTCTCCTGAAAGTCACTTTTAGTAAAATAGACACCGACTGCGCAATGAGGAGTGACAGAAGCTTGCGTTCCTCCACGCTTCACAAAGCCCAGAGCTCTTAGAGTTCTTAAAAGGACTCCTGAAATATGTTGTGTGGGCGCTGTCTGATGTGTCAGGTGCTAGTGCTGTCTTTCTCTTTCTTTCTCTTTACAACAGAGCAAGAAAAAGAGAGGTAGACAGAGAGAGGTTGGCTTCCTTCTTTCAGGCATCATCACCAAAGACCCTACCTGGCTTTGATTCCCTGCCATTTTATTAACCGTTGAGCTCTAGATTATGTATTTCTTCATCCCCCTTTTTCCTCTGTATTTTTGGAGAGGGAGATGGGGAACGAAACAGCCGCGGAGTCTGGCAATCAAAGCCGAGCGGCCGTCAAGGCAGCCTTCAAACTGTCATCTGCCTCCTCCCCAAATTGCTTCTCTTCCTCCTCTCCTCCCCTCCCGTTACCTGGCGGGGTTCTCAGAAGCCGAGCGAATGGCAGACAATTGCCTTTGTGCATCCTGCTGTACCTGTCACCAACCCGCAATTGAGACATTAATCATTTTCCTGATTATAGCTAAAAGATTAGTTTTTCCTACCTTTGTCCTCTCTCGAGGAGGAGTAGAAGAAGAATCGCTTGACACATGCAGCAGCGAAGAGATTCGGTAATGAAGTCTGGAGACGGATTCCTAAAGCGTCGCGCGCCACTATCTGAGCCGATCACAAAGGCACTTCAGTTTTTTTTTCTTCTAAAACGAAGCGATCAGACGCTCCCACCAATCAGTGTCAAAGACCTCCCCAGATACCTCGGATAAGAGCGCGCTCGCAAAAAAACCAACATGAAGAACATGAACTATGGATGATAAAAGCATCTTAGCATTTAACAGAGCCACGGGCGTTTGTCTACAGTTGTGCAATTCTTTATAGTTGTTCTACATTTACCCTAATTTCCATCCATCTCCCTTTTTTTTCATTATATAGTTACATGCGCATGCACTTAAAACAACAAAGGGCATAATTCAGAAATGGTGGGCAGCCATTACCATAAAACTTTTTATTCTCCTATGTCAGTTCGCTGGGTCTGGTTCAGAAGATCGTGCTGTTCATACGCTACATCACTTTTTGTGTTTCAATCGAGCAGAAAAGGTTAAAGGAGTAGTTCACTTTAAAAAAAAAAAAACTTTTGCTGACAATTTACCCCCATGTCATCCAGGATATTCATGTCTTTCCTTCTTCAGTCGAAAAGAAATTAAAGTTTTTGATGAAAACATTCCAGGATTTTTCTCCATATAATGGACTTCAATGGGAACCAAACGGTTCAAGGTCCAAAAGACAGTTTCAGTGCAAACTGTTCAAAGGGGTTTAAACGATTTCAGACAATAAATAAGGGACTTATCATGCAAAACGATCGCTCATTTAAAAAAAATAACAAAGGTTAAGTTTTATGAGCTTAAATGGTCGCCTTGCTCTGTTCTGTGACACGTGACTCTCCTGTTCGAACACGTTCTTTAAAATTAACAGATCTTTTCCCGAGTCAAGTCGTTCATTTCGTTTGTTGAATGAACCATATGACACGAAAAAAGATTCGCTCATTTTGACCAGCGAGTTCGAACAGGAGAGTCACGAACGCGCATCACAGAACAGAGCAAGGCGACCATTTAAGCTTATAAAACTTAAACTTTGGTTTTTTTTTTGTTTGTTTTTTTTTTTTTTTTTTTAAATGAGCGATCGTTTCGCTTGATAAGACCCTTATTCATTGTCTGGAATTGTTTAAAGCCCTTCGAACAGTTTGCAGTTTGCACTGAATCTGAATTTTTGGACCTTGAACTGTTTGGTTCCCATTGGAGTCCATTATATGGAGAAAAATTTCTTTTCGACTGAAGAAAGAATGACATGAATATCTTGGATGACATGGGGGTGAGTAAATTATCAGCAAATGTTTTTTTAAACATGAACTACTCCTTTAATGTTTAAAAGATTAGATATGCAGATATATATTAATATTCTATTTAGCAACTATTCAAAACCTGTATTACTTTATTCTGTGCAACATAAAATATGTGGAATACAATGGAAGTTGTTTTTGGACTCCACTGACTTTCATTGTATGGACAAAAACAGTAGACGATATCTTTTTCCTGTTCCACAGAGGAAAAGAAACTCAAACCGGTTGGAAACAACATCAGGATGAGTAAATGATGACAGACTTTTCATTTTTGGCTGAACTATCCCTTTAAGGCATTAGTACCCGTTTTCACTGACCCGGGTAACTCGAGACAGATTTTAGCCAGGGAGCACCATCTCTATGCAACTCTTTGTCCCAGAGATAGAGAGATGAGAGGAGAGAGATGTTTGGATTCATTAGTTTAGGCGAGAAGAACTGTGCTTTGTGCTGAGTCATGTGTCAGTTCTTGGAAGAACCTGAAACCAATTATTTCAGTGAGACAGAAAAGGATCCCAATTATTTCCACAGCCAAATACCTGCAGCTAACTGCAGCCTGGTCATAGAAGGACAGGAGAGGAACTCAAATGTTATTAGACTGGTGCTGGCCCTGAAGTACAGCTAAAAACACATTTGCTTTTGACCCACTCAATATCTGCATTTCCTTCTGCTTACAGCAGGTGCTATTTAAAATACAATTAAAACCTGATAATTAAATCCATCCATGTGGAAAGCTATATTCCTTACCTTACTTTGGAGAACTGGTAGCTTGATGTGGGCGGAAGTGAAGAAACAAACTGGTACAGCGAGACAAAATGTGACAACAGCCAGCCAGTTTGAAACAGATGGCGTCCAGAGGCTGTGAAAGGCTCTTCCAGGCCGTGCCAGGCCGATGGTGCCCACAGCATCTGTCTCTGACATGGCACTGCCACGGAAGGACAGAGAAACACACACACACACAGGGTTCAATCGCATTAGACACTTATTTTGTCCTGCTTAGCTGGGCAGCAACCTTCAGAATGGCTTTTCATTCAATAACACTAAGGTTGCAGGTTCAGTGTTTAGTAGGAGTGGTGTGTGAACTGCTGGAACAGTCCTCTGCTGTCATCACTGGAGTAAGTAATAATTTAGCGCTCACTTTAATCCTGAGTAACAGAACACTTACTACAGCGACAATATCCCCAAAGCAATCTGGTTTAAGTGTCTTGCCCAAGGGCACAATGATGATAGTTCATGGATCTTGTGGGGTTTAACCTGCAAGCTTCAACTATATCATCCCATATATATATATATATATATATATATATATATATATATATGCATGTTCAAATCTTTGGGGTCAGTAGGATTATCAATGTTTTTTGAAAGAAGTCTTAAATGCTCACCAAGGATGCATTTATTTGAGAAAAAATAACTATGAAATAATATTAGCATTTAAAAAAACTCTCTTCTATTTTAATTTTTTATTCATGTGACGGCAAAGCTGAATTTTCAGCATCATTACTCCAGTCTTCAGTGTCACATGATCCTTCAGAAATCATTCATGCATTCAACATGCAGATTTGCGGCTCAAGAAACATTTCTTATTATGATCAATGTTGAAAACAGCATTGTTTTGTGGAAATCCTGATACATTACACTCGCATAGGTGTAGCATAGATTTCTTTACTCAACTGCAAAGGGCCTTTTATGCAAAAAAAAAATGATAATGATAAGAAAGTACCCTTTTGGCACAAAGGTTCTTTATAGGCTATTATTCCTTCATATATTACATTATTCTGCAACATTTTGCAGTTGTAATTAAATTATTGTTTATTGAACTGTTGTAGTAACTTAAAATCCCATTTTAATCATGCTGATTTTTGAAGGATAAAAACTGAAATGGCACTCTTCGTGTGATATTGATTAATTACATTTTTTAACCCCTATGTCTTGAATTTTGTGATCAATCATGCATTGCATTTTAGGGGTTCCACATACGTAGCACTTTAGAACCTTTTAAGGTTCTATATAGAACCTTTTCTTCTAAGAGTGTATTTTCAGGAGTAGAAAGTTCAAAGGAATGACTTTTCTTCGAATATAATGCGTCCTTGCTGAATAAAAGTATTAAAAAAGTATTTTTTAAAGATCTTACTGACCACAAATTCATAAATATATTCCCAATATAATTTTAGCATTTATTTTTCACAATATTTTTATTCATTTTGTACATATAACATATTTAATATAACATATATTATTGTTTTATTTAATCAAAAAGTCTTTTATAATGTTTATATTAGTAGAGGTGTTTTGATTATCTATTTATCTACATTCAGTGACTCTCGCCTCTTGCTCTTTAGCTCAGTAAGAATCAGTTTTTCAACAGTTTGACTAGATCTGCATTTCCAGCGCCCTCTCGGTTACCTCACGTGTGGTGCTGTGGTGTGTGTAATGGGATTACAGGTTTTGATGACAGTGTGACTTTAGAGTTATTGAATCCCATTCATTTTTAACCAGATCCAGCCCTTCTGAGCTGCAAGGGAGCTTGTTATCATGCAAACACGGTGCGTAATGTGAAGTGCCTACAGAAAGAGACCCATGCTCACGGAGGCGACGTCAAATGTTGTTCAAACCTACACGCTGTTCAGCTGCCATGAAAGTTGTAATTTTGGAAGCATGGTTTTCTTTCCTGACTGTAAAGAAGCATAGTAAGTCAGTCCTTATAGACGCTTGATATTTGAGGAACACCAGAACCAGAGGTTGCAGTTTGAGAAAGATTTTCAATGTAAATACACTTTCAGAGGGACAAATCCTCATGTCCAAACCAGAGGCTGTATTTTGCGGCTTATTTTAGTTTTACTCTGAGAATTTGGCCTTTTTTCATTATAGTGTTTACTAGTAGTAATGGCACTGGCCTAGAGAGCAATAATCACTGACAAGAACAGCATTTCAATCTCACAATTGACAAATATCACTTATTATACACTCCTCGAGGGCCGAGTGAAGAGGAACAGCAAAGGAATGAGGAATCAAAAGCTATGGAATGAGATTGCACCCACAATCTCACGAAAATCAAGTTTGTGTGGTCAAAATGAGTTAGTATGGATTGCGGCTCTGGCTGCGAGGAGGAGGTGTGGTGCTCGCCGGTCCTGCCGTGCTTTGAAGATATTTAGCTCTAATTAAGTTTCTCCCCCGAGAGTCGGAGAGAAGAAAGAAATGAGATGAAAACCTCCCGGCACAGTCAGAGTTTCACAGCAATCAATTTTGTTGTTGGAGCGTCATTGCTGCTCTCTGCTACTCCTCGGGAACGGATCGGTGTCTGAGTGCGCCCGTCAAGTGTGACTGCTGATGTTTATGCAGTACAGATCACGGTCGTTGCATACTTGAGGTACGAGGGTGCTACAGTTTGCATGGTTTCAGCTCAACAATGAAATTACATTGAATCTGGGGCCTCGCGGTTAGCGATACGTTGAGCTGTGCTCTGTTTGTGTTGCAAACTCATGAAATGTCAAGCTTCTGACAAAAAAACGTCCCCTAATCCCCTAAAGGATATTTTGCAGAGCATAATAAATAATACAAAAAGAAATGATAGAAATTAATGACCTTTTTTTGACATTTCCCACTGATTTTCATTACTTAGTTGCTATTATTTCTTGTGCTGATTTTTAGATTCTCAGAATCTAATTATTGTTGTACAGTATTTTTATTTTTTTTTTAAATAATAGCATAATGTTAATTAAAAATAAATATCACTATGATGTACTTTGCAGTTTTAATAATAATGGGAAAATTGTAAAATAATTAATAAAATGATATTTTCACAATGCAACAAATCCAAACGGTTCTAAAAAATGCTGCTTTTTCTTTAAGCAAAAAACTTTGTTTTTCATGCGACTTGGACATTTAGATACGCCAGCTCATCTATTTCATGAAGTACAAACACTCAAATGATGTGTCGTGATTGGATCAGAAGAGTGTAATTTACACTTTTAATGTTTTCTCTCTGAGTTTTTTTTTTCAGATTTGTTGAATTTGAAAGGTAGTCTTTCCTTTGTTCTCCAGCGCCGTTGTTGTCTAACAAAAAGAAATGCATCTGCGGTCTTTTCAGCTCAGTAAAACACTTGAAAACAGATGGTATCAAAGGGATCTTAATGGGAAAGAACTGAAGTGAGATGAAACAATGAATAACAATTACTCTCAAAAACTGGTGATGAAAATAAAGCATATTTCTCTCTGTCTCTCTCTCACACTCTCTCATTTCCAGGTCTGTAAGATTCTGAACACCACGACCATGAGCTGTTTCGCTCCGTCGCTGACAGCCGAGTACAGGCCGGGTTTGGACTCGGTCAAGCACGCAGACGAGTTTGGTTTCATCTTCAATAATGTGCAGGCGCTTCTAGTGTACAACAACACTAACTTCATGTACTACCCCAACCCTTACTTTGAGCCCCTCAGCACCAATGGCATACTGGAACAGAAACCTGGCTCACCTATCATTTTAAAGGTACATCCATCCACCACACGCTTGACTCTTCGAGAGATCTGACTGTTATTAACCATGCGTTTGCATTGTATACTGAAAGTATGTGTGTATATACACTTAAATATTCAGTAGTGGAAGCTTTTTAAATGTAACTAACCTTTCACATGTGCTGTGTGTGTGTACCAGGGTAAGAATCTGGTTCCCTTGGCCTCTGGAGTGAAGCTTAATTACACCGTTCTGATAGGAGAGACTCCCTGTTCTGTCACCGTATCTGAGTCTCAACTGCTGTGCGAGCCACCTAATCTCACCGGCCAATACAAAATCATGGTAAATATGCATCTGTATGCTGGACACATCCAGCTCAAATCTTTTTAGTTGTTGTTTGTTTCAATCCAGATCGATTTATGTCTCAGTACCTTTCCCATAGAATGAATTACACTATAATTCAAAAGTTTGGGGTCAGTTTTTTTTTTTTTTTTTTTTTTTTTTTTAAAGAAGCATTAAAATGGTTAAAACATATAGTAAATACTGTACATTTATAATGTTAAAAAAATTACATTTCAAGTAAATGCTTTCCTTTTGAACTTCCTATTCATCAAATAATCCAGGATAAAAATGCATCAGTTTCCACATAAAAACAATACAATTGTTTTCAACATTGATAATAATAAGTTTCTTGAGCAGGAAACCATCATATTAGAATAAATTCTGATGGGTCATGTGACACTGAAGACTGGAGTAATGATACTAAAATTAAGCTTGGCCAATCAATGAATAAATTACATTTTAAAATATACAATATTAAAAATAGAAAATAATATATTTTATATTTTAATATATAATATATTTAATATATTTTAAAATAATATATTTTTTATAGAAAATAATATATAGAAAATAATAATATTTAATAGAATGATGATATTTCACGCTATTTTAGTTTTAAATACAGCCTTGGTCAGTATAAGAGACTTTTTTCAAAAACGTTTGAAATCCAACCCAAATATTTGAAGATAGCAAGTTGTAGAACTGTCAAACGATTAATTGTGATTAATCGCATCCAAAAATAAAAGTTTGTTTTTACATAATATATGTGGGTGCACTGTGTATAATTATTTTGTGTGTGTGTGTGTGTGTGTATATATATATATATATATATAGAGAGAGAGAGAGAGAGAGAGAGACACACACATGCATGTATATTTAAGAAAAAAAATATTATTTAAATATAAAATATTGATATTTATATATAATATAATTTATATATAAATCTATATACAGTATATACATGAAAATGTTTCTTAAATATATACAAGCATGTGTGTGTATTTATATATATAATATAATTACACACAGTGCACCCACATATATTATGTAAACACAAACCTTTATTTTGAATGCGATTAATCATTTGACACACCTAGTACATAGATTTTCCATCTCTCTTTCCATAATGTCAAATTTCTGATCCTTTTTTGTGAAAGAAAATAGTCAGTGGTTATGATCAGAATGAAATAAATAAATAAATATATTTCCATTTCTGTGCACAATTCCTTATGTGTGTTCATGTGTTTAACATGCTTGAAAGGCCCTTTACTACTTGTTTACTAGATTTGAGACCCGTGCTGTTGAGGTGGGTGTTAAGTGCCCTCCTCATGCTCATTATTTACTATTGTTGTACCGCCGGTGGAGACGCAGGCCAGACCTTCAGCAATGCCACAGTCTTGTTGCTGTCACCAGGTTCCCTAGGAACAGAAAACCAATTACTGTTAGTGCTGCCCAAAACGTACTCAAAGCAATGTGTGTGTTTTTTTCTCTATTTTCGTGGGTTGAGTGGGTAAGGAATATTTTCACACTCGGTGTCTCTGCATGTACATCTTTATATGTCTATCTGTGTGTGCGTTTATTCTGAACTGATTCTCATGTGTATATATGTGTGTGTTTGTTCTCTCAGGTGCAGGTCGGTGGTCTGCATGTGTCCCCCGGTTCAGTAAACATTCTTTCTGACAGCCTCCTGACTCTTCCTGCCATTGTCAGCATCGCTGCCGGTGGCGGACTGCTTCTCATCATCGTCATCCTCGTGCTTATTGCCTACAAGCGTAAATCCCGCGAGAACGACCTCACACTCAAGCGGCTCCAGATGCAAATGGACAACCTGGAGTCCAGGGTCGCGCTGGAGTGCAAGGAAGGTGAGTAAGACAAACACTTTTCACTATCTTGCTTTATTGATCATTTGTGTTTATTTGGGAAACCGATCTTTCGATTTGGTTCATTCATCGCCACGTCATCGTCTGAGGGTTCCAGGAGGCTGACAGATAAAACAGTTTCTTACACACAATTCAGACAAAAGAGTGTCCCTGACCCATGGTTAGCGGGGCTGAGAGGATGTAGTTTGTGTTGACTGACTCTCGAGTCGCAAGGAATAAAAGATGCAGAAGTATTAAAGGGGCAGATTGAGCCCCGCACTCCACGAACGCCTGAGTTTAAAAGGAGAGTAAGGCATAGAGAGAGAGAACGCCGGACCAAGATGAAGAGAGGAAGGACAGGTGAGAGGAGACAAACAGAGTAAATCAGAAAGAACGTTCCAGAAAGGAGAAATCAGGAAACGTGTGGGGAGAGAGAATGAGAGATAGATAACTCCCTCAGGGAAGAGTGCTGCCCCAGGCTCTGTCAGAATGGACCCAATTAAAGACATCCCACCTCCAGTCTCCACCAGCAGGGGACAAGCACTTCAGCAGTCTGCAATTTACTCTGTTTGTGTGAGTGAGAACACCATAAATAGAGAGAAGCTGGGAGGTTATTTTGGTTTGCTCTCTTCGTCTGCCAGCAACAACCTTCAGGGTCTTCATAAAAACCTCAAACTGGACAAAACAAAGTCTTCAGAGATGTTGATTAGAGCAGAAGTTCAGGTTTTGGCATGCGTCTCGGACCTTTTATGTGGCGTGTGGCTTCAAAAGCAAAACTCGAGGAATGTTCATAAATCACGCAAAACAATTTAAGGAAGAAATAAGAGATTATATTTTGCATTAAGAAAATTTTAGGATTTTTTTAATTTCATTTTTTGGTAACAAATAAAAAACAATTTCGTTAGCACTTTACAATAAGGTTTCATTAGTTAACTAAGAAGATTGTTAACACAACCTAAGAATGAGAAAGAGTTCTCCACCATTTATTAATTTTAGTTAATATTAATTTCAACATAAAATCAAAGGTTGTATTTGTTAACCTTAGTTGATGCACAGTCAACTAACATGAACAAACACTGAACAGCTGCATTTTTATTAACTAAATACTGTACTGTAAATGTATTGCTCTGGTTAGTTTCCTGTTAGTTAATACATCAACTAATGTTAACTAAAGAACCTTATTGTAAAGAGTAAGCACATTTTCCTTGCTCAATTCTGTGTAATCCTTATTGATCTTTTAATTTTGAGGGTTAAATAGTAATATTTAATAATATTAATAATGTTTTATTATTAATATTAAAAATAATAATATTTATTCATTGGCAAGGCAAGTTTATTTGTATAGCACATTTCATAGACAAATGTAATTCAAAGTGCTTTACATAGAAGAAATTAAAACAATCAAAAGAAATCAGAGTAATTAAAACAGTTTAGAAAAAGAAATTATAAAAATAAAATGCAGTAAATAATTAAAACAATTTAGAATCAAAATAAAGTACAGTAACAGTCGGACGAACAGTGGCACAGTGCTCATTCAGTAAATGCATAGCTAAACATTTTCCTATAATAGTCATTTTTTAAATAAATAAAAATAAACATATTGTTCATCCATTTTAATGATGTTCTTAACATATTCAATTATAGTGTAGTATAACAACCAATCCTACCATGATGTAATTTACTTTTTTTTTGTATTACAGTAAAAATAATTTGATAAGAATGTTAATAATGACAATAATGTCACAATCCCACAAATAGGCTTAATTTTCATTAAGCAAAATTTAAAAAAATCGATAAATTTTGCGGCTAAAAATGACCTGGACATTAAACTGTGAATTACTGTGTATTGAAAATTGTCTCTTTATTTTTCTCCTTCCCGTTTTTGTTTTCAGCTTTTGCAGAACTGCAGACCGATATTAATGAGTTGACGAGTGATCTGGACCGGGCTGGTATCCCCTATCTGGATTACCGCACCTATGCCATGAGAGTGCTGTTCCCTGGCATTGAGGACCATCCTGTGCTCAGAGAACTGGAGGTGGGCTATAGTTTACTTTATTTAATGAACAAATTTAATGAAGTTGTCCAAAATGTAACCAGGTGTAATATGGGTGCACTCTTTGGTGCCATGTGCCACAATCATAGCCAATCTTACTGGATGTTTAATAAACAGTTATATTGGACAGGAGATTTTTTTCTCACTGGTCCAAATTGGTGGGGTTACCCAGTGCAACCAATACACCATCAAAATGTCATTTCCGATCAAGACACGGTGTAGTTTACATGTGATCTTTTTATAGAAATTATGTATTTAAGGAATTTAGTTTATTGACAGTCTAGTTCATTGACAAAGATGTTGTTGTGTGTTGCAGGTCTCTGGTAATGGGCAGCTATGTGTTGAAAAAGCCCTGAAGCTGTTTGGCCAGCTGATAAACAACAAGGTGTTTTTGTTGACGTTCATCCGTACGTTGGAAATGCAGCGCTCCTTTTCCATGCGCGACCGTGGCAATGTGGCGTCGCTCATAATGACGGCTCTCCAGGGTCGATTGGAATACGCCACAGATGTGCTCAAACACCTGCTCTCCGACCTCATCGACAAGAACCTGGAGAGCAAGAACCACCCCAAACTACTACTCAGGAGGTATGCTGTTTGCTTCATGTTTGCATGTTTTTGTTCGTTTTTCAATTACAGTACTTTGTAGTTTTTGATTTGACCTGTGTCATATAGCTGTTTGTGCATGTATACAATCAAAGTCCACCCCAAAGGGAGTGAATCTCTCCAGCAAAAAACACCTGCCTTGAACACTTTGTTTGTGGTGGCATGTATATGTCACCATGTAAACCACCTGCTGGCTAGTTCGGCTCACTTTTAAACATTGGTCGTTATAAAGCCAGTGTAACAGATGTAGGCCGGTAAGCGTGTGTAAACCTCTCTCCCTTGGTCTCAAGAGGCGTGCTAGCTACCAACGCTAGCGGCTTCGGTCTGCTCCCGCTTCCCACACAGGAGACACAGGTTCAAATCCCACTCGAAGCAGGTCATGTAGAAGGAGTTACATTTGGTGCTGTCAACCAAATGGGAGTGAGGTTCAGGGGGGTTAGTGTAATGGGCGTAGGCTAGTAAGAGTTGTGCATGTAAACCTCACTCCCCTGTCCTCAAGAGACACGCTAGTGGCTGCGGTCTTTAGTGTCCTTGTTAGCGTGCCCTCCTCCCACGCCAGAGACCCAGAGTTGAACTGGTTACACCAGAAAGACTTTATCATTACATGGACTTTTTTAACACTGTTGTTTTTTTTTTGTTTTTTGTTTTTTTATTATTATTATTATTATTTAACACTATTTCCCAGCAGTAAAAACGCAACCTTTTCTTGTGCTTTCACCATTTTTCTAGCAATTGGTTTCTGAATCATGCAGTTTGAATCATGTCGGTGTGTTGATGGAGAAATGACGCCGTTATAACATCACATAAATAAAAAATATTACCACTGTGAAACGTCCTGCACAAGTCGTGCTTAAGGAGGTAGTTCGGGTTGATCAAATTCTTGACTGTCGTTATGAACCGATACAGCAAAAGTGCATAGTTTTGCTGAAAATATCATTTCCATGTTCTAATTTGGCCTTAGAAAACTAGTAAAATCTAAATTTTTTTCCATATTGGTTTGTGAATATTTTAAATGTTTAATAAATGGGCAAAAAGTCATAAACAAATATCTGAAAATTTGTCTATATATATATATATATATATATATATATATATATATATGTATTGTATATGTGTTTAATAAAAACAACAACCGTTCATTTTTCATTTTGCAATTACAGGTTAAATAAGGGAAAACACCTACACTGACCGTTTGGACATAATACGAGACAGAGTTCTTTATTAAATTCATAAAAAGAAACAATAATTACAGGAATAGCCTACTGGACTCTAAACCTCAAAGAAATGGCACAATCAAGACCTCGGAGTAGAAATGAGGGAGAAACACCCAGGAACTCCGTCTTTCCCTGGCATTAATGTTTGGATAACACACCACGTCTAATAATAATGTCTAGTGTGGTAGCTGTGATAAACCTACCAACGTCCGTTGCCATGATTTTTGGAATGACTTATCGCGAGAGGAAAATAGGATGTTTTAGTCGCATAACATCGGTTAATGGAAACGCCGTCATTTCGCAATAAATGTTTAGAAAATGTCGCAAAAGTTTTGCGCAAATCTGTAATGGAAGCGCGCCTATAGTTACAGTAGTTTTTACAGTGGCTCAGGAAGCCTTGGGACTCACCTGTTATGGAAAGGGTTTTTACATTTCCAACATGTCTAAGCGGTAGACCAATCACAACAGACTGAGGCCAGCTGACCAATCAGAGCAGACTGCGTTTTCTAGGTGGTGGGTTTTAAAGAAACCAAAACTAAAACAATACAAATTTTAAGACTTTTCTTTTTTAATCAAATCATGTCAACCTATTCTGAACAATTTTTAACCTGTAAATAAGTAAATTAGTAACTGATCTTAAAGTGTTGCGCTGGCTGGTATCTTAGTCTAGCATTATAGCTATATTGACTCATGATCTATTAGTCTGCTTCCGTTCAGTCTCTCAGTACGGCCCAACTGTCAGTGTCACTTTTCATTTGTGTGCCAGGTACTCATAAAACATTCATGAGCAGCTCAAATCCACTTGTTTTTTCCTCTCTCGCGCTCTCGGCTGTCCTTTACGCTTTCCCTCTAAATTTGTATAGGTTTTTCCAAATCTTTTCCAAAGCAGTGTATCAACTAGAAGATTTAGACTAATAATGATTAAACAAAGAGTTGCCCGAGGGCTAACACACAGCACAGTCCGCGGCTGATTTCATTACGCTCCACTTGATGGAGGCCGAGTGTGTTTTAGTGTAGCTGGGGGTGATTTGTTCCCGCTGACTGCGGCGTTATATCAGCTATACATCACACTTTGAATATTCAAAGCAGACAGGCCAAACAAACAACGCAGCCGTTTCTCGTTCGCGCTCTCTCGCTCGTATTGAATGATTTTTGCTGTTTCGTTATGTGACTCAGCTCATTAATAGTCACGGTAAATAGATGCAGGGGGAATGTGGATTACGCCGTTATTTAACGTGACAGACGGCGCGTCTCTCTCATTATCTGCTGTCGTTAGGAACACAAAACACTAATCCGGCCGCGCTGGCAGGCTGGGCCATGGGGATCAGGGGCCCGTGGTTTTAGATGACACTTTTTCCTTTTTTTTCTATCAGAATTTTGGAGATTATTGATTCATCATGCTCCATTTGGTCTCGTTCGCAGCTTCTCGTCTTCACTTTTACACAAAGCATCTGGAAAACAAGACAGCTGTTTTATAAACCCTACAAATCAGTCTCTTCCTGTTGTGTTTTCATTTATTTACCGTTTCCTCCCTTTTCCACTATCACTTTCGGCCACGCAGTCTCCTGTCGGTGTTACGGTTAAGCGAACACTGCTTTTCCTGCGACTACTGCTGGCCTCCACTCCCTCCACATCGATTGGGCTCCATCTCACTAATTTTCTTCTCTGTTCCTTTAATAAAAGGCATTACTCTCTCTCTCTCTCTCTCTCTCTCTCTCTCTCTCTCTCTCTCTCTCACTCACTCTCTCTCGTTCTCATTTGCTCTCCATCTCAAGCATTTTGATTTCAATTGATCCGTGTGGACAAAGCCTGCCCTTCTTGTGACCTTTCTGTGTCTACTCCTCATCTTAACATTTCTCGGATAATGGAATACATCTGGAGCCTGTCCCACCTCAGTGAGCGATGCATTCGCTGGTGTTCCAGGGAGATGGTCCTCACTGCAGAACACAAAAAATCCAGGGGGAGGAGTTGGATCCAGATCCGACTCCTCCCACTTTACATATACCCATACCTACCCATCTCCACCCCCCTGATCCCTAACCCTACCCATCTCCACCCCTTAGATCTGGATCCAACTCCGCCCCCTGGATCTCATGTACTGCAATGAGGTGCTACTGGTTCCAGGAGGCTTCTGAAGAGTGATTTCATGTTGTACAGATACATTTAGTGAAGAATTATGGCATAATTTTTTTTAAGACATTTTTGCCAATCAGGGTGTGATGACCATGCACTGTAAAAAGTGATCAGTTGACTTTTTTCAAAAAAAAAGTGTTAAAAAATTAAAGTAATGTGGGAATTCTCAAGTTCATATAACTTTTTTCAGTTGAGCAGTAAGTTTATTTACCTAATAAATTTAAGTAAAATTACCTAAAAATTTACCTAAAAAATTAGCCTAAAAATGTATTAGCCTAAATAAAAAAAATTAATTAATATATTCTGATTATGTAATCTACATGAATTTTTTATTTAAAGGAGCATCCGCTTTGCAGCGGAGATGGAGGTATGTTTCCAGCAGATTTAGAAAATACTTGTTTATTATTCAACGTTTAAAATGCCTCGTTACTTTTTCAGAAATATTTATTATTAATAGTCTATAAATCAACTATAGCCTTAGAAAAATAGTGTTTGGCCTTAGAAATCCATTTTGTCCATATTAATTTGTAAATATTGCAAATGTTTAATAAAGGGGCAAAAAGTCATATACAAAAATCTGAAAATATGTCAATATTTATAGAACCGTTAATTTTTCATTTTTTAAATTATTGGTTAAAAAGGAAAAACGAATGGACGCAAAAGTGCATTGGCCAATGGGTCATTTTAAAGCTTGTTCGTGATTTCAAGTTTAAACTAAAAAATAAATAAATTGGGGTGGGTTTTTTTTTTGTGCATTCTCGCTGGCATCTGGCAACCCTGATACCATACAACACAAACCACTAGGCCACTGCTCCCTCTCTCTTTTACTGGTTTAATAAAGAGCAAAGATCCACAAGTAGCTGACAATCGTAATGAGTGAACTACTTTTATGGTGTGCTATCCTTCTACATTTTCTAGATGTAGGAACAAAGGACATTCATGTGTGTTAAGGAAAATAATGAATGTCAAAGATGCCTGCAGGGCAGTTGCTTGCAAATGAGACATCTTTTAAGAATCAGACAATATCAACAGAGAGACTAATTTATTTTCATAAAGTGACCCACTTGCATTTAATGATAACCAACTATGAAAAATAACAAGGGCCTGTCTGGTCTCTGCTGTCATCAGAGTGGCTGTACGTTTCATTTCAAATAGCCTAAAGCATAGTTGTCATTAAAATTTGCTTGTCTATTATTTTTTTTTAATCTTTATTTGATTATGGAAGATATGGAGACACTTACAAGACTCCGGCTTGTTCTGGGCTTTTGTTTCCATTAGGATCAGCAGGGAATGTGATTGTTTTCAGCACAGACTGATTCATCATTTCAGGGGGAAAGCCACGATAAATCAAATCTCTGTCGCGCAGCATGTAAAAAGATTTCCGTTGGCTTTTTGCTACTCTTCATTGACAGAGACATTAGAGAAAGGACAGAAAAAAATGCATTGGAGAAAGATAATAAATGTGGGATTAGGTTGTGGTTGGATTCGAACCTGCGTCTCCTGAAACTCAACTACATCTCAACATATCTAGTCCATGGTTTTTGCTCTGTTTGGTTTTGTCCCATTGTCTCATTGATTCCTCACTTCTACCTTGATCTCTAGCTGAAGTGTCCTATTTCTTTTTAATATAATGGCCAGAAGCTGTTTGTGGTGTGTTACAGAGTTAGTGTAGTATATTTTTTGGTAACTTTTTTTTGTCACCCACATGAGCATCATGGCTCAGTTGATCGGTACTAAACACTAGGCCACATCTCTTACTTCACTGAACTTTTGAGTTTTCTTTTTGTGTTTCTCTCCCTCATGTTAATATCTGTGGAGGACTGTGGCTAAAAATGGAACAGCCCCATCGCCTCCGGCTCTCTCTTCCTGCTGTTTGTGTGTGTGTACATGTTTTCACCTAATGAGATTTGCAGGCACCCAGAGCCACTCAGAATGGACTATTAGTGAGACACATTGTGTTGTGTGTCGCCCCTTCAATGAAGCATTCCTTTACCCCCCTTATACACACAACACACACACAACTCATAAACACACTAATAGCTAATAAAACCCATAAACATGCTAATAGCTAATAAAACCCTCATGTTCATTAATGAAACTGTTCAAAAAGAAAGAAAGCAAAAAAGAAATCGGAAAATGCTGAAGAAAGTGGGAAAGCTCTTTGTTTTATGAGCCAACAGTTTAAAAAAAACAGTTTAAGAGAATGCAAAAACTAATTTAAGTGCTTAAATAGCTAATATCTATAGTTTATTCGTTCTCTCAGTCTGAGGTAGACAGTGTGTTTGAGGTTCCTGGTGAAAGAAAATAGTTATTTGGTAGCAAAAGATTTCCTTTAAAGCATCAAATTGTCAATGAAGAGATTTTGGAGAATGTGGGTCTGAAATATATATTTGAAGTCAGATATTGACTGAAATGTGAAATATGTCGGTGCACTAGGAGAGTGCCCAATTCCCGTGTGCATTTGAAAATGTCGGGCCAATTTTCCATTCATTTTGCTTCTTAGAACTCAATTTCCAGCCATTTGTGAATCTAGTTTATGAGAAGCAGAAAACCGAATGACTCTAATAAACTAGTTTCACCAGGATAAATTTGAAAGGGGGCAAATTTAGTTCAGTAACTGGTTATTTAGGTTGTATATGTAGTTTTTCCCCTCTCCCTCATCATCTATCACTGATCGCTGATTGACTGAGACAGGAAAAAGACAGGAAACATTCTTGCAAAACCTGATGCAACCAGCTTCAAACGCACTGTCATTGTAGTATATGTGTGTGTCAGATTGCATAACTCGTCATACTGACACACACACTCACTGAATGAGTGTCACATATTGTATGAATGCACTCATCAATGCACAAATACACACAGGTTCCTCTTGCTCCTGCATCCAAAGTCCCTCAGCTCACAAACCTAGAGAAAAACAGGTAGAATACAAAGGCTTAAAAGAGAATGTATAAACACAAACATGTTTTGTATAGACCGCCACACGCGCTGCTAAATAAACCACACAAATACGCTCTGTCCTCTAAAAGAATCAAACTGATAGGCGCTCTCGTCTCAAACATGATGACTTTCCTTAATTTCACTCCATCTTGCATCACTCCTATTTGCTCATCTCTATTCTCTCTCATTTCATCTGTGTGTGAGACTGCCATTGATTTATTCACTGAACCTATTCACTAAAATGCACCATTATTAAATGAGTATAATTTGGCGGCCTCGTTATTCGACAGCCATGTGTTCTTTCAGTAAAATTAGCATTTATCTCCCTCTAATGCATTAAAAGATGAGTGAATACAAAAAAAAAACAAATGCTGCATAATGCAAATCGCATAATCTTTATGTTAATGGACTCTTAACTTCTGAATATACAAACTCAAAACCCCTCAGTGAACTAATAACTTGGTTTTTTTTAAGCAGTCCATCCACTCAGTGACCATCATGGCTGTTTTCTAGTAGCTTCTGTCTACTTGAATGTGTCAAATCTCCATATCTGTATGTTACGCTAATGGAATGACAAAATTGGTCCCCACCAACCAGTAGTTTATCTCAGCGACTACTGTATCTTTAGGGAAAATGGAGTGTGCATGTTTGCATTTCGTCTGCACTGTTTTAAAATGGTTGGTTATGTGTCTTTTTATCTTTTGCGATACATCCAGATATTTTTGAACACAAGAATGTGTCTTTAAATTAGTTTAGTTGGATTTTTCAGCAGGGTTTTGTCATTTCTCACGGTGAAGACGAATCGCAAGTGGTGTCTCATTAAAATCTCAGAAAGCAATGACATTATAGAGAGCAAATGGGGACTCTTGCTTATTCGTCTTCTGCTTCTCAGAGAAAAAGACCCCATAAACTCTTGTATTTCTGCTACAGTCTCACAAATCTCAATAACAGCTCACACTGTGTTCCGATTTTTCAAGATAGCAAAGTCTGTAATCATAAATCACTAATCTCAATATAAACTTTCTCATCAGATTCCTCGGGAACTTTATAGCATTACACGCATACAGTATGTCCACATTTGTCTACTTTTTATTTCTTCTGAAGAATTTTAAGGAAAACATCTAAGACAAAGTTAGTACTTAAATAAGAAAGTATTTTGAGTTGTTATGCAAATTCGTATGTGCATGCTATAGAAAAAAAAGACCAATAAGCTCATTGGCTCTTTTAATAGGAGGGCGGGGTTTGTTTTTTCTTCTTTATACTGTCTCTGGGACACTAATCACTCCTTTTTTTGTAAAACCATACTCAAGTGCTCAAAAGTTTCCCATTAGTAAGTAAATTTGAAATACTTACTTACTTATTCAGCAAAGATGTGTTAGGTACAATATGCAAGATTTTTTTCGCCACCAGGGGTCGCAAACCTCTTAAAATAACAAAGGCGTATATTGATGAGGTATATTCTGCATTAAGCGGAATTATGGCTCTTGACGTCAAGCTGATCAAGCTGTCAAGTTGAGTGAATACAGTGATGTTTTTAACATGACTGTGGTATGAAGCAGTGCTCGATTACTAGACGTATACCAGCGCAACACGCAACGCGAGTCCCGCGGATATAAAGGAATAAGGAAAATTCATTCTACCGAACTACACGCAAGCGCTGAACTACTCACACAGATCAGTTTATTAGACTAATTAAACTTGTGAGGTAAAGCAGCGCTGCTTCACTTGCTCTAATAGTTACAATATAACACTAAACGGCATTTTAGTGTGTTGAACGTTAGGTAGGTTGTTTGTAGGCTGTATGAGAGTAACCTAGATTAACATTAGAGAATAACATACAGATCATATTCTAACATTTCATCATGTTGAATATAGTTTAATGTACATTTGCTCACCTGTCTAATAAAGTAGCATGCAACATTCGCGTCTCTGTCAAGTCGAAGTTGGTCGCGGACGTGGAGCTCTCGGCATCTCGAAAGATGTTGATCTTCGTTTTAGTCCTTTGTCCAAAATGTTTGAACAAAACAACAACAGTGTGAGTGTCCTTCTAGGCATAACGGGTATAACCGACCCAGTTTTCAACGTCTGGTTACTTTTGCCGTACGAGGTCAAACCTGGCGGAAACCGGGGGTAACGCGGATATGACGCCATCGACTGGCGACTCCTCACCCCTGCTCACACACCCCATTTCCTTGGTTAAAATCGCAGTTTTCTCACGATTTACAAATAGTTGAAAACATTTGGGATATTATACTAAATATATAACATTGTCCCAGTGATTTTGGGATATTTTACTGCAAAAATCCTTTCAATTGATCAAAAGTGACACAGACATAATTTTACAAAAGATTTATATTTCAAATAAATGCCGTTTCTTCTTTAACTTAGTTCATCAAAGTATCCAGAGTCAATGTATCATGGTTTCAAAAATTTGAACAACTATTACAGCTATTTTCAACATCGAAAGGTATCTTTCTGAGTAGAATGATTTCTGAAGGATCATGTGACACTAAAGACTGGAGTAATGATGCTAGTAATGATAAACAATGAATAATTTTTACAATATTACTGTTTTAGCTATTTTTGATCAAATAGACGCAACTGAGCATAAGAGACTTCTTTCAAAAACTGTCTAAAGTCCTCACATGAATATGTAGCGATTACAGTTTACCACCGTCATCTTGTCTCACTGATCAGCGCTCGCTCTCACGTGTGACCCTGAAGCGTGACCTCCCTCGAACAGAATACACACGTGCGTCCGCCCAAACACACATACACTCTCCCACACTCAGTGTTTGCGGGCTGTCTCAGCGGTGTAATCATAGTTATTTCCACATGCATTAAGAGAGTCATTTTCTGGCCCTGCTGTTGAGTAAATTGCCGGTGTGCTCCACGACGGCCCAACGGACTGCGAGCGCATAACGTCGCAGACATCGGCGCCACAATTACGCAGCTGATATTACATCGTCCAGTGATGCTCATGAGAGTTTGTAATGCCCATAAGTGAACATAATACTCACCGCCACAAACAACCGAGCCAGATAGAGACAGAAAGTATTTTCTGGGGTGAAAGAAGGAATGTTTTGCAGGCAAAGAGAAAGATTGGTATTCCACAGGCGCGCTCAGCCGTCAGAACGAGGGAATAACCCTTTCATGTATTTTTCATGCTCGTTAACCACTCCCGTCGGGGTGCTGTTTGTTCTCTCTTCCTCTGTCTGCCTTATCTTTCTCCCCCCTCTCTCTCTCTCTCTTCAGTTTTCCACCTGCTCTGTATTCAACAAACCCTCGGCTCTTCCTTTTTGTCTCTTCCCAAATTATTGCCCACAACTCTAGAGATCCCCGTTTGAGTCGTGTGTTTGTCGTTTGTGGGTTTGTGTCTGTCTTCTGCCTCAAAGCAACAACAAAAAAGAAGGACAGAGACAGAGGGTGGTCAGAAGAAGAAAAAAACTGATATATGGACAAAAAGATTCTGGAGTGATTGACAGGGAAGGGTGCTAGCAATGTTTTTCTCACTTTCTGTTTTCCTTTCATCAAAACGCAGCCGTTATTAAAGGAAAGATGAAAATGCGCTGATGTCCTTTGAGATAAGTGTCAACTTATGTGTTTCAGGACGGAGTCCGTAGCTGAGAAGATGCTAACCAACTGGTTTGCTTTCCTGCTTCATAAGTTCCTGAAGGTAACTAGCCTCTTTGACTTCCTGTATAAGTACTAGTCTAATGTTGGCAGACTTTTGACTCTCAGCATGAGGTCTAGTTCACTCTGCAGCTTATTCGGGCTCAGAGACACATAATTAGACAGGAAGCAGCCGTCATGTCATGTTCAACTAGAGTTTCTATGTTTGTTGGAGATCATTCAAATAATTGGAGTCTCTACAAACAGTCATATGAGAAATATCAAAGACATTTATGTGTGTAGAGTTTATGGTCAGACTTTTGAGGTTTAGCATTCAGTTGTGCTTCAGGACATCCTCTTTACTTGCTAAAGCTGCTAAGTGCCTTGAACTAAAATATCTTGTTATAGCTTTCCATGAATGAGGCAAATCCAGTGTAGTTAGGCAGTAGTAAGGCTTATTTTGGAACGTATAAACATAAATTTGCTTCACATAAAGTCAATTGGAAATTGCATAAAAAGCCAACCAATCAGATTGTAAGAAAGCTTTTTACTTTTTGGGGGGCCAAAATAGATCAGGTGATCTGCAAGTAAAAGTGACTGACTTATAAGTGAAAAACACTTAAACGTACAATATGTATTTTTTTTTTTGGCCACCAGGGGTCACTCATTTCACATAATAACAAAAGACGTACTTTGATGACGTCAGGAAAGAGCGTGGTCTCATGGGAGTTGTTGTCGCTGTCAATCGACAACCAGCTCAGCTCATGAAATGACATCATTGTTTCACAAAATATACGGATACGGCATCTCTCTGTAGATTTAGCTTGTCAAGAAGCTTTAAATGCAACCCCAATGTTTACCTGTGTCGTGCTTCTCCTGTCGCCAAACCCTTCTCGGGTCATATCTTTCACCCGTACGTTTGAGCTTTACTGAGCTAGCTGTAGCAGCAGAAGGTGCAGGCAAAGCGTAATCGCGGTTTATAACCAGACGAATATTAATATTTATATTACGCTCCTTCAATGAATGACCTATTTTAGAACATTTTTCGGGCACACCGGATTTTATAAGCACGTAAGATACTGCAGTCAAACGTTTGACTGGGTTTGCGTTATGCATCCACTATGATGTGCTAAAGGGAATGTAGTGAGAGCTTGCGCCACAGGTGAGGCGTTTATTTAGTAAGCATGAGCGCGCTAAAGCGGGCACGTACATTCGCAACCTGCCGCCTTTCCACTGCACACGACATTCGCATACGATTGTCGCATTTCGCCCCCTAGTGTCAGTCGCACGGAACTTTGAAATTGGTCGTGAAGCAACCGTTACCCTCGGATATTTATAATGGTAAAATTAATGATTTTAATAAATGTTATGGATGCATGAATATATCTACACAAAACAAATGACCCTCAATTCATCTCATATAAAAACATTGTAGTATAAATATTGATTTAATAATTATAAAATATTTTTTCTGCTATAGTTAATTATAACCAACATTTTTCAAAGCGAGCGTGTACAAAACAAACATTAAAGAGTTAAAATATTGGTAATTCTAGCCTCGCGCTCATAGTTTTTATTAGAATACATCACTTCCGGTTGGCCGGTCGCATACGGTCTAGCCGCAGTCTCCGCTGCCTGCGCGCGCACCTCTCCAAACGGACGAGGCTTTTATACTTGACGCGCTCGCCGTTGTGCTATTCTGTGAAACGACAGGGGGCGAACTCGGAGTAATTCTCCTCTGAAACCACCTGGAATCAGCAGTGAAGAAGTAGTTTGCCGTTTATTCGTGGTATTAATTGCTAATTCATAAAAGAGAGTAAATGCAGATGGTTTATTGTAGCCTACGTTCACTGCATGTTAACTAGTTAAACAACTGAAGCCTTATTGGAGAGTGTTTAAATCTTAATTTTTCCAACAGGGCTTAGTTCTGCTATTGTAGGCTTATTTTGTAGATGTAACCAATTACTTTAGACAAGTGTGAACTAGGTGCTTAATGCAAATGTGTTCCTGTTCACAAAATGAGATGTTATAGTCGCCCATCAATGCAAATGTCTCTGTGTATAGATCGGATCATAAACATGCTGGTACAGATCGTACCAGTTCGGCCAGATTCGGCTCGTAGTCGTCCATCTTCGGATGCGGCGCCGCGCGCAAAGTTACAAAAAGTGCCGTGCACACCGCCAGGCGCAATGGGGTCTTGCGGACCCTACGCGCACGACCTCCCACACCGCAATGACGTCATTTTTGGCGCGCGCCCTTCGCGCTCTTGCGGACGCGTCGAGTATAAACAAGGCTTAAAGCGGGCACGTACATTCGCAACCTGACTCATATGAGTATTCAATGTGTGCGGCTCGCTAACAGCAACAGTTGGCTGATTTGAATGAGACGACCGGAACGGGGAGCGCTATATGCGCGAGCAGCACCGGGGGGACAGTGCATCTCGTCTGTGAGCGCTCGTGAGCGGGCACGTGATTTACACGCATAAAAATACGTCTTACTTTTTTTTCTTCGTCATTTTCTATGCTTTCTTGGCGGTAGTCCAGTGTTCCCCTTTGTGTTTGGTGGTTTCGCCGGGTTCCGCAAGGAAGTTAGAGAAAATAGAGGAGTCAAAGGTTATATGACGCCATAGACAGGCGACGAAACGGAAACGGTCCGTGTCTTCGAATCTCCGTATTTGAAAGTTGGTGGAAACTGTCGGGATAATGTAAGTACACATCTAATAGAAATATATAACATAGATACAGTTATTTTTGCTATTTTTAAAGCCGAAAAAGTACAGATTGTGGCTTTAAAACAGTAGTCTGCTATCTTGTATAATGTAGTTATTTTTAGCTTTTTTGTGTGTAAAATCCTCCACAAATGTGAATTCTGTCATTGTTTACCAAACCCGTAAGACTTTTGTTCATCTTCGGCACAAATGAAGATATTTTTAATTAAAGATTTCTGTCCCTCCATTGACAGTCTACGCAACTACCACTTTGACGCTTAAAAAGGTTCATAAAGAGATCATAAAACTAATCAATATAAAGTGAGAAGTTAAGTCCAATTTTTATGTTGGGACACGATCGCTTTATATGATGAGCAGATTTAATTTCGGCTTTAATTCGCATATCAACATTCATCAACTCGCACATCATCAGTTGTGGTAAATGGAAGTACAAGCATGCTTGCTTGACAGGCAAGAATCAACGAGGTTCATTCACTGTAAATGTATTTGCTGTCACTTTTGATCACTGTAGTGCATATTTGTTGAATATAAGTGTTAAAATCTTTTTTATAAAAAACAAACACCCAGTTTTTTTTTGTAAACTAACTTTTGAATGCTAGTGTACATACTATATACTACAGACATCTAAAATAAAAGCTTGTGTTTACATAAAATATGTGTGTGTAGTGTGTATAATTATTTTGTATATACAAATACACACATATGAATGTATATATTTAACAAAAATGTGTTATTAATATATCAAATATTTACATTTGTGTATAATATAAATTTTGTATACATATATATTTAAAGTATATACATGCAAATATTTCTAAAATATATACATACATGTGTGTTGATTTATATATACAAAATAATTATACACACTACACACACATACATTATGTAAACACAAACTTTTATTTTGGATGCGATTAATGGCAATTAATCATTTCACAGCCCTAGTACAAACCTTAGACAAGTCAGTGTGATTCCAGTTGTGATAAAGTAATAATAATGTGTGTTTGGTGTCTGTGTCTACAGGAGTGTGCAGGCGAGCCTCTCTTCATGCTGTACTGTGCTATAAAACAACAGATGGAAAAAGGTCCTATAGACGCCATCACCGGAGAGGCCCGATACTCCCTCAGCGAAGACAAACTCATCCGGCAACAGATCGACTACAAGACACTGGTCAGTATCACACTAATAAACATAGTATCTAATAAACTCTTATGAAGGTCAGTGCTGTTACTGTGTGTGTGTATGAAAGCAGGCAGTCTGGCCTTGGGAGGGTAGTGTTCATTAGTCTCTCATTCCCTGCTAAGGCTGAGATTGGGGTCCTGCAGAGGGTGTGAAATTAGATTTCTCGGGCCAGGAAATGGCCTTTTCAAGAAATGGCCCCGCTCTGCACCTATGGTTTCACCAACCACTGCCCAATATCTTACCATCCTCATTCTCTCTTTTTCCCCCTCCAGATTTTAAACTGCGTCAACCCAGAGAACGAGAACAGCCCAGAGATCCCGGTCAAGGTTCTGAACTGTGACACCATCACGCAGGTCAAAGAAAAAATCCTGGATGCCGTGTATAAGAACATGCCGTATTCACAGAGACCCAAAGCTGTGGACATGGACCTGGGTGAGTTAAACTGCCCTGCGCACAGCATAGGATTGAGTGTGATTTGGCTTTTATACAACAGGTCCATATAAAAGATTTTCATTTAAAGTAACTAATATTTTAGTTACTTTGTCTATTTTTGTTGCACCAAAAATACAATTCCAAATGAAAACACGGCTGAAAAAAAAATCTGTTTTTGAATGAATTATTGAGTGAATGAATAAGTTGTTTCAGAGACTGTCATAGTTTTAATCACTAGTTTTAATTTTTTAATTTATTTGTGTTATTTGTGAGTTGACTAAATAATTGCTCAGTCATGTGTCTATATATATATATATATATATATAATTTTTTTTTAAGTGAATGATTCAGTGATTCAATCATAAAGACTGTCACCTGATTCATTCCTTAACAAATTGATGCTTTTGAACAAATGGTTTGAGTGAATAATTTAATGACTAACTTGCTGAAAAGACAAAGGACCTGTCCAAATAACCTTGAAGTCTTGGCCATTTGAGGGTATGTGCACGCAACAGGAAGTGCGCAAGACTTGTCCCAGGTCTGAAAAATGGCAAAGTGCAATACACATAACACACAGTGTCAGCGTTTTTAAGGAATCATTTGGCTGAAAGTGTCACTTGTTTAATTCCTGAATGAAACAAGCAATGTAAGGAGTGACTTGCAGTATAAATGACCTGCATGTTTTGTTCCTGAGTAAATTGCTGCTTTTGAAAGAATAATTTGAATGAATGATTCAATGACTCATTCATAAGATAAAAGTCACATATCACCTATTAGTGTTACAATGATAGTATCTGCAGAAAGTTCACTAAAAATTCTCAGTATTTTAGACTGGCAGGAATTAATGAACGTTTTTGAATTGATACATTTCAATACAGAATGACCTCACATTTTTATTTCAGAAAAGTAAGCTAATTTTGATTTAATGTTGCCTATAATGTATAAACAGTGATGGAAATGTACAATTTTTGTGCACATACACAAACAGGTGCACGTGTGACCCAGGTAAAAGTTGACAGACGGCACTGACAGACTGACTCCACATTTTATTTCTGGCACACAAGCGGCCATCTCACACACACACGCCACACAAAAGCCCCCTGTCAGCGGTGCAAATCATCCTTCCAGCACCTTGGCCAGAGCAATCTCCTCCATGATAATGTTCTGTCTCTGTAGCGGCAGAACTGGCATTGCTTTTGTGTGTGTGTGTGTGTGTGTGTTTGTGTGTTAGGCGTACGTGTGTGTGTGTCATCATCTGTGCATTTGGCAACCACGTAAACTAATAAACCCCATTCAACAGAGGAGAAAATCAATGATCACTCTCGCTCTGAGCCTGTCTATATCCTATCAGCTCTCTCTTTAGCATTTAATTATACCCTACTGTGTGTGCACACACACATTTCAAACCCATGTGAAAAGACACATTCAATGCTTTGAATCAAATCAATCTTCTTTGAGCTGGGGGAGGTTCACTGTGTCTGTTTTAATGGCAAATGTTTGATTTTTCAGAGTGGCGTCAGGGACGAATGGCCCGAGTGGTCCTGCAGGATGAAGACATCACCACTAAGATTGAAAATGATTGGAAGAGACTCAACACTCTCATGCACTATCAGGTACAAAAGAGGACACGCACGCTCATATATAATCTCATGGTGCCCCCTTCTGTCTATGCGAGTAGACATTAAAGGGGATGTATCATGGACTTTCTTTGCTCTATTGCTAAAAAAAAACTATTTGATGTACAAATATATAGACATACTCATCCGTTCTCGATATACAAAGCTCCCTCCCAAGTGCAAAAAGAGCAAAAATAGTTGTAATCAGCCAATTTCATAAGATATATTAAGGCCAAATCATTTATATCATTTATCATTTTCAAATCATTTATATATATATGTCTGAAAAAGAGTGAATATCTTGTGAATTTTTACTCATTTCAGTTTATTTGGTTTTATGGATGTTCAGATAGTTTTAACTGGAAAGTGAGATATAAACACTGATTAAGAAACCATTTTTGGATTGAATTTATTGAAGCTAAACTGCAAAATAAATAGGTCATTCAATTGCCATGGTGTTGATGTCACAACCGTGAGCATAGTGGCATATTCCTACTTATGTTTAGACATTAATCAGTGTTAATTAAACAACTTGGTGAGGTTATTGTTACTCATTTCATATGTAAAGTGGTTAATCATGATAGAGGTAAATTACGGCACCTTGAAAGCATCAGGAATATTTAAGAAAAACATCAACAAGGACAAAGCGCTACAGAAGTAATCCTCTGTATATCCATTTAACTCCTCAGACATGAAACAATTAAGCTGAACCAAACAAACATTTCCTTTATCTCCCAGTGCTCCAAAATGTCTCGCTGTGAGTGTTCGGCTCCAGGGAGACAGACGGCTGATCTCTCTCTCTCTGAATCACACTACACAGGACAGTATAATAGAGGACAATTATTGAGCTCAGCACTGACTGAAAATTTTAAGTGTGGCGGCTGTGAAAGTGCTTTGTGTGTGTAAAGGAGAGAGAGGGGTTGTCCTTTACCTTCAGTGGATTAATTACAGCCTTTACCTTGTCTTTACTTCAGACACCACAGAGACAGCACACGTCAGAGCAGGTACCTGATAACAGTGTTAGAGAGAGAGAGAGAGTGTCCAGAGTCCTTGCCACAGGGAAAGAGCACTCATATTCTCATAATTACGTCTGAAAAAGCTCATCATATGTGCTGTTACAATGTGAGATATGAGGATGGTGAGGTAAGGTAGCCATAAAGAGAGAACACAGAAAAAGTGTTCCACACTGCCTTTACAAAAGTTTACCATGGTAACCAAATTTGATTCTTACTACAGTGATTTTTTTGTTTGTTTTTTAAATTAAAATTTTAGAAATATCTCATATTATCATTCAAATATACATATGAAGAGTTCAGATGCAAAAGCCTCTAAGTGCCATTTGAAATTTTCTTCTAAAATGATCATTTTTATCAAGCTTGTATATTTAAATTCAGTAATTTCACTTAAATGGCAATGAAGATTACCTATTAATCGTCATTTAAGTGAAATTACTGAACTTAAATATACAAGTTTGATAAAAATGGTCATTTTAGAAGAAAATTTCAAATGGCATTTAGAGGCTTTTGCATCTGAACTCTTCATATATAGATTGCACTTGAGTAAGGCCTATTTTAAAGGGATACACCACTTTTTTGGAAAAAGGCTCATTTTACAACTCCCACAGAGTTAAACAGTCGAGTTTTACCGTTTTTGAATCAATTCAGCCGATTTTCTGATATTTAGAAGAATATCAGTAACCAGACAGTTTCTGGTCTCATTGACTTCCGTAGTAGAAAAAAATATATACTATTGTAGTCAATGAGACCAGAAACTGTCTGGTTACAGATATTCTTCTAAACATCAGAAAATCTGCTGAATGGATTCGAAAACGGTATAACTCAACTGTTTATCTCTGGGAGAGTGGTAAAATGAGTAGGGCTGCCCCCAAATAGTCGACTAAATGTTAGTCGATATGAGGAGGGCTTGGTCGAATACATTTTCATTAGTCGGTTAGTCGCAAAAAAAAAAAATCACGTGAAAAAATTACGCAATCAGGGGATGCGCAGTCAGTGTATGACATGACATAAAAGCAAAGAGAGATCAACGAGATCTCGTGCCTCGCGGTATACCAAAACGCACTTGTGGGAGAGGTATCGGAAAATATCGCGACCAGCATTTATAGCCTATACAAGCTGCTGTCATAGACCCACGTTTAAAGTGCTTGTCATTCTTTGACCAACACGAATGAGAAGATATAGGCTAGCTACTCCACAGAGTCGGATCTGACAGAAATTTTATCTACAGAAGCTGCGCCATAAAGTGATCATGACAGCGTTAGCCCTGCAGAGGAGAGTGAGCCCGAACCGAAAAGGAAAAGCAGGCCATTGATGAGGAGAAGCATGCCGAAGAGAAGGATGAACTAAAAATGTAGGCTACTTGGCAGATAAAACAAAGGTTGATACCATTGGTATGGTGGAAAAAAAAATTAACATCGATATGCAAAGCTCGCTAAAGCAGCTACCGGTAAACGCCTCCACTGTTTCCCTTCCACATCCACTCCTTCAGCGCGCATTTTTTCAAAGGCCGGCTTCATTGTGAATAAGTCAAGAAGCTCCCTTCTTCCCAACAATGTGGACAAGTTGGTGTTCCTCTCACATAATATGAAAAAAATAAAATCGAATTGAAAGCTTAGGTAAGAATAATTAATTTCTTTTTTGTAGTGTTTCTGTTTGCTATCCGTTAGGATAAAATAAAAACGGATATTTTCATAACGGGTAGGCTAGGCTATACAAATAAATAAATATTATTTTTATTTATTCGTTTTTATATAATGCAGAAGTTGTTTTTTATTCTGTAAGAAAAATTGGTCTGATCCGTCATCTTAATGGCAGTTTGCGGCTTTGCTCTGATATTTATGTTCTTTAAATTAGCCTATTTGTTCCACATTTTGTCTTAAATAGTTGTTCTAAACAGTTTAATCAAATACTTAGGCTTTTGATTTGTTTGCCGCCTTTTTTATTCGCAATATAAGGTTTGGCGTTGTGCGATGTGGCATGTACATTTATTAAATTGTTCGTTTTTGGTAATTTTCCTTTTGAACAATATAAAAAATATATTAATTTAATTTTCCACTGTATTTTATACCAAAAAGCGTTTTTGCTACAGTATTTATTTGTTTTTGTTTTTTGCCTTGTTTTATACTAGGCCTAAGTTACTAATAAGTTTATTTAATTTATTTTAAAGAACGAAATTTAGTTTATTTTATCCAAAACAGTTTTTTTGACATGTAACTGTTACAGTTTTTATTTTTGATTATAAATTATTAAAATGCGCACTTGCACAGGCAGTCTGATTGCTGGTTTTTTTTATTCTATAATTAGCCTATAACGTGTCGTAAGCGCTGTATAGCCTACTTTAAACGCTTTACTATTCTGTTTTAAGCACTTAATTTTCAGTTTGAACACGGTAATATCATGCTTTAGTATTTTATGTCATATGGAAGTGTTAAACTTAAACTTAGACTATACCTTTCCGTGTATATACTCAAGCTTTTATATTAATATCATAAATGAACGATTATTCGACTAATCGCTAAAATGCAGGAGTGTTAGTCGACTAGGAATATCTTTAGTCGGGGGCAGCCCTAAAAATGAGCCTATTTCCAAAAAAAGTGGAGTATCCCTTTAAATAGTTGAGTTTTACCGTTTTCAAATCCAGCCGATTTTCTGATATTTAGAAGAATGTCAGTAACCAGACAGTTTCTGGTCTCATTGACTTCCATAGTATTTTTTTTTTCCTACTATGGAAGTCAATGAGACCAGAAACTGTCTGGTTACTGATATTCTTCTAAATATCAGAAAATCAGCTGAATGCATTTGAAAACAGTGAAACTTAACTGTTTAACTCTGGGGGAGTTAAAATGAGCCTATTTCTAAAAAAAGTGGAGTATCCCTTTAAGAGAAGAGACGGTATAATCTAGCTTTATTAGGTACACCTCGCGATCCTCGGAACTACCTTATTTCTTTGTGACAGAAATTCAACAAAGTATTGGAAACATTCCTCAGAGATTTTGTCGGCTGCAAATCTCCCGTTTCACCACAGTAATGAGATTGTAACCAAATGTAGACATTTTAATAAGTCTTTATGAAAGAGCAACATCTGAGCAATGCAATTTATGTCATTTTGTGTGAATAAGTAAATCATAAGATGTTTTGCTTAGGGAGCTGTATACTAACTTTTTGCTTTATTAACTCTTACTGTTTCCACTGGGACCCGTGAAATAGAGAGTTTAGAGAAAGAGAAGAGAAAACTGAAGGCTTTAGAGAGCTTTAGAGAATGGCAAATTAAAATACAGGACTCCTACGCTTTCCACACAAGCACCCTCACCTCTCTCCTGAAATACTACGGATATGCTAATCTCAGCCATTCGCTGAGTTCCTCAATAGAGTAAGGGCATATTTTAAGAGAGCAGACAGTATAATCAGCAGCTGTGTCCCTCTAACGTTTCGTGCTGTGGCTTCATAAACCTGTGGTCACCATGTTCTTTTCTGATTGCTCGTTTTGATTGCGCTGGGTTGATTAGAGCACTAGCCATGAAAAAGTTTCCATCAGTCTGAACGCTTGCGTGGACGTATTTCTCTAGGCTCTGCTTCTTCTCCCACTCTCTCGCTCTCTTCTTTTCCTCACTCATCCAGTCTTAGTTGAAAGCGTTTTGACCTTGCATAGCCTGAATGACATTACAGGAGACTGGCAGTGTGTCCCTGACGGGCCACTGTACTCCTCAAATTTCCAATTTAAATAGTTGGAGGAGCATGAGAGACACTGGCATTAACAATTCAAATAAACAGAGGCCTCTGTTAAAGTGTGCATTATTATCACCTGTGTCTCACAGGAATGTCGCAGTGGTAGAGCAATAATTTCAATGAGGTGTTTGACTAGGATTTGCCTAAACCTGACCCAGCTGACAAGTACCTTCTAAAACCATCAAAACATACAAGACTAGAAAACTCCAGAAGTACAGTTTAGCCTGGTGTAAAGTGTTTTTAGCTGGGTTCCAACTACTCTTACATAGAAAACGTAGAAAACAGGGCCGTCAAATGATTAATCGTGATTAATCGCATCCAAAATAAATGTTTGTGTTTACATAATATATGTGGGTGCACTCTGTATAATTATTTAGTAGTATATATAAATACACACACATGCTTGTATATATATATATAGTAATATATAATATATGTATTATATATATATATATATATATATATATATATATATAATTGCGATTAATCGTACCCTAGTAGAAAATACACCACTGTTTTTGAACGAAATCTCTTATTCTCGTAATCTCCAAGGCTGCTTTTACTTGATCAGCATTTTTTGATGCTGTTAAAACAGTAATTATAGTTATATAATAGTTTAGTTATAATAGTATCTATAATATAATATATAATAGTAAGTATAGTTATGTAATAGTATAGTTTTTTTTTAAATTCCAAATTTTGATAAATAATTTTTAAAAAACATTATTTATTTGAAGTTTAGATCTTTTGTAACAATTTAAATGTCTTGACTGACTTTTGATCAATGTACCCTTGCTGAGAATCTTACAAATCAATTGAGTGAATAATTCAACGACTCACTTATAAAGACAGTAACATATTTAGTTTTGTGAATGAATTGGTGCCTTGAAATCTATTGACTTAATGATTCATTGAAATGATTCAGGAATAACTGTTGCCTTGAGTTAAAATGTTAAAATTTGTATGTTTTGCATTCGATTATTTTTGCACTGTCACTGAAGCCAGCTCTGTGTGTTTAGCACAAGCCCGTGATGCTCATAAATACAAGTAAGCTTTGTTTGCTTTAAAAGAACATAAATAAACATCTCTGTTGTATATTATTGTATAAGGTTCTTGGCGTAGCTCACTGCCGTGCCGGGGTTAAGCTGTCTTTTCAAGTGTTGACAAAACTCAAGGACTTACAGTCTGACATACTGTTTCTTCACTTATATTTTAGACATACAATGAAGATGTACATTAAAGTCTATATTAACTGTTAAATTTTCCTTTATACCATGCATTCATCATATGCGTTATGATGCTTACATCCATTTCACCTATTAAACGCCCATCATTCTGCTGTGTTTATCATGTGGCGAAGGCGTTTCATGCTCTTTGTGCTAGCGTGACCGAGCCTGCCGTATTTCAAAGAAGAGTCAGAATGGCAGACACATCACCGCATCCTTCCCCACCGCCTGGATGCAGCGTCTGAGTTAAAGGCGCGTTAGCTTGCTGATCGCCATCAGATAGGGCGCAGGCAGGGGGATCAGAGATACATGAGGGAAAAGGGGTCAGCTGTCTGCTTGATGCAAACGTTATCATGAGGAAAGCTCACTCCTTATCACTCTCACACCCACCGGCGGCCCGCCTGCCTGGCTGAGGATTATCCCTCAAGGGCGAATGCTTCTCCTCTCCATCATTCAGGCTCCGTACGGCCACCACATACACTGCAGAGACACGCTGTGAGAGACGATTGTGCATGACGCTAGGTGGTGTGGAGCCCAAATTTGCCCAAAGTAGTGTTTATAATTTATCATTTCTTTTTTACAATGACTAATATTTGATGCTTACTAGCTATACCAATTCCATGACTCCTGGTAAGGGGGACAGGAGGGAGAAATTGAGCCGTGAAAAAGACATCTGTGAGTGTCAACCCACTCGGCCACCTCTCCGAGGTGATTCGTCCACAGTCCTGGACTCTTTCAAGTGTCTCTCCAGTCAGGCTATTAACCCGCTCTGCAGTAAGGGTTGGCCGAGGAGAAACCTGCACTAATAGGGCTGGAGCTTATGGGGGCGTGTGGGGGCTAAAGTAACCCCATCATCAGCTGTGAGAGTGTAGGAAGGTGAGTGAAGACTAACTACCCTCAGCCTTCAGCAGAGCTCAGGAGGTGCTTAAAGTCTCCATTATGGTGCACAGAGTGTTTTTTTGAAATAAAATGGACTCGATATTTGATGTTTTATGTTGACGGCGGATCTTAGACTGTGGCACTTGACCTAGTTCACTATTATCTGAAAGACCTTTGGTTTATAGAGGACGTTGTTGAGTGACCTATGTTCAGTAGCTTTTGTTAAATGAATGCAATCCAATGGAAGGTTGTGTCTGCCACAGAATAAAACTGATAATTGTAATTTTTTAATCTCACAATTCTGAATTGCGAGTTTACATCTTGCAATTCTGACTTTTTCCCCTCAGAATTGTGAGATATAAACAATCTACAGTCCAATTCTGACTTTTTTCTCAGAATTGAAAATGCAATTGCAATTTAAAAGTCCGAATTGTGAGAAGGCAAATTTGTGAGAATCTAAATATAAAAATATAATATATTGGGTAACACTTTATTTCGATAGTCGACTTTAGACATTCTACTAACTATAAGTAACTTTTCAACTACATGTCAACTAACTGTCATTAGAGTATTAGTAGACTGTCAGCTTAATATCTGCTAACACTTTATTTTATTGATCCCTCAACAGACATTCAACAGACTAAAAGTAACTTGGCGACTACAAGTAAACTTATTTTCCTAACCCAAACCCTAACACCTAACCATAACCTAACAGTCTATTGACAGTCTTCTATAGTCTACTAATACTGTAATGAGAGTTAGTTGACATGTAGTTGAAAAGTTACTTATAATTAGTAGAATGTCTAAAGTGACCATCGAAATAAAGTGTAACCAAATATTGTTTTATAGTGTAGAGGATAAGCACCACCTCAAAAGCTGATAGTATGAGATTCGGCCAGGATTTTGCCAGTTTGCTTTCAGGAAGTTGCTTTTTTTGTGCTGAATTGAGGTTGAGTCAGTTGTCTTTGTGAGGGTAGACCTCATTTCCTCTGCAGCTCTTGACAGTTCAGATTAATACAGAAGATCAGATGGAGCTCGAGCACTCACAGAGCAGACAGAGAGAAATGGAGAGTTTCACCCCAATATATAAAAGTCCCGGACCTCATCTTTCCTAATCCTTTCTACTTTCCCGTCTCCAAATGACTCAGTCACTACATTCCCTATAGCCTGTCAAACTCTTCCTTATGACCTGTCTTTGTTTCTATTTTTTTTCATTTCCCTCCATTCAAAATTGTAGTTTATCTCTCTTGTCTCTCTCTCCATCTGTGTAAATGAATCCCTCTGAAGCCATGTTACTTACTTTATTATTATTTTTACATTACGCTTGTTTTCTGATAGCTAAAATGATGCCTATTAAATTTGAATTATTTCAAATACTAGTAATATTTAAGTAAAAAAAAATAATTTAGCATTTCAGCCATTTTGGCAGACTAGTTTCTTGTCTAATCAATCTAGTCCTTTTTTCTGAGCAAAGCACATTTTACCAGAGAAGGCTTTAAAGTGCATTTGATCAGAGAATACAGCATGAACACGCCTTATACAGTATATTTATAAGCAGAACGGATCTTTTTGAAGCGCTTTAATGTCGATTTATTTCAGCACTGGAGAGAAACTGAACAATTTCACACCGTTTTTGAAAAGCAATAAATATGTACTGAGAATCTTTTCTGAATTAAATATATTTTTTGCAGAAGGAATATCTACTCCTCAAAGGCAGAATAAAACGGCATTAGTTGTGCTCCACTATCTTGAACATTACTTGGTAGTAAAAGGCTGTGAAACCAAACACTGTGAAATAAGAATTAAGGGAAAAGGAAAGATGCTTGACATAGATGTTGTGTTTTTTTTGTACAGGTATCAGACCGCTGTGTGGTTGCTTTGGTGCCCAAGCAGACGTCCTCCTACAACATTCCTCCCACAACTAGCATCTCTCGGACTTCTATCAGTAGATATGGTGAGTGTGTTTGTCTCATGATGATAATGCTGCTACACAATTCACTGTGATTGAGAAAAGGCCTGTAATTATCAGTTAAGCTTGTTTGAAGTTTGTTCACTGTTTCACAATGTAGAGGTAAATACATGGTTAAGACTAGCTTTAAATGAAGCCTCTGATTATTGTGCGCACGAGCCACGTGAAGTCGTTTCGCTTTGCTGCCCAGCAGGATGCCCAAGGGAGCCTTCGGGGCACCAGAGAATGAGAGCGAGAGCGAGAGAGCATGCCAGGGAGGGTAAGAGGAAGTCAGAGAGAGAGGTGTTAGCAGTTAACATGAAGCTCAGTAATGCTGATTTCTCCGCTGAGTTTGGATGCCGCCCGTAATGGACACATTAGCTCCTTCCCCATAGCGTTGCTTTGAGGGAGTGCCACAGGGCTCCCCATCTGGCCCGTTCTCATTTTCCATCACACTGAGCTGCAGGCCACTCTCTGATTGCTAATTATGCACCGCCGATGATACTTCACACGGGTGGAAAAACTCAAATGACACGCAGCCAAATACCAGGGCCAGCGATGAAATGGAGCCCCTTGTGCACTGTCACCTAGCAACCCTGCCAAACTGTACACACAAACATCTCACCTGGCTTCAATTCACTTGATCCACATGAAACGCAGCCCGTATCGGCGTATTCCACGATTCTGTTAATCAAAGCTTGAGGATGTTTCTCGCATCTGTGCAGTTTAATGAAAGAGTGTAATTATCTTCTCTTATCACTTGTAAACATAATGACATTTAAAGTTCAGGGAACACTTCAAACGTCCAAAGACGCAACAAGCAACCTGAGAAATATATTCTATAAAGTTATCTTTATTTCTCAGCCATGCACTCCGTTAACCAGCAAACCTCAATCTTTTTGTGTCCTCCCCCTGAATTAGGTAGTTAACAGTTTTTAGGGTTGCGTTTGGCACTTTGATCTATTTTATTTTTTATAGAGTGTATATTTCGGGAAACTCATCAAGTGGGAATGAGATGGCACAACACGGCACAGTTTTTGGCTGTTTTTACAACCTGCTCTTGTGTGTGGTGCATAAAAAGCAGCTATCTCATCTGACAGAGCCCCGGTGCCCATCAATCACACCATGGCACAGCGGGCACAGCTGTGCACAGGCACCTGCTGATTGATTCATATCAATTTAATGCTCAACACTTAGCAGCTCGGCTCAATTTAGCATGCCAGCAACCCCGGCCCAAAACAACACACTGCTCACACGCCTCTGACTGGCGGAAGAGAGCAGCAAACATCCAAAACATGCAAAATATGCACACAACAGTTAATGTTAGAATGTGATCAAACACCCTTCTCACAATTGTTTTTTTACTGCATGATATGTGTATATATATATACGTATATATATATATATATACTAGTGACAATAACTAGTCATTAAATACCATACTATTTATTATATATATATATATATATATGTGTCAAACGATTAATCACGATTAATCGCATCCAAAATAAAAGTTTGTGATTACATAATATATGTGGGTGTGCTGTGTATAATTATTTTACATATATATATATATATATAAATACACTGACATGCATGTATATTTAAGAAAAAAAATATTATTTATAAATAAAATATTCATACTTATATATAAAATATAAATTATATATAAATCTATATAGACCATTTTGCAAGATGTAAACAACACTGGTCCAGAAGCACTTCCTGTTTCAGTTTTTTAACACTACATAAAAGCTATGATAAACAAAACAAATAAATATGAATCAAAAAGTTAAACAAATATCTTTACATGTGAAATAAAGAAAACACAAATATTTTTGGATTCGATTAATCTTTTGACAGTCCTAATATATATATATATATATATATTATAAAAATCCCATTATATTATATTATTATTTAAAAAAAAATTGTGAATATTTTTATTTACACATAATCATATAAACATCCAGTCCGTAAGCATTAATTCAGTAACCATCCTGATGAATTTGCAGAGTAACTTGGTATAACATAATTATACGATAAATAAATGTTACACAAAAAGTAGAAATTATAACATTAAAAGTCATTAAAAATATAATTATAAAGTTTAAAATTGCACAATTACAATTATGACAGAGTTTTGATTTTTTTGTGATTTACCAAAGCATGATGGTGAAATGGGCTTCCACACTTTTTGACCCAAGTTTTGACTTTTTTGGGGGGGAGGTGGGAATCAGAACTACACTAAAAGTGATGTTTAAGTCAAGATTTTCCAATTTTCTGTAATGTACTCACATAGTCTAGTTAGTAATCTCTCAATGTCAGTACTGTGGCAAGTTTGCAGTAGCTTTAGGTGGATTGAACCCGCAATCCTCTCCTTCCGGTTACCCCTGCTGCTAACACCACCATTTCTCCTGAATTCTCCCCTGTGACACCGGCCTGCTCAAAATTCCACTTCTGTCTCGAAATAGCCGAAGCTATTTGCCTTCCTTCGCTGTTTCACATGCCCTTTGAAGCCAGGTGATGAGGACAGAGAGAGAGACTTTGAAAAGACACAAAAGAATATATACCACCATTGTGAGAAGCCGATCCAACCTCCCAAGAGAGCACTCAACCACTGCAAAAAAAAAAAAAGCGCCACACATCTAATTGGAGAAGTGAGTAAGAGACTGATTATTTAACATGCGAGGATGGAAGAGAAAAGGAGATGAGATGGATGAGCGGGGAGCTTAACTCATTAGAAATCTTTAGATGCATTGATTAGGTCCTGCGATGCAGACGTTTAAAGCGTGTGTGCAGCACAATGAATCAGGACCAGCCAATTATGAAGCCTTTGAAGTGGAGGCCAGAGAGCGTCGACTCATCTCTATCGGTCTTGAATGAATACAGAGATGAATCTTCTACAGAGAGAAAGTGAGGAGGAAGGAGATACACAGGGTTAGACGGAGTACATGAAATGTGAGAGGGCCGTGCTTTTCCTATTCATCCCGAAGAATGACAATGTGGAAGAATGGTGGTGTAAGAAGATCATAATCCTCTTTCTATCTCTCTCTTTTACCGCAGACTCAACATTCCGGTACACCGGAAGTCCGGACAGCCTGCGTTCTCGTGCTCCTATGATCACCCCGGACCTAGAGAGCGGAGTCAAAGTCTGGCACCTGGTGAAGAACCATGAGCACGGAGACCAAAAGGAGGGCGACCGCGGCAGCAAGATGGTATCTGAGATCTACCTCACCCGCCTGCTGGCTACTAAGGTAACCTCACATTTTGTGGTGATTTTTTTTTTTAAATGAACACCCAGCAACCTGCCAAAATCAACCATGTTCTGCCTGAATACTTGATTCTGATTGGCTGGAAGGTGTGCAATACAACCGCTCAGGTAGTTCCAAGTCAGTTTAATCACTATTCTGATACTTGATTATGACTTTGTCCATGTGTATACAGCCCGTTCTCATCCCAAGGCGTCATATACTGATGCTTTTGAAATTTCGTCTACATCCAACGCACATGGCATCCTTTAGTGTTAATATGAGATGCAGATATATATGGGCCAGAAGGCGCCTCCTAGTGGTCTAACCCTAACCCTACCCCAGAACTAAACCTACCCATAACCGAACAAAGCTCTGTGCGTGTTATATTGACGCTAAAGGGTGCGAAATTTCAAAAGCCTCACTATATGAATCTGCTAGGCTACATACTCTATTGTTCACAGTGAAAATGGTCATGAAGAACTAAATTACAACTGGTTTTGATGTTGACATTATAGGTGGACTTCAAGTTCAAAACAAGTATATTTCTACTAAAGTGTACAATATGGTTCCTTTTATGTTCACAAGTTGGGTCGCTCTCCTTTAATGTTCAATGGTTCTCTTGCTTTTGTCTTTTAGGGTACGCTGCAGAAATTTGTGGACGACCTGTTCGAGACTCTTTTCAGTACGGTGCACAGAGGCAGTGCGCTTCCTTTAGCTATCAAATACATGTTCGACTTCCTGGATGAACAAGCGGACAAGCACAGCATCCATGACACTGATGTTCGCCACACCTGGAAAAGCAACTGGTGAGAGGAAAACCCTCATACACACGACCTAATCTTCAGAACTAAAAACCAAAGTTGTTCTTTCCCAGTGACTGCAATGCAAAGAAAGGTAACATTCTCTTTTTATTTTTGTTTGTTTATCTTCACAGCCTTCCTCTGCGCTTCTGGGTGAATGTGATCAAGAATCCCCAGTTTGTTTTTGACATCCACAAGAGCAGCATCACGGATGCGTGTCTGTCTGTGGTGGCTCAAACCTTCATGGACTCGTGTTCCACATCTGAACACAGATTGGGCAAAGACTCGCCCTCTAATAAGCTGCTTTACGCTAAAGATATCCCCAACTACAAGAACTGGGTAGAAAGGTAAAAAAAAGTCAAGTTCCAGTTTGTATCTTTTTCATTTTACTTTTGTAACAAACTAAACCTCATTATTCTCATTGTCACAATTCACCAGTACAAATAAGCGCCCACTCAACATTGATTTTATATTGACTATCGCCCCCTGGCTGTCTCCACAGGTACTACGCTGACATCAGCAGGCTGCCAGCCATCTCCGATCAGGACATGAATGCGTATTTGGCAGAACAGGCACGACTTCACTCCAATGAGTTTAACATGCTCAGTGCCCTCAACGAGATTTACTCCTACATTAGCAAGTACAGCGAAGAGGTGAGTCAAAACATCAGGCTGTCTGAAGTGCCTGAACAGAGCTAAAGTTAATTATAAAATAATTATTTTGGATATTTATTTTATGGATTGATGGTTCTAGGCAAAAAATGTAGAATTTGTCGAGAGACACGTCACAATAAAAATACACTGGAACTTCAGACTGTTACGTCAAAGCTAATGATTTTTCTCATGTCTAAAGTACTAATTTAAGTGATATTTTATTATTTATGATCATAATGTTTTTCATTTAAATCATATATACACTCTAAAAAATGCTGGGTTGTTTTAACCCAAATTTGGGTCACATATGGACAAACCCAAATGTTTAACCCAATGGGTGAGTTTGTCCATTTTTGATCCAATGATTGGTTGTTTTAACCCAACATTTTTTAGAGTGTGTGTGTGTGTGTATATATATATATATATATATATATATATTATACACAAGAAACCACATGGTTTTGACTGAACGGGTCGGAAGTTTCAGTGGAGTAAGTTAGTGTTTTACTGTGGAGTAGCAAACAGTTGATTGGTTGGTAAACTTAGTTGCCAAAAGATAATGATTTGAGGTCTGTACCTTCACTCCAAAAAATTCTGGGTTGTTTCAACCCAAGTTTGGGTCAAATATGGACAAACCCAAAGGTTGGTTTAAAAATACAATGAAACAATGTACAGTTGAAAGTGAAAGTTGAAGTTGGGTTAAAATTTTAAATTACATTTTTAACCCAACATTTGGGTTTGTCCATGTTTTACACAAATTTGGGTTCAAACAACCCAGCATTGTTTAGAGTGTTAATATAAATTATACTGGTGTAGTTGCTCAGCCATAAATACTTCCTCAGCCTTATTTGTAGAATAATATGCATTGGAACAAGAGGTGCTCTGGAAGAAGTTTCACAGAATGATGTCATCTTTAAACAGTCTCAGCGAGCTTCAGAGTCACACACACACACTTATGCACAGAGTGGGGACAGACAGGGAGCGAGAATGAATAGGCTTCTGATGAGGAAGATTACACACAGCTAGATCACTGACAGCCACTCCGACACAAAGAGCACTAGAGTAGGGCCCACGATGGAGACGTTCCAACCGTAATGGCAGCTCCACTCAGGGGACCCATTAGTCTGACCTTTACTTTACACTGCATTTAGGACAGCGCCAAGAGCCCGGAGACACAGCCTCTCCTCTCGCTCTCATGTAAATACCGCTCTTTGGTTACAGGTCTGTTTTCTCTTGTCCTCACATTCCTTCGTAGTCTCTTTTTTTGTGTGTTTATCCTTTTCGTCCTTTTATATACTTGGTCTGTCTTTCTACAAATAGAGCAGTGATTCCCAACCAGGCATATGTGTACATCAAGGGTTCTTGAGCAGATTACAGACGGTACTTCTAAGAGTTTGCGTTTGCTTTGTAGATTAAAAGTGGATTTACGTTAAATAACTGTAAGAAATTATAGTGGTGTCAATATTGAAGTTATTTTTATTTGATTGATTGGTATACTTTTTTATTTTTATTGTTTTTTTAAGGGCAGAAAACAATGTGTGTCAATTTTGGGTTCAGCTATTTGTGTGAATGACACAATGATGTCTGATTGCACATTATGCTGCTCATATACAGCTATTTATATAATTATATACACAAGTAATATTTATTAAATATATTTAAAGTTTATGTATTATTAAATAGTATAATAAGATATTTGTTATATACAATGTAGTATAAAACAATTGAAAAAAAAAAACTATCTACTATCATGGAAGTCAATGGGTCCCATCAAATACAGATTTGGAACAACTTGAGGGTTAGTAAATCATGACAGAAGTTTTATTTTTTGGGTGAACTTACCCTTTAAAAAGGGACTCCTGGGTATCAATGAAGTCTTTGGAGGCCATTTAAAGCAGTAGCCGCTCAGGATGTCGCCAAAGACCTTTTCTAACTTGCATTAGATACAAAGATTTGATATCCCATATAATAGAAGTTAAGTTGAAAAGAAAAGGAAACACCATGAAGTAAACCATGAAGAAAAGGAAAAAAGGAAGCACAAAGCTAAGAGGAGAACATCCTTTTGTTCACCCAGCCAAATGTGTGTGGTGGGACATTCAGTACCTGCTGCATGCAGTAATTCAGAATCATTATACAATGCGAATAGGACAACTGAAAATAATTACCTCTGTCAGCGCTCCAGAGCACTTTACCTGATGAGAGAGGGAAAAGAGAGCTCTAGACAGAGAGAGGGAGAGAATATTCGCTCTCCTTAAAATGAAGGCGACTGAATCAGACACAATGATGTGGAGAGTGCTCCTGCAGCTGTGCTGAAATGCATGAAAAATTCAGTGCATGCGCTCCTCGTCGAATACATGCTCACGCTGTGCAAATCTTCTAACGGAAGCTCAGAGCGGCTTGTGGAAGTGTTGACCTGCCCCGTAGCTACAGCCGCTGAGACAAACCGAGCAGGTGTGGGCCCAACTTGGCTCCGATGGCAGGTGTCCTGGGAACACTGGATGCTGATGGAAGATGAAACCGAAGATGAAGATGAAGGCTTCAAAATTTGATTTCATGCATTAATTCTTCAATGCTGCAGTGTGGTGAAGTGATACTAATGTAATTCCCATTGAAGGTGGAATGAAACCTAAATTCGGGCAAGTGTGGACCAAAATTAGTTTGTATGTTGTATGAGGTGGTATAGCATATTAAAAAAAACTAAAGTTTAACCAAAAGGTTGCAGATTTGTTTGCAATTCATGACATTGTGCCTTTTAGCAAGGCATTTAAAGGGATAGTTCACACAAAAATGAAAATTCTGTCGTTATTTATTCACTCATGTCGTTCCCAATCTGCATGACTTCAAACTGTGGAATACAAAATACATTGAGTAGAATGTTTATGCTGCTCTTAAATGCAATCAAACCAGATGGAAATTCATGTGGGACCCTAGCAGGGAAGTCAGGAGACAATTTACAAATTCTTTAAAAATTATTTTAATGAGAATATGCATAGGTGGCTTTCTAACTTAATATGCACAGAGCTTTCTGATTTACTGCTAAATATCCATTTTGAATATTTTATTCGATTACAGCAAATTAAAACTAAGATTTTGAGCTATTCCTCACATAAATACACAGACTTGCAGTGCAAGTCATGTATACTATTTTTATAGTGCTTTTTTGTCCTTGACAGCAGGGCTATTATCATTAACTAAAACACTGAAAAAGTCCTTAAGTGAAAGTGAAATAAAATGAAGTATAAATATTAGATTAAAAATGTTCCCCTGGAAATAAAAAAAATCTAAAACTGAAATAAAAAATAACAATCGCATGATAAAATGAATAAAAAAGTACAAATTAAAGTTACGTGGCATAGTATTTATAAAGTGAGTAGTAGTATATCGATGTGAGATTTGGTTGTTTATAATAATCAATCATTTTTTCGTGGCTACAGGAGATTCCCACATGCACGCACCCTCAAGCGCTCACGTCCACCATTTTAGGCATCTGGAAGATATCATTAATGAAGCCCCATCTTGGCTATCTGCAAGTGCCCATATCAATCTAATTTCCCATTATTTTCACTGTTTGATGTGCAAATGAGTGGCAGACCGCAGCCACAATGCCATTTCCCGCCGTGTTCCTCTGACACCACAGTCAGAGACTATGACACGAGCACAGAGAGGGGTCGATCCCGTCTGCACGCCCCCTCTCAACATGACTCGACATTTTTGACTGCTCTGTTTTCAAAAAACACACACGGACGGAAAATGAGAGATGGCACTCTGCTGATTGGGTCAGACTCAAGTAATACTTTCCTTTTTAATGAAATATTCATGAAATGAAGTCTCTGGGAAATTTTCAGTCTCTGAGAGAAAAATTGCCAAAGTCTCATATCACAGTGAGCAGTAACTTTGTTATAATTACATACAGAGTACTCCGTCTGAAGAAAGTGGTCTGGTGTTTAATGGTTGCCTGGATCAGTTTAATGTTCTAGTTGCGGATGGATGCGAACATGACCTTTGTTCGCATTAAACCCAATTCTGATTTGTTTTTCTAATCGGATCTTTGAGTGTCGGCAATGTCGATTTGCAAGTGTTCATAGTCGATCTCTGTTTAGACAGTGTAGCCTATATATATATAACTCTTTTTTTCTCATGTCGTTTAAAGGGTTAGTTCACCCAAAAAAGTCATTAATTACTTAAATTTGAGAGGTGGATCAAGAGATCGAAGGCCTAAGGGATCGAAACTTGACGGCGCAGAAAGTCATTGAAGAAAATGTTTAAATATTCCATGTGGCTCAAGTACAGTGTAAGTTTATCAAATGACGAGAATACTTTTTGTGCGAAAAAAAACAAACAAAAATAACGACTTTATTTGACTATTTCTTTTCTTCTTTGTAGGCCTGAAACGAGACTTCAAGAGATTTCTATGACGCCTGCGCGAGAACTGAACTGAACAAGACGTAGTTGAAGGAGATCGCAATTCTCGCGCATGCGTCGTGGTAATCTCTTGAACTCTCGTCTCAGGCCTACAAGGAAGAAAAGGAATAGTCGAATAAAGTAGATATTTTTGTTTGTTTTTCCGCACAAAAAGTATTCTCGTCGATACTTGATCCACTGTTGTCACATGGAATATTTAAACATTTTCTTCATTGACTTTCTGGGCCGTCAAGTTTCGATCCCTTAGGCAGCCTATGTAGCAGTGATCCACCTCTCAAATTTAATCAAAAATATCATTTGTGTTCCAAAGACGAACGAAGGTCTTACGGGGTTGGTACAGCAAGGGGGTGAGTAATTAATGACTTAATTTTCATTTTTGGGTGAACTAACACTTTAATGCTGCATTCAGTTTTGTAGCCACGCCTCCCCCTCTGTCCTCGGATCACATTTATGCTTTATAAACTTAATGATTTTTCCATCCTTCATTACGCTGTAATTCGCTGTGTTCCTTAGAGCATGCGAGAGCTGACCGCTCACCTGACATCTGTCGTAATGCCAGAGCAATTAACACCTTCCTCTGTTCTTTTGGTAGATCACTGTTGCACTGGAACAGGACGAGACGGCAAAGAAACAGCGACTGGCCTACAAAGTGGAGCAGCTCATCGCCGCCATGTCGCTGGAGAGCTGAGAGAATGACAGAGCCGGAACGAAGGACGAAAGACTCAGTCAAACCATCATCTAAAGCCTCTCCACACGAAAGAGAGCAACTCTGGCTAGAGACACGACACCAACAATAGCTTGTGCTTTTTTTCCTACAATTTTGTGAAGAGGTCATCTTTTAAAACCAATGGACATCTATTTGATGAAAGCAAGTCACGTGGCTTTCATCTTCAGGATGGGATCAGGTTTGGAAATTATGGAGTTCTGTTTTTTAGGTTTATTTGTGGAACGAGCAGTTGCTGGGGTGTTGCTTTGTTTCTTTGCTTTGTTTCAGTTCACTTGGTTTGATGTGCCTAGCACAGATCTGAAGAAACGCTGATTCTTCTTGTAAAGATGTGCTTGCTAAAAAAAAAAACATTTGAGGAGGATTCGACCGAAGGAAACGAACATCTACTGCCTCGCCATTACCCTCCAGTTGATGGCTTTTACTTCCAAATTTTATTTTTATACATGAGTGCTTTTTGAGTTTGTTTCATTGAGTCGGCTAGTATAATTCCTCATCTTGGTGTGGCCAACGTTCAAGTGTCTTTCTGTCCTTGGAAAGCAGCGGCTGCTACAAACAACACGTGTGCATGTCGACACGCTAGTACAAACTTTCGAGTCCCTCTGACCTAGGAGACCATGAGGCGTCTGCATTGTTTGGGAGCTAATGAAACAGAACAAAAAGAGGGACACATTTTCAACCAGCATGTCCCTAAATCTCTTCAACTGACGATAAAGGACCGCTCACAAACTGGACGAACTCCACTGTGCGGTCTCTCTGTGTGCATATGTTCCGTTTTCTACACGTAAGCGTATGTGAATGTACAAACGTTACTCTATTTTGTCTTCGCATTTTTGTTGCTTTTCTAAAACGGGAGTCAGTTGAGCTGATCTCTCCGGCACGACGTCCTAAAAACTGAACCTCCTTCTCCATAATAGCGCCGCTTAGATTTAGATACGAAAGCGGCGATGAGTAGCACCTTCGGCTCAAATCACGCGTGGAGAAACCCCACCTTCCCGTTCAAACGAATGGACTCGCTTGAGATCATCTTACCAGAGAGTATTAATTATTATGTATGGTCCAATGTGTGTGTAGTCTGCATGCATTATACAGTACCTCATATAAAAAAATAACATCTCCTTTCCCATTTACTCCTATGTTCAAGTGCCAAGAGGTCACGTGAGTTGTGGATGACAGAACGCCGTTGATGTAACATACCATGTCACTTCCTTTCTGTACACACCCGTCGGGATTAAGTGCCAAAAGATCACTTACTTACGCACTTGTCGGTTGATGCTTTATTAAGGGAACGGACCCTGTATATTGAAGAAAAAAAAAATTCTCCGGTTTAGAAGTTGCATTCTCACCAATCGCAAATTCAGGTACGAAAAAAGACCATGAAATTTGTAAATATAAGAAGTATATAAGATGTCTGGCATCTTGATAGCTGGAGTGGGTTCTTTCCAATCTCTTTTGTTTTTTTTAGGCCTTTTATTTCCTTCCGTCTGACATGAAATATGTCAAAAGAACGCATGAACAAAAGACAACATGGCTTTCATTTATAATGCATGGTGGCGGGTAGAGCTGTTTTTGAAGATCATCCGAACCAAAACAGACAAGGTCGTTCGGGTCAGTCATCTTAGGTTCACGGAGGCATCGGGGAGAGAACTAACTTCTCCTCAGCTCAGTTGATGCGGTAAAAATGCAGTATTGGATGTGAAGACTGGCTCAAATGGCGTTTGTTGTCTCCCCCCCTGTGGCCTTAGAACATTTAATCTATTGTTTCTAGTTGATTTAATCAGTGACGTGTCATTGTTCCCCCCCCGTCTGCTACCTGTGTTTGAGACTGATCAGATAAAGAGAGGCATTGCGACGATGAAGAAGGGATGAAGAGGCATGCCCTCTCTCAGACGGTGTCTGCTGGAGTGTTTGAGAAGCATAGGAATGAGAAGGAGAGAGAGACAGACCCCTTTAGCTTCAGATTCCTCCTGCTGCTTTGAAGCTCGCCTTTGATCTCAACTAGTCGTGTGCACAGTGTGATCAGGAGATAAAAAAAATACACATCAAATATAGGATCCAGCGCAGGAGATTACAAATGAAGAGCTGCATGAAAGACCATTGAATTAGTCTGTTAAAGGAATAGTTCGCCCAGATGATTCTATCATCGTTTACTCACCTTCATGTCCATTCAAAACTTGTTTGACTTTTATTCTTTCATCAAACTCAAAAGGAGAAGTTCTGATGCATATTTTGGTTGATCTTTGACGTACGTTTGCTGCGTATGGGGATTGACGCTTACAAGCTTTATGAAGGGTACAAAAGCATCATGCAAGTGGTCCATATGTCTTGTGTGCTATATACAAAGACTTCTAAAGTCGCATGATGGCTGTGTTAAGAAATAGACCAAAATGAAGTCTTTAATGGGACAGTGTGATTTGGGAACTGGCTTGTTTTGGGTACTGAATCAACTAATTCATTGAAAAGATCTGATTCAAAAGTGTGATTCTTAAAAATCTAGGAAGGTTTAAGGTGAATAATGTACAAAATTGTTAACATTATTCACCCTAAACCTTCCTAGATTTTAAGAATCCCTCTTTTGAATCAGATCTTTTCAATGAATTAGGTGATTCAGTGAATCATCTAATTCATTGAATCAACTCATCAATGATGAATCAACTAATCAATGAATTAGTTGATTCATCTAGGAAGGTTTAAGGTGAATGATGTTGTGCAAAAAAAAAAAATGTCAACATTATTCACCCTAAACCTTCCTAGATTTTTAAGAATCACTCTTTTGAATCAGATCTTTTCAATGAATTAGGTGTTTCAGTGAATCATCTAATTCATTGAATCAACTAATCAATGATGAATCAACTAATCAGTGAATTAGCTGATTCATCTAGGAAGGTTTAAGGTGAATTATGTTGTACAAAATTGTTAACATTATTCACCTTGAACCTTCTAAGAATCACTCTTTTGAATCAGATCTTTTCAATTAATTAGTTGATTCAGTTCCCAAAACAAGTCATATCTTATGAACTTTTTGAAGTGCTTCTGTGCCCTTTGAGAAATGTTAAAGCTATATATAGATTTGGAGAGTTTTTAACGTAAAAAGTGTTTTTCGGTGTCTTTGCTTTCCAGAACAAACATCTAAACATTCTTAAATTGAGACAATATATATATATATATATATATATATATATATATATATATATATATATATATATATATATACACACAAAGAAAGGTGCATTTGTCTTTTCCCATTGGCTGCTATTATAAGCATTAACTTCATTTAAAAAAAGTTTTCAGAAAACTTATAGGACTTCTCATTATTTTGCTTCTCAAGTAAATATTGATTGATTTAAGAATGTTTAGATTTGAACAATCTCTCCTGATGTGTTCCCTGGAAGAATGAATCTCATATCATTCAATTATGACAGATTTTCCATTTAGGCGTGGAATATTACTTGAAGTTATGGCGTAATTCTACTCTTCCTGAACAACCACACATTCCTCTAACAAACACACACTGTATAGTCAACATATGTGAATTTGCAAGCCATGTCAGTGACGAAGCTTCCTACTTTTGGTTATCCACGGTCTTCCCTGTTTTCTGTTCATCAGAGCCCATCCCAGCTCTATAAGGGCAAGAGACCCTCGGTCGGCCACACTGCCCTTGTGGATCCGGCTCAGTTTTATCGCGAATCTTTTGTTTTTGCTGCCACATTAGTTGAGGAGGGAACGACTCTCCTTGTTGTGCAAAAAAATCAGAGAACAAAATGTGTTCTGGTCATAAGGTTTTGTTCGAAATGATGCGGCACAGGAAATTGCACTTTGTTGAGAGAGATTTCAGTAGCTCAACGCTTATTAATGTTTATTAGAAGACATTTGATCCCTTGAAAAAAAAAAGTTAATTATAATTTTTATTGCGCTATTCTGCAGAGCAGAATAAAATTTGACAGCACTGGGCAGCTTTCTGAAATATCAGCAGTCATCTGTGGCGGTCACAACTGCTGTTCATTTTATATTTGGCACGAATGGACAGTCTTGGAATCAATTTTGTGCACTTTTATTGTTTTTAGCTCACCTTTTGCTCTGTGATGGAATAGCATGCTACAAACAAAGTGAAATGTTCATATTCTCTTCATATTACCGATCATAGACAAAAACGAGTGCGAAAAAGGCTTTTGTAGTCAGTTTGATCACCTTAGAGGTGAATATCCTTCCATTTTCAGTCACGCAAAATTATAAACGAATCTCTCTTTGTAGACACTGGAGTTCTGTAACATAGTACATAGAAATAATAATGACCTCGATGATGATGATGATGATGATAATAATAACACTTATGGTTGTCTGTTCTTGTTGTTTTTAAGTGTTGTGAAAATTGTAAGAGAGTTAAAGTATTTAAAAAGAAAAAAAATCGGTCTTGTTTTTTTAATTGCTTTTGTTTTGTTATATTATATTACTGTGTACCTATTGTAAATATGAAGCACACCTATTTTGCAAGCCAAGGATTCACTTTGTACTGTTGTTATATATAAATAAAATTTACTGGTTAAAGATGGTGGTTCTACTCAACTCATTGAGCAACTCCCTAGGCGTCATCTGAAACAGAATGACTTCTGTCAGCCCCGAGGGGAAAAATAGCCTCACATTCATCCCACTTAGTTGGGGTTAATGTAGGGATGCAATTTAAACCGTGCCATCAATGCACTCGCACTCAGACTCGCTGCGTAACAAGGTAACCAATGGAGCTTAAACGGCCTGGCGCTGCAGTTTGTCTTTCCACGTGGCCATTATCCCTAGCTGGACATTTCTCTCAGACAAATGACATTACAATGGTAATGGGCCGCTGGTTTCTGATTGGATGGCTGTGTAAAATGCCCCCAGTGGGACTGAGGTAGATGTGCTTGTTTTTAATCAATACAGATGTCTAGTTCGGGTAAGAAAACCACGAAAAACAGCCTAAGGCGACGTGTTGTGTTACTTTATTCACAGTAACCTTGATTTACAGTTTTTAAATGCCAAATGAGTGCACTGTTGACCACTGAGGTGTGACCCCTGTGCCATAAGACATCAGCTGAATGTTATCGTAACATCTGACTGGAGTGATTTAGCGGCATATTGCGGTTGAATATTCACTGGAATGAAAATATATTAATTATGTTTTGCAAATACATTTTTATATTTAAAACTTTTCAGTTATAATTTTAGTTTAAGTTTAACAAATTTTATGTGCTTTTGTCATTTTTTTGTTTTTGTTTATTTCTATATAGCTTTAATAAATTTCAGTATTCATCATTTTAGTATTCAGAAATTTCGTATTCAGTTTTAGAAATTTAAACGTAATCAAATTTTTAGAAATCAAAACGTAAAAAAAAAACAACTTATCTTGGCAACTAACTAAAATAAGCATTTTTTTCACCTATTATTTATGATTTATTCTATTTTCAGCTTTATTTCAGTTACCGAACACAATTTTTAATAGTTTCATATATTATAATAGCAATTCGTTCCATTGACTTCCATTCGCATGCGAAATGGCTAGTGTGACCGTGGCTTAAAGGGATAGTTCACCCAAAAATAAAAATGTGCTGTTAATTCACTCACCCTCAGGCCATCCAATATGTAGGTAACTTTTTTTCTTCAGTATAGGCTAACAGTAAAAATGAGTTTTAGCTGAAACAGTGGTCATGAGGTAACATTTTTGATATATTTACATAGCAAATGTTCTTAATATCTTCATGGACCATGATCTTTACTTAGGCTAATATCCTAATGATTTTTGATATAAAAGAAAAATCGATAATTTTGACCTTACAATGTATTGTTGGCTATTCCCACAAATATACCCGTGCGACGTATGACTGGTTTTGTGGTCCAAAAAAAAAAATTAGCAACCTCAACACAACATATGCTGGTTAGCTATGCAGTGTTTTTCAGCAGAGACTTCACACGGGTTGCGGGAGAACATTTGGATATGTGGTTTGGCTCTGTTTCTTACCTGCAGGGCTGCAGCAGCTAACAGTTAGCTAAACGACCTGTGAGAAAAGAGCTGCTGGTCGATTTAGTTTCTCAACCGCCATCCATCTGTCATTGATGGTTATGCATCTAGTCAATATTAGCTAGTGTGTTGAGGCCTGTCGCTAATTAGCTGGCCAAATAGATAGAGGTCCGGTGCAGTCCGCGCGGCTCAAAGGGTGCCATCAACCGCAGCCATCAATAATGAAAGAGGCTGCGTGTAATAGCTGGTCATAAATATTTTAGCGTGTGCTTTGCCGAGACCTCTGATCGCCATTGAGGTGCTGCCCAAGGCAGTGGAGCGGGTTTTAGTGCAACTTCATTAGCCCTGATGCTTTACTGTGAATACTGATGGTTTGTCGATGTGTTTTGATGTGGGAATGCGAGAAGCTTTCAATACCAAGTTAAGAATGTTCATTAAAAGAGGTGCTAGTTTAAGCTTAATTGGCAATGATGTCATTTTGAAATGGCTACACTCTAAAAAATGCTAGCTTGTTTCACCCCAACTTTGGGTCAAATGTGGACAAATCCAGTGGACAAATAGTTCGGCCTTGAGTCATGTGACGTCCCTTCTCCAGGTATTATTTCATCCTTTGTTCATTATTCCCTCCATATTGTTCTCTTCTGTGTTAGCCACACTGCTCATTCTGCTTTGTCTCTCCAGCCTTCACACGTTCAACTCTCACATCTCCTCATCATTTTCTCCCCCTCTCTCTCCGTTTGACAGGTACCCTGTGTGGACAGCTTTTTGAGGCTTTAGTTCTGTAACTAGCCTCGGGGGAAGCGGTGACCAGCCACTGTCAGAGTATCCAGGATTAGGCCGTCTTCTCGAGGCTTGCGGATGACAGCGGTGCCCATCTCTTCACAATTGGCATCGCCGGAGGAACACCATCAAGGTGAGCGCCAGATAAAACCAAATTATTGATCAAAGCTTCTGTATCTTGTTACGGATTCATCATGGTTACTTTGATATAAACATCAATTTAATGCATGTTCTATACCAGTGGTTTTCTGGTGGTCACTGAAGACCTGCAAATGGTCTATTAAATGCTATTTTTTAAATAAAAGAAAATTAAAGAAAATACAATTTAAAATGAAAAATAAATCAAATTTAAATCTGCTAATCTACTATCTGCTAAGTATTTTCTGTTTTACTGTGGAATAAAAATTAACAATTCCTATTTTTTATGGAATATTGCAGTATTTACAATAGATTGTCAATGCATTTTTATTTTTTTTTATACATGTTCCCTCAGAATCTATAATCAAAATAACTCCCCCCTCCCTTTTTCAGCGACATCTATTTTCTTCAATGCCCAATGGACAAAATCAAGTTCCATCCTAAATTTTTTCTTGTTCGAGAAGCCGTTACACTAAGATATCCATCAAAATAGACCTGCGCCATGTATGAAAGCGAGGCTGTGAGGGATAGACTTACCGTGTTTTCAATGGCATCCACTGTAAAAAGCTGTATAAAGCTCCTAGATCACTTATAATTTTCAATTAGCTCATGTTGTCTGGAGTTTTTTACCGAAATTTCTTGCAAAGACATTTTGGCTGTATTTTGTGAGCAGAACAATCCAAAAAACACATTAAATAACAATACAGCCCACTGTAGAGATGTATGGATATCCCTCACAGCCTCGCTCTCATTCACGCTAAAAATCAAAGATGTCGCTGCTATGAATAAGGTTTATAGGAAAGAAGACTATCGCAACTTTTCATGCCATGCCGTTCATGAGAGCACCTCATTTATGTACATCATTTCTCAACTGTGCGAGATTCAGAGAACGAATACAGTATGTGCGAAAATGCTCTCTTCCAGATGTGAAATTTATAAATCGCAAATTATCTTGAAATTGTGCACAGCTGAATCGTTTTAGAATTAACTCAGTTTACTCTGCCTTGTAAATGCCGCCTTATTAATGTAATTTAATTTAACCACCATATTAAAGAACATCAGTCAACGTCTAAATCCTTTACCTGAGATTGGTGTGCAAAAGAATTGCTTGGATTTCCAAATACCTGCAGTTATCCGACTCTTCGGTTTTAGAGCTTAGTTTCTGCAATAATTTAAAAGCCAATGGGAAAATCCTATTGTTTTTTTTTTTGTCAAGGGAACTTGTGTAATAACTTCTTATTGGCCTACAAAAAGTACATCAATTCTGCAGCACAATCATCCGCCGCAAAAGATTTCTTCATTTTGTTCAAACTCAGACTACAGAGTTATGAGTCCTCATTTATAAAACTTATAATGTATATATCCACGGTGTGCAGCAAGAGTGGGATTTCTAAAGACTTTAATTCGATTTTAAGAAAAAATGGTGGGGGGGAGAAAACGCCAGAGCGAAATCACCCTCCATGTGTCAAAGTAGAGTATTTATAGAATGATGGCCTGTTCACCTGATCTATATGTCTCTTTCCTCCCTTTCTATCACTTTCAGGTTCTTTCAGGCGGGGACCAATAGAGGATAAGCCACACATAAAGAGGAGTGTGATGATCCTTTCCAGGTACTACCCCTACTGTACAACCCCATCATGATTATTAATATTTAACTAAACCAACAGAATAATATATATATATATATATATATGTATTAAAAAAGAATTTCGGGGGGGATTTCATAGGGCTGTAGTGTACACAAGCATTAGTCTTGGCATCTTACTTTGTGTGAGGCACTATTCAGACTGTCAACATAGTATACACTTGTTTTCTGTCAGAACCGTTGAGCATCATGAGAAAGCAGAGGAGATTTTCCTGGTTCTATGTTCTTCTCAATGTTCTTACTGTCTCATAAGACTTGTAATTCATCTAGTATAACTGAACTACATGACTCAGTAGGCTCGACTGCCCCGACGGTCTGTTATGAGTGCCTCTCCTTTTTTCCCCAACAACAGCAGGAAGAGTGTGGTAAACAAATGCAGAGCACTTTTCTGGCCCTCAGTGGCCCCTCACACTCCCACACCATCTGGGTTGAGCTGTAGAGGCAGTGGTGAAGGCTTTCAGTGTGGGAAGATCATGGGTCCATTAGTGTTCATTCTCATTTATTGTTCATGTCCATGTATTGTTGATGGAAACATCTTGCTCTTGCATTCATTTGAGATCTTACCAAATTCACTGTTACTGGCACACTCACAACCTGATTTTATGGATAGTTGGACATCTGCATCTGATGGCATGTTTATTAATATTCAGATGAATCTCGGAGGGTCAGTCGTAAACCCTCAGTTATAAACGATATCTTCAGTTACCTTGTTTGTGGTGTGAGCACCTACACCTAAGAAGAGTTCCGAATCTACAAGTCGCATGTGCAGTTCACTAATGGATGCTAATGGATTAGTGTTCACTAATGGATGCAAAAACTCCAAACAGGGACAAGGAAGACTGGCAGAAGATTACACACACTACGTCCCCATGGAATTATAAGGTTCTATCTACGTTCTGAGCAGTTTTGAGTTATTGAGCTTCAAAGTTTTTGCATTACATGTAGGAAAATTTATATGGGGAACAAGTTTCATTCAAACATGGAAATAACAGGGACCCTAAATGTATTCTAAACATACAATATCAAAATCCTCTCAAATTTGTAAATGGGGATTTTTGGAATGGGTCAAATGCAGATAGAACCTTCTAATTCTAAAAAAAAAAACACTTTTAGCTTAGAATTATAAGGTTCTATCTGCCAAAACATTATTTGAACATTAAATTTAAAAAAAATAATGTAGCAATGTCTCAACATGTGTTAAAAAGTAAAAGTAAAATTTTATCCTTTCTATGACATTTATTTAATATTTTTTAGCACTTCCATGTATTTAGGACATTTCAAATTAAGCAAGATAGATTTAAATATTTTCCCCAGTGCATAATCTACATTTTTGATACCAATTTGGTGAGTAATTAAACACATTATTGCATAAATTATACTTTAATCTTTCTTTTGCTTAGACAGAAAGCAGCCACTGTAATATCCGAGCAGGACTTTATTCCAGCTAAAGTGGGCCAGGTAAAATGGCTTTCTCTCTAGACCTCAATATGGCTGAAATAACATGCAAACGTTTATTGTTGTAATTAAGACCCCATTAATTAAATTGTTAAATGTTTGACCTATAAGCCTTAATATGGTAAAAATTAAGACATTTTAAGACTTTAAAAACTGCAAGAAAGTCGACATGCTTCAGCAAATTATTTCATAAAGTTGAATCATTGAAAAATTATTCACTGACTATATAATTGTCAAAGTCCTTGTCTGCACCATTCTGTCTTCGTCATCTTCACTTCACTCTTGTCTCCACACCTGAACTCACTCCCTCAATCATCCACCTGTTCATCGTCCTGATCATCTGTGTCACCTGTCGTCACCTTGTTAGTGTTCATTTGTATCTGTATTTAGTTCTCCCTGTTTCAGTCAGTCATTGTCGGTTCTTGATTATGTTTCATGGATAGTGTGAGTAATCTTCTGCCAGTCTTCCTTGTACCTGTTGGGAGTTTTTGAGTAGATGTTTTGTATTGGAGCTTTGCCTCAGCCTGTCTTCAGTCCACACTACACCAGACAGAAGAACCGACCAAACATGGATTTCCCTGCAGTAAGTCTAATGTGTCTTGAGCAGGGAAACAGCTCTCTTCAGGAACACCTGGAGGTTTTCCTGGATTTGGTACCTGAAACCAGTTTCCCAGATGACTGTCTCTGCATGTTTCTACATGTGGGACTGAACAACACCACTTTAGCGCAGTTGTCTGGGGAACCACCACAAGGAAGCTCTGCCTAATTTGTGTAGTGGGTGCTGGTATCCTGCGGATCATCCTTCACTGTCGATGACTTCACCAGCCCCACTCCAACGCCAGAGACCGTCCAGCCAGAGTCTCGTCCTGCCGAGACAGCCCCGCCTGAAGGGTCTTCACCGCCGTGGCCGCCTGAAGGCTCTTCACCATCCTGACAGTGCTCTCAGCCTGCTCTTCCCTGCTCCGCTCTGGTCACTCCCTCAGCCTGCTCTGCCCTGGAGGCTTCCTGCTGTAATTCAGCCATGCCCTCGTCAGCCGCCAGGGCGCCCACCCTCCCACCCCATTGATGTTCTACGGTGCGAGGTTGTGCCTTTGTAAAGGGGGACGTTCTGTCACAGTCTTTGTCTGCACCATTCTGTCTTCGTCATCTTCACTTCCCAGCATCCTCTTGTCTCCAGTCCACACTTGAACTCACTCCCTTAATCATCCACCTGTTCATCATCCTGATCATCCGTCACCTTGTTAGTGTTCATTTTGTATCTGTATTTAGTTTTCCCTGTTTCATTCTGTGCTTGTCGGTTCTTGATTATGTTTCATGGATAGTCGTCCCTTTGGAATTATAAGGTTCTATCTGACGTTTTTGTCAAAATTGAGGTATTCACATGTTTTATTCTGTGACAACTTATTTACGTTATGTGATGTGTGTTTTTTTTTTAATTGTGTACAGTGTGGGACTTTTTATTGAAAAAAACAAAAAGGTTCTATCTAGATAGTTGAGCCCTAATTTGACTCTATATATAATAATACTCTAATATAATATTATATTAATGATATTAATTTATAATTATATTAATAATAATATGACTCTAATATAATAATATTATATTCTAAATATATTTATATTATACTTATATATTCAACTAAATATGTTCAACTGTGCTATTTTGAAATACACTGAAGATGAACTTAAATATATTTTTAATACACTATTTCAACCTTTAAAAATATATATTTTGTTACCACTTTTAGTATGTCTAAAACCCATCTTGAATGCATTTTAACTGTACTAATAAATTATTTAAAATATAATATTATATTCTAAATATATTAATATTATACTTATATATTCAACTAAATATATTCAACTGTGCTATTTTGACACACACTAAAGATTAAGTTAAATATATTTTTAATACACTATTTCAACCTTTAAAAATATATATTTTGTCACCACTTTTAGTATGTCTAAAACCCATTTTGAATGCATTTTAATTATACTAATTTAAAATATAATATTATATTTTAAATATATTTTTATTATACTTTTATATTCAACTAAATATATTCAACTGTGCTATTTTGAAATACACTGAAGATGAACTTAAATATATTTTTAATACACTATTTCAACCTTTAGAAATATATTTTGTTACCACTTTTAGTATGTCTAAAACCCATTTGAATGCATTTTAATTGTACTAATACATTATTTAAAATATAATATTATATTCTAAATGTATTAATATTATACTTATATATTCAATTAAATATATTCAACTGTGCTATTTTGAAATACACTGAAGATGAACTTAAATATATTTTTAATCCACTATTTCAACCTTTAAAAATATATATTTTGTTACCACTTTTAGTATGTCTAAAACCCATTTTGAATGCATTTTAATTATACCAATAAATTATTTAAAATATAATATTATATTCTAAATATATTAATATTATACTTATATATTCAACTGTGCTATTTTGACACACACTGAAGATGAACTTAAATATATTTTAATACACTATTTCAACCTTTAAAAATATATATTTTGTTACCACTTTTAGTATGTCTAAAACCCATTTTGAATGCATTTTAATTATACTAATAAATTATTTAGAAAGTAATAATATTATTGTGACGTTGTGCGGAGAAATAGAGCTGAGGCTGGGTCCAGACGCAGTGTATCTTTATTCAACAAACTCAGGAACAAGGTACATAGACTAGAAGCAAGGCGAGTCGCAGAGGCGGGGCCGGCAGGGCGAGGCGCAGAGGCGGGGCTGGCAGGGCGAGGCGCAGAGGCGGGGCTGGCAGGGCGAGGCGCAGAGGCGGGGCTGGCAGGACGAGGCGCAGAGGCGGGGCCGGCAGGGCGAGGAGTCCGAGTACGGTTACCGGAGCCTGGCGAACCGAACGAGTCCTCCCTCTCCTCCTTTTGCGGCGGCGAGTCACAGGCCTAGACACACTCGCTGGGCTAGGCGACTCACTCACTTGACTTGAAGATTCATCACACACTTGTACTGAAGATTCCTCACTCACTTGAACTGTAGATTCATTCAATCGTACTGGAGATTCACTCACTTGAACTGGAGACTCAGCCCTCACTTGAACTGAAGATTCACCCACTTGAACTGGAGATTCAGAGCTCACTTGAAGAGGAGATTCACTCACTTGGACTGGAGACTCAGCACTAACTTGAACTGGAGACTCAGCACTCACTTGAACAGGAGATTCACTCACTTGAACTGGAGATTCAGTGCTCACTTGAACAGGAGATTCACTCACTTGGACTGGCGACTCATCACTCACTTGAACAGGAGATTCAGCACTCACTTGAACAGGAGATTCACTCACTTGGACTGGCGACTCATCACTCACTTGAACAGGAGATTCAGCACTCACTTGAACAGGAGATTCACTCGAACTGGAGATTCGCTCGCGGGGCCTGAGTGAAGTGAATGCACGTTGGGGCTCACGTGAAGCGCGGACTCGGCTGGGCTGACGCGAGCCGCGGGCTCGTCAATGCTCACGTGAAGCGCGGGCTCGGCTGGGCTGACGTGAGTCGCGGCTGGGCTGACGCGAGTCGCGGGCTCGTCAATGCTCACGTGAAGCGCGGGCTCGTCGATGCTCACGTGAAGCGCGGACTCGTGACGTGGCTGACGTGAACCAGCGGTGAAGACGACGAGGGCTTCGCGGGTAAAGTAAACCCGGCAGGTGTAGAGTAGAACCGGCGTGTAATGGAATTGAGATCTTCCAAGGAGCAAGCCTGAGCAATATACTGATCAAGAGTCCAGTTTGAAGAGTCCCTCGGCATCCAACGAGCGATCCTGTAATACAGCCCATTCAGAAACAGGACCATGAGCTGGATATCATCTAGCGCTCCCAGCTGGCAAATGGTCAGAAAATCCTTCGCGTACCTCTGGACGGACTGGCCCTCTTGCCGTAACGTCGACAGGTATTCTTCCAGAGCCCGGTTGCTGACAACTGCTGGACCCATCTTGAGGTTGGTTGTTCTGTGACGTTGTGCGGAGAAATAGAGCTGAGGCTGGGTCCAGACGCAGTGTATCTTTATTCAACAAACTCAGGAACGAGGTACATAGACTAGAAGCAAAACTCGAGAATCAAAAAGCACCAACGTAACACACATAAATTCAACAACCAACCAAAACAGGACAGAAACACAGGGCTTAAATAATCAAGGACAAACAAGCTAGACAAGATAACAAGGGGGCGTGAGAAAACAGAAACACCTGGGACTAATAATAAACGGTGAAGCACTAATAATGAAAACACACAAAACCAAATCATTACAATTATATTCTAAATATATTTATATTATACTTATATATTCGACTAAATATTTTCAACTGTGCTATTTTGAAATACACTGAAGATGAACTTAAATATATTTTTAATACACTATTTCAACCTTTAAAAAAATATATATTTTTTTACCACTTTTAGTATGTCTAAAACCCATTTTGAATAGATTTTAATTATACTAATAAATTATTTAAAATATAATGATATTATATTCTAAATATATTTATATTATACTTATATATTCGACTAAATATATTCAACTGTGCTATTTTGAAATACACTGAAGATGAACTTAAATATATATTTTAATATACTATTTCAACCTTTAAAAAATATATTTTGTTACCACTTTTAGTATGTCTAAAACCCATTTTGAATTCATTTTAATTATACTAATACATTATTTAAAATATAATAATATTATATTCTAAATATATTTATATTATATTTTAGGTGTGTTTCATTTTAGGTGTGTTTCAAAAACATTTTATTAAAGTGCACTTATACACTTCGATAGAGGGCCATGAGACTTAGACCAGAGTGCAAAAATGGAGGCTCTAGGCCCTTTCAGAGCTGAGATATTGAGATACCATGTAGCATTTATGCCATTATAAATATCTCAATATCTCAGCTCTGGAAAGGTCTAGAGTCTCCATTTTTGCACTAAGGTCTAGGTGCCATGGCCCTCTATCAGAATCCAGTGTTTCAAGAAGATTGGAGAAACTTATTTTTTCACACCAAAAAAAAAAAAAACGACGGGTAACACTGTCGGTTTTTTTTTTTATTTGGGTCGAAATTGTGAGTTTCTCTGATCTTCTTGAAACTCTGGATTCGGATAGAGGGCCATGGGACTTAGAGGCTCTAGACCCTTCCAGAGCTGAGATATTGAGATACCACGTAGCATTTAAGCTCATAAATGATCAGTGATGTTTATGTGATAACGAATTTATTAATGTATGGTTTATCTGTGATGAAATGTTGTGTATGATTTGCAACTTTGCACAGCCTTTCAGATAACCTGAATATTCTATGTATTATCGTCTCTCAACTGTTTTTATTTTTAGCCTTATATTGTATATTATGTATTTGGGATACCACTCTTGCATCAGCAGAATTTAAAAACTGGTGATTTTCTTTTTTGCACAGTTCTCTGAGAAACCACAAAGTTTTATGTATTTTTTTGTTTTTAACTGTTTCTGTGTTTCTGCGTTTTTGTATTGTTGAAATCCTCATGCTGCAAATTCTTCATCCAAGGACTAATTTCTCCTGTGGGAGACAAATAAAGATACTCTGACTCTGTGACTCATTTATGCCATTATAAATATCTCAAAATCTCAGCTCGGGAAGGGTCTAGAGCTTCCATTTCTGCACTCAGGTCTAAGTCCCATTGCCCTTTATCAGAATCCAGAGTTTCAAGAAGATCGGAGGGGGTCAAAATTTCGGCCAAAAAAAAAAAATGACAGTGTTACCCCTTATGTTTTTTTTTCAGGTCCAAATTTTGACCTTCGATATCTCGGCTCTGGAAGGGTCTAGAGCCTCCATTTTTGCGCGCTGGTCGAAGTCTCGTGGCCCTCTGTCAGAATCCAGAGTTTCAAGAAGATCGGAGGGGGTCAAAATTTCGGCCAAAAAAAAAATGACAGTGTTACCCCTTATGTTTTTTTTTCAGGTCCAAATTTTGACCTTCGATATCTCGGCTCTGGAAGGGTCTAGAGCCTCAATTTTTGCGCGCTGGTCGAAGTCTCGTGGCCCTCTGTCAGAATCCAGAGTTTCAAGAAGATCGGAGGGGGTCAAAATTTCGGCCAAAAAAAAATGACAGTGTTACCCCTTATGTTTTTTTTTCAGGTCCAAATTTTGACCTTCGATATCTCGGCTCTGGAAGGGTCTAGAGCCTCCATTTTTGCGCGCTGGTCGAAGTCTCGTGGCCCTCTGTCAGAATCCAGAGTTTCAAGAAGATCGGAGGGGGTCAAAATTTCGGCCCAAAAAAAAAATGACAGTGTTACCCCTTATGTTTTTTTTTTCAGGTCCAAATTTTGACCTTCGATATCTCGGCTCTGGAAGGGTCTAGAGCCTCCATTTTTGCGCGCTAGTCAAAGTCTCGTGGCCCTCTGTCAGAATCCAGAGTTTCAAGAAGATCGGAGGGGGTCAACATTTCGGCCAAAAAAAAAAGACAGTGTTACCCCTTATGTTTTTTTTTTCAGGTCCAAATTTTGACCTTCGATATCTCGGCTCTGGAAGGGTCTAGAGCCTCCATTTTTGCGCGCTGGTCGAAGTCTCGTGGCCCTCTGTCAGAATCCAGAGTTTCAAGAAGATCGGAGGGGGTCAAAATTTCGGCCAAAAAAAAAATGACAGTGTTACCCCTTATGTTTTTTTTTCAGGTCCAAATTTTGACCTTCGATATCTCGGCTCTGGAAGGGTCTAGAGCCTCCATTTTTGCGCGCTGGTCGAAGTCTCGTGGCCCTCTGTCAGAATCCAGAGTTTCAAGAAGATCGGAGGGGGTCAAAATTTCGGCCAAAAAAAAAATGACAGTGTTACCCCTTATGTTTTTTTTTTCAGGTCCAAATTTTGACCTTCGATATCTCGGCTCTGGAAGGGTCTAGAGCCTCCATTTTTGCGCGCTTGTCGAAGTCTTGTGGCCCTCTGTCAGAATCCAGAGTTTTAAGAAGATCGGAGGGGGTCAAAATTTCGGCCAAAAAAAAAAAACAGTGTTACCCCTTATGTTTTTTTTTCAGGTCCAAATTTTGACCTTCGATATCTCGGCTCTGGAAGGGTCTAGAGCCTCCATTTTTGCGCGCTGGTCAAAGTCTCATGGCCCTCTGTCAGAATCCAGAGTTTCAAGAAGATCGGAGGGGGTCAATATTTCGGCCAAAAAAAAAAAATGACAGTGTTACCCCTTATGTTTTTTTTTCAGGTCCAAATTTTGACCTTCGATATCTCGGCTCTGGAAGGGTCTAGAGCCTCCATTTTTGCGCGCTGGTCGAAGTCTCGTGGCCCTCTGTCAGAATCCAGAGTTTCAAGAAGATCGGAGGGGGTCAAAATTTCGGCCAAAAAAAAAATGACAGTGTTACCCCTTATGTTTTTTTTTCAGGTCCAAATTTTGACCTTCAATATCTCGGCTCTGGAAGGGTCTAGAGCCTCCATTTTTGCGCGCTGGTCGAAGTCTCGTGGCCCTCTGTCAGAATCCAGAGTTTCAAGAAGATCGGAGGGGGTCAAAATTTCGGCCAAAAAAAAAAAAATGACAGTGTTACCCCTTATGTTTTTTTTTTCAGGTCCAAATTTTGACCTTCGATATCTCGGCTCTGGAAGGGTCTAGAGCCTCCATTTTTGCGCGCTAGTCAAAGTCTCGTGGCCCTCTGTCAGAATCCAGAGTTTCAAGAAGATCGGAGGGGGTCAAAATTTCGGCCAAAAAAAAAAAGACAGTGTTACCCCTTATGTTTTTTTTTTCAGGTCCAAATTTTGACCTTCGATATCTCGGCTCTGGAAGGGTCTAGAGCCTCCATTTTTGCGCGCTTGTCGAAGTCTTGTGGCCCTCTGTCAGAATCCAGAGTTTTAAGAAGATCGGAGGGGGTCAAAATTTCGGCCAAAAAAAAAAAAACAGTGTTACCCCTTATGTTTTTTTTTCAGGTCCAAATTTTGACCTTCGATATCTCGGCTCTGGAAGGGTCTAGAGCCTCCATTTTTGCGCGCTGGTCAAAGTCTCATGGCCCTCTGTCAGAATCCAGAGTTTCAAGAAGATCGGAGGGGGTCAAAATTTCGGCCAAAAAAAAAAAATGACAGTGTTACCCCTTATGTTTTTTTTTCAGGTCCAAATTTTGACCTTCGATATCTCAGCTCTGGAAGGGTCTAGAGCCTCCATTTTTGTGCGCTGGTCAAAGTCTCGTGGCCCTCTGTCAGAATCCAGAGTTTTAAGAAAATCGGAGGGGGTCAAAATTTCGGCCAAAAAAAAAATGACAGTGTTACCCCTTATGTTTTTTTTTCAGGTCAAAACTTTGACGTCCGATATCTCGGCTCTGGAAGGGTCTAGAGCCTCCATTTTTGCGCACTGGTCGAAGTCTCGTGGCCCTCTGTCAGAATCCAGAGTTTCAAGAAGATCGGAGGGGGTCAAAATTTCGGCCAAAAAAAAAAAATGACAGTGTTACCCCTTATGTTTTTTTTTCAGGTCAAAACTTTGACGTCCGATATCTCGGCTCTGGAAGGGTCTAGAGCCTCCATTTTTGCGCGCTGGTCGAAGTCTCGTGGCCCTCTGTCAGAATCCAGAGTTTCAAGAAGATCGGAGGGGGTCAAAATTTCGGCCAAAAAAAAAAAATGACAGTGTTACCCCTTATGTTTTTTTTTCAGGTCAAAACTTTGACGTCCGATATCTCGGCTCTGGAAGGGTCTAGAGCCTCCATTTTTGCGCACTGGTCGAAGTCTCGTGGCCCTCTGTCAGAATCCAGAGTTTCAAGAAGATCGGAGGGGATCAAAATTTCGGCCAAAAAAAAAATGACAGTGTTACCCCTTATGTTTTTTTTCAGGTCAAAACTTTGACGTCCGATATCTCGGCTCTGGAAGGGTCTAGAGCCTCCATTTTTGCGCGCTGTTCGAAGTCTCGTGGCCCTCTGTCAGAATCCAGAGTTTCAAGAAGATCGGAGGGGGTCAAAATTTCGGCCAAAAAAAAAAAATGACAGTGTTACCCCTTATGTTTTTTTTTTTCAGGTCAAAACTTTGACGTCCGATATCTCGGCTCTGGAAGGGTCTAGAGCCTCCATTTTTGCGCGCTGGTCGAAGTCTCGTGGCCCTCTGTCAGAATCCAGAGTTTCAAGAAGATCGGAGGGGGTCAAAATTTCGGCCAAAAAAAAAAATGACAGTGTTACCCCTTATGTTTTTTTTTCAGGTCCAAATTTTGACCTTCGATATCTCGGCTCTGGAAGGGTCTAGAGCCTCCATTTTTGCGCGCTGGTCGAAGTCTCGTGGCCCTCTGTCAGAATCCAGAGTTTCAAGAAGATCGGAGGGGGTCAAAATTTCGGCCAAAAAAAAATGACAGTGTTACCCCTTATGTTTTTTTTTTCAGGTCAAAACTTTGACGTCCGATATCTCGGCTCTGGAAGGGTCTAGAGCCTCCATTTTTGCGCGCTGGTCGAAGTCTCGTGGCCCTCTGTCAGAATCCAGAGTTTCAAGAAGATCGGAGGGGGTCAAAATTTCGGCCAAAAAAAAAATGACAGTGTTACCCCTTATGTTTTTTTTTTCAGGTCAAAACTTTGACGTCCGATATCTCGGCTCTGGAAGGGTCTAGATCCTCCATTTTTGCGCGCTGGTCGAAGTCTCGTGGCCCTCTGTCAGAATCCAGAGTTTCAAGAAGATCGGAGGGGGTCAAAATTTCGGCCAAAAAAAAAAAAATGACAGTGTTACCCCTTATGTTTTTTTTTTTCAGGTCAAAACTTTGACGTCCGATATCTCGGCTCTGGAAGGGTCTAGAGCCCCCATTTTTGCGCGCTGGTCGAAGTCTCGTGGCCGTCTGTCAGAATCCAGAGTTTCAAGAAGATCGGAGGGGGTCAAAATTTCGGCCAAAAAAAAAAAAAATGACAGTGTTACCCCTTATGTTTTTTTTTCAGGTCAAAACTTTGACGTCCGATATCTCGGCTCTGGAAGGGTCTAGAGCCTCCATTTTTGCGCGCTGGTCGAAGTCTCGTGGCCCTCTGTCAGAATCCAGAGTTTCAAGAAGATCGGAGGGGGTCAAAATTTCGGCCAAAAACGACAGTGTTACCCCTTATGTTTTTTTTTCAGGTCAAAACTTTGACATCCGATATCTCGGCTCTGGAAGGGTCTAGAGCCTCCATTTTTGCGTGCTGGTCGAAGTCTCGTGGCCCTCTGTCAGAATCCAGAGTTTCAAGAAGATCGGAGGGGGTCAAAATTTCGGCCAAAAACGACAGTGTTACCCCTTATGTTTTTTTTTTCAGGTCAAAACTTTGACCTTCGATATCTCGGCTCTGGAAGGGTCTAGAGCCTCCATTTTTGCGCGCTGGTCGAAGTCTCGTGGCCCTCTGTCAGAATCCAGAGTTTCAAGAAGATCGGAGGGGGTCAAAATTTCGGCCAAAAACAACAGTGTTACCCCTTATGTTTTTTTTTTCAGGTCAAAACTTTGACATCCGATATCTCGGCTCTGGAAGGGTCTAGAGCCTCCATTTTTGCGCGCTGGTCGAAGTCTCATGGCCCTCAGTCAGAATCCAGAGTTTCAAGAAGATCGGAGGGGGTCAAAATTTCGGCCAAAAAAAAATGACAGTGTTACCCCTTATGTTTTTTTTTCAGGTCAAAACTTTGACGTCCGATATCTCGGCTCTGGAAGGGTCTAGAGCCTCCATTTTTGCGCGCTGGTCGAAGTCTCGTGGCCCTCTGTCAGAATCCAGAGTTTCAAGAAGATCGGAGGGGGTCAAAATTTCGGCCAAAAAAAAAATGACAGTGTTACCCCTTATGTTTTTTTTTTCAGGTCAAAACTTTGACGTCCGATATCTCGGCTCTGGAAGGGTCTAGATCCTCCATTTTTGCGCGCTGGTCGAAGTCTCGTGGCCCTCTGTCAGAATCCAGAGTTTCAAGAAGATTGGAGGGGGTCAAAATTTCGGCAAAAAAAAAAAATGACAGTGTTACCCCTTATGTTTTTTTTTCAGGTCAAAACTTTGACGTCCGATATCTCGGCTCTGGAAGGGTCTAGAGCCTCCATTTTTGCGTGCTGGTCGAAGTCTCGTGGCCCTCTGTCAGAATCCAGAGTTTCAAGAAGATCGGAGGGGGTCAAAATTTCGGCCAAAAACGACAGTGTTACCCCTTATGTTTTTTTTTCAGGTCAAAACTTTGACATCCGATATCTCGGCTCTGGAAGGGTCTAGAGCCTCCATTTTTGCGCGCTGGTCGAAGTCTCGTGGCCCTCTGTCAGAATCCAGAGTTTCAAGAAGATCGGAGGGGGTCAAAATTTCGGCCAAAAACAACAGTGTTACCCCTTATGTTTTTTTTTTCAGGTCAAAACTTTGACATCCGATATCTCGGCTCTGGAAGGGTCTAGAGCCTCCATTTTTGCGCGCTGGTCGAAGTCTCGTGGCCATCTGTCAGAATCCAGAGTTTCAAGAAGATCGGAGGGGGTCAAAATTTTGGCCAAAAACGACAGTGTTACCCCTTATGTTTTTTTTTCAGGTCAAAACTTTGACATCCGATATCTCGGCTCTGGAAGGGTCTAGAGCCTCCATTTTTGCGCGCTGGTCGAAGTCTCGTGGCCCTCTGTCAGAATCCAGAGTTTCAAGAAGATCGGAGGGGGTCAAAATTTCGGCCAAAACGACAGTGTTACCCCTTATGTTTTTTTTTCAGGTCAAAACTTTGACGTCCGATATCTCGGCTCTGGAAGGGTCTAGAGCCTCCATTTTTGCGCGCTGGTCGAAGTCTCGTGGCCCTCTGTCAGAATCCAGAGTTTCAAGAAGATCGGAGGGGGTCAAAATTTCGGCCAAAAACGACAGTGTTACCCCTTATGGTTTTTTTTCAGGTCAAAACTTTGACATCTGATATCTCGGCTCTGGAAGGGTCTAGAGCCTCCATTTTTGCGCGCTGGTCGAAGTCTCGCGGCCCTCTGTCAGAATCCAGAGTTTCAAGAAGATCGGAGGGGGTCAAAATTTCGGCCAAAAACGACAGTGTTACCCCTTATGTTTTTTTTTCAGGTCAAAACTTTGACATCCGATATCTCGGCTCTGGAAGGGTCTAGAGCCTCCATTTTTGCGCGCTGGTCGAAGTCTCGTGGCCCTCTGTCAGAATCCAGAGTTTCAAGAAGATCGGAGGGGGTCAAAATTTCGGCCAAAACGACAGTGTTACCCCTTATGTTTTTTTTTCAGGTCAAAACTTTGACGTCCGATATCTCGGCTCTGGAAGGGTCTAGAGCCTCCATTTTTGCGCGCTGGTCGAAGTCTCGTGGCCCTCTGTCAGAATCCAGAGTTTCAAGAAGATCGGAGGGGGTCAAAATTTCGGCCAAAAACGACAGTGTTACCCCTTATGTTTTTTTTTCAGGTCAAAACTTTGACATCTGATATCTCGGCTCTGGAAGGGTCTAGAGCCTCCATTTTTGCGCGCTGGTCGAAGTCTCGTGGCCCTCTGTCAGAATCCAGAGTTTCAAGAAGATCGGAGGGGGTCAAAATTTCGGCCAAAAACGACAGTGTTACCCCTTATGTTTTTTTTTCAGGTCAAAACTTTGACATCCGATATCTCGGCTCTGGAAGGGTCTAGAGCCTCGATTTTTGCGCGCTGGTCGAAGTCTCGTGGCCCTCTGTCAGAATCCAGAGTTTCAAGAAGATCGGAGGGGGTCAAAATTTCGGCCAAAAACGACAGTGTTACCCCTTATGTTTTTTTTTCAGGTCAAAACTTTGACATCCGATATCTCGGCTCTGGAAGGGTTTAGAGCCTCCATTTTTGCGCGCTGGTCGAAGTCTCGTGGCCCTCTGTCAGAATCCAGAGTTTCAAGAAGATCGGAGGGGGTCAAAATTTCGGCCAAAAACGACAGTGTTACCCCTTATGTTTTTTTTTCAGGTCAAAACTTTGACATCCGATATCTCGGCTCTGGAAGGGTCTAGAGCCTCCATTTTTGCGCGCTGGTCGAAGTCTCGTGCCCCTCTGTCAGAATCCAGAGTTTCAAGAAGATCGGAGGGGGTCAAAATTTCGGCCAAAAACGACAGTGTTACCCCTTATGTTTTTTTTTCAGGTCAAAACTTTGACATCCGATATCTCGGCTCTGGAAGGGTCTAGAGCCTCCATTTTTGCGCGCTGGTCGAAGTCTCGTGGCCCTCTGTCAGAATCCAGAGTTTCAAGAAGATCGGAGGGGGTCAAAATTTCGGCCAAAACGACAGTGTTACCCCTTATGTTTTTTTTTCAGGTCAAAACTTTGACGTCTGATATCTCGGCTCTGGAAGGGTCTAGAGCCTCCATTTTTGCGCGCTGGTCGAAGTCTCGTGGCCCTCTGTCAGAATCCAGAGTTTCAAGAAGATCGGAGGGGGTCAAAATTTCGGCCAAAAACGACAGTGTTACCCCTTATGTTTTTTTTTCAGGTCAAAACTTTGACATCCGATATCTCGGCTCTGGAAGGGTCTAGAGCCTCCATTTTTGCGCGCTGGTCGAAGTCTCGTGGCCCTCTGTCAGAATCCAGAGTTTCAAGAAGATCGGAGGGGGTCAAAATTTCGGCCAAAAACGACAGTGTTACCCCTTATGTTTTTTTTTCAGGTCAAAACTTTGACATCCGATATCTCGGCTCTGGAAGGGTCTAGAGCCTCCATTTTTGCGCGCTGGTCGAAGTCTCGTGGCCCTCTGTCAGAATCCAGAGTTTCAAGAAGATCGGAGGGGGTCAAAATTTCGGCCAAAAACGACAGTGTTACCCCTTATGTTTTTTTTTTCAGGTCAAAACTTTGACATCCGATATCTCGGCTCTGGAAGGGTGTAGAGCCTCCATTTTTGCGCGCTGGTCGAAGTCTCGTGGCCCTCTGTCAGAATCCAGAGTTTCAAGAAGATCGGAGGGGGTCAAAATTTCGGCCAAAAACGACAGTGTTACCCCTTATGTTTTTTTTTTCAGGTCAAAACTTTGACATCCGATATCTCGGCTCTGGATGGGTCTAGAGCCTCCATTTTTGCGCGCTGGTCGAAGTCTCGTGGCCCTCTGTCAGAATCCAGAGTTTCAAGAAGATCGGAGGGGGTCAAAATTTCGGCCAAAAACGACAGTGTTACCCCTTATGTTTTTTTTTCAGGTCAAAACTTTGACATCCGATATCTCGGCTCTGGAAGGGTCTAGAGCCTCCATTTTTGAGCGCTGGTCGAAGTCTCGTGGCTCTCTGTCAGAATCCAGAGTTTCAAGAAGATCGGAGGGGGTCAAAATTTCGGCCAAAAACGACAGTGTTACCCCTTATGTTTTTTTTTCAGGTCAAAACTTTGACATCCGATATCTCGGCTCTGGAAGGGTCTAGAGCCTCCATTTTTGAGCGCTGGTCGAAGTCTCGTGGCCCTCTGTCAGAATCCAGAGTTTCAAGAAGATCGGAGGGGGTCAAAATTTCGGCCAAAAACGACAGTGTTACCCCTTATGTTTTTTTTTCAGGTCAAAACTTTGACATCCGATATCTCGGCTCTGGAAGGGTCTAGAGCCTCCATTTTTGCGCGCTGGTCGAAGTCTCGTGGCCCTCTGTCAGAATCCAGAGTTTCAAGAAGATCGGAGGGGGTCAAAATTTCGGCCAAAAACGACAGTGTTACCCCTTATGTTTTTTTTTTCAGGTCAAAACTTTGACATCCGATATCTCGGCTCTGGAAGGGTCTAGAGCCTCCATTTTTGCGCGCTGGTCGAAGTCTCGTGGCCCTCTGTCAGAATCCAGAGTTTCAAGAAGATCGGAGGGGGTCAAAATTTCGGCCAAAACGACAGTGTTACCCCTTATGTTTTTTTTTCAGGTCAAAACTTTGACGTCCGATATCTCGGCTCTGGAAGGGTCTAGAGCCTCCATTTTTGCGCGCTGGTCGAAGTCTCATGGCCCTCTGTCAGAATCCAGAGTTTCAAGAAGATCGGAGGGGGTCAAAATTTCGGCCAAAAACGACAGTGTTACCCCTTATGTTTTTTTTTCAGGTCAAAACTTTGACATCCGATATCTCGGCTCTGGAAGGGTCTAGAGCCTCCATTTTTGCGCGCTGGTCGAAGTCTCGTGGCCCTCTGTCAGAATCCAGAGTTTCAAGAAGATCGGAGGGGGTCAAAATTTCGGCCAAAACGACAGTGTTACCCCTTATGTTTTTTTTTCAGGTCAAAACTTTGACGTCCGATATCTCGGCTCTGGAAGGGTCTAGAGCCTCCATTTTTGCGCGCTGGTCGAAGTCTCGTGGCCCTCTGTCAGAATCCAGAGTTTCAAGAAGATCGGAGGGGGTCAAAATTTCGGCCAAAAACGACAGTGTTACCCCTTATGGTTTTTTTTCAGGTCAAACTTTGACATCTGATATCTCGGCTCTGGAAGGGTCTAGAGCCTCCATTTTTGCGCGCTGGTCGAAGTCTCGTGGCCCTCTGTCAGAATCCAGAGTTTCAAGAAGATCGGAGGGGGTCAAAATTTCGGCCAAAACGACAGTGTTACCCCTTATGTTTTTTTTTCAGGTCAAAACTTTGACGTCCGATATCTCGGCTCTGGAAGGGTCTAGAGCCTCCATTTTTGCGCGCTGGTCGAAGTCTCGTGGCCCTCTGTCAGAATCCAGAGTTTCAAGAAGATCGGAGGGGGTCAAAATTTCGGCCAAAAACGACAGTGTTACCCCTTATGTTTTTTTTTCAGGTCAAAACTTTGACATCTGATATCTCGGCTCTGGAAGGGTCTAGAGCCTCCATTTTTTGCGCGCTGGTCGAAGTCTCGTGGCCCTCTGTCAGAATCCAGAGTTTCAAGAAGATCGGAGGGGGTCAAAATTTCGGCCAAAAACGACAGTGTTACCCCTTATGTTTTTTTTTTCAGGTCAAAACTTTGACATCCGATATCTTGGCTCTGGAAGGGTCTAGAGCCTCCATTTTTGCGCGCTGGTCGAAGTCTCGTGGCCCTCTGTCAGAATCCAGAGTTTCAAGAAGATCGGAGGGGTCAAAATTTCGGCCAAAAATGACAGTGTTACCCCTTATGTTTTTTTTTCAGGTCAAAACTTTGACATCCGATATCTCGGCTCTGGAAGGGTCTAGAGCCTCCATTTTTGCGCGCTGGTCGAAGTCTCGTGGCCCTCTGTCAGAATCCAGAGTTTCAAGAAGATCGGAGGGGGTCAAAATTTCGGCCAAAAACGACAGTGTTACCCCTTATGTTTTTTTTTCAGGTCAAAACTTTGACATCCGATATCTCGGCTCTGGAAGGGTCTAGAGCCTCCATTTTTGCACGCTGGTCGAAGTCTCGTGGCCCTCTGTCAGAATCCAGAGTTTCAAGAAGATCGGAGGGGGTCAAAATTTCGGCCAAAAACGACAGTGTTACCCCTTATGTTTTTTTTTCAGGTCAAAACTTTGACATCCGATATCTCGGCTCTGGAAGGGTCTAGAGCCTCCATTTTTGCGCGCTGGTCGAAGTCTCGTGGCCCTCTGTCAGAATCCAGAGTTTCAAGAAGATCGGAGGGGGTCAAAATTTCGGCCAAAACGACAGTGTTACCCCTTATGTTTTTTTTTCAGGTCAAAACTTTGACGTCCGATATCTCGGCTCTGGAAGGGTCTAGAGCCTCCATTTTTGCGCGCTGGTCGAAGTCTCGTGGCCCTCTGTCAGAATCCAGAGTTTCAAGAAGATCGGAGGGGGTCAAAATTTCGGCCAAAACGACAGTGTTACCCCTTATGTTTTTTTTTCAGGTCAAAACTTTGACGTCCGATATCTCGGCTCTGGAAGGGTCTAGAGCCTCCATTTTTGCGCGCTGGTCGAAGTCTCGTGGCCCTCTGTCAGAATCCAGAGTTTCAAGAAGATCGGAGGGGGTCAAAATTTCGGCCAAAAACGACAGTGTTACCCCTTATGTTTTTTTTTTCAGGTCAAAACTTTGACATCCGATATCTCGGCTCTGGAAGGGTCTAGAGCCTCCATTTTTGCGCGCTGGTCGAAGTCTCGTGGCCCTCTGTCAGAATCCAGAGTTTCAAGAAGATCGGAGGGGGTCAAAATTTCGGCCAAAACGACAGTGTTACCCCTTATGTTTTTTTTTTCAGGTCAAAACTTTGACGTCCGATATCTCGGCTCTGGAAGGGTCTAGAGCCTCCATTTTTGCGCGCTGGTCGAAGTCTCGTGGCCCTCTGTCAGAATCCAGAGTTTCAAGAAGATCGGAGGGGGTCAAAATTTCGGCCAAAAACGACAGTGTTACCCCTTATGGTTTTTTTTCAGGTCAAAACTTTGACATCTGATATCTCGGCTCTGGAAGGGTCTAGAGCCTCCATTTTTGCGCGCTGGTCGAAGTCTCGTGGCCCTCTGTCAGAATCCAGAGTTTCAAGAAGATCGGAGGGGGTCAAAATTTCGGCCAAAAACGACAGTGTTACCCCTTATGTTTTTTTTCAGGTCAAAACTTTGACAATCCGATATCTCGGCTCTGGAAGGGTCTAGAGCCTCCATTTTTGCACGCTGGTCGAAGTCTCGTGGCCCTCTGTCAGAATCCAGAGTTTCAAGAAGATCGGAGGGGGTCAAAATTTCGGCCAAAAACGACAGTGTTACCCCTTATGTTTTTTTTTCAGGTCAAAACTTTGACATCCGATATCTCGGCTCTGGAAGGGTCTAGAGCCTCCATTTTTGCGCGCTGGTCGAAGTCTCGTGGCCCTCTGTCAGAATCCAGAGTTTCAAGAAGATCGGAGGGGGTCAAAATTTCGGCCAAAACGACAGTGTTACCCCTTATGTTTTTTTTTTTCAGGTCAAAACTTTGACGTCCGATATCTCGGCTCTGGAAGGGTCTAGAGCCTCCATTTTTGCGCGCTGGTCGAAGTCTCGTGGCCCTCTGTCAGAATCCAGAGTTTCAAGAAGATCGGAGGGGGTCAAAATTTCGGCCAAAAACGACAGTGTTACCCCTTATGTTTTTTTTTCAGGTCAAAACTTTGACATCTGATATCTCGGCTCTGGAAGGGTCTAGAGCCTCCATTTTTGCGCGCTGGTCAAAGTCTCGTGGCCCTCTGTCAGAATCCAGAGTTTCAAGAAGATCGGAGGGGGTCAAAATTTCGGCCAAAAACGACAGTGTTACCCCTTATGTTTTTTTTTCAGGTCAAAACTTTGACATCCGATATCTCGGCTCTGGAAGGGTCTAGAGCCTCGATTTTTGCGCGCTGGTCGAAGTCTCGTGGCCCTCTGTCAGAATCCAGAGTTTCAAGAAGATCGGAGGGGGTCAAAATTTCGGCCAAAAACGACAGTGTTACCCCTTATGTTTTTTTTTTCAGGTCAAAACTTTGACATCCGATATCTCGGCTCTGGAAGGGTCTAGAGCCTCCATTTTTGCGCGCTGGTCGAAGTCTCGTGGCCCTCTGTCAGAATCCAGAGTTTCAAGAAGATCGGAGGGGGTCAAAATTTCGGCCAAAAACGACAGTGTTACCCCTTATGTTTTTTTTTCAGGTCAAAACTTTGACATCCGATATCTCTCTGGAAGGGTCTAGAGCCTCCATTTTTGCGCGCTGGTCGAAGTCTCGTGGCCCTCTGTCAGAATCCAGAGTTTCAAGAAGATCGGAGGGGGTCAAAATTTCGGCCAAAACGACAGTGTTACCCCTTATGTTTTTTTTTCAGGTCAAAACTTTGACGTCCGATATCTCGGCTCTGGAAGGGTCTAGAGCCTCCATTTTTGCGCGCTGGTCGAAGTCTCGTGGCCCTCTGTCAGAATCCAGAGTTTCAAGAAGATCGGAGGGGGTCAAAATTTCGGCCAAAACGACAGTGTTACCCCTTATGTTTTTTTTTCAGGTCAAAACTTTGACATCCGATATCTCGGCTCTGGAAGGGTCTAGAGCCTCCATTTTTGCGCGCTGGTCGAAGTCTCGTGGCCCTCTGTCAGAATCCAGAGTTTCAAGAAGATCGGAGGGGGTCAAAATTTCGGCCAAAACGACAGTGTTACCCCTTATGTTTTTTTTTCAGGTCAAAACTTTGACGTCCGATATCTCGGCTCTGGAAGGGTCTAGAGCCTCCATTTTTGCGCGCTGGTCGAAGTCTCGTGGCCCTCTGTCAGAATCCAGAGTTTCAAGAAGATCGGAGGGGGTCAAAATTTCGGCCAAAAACGACAGTGTTACCCCTTATGGTTTTTTTTCAGGTCAAAACTTTGACATCTGATATCTCGGCTCTGGAAGGGTATAGAGCCTCCATTTTTGCGCGCTGGTCGAAGTCTCGTGGCCCTCTGTCAGAATCCAGAGTTTCAAGAAGATCGGAGGGGGTCAAAATTTCGGCCAAAAACGACAGTGTTACCCCTTATGTTTTTTTTTCAGGTCAAAACTTTGACATCTGATATCTCGGCTCTGGAAGGGTCTAGAGCCTCCATTTTTGCGCGCTGGTCGAAGTCTCGTGGCCCTCTGTCAGAATCCAGAGTTTCAAGAAGATCGGAGGGGGTCAAAATTTCGGCCAAAAACGACAGTGTTACCCCTTATGTTTTTTTTTTCAGGTTAAAACTTTGACATCCGATATCTCGGCTCTGGAAGGGTCTAGAGCCTCCATTTTTGCGCGCTGGTCGAAGTCTCGTGGCCCTCTGTCAGAATCCAGAGTTTCAAGAAGATCGGAGGGGGTCAAAATTTCGGCCAAAACGACAGTGTTACCCCTTATGTTTTTTTTTCAGGTCAAAACTTTGACGTCTGATATCTCGGCTCTGGAAGGGTCTAGAGCCTCCATTTTTGCGCGCTGGTCGAAGTCTCGTGGCCCTCTGTCAGAATCCAGAGTTTCAAGAAGATCGGAGGGGGTCAAAATTTCGGCCAAAAACGACAGTGTTACCCCTTATGTTTTTTTTTCAGGTCAAAACTTTGACATCCGATATCTCGGCTCTGGAAGGGTCTAGAGCCTCCATTTTTGCGCGCTGGTCGAAGTCTCGTGGCCCTCTGTCAGAATCCAAAGTTTCAAGAAGATCGGAGGGGGTCAAAATTTCGGCCAAAAACGACAGTGTTACCCCTTATGTTTTTTTTTCAGGTCAAAACTTTGACATCCGATATCTCGGCTCTGGAAGGGTCTAGAGCCTCCATTTTTGCGCGCTGGTCGAAGTCTCGTGGCCCTCTGTCAGAATCCAGAGTTTCAAGAAGATCGGAGGGGGTCAAAATTTCGGCCAAAAACGACAGTGTTACCCCTTATGTTTTTTTTTTCAGGTCAAAACTTTGACATCCGATATCTCGGCTCTGGAAGGGTGTAGAGCCTCCATTTTTGCGCGCTGGTCGAAGTCTCGTGGCCCTCTGTCAGAATCCAGAGTTTCAAGAAGATCGGAGGGGGTCAAAATTTCGGCCAAAAACGACAGTGTTACCCCTTATGTTTTTTTTTTCAGGTCAAAACTTTGACATCCGATATCTCGGCTCTGGATGGGTCTAGAGCCTCCATTTTTGCGCGCTGGTCGAAGTCTCGTGGCCCTCTGTCAGAATCCAGAGTTTCAAGAAGATCGGAGGGGGTCAAAATTTCGGCCAAAAACGACAGTGTTACCCCTTATGTTTTTTTTTCAGGTCAAAACTTTGACATCCGATATCTCGGCTCTGGAAGGGTCTAGAGCCTCCATTTTTGAGCGCTGGTCGAAGTCTCGTGGCTCTCTGTCAGAATCCAGAGTTTCAAGAAGATCGGAGGGGGTCAAAATTTCGGCCAAAAACGACAGTGTTACCCCTTATGTTTTTTTTTCAGGTCAAAACTTTGACATCCGATATCTCGGCTCTGGAAGGGTCTAGAGCCTCCATTTTTGAGCGCTGGTCGAAGTCTCGTGGCCCTCTGTCAGAATCCAGAGTTTCAAGAAGATCGGAGGGGGTCAAAATTTCGGCCAAAAACGACAGTGTTACCCCTTATGTTTTTTTTTCAGGTCAAAACTTTGACATCCGATATCTCGGCTCTGGAAGGGTCTAGAGCCTCCATTTTTGCGCGCTGGTCGAAGTCTCGTGGCCCTCTGTCAGAATCCAGAGTTTCAAGAAGATCGGAGGGGGTCAAAATTTCGGCCAAAAACGACAGTGTTACCCCTTATGTTTTTTTTTCAGGTCAAAACTTTGACATCCGATATCTCGGCTCTGGAAGGGTCTAGAGCCTCCATTTTTGCGCGCTGGTCGAAGTCTCGTGGCCCTCTGTCAGAATCCAGAGTTTCAAGAAGATCGGAGGGGGTCAAAATTTCGGCCAAAACGACAGTGTTACCCCTTATGTTTTTTTTTCAGGTCAAAACTTTGACGTCCGATATCTCGGCTCTGGAAGGGTCTAGAGCCTCCATTTTTGCGCGCTGGTCGAAGTCTCATGGCCCTCTGTCAGAATCCAGAGTTTCAAGAAGATCGGAGGGGGTCAAAATTTCGGCCAAAAACGACAGTGTTACCCCTTATGTTTTTTTTTCAGGTCAAAACTTTGACGTCCGATATCTCGGCTCTGGAAGGGTCTAGAGCCTCCATTTTTGCGCGCTGGTCGAAGTCTCGTGGCCCTCTGTCAGAATCCAGAGTTTCAAGAAGATCGGAGGGGGTCAAAATTTCGGCCAAAAACGACAGTGTTACCCCTTATGTTTTTTTTTCAGGTCAAAACTTTGACATCCGATATCTCGGCTCTGGAAGGGTCTAGAGCCTCCATTTTTGCGCGCTGGTCGAAGTCTCGTGGCCCTCTGTCAGAATCCAGAGTTTCAAGAAGATCGGAGGGGGTCAAAATTTCGGCCAAAACGACAGTGTTACCCCTTATGTTTTTTTTTCAGGTCAAAACTTTGACGTCCGATATCTCGGCTCTGGAAGGGTCTAGAGCCTCCATTTTTGCGCGCTGGTCGAAGTCTCGTGGCCCTCTGTCAGAATCCAGAGTTTCAAGAAGATCGGAGGGGGTCAAAATTTCGGCCAAAAACGACAGTGTTACCCCTTATGGTTTTTTTTCAGGTCAAAACTTTGACATCTGATATCTCGGCTCTGGAAGGGTATAGAGCCTCCATTTTTGCGCGCTGGTCGAAGTCTCGTGGCCCTCTGTCAGAATCCAGAGTTTCAAGAAGATCGGAGGGGGTCAAAATTTCGGCCAAAAACGACAGTGTTACCCCTTATGTTTTTTTTTCAGGTCAAAACTTTGACATCTGATATCTCGGCTCTGGAAGGGTCTAGAGCCTCCATTTTTGCGCGCTGGTCGAAGTCTCGTGGCCCTCTGTCAGAATCCAGAGTTTCAAGAAGATCGGAGGGGGTCAAAATTTCGGCCAAAAACGACAGTGTTACCCCTTATGTTTTTTTTTTCAGGTTAAAACTTTGACATCCGATATCTCGGCTCTGGAAGGGTCTAGAGCCTCCATTTTTGCGCGCTGGTCGAAGTCTCGTGGCCCTCTGTCAGAATCCAGAGTTTCAAGAAGATCGGAGGGGGTCAAAATTTCGGCCAAAACGACAGTGTTACCCCTTATGTTTTTTTTTCAGGTCAAAACTTTGACGTCTGATATCTCGGCTCTGGAAGGGTCTAGAGCCTCCATTTTTGCGCGCTGGTCGAAGTCTCGTGGCCCTCTGTCAGAATCCAGAGTTTCAAGAAGATCGGAGGGGGTCAAAATTTCGGCCAAAAACGACAGTGTTACCCCTTATGTTTTTTTTTCAGGTCAAAACTTTGACATCCGATATCTCGGCTCTGGAAGGGTCTAGAGCCTCCATTTTTGCGCGCTGGTCGAAGTCTCGTGGCCCTCTGTCAGAATCCAAAGTTTCAAGAAGATCGGAGGGGGTCAAAATTTCGGCCAAAAACGACAGTGTTACCCCTTATGTTTTTTTTTCAGGTCAAAACTTTGACATCCGATATCTCGGCTCTGGAAGGGTCTAGAGCCTCCATTTTTGCGCGCTGGTCGAAGTCTCGTGGCCCTCTGTCAGAATCCAGAGTTTCAAGAAGATCGGAGGGGGTCAAAATTTCGGCCAAAAACGACAGTGTTACCCCTTATGTTTTTTTTTTCAGGTCAAAACTTTGACATCCGATATCTCGGCTCTGGAAGGGTGTAGAGCCTCCATTTTTGCGCGCTGGTCGAAGTCTCGTGGCCCTCTGTCAGAATCCAGAGTTTCAAGAAGATCGGAGGGGGTCAAAATTTCGGCCAAAAACGACAGTGTTACCCCTTATGTTTTTTTTTTCAGGTCAAAACTTTGACATCCGATATCTCGGCTCTGGATGGGTCTAGAGCCTCCATTTTTGCGCGCTGGTCGAAGTCTCGTGGCCCTCTGTCAGAATCCAGAGTTTCAAGAAGATCGGAGGGGGTCAAAATTTCGGCCAAAAACGACAGTGTTACCCCTTATGTTTTTTTTTCAGGTCAAAACTTTGACATCCGATATCTCGGCTCTGGAAGGGTCTAGAGCCTCCATTTTTGAGCGCTGGTCGAAGTCTCGTGGCTCTCTGTCAGAATCCAGAGTTTCAAGAAGATCGGAGGGGGTCAAAATTTCGGCCAAAAACGACAGTGTTACCCCTTATGTTTTTTTTTCAGGTCAAAACTTTGACATCCGATATCTCGGCTCTGGAAGGGTCTAGAGCCTCCATTTTTGAGCGCTGGTCGAAGTCTCGTGGCCCTCTGTCAGAATCCAGAGTTTCAAGAAGATCGGAGGGGGTCAAAATTTCGGCCAAAAACGACAGTGTTACCCCTTATGTTTTTTTTTCAGGTCAAAACTTTGACATCCGATATCTCGGCTCTGGAAGGGTCTAGAGCCTCCATTTTTGCGCGCTGGTCGAAGTCTCGTGGCCCTCTGTCAGAATCCAGAGTTTCAAGAAGATCGGAGGGGGTCAAAATTTCGGCCAAAAACGACAGTGTTACCCCTTATGTTTTTTTTTCAGGTCAAAACTTTGACATCCGATATCTCGGCTCTGGAAGGGTCTAGAGCCTCCATTTTTGCGCGCTGGTCGAAGTCTCGTGGCCCTCTGTCAGAATCCAGAGTTTCAAGAAGATCGGAGGGGGTCAAAATTTCGGCCAAAACGACAGTGTTACCCCTTATGTTTTTTTTTCAGGTCAAAACTTTGACGTCCGATATCTCGGCTCTGGAAGGGTCTAGAGCCTCCATTTTTGCGCGCTGGTCGAAGTCTCATGGCCCTCTGTCAGAATCCAGAGTTTCAAGAAGATCGGAGGGGGTCAAAATTTCGGCCAAAAACGACAGTGTTACCCCTTATGTTTTTTTTTCAGGTCAAAACTTTGACATCCGATATCTCGGCTCTGGAAGGGTCTAGAGCCTCCATTTTTGCGCGCTGGTCGAAGTCTCGTGGCCCTCTGTCAGAATCCAGAGTTTCAAGAAGATCGGAGGGGGTCAAAATTTCGGCCAAAACGACAGTGTTACCCCTTATGTTTTTTTTTCAGGTCAAAACTTTGACGTCCGATATCTCGGCTCTGGAAGGGTCTAGAGCCTCCATTTTTGCGCGCTGGTCGAAGTCTCGTGGCCCTCTGTCAGAATCCAGAGTTTCAAGAAGATCGGAGGGGGTCAAAATTTCGGCCAAAAACGACAGTGTTACCCCTTATGGTTTTTTTTCAGGTCAAAACTTTGACATCTGATATCTCGGCTCTGGAAGGGTCTAGAGCCTCCATTTTTGCGCGCTGGTCGAAGTCTCGTGGCCCTCTGTCAGAATCCAGAGTTTCAAGAAGATCGGAGGGGGTCAAAATTTCGGCCAAAAACGACAGTGTTACCCCTTATGTTTTTTTTTCAGGTCAAAACTTTGACATCCGATATCTCGGCTCTGGAAGGGTCTAGAGCCTCCATTTTTGCGCGCTGGTCGAAGTCTCGTGGCCCTCTGTCAGAATCCAGAGTTTCAAGAAGATCGGAGGGGGTCAAAATTTCGGCCAAAACGACAGTGTTACCCCTTATGTTTTTTTTTCAGGTCAAAACTTTGACGTCCGATATCTCGGCTCTGGAAGGGTCTAGAGCCTCCATTTTTGCGCGCTGGTCGAAGTCTCGTGGCCCTCTGTCAGAATCCAGAGTTTCAAGAAGATCGGAGGGGGTCAAAATTTCGGCCAAAAACGACAGTGTTACCCCTTATGTTTTTTTTTCAGGTCAAAACTTTGACATCTGATATCTCGGCTCTGGAAGGGTCTAGAGCCTCCATTTTTGCGCGCTGGTCGAAGTCTCGTGGCCCTCTGTCAGAATCCAGAGTTTCAAGAAGATCGGAGGGGGTCAAAATTTCGGCCAAAAACGACAGTGTTACCCCTTATGTTTTTTTTTTCAGGTCAAAACTTTGACATCCGATATCTTGGCTCTGGAAGGGTCTAGAGCCTCCATTTTTGCGCGCTGGTCGAAGTCTCGTGGCCCTCTGTCAGAATCCAGAGTTTCAAGAAGATCGGAGGGGGTCAAAATTTCGGCCAAAAATGACAGTGTTACCCCTTATGTTTTTTTTTCAGGTCAAAACTTTGACATCCGATATCTCGGCTCTGGAAGGGTCTAGAGCCTCCATTTTTGCGCGCTGGTCGAAGTCTCGTGGCCCTCTGTCAGAATCCAGAGTTTCAAGAAGATCGGAGGGGGTCAAAATTTCGGCCAAAAACGACAGTGTTACCCCTTATGTTTTTTTTTCAGGTCAATACTTTGACATCCGATATCTCGGCTCTGGAAGGGTCTAGAGCCTCCATTTTTGCGCGCTGGTCGAAGTCTCGTGGCCCTCTGTCAGAATCCAGAGTTTCAAGAAGATCGGAGGGGGTCAAAATTTCGGCCAAAAACGACAGTGTTACCCCTTATGTTTTTTTTTCAGGTCAATACTTTGACATCCGATATCTCGGCTCTGGAAGGGTCTAGAGCCTCCATTTTTGCGCGCTGGTCGAAGTCTCGTGGCCCTCTGTCAGAATCCAGAGTTTCAAGAAGATCGGAGGGGGTCAAAATTTCGGCCAAAAACGACAGTGTTACCCCTTATGTTTTTTTTTTTCAGGTCAAAACTTTGACATCCGATATCTCGGCTCTGGAAGGGTCTAGAGCCTCCATTTTTGCGCGCTGGTCGAAGTCTCGTGGCCCTCTGTCAGAATCCAGAGTTTCAAGAAGATCGGAGGGGGTCAAAATTTCGGCCAAAACGACAGTGTTACCCCTTATGTTTTTTTTTCAGGTCAAAACTTTGACGTCCGATATCTCGGCTCTGGAAGGGTCTAGAGCCTCCATTTTTGCGCGCTGGTCGAAGTCTCGTGGCCCTCTGTCAGAATCCAGAGTTTCAAGAAGATCGGAGGGGGTCAAAATTTCGGCCAAAAACGACAGTGTTACCCCTTATGGTTTTTTTTCAGGTCAAAACTTTGACATCTGATATCTCGGCTCTGGAAGGGTCTAGAGCCTCCATTTTTGCGCGCTGGTCGAAGTCTCGTGGCCCTCTGTCAGAATCCAGAGTTTCAAGAAGATCGGAGGGGGTCAAAATTTCGGCCAAAAACGACAGTGTTACCCCTTATGTTTTTTTTTCAGGTCAAAACTTTGACATCCGATATCTCGGCTCTGGAAGGGTCTAGAGCCTCCATTTTTGCACGCTGGTCGAAGTCTCGTGGCCCTCTGTCAGAATCCAGAGTTTCAAGAAGATCGGAGGGGGTCAAAATTTCGGCCAAAAACGACAGTGTTACCCCTTATGTTTTTTTTTCAGGTCAAAACTTTGACATCCGATATCTCGGCTCTGGAAGGGTCTAGAGCCTCCATTTTTGCGCGCTGGTCGAAGTCTCGTGGCCCTCTGTCAGAATCCAGAGTTTCAAGAAGATCGGAGGGGGTCAAAATTTCGGCCAAAACGACAGTGTTACCCCTTATGTTTTTTTTTCAGGTCAAAACTTTGACGTCCGATATCTCGGCTCTGGAAGGGTCTAGAGCCTCCATTTTTGCGCGCTGGTCGAAGTCTCGTGGCCCTCTGTCAGAATCCAGAGTTTCAAGAAGATCGGAGGGGGTCAAAATTTCGGCCAAAACGACAGTGTTACCCCTTATGTTTTTTTTTCAGGTCAAAACTTTGACGTCCGATATCTCGGCTCTGGAAGGGTCTAGAGCCTCCATTTTTGCGCGCTGGTCGAAGTCTCGTGGCCCTCTGTCAGAATCCAGAGTTTCAAGAAGATCGGAGGGGGTCAAAATTTCGGCCAAAAACGACAGTGTTACCCCTTATGTTTTTTTTTCAGGTCAAAACTTTGACATCCGATATCTCGGCTCTGGAAGGGTCTAGAGCCTCCATTTTTGCGCGCTGGTCGAAGTCTCGTGGCCCTCTGTCAGAATCCAGAGTTTCAAGAAGATCGGAGGGGGTCAAAATTTCGGCCAAAACGACAGTGTTACCCCTTATGTTTTTTTTTCAAGTCAAAACTTTGACGTCCGATATCTCGGCTCTGGAAGGGTCTAGAGCCTCCATTTTTGCGCGCTGGTCGAAGTCTCGTGGCCCTCTGTCAGAATCCAGAGTTTCAAGAAGATCGGAGGGGGTCAAAATTTCGGCCAAAAACGACAGTGTTACCCCTTATGGTTTTTTTTTCAGGTCAAAACTTTGACATCTGATATCTCGGCTCTGGAAGGGTCTAGAGCCTCCATTTTTGCGCGCTGGTCGAAGTCTCGTGGCCCTCTGTCAGAATCCAGAGTTTCAAGAAGATCGGAGGGGGTCAAAATTTCGGCCAAAAACGACAGTGTTACCCCTTATGTTTTTTTTTCAGGTCAAAACTTTGACATCCGATATCTCGGCTCTGGAAGGGTCTAGAGCCTCCATTTTTGCACGCTGGTCGAAGTCTCGTGGCCCTCTGTCAGAATCCAGAGTTTCAAGAAGATCGGAGGGGGTCAAAATTTCGGCCAAAAACGACAGTGTTACCCCTTATGTTTTTTTTTCAGGTCAAAACTTTGACATCCGATATCTCGGCTCTGGAAGGGTCTAGAGCCTCCATTTTTGCGCGCTGGTCGAAGTCTCGTGGCCCTCTGTCAGAATCCAGAGTTTCAAGAAGATCGGAGGGGGTCAAAATTTCGGCCAAAACGACAGTGTTACCCCTTATGTTTTTTTTTTCAGGTCAAAACTTTGACGTCCGATATCTCGGCTCTGGAAGGGTCTAGAGCCTCCATTTTTGCGCGCTGGTCGAAGTCTCGTGGCCCTCTGTCAGAATCCAGAGTTTCAAGAAGATCGGAGGGGGTCAAAATTTCGGCCAAAAACGACAGTGTTACCCCTTATGTTTTTTTTTCAGGTCAAAACTTTGACATCTGATATCTCGGCTCTGGAAGGGTCTAGAGCCTCCATTTTTGCGCGCTGGTCAAAGTCTCGTGGCCCTCTGTCAGAATCCAGAGTTTCAAGAAGATCGGAGGGGGTCAAAATTTCGGCCAAAAACGACAGTGTTACCCCTTATGTTTTTTTTTCAGGTCAAAACTTTGACATCCGATATCTCGGCTCTGGAAGGGTCTAGAGCCTCCATTTTTGCGCGCTGGTCGAAGTCTCGTGGCCCTCTGTCAGAATCCAGAGTTTCAAGAAGATCGGAGGGGGTCAAAATTTCGGCCAAAAACGACAGTGTTACCCCTTATGTTTTTTTTTTCAGGTCAAAACTTTGACATCCGATATCTCGGCTCTGGAAGGGTCTAGAGCCTCCATTTTTGCGCGCTGGTCGAAGTCTCGTGGCCCTCTGTCAGAATCCAGAGTTTCAAGAAGATCGGAGGGGGTCAAAATTTCGGCCAAAAACGACAGTGTTACCCCTTATGTTTTTTTTTCAGGTCAAAACTTTGACATCCGATATCTCGGCTCTGGAAGGGTCTAGAGCCTCCATTTTTGCGCGCTGGTCGAAGTCTCGTGGCCCTCTGTCAGAATCCAGAGTTTCAAGAAGATCGGAGGGGGTCAAAATTTCGGCCAAAACGACAGTGTTACCCCTTATGTTTTTTTTTCAGGTCAAAACTTTGACGTCCGATATCTCGGCTCTGGAAGGGTCTAGAGCCTCCATTTTTGCGCGCTGGTCGAAGTCTCGTGGCCCTCTGTCAGAATCCAGAGTTTCAAGAAGATCGGAGGGGGTCAAAATTTCGGCCAAAAACGACAGTGTTACCCCTTATGTTTTTTTTTCAGGTCAAAACTTTGACATCCGATATCTCGGCTCTGGAAGGGTCTAGAGCCTCCATTTTTGCGCGCTGGTCGAAGTCTCGTGGCCCTCTGTCAGAATCCAGAGTTTCAAGAAGATCGGAGGGGGTCAAAATTTCGGCCAAAACGACAGTGTTACCCCTTATGTTTTTTTTTCAGGTCAAAACTTTGACGTCCGATATCTCGGCTCTGGAAGGGTCTAGAGCCTCCATTTTTGCGCGCTGGTCGAAGTCTCGTGGCCCTCTGTCAGAATCCAGAGTTTCAAGAAGATCGGAGGGGGTCAAAATTTCGGCCAAAAACGACAGTGTTACCCCTTATGGTTTTTTTTCAGGTCAAAACTTTGACATCTGATATCTCGGCTCTGGAAGGGTATAGAGCCTCCATTTTTGCGCGCTGGTCGAAGTCTCGTGGCCCTCTGTCAGAATCCAGAGTTTCAAGAAGATCGGAGGGGGTCAAAATTTCGGCCAAAAACGACAGTGTTACCCCTTATGTTTTTTTTTCAGGTCAAAACTTTGACATCTGATATCTCGGCTCTGGAAGGGTCTAGAGCCTCCATTTTTGCGCGCTGGTCGAAGTCTCGTGGCCCTCTGTCAGAATCCAGAGTTTCAAGAAGATCGGAGGGGGTCAAAATTTCGGCCAAAAACGACAGTGTTACCCCTTATGTTTTTTTTTTCAGGTCAAAACTTTGACGTCCGATATCTTGGCTCTGGAAGGGTCTAGAGCCTCCATTTTTGCGCGCTGGTCGAAGTCTCGTGGCCCTCCGTCAGAATCCAGAGTTTCAAGAAGATCGGAGGGGGTCAAAATTTCGGCCAAAAATGACAGTGTTACCCCTTATGTTTTTTTTTCAGGTCAAAACTTTGACATCCGATATCTCGGCTCTGGAAGGGTCTAGAGCCTCCATTTTTGCGCGCTGGTCGAAGTCTCGTGGCCCTCTGTCAGAATCCAGAGTTTCAAGAAGATCGGAGGGGGTCAAAATTTCGGCCTAAAACGACAGTGTTACCCCTTATGTTTTTTTTTCAGGTCAAAACTTTGACATCCGATATCTCGGCTCTGGAAGGGTCTAGAGCCTCCATTTTTGCGCGCTGGTCGAAGTCTCGTGGCCCTCTGTCAGAATCCAGAGTTTCAAGAAGATCGGAGGGGGTCAAAATTTCGGCCAAAACGACAGTGTTACCCCTTATGTTTTTTTTTCAGGTCAAAACTTTGACGTCCGATATCTCGGCTCTGGAAGGGTCTAGAGCCTCCATTTTTGCGCGCTGGTCGAAGTCTCGTGGCCCTCTGTTTGAATCCAGAGTTTCAAGAAGATCGGAGGGGGTCAAAATTTCGGCCAAAAACGACAGTGTTACCCCTTATGTTTTTTTTTCAGGTCAAAACTTTGACATCCGATATCTCGGCTCTGGAAGGGTCTAGAGCCTCCATTTTTGCGCGCTGGTCGAAGTCTCGTGGCCCTCTGTCAGAATCCAGAGTTTCAAGAAGATCGGAGAGGGTCAAAATTTCGGCCAAAACGACAGTGTTACCCCTTATGTTTTTTTTTCAGGTCAAAACTTTGACGTCCGATATCTCGGCTCTGGAAGGGTCTAGAGCCTCCATTTTTGCGCGCTGGTCGAAGTCTCGTGGCCCTCTGTCAGAATCCAGAGTTTCAAGAAGATCGGAGGGGGTCAAAATTTCGGCCAAAAACGACAGTGTTACCCCTTATGGTTTTTTTTCAGGTCAAAACTTTGACATCTGATATCTCGGCTCTGGAAGGGTCTAGAGCCTCCATTTTTGCGCGCTGGTCGAAGTCTCGTGGCCCTCTGTCAGAATCCAGAGTTTCAAGAAGATCGGAGGGGGTCAAAATTTCGGCCAAAAACGACAGTGTTACCCCTTATGTTTTTTTTTCAGGTCAAAACTTTGACATCCGATATCTCGGCTCTGGAAGGGTCTAGAGCCTCCATTTTTGCACGCTGGTCGAAGTCTCGTGGCCCTCTGTCAGAATCCAGAGTTTCAAGAAGATCGGAGGGGGTCAAAATTTCGGCCAAAAACGACAGTGTTACCCCTTATGTTTTTTTTTTCAGGTCAAAACTTTGACATCCGATATCTCGGCTCTGGAAGGGTCTAGAGCCTCCATTTTTGCGCGCTGGTCGAAGTCTCGTGGCCCTCTGTCAGAATCCAGAGTTTCAAGAAGATCGGAGGGGGTCAAAATTTCGGCCAAAACGACAGTGTTACCCCTTATGTTTTTTTTTTCAGGTCAAAACTTTGACGTCCGATATCTCGGCTCTGGAAGGGTCTAGAGCCTCCATTTTTGCGCGCTGGTCGAAGTCTCGTGGCCCTCTGTCAGAATCCAGAGTTTCAAGAAGATCGGAGGGGGTCAAAATTTCGGCCAAAACGACAGTGTTACCCCTTATGTTTTTTTTTCAGGTCAAAACTTTGACGTCCGATATCTCGGCTCTGGAAGGGTCTAGAGCCTCCATTTTTGCGCGCTGGTCGAAGTCTCGTGGCCCTCTGTCAGAATCCAGAGTTTCAAGAAGATCGGAGGGGGTCAAAATTTCGGCCAAAAACGACAGTGTTACCCCTTATGTTTTTTTTTTCAGGTCAAAACTTTGACATCCGATATCTCGGCTCTGGAAGGGTCTAGAGCCTCCATTTTTGCGCGCTGGTCGAAGTCTCGTGGCCCTCTGTCAGAATCCAGAGTTTCAAGAAGATCGGAGGGGGTCAAAATTTCGGCCAAAACGACAGTGTTACCCCTTATGTTTTTTTTTCAGGTCAAAACTTTGACATCCGATATCTCGGCTCTGGAAGGGTCTAGAGCCTCCATTTTTGCGCGCTGGTCGAAGTCTCGTGGCCCTCTGTCAGAATCCAGAGTTTCAAGAAGATCGGAGGGGGTCAAAATTTCGGCCAAAAACGACAGTGTTACCCCTTATGTTTTTTTTTCAGGTCAAAACTTTGACATCCGATATCTCGGCTCTGGAAGGGTCTAGAGCCTCCATTTTTGCGCGCTGGTCGAAGTCTCGTGGCCCTCTGTCAGAATCCAGAGTTTCAAGAAGATCGGAGGGGGTCAAAATTTCGGCCAAAACGACAGTGTTACCCCTTATGTTTTTTTTTCAGGTCAAAACTTTGACGTCCGATATCTCGGCTCTGGAAGGGTCTAGAGCCTCCATTTTTGCGCGCTGGTCGAAGTCTCGTGGCCCTCTGTCAGAATCCAGAGTTTCAAGAAGATCGGAGGGGGTCAAAATTTCGGCCAAAAACGACAGTGTTACCCCTTATGGTTTTTTTTCAGGTCAAAACTTTGACATCTGATATCTCGGCTCTGGAAGGGTCTAGAGCCTCCATTTTTGCGCGCTGGTCGAAGTCTCGTGGCCCTCTGTCAGAATCCAGAGTTTCAAGAAGATCGGAGGGGGTCAAAATTTCGGCCAAAAACGACAGTGTTACCCCTTATGTTTTTTTTTCAGGTCAAAACTTTGACATCCGATATCTCGGCTCTGGAAGGGTCTAGAGCCTCCATTTTTGCGCGCTGGTCGAAGTCTCGTGGCCCTCTGTCAGAATCCAGAGTTTCAAGAAGATCGGAGGGGGTCAAAATTTCGGCCAAAACGACAGTGTTACCCCTTATGTTTTTTTTTCAGGTCAAAACTTTGACGTCCGATATCTCGGCTCTGGAAGGGTCTAGAGCCTCCATTTTTGCGCGCTGGTCGAAGTCTCGTGGCCCTCTGTCAGAATCCAGAGTTTCAAGAAGATCGGAGGGGGTCAAAATTTCGGCCAAAAACGACAGTGTTACCCCTTATGTTTTTTTTTCAGGTCAAAACTTTGACATCTGATATCTCGGCTCTGGAAGGGTCTAGAGCCTCCATTTTTGCGCGCTGGTCGAAGTCTCGTGGCCCTCTGTCAGAATCCAGAGTTTCAAGAAGATCGGAGGGGGTCAAAATTTCGGCCAAAAACGACAGTGTTACCCCTTATGTTTTTTTTTTCAGGTCAAAACTTTGACATCCGATATCTTGGCTCTGGAAGGGTCTAGAGCCTCCATTTTTGCGCGCTGGTCGAAGTCTCGTGGCCCTCCGTCAGAATCCAGAGTTTCAAGAAGATCGGAGGGGGTCAAAATTTCGGCCAAAAATGACAGTGTTACCCCTTATGTTTTTTTTTCAGGTCAAAACTTTGACATCCGATATCTCGGCTCTGGAAGGGTCTAGAGCCTCCATTTTTGCGCGCTGGTCGAAGTCTCGTGGCCCTCTGTCAGAATCCAGAGTTTCAAGAAGATCGGAGGGGGTCAAAATTTCGGCCAAAAACGACAGTGTTACCCCTTATGTTTTTTTTCAGGTCAAAACTTTGACATCCGATATCTCGGCTCTGGAAGGGTCTAGAGCCTCCATTTTTGCGCGCTGGTCGAAGTCTCGTGGCCCTCTGTCAGAATCCAGAGTTTCAAGAAGATCGGAGGGGGTCAAAATTTCGGCCAAAACGACAGTGTTACCCCTTATGTTTTTTTTTCAGGTCAAAACTTTGACGTCCGATATCTCGGCTCTGGAAGGGTCTAGAGCCTCCATTTTTGCGCGCTGGTCGAAGTCTCGTGGCCCTCTGTCAGAATCCAGAGTTTCAAGAAGATCGGAGGGGGTCAAAATTTCGGCCAAAAACGACAGTGTTACCCCTTATGTTTTTTTTTCAGGTCAAAACTTTGACATCCGATATCTCGGCTCTGGAAGGGTCTAGAGCCTCGATTTTTGCGCGCTGGTCGAAGTCTCGTGGCCCTCTGTCAGAATCCAGAGTTTCAAGAAGATCGGAGGGGGTCAAAATTTCGGCCAAAACGACAGTGTTACCCCTTATGTTTTTTTTTCAGGTCAAAACTTTGACGTCCGATATCTCGGCTCTGGAAGGGTCTAGAGCCTCCATTTTTGCGCGCTGGTCGAAGTCTCGTGGCCCTCTGTCAGAATCCAGAGTTTCAAGAAGATCGGAGGGGGTCAAAATTTCGGCCAAAAACGACAGTGTTACCCCTTATGGTTTTTTTTCAGGTCAAAACTTTGACATCTGATATCTCGGCTCTGGAAGGGTCTAGAGCCTCCATTTTTGCGCGCTGGTCGAAGTCTCGTGGCCCTCTGTCAGAATCCAGAGTTTCAAGAAGATCGGAGGGGGTCAAAATTTCGGCCAAAAACGACAGTGTTACCCCTTATGTTTTTTTTTCAGGTCAAAACTTTGACATCCGATATCTCGGCTCTGGAAGGGTCTAGAGCCTCCATTTTTGCACGCTGGTCGAAGTCTCGTGGCCCTCTGTCAGAATCCAGAGTTTCAAGAAGATCGGAGGGGGTCAAAATTTCGGCCAAAAACGACAGTGTTACCCCTTATGTTTTTTTTTTCAGGTCAAAACTTTGACATCCGATATCTCGGCTCTGGAAGGGTCTAGAGCCTCCATTTTTGCGCGCTGGTCGAAGTCTCGTGGCCCTCTGTCAGAATCCAGAGTTTCAAGAAGATCGGAGGGGGTCAAAATTTCTGCCAAAACGACCTGAAAAAAAAACATAAGGGGTAACACTGTCGTTTTTGGCCGAAATTTTGACCCCCTCCGATCTTCTTGAAACTCTGGATTCTGACAGAGGGCCACGAGACTTCGACCAGCGCGCAAAAATGGAGGCTCTACACCCTTCCAGAGCCGAGATATCGGATGTCAAAGTTTTGACCTGAAAAAAAAACATAAGGGGTAACACTGTCGTTTTTGGCCGAAATTTTGACCCCCTCCGATCTTCTTGAAACTCTGGATTCTGACAGAGGGCCACGAGACTTCGACCAGCGCGCAAAAATGGAGGCTCTACACCCTTCCAGAGCCGAGATATCGGATGTCAAAGTTTTGACCTGAAAAAAAAACATAAGGGGTAACACTGTCGTTTTTGGCCGAAATTTTGACCCCCTCCGATCTTCTTGAAACTCTGGATTCTGACAGAGGGCCACGAGACTTCGACCAGCGCGCAAAAATGGAGGCTCTAGACCCTTCCAGAGCCGAGATATCGGATGTCAAAGTTTTGACCTGAAAAAAAAACATAAGGGGTAACACTGTCGTTTTGGCCGAAATTTTGACCCCCTCCGATCTTCTTGAAACTCTGGATTCTGACAGAGGGCCACGAGACTTCGACCAGCGCGCAAAAATGGAGGCTCTACACCCTTCCAGAGCCGAGATATCGGATGTCAAAGTTTTGACCTGAAAAAAAAACATAAGGGGTAACACTGTCGTTTTTGGCCGAAATTTTGACCCCCTCCGATCTTCTTGAAACTCTGGATTCTGACAGAGGGCCACGAGACTTCGACCAGCGCGCAAAAATGGAGGCTCTAGACCCTTCCAGAGCCGAGATATCGGATGTCAAAGTTTTGACCTGAAAAAAAACATAAGGGGTAACACTGTCGTTTTTGGCCGAAATTTTGACCCCCTCCAGTCTTCTTGAAACTCTGGATTCTGACAGAGGGCCACGAGACTTCGACCAGCGCGCAAAAATGGAGGCTCTAGACCCTTCCAGAGCCGAGATATCAGATGTCAAAGTTTTGACCTGAAAAAAAAACATAAGGGGGTAACACTGTCGTTTTTGGCCGAAATTTTGACCCCCTCCGATCTTCTTGAAACTCTGGATTCTGACAGAGGGCCACGAGACTTCGACCAGCGCGCAAAAATGGAGGCTCTAGACCCTTCCAGAGCCGAGATATCGGATGTCAAAGTTTTGACCTGAAAAAAAAAACATAAGGGGTAACACTGTCGTTTTTGGCCGAAATTTTGACCCCTCCGATCTTCTGTGAAACTCTGGATTCTGACAGAGGGGCCACGAGACTTCGACCAGCGCGCAAAAAATCGAGGCTCTAGACCCTTCCAGAGCCGAGATATCGGATGTCAAAGTTTTGACCTGAAAAAAAAACATAAGGGGTACACTGTCGTTTTTGGCCGAAATTTTGACCCCCTCCGATCTTCTTGAAACTCTGGATTCTGACAGAGGGCCACGAGACTTCGACCAGCGCGCAAAAATGGAGGCTCTAGACCCTTCCAGAGCCGAGATATCGGATGTCAAAGTTTTGACCTGAAAAAAAAACATAAGGGGTAACACTGTCGTTTTTGGCCAAAATTTTGACCCCCTCCGATCTTCTTGAAACTCTGGATTCTGACAGAGGGCCACGAGACTTCGACCAGCGCGCAAAAATGGAGGGCTCTAGACCCTTCCAGAGCCGAGATATCGGACGTCAAAGTTTTGACCTGAAAAAAAAACATAAGGGGTAACACTGTCGTTTTGGCCGAAATTTTGACCCCTCCGATCTTCTTGAAACTCTGGATTCTGACAGAGGGCCACGAGACTTCGACCAGCGCGCAAAAATGGAGGCTCTAGACCCTTCCAGAGCGAGATATCGGATGTCAAAGTTTTGACCTGAAAAAAAAACATAAGGGGTAACACTGTCGTTTTTGGCCGAAATTTGACCCCCTCGATCTTCTTGAAACTCTGGATTCTGACAGAGGGCCACGAGACTTCGACCAGCGTGCAAAAATGGAGGCTCTAGACCCTTCCAGAGCCGAGATATCGGATGTCAAGTTTTGACCTGAAAAAAAAAACATAAGGGGTAACACTGTCGTTTTTGGCCGAAATTTTGACCCCCTCCGATCTTCTTGAAACTCTGGATTCTGACAGAGGGCCACGAGACTTCGACCAGCGCGCAAAAATGGAGGCTCTAGACCCTTCCAGAGCCGAGATATCAGATGTCAAAGTTTTGACCTGAAAAAAAAACATAAGGGGTAACACTGTCGTTTTTGGCCGAAATTTTGACCCCTCCGATCTTCTTGAAACTCTGGATTCTGACAGAGGGCCACGAGACTTCGACCAGCGCGCAAAAATGGAGGCTCTAGACCCTTCCAGAGCCGAGATATCGGACGTCAAAGTTTTGACCTGAAAAAAAAACATAAGGGGTAACACTGTCGTTTTGGCCGAAATTTTGACCCCCTCCGATCTTCTTGAAACTCTGGATTCTGACAGAGGGCCACGAGACTTCGACCAGCGCGCAAAAATGGAGGCTCATAGACCCTTCCAGAGCCGAGATATCGGATGTCAAAGTTTTGACCTGAAAAAAAAACATAAGGGGTAACACTGTCGTTTTTGGCCGAAATTTTGACCCCCTCCGATCTTCTTGAAACTCTGGATTCTGACAGAGGGCCACGAGACTTCGACCAGCGCGCAAAAATGGAGGCTCTACACCCTTCCAGAGCCGAGATATCGGATGTCAAAGTTTTGACCTGAAAAAAAAACATAAGGGGTAACACTTGTCGTTTTTGGCCGAAATTTTGACCCCCTCCGATCTTCTTGAAACTCTGGATTCTGACAGAGGGCCACGAGACTTCGACCAGCGCGCAAAAATGGAGGCTCTACACCCTTCCAGAGCCGAGATATCGGATGTCAAAGTTTTGACCTGAAAAAAAACATAAGGGGTATCACTGTCGTTTTTGGCCGAAATTTTGACCCCCTCCGATCTTCTTGAAACTCTGGATTCTGACAGAGGGCCACGAGACTTCGACCAGCGCGCAAAAATGGAGGCTCTAGACCCTTCCAGAGCCGAGATATCGGACGTCAAAGTTTTGACCTGAAAAAAAACATAAGGGGTAACACTGTCGTTTTGGCCGAAATTTGACCCCCTCCGATCTTCTTGAAACTCTGGATTCTGACAGAGGGCCAAGAGACTTCGACCAGCGCGCAAAAATGGAGGCTCTAGACCCTTCCAGAGCCGAGATATCGGATGTCAAAGTTTTGACCTGAAAAAAAAACATAAGGGGTAACACTGTCGTTTTTGGCCGAAATTTTGACCCCCTCCGATCTTCTTGAAACTCTGGATTCTGACAGAGGGCCACGAGACTTCGACCAGCGCGCAAAAATGGAGGCTCTACACCCTTCCAGAGCCGAGATATCGATGTCAAAGTTTTGACCTGAAAAAAAAAACATAAGGGGTAACACTGTCGTTTTTGGCCGAAATTTTGACCCCCTCCGATCTTCTTGAAACTCTGGATTCTGACAGAGGGCCACGAGACTTCGACCAGCGCGCAAAAAATGGAGGCTCTACACCCTTCCAGAGCCGAGATATCGGATGTCAAAGTTTTGACCTGAAAAAAAAAAACATAAGGGGTAACACTGTCGTTTTTGGCCGAAATTTTGACCCCCTCCGATCTTCTTGAAACTCTGGATTCTGACAGAGGGCCACGAGACTTCGACCAGCGCGCAAAAATGGAGGCTCTAGACCCTTCCAGAGCCGAGATATCGGATGTCAAAGTTTTGACCTGAAAAAAAAACATAAGGGGTAACACTGTCGTTTTTGGCCGAAATTTTGACCCCCTCCGATCTTCTTGAAACTCTGGATTCTGACAGAGGGCCACGAGACTTCGACCAGCGCGCAAAAATGGAGGCTCTAGACCCTTCCAGAGCCGAGATATCAGATGTCAAAGTTTTGACCTGAAAAAAAACATAAGGGGTAACACTGTCGTTTTTGGCCAAAATTTTGACCCCCTCCGATCTTCTTGAAACTCTGGATTCTGACAGAGGGCCACGAGACTTCGACCAGCGCGCAAAAATGGAGGCTCTAGACCCTTCCAGAGCCGAGATATCGGATGTCAAAGTTTTGACCTGAAAAAAAAACATAAGGGGTAACACTGTCGTTTTTGGCCGAAATTTTGACCCCTCCGATCTTCTTGAAACTCTGGATTCTGACAGAGGGCCACGAGACTTCGACCAGCGCGCAAAAATGGAGGCTCTACACCTTCCAGAGCCGAGATATCGGATGTCAAAGTTTGACCTGAAAAAAAACGTAAGGGGTAACACTGTCGTTTTTGGCCGAAATTTTGACCCGCCTCCGATCTTCTTGAAACTCTGGATTCTGACAGAGGGCCACAAGACTTCGACCAGCGCGCAAAAATGGAGGCTCTAGACCCTTCCAGAGCCGAGATATCGGATGTCAAAGTTTTGACCTGAAAAAAAAAACATAAGGGGTAACACTGTCGTTTTTGGCCGAAATTTTGACCCCCTCCGATCTTCTTGAAACTCTGGATTCTGACAGAGGGCCACGAGACTTCGACCAGCGTGCAAAAATGGAGGCTCTAGACCCTTCCAGAGCCGAGATATCGGATGTCAAAGTTTTGACCTGAAAAAAAAACATAAGGGGGTAACACTGTCGTTTTTGGCCGAAATTTTGACCCCCTCCGATCTTCTTGAAACTCTGGATTCTGACAGAAGGCCACGAGACTTCGACCAGCGTGCAAAAATGGAGGCTCTAGACCCTTCCAGAGCCGAGATATCGGATGTCAAAGTTTTGACCTGAAAAAAAAAACATAAGGGGTAACACTGTCGTTTTTGGCCGAAATTTTGACCCCCTCCGATCTTCTTGAAACTCTGGATTCTGACAGAGGGCCACGAGACTTCGACCAGCGCGCAAAAATGGAGGCTCTAGACCCTTCCAGAGCCGAGATATCGGATGTCAAAGTTTTGACCTGAAAAAAAAACATAAGGGGTAACACTGTCGTTTTTGGCCGAAATTTTGACCCCCTCCGATCTTCTTGAAACTCTGGATTCTGACAGAGGGCCACGAGACTTCGACCAGCGCGCAAAAATGGAGGCTCTAGACCCTTCCAGAGCCGAGATATCGGATGTCAAAGTTTTGACCTGAAAAAAAAACATAAGGGGTAACACTGTCGTTTTTGGCCGAAATTTTGACCCCCTCCGATCTTCTTGAAACTCTGGATTCTGACAGAGGGCCACGAGACTTCGACCAGCGCGCAAAAATGGAGGCTCTACACCCTTCCAGAGCCGAGATATCGGATGTCAAAGTTTTGACCTGAAAAAAAACATAAGGGGTAACACTGTCGTTTTTGGCCGAAATTTTGACCCCCTCCGATCTTCTTGAAACTCTGGATTCTGACAGAGGGCCACGAGACTTCGACCAGCGCGCAAAATGGAGGCTCTAGACCCTTCCAGAGCCGAGATATCGGATGTCAAAGTTTTGACCTGAAAAAAAAAACATAAGGGGTAACACTGTCGTTTTTGGCCGAAATTTTGACCCCCTCCGATCTTCTTGAAACTCTGGATTCTGACAGAGGGCCACGAGACTTCGACCAGCGTGCAAAAATGGAGGCTCTAGACCCTTCCAGAGCCGAGATATCGGATGTCAAAGTTTTGACCTGAAAAAAAAAACATAAGGGGTAACACTGTCGTTTTTGGCCGAAATTTTGACCCCCTCCGATCTTCTTGAAACTCTGGATTCTGACAGAGGGCCACGAGACTTCGACCAGCGTGCAAAAATGGAGGCTCTAGACCCTTCCAGAGCCGAGATATCGGATGTCAAAGTTTTGACCTGAAAAAAAAAACATAAGGGGTAACACTGTCGTTTTTGGCCGAAATTTTGACCCCCTCCGATCTTCTTGAAACTCTGGATTCTGACAGAGGGCCACGAGACTTCGACCAGCGCGCAAAATGGAGGCTCTAGACCCTTCCAGAGCCGAGATATCGGATGTCAAAGTTTTGACCTGAAAAAAAAACATAGGGGTAACACTGTCGTTTTTGGCCGAAATTTTGACCCCCTCCGATCTTCTTGAAACTCTGGATTCTGACAGAGGGCCACGAGACTTCGACCAGCGCGCAAAAATGGAGGCTCTACACCCTTCCAGAGCCGAGATATCGGATGTCAAAGTTTTGACCTGAAAAAAAAACATAAGGGGTAACACTGTCGTTTTTGGCCGAAATTTTGACCCCCTCCGATCTTCTTGAAACTCTGGATTCTGACAGAGGGCCACGAGACTTCGACCAGCGCGCAAAAATCGAGGCTCTAGACCCTTCCAGAGCCGAGATATCGGATGTCAAAGTTTTGACCTGAAAAAAAAACATAAGGGGTAACACTGTCGTTTTTTGGCCGAAATTTTGACCCCCTCCGATCTTCTTGAAACTCTGGATTCTGACAGAGGGCCACGAGACTTCGACCAGTCGCGCAAAAATGGAGGCTCTAGACCTTCCAGAGCCGAGATATCAGATGTCAAGTTTTGACCTGAAAAAAAAACATAAGGGGTAACACTGTCGTTTTTGGCCAAAATTTTGACCCCCTCCGATCTTCTTGAAACTCTGGATTCTGACAGAGGGCCACGAGACTTCGACCAGCGCGCAAAAATGGAGGCTCTAGACCCTTCCAGAGCCGAGATATCGGACGTCAAAGTTTTGACCTGAAAAAAAAACATAAGGGGTAACACTGTCGTTTTGGCCGAAATTTTGACCCCCTCCGATCTTCTTGAAACTCTGGATTCTGACAGAGGGCCACGAGACTTCGACCAGGCGCGCAAAAATGGAGGCTCTAGACCCTTCCAGAGCCGAGATATCGGATGTCAAGTTTTGACCTGAAAAAAAAACATAAGGGGGTAACACTGTCGTTTTTGGCCGAAATTTTGACCCCCTCCGATCTTCTTGAAACTCTGGATTCTGACAGAGGGCCACGAGACTTCGACCAGGCGTGCAAAAATGGAGGCTCTAGACCCTTCCAGAGCCGAGATATCGGATGTCAAAGTTTTGACCTGAAAAAAAAACATAAGGGGTAACACTGTCGTTTTTGGCCGAATTTTGACCCCCTCCGATCTTCTTGAAACTCTGGATTCTGACAGAGGGCCACGAGACTTCGACCAGGCGCCAAAAATGGAGGCTCTAGACCCTTCCAGAGCCGAGATATCAGATGTCAAAGTTTTGACCTGAAAAAAAAACATAAGGGGTAACACTGTCGTTTTTTGGCCGAAATTTTGACCCCCTCCGATCTTCTTGAAACTCTGGATTCTGACAGAGGGCCACGAGACTTCGACCAGCGCGCAAAAATGGAGGCTCTAGACCCTTCCAGAGCCGAGATATCGGACGTCAAAGTTTTGACCTGAAAAAAAAACATAAGGGGTAACACTGTCGTTTTGGCCGAAATTTTGACCCCCTCCGATCTTCTTGAAACTCTGGATTCTGACAGAGGGCCACGAGACTTCGACCAGCGCGCAAAATGGAGGCTCTAGACCCTTCCAGAGCCGAGATATCGGATGTCAAAGTTTTGACCTGAAAAAAAAACATAAGGGGTAACACTGTCGTTTTTGGCCGAAATTTTGACCCCCTCCGATCTTCTTGAAACTCTGGATTCTGACAGAGGGCCACGAGACTTCGACCAGCGCGCAAAAATGGAGGCTCTACACCCTTCCAGAGCCGAGATATCGGATGTCAAAGTTTTGACCTGAAAAAAAAAACATAAGGGGTAACACTGTCGTTTTTGGCCGAAATTTTGACCCCCTCCGATCTTCTTGAAACTCTGGATTCTGACAGAGGGCCACGAGACTTCGACCAGCGCGCAAAAATGGAGGCTCTACACCCTTCCAGAGCCGAGATATCGGATGTCAAAGTTTTGACCTGAAAAAAAAAACATAAGGGGTAACACTGTCGTTTTTGCCGAAATTTTGACCCCCTCCGATCTTCTTGAAACTCTGGATTCTGACAGAGGGCCACGAGACTTCGACCAGCGCGCAAAAATGGAGGCTCTAGACCCTTCCAGAGCCGAGATATCGGACGTCAAAGTTTTGACCTGAAAAAAAAACATAAGGGGTAACACTGTCGTTTTGGCCGAAATTTTGACCCCCTCCGATCTTCTTGAAACTCTGGATTCTGACAGAGGGCCACGAGACTTCGACCAGCGCGCAAAAATGGAGGCTCTAGACCCTTCCAGAGCCGAGATATCGGATGTCAAAGTTTTGACCTGAAAAAAAAACATAAGGGGTAACACTGTCGTTTTTGGCCGAAATTTTGACCCCCTCCGATCTTCTTGAAACTCTGGATTCTGACAGAGGGCCACGAGACTTCGACCAGCGGCGCAAAAATGGAGGCTCTACACCCTTCCAGAGCCGAGATATCGGATGTCAAAGTTTTGACCTGAAAAAAAAACATAAGGGGTAACACTGTCGTTTTTGGCCGAAATTTTGACCCCCTCCGATCTTCTTGAAACTCTGGATTCTGACAGAGGGCCACGAGACTTCGACCAGCGCGCAAAAATGGAGGCTCTACACCCTTCCAGAGCCGAGATATCGGATGTCAAAGTTTTGACCTGAAAAAAAAACATAAGGGGTAACACTGTCGTTTTTGGCCGAAATTTTGACCCCCTCCGATCTTCTTGAAACTCTGGATTCTGACAGAGGGCCACGAGACTTCGACCAGCGCGCAAAAATGGAGGCTCTAGACCCTTCCAGAGCCGAGATATCGGATGTCAAAGTTTTGACCTGAAAAAAAAACATAAGGGGTAACACTGTCGTTTTTGGCCGAAATTTTGACCCCCTCCGATCTTCTTGAAACTCTGGATTCTGACAGAGGGCCACGAGACTTCGACCAGCGCGCAAAAATGGAGGCTCTAGACCCTTCCAGAGCCGAGATATCAGATGTCAAAGTTTTGACCTGAAAAAAAAACATAAGGGGTAACACTGTCGTTTTTGGCCGAAATTTTGACCCCCTCCGATCTTCTTGAAACTCTGGATTCTGACAGAGGGCCACGAGACTTCGACCAGCGCGCAAAAATGGAGGCTCTAGACCCTTCCAGAGCCGAGATATCGGATGTCAAGTTTTGACCTGAAAAAAAAAACATTAAGGGGTAACACTGTCGTTTTTGGCCGAAATTTTGACCCCCTCCGATCTTCTTGAAACTCTGGATTCTGACAGAGGGCCACGAGACTTCGACCAGCGCGCAAAAATCGAGGCTCTAGACCCTTCCAGAGCCGAGATATCGGATGTCAAAGTTTTGACCTGAAAAAAAACATAAGGGGTAACACTGTCGTTTTTGGCCGAAATTTTGACCCCCTCCGATCTTCTTGAAACTCTGGATTCTGACAGAGGGCCACGAGACTTCGACCAGCGCGCAAAAATGGAGGCTCTAGACCCTTCCAGAGCCGAGATATCAGATGTCAAAGTTTTGACCTGAAAAAAAAAACATAAGGGGTAACACTGTCGTTTTTGGCCAAAATTTTGACCCCCTCCGATCTTCTTGAAACTCTGGATTCTGACAGAGGGCCACGAGACTTCGACCAGCGCGCAAAAATGGAGGCTCTAGACCCTTCCAGAGCCGAGATATCGGACGTCAAAGTTTTGACCTGAAAAAAAAACATAAGGGGTAACACTGTCGTTTTGGCCGAAATTTTGACCCCCTCCGATCTTCTTGAAACTCTGGATTCTGACAGAGGGCCACGAGACTTCGACCAGCGCGCAAAAATGGAGGCTCTAGACCCTTCCAGAGCCGAGATATCGGATGTCAAAGTTTTGACCTGAAAAAAAAACATAAGGGGTAACACTGTCGTTTTTGGCCGAATTTTGACCCCCTCCGATCTTCTTGAAACTCTGGATTCTGACAGAGGGCCACGAGACTTCGACCAGCGTGCAAAAATGGAGGCTCTAGACCCTTCCAGAGCCGAGATATCGGATGTCAAAGTTTTGACCTGAAAAAAAAACATAAGGGGTAACACTGTCGTTTTTGGCCGAAATTTTGACCCCCTCCGATCTTCTTGAAACTCTGGATTCTGACAGAGGGCCACGAGACTTCGACCAGCGCGCAAAAATGGAGGCTCTAGACCCTTCCAGAGCCGAGATATCAGATGTCAAAGTTTTGACCTGAAAAAAAAACATAAGGGGTAACACTGTCGTTTTTGGCCGAAATTTTGACCCCCTCCGATCTTCTTGAAACTCTGGATTCTGACAGAGGGCCACGAGACTTCGACCAGCGCGCAAAAATGGAGGCTCTAGACCCTTCCAGAGCCGAGATATCGGACGTCAAAGTTTTGACCTGAAAAAAAAACATAAGGGGTAACACTGTCGTTTTGGCCGAAATTTTGACCCCCTCCGATCTTCTTGAAACTCTGGATTCTGACAGAGGGCCACGAGACTTCGACCAGCGCGCAAAAATGGAGGCTCTACACCCTTCCAGAGCCGAGATATA